>HG992034.1:14603333-16055000 GCA_905220475.3 Ennomos fuscantarius
GGCTTTTTCATTTTATTTTATTTTATTATGTTGGCAATGGAGATCTAAACGAATCAAGTTCTTTTCGCCTGGCTAATACGCATACATGGGGATGTATGAGGGGGAAGTATGAGTTAAGCGCAAGCGTGCGTAAAGAAGTTTTACTTAAAAAAAGGAATTCGGAAAATTCATAAATTGTTTAATTAAGAATTTATACTAATAAAATTGCATATTAGTAAGAATTTAGATAATATATAATGTGGAAACCTTGAATATGAAACTTGTCATTGACACCGGATGTTCCTATAGCCGGCTCCTATATACGAAGGAAGAGGTGGAGTGATACTATTCTCACATCGGGACCACACAGGAAAACACAAAAAACGCAATTCTAATCGGTATTTCCATAATTAAACTAGACCAACTTGCACCTACCCCTATACATCTCATAATAAGATATATATAACTCAAAGGTGACTGACTGACCGACATAGTGATCTATCAACGCACAGCCCAAACCACTGGACGGATCGGGCTCAAATTTGGCATGCAGGTAGATGTTATGACGTAGGCATCCGCTAAGAAATGATTTTTCGAAATTCCACCTTTAAGAGGGTATTTTCCCATAGGCCACGCCGCGGGCGAAGCTGCGGGCAGAAGCTCGGCTCATAATAAGATTATTGATTACGCATCATCGCCCCACATTCATTTCTAAGCTACCGCTGTATTACTCCAATAAAAACAAAGCTCCATAAATCGTACACGGAACACGCATTCTGAAAGCAAAGTGGCGATTTCACACAGTTTTTTTGAAGGGAGAGTGGCAAAAAAAGGACGGATTGAGTGTTATGAAATGACATTGAATTAATCGGAGCCACCTTGCGGCTCATTAACTCAAATGGACTCGGCTGAGTCAATAGTGATGGGGCTTAGCATCTTTGGGGAGAATTTCTTTTATGTATTTGCTAAGGAATACTTATTTCCGATTCATCGATGTTTGTGACTTGGATGTTTGCTTGCACGCCCTTTCTAGAGAGAAAATAATTATGTGCGATTTTTATCGACATATTTAACTGAAAAAAAGAAAGAAAAGACATCTATTCAGGACACAATATTACAATACATTATAGGAAAATACAGTATAATTCTTGCTTCAAATTCTGCTTGCTTCTGCGGTAATTTCACGACATTTTTTTTTTTATGTTAAAGGGAGCAATCAAGCATACGGCCCACCTGATGGGAAGTGGTCACCGTAGCCTATGGACATCTGTAACACCGGAGGAGGCGCCACCAATGCATTGCTAGAATTTCACCAATTCCATTTACTAAGATAGACCATGAAACGCAGGAGATATGAAAAATTATTCGTTTTGAATATTTTCTTATTTGCAGAATTTAAGGAGTTTTATTATGTACGTTTTTACCTTTTTAAACAAAAAGAAGCAAAGAACACATTTATCGAATCCATAATGAGTCCATCGTACATCACTAATTCTCCTCCGTGCATGGACAATAAAAATCGCGTAAACACAAAAAAGAACTGATTAATGACATGTACACGGCAGCGACTGCTAGCGTGACCCACCGCCGCCGCGGACCGCACGCAAACTGTCGAGTCGCCAACCAGTGTTGCCACCTCAGATATATTTTTTACTAAATTAGGCACTTTTTTACCCATAGTAGTCTGGGCTTCTTTGTCATCTGCAGTAATTAAAAAAAATGATAATTAGATTCAAGCTTGAGAAAAATTGATTCTTGTCTATTGCTAGCGGAAAAATACACATATATCGTCACAACAAGTTAGGTACGTTCGTAAACGCGTATTCAATGAACCACCAATTTGCTTACAAGAAGTTTTAACATGCATTAAAAATACTTTATATATTTATTTTACCCTAAAAAATACACCAAATAATTTTCTACCCTAAACGCGTAATAATGCCTGAAATTTAGGGTTAGATAGGAAGGTGCCGCCAACCTGCTACAGGAACAAATGCCGCACCGAACAACTGAAGTATCAACGCATGCGACGAAAGATATGAATATCAGTACTTGCATAATTGATGGTCGTTCGAAGTCACTGAATATTGAACATAAATTTGTATTTTGATTGGTAATAAAGTACATTCTAATTTATTTTGCATCGTAATGAACTTGTTGAAAGTGTTTAATGGTTCCTGATTGTATTCAATCGGTGTTTCTAAAAATATGGGACAAACTAGGTAAATATACACGTAAGTACAATAACAAGAATAGATGTGTCACGGAAATAAGTTTTTCAACGTATTCTTGGTTAAAGGAAAAAAAAGTATAGAGTTTAGACACACCGCACACAGCCTTTACTTATTAGTTATATTATTATATTCTATTTAAAGTACCGCTTAAATTATTATTATATCTATTATAAATCACAGTTAAAATGACAATTTCAATTTTGGCTCCTATATTTTTCCAAACATTCCCCCTGTGTGTCACCTGTAATCGCTCATATTGGAAGCATTTCAATACAAATGATATCGTACACTTATTCGAAACGCTGGAATAGCTGTTGATGAAACAGTGCGATAAAACGTGTTGTATGTTGTTTCATTACCAACGTCACATCATGATAAAACTTACACGAGTATCACAAACGGTAACAAATGTATCATTTAAGTGAACTTTTACATTTACTTTTAGACTATTTTTAAGTTTGATGAGTTTCTTTGACACCGGTTTACATCACAGATGACCTATGAAAGGGACACGGAATAGAATTTTCTATTATTTTATGTTAATGAATGACGTGACGAGCTAGTCATTCGCCTGTTGTCAAGCGACAATGTCACTCAAAACTCTAAAATATATATTTTTGCGTGACACTGCCCTGCGTAGAACTAGTTTTCTGCTTTAATCAAACTTACGTGTTATTAAGTTCCACATATTCAGCGCTTTGTTTTAATTAAACAGTAGTGTAATTCTCTAAGATTTTACGAACGAGCAGTTAGTTGTACTCAGTGTATATGTAATAAAAAAGTTTAGAAAAAAACGGCACATTGCTCAAACAAAAAGAAAGGGTAATGTTTTCAAAATGTTAGTGAGGACATTCCTCCAGCGCGGTCTACACGAGTCCTATATTTAAATGTTAATGTGATATACTAAAAAGCATTTTCCTTCACCTTGTCACTCGAACGTTACAATATTGAATTACAGCTGCCTTTGACCGTTTATAAATATCTAATTGAAAAGTGCCGTCAGCGGCTTGCTTTGTTGTTATAATTTGTACAAATGAGACATCCAGTAGCTTGTTGCAATTGGTTACAAATAGCTTGACGCACTGAATAAATGAATGTTACAATGTAAGTAAACAGTTTAGTCTAGGTCTAGGTAATATATTTTCAAGCAAGATATACATCAATCCAAAATAATATGAAAAGTGAGTTTTAAAATACTAGTGAGATAGGAGTGTGAATACTAGGGTAAAAAAGGGCAGATGGTGAAATTCTAAAAGGGAATATACTAAGTCTGGAATAAAATGTATTAATGGAACAATTACTCTTCGTTAGTTGATCGTGAAGGTCCATTTCAAACACATACTTGTAATAATAGTTATTTCATGTAACTCTAAATGACTTGATCAAGATTCCTCTGCTCAAAATCCTTGATATTAAGCTAAGCAACCACAGATCTAGTATATCTACTACTCTATCGGTACCTCGATATATACAATACTACTAATTACTAATGCTTTCGTCCAAAATACCGCAGAGACCAAAAACTGTTTACCTAATTGGTGAGTTCAAAGTCACGCAACGAGCTATGGAGAGAGCTATGGTCGGTGTTTCCTTGCCAGATAAGATCCAAACTGAGATCTGCAGGAGGAGTAAAGTGACCGCTATTAGAATTAGCAAGTTGAACTGACAACTGATGGGGAACAAAGGTTCTCAAGTGACGACGACGAACCAAAAGACTGAGCGTAGGCCGGTCTCGCACTAAGTGGACCGATGATCAGGGGGCTATCAAGAAATTTCCATACTAAATTCCATAAACTGCGTATTCAAACTGTCAAATCTATACAAATTTGTATCTCTATCGGTTGCAATCATGTTACGTAATCGCCTAGCTGAGACCTTACCGTGTAAGTCTGGTGGAGACGGTAATCGTGTTCTCTCTTGCTCGCACTCGTGGACTTGTTAACTGGCGCGTGCAGGATGGCAGGCGAAGCCGATTCCCAGAACAGTTACGCGGTAGGGGTGCTGGTCTAAACCGCGGGAAGCCGATGAATACAGGAGGCAAGCGGCCGCTCAATGTGGTGCTCTGTGGGGGAGAACTATGTTCAGTAGCGGACGTCTTGAGGCTGTTGATGATGATTTCTAATTACATCTTGAAGCAGTCTGTCTCAAACACATAGACTGTTTGTCACTTTTCAGATCAGATGAACCGATCATTGTAAAATTCGTGTTAAATACCACAGTGTGTGGTAGCGAAGACGCACCAGTTAGTTTCCCACAAAGTTAAATATAAAAAGTTCAAGAGTCTCTGGCGCCAATAAACACCAAATATAAAAAGAACCATAAAAACCAGACAGCACACTATGGTCCATATTCTAGGGACAAAAACCTCCTATTATCCGGAAGCCGCGCACCCCGTCATTATGTCGTTGAGACGAGATCTCGGCCACGGACCGGCTGACGAGGATCGTTGGTGCAATCATCGTAAATGGTTAAAAGCCTGAAGTACTGCGTACATCGATTTGTATCTATGTCTATCCTATGTCACGTCACTTAACGGGCATTATGGGAAACAGACCTTATTGGAAGCGGACCTTCAACAAAACGAACATTATGGAATACGGACTTTATAGAATGTGGTCAATTTGACATATGTGTTCATACTGTAAGTTGTCATTTTGGGAAGATAAGTTATTTCCATTGCCATCATTGCTTAGAGAAACTTATTTATGGTCATTATATTATATTTATAATCATCAAATTTTACAATTGTACCTACTACTACTAGCTACTTTACGAGTAGATGACCCGATACGGATAGTAAATTTAACATCTTAAGGCGGAGGACAAAGAAAAGAGCGAAATTCAAAGCCGGTTTTATTATGAGACTAGTTGCGCCCCGCGGTTTCACCCACGGATAAAAAGTATTTTAATTATTTTCTTATCCCACGGGCAAAAATCACTTTTCCGGGATAAAATGTAGCCTATATGTGAATCCAGTGTATAAGCTATCTTGGTACCGAATTTCATCCATTCAGCCGTTTGAGCGTGAAGGAGTAACAAACATACACACATACATACAAACACACATACAAACTTTCACCTTTAATCAATCAATCAAATGTTTATAATATGTGTGTGAAGATGTCCTTCAAAAAGAAGCCATTTGTTTGCTTTTCTTTATTGTACATTATCTTCTTGCCTCTAGTATAACCTGGTCTTTGTTTCTCTTTACTTACGTCTCAATATTCTCATGACACAGTCACTACCAATACCAATATCAAAGGAAAATCAAACCATCTAAAATCTTAAAGCATTTCTTCCCAACTTTTTCAATTCGTGCCGGTTTATGTCGAAGTTTTGTGGCGAGAGATTGAAACAATAACAGGGGTTGAAAAGTGAAATCCCGGGGGATTGCAGCCCCTTTCGCGCCCTGCTCACACCCTTAAGGACTAGTCTTAAAGACGTGCCTAGAGTGAAAGCGATTCAAATTTTTGTCACACTTATTTCATTGCAATAAATATTTGATGTATTATAAAAATGAATCTCTATTTCCCTTGGCCATCGCATCACGAGTGGACGGATAGAACATTGTCGTTAATTCTTTTTTATTGTGTTTATTATTTTCAGGAGAATGTTCTTATGAAAGAAAAAATTAGAAATATATTATATATATAAATAAATTATAGCTTCCATATACTCTCTCCGCTTCGATTAACTTTTACTCTACCTCTACCTACCTACCTCTACTATTTTTATTCTGTGGCCTGACAACGGTCAAATAAGACTTTTTCATAATGTCGCTGCAGTCTATCAAAATTATAAATTCGATCGACTTATATAGTTACTAGGTGGTAGGACTTTACTGCAAAGTTCGTCTATGTAGGTACCACCGCTTTGCCAGTTATTCTGCCGCCAAGTAGTAGTGCGCAAGCACTGCTGTGTTCCGGTTTGAAGGGCACTGTAGCTAGTGAAATTACTGGGCAAATGAGACTTTATGATCTGATCTCACAGTTTAGTAATCTTATTACTAGATTGTGCTGATTTGTCTGGATGACGTGCGCAGTGCAGTGTCACGCGAACCTCTATACTTTAGAGTTCCGAGTGACACTGCAGCTGGTATGGGCATCCGTGTCGTTTAACATCAGGCGAACGGCTAGCTAGCACGTCATTCCTTAACATAAAAAAAAAAATATTTTCGTTCCTTCATATCATTCCCATATTTCACTTAAGTACTGACTTATCAAACGCTGGTAATTTTCATTTACAATACTAGGCGTAAATTCAAACTTAATACGGTGATTACATCTTGGAATAATTTAATACGGCAAACGAATTCTATTATTTTTTTCCATATTATTACGAAGTCGTTTCTGTTGCAAAGTGGAACATTTCCGCTTGCGCCCGTGACCGCGACCCCACCCGCCCGCTATATTGATTCGATTTTCCGAACTCAATGTTGATGTAACAACGGATCAAAATTGATGGTTATTTGCTTATCAACTTCTTTAGCACTTTATTTTCTTTTCCATTCGTAATAACTGCTGTGTCTCTTTCAGGTATCTACTGTTAAATGCTTTGATGTTTGCAGGAGTAAGGAAAGTCTATCTATATATCTACCACTATGTTTATAACAGATATAAGGTATTAATGTATTTTTTTTTCTTGTTTGGTTCTGAGTAGATTCGGATATGGCAGATTTCGTTTAAGTCAGAAGTCTAGTGACTAACATAGAGTAAGTCTTGTATGGTAACAAACCAAAGTAATTACTTTAGATTTTTTAACGCGCTATGTGTCATTATTTAAAACTCACTTCTACAATATTAACAACTACTAAAAATATAGGTAAAAGTAAGTAAGTAAGTTTTTAAGTTAAATATTTTAAAGTAAAATAATAGTGATGTAAATGTAAGCTATAAAATAATTAGGTAGGTCCTAGGTACATCACACCACTCTCTTCATCAATTTGAGGCATTTATCGGCTTCAAAAATAAAATACTGCCACTCATTTGGGTACACGTCAGGGATAAGTAAGAACGAACTTAGCAGCTCAAGTAATAAATTAAAAATAATTAAAAATAACCTGAAAAAAAATGACATAGTCGTCTGTGGTAAAACTGCTAGAAAAAAAGTCAGCAATAAATTAGCTTGAGAAAATAATGTAACATATTTCAAATTGTTTTTATATTACATAGGTTTATGAATTTTTCAAGTGGTAACTCACGTGTCCTCACAATTACCAACTCCAGTAATTAGGAACATGCGTCAGATTCCACGAACCACCAATGTCATCCGACTGCTAATACATGGAGAATTACCACAGATATACGAAGGTAAATGTTTAATGATACATTTGTCAGTTACCGCAAATGAACATAACTATATGATGATATCACGGTTTGTGCATTATCGCGGTTAAGGATCTATCCTCACGAACGTTTTGTAAAACCATTTTCAAACGACTTTTTTTTGTTTGTTTTGGCTCCACACTTTTGTGTATTTAGCCAGTGTCAAGTAATTGATGATATCTCAAGTTAATAAATATCATATAATGTGTCAAGTCAAGTCACAGTCCAAGTCATCAAGTTAAGTCATAGTCTAGTCTAGTCAAGTCATACTCCTAGTAAAGTGGTGGCAACTTTACCAGAAGCTTCCATGGAGTTTTGAAAACAACACAAAAAGCAACGTTTCACCATCATTATACCACTTTTCTCACACTCATGCCTGTAATTCAGCACTTAACGAATAAAACGCCACCAATTTTATGCACTAACACTGAAAATAACACAAGTTTTGGAAAATAATACAATGCGGTGGCGCAATCTTTTTCGCTTTCCTGCCAAAACTCTCAAAGTTCCTTTTTCCTTCTTCTTCTGTAATCAAAGCTCCGAATCACAGTTTTCTGTTCTGTTGTAAAAATAAAAAATAATAAATCTTATCGCGTTCTAAAAAAGTACTCCAGTAACAAACTAAAATTCAATCACAAGTCTTGAATATTTGGTTTTGTACTGTTTATTTTTTCTTATTAAGTTATAAATCTAATTAGCATGAGATAGGACTGACCCGATAGCTCAGTTGAAAGTATCCCTGCCTTCTGAACTGCAGGTTGTGGGTTCGATTCCCACCCAGGACAAACATTTGTGTGATGAGCATCGATGTTTGTTCCGTGTCTGGTTGTTATATTATATCCTATGTATGTATGTAAAATTATATAAATATTGTATCAGTTATCTGGTTCCCATAGTACAAGCTTTCCTTAGATTGGGCTAGATGGCGATGTGTGAAATGTCCACACATATTTATTTATTATTTATTTATAGTTTAGGTAAAATTAATAACGGGAGAAGCCACTGAATCCTAAAATACAGTTTCCACCGGTTTGGGAGTCTATGGGTTCATGATGACTTTGTAACTAATTGTGTCAAAAAATAAATTTGTATTTATTTGTATTTGCAACTTGGGAAAAATAACAGCGTTGTGACCGCTCCTATAAACAAACCATGTTAATACAGACAATTTTTTTCGTCATTGCGGTCGACACAAGGTCGCATGTAATGATCTAATTAACGTGCTCTATCCAAAAAACATGTGAGTACGTAATTCAACCGCATATCGCTGCATTTAGAAAAATTCGTGATTCGGGCTAAGCGTTCCGGCAGCCTTGACCGGAGGTAACGTAAGCGCTGAATTAAAAATACATTAAATGTTTCATGTGGTTATTACGTGTTATGAAACGTTGTTAGCAGATATAAACTAAAAAAAACAAGCTCAAAAATGAAAAATCTTAAAGATCCTCACTTTAGTTGTAAGTCTAGTGACATTGGATAATCAAGCTTTTTTTATCCTGGTTTAGAATATCACGCGCTCTTCTTTTTATGTATGTTTTGGCTCCACACTTTTGTATATTTAGCCAGTGTCAAGTAATTGATAATTTATCAAGTTAATGATATTTCACGCAAGTATGTGTCCAGTTACAGTCGAAGTAATCAAGTCAAGTCATAGTCTAGTCAAAGTCATACTCCTAGTAAAGTGGTGGCAACTTTACTAGAAGCTTCTATGGAGTTTTGGAAACAACACGAAAAGAAACGTTTCATTCATTTTCCCACACTCCTCTTATATCCAGCACTGAACAAATAAAATGCCATCAATTTTATGCACTAACACTGAAAATAACACAAGTTTTGAAAAATAATTTAATGCAGTGATGCGATCTTTTTCGTTTTTCTGCCAAAAACTCTTTTTTCTTCAGAGTTTTGCTCTTGTTGGTAGAGTAATCGCCATCGTTCTTGATTTTCGGCCAATGCTTTAGCCTCCCCGTACGACATGACATTTATCTTTTCTTTCATTTGATCTGTGTATGCGCTTCTAGATCTGCCTCTTCCTCTCTTTCCTTCTACTTTTCCTTCCATGATGATTTTCATTAAGTTGTCATGTAGTATAAGGTGGCCAAACATTTTTCCTCTTCTTGCTTCTATTGTCGCTAGTGTGTTCCATTTTTCTTGAACCAGGGTAAGCGCTTCTTAATTCGTTAGTCGCTCAGTCCAGCTTATTCTCTCCATACACCTCCAGCACCACATTTCAATTGCTTCCAGCTTTTCCCGGTCTTTTTGGGTCATAGTTCATGTCTTGCTTCCATACAAAGCAATGCTCCAGATGTAAGTTTAGAATATTACGCAATATTCTGATAATAAAAGACATTTGATTTGGAACAAAGGCAAGAGGGGTATTGCTCAAGTAACAGTTACGTATATTACATATAATATGCAGTACGCATACTGCAATTAGTATAATTAGTTCGTTCTAAAACTGAAATCAATTCTAACGGTGTTTTTGAACAAAGTACTTATTTATACCTCTTTTTATTGTCAGCCTCACGTATTCCACCTCCATGCTCGTCTCACCTCGTTTCCGTCTCCGGAAGCGCCGAGCCTGTACCGGAAATCCATGAGATTGGACAAAAATTGGCGCCATTCGCGCCCGTGTCGCTCCGTTACCGTATTACGATCTATGATTGGTCGCTCGCCAACAAAGTTAACGATATTCCGATTTCAAATGTTTACCATACTTTTTACTAAGAACATGACTTTTGGAATATGAAAATAATGCTATTGGTATCTCTACACTCTATGTGCGATCTTTTTAAGATGCCTGCCGAACAAACAAATTAAATAAATTACAATATACTATACTAGGTGGTAGGACTTTTCGCGTAGTTTGTGTAGGTAGGTTTACCACCGCTTTGCCAGTTATTCTGCCACCAAGCAGTAGTGCGCAAGCACTACTGTGTACCGGTTTGAAGGGCGCTGTAGCTAGTGAAATTATGACCTAATCTCAGCCTAGTCATTTTGATGTCTCAGGATGACGTGCGCAGTGCAGTGGCACGTGCTGATACCCTATGGTTAGAGATCCGAGTGACACTGCAACTGATATGGGCAGCCGTGTCGCTTAACATCAGGCCAACGACCAGCTCCTCATGTCATTCATTAACATAAAAAAACTGGTGCTTACCATTTCTATAATAGGCTCAGTGAATAAACTTGTTGAAGGAGATGGCTTTTAGTGAATCTTGAACGTACTTTATACAGACTTCAGACACTACAGACACTGCAACTGATATGGGCAGCCGTGTCGCTTAACATCAGGCGAACGGTTAGCTCGTCGCGTTACCCCTTAACATTAAAAAAAAAATAAAGACTTTTAAATATTGGTGCATTTATAATAATACTTACAATTATTTTTCTACAGTAGCATTAAAACTAGAAAGTAGTTGCAAAAACAAGACAAAAACCAGGCAGCTCGTTGCTTCGCCAGGTGAAAGAAGTTAAGTGTCAATGCCTTCCAAAAATGGCGATCACTCTCACACATTCAAATCACCATTTATTTAATGTATTTATATCAGAAAAAAACAAGCGTGCTTTAGACCACACGACTGATGTATAATTTTTTTAGTTTAGATCTATCGGCCGGTATAGCTTTGTTTTTGGTTTGTTTAATGTTAATGTCGCCATCTTGACAATTGTAAATTGCCATTTTACTGGACACACCAACATAATTATACAAATCTTTAACGTTGTTATATTGACAATGGAAATCTACGTGGACCAAATTCAACAAACCGTGCACCTCGCATTCACCAGCTTACTCCCCAAGCCAAGCGTGTGTAATGAAGTTTTACTTAAAAAAAAACTTGTGAATAGCTAAAGCAAAAGCAAATACCCTCTCTAAATTATAAGAAACATTGTCATAACTATCGGCACACTTTTTACCCCCACAAATTATGCTTTATGTGAATATTACGCGGAGGTATGAAGGTCGCAAATAAATACCGCATTATTGTACGTATAGGTTTTATGTACAATCTTGAAAATTTGTTGTAGTTTTATTGAGAAGTTAAATTTAAATTCATGACGTGGCTGCATTTTTTACAAGTAAATTGAAAGTCCATTACAACAATACATGAGACATATTTCAATTGTTTAATCTACATTTCTGAGGGTATTTTTAGCTTCTCAATAAGCCTACAACAAAGTTTCAGATTGTACGCAAAACTATTAATTGGCTACATAATGTTTTTTTCATGTTTTGGCTCCACATTTTTGTGTATTTAGCCAGTGTCAAGTAATTGATAATTTATCAAGTTACTCGTAATGATAATTCATGCAGATATGTGTCAGGTCACAGTCCAAGTCATCAAGTCAAGTCATAATGTAGTCTCAGTCACACTGCTAATTAAGTCGTGGCAACTTTACTAGAAACTCCTATGCAGTTTTGGAAACAACAAGAAAGGAAACGTTTCACCATCATTATACCACTCTCCCACACTCATGCCTGTAATCCAGAACTTAACGAATAAAACACCACCGATTGTATGCACTAATAGTGAAAATAACACTAGTAATTATACGGTAATAACATGTAAGGTAAAGAAAAATAACATTTTAAAAATAATAATCAGAAATTCCAAAAAGAGGTTAAGCAGAATGATAAGGAGAAAATAAACCAAATAAAAAACAACCAACTATTAGAAAACCTTGTTAGTGGATAATGAGAACGAATTTTAAATCAAATTACAACAAATAAACTACATACATAAATTGTTGTAGAAAAAATTGTCAATAAATGATTTTTTTTTTGTTGCATACACCACCAAAATAATGAGCATAATGCAATCGTTCCTTGGAAACAGAAAACTATAACGTTTCTTCTGAAATTTCTCCATCTGTATTCCACGCACATCAATGCTTGGGGTAGATTAAAATATTAGGTCTTTACCTATGAAATTGCCGTTTTGTTTGAAAAAAGTTAAAGTATTTTTTTTTCGAACTTATTTATTTCTTTTATTCAAAGTAATCACCCCTGCAATCAATGCATCTTTGCCAACGCTGTGGCAGTTTATGGATGCCCTTCTTGAAAAAATCAGCAGGACGGGAGACAACAAACTCTTCAAAGGCGTTTTGTACTGCCTCTCGGGAATTGAATTTTTTTCCCGCTAAAAAGTTGTCCAAATTTTGCAAAAAGTAATAGTCGGTAGGCGCAAGATCTGGTGAGTATGGCGGATGAGGGAGAGCTTCCAAACCCAACTCATGCAGCTTAGAGACGGTCTGTTGTGCAGTATGGGGTCGCGCGTTGTCGTGAAGTAGCAGTGGAGACGACCGATTGACCAAAGCTGGTTGCAGACGTGCGAGTTTCGCCATCATTGTGGTCAGTTCTTCAATGTACACATCTGCAGTAATGCTCTCGCCGTTTTGTAAAAAGCTATGATGAATCACACCAGCACTAGACCACCAAACTGTGACCATCACCTTTCTAGGGGTCATTTTTCGTTTTGCACATTGCTTTGGTACCGAACCAGGATCTAACCAACTTGCTGAGCGCTTTCGATTGTCAAAAAGAATCCATTTTTCGTCGTACGTAACAATTCGGTTCAAAATTACTTCATTTCTGTGCCTGTTAAGCAGCGCAAGGCAAGTCTCGACGCGTACGTTGCGCTGGCGATCGTTAAGTTCGTGGGGCACCCATCTATCAAGCTTTTTTATCTTGCCAATCTGTCGCAAATGGACCAATATTGTTTTGATGCTAACATCAAAATCTGCTGCCAGCTCAGCTGTAGATTGAGATTCATCAGCTTCCACAATCGCCTTTAATTCATCATTGTTGACCAAAGTTTCCGGACGACCACGAGGTTCATTTTTCAAGTCAAAATTCCCAGAACGGAACCGAGCAAACCAATAACGGGTTGTACGTTCGTTTGTACAGTTCTCTCCGTAAACGTCGTTGATGTTACGTGTTGTTTGTGCCGCGTTGGTGCCACGACAGAACTCATATTCCATAATTACACGAAATTTCAAAGTATCCATTATGAGGAAAAATGTTGAAATGTAATGAAAATACAACGCTAATCAATAAACAAAAGACTTATATTGTAAATAGAATGTCATATTTTTAAAACAAAATTAATTTGAATTTAGAATTCATAGCCAATCAAAACTTTTTTTTGTTTGAAAAAGTCTGTACTGCAAAACGGCAATTTCATAGGTAAAGACCTATTATTAAGAATTGTAACTACATCATAAATTAGTTTCTTGTGGTTGGCTCCACAGCTAGTATCCTGTTTCCAGGAAGTTGTTCAACGAACTTTTATATTGTCACCGAGGGTTAAAATGTTGGCGCCAGACAACAAAAAGAAATTTTTTGAATTAGTTTATGTCTGAGTGCAGACCTTCTATAAGACCAAAAATATGGATATAAATCATATCCTCTAGTTACAACAAGTACTTAATCAGAGATAATAAATAATTACCGTTCGTGATTCAATTTTTTCCTAAGTGTAACAGTTGATTACGCTTCAGGCGATACTGCTATTATTAATAATATTACTAAACTAATATTTTGTTTACTTTCTTCGCTACGCGTAGACACAATGACATGTTTACCTAGGCGTGACGTCAGAGCCGACGCCATGACACATGCGAGCTGTTTTCGCGCCGCATTTTAAAATTATTATGACAATGGCTTTAATCTTGGTTAAAATTAAGTTTATTACCGAAATAAAGGTTTTTTCGTAAATAGTAAATGTATACCCACATTACGGAAAAAGATTTCAAAATCTTTCGTCATGCCTATTCTTTAAATCATAAATCTTAGCCCTCCCTTGGATCCCATACAGTAGGCAAGCTGCTGTGTCCTACTTTGGACATGAAGCTACAAAAACTAATTATATTCTCTTCAGACACTTATGGGACACTTTGTTACATTTTATTGTATCAATAAGTCAGTCCCGACGGGTCCCGCTATTGTTTCAAGCTCAAAGAAGTTGCAAAAACTGCATGGTGTTGGTCAAAAGTAATTTGCATAATTGAGAGTATAATTGCTTAGTGCATGATCAGTCTTGTTAATTGAAATAATGATATTGTTAATGAATTTATTTTCTAAATCCTACAATGATTTAATAACTAATACTAAAAACTACTACTACAAAAAAAAAAACATTTGGACTATATACTGGCCGCGATGACCTACAGACAGTCCAAATGCTCCAGCCCACAATTTATTAAACACACAACAGAAGTTATTCACATTTTTTTTCAATTAATAGTTTTATCTTGATTATGGATAAGTTTATTAGATGGTAGGTATTTTCTACAAAGCTCGTCTAGGTAGGTACTAAGGTACCACCGCTTTGCCAGTTATTCTGCCGCCAAGCGGTAGTATGCAAGCACTACTGTGTTTTGGTTTGAAGGGCACTGTAGCTAGTGAAATTACTGGGAAATTGAGACTTTATGATCTGATCTCACAGTCGAGTAATCTGATTACCAGACAGTGCTGATGTCTCAGGATGATGTGCGCAGTGCAATTTCACGCAAAACTTTATGTTTTAGAGTTCCGAGTGACACTGTTCTGTTATGGGCGGCCGTGTCGCTTAACATCTGGTGAATGACTAGCTCGTCACATCATTTACTAACATTAAAAAGAAAACTTAAATTATGTATCTGATTTCAATGTAATTTTTAATTCTAAGCTGGTTTTATCGTTGTTTTATCACGTCAGAATGATGAATTGCATCATTTCAATTGTTTGATTAATCTATTGCCTACGTTTCAGCAGTGGATGCAAAAAAGCTGATGATTTCCACTCATGCTTCATTCAACCAACAAACATTTTCATTCGGAAACACGACATCCGTATAGTGTGGGCATTCGTCCAATCCGCACAAAGCTTTTCGCTTATACATACATTTTGACAGCCTCTGTGGTGTGGTAGTTGAGCAGGTCGGCTCATAACCCAGAGGCGGCGAGTTCGATTCCCGCGGTAGGACAAGTATATGTGCACATACTTACTTACGCAAATACTTGTTCTGAGTCGGGCGTTATAGGGACCATGGTCCTCGTAGTTACACAGACACTGGGAATCAGAAACTAGGATCTTTGTATGTGATCGTTGGGTGTTATTATTTCATTATTATAATGATTATTTATTGCGCGGATGGCAAAGGAATCGAACAACTTACCAGCGTCTCTGCTTCCTGAAAAATATAATCTATGTTTTCAAGTCAAGGTATCTTCTAGGACAGCATGTTTCTAGGTTGTAAGTGAACCATCAGGTGAGACAGAGGTCAAACAATCAATCATTCAATCATAGCTAAAAAAATCACCAACTAATCGACCTAGGATGGCTGCAGTAAGATTATAATAATCCTGAAATGAGAAGCTCGCTGAAAGCTCATTATTTTGCAGCACTGAATGTCAACTATCCGCGGGACTATCGGGTAGCAATATCCGGTACGAGATGAGAATGCCATATTAGCAGGGCAATATCCTGGCCAGTTTGGGTGGCCCCGGGCTATGGGGCATAATCTGAAACATGTACTACTACTATAGGTACTTACATATATGATTATATGCCCTAGCTTCGTCATCAAACTAACACGTTCTTACTACTGGCACACGAGCCTTTTAATATAGGCCATAGTCTGCGACATGCTCCCTGAAGGCGGTGGATGTATGACACATATTCTCGAATCTTCTAATTCTTGTACACGCCGGTTTTCCTCACGAGGTTTTCCTTTACCTTTGTAAAAGGGAGTGTAAATTCGCACATAGATTTAAAGTCATTCCTGCAGGGCCGAGCGGGATTCGAACCAGCGTGCATCGGTTTGAAAGTAGTGCGGGTTACCGCTGAGCCACTCATTCTAGCTTAACACAACGCACCACCTAGTATAGGTATTATAATACCAAACTAAATACTATTAAGTTAGCGATTTGGGTACTCCCAAATCGCTCATGAGATATTTAATGCTCATTTCTTAAATATACAATAAGTTTTCATCCAATAGGTACCTACCCAATTCGTTTAATGGACGTGTATTTTAAATTATTCCAAAATATCCAAAGTCTATTAAGAAAGTGTTAAGCCGACTTCAACCGTCTTATACTTAAACTTCTGCCCGCGACTTCGCCCGCCTGGCCTACAAGAAACGAAAAAGATTTTTTTATAGATAATTCAACCACCCATTTCACCCTCTTAGGGGTGGAATTTCGAAAAAACCTTTCTTAGTGGATACCTACATTTTACAAAGAACACACTCTCCAAATTTCAAGTCTCTAGGACCAGTGGTTTAGGCTGTGCGTTGATATATAATATAAGTCAGTCAGTTAGGACTTTGAATTTTATATGTATAGATGACATTTTTTTTTTCAGTAATAGGTACCGCTTAAAAGAACAAAAGCTGAATTAATTTCTATGAAATTTATATGGGACCAATCTAAAAGTATATAATTTCAAATAACAAAAGAATTTTCCAAATTAGTTTATAAATGACTGGCCCGATAGCTCAGTTGGTAGTAACCCTGCCTTCTGAACTGTGGGTTGTGGGTTTGATTCCCACCCAGTACAAACATTTGTGTGATGAACATCGGTGTTTGTTCTGTGTCTGGGTGTTATACTGTATTCTATGTATGAAACAAAAAGTATCTAAGTCAGTCATATCAGTTATCTGGTTCCTATAGCACAAGCTTTGCTTAGTTTGGGGCTAGATGGCGTTGTGTGAGATGTCTACACATATTGTTATTATTAATGACCGATTTCTGAAGTAGTATTGTCAGTTGGACAAATTCAGCATTCGTGTTACTAGGTGGTAGGACTTTGTTGCAAAGTTCGTCTAGGTAGGTACCACCGCTTTGCCAGTTATTCTGCCACCAAGCAGTAGTGTGCAAGCAATACTGTGTTCCGGTTTGAAGGGCACTGTAGCTAGTGAAATTACTGGGCAATTGAGACTTTATGATCGGATCTCACATTCGAGTAATCTTATTACCAGACTGTGCTGATGTCTCAGGATGATGTGCGCAGTGCAGTGTCGCTTGAAACTCTATGTTTTAGGGTTCCGAGTGACACTTTTCTGTTATGGGCGGCCGTGGCGCTTAACATCAGGTGAACGACTAGCTCGTGACATCATTCAATAATATAAAAAAAAAAATACCAATGCACAAGTACAATCGACTACTAAAAGCATCAGCAACCATCGCTTTCAATTAACAAACGTAATCTTTAAAAGTTACATAACAAAATATGGGGCTTAGTAAAAATATGTCCCCTAAAGCCGCAAGCATTGGGTTACTGTGCCACCCGTCTGTCCCCGACAGGGTGCATGGGGCGGGGGTCGAGGGGACCGTAATTGTAATTCGATTTTATTGTAAAATGTTGCGTAGAATTTATGTGAAATTGTAATAAAAATGTTATTTGGAGGCATGTGTTATGTAGTCTGTGATAAAAGCGTCTTGGATCAGCCTCTGTTGTGTGATGGTTGAGTAAGTCGGCTCTTAACCCGGAGGTCGGTGGGTTTGATTCCCGTGGTAGGACAAGTTAATAATAATAATAACGCCAAACGATCGCATACATAGATCCTGGACCCTAACTAGGATTCGAGGTGGAATTTCGAAAAACCCTTTTTTAATGTATACCTACACTTTACAAAGAACACACCCTCCAAATTTCAAGTCTCTAGAACCAGTGGTTTAGGCTGTGCGTTGATATGTAAGTCAGTCAGGACTTTGAATTTTATATGTATAGATATTAATTAGCACGAAACACGCCAAATACAGCATATAGACCTATTGTAGTACACTTCCCCAACATGTCAACTTGCCTCAAGAGCTCGCGAGAGTATTTGCTCGCGGGTGGCCAGCAATCGAGATTATTGTGTTTCGACATAAAGACAGGCGAAATCAGTTTACGAGGTCTTCAAGGAGGGTCGACTCGTATAGGTAAGTCTTTATAAGGGTGGAATAGAAAAACGACTATTATTTTATTATTTATATTTATTATTATTCTCTACAATTCTTTTAAAAGATGTGTGGGCAGGACGTGTAGTGGGTAGATTGCAACCTATATAACTATAGGCCTTCAGCATGTCCACACCGCGCCGTGTCTGGAACAAGAATGATCCGTAGTACACCGAGCGCTCCTTTTTTATAGCCAGACAGGTAGGGGCGCCATGACAGTTGCCGGTGCTACCACTGTAATAAATTTAATGCCACCACAGGGTAAATTACGGTGCTCGATCGCTGTGCATAGAGTTTATAACTGGACGTTGCCGCCGTCAGATGCATATTACCAACAATAATATTTATTTACTATAAATAAAATGGGTTTGCTTTAGACCACGCGACTGAAGTAAAACTTTTTAGTTTAGCTCCATCTATCGGCCGGTATAACTTTGTTTTTGTTTTATTTAATGTTAATGTCGCCATCTTGAGAATAGTAAATTGTCATTTTACCGGACACACCAACATAATAATACAGATTGTTAACTTTCTTATTTTGACAATGGAGATTTGCGTGGACCAACTTCAACTTCTGTTCGCTTCGCACTCACTAGCTTAATCTCCAAGTCAAGCATGCATAAAAAAGTTTTACTTCAATAAATATCTGTGGATATTTCACACAGCGCCATCTAGCCGCAAACTAAGCAAAGATTGTACTATGGGAACCAGATAACTGATACAATACTTAGATACTAAAAATATACAAACATTGAGTACAACATAACACAGACAAAGAACTAACACCTATGTTCATCAGACAAATGTTTGTCCTAGGTGGGAATTGAACCCACAACCTACAGAAAGCAGCAGAAAGCAGAGCTACTGCCAGCTGAGCTATCAGGCCAGAAAGTACCCAAAACAAATCGATATGAATCGATAATGGCATCCAAGCACCCAAAACAAAACTATGTTTTGGGTGCTTGGCAGCAGAACAGCTAGCCAAGCGGTGGTACCTACCTAGACGAACTTTGCAGCAACATATATTCTGATATTTATATTTTTAGCCTACACTTCCACCCCTAACACTCCAGTCTCGTGTAGGATCATTCCTCTTGCCGCCTCCATTGTTCTGCCGCCAAGCAGTAGTGTGCAAACACTTGAAACACTGCTGTGTTCCGGTTTGAAAGGTACTGTAGCTAGTGAAATTACTGGGCAATAAGACTTAATGATTTGATCTCAGTCTAGTATAGTCATCTAGTATAGTAACCTTATTACTTATAAATAAAAAATAAGTAATCTTATTATTAAACTGCAGATGTCTCAGAATGACGTGCGCAGTGCAGTGTCACGCGAAACTTTACATTAGAGTATAGTTCTGAGAGACACAGCAACTGTTATGGGCGGCCGCGTCACTTAGCACCAGGTGAACGACTAGCTCGTCACGTCATTCATACGTATTTTCTATAATAAGCACCTATTTACGAAGGAGGCACTTTATGCCTGTCTGTATTAAAGATTTACAGCTCCTAAGTTCACATTTATCCTTTTATGATATACCAACTGGAATGCGTTGGGTATGTCACAGACGAATAAGTGCAAACGATGGAGCTTAGTCAAATTTTAATAGATACGTTTACAATATTTGTTTAAAAACAACTTGATAGCCTCTGTGGTGTGGTGGTTGAGCAGGTCGGGTCATAATCCGGAGGCGGTGGGTTCGATTCCCGCGGCAGGACAAGTATTTATGTACAGAAAAAAAATCGCAAGCACTTGATTTGAGTCTGGGTGTTGTGGGACCATGGTCCTCGTAGTTAATGAGTGCCTAGCAGAGTCCAGGATATGTATGTGATCGTTGGCTGATATTATATTATTATTATTATTACTTACCTTGACGATGAAGATCGTCTCTTATATGGATTAGTCTAGTTCAGTTCATCTACGCTAGAAGTTACTATTACTATGGTTCAGCTATTAGGTCAGACTATTCCATAGTATCTACACATTCCAAACGCATGGGTCCCAGGAGAAATCTGCCGGAGCACACTCCACTGTCGGCGGAACACTGCAAACACACTAAACGTCGACTTACTGTGTTGGCGGACACTTTGACACTCCTTTGACAAATAGCGGTTAATTGAAAACGGCCTCCGGGGGGGCGCAAGGGATGAGACTTCGAATGGGCGAGAATGTGTACACACATAATTTAATAAACCCATAAAAATGTTATCTATTTTATTTAAAATAAATCTATTTTATGTCAAAACTCATATCTGCATAGAGCGAGCAGAAACTTTAACAAGCTATTTTATTTTTTTTACTTCAAACTTGTTTAGCATTTGACCACGCTCTCACCTGGGAAGTGCGAGCGTGAGCTCCGCGAGGCGGCTGCTGTGCAGAGACTTCTTTGTTGACTAGATTGTTACATGTTTTATTAATTTTCCTTATTATGCGTAGTACTTACTTATTCAGAATAGCACAAATCCGATGTTTTCCGATCTTTGTCAGAGTTTAATTATTATTTCTAAAATCAGGTGTTCATTATTGCGTGCTCAAGCTTTAGTGCTACTATACCGCTAGACGTGAGGACCTTTAATTGGCTTCCTAATGCATAACATGATTCTGCGATATAAGAAAAACTGTGGTTCTTCCCAAAAATAAATAAATTCAATTCGCAATTTTGTGGTAGCGGCCGTCTTGGATTTGAAATTTATGATAGTGTGTAGTAGGTATTCTACTGGTCAATCCCTTTTATTGGATTCATGATTAACTTAACTTAAACAAAGTCGAAATCAAAAGATTTGCATATAGGCTATTATAGCACTTTTGCAAGTCTCAATTATAGGTACTTAAAATTATGTTATTGTACTAAGCACATAGAATTTTCACACACAGAAACCGACAGAGTTAAAATCAGAATTGTAATGCTAAAGCTATATTTGTAACAGATTGAAAGACGCTTTCTTTGATTTAACAGAAATCTTTAAACTTAAACCACCCCCAAATATCGGGGGGTACTCAACCCCGGCGCAGTGAGTGTTGCCTCTAACAACAACTTTATTGAGCTCGCTCCTCACCCCTGAACCTTTGCCTAAATAGGCCTCTTTACTTATTAAATGTTTTATTTTCTACTACGTTTTTTTTCTATCTGCATTACCACAGACACCTGGGTCCGTGCTTTTTGTTAAGTTATTTTAAATTTATTACTTTAGCGTATTATAACGTGAACATAAATACAATACAGGAAGCACAATACAGCCAATAACAAAATATAAGTACTTATTTCTAATTGTGCATACACCAAGAAACCAGCTTCCGCAAGCAGCACCCGTTCACGAGCTTGCCGCATGTTCCAGCCATCGCCCTCCTCGACCATGTTTGAGGGAAGAGGACGACCCGACACACGACGCCGCCGCAAGAAGAAGCTTTTTAATGAGCGTTAATGCTCCTGGTGTACACATAATTTACTTTCTAGTTATACACTTATTACTATTTTATTTATACATAATAATTGACAGACTCCTTTGAGCCCATCAATGATCCCGCTCGTACTTGCTTTTATTAGTCCACTTTTTCCTCCCGGCCCAGGGCCTCCATCTATCTATGTGCGTTTATTGCAAAAAGGTTTTTAATACTTAGCAGGAGGGTTTATTCAGCCAACTAATTGAGCTTCTATTTTAGCGTTTAATTAAAGATATTATTCCTATACTGATTCCTTCGATATTTGATGACGTCCACTGCTGAATATAGGCTACCCGCATAAAACTCAAATTTGGACGCTTTCGGTGTTGCCAAAATTACTATACTTTTATTTGGCTCCATACTTTTGTGTATTTAGCCAGTGTCAAGGAATTGATAATTTATCAAGTAAATTAATATTATGTATATTTGTGTCAAGTCAAGTCACAGTCCAAGTCATCAAGTCAAGTCATAGTCTAGTCTAGTCAAGTCATACTCCTAGTAAAGTGGTGGCAACTTTACCAGAAGCTTGTATGGAATTTTGGAAACAACACGAATAGAAACGTTTCACCATCATTATATCACTTTCCCACACTCATGTCTGTAATTCAGCACTTAACGAATAAAATGCCACCAATTTTATGCACTAACACTGAAAATAACAGAAGTTTTGGAAAATAATACAATGCGGCGACGTGATCTTTCTCGTTTTCCCGCCAAAAAACCCAAATTACTGCACTTGGCAGACGGCTCAAAGATCGCAAAAGGTTTTAGTTTACCAAGGCAAATGCTGCTGCAATGCATTCCCTAGATATCCTCTTAGCCATAGCCAGCCACGGGACCATCATCACACGATATTTAGTGTAACTCTAGTACAATCAATAAAACTCACCCCACACTGTCTAACACCACACGTGGCGTAAAAAAGATGACTTATTCATAAATAAATAAAAATATAAAATTACCATGTAAGCACACACAAAAGGTTATTGTGGTGTTGTATTATGTATAAAATGTATCAAAATAATCTTATTATTGTGCTGGTGTCTCAGGATGACGTGGGCAGTGCAGTGCCATGCAAGACTTTCAACGGATAGCCGTGACTCTTAACACCAGGGAAATGGCTAAATTTTTAATATATTTTCACATTTCAAATTCGCGGTCAGGACCCCATAAGTCAGCGCTCGGCCGCTGACTGCCAACCGCTAACCGTCTGTCAAATGTCAAAGTGTCCAATAAACAGGCATCTTTATGATGACGTCGGTTTAAGTGCTGTAAATAAGGGATTAACTATATATTAAACTAAGCCACAGAAAAATTAATAATATTTGGCTTAGACCGGAATGTAATGATTATTACTACCTATATAGGTTAAATATTGGACGGAATAGCGATCCACAATCTGTAGGTACCTGTAGTATGAATTTATTCAAAATTCGCTAAATTAAATAAATAAATGAATATTTGTGAACATTTCACACAACGCCATCTAGTCACAAACTAAGCAAATCTTGTACTATGGCGACCAGAATACAATATAACAGACAGAATACTTAGATACTTTTTGTTTGTAAATACATACATAGAATACAATATAACAACCAGACACAGAACAAACACCTATGTTTATCACACAAATATTTGTTCTGAATCGAACCTACAACCTACAGCTCAGAAGGCAGAGCTACTACGAACTGAGGTCAGGCCAGTTGAAGTCAGTAACTTACTCTAGTCAAGAACAAAGCAACAAATGAGCAATAGGTAGCCCTCAGCTAGACAACCTATCTGCCGCCATTCGTAATACATTCAACAAACCTCAATTTGTTAGTCACGTGGGCAGTGGGGAAGCATCCGCCCGCAGGCGACACCACATCCAACTCTACTATAAGTATTCTATGCCATTATAAAGTTGTTAAACTTACCAACGACTGTGTGGGAGGTGTGGAGATATCTAATTTTGCTTGTAGCAATGTAGCACGTACATCGCTGAAAAATTTCTCGCAGAATATTGATATATATTTTTTAAACTGCCTTACGTACTACGGTACTATAAGTATATGTACCTGATACATTCCGTAAGGTCGTAGGTGATATAGGTCCGTATTACAGAACGATGCTCAGTCAGATCGGTGCTCAAGCAGAGATTTCATTCATAAAGTGATCAATTAGTGAGTAATCTCTATTTGAGCACCGACCGATGACTGAGAACCGTTCTGTAATACGGACCATAGAGTGAAGACGAATTCTTATCTTAAAATTATTTATACTGTATCTTTAATAATCAAAGGCTGTTACCGTCGGATTCTGTTCATGTATTTAAATTAGGTACTGTTTGTTTCGGATGGTTAAAGAATTAGAAGAAACTACACGTACAATAAATGGAGAACCAGTGAAAAGGAAGTTCTTCTCTTGTCTCGGCGCTTTGTGCTAGTTGCCTCCCACTTTTGACGGCTGTGGGTGCCTTAAGCATCTACCCTCCCGCCCGGTGACGCTGTAAAGGTCTATAGAGATCAACAAATTAGCCAGTTAAAAAAGTTAAAGTAATAACTTTTTTGAGCTTTTTCTACAGTGACAGCTTCTCTAATTCTCTCATCAAGTAATTAATCAAAATGCGCATTGTCCAAATTCGCGTGACCGTTGTAATAGATGGCGGGACGTATCCATCACCCTGCAGTCTCTAAACTAATTAGCTACCCTCGGGGTGAGTAACCGACGTCACTTCATCTTGGGGATGTTACATCATTTGTGCAAGCATTATGTTATTATGACAGCAGGTGGTTTTAAGATGGTTGGATAAAATTAATAATGTAACAATCATATCCAATAGATAGATATATAAAAAACTATTTACTGACCCACCAATAAATTATACATGTCTAAAATAACCCTAATATACTAGTGTTATATGACGGTATTATAGCCTATAACCTTCCAGACAACCTGTGGATGGAAAATATCAGACATAAAAAAGGGTTTGTAAACAAAAAGTATATAAGTTTGTATTAGTTATCTGGTTTCCATAGTACAAGCTTTGCTTAGTTTGGGGCTAGATGGCGCTGTGTGAAATGTCCACAGGTATTTATTTATTTAAATGATTAGTAAATAAACGAAACGTCTAAACGTGCTTTCAGTAAGATGTTTATCACATCTCTAGATGTGGTGCAATGAAAAGTCTTTACTAGATAAGCATTACTTAATTCAGTAGTATACAAATTAGTTAAAAAGCACGTAACGAATGAGATTTAGTTTTCTGGTACACCTATTCAAATGTTTTTACTGTGTTCTTCAAACCGTGTTATTTACAGTACATGCTTACAATAATTTCATTGTAGTTATTTAATTACTGTCTAGATGCTTACCTATTTTGATAATCAATAACTATAAATATAATTATCTACACTGCATTCCTTAAAGAGACGTCAAAATTAAAATAACCAAACAGAAACAAACTTGAAACCATTTTGTCAACCTCTTATAAAAATAAACCAGGCTGAATAGAGATGTGTTTAAAAATAAAAGTAGGAAAAAGGTTAGACAGTTTCGAGCTGTCAAAATGACAGCGACGGCGCCGGGAATCCGATCCGATGGCGCGGCAATAGGCCTACGTATGAATAAATAAAGAAATATGAAAGAACACAAATCATCATTAGTTAATAATAGATATAATTCTGAATAGAGAAACCTTCTGAGTGCTGTAAAAATACGTTGACACTAGAAAAATAATTTTATTTGGTTAATTACTTGTCAGTTAGAATTAAAAACATGTCATATCCGATTACGGCGAAGCCTTCACAACCAATTTTCATAGTTTACTCAGCATTTTATAGAAATATAAAGAACGCTTATTTTACCTACATAAGAGCGATAAATGGACAAAACTTCCATTATCCAAACTCATTCCGAGCTTTATCTTCATACCCTCACATTAGGCGACCTGCAGACGTCATCCAGCCGGCTCATTAGCCAACGATATGTCCGTTAATTTGTTTGAACTGCAATTAACATGTCCACTGACGAAGCCTGTGCCACTCACTACTAAGCTCTAAAAAAGTTAAATTAAAAAAATAACGAACGGTTCAATTTTGACAGGCGCTTACCGATCCTTTAAATAGCGTTCGATATTAGAACTATTCGCTTTATGCGGTTGGAATAAAGTTTAAAATCTATCTAATTGGATTTTAAACGGAGTGTAAATTTAGTGCCAGTGATAATCGCCTTTTACGGCCGTTTTCAATAACCTACTAAAGATAACAGATAGATAGCTATCTCTGATAAGCAATAACTTTCGATCTATCCTTTGATTGCGTTTCACAAGCACCAGTAACTGCTATCCTTTTGGAGAAAACGATAGATAGCCGCCCTATCTGTGCCCTCCCATGCGTTTCGTTATTGCAAAATCACTCAGAACTCTGATAATTAAATAAGTGGTTACGGAAGTATTTACAGTGATATAATATAATAAAAATAGCAAAAATTAATAAATTAGTACTAGACAATAACTGATTTCCATAAATTCACGTTATGTTTGGCATGATCCAATTTAATAATAATTTTGTTTGTAAATAATTCAATGGAAACAAAACGTTTTTGACAACCGTGTTGTAGTCTGTGGCCACCCGGCACCTTCGTTCTACTATCGTGTTCATAGTATCCTTTACTTGGTCTGTGATCGTGTCGATATTCAGAACAAATAATACCACAAATTACATATAAAGAATAAAACATCTATAGAAGTATTAAAATAATATAAAATAAATATACTTAATATCGCAAAACCCAGCCCTAACAGTGTTTTACTGTTTTGTCTAATGTAAGAAGGGGTTGATGTAATGTTGATATTCCATGATTCCTAAAACAAGAGTAAAGGTATAGGTACTAACATTAGGCATATATTATATACAAATTGCATAGCGTAAGATGTAGACGAAGAATAATAAATTACCTTGCAGAGGTTACTCTTAGACTGGGCTGTATTTCAACCAACAAATCACATACCACTGTTTTACTTAATCTAAATCTATACATAAAATTGTAATCGTCCAATTCCACCATATAGTTTATTCTCTGTTTATAGATTCGACGTCTTCTTTGTAGAATAATATGTTGATCTTCATCATCCCAGTCAGAGAGGACTTCTAATAATTCTATATCACTTTCACTGCTACTACTAAAATTAGCCATTTATAATATTTTATAGAAATATCTTTGAAATTTAAATTGGAAATTGAAGATTTGTATTTTTTGAAGATTTGACCTGAAATTTTCCTTGAAACTTAAGACAACATACAAAAACAAACAACTGGTAATGGAGGTTATCCGTAGAAAATGACAGATAGGCCAAAATTCTATCTTTGGTTATTTGACATACTGACAGATAGCTGCCAAAACTATATTGAAAAGCATTCTAGCGCCATTTCCTACAAAAAGCTATCTTTGGTTATCAGTAACCCCTCCCAAGGATAGATAGCTACTGAAGATAGGAATTGCTATCTGTCGTTGCTATATAGAAACGTAAAAATGTGTCCATGGATAGATTTTTATACTTTAGTAAGGGTAAACCGTGGATAGATAGCTTATTGAAAACGGCCGTAAGTCAATACAAACAGTCTGGTCTATTGTTACGTGACGTTACGTTTAATCAGTGATGTTTTGAGATGTTGACGGTTGTGAAATTAAAACCTTTTTGATTGTTATTAATTTTTATTTATTTTATGTATAACAAAAAACTTAAAGGACATGCTTTAAAAAAGCGCAAATACTTGTTCTGAGTCTGAGTGTTGTGAGACCATGGTCCTCGTAGTTCCTGGGTTCCTAGACAGGGAATCCTAGTTAGAGTCCAGGACTATGTATGTGATCGTTGTGTGTTATTATTATTATTATTTTATATTTAACTGGTAAACTTTATTTGAAAGTAATCAATAAAATAGCGAGCAAAAGAACCCACCCACTTATCCATTCCATTTTTTATTGCTTTTATTTTACTAAAGGTTTCAATACATGCTAGACCATTAATTATAATAGGTCTTTACCTATGAAATTGCCGTATTGCAGTACAGACTTTTTCAACCAAAAAAAAATTTTGATTGGCTATGAATTCTAAATTCAAATTAATTTTGTTCTAAAAATATGACATTCTATTTACAATATAAGTCTTTTGTTTATTGATTAGCGTTGTATTTTCATTACATTTCAACATTTTTCCTCATAATGGATACTTTGAAATTTCGTGTAATTATGGAATATGAGTTCCGTCGTGGCACCAACGCGGCACAAACGACGCGTAACATCAACGACGTTTACGGAGAGAACTGTACAAACGAACGTACAACCCGTTATTAGTTTGCTCGGTTCCGTTCTGGGAATTTTGACTTGAAAAATGAGCCTCGTGGTCGTCCGGAAACTTTGGTCAACAATGATGAATTAAAGGCGATTGTGGAAGCTGATGAATCTCAATCTACAGCTAAGCTGGCAGCAGCTTTTGATGTTAGCATCAAAACAATATTGGTCCATTTGCGACAGATTGGCAAGATAAAAAAGCTTGATAGATGGGTGCCCCACGAACTTAACGATCGCCAGCGCAACGTGCGCGTCGAGACTTGCCTTGCGCTGCTTAACAGGTACAGAAATGAAGGAATTTTGAACCGAATTGTTACGTGCGACGAAAAATGGATTCTTTTTGACAATCGAAAGCGCTCAGCAAGTTGGTTAGATCCTGGTTCGGTACCAAAGCAATGTGCAAAACGAAAAATGACCCCTAGAAAGGTGATGGTCACAGTTTGGTGGTCTAGTGCTGGTGTGATTCATCATAGCTTTTTACAAAACGGCGAGAGCATTACTGCAGATGTGTACATTGAATAACTGACCACAATGATGGCGAAACTCGCACGTCTGCAACCAGCTTTGGTCAATCGGTCGTCTCCACTGCTACTTCACGACAACGCGCGACCCCATACTGCACAACAGACCGTCTCTAAGCTGCATGAGTTGGGTTTGGAAGCTCTCCCTCATCCTCCATACTCACCAGATCTTGCGCCTACCGACTATTACTTTTTCCAAAATTTGGACAACTTTTTAGCGGGAAAAAAATTCAATTCCCGAGAGGCAGTACAAAACGCCTTTGAAGAGTTTGTTGTCTCCCGTCCTGCTGATTTTTTCAAGAAGGGCATCCATAAACTGCCACAGCGTTGGCAAAGATGCATTGATTGCAGGGGTGATTACTTTGAATAAAAGAAATAAATAAGTTCGAAAAAAAAATACTTTAACTTTTTTCAAACAAAACGGCAATTTCATAGGTAAAGACCTAATATGTAAAAACCGCTCTATTACGCCTAATGTAGACATTATGTTTACACGTCCAGTTATTGCCAAAAACTAATTCAAATTAATACTTTGTCTATACTAATTGGTCATCTATAAATATCCAAAGAATAGACGCGGAAACGGCTTCAAAGAGATCTATGCTCAAAGAGATCTATTGAATTTTTATCTTGGAGGACTTGCTATTCAGGATGGTATCGGTGCATTGATTTTACCTTATATGTAAGTGGTATCATAAAAATGTAACATTGATTGAGTTATTAAAACATTCTGATGTTGGTAATAAAATGACAATTTACAATTGTCAGAATGGTGACATTAACAGTAAACAAAGCAAACAAAGTTATACCGGCCGACAGATGGAGCTAAACTAAAGAAGTTTTACTACAGTCGTGTGGTCTAAAGCACACTCGCTTCTTTTTCTTTTTTATTTATTTTTTTAGGGGCATATATTATGATTACATTTTCTCGGTATCAGCAGCGGCGGAATATCTGTTAAGGCTTTTATTTGGCACAACGAATCAGCATTGCAATTCAACGGGGCAATGCTGCCAGCATGTTGGGTACGCTACCTACTGGTAATGGGCTAAAGCATTTGGACGGTCTATAGGTCATCGCGGCTAGTATATATCTAATCCATTTTTTTAAATACCTGTATAGGTAGTGTAACTAGTAGTAGTTGTTGTATTATTGTAGTAATTTGTTAAAATTGCAAAAGTATTATACCCGTTAAAAAAAGTTTATTTTTAAATTATTATTTTTTAATCTAATGGCATTACATAAGTTGATGCCATTTATATCTAGGTAGGTAATAAATATTATAATAAATAATAATCATCTATAAATAAATAGTGTAATCGAAGCTTCGGATCGGAGTTTTCTGTTCTGCATTGTGCCGGATTGCTTGCACCAGTAGTGAGAAAGAGAACTTTTTTTTTCAAGCTAATATATTGTAATGAGCTTGTTGTATATTATTTGTGTCAATAAGCACTTTTTAAATTTATATGCTTAGGTGAAATAACTTAATTTTAAGTAAAAGTGCTTCAAATAGCCTATATATCTTTCTATATAAAAATGAATCTGTATATTCCTTGGTCATCGCATCACTCGTTTTTTTTTTGTTGTGCTTATTATTGCCAGTAAAATGTTCTTATTAAAGAAAAATAATCAAGTTGAGTGGAAAATTAGTAAATGTTAACCACGCAGTGCAGCTAGTTTACAATAAATCTTTTGACTTTGACTTTGACTTATATTTACCATCATCATCAACAGCCTGAAGACGTCCACTGCTGAACATAGAGTTGAAATAAGATTTTGCAATTGTATAATCCTAAAATTTACTGAAAGCTCCTGAATTATAATCCGATTATGAAGTAAATTAAAAGTAAAAAGGAAACTATAAATCAAGTATTGGTTTATTTTAATGGAATATTACTAGTAATAAATTAGGTTTACGACACAGTAGGTTAATTAAACTGAGTTTATTCAATAACCAGTCTAATTAATTAAAACGTAGCGTTCAAAGGATTCGCTTGAACTAGAGCAATATTTCGCGGTTTCTCTCGATACCTATTTACCGCTTCCCCAGCATGAGAATCCTTAATGATTTTTACCATTAAGAATGCACCCTATTTTATTCTAGGTAGTACCTATAATTTGTGTGCAAACTTTCAGTCAATTATGACGTTTCAGCGTGAAATCCAGATAGATGAATAAACAATCAAATAAAGTTTGACTTTTATATGTAAGTAGGGATAGTGATTTCTTATTATATCACAATTTCATTTCATTCAAACTTGCTTTTCTTTTATAATCGTTAACACAAAACTAAACTAGACCTAAAAAACTAAACTACAAGGTTTATTATATCACGCCGTACGCTTATGACGACACGGTACGCACAAAAATGACGCATACCAATAAAATTCTGTGTCTGGATGTGATATTATATTTTATGCATGTATTTACGAATAAAAAGTATCTAAATATTGTATCAGTTATCTGGTTCCCATAGCACAAGCTTTGCTTAGTTTGGAACTCTATGGCGTTGCGTGAAATGTTCACAAATATATACATTTACTAGTTGCGCCCCGCGGTTTCACCCGCGGATAAAAAGACTTTTATTTATCCTGATGAGGGATGAGCTACATCCCACGGGAGCATTTCACTTTTCCGGGATAAAATGTAGCCTATATGTTAATCCAGTGTATTAGCTATCTTGGTACCGAATTTCATACAAATCCATTCAGCGGTTTGAGCGTGAAGGAGTAACAAACATACACACATACAAACTTTCGCCTTTATAATATTAGTGTGATTATTTTCATTTTTTACACGCAAATCTCAATATCACAGCAAGAAAATGTCATACCAAAAGTTGAATGGAGACTGGAGACGATCCCCGGATAAATGTGACTATTGGTTTCTCTGTACACCCTTTTGTCACCAATAAAGACAGGAAGCATTGTATTATTATTCCGCAGACAACAAAACTAATCTATAGCAAAGTCCCACGTAATCCTAAACATTATGAGAATTTAAAGATTTACAAATTGAAAAGAAAGTGTGGGAAAAGATGAGTCAAGAATAAAATTGCATTTGTGTTTTGATGTTATCTCGACGAATTTACAACAATGTGAATAAATAGTGAATAAATGCCTACTTTGTCTCTTTTTTGTTTTGGCTTCACACATTTGTGTATTAAGCATTGACACTTGTCAAGTAATTGATAATTTCTCAAGTTAGGTAATGATATTTCACGCAGATAATTGTGTCAAGTCACAGTCCAAGTCATCAAGTCAAGTCATACTCCTAGTAAAGTGATGGCAACTATACTAGAAGCTTCTATGGAGTTTTGGAAACAACACAAAAAGAAACGTTTCACCATCATTATACCATTTTCCCACACTCACGCCTGTAATCCAGCACTTAACGAATAGAATGCCACCAATTTTATGCACTAACACTGAAAATAACACAAGTTTTGGAAAATAATACAATGCGGTGACACGATCTTTTTCGTTTTCCCTTCAAAACTCCGTTCGTATTATTAAAATATGCTTATTATTAACTGACACAACTTAGACATTTATTAAAATAAATAACAAATATGAATCATCTAAACTATAATAAATACCTGCTTATTAATCCCCATTTGTAATCAACAAACAATTATTAGACGACGAATAATAAGCATTGCAAATAGTTGTTTCTACAAATATTACAACTACACCTGCCGAGAAAACATCAGACTTGTAGTAACGTAAAGCTATTGGGATAGAGTTCAAATTACTACAATAAATGATTACGTTAATAATGTATTCTACTAACTGGCGCCAATTTCAAAACGATAATTAGGAGACGTTATAAATTATTAGCCAGCTCGTAAAAAAATTGGGTAAGTACTTAATAATAATAATATCTGTGGACATCTCACACAACGCCATCTAGCCGCAAACTAAGCAAATAATAATAGCGCCCAACGATCACATACATAGATCCTGGACCTCAACTAGAATTCCCTGTATCTAGGGACCCAGGAACTATGAGGACCATGGTCCCAAAACACCTAGACTCAGAAACAAGTATTTGCGCTTTTTTTTTCTGTGCACAAATACTTGTCCTGCCGCGGGAATCGAACCCGACGCCGCCGTGTTATGAGCTGACCTGCTCAACTACCACACCACAGATGCTGTCGTAGCAAAGCTATGCTATGGGAACCAAATAACTGATACAATATATAGATACTTTTTGTTTGTAAATACATACATAGAATACAATATAACATCCAGACACAGAACAAACACCTATGTTCATCTAACAAAATGTTTGTCCTGGGTGGTAATCGAACCCACAACCTACAGTTCAGAAGGCAGGGTTAGGTAGGTACTACCAACTGAGCTACCGGGCCAGCCAGTAATTTACACTTGGTTTTTGCAAATAGGTTTAAAGTTTAGTTATTTGTATAAAAAGTTACTAACGCCAAATGTTTGGACAGCATGCTATTTATTGATAATAACTAATCAGTTGGAGTTTGTATAAACTTAATATCTTATAAAAAAATTAAGATAATTTTTTATGTTGAGGAATGCATGAATGCATGACGAGCTAGTCGTTCGCCTGATGTTAAGCGACACGGCTGCACATATCAGTTCCAGGGTCACTCAGAACCCAAGACTTTCACGTCATAGAATTTCGCGTGACACTGCACTGCGCGGTATGCACGTCATCCTGAGACATCAGCACAGGGTCATAAAGTCTCATTTGCTCAGTAATTTCACTAGCTACAGTGCCTTTAAAACCGCACACTACTGCTTGCTGGCAAAATAACTGGCAAATCGGTGGTAGAAGCATAGCATCGTAGCTCACAAATGGATGAACCGATTTTGATATTTATTTGTTTTATAGATAGGTACCTAAGTGTTAGAGACTTGATTGAGATTCTTTTACAGAGGTTTTTAAGTAATTTTTTTACCTTAAGCTTAATGTTATTGGTAAAATGATACAAAAGTGAATTGTTTACGAATATAAGTTTTATTAACAATTTTAATTTAATGACTGTAATGTAAGTCGATATCATATTTACAATTTGCATTTCTTTTAATATTATACATTTTTACAAATCTCTCTTGAGTGTCTATAACTAATCTATCGCCTTCCACGTACCTAAAGCACAAATTAAGTTAAAATATACACAAATAATAATAATTATGTTTCGCTACAACGATAATTCACACGGGCCCGTGCTTTTTAAATAAAATTGTAATAATGCTGTATCGAAATAAAAATATTTTTGAGCCTAGTTTTTACTTTTTCAGTATTTCACTCTATTGATTATTTATTGGTAATGAATTTTAATATAACATATCTATATGTGTACATGCTTCCGCCTTAAATGTAGGTAGGTCTAAAAAAATCAACAATCATCACCAATTATTGGATAGTGATATAATAATAAGTGGATATTTTTATTCAGACTTGATACCAATTATTGTTGGTATTCAGACTTGATACCAATTATTGTTGGTATTCAGACTTGATACCAATTATTGTTGGTATTCAGACTTGATACCAATTATTGTTGGTATTCAGACTTGATACCAATTATTGTTGGTATTCAGACTTGATACCAATTATTGTTGGTAAAAATATTGAAAATCGTGTCTTTAGTTTTGTTTGCTAAAAAAATCATTGCATTATACATTTTAATATAATTAATGCAATAATGAATGCATAAATAAATTAATTTAGGATTTTTAGGGTTCCAAGAATCCGGAAATTCGGAAATAAATGAGGAAGCTAATAAATTATTAACTTGAAATAAAAATTGCAAACCTTGTGTAAGTAAACAGAAGTAGAACGAGGGATAAGACATATAAAACATGACTGATATAGTAATTCAAAACATGATGGTGATTAAAAAGACGTTGATCAAAAAAATTATTTTAAATATATATTAGTGTTGATTCTGTGTCGCATTCTCTTAAACTAAAGTAACCTTAAAGTATTGCGGTACTCTTCTGATAAAGGGGAAATGAAAAAGACGGAAATGTGTTAATTTCGTTTAGCTTTAGAGCATGCGACACAGAATCGACACCATTATATCCATTTAAATTCGAATATAATCATTATTGTAACAGCTGGATGCATAAGGGCTTTAAAGACAAGGCTAATAAAGCATAAATAATGACTTTAATAAATAAGTGACTATAATTGACACGACAATGCAAATCAATCCATGGCCGCGTCATGCTCTGAACTCTTTTAGAAAATTGCAATTGTGAATAATAATTGGATGGAAACACAGGCTTCATTCAAATAATCTATACCTGCTTACTTTACAAAAAATGTTTTATAGTAAAACACTGGCTACTGATAATAAATATCCATATAAGTTATAATAACTGATTCACAAAATGCATTTTAGTAAAAAATATATATTGTGTAGCCCGTAGGTACTTTACAGAAATCTTAAAAGTACCTAAACGTTAAAAAAAATAATGAAAATGTTTATTAAAGTGAAAATGTAAGTAGAATAAAAATTTTCATTCGAGTTTTGGATGCAATAAAAATAAAATTGTTATAGCTACAGCATTTAGAGCTGTACGTTGGTGCAAATAAAATAGGCCTACAATAAAAAAAACATTAACGCTGCACCCGTTTTACAGCAAATTCACAATTAACTATCAAAATGGTTCAGGAAATCAAAACCGGCAATAAACCTGAAGAAGCCTCAAAGTAACTGGCAAGGAACGGAGTCTTACGCGTTCAGGTACACCCTCAATAAAATAGGTAATAGCAGTATATCATCTACTCATAAACGTAAGTATCTACATGTCTATAATTACATTAACATACAACTAAAAGCTGATATGATAAATAAAATCTATGTTTATTGATAAAATACATTGGATTTATAAATATTTGGGCAAGTAAATGCTTTTAATAAAAGAAAAGCATCTTCTAGAGCTCCATGTAGAGCTGTCACCAATTTAATAATACGTGATATGACGTCAAATAAATTAGTTACTAAATTCGGAGTTGAGAAAGGAGTTTAACACTCGAAATTAAAATAAAATTAACCCTGTTATACCTTAGCAATCAAACGATCTATCAGCATGTCATAGAAATCACATTTACAGTTAGAATTAAAAGGCCTAAGTTAGTCCGCCAATAAGACGGCGGGTAATAATTGAACTTTAGCTACAAAGTATTGGTACATACCTGATAGACGCAGAAATGCTGATACTTCAAACACTCAACACTTTCAACGATAGAATAACGCCCTAATTAACTGGTTTACAATGAAACATCACATAACGTCACGGATCTGCGGTACTAACTACGATAATAGATAACTCTCGTCTATATTGCATCGATCGTCACTCAAAACGTCTCTAAAATTTGTATCACGAGTGGTTTATGTACACTAGAGTCAGTCTGCGGGCTACTCCTCGTCCACATTGATCTCTGAGTCTGCTGAGTCCTCATCGTACGTGGAGGAGGAAGCGAAGCCCCGGCCCAGCAGTGCCGAGCGGTTTTTCGCGGCTGCAGCGCGGTCACGCTGCCGTCGGTTTTTGAACCAGTTGCCAACCTGCGTCGGCGTCAGCCCCGTCGCCGCCGCCAGCTCGCGTTTCTTTGTTGGATTCGGATAAGGATCCTGCAGGTACCACTCCCGCAGTAGCGATCTCGTGCGCTCCTTGAAACAATGCGTTTTCTGTTCTCCATCCCATATCGTTCGCGGTAAAGGAAACTTCTTTCGCACGCGATATTTATCTACGGGTCCGAGCGGACGGCCTCTCAGCCTTTCCGCTTCCTGGTAATGTGCTTCCAGCCAAAGAGCTTGAAGTTTTGCGTGACTCGAGCGCTGGAACCGGTGCCTCTCTAGTATAGAGTAGAGCTCCCGGTGTCGACCCGCGTGGAAGGCCACCACCGCCCGAGCTCGCAGGACCGCTTCGCAACGTTCCAACTCGGCGACATTGGGATGAGCGACGGGCAACGACCACAGAAACCTAGCCAACCGTTCCACGTCGCCGCTTTCTTCGAGAGTTTCACAAACTGTAGCAACTTGCGCGGCACTAAAGGACAGCGTCGGCAGCGGCAGCAGCGGCGTAGGTGCAGCGAGCTCGATGGCGTTGAGGGTGACGGAGGCGGCCGGCTCAGCACAAGCCGCGGGCTCGGCGGCGCGGTCGGGCGCGGCGGGCCCGCGGTGCGCCTCCAGGATCCGCGCGTGCAGCGCCACCGTCGTGGCTTCGTCCCAGGAGCCGCGCATCGGTGCGAGTGTGCGCGGCCGAGTCGCGCGCGGTGTGAGCCGCCGCCAGCGCGCTGCCGGGGGCGTGCTCCGTGCGCGCGCGCGATTGGCTATCGGTTACCGCGCGCAGGACCGGCTAGCCAATCGCGTACGTTGCCCGCTCGGGGGGCCGGATAGCTTTCAACCGCGCCGCGGCGCGTATCCGGCGGGCGCGTTTAACGAGGGCGACGGGGCGCGGCCCCCCCGCGCCGCCATGATCCGTCACGCACACCGCCGCCCGCGCTGCTCGCCCCGCGCGCGACACTCCGAGATCCCCAGAGCTCAGCCTTCGATCGATTACCTGCAAACCTGCAATTAATAGCCTCCACACGGCCATCCGGCTGAATTACACACCCCGTGTTTGTTCTATGTATCACTACTGATCGATAAATCATAATTTATCTGGTAACTTGCATGTAGACCTGTCAGTGGCTCGACAAATCGATGCCGGTATACTTAGATACATTGAAAAATTTTGGGCAGGTGTTTTTTGGAGAACATACCACCTGCTTTACCAATGTATTTTCTCTCTATCTGTTGTATGCAGTTGATATGTTTTATTTCGTACCTATTTAACACCCGCCTTAGATATTCCTCAATTTTACTATCACGATAAACGTTTTACCGGTAATTGCGTTTATCTATCTAGATGTTTTTCGTGATGTTGGTAAACGTGACATCTATCAAGAACTTTAAATACTGAGCATTTTTTGCAATTTCATCTAAATAATAAGTGCCTATTATACATATTTTAATATCTCTCGCCTAATTGCAATACATCCAATTTTCCACCATTACAAAACAGCTAAAACGCAAGAAATAATGAAAACAAAATCCAACCATCAAGACCGCTCAACCAGCGTACTACCGAGAGAGATCTCAGCGTGAAAGCCTTTCGAGAGTATTAAGTTATTGAACGGCAAACCACACCCAAGCGGCTGTAACGCTACACAGGTAGCCCGGGAAGGGGGAACCACCCCACTCACCCCGGGATACCCACTACCCCCCACGATTGTGGGTCGTGTTACCCGCCGAGAAATATTACGTGTACCAAAAGAGATGGATAACCTACATAGGTACCTATTGTGGGTGACTATGAATGCTTTAGCATTATTTTCATAGCAAGGGAATACATAATTTTATTATATTATGTAAATAGAAAGCCAGTGTTTTAAAGTTTGATATCTCCATTAGTTCTCTGCGATATTTGTAAACATAGAAGCAATCATCACGATCACATGTTTATATTTAATTGTAGATATTATCTTTTTGTATGTATATTCTTGTAATTTTTATTTTATTTTTGTGAGTGTAAATGTTTTTCTTTCATCTTTCTTTCTCTCTTTCTGTCTTACATACATATATCCTGGACTCTAACTAGGATTCCCTGTATCTAGGGACCCAGGAACTACGAGGACTATGATCCCACAACACCCAGACTCAGAACAAGTATTAGCGCTTTTTTTCTGTGCACAAATACTTCTCCTGTCACGGGAATCAAACCCGCCGCCTCCGAGTTACAAGCCGAAGTAGTCGAACTTGATGAACTTGAAAAATATTGACGATTTAATTTAATCGTATTTGGCTTAGGATTATTTATTATCCTGTTCTCATATTATTTCATAAGAAAGCTGTTGTTTATTAAAATAAAATAAAATAAAATTAAGTATTAACAAACACCCATCACTTTCCTAGTTTTACTTACTTACAACGCATAATAGATTTTTTTTTTTAAATTTGTAACAATATTAGATTTTTTGTTTGTAAAGCTTTCAGATTCAAATTAAACCTTATCCTATGTTATACATATATCTATGTTATAAATATTATGACCACATTGACTGACACAAATCTAACAACACAAAAATAAAGTTAGCCATTTGTCAGTTTTGAGTGCGGTCAGGGGTCACTTAAAGCCTTAGAAATTGTATTTTATTAGTTGCGCCTTGCGGTTTCACTCGCGGATAAAAAGTGCGTACGTGTTAATGCAGGCTATAAAATATCTGTGTTCCAAATTTCATCGAAATGGGTTCAATAGTTTTTGCGTGAAAGGGTAACAAACATACATCTGTACTCACAAACTTTGTAGTACTAGTAACTAATAACTTTATCAGTAGAATTAGATTAGGTGTATAGTAATTAAATCAAATTCTATAATAATAATATACCGAATAGGAAGTATGGTTATGAGCCTATTTTTTAATAACACGATACTTTTACGCGTTGAATTCGTGCTTCAGTTTCACTTTATTAACCGACTTCAAAAAAGGACGAGGTTCTCTATTCGACTGTATTTTTTTTCATGTTTGTTACCTCAGAACTTTTGACTGGGTGAACCGATTTTGATGGTAATTTTTATTTGAAAGCGGCTGCATTTTATGTGGTTCCTTCTTGGTTAAGGTTTGATGGGTAGTTAGATAGATAGATAAACTCTTTATTGACACCAAGGCAACAAATACAAAAACAAAAAATAACTAATGAGTAGGCAACAATGGGCGGTCTTATCGCTAAAAAGCGATCTCTTCCAGACAACCTTTGGATGGACAGAGATAGATCAACGAGCAAGGACGGTGGTGCTAAAAAGTTAGTGTGTACATACATACTAAAACAAATATAAAATTATATACTACTTCAAATACAATACTACTATACATAAACATACACAAATAATACATAATATACAAATACTAAGGAAACAATGAAGGTTTATTTCGAAGTCAAACTAGAGAGATAGAAGTTTTTGAGTTTTATCAGTTTTCACCTGGGTCCGTATTTTTTGTTAAATTATTTTATATTTATAAATTTAGCTTATTATTAACATGAACATATTTATGCATTTTGATTGATGATGTTCTGGTTTTTTGTAATAAACAAATGCGGTAGGACTGAGGTTGGTTGGACTTTTTTTTATGTTAAGGAAGGACGTGACGAGCTAGCCGTTCACCTGATGACAAACGACACGGCTGCCCATATCAGCTGCAATGTCACTCGGAACTCTAAAGTATAGAAGTTCGCGTGACACTGCACTGCGCACGTCATCCAGAGACATCAGCACAATCTAGTAAGATTACTAGACTGTAAGATCAGATCATAAAGTCTCATTTGCCCAGTAATTTCACTAGCATTAGCTAGTAGCTTTCACTTATTTTTAAGGAATTATTTCCAATTTCGCTCGACCATGAAGCATCCTCTCTTTGGAAACGTTGGCCACAGTTCCCATCCCCACACGTAATGCCCCCTCGACACGTATATCCACGGATTGTGTTGTTTCTACAGATTTGTTCGCAATTTGCATTTTTCCACTCGGTTCTGTATCTACTCTGACTTTGGCTTTTTCCGGTTCAACTCCAGTTTTTGCCGTTTTTTGTATTGAACTTCGGGTATTTATTTCTGGGAGAATACTGGGTTAGCCTTTCCGATTGAATTCTGACCTTGCAGGAAATGCCTATAACGCTTCCTTGCTTTCAGAATTTGTGAGTTGGGGATGCATGTTTCAGATAAAAGTTACATCAAAGAGAAATAATTTGTACATACTTACTATATATTAGTGTTACACCAAATATAGGTAGGTCTATATTTGGTGTAACACTAATATATAGTAAGTATGTACAAATTCTTTCCCTTTGATGTAACTTTTATAGGTAGGTCTATATTTGGTGTAACACTAATATATAGTAACGAGCTTCTGCCCACAGCTTCGCCCGCGGCGTGGCTGATGAGAAAATAATTCCACCACCCATTTCACCCTCTTAAGGGTGTAATTTTGAAAAATCCTTTCTTAGCGGATGCCTGCGTCCTAACATCTACCTGCATGCCAAATTTCAGCCCGATCCGTCCAGTGGTTTGGGCTGTGCGTTGATAGATCACTATGTCAGTCAGTCAATCAGTCAGTCACCTTTGAGTTATATATATTTAGATAAAATTCTTTAGTTTTTCTTTAGTAATGATTTCAGGAAAACATTAGGTATGTATATATGCCAAGGCATCTATGGTGACCAATATATCCATATATATAAAAATTTCGTGTCACAGTGTATGGTAACTACCATACTCCTTCGAAACGGCTAAACCGATTTTGAATAAATTTTATATTCACAATTAGTAGGTCTGAGAATAGGTTGTAATCTACTTTTCATCATCATCATCACAGTTTTTCATTACCACGCGGATGAAGCCGTGAGGCGCAGCTAATATGATATAATAACATGTAGATTGTAATTACAATTTTATCCATGTATCTTTTTTATAAAATATCTTAGTGTCAAAGTAAGGTAAACCTACATTTTTATTATGAAAAGTAGCCAGTTCATAAATCACATAATTCTGATTATTAATAAACAATTAATTATAAACGCTGCCACTTATTTGGCACAACGAATAAGCATTGCAATTCAACGGGGCAATGCTGCCAGCATGTTAGGTACGCCACTGCATTTGGACTGTCTATAGGTCATCGCGGCTAGTATATAGTCTGTTTATTTTTGTTGTAGGTAGTGTATAGAAGTAGTTATTATATCATTGTAGTATTTAGTTGAAAGAATAAAGTCACTTTGCCGGTAAAAAATAATATCCTAAAAAGTCTTATGCCAATTTACTTTTTAAATAAACCAACTAACAGAAACTTCCGTTATTTATTCAAATTATTAATCCTTATTCCTAAGTTATAAAGACAACTCGGATGGTAGAGTTTTGAGTGAAAAGTTTACGAAGAAACTTCTACCGATCTCGAGAGTTTTCAGGTAGCTTGAGGAAAATCCACTCTATCTGCTCTACATATTGCATATAAAAAATATCTACAATCTGTTTTTTTGTATCTAAATGTAGAGCATTTAACTCTTTCTAATTTCGACTCATTTCCTTGAATAGCAGAGCAATTGTTTCAACAAATTACATTGTTGTACTAAACTCGGTGGCAATAGCAGCTGGTAGTAATAAATAAATACTTCAGTATGATGTCATTGACGTACCTACAGACGATGAATGCGATAGAGAACTGACACCAGCTGGGTGTCACGTAACTCAATTGCAACCAATAGAAACATCAAATCCATACAGATTTGTGTTTCTATTTGTTGCAATAGAGTTACGTTACGTTACGTAAATCTGTATGGATTTGACAGTTTTAATACGCAGTTTTAGTGCATAGTTAGTAAGAAATTACACCTGGTGCATTGCAATCGAAGTTTCGTGATTATCCCCCAGTATACGCTTATCGTTAGATAAATACAACAAGTAGGTACCCATATACCTAATTATAAAGTCTTGAAAATTCTGCAACCCTACATGAAAGTTCTAGAGAAAATATACCTTAGGTCTCAATTAAAAGTTTTCTGTGTGTCATCGTGCTGCTAATGTGATGTTAAGTACGAGGACGCGCTGAAAATGCTACCAAAATGTTCGGCGTATTTTAGTCGACGCAGGCAGAGCTATGAGCAAACACTAGTCCCAAACAAAATAGCTTAGCTCTCTAAGTCAGTGCCTATATCAGAAACACGCCAAACCTCTACATAGTTACACCATATAACAGTATAGTAAATGTGCCAAAGTTAAGTGGGGCGACTTACCCGCGTCTCCCCCGGGTGTGATATTCGGATCGTGTTCCGGCGAAGCCTTCTGTTCTGTAATACCAGGGGAGAGTGGGGGGTGAGGGATGGGGTGTATCGATCCGCTGCGCCGCTATCTTTGTTTGGATGATATAAAATCTTCAGTGGGTGTGGCGGCACGTATTTACAGTATGATGTGACACGGCATTATGTATTTTGAAACCAAACTTTACAAAACTCATTTCTCCTAATACTTTCTGCTGTCCTGGTAATTTGAAATTTTCGGTTGCTCTTGAAGAAGAAGGTTCTCGAATGGTTAACTGTATGAACAAGGCGTGCAGTATGGGCCAGCAACTTGCAGGTGGACCGATAACCTGGTCAATACCGGATGCTGGAGGCAAGCAGCCGGTCAAGGTAGCGCTCTATGGGAGAGTTCTGATGAGATGAGATATTCAGAAGTGGATTTCAGACTAATGAATACGATGATGAATTGTTTCCAGTAATCAAACTGTATAACTTCCTTCTTATATAAGCAAATGCACTTATTCTCTACTCTACTACATGAGGCTATAAATATATAGCTACTAGCTTCTTCGTGGCTTCGCCCGCGTGGCCTATAGGAAACGAAGAAAAAAAATTCATTAGTAATTCAACCACCCATATTACCTCTTAGAGGTGGAATTTCGAAAAACTCTTTCTTAGTGGATACCTACACTTTACAAAGAACACACTTTCCTTTCAAATCTCTAGGACCAGCGGTTTACGCTGTGCGTGGACATATAAGTCAGTCAGTCAGGACTTTGAATTTTATATGTAGGGTATATACACCGAAAAGCTTGACAAGCAGAACAACAAGCTCGAAGGAATGGTGACTGAAATAATCTTTTTCGTCAATGTGTGTAACCTGTATGCAGTTTATTGTAAGTTCCCTTACTGTGTATTCGTCACATCGTGGGTGTGGCCTCAAGACCGCGGCGTCTCCTGATTGCACTGGTATTGTGGTCCTCCATTACTATGATTTGTCATCCGAGAGTAGAGACTGTATTTTTATTCCATCGCAGACCTTTTCTTTGTAGTCCTACGCTTTGTTAGACTTTCAGTTTGAAGCATTAGTGTAATGAGTGATGAAAACTCAAAATGGGAAGCTGATTCAGGCCTTTTTATTGTCTGCTTATAAATTGCTTTTTCATTAGAGATTGGCTTATCTTGGATGTTTTAGAAAGTTAACAGATGTTTGCATTGGGTTTTTAATATTTTTCTCAAACGAGAAAAACCTTTTTAACCTGCCATAGCTCTGTATTGTTACTTAAATTTAAACATTAATAATTTAATAGCGAAGCTCCTGCACTACGCATCCGTCACCAGAACATGTTCCAAGTGAATGACGGTGTGCACATCTCCACGAAACAGCATTACAGCCATCTAATAACGCTCTCGGCAACTTTTACCTCGTCGTAAACATCGTCGATTCACACAATGGCCTATTCCGCGCAAATCTCGCAACACATTCCGAAGCCCACACGAGTGCGAGCGGTTCAATCGACTCTAACGCCGACGACGTCGAAATAATAAAACACGATAAAACGACGCCACCGCGTCGAATACAATATGCTATTTTGCATTTGTAAATTTGAAAGTAAAATCTGTGGAGCTACTGTGTCGCAACATAGTTAGAACACGTTTCGTTTGTGTGAATCGTTCGGCTGAGCCGTTTTGAACTTTATGTTAACCCTGCGTGTGGTTAGCGCGGTCTGTGAGACCCGCACAGACAGGGTTGTCGGTCACACAATGCGTAATACGTCATGACGCGCAGTTTACGGTCGCGAGGTATCGCTAGCGGTTTGACACGTCGCTTAGCCGGAATGATTTGTGAAGGGTTAAAACCTTTCGATGGGAATTGATCATTCTCATGACATAGTATGGCTTGAGACGTGTGAGAGGAAATATTCCAGAACTAATAACATTTTAATGGTCTTCGAGTTCATAAAAGATGATAAGGTAATCGAATTTTTAAATTATGTTGTTATTATCATACGAAAAACTGTTAAAACTGTTAAACGTAATCACCCAAAATTTTCTAAACGTATGGTTGTTCTGTAATAATAGAATTACTGTCTTATTTTCTGCTCTTCAATTTTCCAATCTCACGCAAGCTTCAACGAGTTACGATGGACAAAGTCCACAAAGCAAATTACGCAGTCAAACCTATCGATAATTTCAGATGGTGACCGCATGGTTAGATAACAAGAATAGGAGGAATGAGACCAGCGAAATGATCACAGATGTAACCCTTCTACACGGTTTGTTAGCCGCAGCCGCGGTCTCGCAGGCCTATCCGCCCGCATAGGGTTAAGTGTAATGGTACATGAAATTACCGGGCATGCAGTTAAATGCCTTTCAATAGGTCATTCCGTGACATCAAAGATTGGATGTTTTGTTATTTATGATGTCATCTGTCATTGCTTATTTGATTTTTTTTATCTATACTGTCCTTGATCCATTTCGCAAGTATAGACAATAAATCAAGAGCTTCTTTATGCTTCGCAACTTATATACGATCTTTTAGCTCATGTGCCTAGATGGCACATTCCAAACCACCATTTACTAAGTGGTAGTTCTGCAAAGTTCGTCTAGGTAGGTGCCACCACTTTGCCAGTTATTCTGCCAAGTGTTCCGGTTTGAAGGGCACTGTATCTAGTAAAATTACTGGGCAAAAGAAATTTATGACCTAATCTCACAGCCTAGTAATCTTATTCATAGATTTTATTACTAGACTGCGATGATGTCGTGCTGACGTCGTGATGACGTGCGCGGTGCTCCGAAACGAAACTCTATACTTCTGAGTTCCGAGCAGCAACTAATATGGACAGCCGTTTCGTTTAACTTCAGGCAAATGACTAGCTCATCCTCATCATTCCTTAACATAAAAAAAAACCATTCTAATCACCTACAGTCCACCTCTTGCAGTATTTTGATAGCACCTTTCAGTGCATCCTCAATAGGCGTATGGTAATCCTGAAGCCCGCCCGCAGCTGGAATGACGATGCGATCATTGTGGAGGAGCACCCACAATGGACGCGGGTTCTATTGCCTTCCCCCGTTACGCACTAATTTGTTATATGGCAGCATTGGACGTAACGGAAAGAAGGGAGTGGGAGGGAGCGGATAGAAAAAGTGTTATTGAAAGTTGCATGATTCTCTTTGGCTTTTCTACTACAACTAGGCTCCTAGTATTTGGATGACGTTCGGTAAGAAGGTCGGGTACCGGGTGTTTTAAACTGAAGAAATATTTTTAAATTATTTTTATCTATTCAGTGTTTACTATCTTGCAATAGCAAAAGGGTTTTTTTTGTTAGTGAACAGGAACGCATTCGACCGCGGTTTCACGGAAAGTAAAGACGCGGACGGTTGCTTACCTAGAAGTAGTACTAGGTGGTAGGGCTTTTCTGCAAAGTTCGTCTAGGTGAGTACCACCGCTTTGCCAGTTATTCTGCCGCAAAGCAGTAGTGTGCAAGCACTACTGTGTTCCGGTTTGAAGGGCAATGTAGCTAGTGAAATTACTGGGCAAATGAAATTTTATGATCTGATCTCACAGTCGAGTAATCTTATTGCTAGACTGTGCTGATATGTCTCAGGATAATGTGAGCAGTGCAGCAGTCACGCGAAACTTTGCATGTTGCAGTTCCGAGTGACACTGTTCTGTTATGGGCGGCCGTGTCGCTTAACATCAGGTGAACGACTAGCTCGTCACATTATACTGATCACACTTCACACTAATATTATAAAGGCGAAAGTTTGTATGTTTGTTACTCCTTCACGCTCAAACGGCCGAATGGATTTGGATGAAATTCGGTACCAAGACACCTTATAGACTGGATTGACATATAGGCTACACTGTATTCCGGAAAAGTGCAATTTTCCCGTGGGATGAGCAAATAATTAAAATACCTGTTATCCGCGGGTGAAACCGCGGGGCGCAACTAGTCATTCAATGACATAAAAAAAACCTAGAAGTAAAACGTCTAAAAAAAGACTGAATGTCTGAAAAAAGAGTAAATTATAGGTTAACGCTTTAGTAAAATTAATGTTGCAAATAAGAATCTACTAGCAACTATAGCTTCTCCAAACTATTTCTGCAGGTATGAACACAAAAGTTCGCCATCACTTACAACCTACACCATGTCCTGCATGCCAACAGTCCAACAAGCGCTTTGTCCAGCGGCGAACGATTTAGCGAAAGCAATTTCACGTTTTATGCGCCGGCTACAGATATAAAAGAAAATGGAGAGAGATCATCACACTGGGCGATAATAATCGTTGAAGGTACGACAATATTGAGGAATTTACAAATAATACGACATATAGGGTTTTTTTGTGACAAAAACAGCCTTTGATGATGCTGCTGTGACGACAAAGAGACCTCTATACTTACAACAGCTATCTCTCGCATAATACGATGGCCATTTAAAAAAGGTTGTGGTAGTGTGGTAGTTGAGCAGTTTGGCTCATAACCCGGAGGCGGCGGGTTTGATTCCCACGGCAGAACAAGTATTCATGCACAAAAAAAGCGCTTATACTTTTTTTTAATGTTTGATAGCGATAATTTGCGTTTGACCACTATCGCACCTGATGGTAAGTAACGATGCGGTCTAAGATGTAACACGCTTGCCTAGAAGATACCTGTTCACTCTCAATTTGAAGACTCCCAGGTTGTAGTTATCGGGAAATACGGACGCCGGTAAAGCGTTCCACTCCTTGGCTGTTCGCGTGATAAATGTCGACTTATTCTGTGTCTGGGTGTACTCTGAGTGAGTTTATATTTTAGAGTTCTCTTTGACACTGCATCTGTTATGGACGGCTGTGTCGCTTAACATTAGATGAACAGTCCTTCGTCTGATGTAAAATTGTAAAATGTAAGTAAGTATTACGACAGCCTCTGTGATGTGGTGGTTGAGCAGGTCGCCTCATAACCCGTTGGTGGCGGGTTCGATTACCGCGACAGGACAAGTATTTTTGCACAGAAAAAACGCAAATATTTGTTCTGAGCCTGGGTGTTGTAGGACCATGGTCCTCGCTCGTAGCTCCTGGGTACCTAGACACAGGGAATCCCAGTTATGGTCCGGGATCTATGTATGTGATCGTTGAGCGTTATTATTTATTAATTTTAAAAACATTTTGTATTGTATTGTGATGACGTGAGATAGACTTATGCTTATTTACATTTTCTGAAGCGTTCAAAAATCTCCTTGATGTATTATACAACTTCACGCCATGGCGGCGAAAAATGACGATAAACTTCATGATTCAATTGATCATCATTGGCATTTCTAAAGGTTGAAACAAACCAACGCGATCGCGTTGGTCTCTTTCCTCCTTGCTGATGTTGGCAACAAAGGGTCATTCTGCCGCCACAAGCATTAGGCTCTGTCATCGTACATCAGCCAGCGATTAGTTTATGGACGTGCATTGCAGCGATGCTCCTGCGGTTACAGTACTGGCGTCTGCGGTCCGGGATATTCTCATAATCTGTGGAGGTATTAGGTAAGGTACGTACCATAGACAAGCACAGTAACGAACTTCAAGATTTACTCCATGAAATTTCACTATGATTTTCTTATGTAGTTTAGTTTGTAGTGTTTTTTTATGTTTTGGCTCCACACTATTGTGTATTTAGCCAGTGTCAAGTAATTATTAATTTATCAAGTTAATGATATTTCACGCAAATATGTATCAAGTCACAGTCGAAGTCATCAAGTCAAGTCATAGTCTAGTCAAAGTCATACTCCTAGTAAAGTGGTGGCAACTTTACTTGAAGCTTCTATGGAGTTTTGGAAACGACACGAAAAGAAACGTTTCACCATCATTATACCATTTTTCCACACTCACGCCTGTAATCCAGCACTTAACGAATAGAATGCCACCAATTTTATGCACTAACACTGAAAATAACACAAGTTTTGGAAAATAATACAATATGGTGACGCAATCTTTTTCTCGTTCCCGCCAAAACTCCTAGTTTGTAGTTATAGGATATTTTTTATTTATTTCAGATACTCCAAATTCAAAATTCCGTATTTTATTGTTTCGCTTTTGACATGACGCTGGCAAAAATGTGATAAATAGTAGCCATAAAAAAAAACACTTGACAGATCATCGTCATTGTCATTATCCATCCTTTTTGCTATAAGCGTGTAATAATAGGTCTTTTCATAGTTCAAGAAGAATAAAGAAACCAATTAATTTGGGAAAGTCTTCAATTAAACAAGAAAGAATAAGGAGAGATTGGAGGCTGTTGAAATGATCTGCTGGAAAATAGCTATTCTATTAGTTCTGTTTAAAAAAATTCATGTCAATGTCAGATTGTAAAAAAACCTTATTTTGACTTGTATACAAAAAATTGCCCATTAAAAATAATAATTAATAAATAATGATGTCTGCTCTGCCCTCACTCGTTTACTGATTATATTTGAATATTCAATCAGTTTTTCCGCCTCAGGATTAGCTAAGTGCATTAACATTAACAAATAAACCGCACACGCTATATTTGATGCGCTAACGATAATCCGGAGGGCGCAGCTCCACTGTTTCATACGTTACATAGTTAAAAATATATTGGAAGTCAGATTGTAAATAAATTATAATCTGTAATATAAAATATTTTCAATCATCTGCTGCTATTTCATAGTCCTTATATAAAATATTTTCAATCATTTGCTGCTATTTCATAGAGTAACATATCAAATAAATTTAATCAACTGCTGCTATTTCATAGAGTAACATATAAAATATTTTTAATCATCTGCTACTTTCATATAACATGTTGGTGTGTGGGTAACAAAAAAGGTAGCAACTACCAAAAAATATTCTAGTAGTATTTGTTTGTTTAAAAGAACTAAGTATTTTTTTTTTGTTTCATTATTTTTTTTAAGTACACCTATTTCATTTCTAGTGTTTTGATGACATATTGGTGTTACCGCTAACACCAAAATGTCATGTTTTCTTCTTCTTGTGTAGGTTTAGTGCCAGAATTTTTAGGGTACTCAGAGGCTTCTGACTTGTCGGTTATTCGAGTTTTTGCTATTAGTTATACTGTTGGAACTCCCGCATCAGACAGTGGACACCCACATTTATAATTTCCCAGGCAAGTTGTACCAACCCCTTGTTAGGCACATTTACATTCAATAAAGCTGTAATACTTTATAACAACACGAGAAAGTAAAGATTTCTACACCAAAATCTGAAATGCAGAGAGTATTAAGAAGTTACATAGAGATTTTACGTATGCAATTTATTAATACTTAGTTTCCTATTTACATCGCTGATTTTAAATTCCTTTTCTCCATCATCAAGTGCCTACAAATATACCCTCACGTCATTGGATAGTAGGTTATTAGGTATCTGATTTTATCATTTATATATCATTTTCTTCTAGAAGAGGCAAATAACTCGACAAACCTCCCCCTTTTCTGATACTTAGTTGCATTTTATAATATTAGTAAAAATAAATAAATAAAAATAATAACGCCCAACGATCACATACATAGATACGGGACCCCAGGATCCCCTGTATCTAGGGACCCAGGAACTACAAAGACCATAGTCCCACAACACCCAGACACAGAACAAGTATTTGCGCTTTTTTTCTGTGCTTAAATACTTGTCCTGCCACAGGAATCGAACCCGGGAGTATTCGGAGTATAGGCACGAACCTGTAAAGAATGCGGTTAAATTAGAATAAGTATGAAAGCATGTAATAAATACAAATAATAAAATAATTCGTTTGTAAAAATTACAAGAAATAAATAATACATTGATTACTTTTTATAAAATTGTAGGTAATAAGGGGTCATAAATAAAACACAGAATTTAGATCACCTTCTACAGGAAGCGTTCCCAAAAAGCTGGCAACATTCCCTCGTTGAATAGCCAGGCTAATTCGTTGGCCGAGGTATGTGCCAGCTTTTTGGTCGCGTGTCAGCTCAACTAGGCGTCTAGAAATTAATAATTGAATTAATTTAATAAACTAATTAATTTAATTATTATTTTTATTAATTATTTAATAAAATTGATAGGGTCATGTTTTACGGAATAAGTTAAGATTATGTGAATCTGTTCCGTCATTCATTAATATATCTATTTATTTAGTAAATGCTATTTTAAAGTTAGTAAATTCAATTATTACAAAGAATGTAAGTGCAGTTAATTCTACTTAAATTTCAGCAAACCCCAAAAACAATGTTGTTTTTAATCCGACAGGGTGTTGAGTAAACCGATTTATAGCGGGGGTGGCAACCCCATGTGTGTGAATCGTGTCGCGCGGTTTTATGTCCACCCTGTATAAGCTCTTGGTAAACATAAACATTATTTTAGTAAACCGATGAGCTTACTGTTGGACTCCCACAGATGATTAGCCTTAGTAACTAAAGCAAATGAAATGTACGCAGTACCTACTATAAGATATATTTGGGTGGAAATAAATCAATATTGAATCTCATAGGATTTCTTTTATTGTAAAAATTCTTCTAATTTGTTTGATTCTCAGAAAAATGCACTATTAAGTCCATTTGTGACATCATCTGACATTGAGCATAATATTGTCAAGATAAAACGGGTCTATTCGCGTACAAAAATTATCAAAACATTGTTAAAATAATGTTTTGATAATTTTTATACGTACATTGTTAAAATAATGTTTTCATAATTTTTGTACGCGAATAGACCCCTTTTATCTTTACAATATGAGCACTTTCTGTGTTCCAGTTCGAAGGACACTATAAATAGCGAAATTACTGCATATTAGATTATGTGACCTAATCTCACAGTCTAGTCATAGTCATTTATTCATATAAAAAATATATATCAAATATAAACAAAGATACACTGGTACATAGCAAATAATTTTCAATTGTATGACTATACATATAAAATATATTATTATTATAATTACCAAATTAAATTGTATAACAATAACATAAAATAAAAAGATGTCAATATACGCGAATTAAAACATGTCAAAATAAATTAATGAAATAATGCCATAATAAAACAATTTAAAATGTCACAACAGTTCACTAATAACTGAAATAAAAAAATGCAAAAAAATTGCAATGTCAGAATCTAGACTCTATATAGTACAGTTACCTATATGAGCCGAGGTAATGACGTACGCAGGGCAGCATCACGCAACATTTTATAATTTAAAGATCTGAGTTGTACCATTTATATCAGGAGAACACATCATCGGTCTCTTAACAAAAAAGCATTAAGATTTGAACAGCAAAAATGTAACGTTCTCTTCCGCGTTGTAGCGACATCACCTGTTCGGCACGCTACAACGCGTATTCCTTTAAGAACGTGCCAATTGTTTCATTATGTAACGTCCGAGCTGCCCATCGATACCATTGTGTGACACCTTTTAACAGCTTACGCGGCTTATCCTGCATTTATCGCGCGTTTATCCAGCGCTTATCGAAGCATGTGCACATCCATTGTGCGGTGGCGTTGAGAAAAGGTGTTTACATGGAAATGTGTCAATGCCTGTATTTTTTGGTTAAATAAATAAAATAAATTGATTTTATTTCAGGCAAGAAAACCCATGTAGTGCTTAAAATACAAAAATACAAAATAAAATGCTGAAAGAAAATACCAAAAATATAAGTCTATTAAAATTAATATAAAACATATCAATCAGTCTATTTGATTAATCCGCAGTTATTTTCGGTTCGCACTCCGCTGCATCGTTGGCCAGTGCTTGATGATTGGGCTGTGGAGGTATTCCCCCAGCCCTTTAATTATACTGTTTGACGAATTTCTCAGTCCATCCCAAAAGGAGGCAACTCTGGATCTAGTGATGACAAAAAATTCTGGAACCCCTGGGCAAACGGCAAAGAAATTTGGTATAGATAATTTTTTTTTTAACACTAGCATAATTTTTTTTTAATAGCTTGGTTTATAAAAAAAAAATCAACCTTAATTAATCTTATGGGAGTATGTAAGTATTCATAAAGCCCCAACACACTCAGATTTGCTAAGTGATAAGTTGAGAGGTGGCGAGGTTGTGTGGTGGTGTGCAATCCGCTTAGTATCAGTTTGATTGACAGATTGTCGGTGAAGAGGGAGCCTTATTTATTTTTAGTTGGGTATCAGATGTTTTGGTTTTATGTTAAAAGTAATAACAATATTAGGATTGTAATGGAAATGCTGAATTCAACGGTTTGAATATTTTCTGATAGAAACCCCTAACTGATCTCATGATGAGAGTAATAAAGAGTAAATAATCTATTAAAAATCCTTCCTAATATTATAAACGCGAAAATTTGCATATATTTGTTACTTTTTCACGCACAATCTGCTGAATTGATTTTAATGAAACTTGGAATACGCTGGATTAGCACATAGGATACTTTTATCCGCAGGTGAAGCGGCGGGGCGCAACTAATATTTATTTAAACAACTATGGGTAAGCATCAGGTATTTTTGTCTAACTTAATCTATTTCCAAAAAATGACAAACAAAAAGTGAATCAGTACAAATTTTATAATAGCGATTTTAGGTTTTCAATTCAACAATAAAACTTTAGGTAGGTAGTAAAATAGAATATTTCAAATTAATTCTTAAACTTGCAATTGGATGGAATATAGTGAAATATGGTTTTTGATAGTTTGATAAAATGTCCACCGAATCATGTAATTTAGAGTTCTGACCTAACTACATGTGGCACTGAGGCTTAACGTCAGGCGAAAGAGTATAGCTTGTCAAGTCATTTTTTACATCAAAAAGAAGAGTATCATCACAATAAAGTACAGTACCTATTTAGTACACTAAAGATTTCAGACTGACTAAAAGGTTATGCTTCACCAAATTATTTCATAAATAGGTAACTAATATTACAAAGTTTAACAAAATTTCAAAGAGTATTTATCACACTTTATGTGTGTGTGTGTGTGTGTGTGTGTATGTTTGTTAATCCATTCAACCGTTTGAGCGAGAACGCTCAAACGGTTGAATGGATTTGGATGAAAGTCGGTACCAAGATAGCTTATACACTGGATTAACATAAAGGCTACATTTTATCCCGGAAAAGTGAAATTTTCCCTTGGGATGAGCAAATAGTTAAAATACTTTTTATCTGCGGGTGAAACCGCGAGGCGCAACTAGTTTAAAATAAAGTCAGCCCAAACCGCTCAACGTAAGAAAGGAATTTTGATAATTTAACCTTTATTAATTTTTGGTTGGTTAATTTTTTAATGTAAGTAAAGGAAATATTTGGAGCACTACATATGACGCTCAAGCGTGTTGTTAAAGAATGTATTAAGAAATGCGAGTGAAGTCTCTAGCATTTTTTAAATTAGCACAGTTTTACACTCTAATCATTCATAAGTATCTACAACTCGAACTTAATAAATGACACATAAATTGTTGCTATTACCGATGATTTTTATCATTTGCAGCCTAATTGCTGATTCTTTAAATTTGTTTGACGTAATTAGATATAGGTATGCTTGGACTCGACTATATTAGTATTACCAACGACGATAAAATGCATAATAGCGACGTCAAAGAAGTAAAATTTTAGCTCGAACCTTTTGATCAAGTGCAAATTGCGGACACCAAGTTCATACAGCCCGTAAACGCCAAACTTCACCAACACAGATTATAGTTCTCCGTGTAACCGGAGAGTACCGGATTAGCCCGGTTACAACCGGAATTATCCGCTAATGGCCGGTAATTGTGCGGAATAACCACATTAGCCGGTAACCCGACGCTGCTTGTTGAGCTAACGATCTCGCATCGATGTACTGTGTTTAAATAAATTAACGAATTAGTAGTGGAGCCCTAAAAAAGCTCGGGTTTCGGAGCTCTGTACGGTGTACTGTATCTAATGCGATAATTGATTGATAATTTGACCACTATTCAGATAGTTCAGTTAAAGCGGTCTTTAATAGTTATGTTTTTGTAAATCCCGTAGCAGGAGAAAGACGAGAGAACTTTTGAACTCACGTATTTCTACTTTCTAGCATTGTTTTACTTCATGGGCCGTATACCTAGACGAATCCCAGTGAAAGGACATTCTAAATCTGTGGATATACCTACGCAACATTACCATTCCTACGTCCAAATTGTAGGTACGTATGTACAAATCGTAGGACAATAGAACAATTTGGACGTAGGTATGGTAGGGAGGTAGGTAGTAGGTGATACCTATCCTACCTACCTACCTACGTAGGTACCTATTCTCAGTTTCCGAACAATGAATGCTACATTTCAACAAACCCAATGTTCTGAACAGTCATTAACTCCGACACCCCGTCTCCATATGTCAATGCACAGCTTAAAATTAATATTTCGGCCATTTTGTCCGGAAACCGGGACCCCAAGGGTGTCTGGCTCCATTGTCCCATCGTAATTATGTAGCTATGTATTACATTCATGGAGGGATGCAATATATGGCGGCACAGAACTCTCTCAATAGAAATACAATGTAGATGGAGCGTACAAATTTGGAGTTGAAGCCAAAAAGTACTAAATCACCAAACCCAGTATAATTTTACTTGTTTAATTTTGCTTTGTGTGAGCCTGGATTACTGTACCTACAGAGCAACTGTCTTTTTTGAAGTAAAACTTCTTTTAAAGAAGTTGAAGTTGGTCAACATAACAAAGTAATAAATGTGTAGAGTTTTGGCAGGAAAGCGAAAAAGATCGCCTATCCGCATTGTATTATTTTCCGAAACTTGGGTTATTTTTAGCGTTAATGCATAAAATTGGTGGCATTCTATTCGTTAAGTGCTGGATTACAAGCGTGAGTGTGGGAAAATGGTATAATGATGGTGAAACGTTTCTTTTCGTGTTGTTTCCAAAACTCCATAGAAGCTTAAAGTAAAGTTGCCGCCACTTTACTAGGAGTATGACTTTGACTAGACTATGACTTGATTATGACTTGACTTGATGACTTCGACTGTGACTTGACACATATTTGCGTGAAATATCATTAACTTGATAAATTATCAATTACTTGACACTGGCTAAATACACAAAAGTGTGGAGCCAAAACATTAAAAAAAAATGTGTATTATGTTGGCGTGTCCGGTGAAATGACAATTTACAATTATTGTCAAGATGGCGATACTAACATTAAACAAAGCAAAAGGGTTGCGGCTACCCCGCAGAAGCCATAATAAGAAGTTGAAGTTGAAAGCAAAAGGGAGTTTTAGCGGAAAAACGAAAAAGATCGCGTCACCGCATTTTATTATTTTCAAAAACTTGTGTTATGTTCAGTGTTAGTGGATAAAATTTGTGGTATTTTATTCGTTAAGTGCTGAATTACAGGCATGAGTGTGGGAAAGTGGTATTGATGGTGAAACGTTTATTTTCATGTTGTTTTCAAAACTCCATAGAAGCTTCTGGTAAAGTTGCCACCACTTTACTAGGAGTATGACTTGACTAGACTAGACTTAACTTGATGATTTGGACTGTGACTTGACTTGACACATTATATACATATACTATTAATCTTCGAGAAATTATCAATACACAAAAGAGGAGAGCCAAAACATAAATAAATAAGTTTTACCGGCCGATAGATGTAGCTCAACTAAAGAAGTTTTACTTCAGGCGTGTGGTCTAAAGCACACTCGTTTTTTTTGTAGCCCTCATATGACTCCATTTCATATGCGATGCAGCCAAGGGTGATGTAGGACGCAGGTTCAAGAGATGTATATTCACTTTTCTCTTAAAAATACCCAGAATATATTTCAAACGTCTAACCTGCCTTTAGTTAGACGCAGAGAAAGGCATCGTGTGATGTGCAATAATTTACATCTGCTACTGCCTGGTTGCTAAGAATAGAAGTATGGAATTTCGTATTCCTTTTTTTTGCTTCACTCTGCAGCTTGGAGCGCGCCGTCTATTCTTTCTTCTAAGTCTAAGGGCTATATAGAGTCCCATGCCATGGCGTGAAAGGTGTCATTGCCAGGGGTGTGAAAGTTACTCGTTACTTTAAATGTGATATTTTAGTAATGCGATTCTGGTTATGTATTATTCTTGTGTTGGGGAGAATTGAATAGCGCTTTTAGAGTAGGTTTTTCTTCTTTTTGTTACTTTTACTTAGCTTAAATCAAATGGGTTTAATAAACAAATGTAGACATTTCTAACAGCGCCGTCTAGCCCCAAACTAAGCAAAGCTTGTACTGTGGGAACCAGATAACTGATACAATACTTAGATTTTCTTTGTTTGTAAATATATACATAGAATACAATATAGCGCCCGATAAACATCACATTAATCATACAAATGTTTGTCCTGGGTGGGAATCGAACCCACAATCTACATCTCAGAAGGAAGGGCTACTACTAAGCTCACAGGCCAGTCCTGAAGACTACTTAATGCCAAATATTGTAGTTATAATGAAGATTTCCTTTTAAAATCAAAACTATGGGCAGCAACTCAACGTATGTTAGCTATTTCAACATTTACTTTATTAAATTTCAATCTTAGCATACGTGTATTATTTCTTAATATATTGTAAAATACAGAATTTATCAGATTAGAACCTCCATTGTATCCTAACCTCCTTACACCCACAATGGTGAAACCAAACACTTCGTTCTGGCCACAAATAATTGAAATTCTTCTAATATCGTGAAAAAGTGTAAATACAAAAAGGTCGGCAATAAGCACAGAGTCGGTTTACATGTAATGTGATGCTGGTTGGATGCTGGTGGTTCCCTGATTCGATCACAATGGAGCCGTCTGCAGGAATTAAGATATATTTGGGATCTGGTGATAGGAAATGTCTTTATTGATTTTGATTGATGGAATATTTCAAATAAATAACGCCCAACGAATGTTAGATCCTGGACCATAACTAGGTTCACGTAAATCTCCATTGTCAACATACCAAAGCTAAAAATTTGTATTATGTTTGTATGTCCGTTAAATATCAATTTACAATTTTCAAGATGACGACTTACTTAACCTAGCATTGAAATTAAACGGGGCAATGCTGCCAGCATGTTAGGTACGCTACCTACTGCTAATGGGCTGGAGCATTTGGACTGCCTATAGGTCATCGCGGCCAGTATAGAGTCCAATTTTATTTTGGTAGTAGTGGGTAGTTTTTAGTATTAGTTATTATATCATTGTAATATTTAGTTTGAAAATAATGAAATGTCAGATGACGACTTTAACATTAAACAAAGCAAAAACAAAGTAATACCGGCCGATAGATGGAGCTAAACTAAAAAAGTTTTACTTCAGTCGTGTGGTCTAAAGCACACACTTTATTTTTCAATCTAACTATATTTGTATACAACTAAAGAGGTCTTTATAAAGCGCAGTTAAATTTTACATTCTTTACCACGAATATCGTTTTTTTTTGTAATGAGGTACCTTAAATAGTACATCATTAAAATTACAATCTAGCCATTATTACGGCTAATAAGTAATTTAAATTTGACTTTAACTGCTAAAGTAATCCTAAGAATGTGTCCATTAACACTTTTCTTAATGTCTCTATTAAGGGGAAGACACTTTGTTCATGAGTCTTTTTGAGTAACACTCACTACACTATGGTCAATATCACTATCACTAGACTAACTCAAAAGGTTTTTTCCTTTTTAGTCTTCTCACTATATCCGAATATCGTAGGAAAAATAATGTATAAGGTACCTATGTGTTAAAACAAAACTGTCCATAGTTACTCCACGCAGCAAGCGTGTCCGTCGACGATCTCACCAGATAACATCTTAGAGGAAATAATACCCCTGAGTTCTGAGTTTTATTATAATTGTTGGAATGGCAAACAAAAAGGCGTTTAAGTGTGCTTTGGGAACTGTTAGTTGCTTTTAGAGCGTATTGAGAAAGCAGAAAATACTTTCTTTGGTTGTTTTGGCTCCACACTTCTGTGTATTTAGCCAGTGTCAAGTAATTGATAATTTCTCAAATTAATGATATTTCACGCAGATATGTGTCAAATCATAGTCTAGTCTAAGTCATAATCCTAGTAAAGTCGTGGTAACTTTACTAGAAGCTGCTAAAGAGTTTTGGAAACAACACGAAAAGAAACGTTTCACTATCATTATACCACTTTCCCATACTCATGCCTGTAATTCAGCACTTAACGAATAAAATACAACAAATTTTATGCACTAACACTGAACATAACACAAGTTTTAGAAAATAATAATATGCGGTGACGCGATCTTTTTCGTTTTCCCGCTAAAACTCCCTTTTGCTTTGTTTAATGTTAATATTGCCTGTAATCCACTACCGTACTTCTATTATTTTACAAATATAATAAATAAATAAATATTTGTGGACATTTCACACAGCGCCATCTAGCCCCAAACTAAGCAAAGCTTGCACTATGGGAACCAGATAACTGATATAATACTTATATACTTTTTGTTCGTAAAATACATAGAATACAATATAACGCCCAGACCTGTGTCTGATGGGCGTTATATTGTTAACAAACATCGATAGTTATCACACAAGTGTTTGTCCTTGGTGGGAATCGAATTCACATCCTACAGTTCAGAAGGCAGGATTACTAGCAACTGAGCTATCGGGCCAGTCAAAATAATCATCTTTTTGGATGAATAATGTTCGTCTAATTTATTCAATATTCTCTTATGCTTAGTTCTGCTATTCTTTTTTTTATATTGAACAATTTACGCAACACCATTCAATGCTCTACTTGACAATTTCGTCTTATTGCGATACAATGCAATAAACTTAAACTGTTTACAACTTTCAAAAGGCATTGTACCCGTCCGCGTTGGGAAACCTAGTGATTAGTCGAGATTGGGGCTCGCTTTGAAATAAGAATAGGGTTATGTGGACATTTTTGAACCCATTGTAGAAATATGTAAATTTAGGTACATACATAACTTATTTATATAACAAACTAGCTTCTGCCCGTGGCTTCACCCGCGTGGCCTATAGGAAACGAAGATTTTTTTTATAGACAATTCAACCACCCATTTCACCCTCTTAGGGATAGAATTTCGAAAAACCGTTTCTTAGTGGATACCTACACTTTACAAAGAACACACCCTCCAAATTTCAAGCCTCTAGGACCAGTGGTTTAGGCTGTGCGTTGATATATTAAGTCAGTCAGGACTTTGAATTTTATATGTATAGATAGAGGAAGTCCACAGTGGACAAGCAAATCGTAGCATGCACTATACGCTATGTCATCACTTTTCATCAGGTGAAACAGTGGTCAAATGCTTTATCTTCTTTTTCTCATAGATACACGTATGGGGATAGCAAGTATATACCATTATTATTGTTAACTGAAGACTGAAGACAGCTTGAATCCTGCGGAAGGAAATAGTATTCACACTCACCGAAGTCGCGGGCAGATATTTTATACAAAAGTTAGGTATGGTGTTGACCATTTGACACTACTTCCGTTCCGATTTTAAATACTCACATAGACAAGACATCGACGACGAGAAATGTTTGGAGAAGTGGTGACGTGGTTAACATTACGCTCCGGCAGTTTTCAACACTCACTCTATACATAATAGATCATTTTTCTTATGATAATAAAGCTTAGAATCTTAGGGCAAACGAAATACATTTTTTTTGATATGACACTTTTCAGCAATCAAAACATCGTGAGACAAATACTATTTTGTGTCGCCAAACTTACAAATTGCCACAGTTTGGTTGGCTGGAGTTATCTCACCCCTAAATCTATGAGTCAGATCTTTTAGAGATAAATCATATTGCTATAAGTCTCACAATACGTTATTTGCTAATGGAATCTATTTTCATATTATTAATGGCGAAACCGTTTCAAAGTATAGAAAAAATCAATGTTTGTAAATAAACGCACATAAATAATACAACTTAAGTTTAAGTATGACGGCGGCTACGTCCAGTTATAAACTCTATGCGCAGCGGGCAGTACCGTAATTTACCCTATGGTGGCATTTAAATTTATTACAGTGGCAACATCGACAACCATCATTGCTCCCCCTACCATCTGGCTATAAAAAGGGACCGCTCGGTGTACTACGGATCATTCTTGTTCCAGACACGGCGCGGTGTGGACTTGATGAAGGTCTATAGTTTTATAGTTTGCCAGCCAACGCATAACCCGCTAGCCGATAAGTACATTTAATTTAATTCCGTTTAATTCATATTTACAACGTTCATAAGTACAATTCAATACAATATAAATTATGTACATTTTAGACCTTTGTAAAAGTTCTCTATATACGATAAAAAATACGATAAAATTCTATACAACATAAGTACCATACAATATACCTATGAAGTAAGTAATATTATGGACATCAGAAAAATAGCAAGATCTAAGCAATACAAGTTATGTGATGACATTCCAATATTATGCACGATCACAATTCCCTCTGACCACCAGAAATGTATACCTACTATTCACGTATAGACAGCAAACCCACAGAAATCCAAGTTTTTCGTCTGCGCAAGAGACCTCCATCCTTTCCACGGATTAACACTACAGTACTGCCATTGTCACAAATATGGCGCTACCGATTTTATAAGTTCTTCAATTCCAAGTAAGTTCCTGGAGCTGGTTAAAAAAAGCCGAAAATGGCGGTTGTGAATTTTGTTTTTATCTTCCTAGTCCGTGAATTTTTGATTTTTAATGTATGGTAGGGTGGATTATTATCCGTTAAGTGTTTGTGAACGTGCACGAGTGTTGGCAAATGGTTCCAAAACCATGCATTTTTGTTATCTCTTCAAGGCTTCCTAGAACCTTCAATAAAATATCCACCATTTTACTGTGGCATTTTTACATAACTATACAAAAATTCCTCACTTAACGTTGGCAGAATTATCGCTAAAAAGCGATAGAAAGCCACTAATAAAGAAGAAGAAGACAAGTAAATCCCAGTGGCATACTTGGTAGATACGGTTGTGGCCTACCAAATAGTGTCGCCTGCATTGGCGACGCGTTCCCTCGCACATCGCATCGTGATGTCGTTGAAAGATCAATATCTCGGAATAATCCCCCATACTGACGCATCCGTGGGTTCGCCATCGTTTTGGAAAGTCACGGAAAGGATGAAAATTAAATGATGATACGCTTATTTCTCATTGGAATTCTAAAAGCGCTAAAATTTGTCTACCTATTTGCAGTAAATTTTTTGAAGGATAAAGTGCAAATATTTCAGTGACTATGGCTACATAGAGAATAAGGAAGGGTCAGAACGTTAAGAATGGACAATGACATATTACGGAGTTACTTAATTGATATTGCTGGATGATATTAGGGAGACCATAGATAGAGCACGAAGTTTTTATTATCAGCCAAAATTGTTTGAAGTAAAACAGAAAATGATACAGAAATATCTATACTGTAATTCCGCTCAAAATAGTAAACAACATCACTTTTGTTTATGGCTGGTAAGTGCCACCAGAACCACACAAATATAAGTTAGTTGGTTTATTATTTATTACTAGACTAACTACTACAATAATATAGCAACTACTATTAAATATTACTAGCTAAACTACCTACTACAAATAAAAAAACATTTGGACTGTATACTGGCCGCGATGACCTAGAGACCGTCCAAATGCTCCAGCCCACTACCAGTAGGTAGCGTACCCAACATGCTGGCAGCATTGCCCTGTTGAATTGCAATGCTGATTCGTTGTGCCAAATAAGTGCCAGCGTTTTGGTTACGCGTAGCATCGACCAGTTTATTATATTGATCGGAATTACACTAAACATTTATTGTTGTTTATTTTATATTTCAGATGAACTTCCGTAAAGTCGCGTCTATAAAAATTAACTCAAGAGACAATTACATTTAATATTTACTCTTAAATAATTATGCAGAAAGCAACTTAAGCGTGCCTGTCCTTCAAAATTACTGGAAACTACTTTTACTCGGTGGTAGGACTTTCTGAAAAGTTCGTCTAGGTAGGTACCACCGCTTTACCAATTATTCTGCCCCCGAGCAGTAGTGTGCAAGTGTTCCGGTTTGAAGGACACAGTTGTAGTGAAATTATTGGGCAGTTGAGACTTTATGATCTGATTTCACAGTCAAGCAATCTTATTACCAGACTGTGTCTCAGGATGATGAGCGCAGTGCGGTGTCGCATAAACTTTATTTTTAGAGTTCCGAGTGAAAATGTTCTGTTATGGGCGGCCGTGTCACTTAACATCGGGTGAACGACTTGCTCGTTACATCATTCATTCACTTTTTAAAAATAACTGATGGTCCCCCTATTAGAGCCGGGCGTCAATTTTGACACCAACGGCTGCATAAAATACAGTATTTATTATTTGTGTATTATTCCTGTAAGTAAATATAAAGAGGATCTGGAAACCACATTGTCCCGTCATCATTGTCCCAGGACTATAATCCTCATAATGTTTTTATCCCGCGTGTTTTTATAGAGAGATCTGTCTGGAGCATCGGATTAGAGCGCCGATGATTTCAGCAAATAAATATTTGCAACTGCTCGATGTCATGATATTTTAGGTTGAGTTTGATGAAAGCTACTTATGACGGTTGAATCAACACTTTGGATTCGGGCAATAGGGTATTATTATAAATTTATTTGTTTAATTACTAGTAAGGAGCTTTCCCGCTTTCCCGTTTTCCCGCGGAGCTCTTAATTTTCCGGGATAAAAAGTAAAATAGAATAGAATAGAAAACTCTTTATTGCGTATACTAACATAAAATAAAACTAGATATTACAGTACTAGAATAGGTAGCACAATAGGCGGCCTGATCACTAAAAGTGATTTCTTCCAGGCAACCTTTGAATGGATAGTATCACAAAAGAAGAAGTCAGTGGTGCGCAATATGAATAAAAAAAACTTATTTTGTATACTAGTATGCTATTAGATATAATGTACAAACACGTACACAGTATATAAAATTTATGACATTTATTTGTGTAATCCAATATTTGAACCACGAACGAGAATCAAACCCGCATCCAACTATCCCTAAAGCCGGGACATGCTTTTACTTAAGCTACCGGGACAAGTGATCTCAAGTCCTAATTTGTTCTTCACCTTTAACAACCAACTTATGGGGTTAGTGGCGCCATCTATTGAGAGATTGTTAGACATCGTGAGGGTTCAGTTCGTGATTAAAAATTTTCCATTCCAAATTAATCTGTAAAGTATCTAATGTTGACTCCGGTAATGTAAGCAACCAGCTTACTAAATTTCATCCAAATTGATTCAGCAGTTTTGGCGTGAAATTCACACAAACAAACTAAAGTATTAGTAGGAATATAGGGATAGGTGCCTATAGATTGATTTGATTTGATTTTGAAATTCCTTTATTGACATAAAATACATTTCATTTTGTAGGACTTAGCGTTAGTGTCTAAGTTACAAAGTTATTCTAAGAATATAAATTGTATTGTAGGCTGAAGGCGCCTCTTAAAACTAATAACACTTAACAAAGTTTATAAATATACAGTTCTATTTAAATCATAAATTTTAGGGTAGATGGAAAAAAAAAAGAAAATATTAACATTACGCATTACTTTGCTACTTCGTGCGTTTTTGGCATGAGCGTTTATGGCACTACCTGAAGAAAAAAAAAGAAAATTGACGTTTTTGCGCAAGTGAGAGCTGTAGAATTATCACTTGGTTTTTCCTCTAAACAATGAAAAACAACCTAAACTATTATAGGATTTATAGGTACGCACCTAGTTTTAAACAAATGACTCAAGTCGCTTCTGATTAAACGTGAGAACTTTATCTAAATCTTTTACGACTTAGGTATCAGTAGGCAACATAGATTGGGTATCGTAAAACTTAAATAAAATGGTTATATTTATACAAAGCTGTGTACCACAAATCATACCCACACCCATACAAAAGTCAGAGTAAATCGTCACTCAAATAGGTGAACATGGCTCCATATCTTATCGCTGTACCCTAATCCTTCACTAAAAGGACTTAAGTATTCTTAATCCTCTGAACCATTATACTGTATGAATGAACCTGGGTTTTGTCGTCCACAGGAGCTGATTGTTGAGATGCAAGATGCAAGTTGGCGTTATCGCGCGTTGAAGTCTTTTATTTATCTATTTTAACACTTGCTGCTATTTTTATAGAGTTGTTTTTCTTACTGCAAGTAAAGGGATTTACAACAAAAATATCGAAGAATGCAGCCTTTATGTCAAACTAGGTTAATAGCCGTGGTCAGAAAATCCGTGCTACGTCCGGCGTCGATTACTTGCGTGAATATAACAAAAGAAAATCAGGACTATTTTGGGAAAAAAATAAGTCAAAACATAGCTTTGTTTAATCCGGATGGGATTAAGTTTGGTAATGATTAATGAACAATTCATGGGCAATGGTATTGTTTTGCGTTATCTTGTACAATCTTTGGGGTATATTTTGGTGTTAGTTATTGTGCATATAGTCCTGCCTAAAGATGAATTTATCTATTGAAGATGATTTATATATCTATTGGTTAATAAACGTTTGCTACAATCAAATTTTTTATGTTAAGGCATGACATAACGCAGTCACTCGAAACTCTAAATTTAGAGTTTTGTGTGACACTGCACTGCGCTCGTCATCCTGAGATAGATAGATAAGATTAGGTACTAGACTGTGAGATTAGATCATAATCTAATTTGCACAGTAATTCAAATAGCAGCAGTGCCCTTCAAACCAGAACACAGTATGCTTGTGTTGTGTACTGCAAGGCGGCAGAATAGCTGGCAAAGCGGTGGTACCAACCTAGACGAATTTTGCCGATGTTTTTTTCTGTGTATGGAGGTTATATTGTACTCTATGTATATACATACAATACAATATAGAATACTTAGATAGAATACAATATACAAAACTTTTGGTTGTAAATATATATTTACAAACAAAAGTTATCTAAGTATTCTATCCTATTCCCATAGTACGAGCTTTGCTTAGTCTGTGGCTAGATGGCGCTGTGTGAAATATCCACAAATTTTTACTTATTATAATTTTATATACACTATAACTCTCCTGTCTAATTTCTTACTTAAATAAGTAAATATACCTGTTATATTCGACATAAAACCGGCGCCTGAACGTACACATTTAATTTTTTACAAAATTACAGTAGGAAATGTACTCCCGTTGTTTAGGTAACGACCAGGATAGTATTACTCCAGCTAAACTCATCTGCAGTAATGCAGCATTTAGTTAACTCCGGGCTCCGCTGACAAAGGTAATTGCACCTGACGCGCTCGGTGGGTCGCTATTAGAGGAAACAGCTGTTGCAGATCGACGGGATAGCTAACAGCACGCTGCACTAAATACTGAACGAATTAACATGGTACATTCCGTTCGTAGATCGAAATTATGTATCTTTGATTTCGATAAGTTTCAATATGAAATCTGTTACAATCATAGTTTTTCGAAAATGCACGACATTTTTTGCAATGAAAGTCAGCAAAAGATGCATTGCAACTGCTAAAGCTTTTGACGTAAAATATTTTATCGACATGGCCAAATTGCGATTACGAATTGCGATTTGAAACAAAATGACAACAATAATTACGATTTCCATAGAAACAAGGGTAAAGGTTGTTTCTTGTATAGAGTAGTAGGTACTTAAATTTTCTTTACATAATACTTGAATTTTATATTATTGTGCCTTATTCTGAAAATTGAGCATCTTCAAGCCTTGAATTACCTACGAAATAAGTAAGTACCTACCTACATATAAGTAAAACGTACCGATAATAATAGTAGCTAATACTGTTGTGTTTTTAATTTATGTGTGGAAGCTTGTCTCCATAGTGATAAAAAATATATTTTGTCAGGATGACATTTCTCTAATTTCATCACGACTTTAAAAAAGGAACAGGTTCTCGATTGGATTGTAGTGTTTCTTTTTTATCTTGATTATGTTTTTTACCTATCTTCGTCTATTTCGATAATTCTTTTTGAAGTAAAACTTCTTTACGCACGCTTGACTTGGGGAGTAAGCTGGGCAATGCGAAGCGAACGGAAGTTGAAGTTGGTTCACGTAGATCTCTATTGTCAACATAACAAAGTTAAATATTTTTATTATTATGTTGGTATGTCCGGTAAAATGACAATTTACAAATTGTCAAGACGGCGACATTAACATTAAACAAAACAAAAACAAAGTTATACCGGCCGATAGATAGAGCTAAACCAACTTCAGTCGTTTGGTCTAAAGCGCACTCGTTTTATTTTCAAGATTTGTTATCAAGGGCTTTTCCCACGTGTATGCCAGCCCCGTAAACATTTTTAAAGATTTTAAACTGCTATGGTTTTTTTTTGGCTCCACAGTTTCTGTATTTAGACAAGTGTCAAGTCAAAGTCAAAGTCAAAAAATTTATTGCAAATAGGCTAATTTTAGCACTTTTACAAGTCAAAATTATATTAGATACTTAAAATTAAGTTATTTCACTAAGCATATAAAATTACAAAGTGCTTATTGTCAAATAATATATAGCAAGCCCATTATAATATATGAGTTTTTTAAAAAAGCAGTTCTCTTTCTCACTACAGGTGCAAGCAATCCGGCACAATGCAGAATAGAAAACTTTGATCCGAAGCTTCGGCGGGAACGCGAAAAAGATTGCGTCACCGCATTGTATTATTTTCCATAACTTGTGCTATTTTCAGTGTTAGTGCATAAAATTGGTGGCATTCTATTATTTAAGTGCTGGATTACAGGCGTGAGTGTGGGAAAATGATATAATGATGGTGAAACGTTTCTTTTCGTGTTGTTTCCAAAACTCCATAGAAGCTTCAAGTAAAGTTGCCACCGCTTTACTAGGAGTATGACTTTGACTAGACTATGACTTGACGACTTCGACTGTGAATTGACACATATTTGTGTGAAATATCATTAACTTGATAAATTATCAATTACTTGACACTGGCTAAATACACAAAAGTGTAAAGCCATAACATAAAAGAAAAAAAAAATAGGTAAAGGTCTCTGTCAATGTCAATACCTACGTGATCTCTTGTTATTTGTCAGTTCAGTCCAACTGTCAACTTCAACAATCAACAATAGTGTCATCATGACACTGTCACTGTCATGTTAGTCGGAATTCAGAAATGGTTTTAGAGCAGAATAGCAAACGGTGTTTATTTTTGTTTACCTAAATTTGTACAAAATTATTATTAATACCTTAGTAATATGATTGGCGTAAGATTGAATATGTTCAATGATAATTCCGGTGAACCCGAGCAAGATGCTAACTCAGCACTAACCGAATTAGATAAAGGTAAACATTTCTGCGAAAACATAACCTAACACCAAACTTAATATTGTATGATTTTAAAGTCTTTACCATCACGTAAATGGTCATTTACAGGTTTGCGGTCAGGCAAAGTGGGAGAACAATGCGAAGCTATCGTCCGCTTCCCGCGTCTGTTCGAAAAGTACCCGTTTCCAATCCTCATCAACTCTTCCTTTCTCAAACTCGCCGACGTATTTCGTATGGGCAACAATTTTCTGCGGCTCTGGGTGCTAAGAGTTTGCCAGCAGAGCGAGAAGCATTTAGACAAAATACTCAACGTTGATGAATTCTTGAGAAGAATTTTCAGTGTGTTACATTCGAACGATCCAGTTGCTAGAGCGTTAGCGCTTCAAACTTTAGGCGCTGTAGCTGGAATAATTCCTGAAAGGCAGAATGTCCACCACGCCATCCGAAGAGGGCTAGATAGTCACGACAATGTTGAAGTGGATGCTGCTATTTATGCTACTACCAGATTTGCAGCACATTCTAAGTAAGTTAAATCAATGAAGGGAGTATGTAATTTACCTCAATTAATTATCAAACTACCAATCAAATGGACTTTATACTATTCTGGTTTCTTAATTCGTAGAATTATTTCAAAGTAAGCATACTTTGCAGCAACCTTATCCTAATATGCTATGCCATAATACTAATTTCCATTATGCCACATTAACTTCACTGGTGAAGGTATTATCTATTCCATATTGCATCAATAAATTGGAGGTAACCTGACCTGAATCATAAATATCATAATCATCCTAAGGCTCTCTAATGTATCCAGAAGTATAAGACACCTCAAGCAGGCTTACCACAAATATAATAAAGGTACATCACAAACTCCAACTTGCACTACTGAGTCAGATGACCTTTTGGCATTTTTTAAATGTATTCCTTGTTGCAGTGCATTTGCAGTATCAATGTGCAATAAGCTGTCAGACATGGTGGAGTGTGAAAGCACGGCAGCTGATCGGAGGGCTAAACTTGTCAGGGCTTTGAGGACTGTACATGGAGGAGGTAGGTTTTATTACCTACTACTACATTATATTATACTAGTTGCACCGCGCAGATAAAGAGTATTTTAATTGTTTGTTCATCCCAAATGAAAATTTCACTTTTCCTGGATAAAATGTAGCTTATATGTTAATCCAGTGTATAAGCTATCTTGGTACCGAATTTCATCCAAATCCATTCAGCTGTTTGAGTGTGAAAGAGTAACAAACATACACACACACACATACAAACTTTCACCTTTATAATATTAGTGTGATTAGTGTGATGTGACAAGGGGGTAAAAAAATTTCTGCAAATTTCATCTAGGTAGGTACCACTGCTTTGCCAGTTATTCTGCTGCTAAGCAGTAGTGTGCAAGCACTACTGTGTTCTGGTTTGCAGAGTACTGTAGCTAGTGAAATTTTAAGTTATTTCACTAGTATTTGCAAAGGAGCCTTTGCACTTTTACAGGTTGGAATTATAAGCTGCAGAAACATTGTATTGAAAATGTACCTTGTTTTCAGCTATCAGAGCACATGGGGTGCTGAACTTGCTAAAATCTCTTCTTGAGAAGTATCCATCAACAAGTTTAGTACGAGCTGCCATTTCAGCTCTCACACACATCGCTTCTGATACTGTAGTGCATGTGCCTGATCAGGTAACAATTTGAATTCTATTTTTTTGAAGTAAAACTTCTGTACGCACGGGCGAGTAAGCTTCTGAATGTGTGACGAACGGAAGTAGAAGTACATCTCCATTGCCAACATAACAACATTAAAATTTGTATTCTTATGTTGGTATGTCTGGCAAAGTGACAATTTACAGTTGTGAAGATATTAACATTCAACAAAGCAAACACGAAGTTATACCAGCCGATAGTAGGAGCTAAATTAAAGAAGTTTTTCTTCAGCTTTGTGGTATAAAGCACACTCCTTTTTTTTAACGATGCAAATGTTTCGCAAATCCAGTATTCTAAATGTACTCTTACACTCACACATCACTAGTTTGGGAGTCTATGGGTTCATTATTACTTACCAATTGTGTTACCAATTGTGTCAACAAAAAAAATTGTATTTGTCTTGTAAATAAAAAAAAAAGTGAACAATTGATGATTAGTTGCTCAAAGGTCAGAGAGAGTACATAAGTCTTTAATTACTATTACTAAAAAAATCTTATATCAGAATTGTTGAAATGTTTGCATTTGCAATTCCAGGCACTTAAAAAATTTAGTGTATTTTATCAGTAAAGGCAAATTTCTTTATAACACATTAAACTTTCGCCACTTGAAGTCATATTGTTCATTGTATTGTATTTCTTTTTTGCTACAGGTAGAACTTCTCCTGAACATAGCAACAAATGATGCTCGCTCAGTGGTCCGACGTGCAGCTCTAGGCGGCCTCAAACACCTGGCGCGCCATGCGGCACTATGGCCTTCCCACTGTATAGAGGAGCTGGTTAGGGCTCCAATGCAGTCCCCACATAAGGAGCATGTCATGCTGTGTCTAGAAGTTATGCAGGTGAGGTGCAAATGAAGCTGATATTGGTGTCAATTCTGTGTCGCATTCTCTAAAACTAAAGTAAATTCAAAGTATGGCGGTACTCTTCTGATAAAGGGGAAATGATAAGGACGGAAATATTCATTTCATTCATTCATTTAGCTTTAGAGTATGCGACACAGAATCGACACCATTATAAAGATAAAATGGGTCTATAAGCGCACAAAAAATATCAAAACATAATTATTGATAATAACCAACACCAATGTAACTTGGTTGAAACGTCGAGGTTAGTAAAAATAGACCCGATTTATCTTTGCAATATGAGTTCAAGTCGCGAAAGTTTAAAAAGTGTTAATAAATGTTAACCTAATTTCTTTTTATTCATCTATTGTAGATATACTTAAGTTGCGAGTATAATCACTAGGTGCCTTCTAGTACTTAATCCATAATTTTGCACATTTTTTACATCACTTGTAAAAAAACAAGTGTAACAATGATGATAGCTTTTCATCAGATGAGAGTGTGGTCAAAAATATGTATTTATTGATATTAGGAAAACTTACAGCCAAATTCACATAAAAAGGTAAGCTATATATATAAGAAACTAGACCAGTTACAAGTTTCCACCTATAGAAACATAAGTTAATATAGTAATAATCTCGTAGTATGTAGCTAATGAAGTTAACATGAGACCTATATATTCAGTAATGTAGTAATCAAGTTTGAGAAACAAAAAATTTAGATGCCAATTGCCTTATGGAACGCATAAAATGTCACAAACATTGGTACTCCTTAAAAAGTCATTAAGTAATGAAAATGTTCTCCAGAAGAACATATTTTACTTGTAGTTTGTCCTCGCCAAAGGAACAGAAAGAAGTGGTGTTTGAAGGGAAATTTTCCTAAGTAACTCTGTTTCTCTAACTATCAACTTTATTATTTAAGATGCTCAAATAATATGTTACATCTACCACAATCCGCGTTGTTTATGACTGGCAAAAAACGATGACATCTACAGCGTTGTTATATATATTATGCTATCTAGGAATTGACGATGCGATCGAAGGTATAACATGCTAGCTAATTAATTAATAATTGACTGCTTCCTTGAACATGTCATACTTAAAACAACAATAGAATATTTTTGCGTTCCAATCTCTCAAACGATAGTTTATATGCGCCTAAAATGTGTCAGATCCTGGTAGAGTGCCCGGCGATCTGCGCAGCGGCCGGGTCGACCGCCCGCGGCAGCGCGCACCCCTTGCGCCAGTACTGCAGCGACGCCGCGCTCAGCGCCGACCTGCACCAGGCGGGCACGGCGGCCAGGGTCCTCACCGCCGTCGTGGTGCACTGGTAGGTGGCAATACCCTGGCATCTATGCCAATAGGCATGACGAAAGATTTTGAAATCCTCTTCCGTAATGTGGGTATACATTTACGAAAAAACCTTTATTTCGGTAATAAACTTAATTTTAACCAAGATTAAAGCCATTTTCATAATATTTTTTAAATGCGGCGCGAAAACAGCTCGAGGTGTCATGGCGTCAGCTCTGACGTCACTCCTAGGTGTTTACCTACCCAATGACATGTTTATGTCATTGTGTCTACGCGTAGCGAAGAAAGTAAATAACAAAATCAATCCAAATGCGTATATTCACAACAGCAAAAATCTACGTGTGACGTCATGCGCTGTGATTGGCGTTTCAGTCAAAATGGCCGATCGCAGTATTTTAATGTTTTATTTTATTGAAAATCTAAGTAATCTCAATATTTTTAATACAACTAAACCAGTGTTTCAACGTTATTTAATATAAATTTTACCCTAAAAACATTAAATCGACCATTTTTTGATACTGTCGTCATGCCTATTGCACTGCTGTATGTACACATTACACTGCTATACAAACCAGAGATACATACACGAGTCTATATCTCTGTATATAGATCTCCATACACATCTACATACACTGCTAGGATATCAGATAATTTGATTGCAACAGATAAAAATACGAAATTGTATGGATTTGAAATTTTCAATATGCAGCTTATGTGCATAGTTGGTATGGAAATTTTCAAATTAGGAATGTTATTTCTCCTGTTGTATAGCGATCTAAGTTGATGATCATCCAACCGGTATGTCTACATCATGGACATACATGTTCTGCATACACTATTAACACTATCTATCTGGTATGTGTTTACATACGCTGGTATGTATATATAGGAATAGGTACAGGAATGGAAAATTTACTACAAAGGCAAATAGTGATACTTGCTATAACGCAACAAAATTTAATTCAACTCGCATATGAAATTGGATAAATATATTCTGTAATATTTACATCCATTATGTTATTTTGCAATGTTAGTAATTGTGTTAATCAAAACATTTCTTGTAATAAGCTACGAAGAATGCCTGCCGGTGGAAGGCTCCGACCTGATGCTCGCGCTGGAGTCGCTGGTGATAGCCACGGGAGCCGACGACAGCCCCGCCAGCCTCAAGCCGTTGCGGGCAGCGCTGCAGTGCTTGGTCAGTGTACACCACGTTCATAATTTGGAACGGCTAAGGAATGGAATGCCCTGCCAGCGTCTGTGTTTCCGGCGAAATATGACCCGGGCGTGTTCAAGAGAAGAGTGAATAGGTATTTACTTGGCTAGCATGCTACACCTTCGATTGCATCGTCACTTTCCATCAGGTGAGAGCGTGGTCAAATGCTAGACAAGTTTGAAGTAAAAAAAACCTTGTAAGTTTGAAATAAAAAAGAGGTTAATGTTTTTTTCTGTCTACCGTCCGGCAGGTGAAGCTGAGCATAGCGGAGCCGGAAGTGTACGCGGGCCGCAGCGCCCGCACCCTGCACCTGCAGCTGCGCGGCGTGCGCTGGCGCCGCGCCACGCCGCGCGGCACCGCCCTGCTGGAGGCGCTCGCCGCGCTGGGCGGCGCCGCGCGCTCGCCGCCGCGCGCCGTGACCCCGCCGCACGACGTGGTGCGCGACATGCAGAGGTTAGTGACCCCGCCGCACGACGTGGTGCGCGACATGCAGAGGTTAGTGACCCCGCCGCACGACGTGGTGCGCGACATGCAGAGGTTAGTGACCCCGCCGCACGACGTGGTGCGCGACATGCAGAGGTTAGTGACCCCGCCGCACGACGTGGTGCGCGACATGCAGAGGTTAGTGACCCCGCCGCACGACGTGGTGCGCGACATGCAGAGGTTAGTGACCCCGCCGCACGACGTGGTGCGCGACATGCAGAGGTTAGTGACCCCGCCGCACGACGTGGTGCGCGACATGCAGAGGTTAGTGACCCCGCCGCACGACGTGGTGCGCGACATGCAGAGGTTAGTGACCCCGCCGCACGACGTGGTGCGCGACATGCAGAGGTTAGTGACCCCGCCGCACGACGTGGTGCGCGACATGCAGAGGTTAGTGACCCCGCCGCACGACGTGGTGCGCGACATGCAGAGGTTAGTGACCCCGCCGCACGACGTGGTGCGCGACATGCAGAGGTTAGTGACCCCGCCGCACGACGTGGTGCGCGACATGCAGAGGTTAGTGACCCCGCCGCACGACGTGGTGCGTGACATGCAGAGGTTAGTGACCCCGCCGCACGACGTGGTGCGTGACATGCAGAGGTTAGTGACCCCGCCGCACGACGTGGTGCGCGACATGCAGAGGTTAGTGACCCCGCCGCACGACGTGGTGCGCGACATGCAGAGGTTAGTGACCCCGCCGCACGACGTGGTGCGCGACATGCAGAGGTTAGTGACCCCGCCGCACGACGTGGTGCGCGACATGCAGAGGTTAGTGACCCCGCCGCACGACGTGGTGCGCGACATGCAGAGGTTAGTGACCCCGCCGCACGACGTGGTGCGTGACATGCAGAGGTTAGTGACCCCGCCGCACGACGTGGTGCGTGACATGCAGAGGTTAGTGACCCCGCGCGACTGGAGGTCTAGAGTGTATACATGTATTCGTCACCCGAGTCACAAAGTTGTTTTTTTCTCGCGCCTTCTCTCTTGCTAAGCTCATGATTCTAACTTAGAATCACTCTTTACGCTCGTGATTTGTAGTATCCTTCAGATTTCTAAGGAATGAAAATCATCACTTGCATCAATAGGGACTCGCATCAATCCATAAAAAAGGGGATGAGTCTGATTTGAATAATTATAGACCTATAACATTAATTCCAGTGTTATCAAAAATTTTTGATAAGGCTATGCATAAGAGGCTTACTTCATTTTTGAACAAATTTGCTGTAATAAAAGAATAACAGAATGGGTTTCAAAAAGGGAAATCAACGACCCTTGCTGCTTTTAAATTGATACAAAGTGTTCTTTCTAGTGTAGATAAAAAAATACAAACAATGGTTATATTTTTCGATATGTCTAAAGCGTTTGATTTCGCTTCCCACAGACTACTTTTAGACAAACTAGATAATTATGGAATACGAGGACCTGCCTTAGAATGGATCCGTACTTACTTGTCTAATCGACAACAGTTTGTTGAAATATGTAGTCTAGATAAAAATGCTACCTTAAGCTGTGATAGATCTTCATATCAGGTAAATACGTATGGAGTTCCTCAGGGAAGCGTTTTAGGGCCGCTTCTCTTTTTATTATACATAAATGACTTACCTGACATAACAAATTATAAGTGTACTTTATTCGCAGATGACATTTCCATAATATTGACAAACGAAAATACGACAAATTTTGACATAATAATAAATAATACAATTCAATCAATAATTCAATGGTTAGATAATAATAATTTAAAGGTTAATTTGACCAAAACTGACTTTATACAGTTTCAAACCAGGGGTTCAAAAAATATAATTCAAAATGTATTACATAATAATAGTGCATTAAAAGAAGTTAATAAAGCTACATTTTTGGGATTAACTGTAGATAAATAATGTGATTGGAAGTCTCAAATTGACAATGTATGTACAAGAGTTAAACAGGTTTGTATATGTGTTAAATAGATTAAGGAAAACCTCAACACGACACACTTTTAGCATACCACGGCTATGTGAGCTTGATGCTACGGTATGGTTTGATACTTTGGGGAAACTATACCGACATAAAAAGAGCATTCTTATCGCAGAAGAGGTGTATACAAGCTATTGTAGGTATTCCGCCTTATATGTCTTGTAGAGCATTATTTAAAGAACTAGGAATTTTGACTCTGACTAGTATGTACATTTTTGAAATAGGAGTATTTGTGCGATGTCATCCTGGGCAAAAGGCAAAAGACTTATTTTTAAGAAACACGAGGGATGGGGAAAGGCTTGTACTCACCCGTGTGCCTAAGACCACATTGTTCCAAAAAAACTGTTATGCTATGTGTATCACTGTGTACAATAAATTACCATCGTCTATAAAAGACTTGCCCTACGGAATGTTCCGGAAAAAACTAAAACTGTGGCTTTTAGAAAAGTCTTTTTACTGTATGAATGACTATCTAATGTTGAATAATTAATCATTGATATATACTAACGAATTATTAATATTTATTCTAAATTTAATGACATAACAATAATATAATTAAATTGAAATTTATTGTAAATGTATACCAATGGAACTGTTCAATGTTAAATAGATAATTAGTTGATAAATGTATACTAAAGATTGTTCTTAATTTAATGGCAACAATAATATAATGTATTTGAATTTTGCTAGTGTATGCCAATAGAATTATTTTAGTTTATTTGAAAATTGTATTATATTCAGTACTGACCAAACTTAATAATAATTTTCACATGCCACAAGTATGGGCTATATGGAAGAACTGCATACTAAAAACCTGACATCTACATCTATGTTCATTTATGTGAAATAAATTTCATTTCATTTCAAAAACATTGCTCAATTATTGTTGTATTAATTGCTAGTTGCGCCCCGCGGTTTCACCCGCGGATATAAAGTATTTTAATTATTTGCTCATCCCACAGGAAAAATTCACTTTTCTGGGATAAAATGTAGCCTATATGTTAATCCAGTGTATAAGCTATCTTGGTACCGAATTTCATCCAAATCCATTCAGCCGTTTGAGCGTGAAGGAGTAACAAACATACACACACAAACTATCGCCTTTATAATATTAGTGTGATCTATCAACCTGTATTAACTATCCATTATTGACTCACCTGTATTTAGCTAAGGAGTGTTTAGTATCCTGTTATCATATTAATTAGTTAGTTATTAATTTGTAGCTATTGGTTGTCCAAATAAAACAAAAAATATAAATATATTATGTTCCAGGGAGGATTGTATCGAGAACCCCGCGGACGACGGCACAGCGGTAGTTCTCCTGTGCACCATATTCCTGCAGGAGAGGGCTCTCAAAGGGCTCAACTGTAAGAAGGACCCGTCCTGGCAGGATACATTACTACAGATTATTGAGAAGGCGGACGGATGGATTCGGTATCGAGTCGCTAGAGCTGCGCTACGGTGAGATACACATAATTGTTTTAAATGTTACGGAATAACGTGGCAAGAAAGTCGCTAAGTGACACGGCTGCTCGTATCAGTTGCAGTGTCACTTGGAACTCAAAAATCTAGAGTTTTGCACACGTCATCCTGAGACATCAACACAGTCTAGCAGTAAGATTATTAGACTGTGAGATTAGGTCCAAAAGTCCCATTTGCCCAATAATTTCACTAGCTACAATGCCCTTAGAACTGGAACACTGCTTGGCGGCACAATAACTGGCAAAGCGGTGGTACATACCTAGACGAATTTTGCAGAAACGTCCTACCACCTAGTAATTTTAACACACATTTTACCTACCACCTAGTTAAAAAGTAGTCATTAGGTGTTTGTGTGTGAAGGTAAATAAATAGTACATTATTGCAAAGGCAGCTAAATAGGCAATTGCAGGTCGAGTATGAGTTTGAAGGCCGAGCGCAGGCGAGGACTTCAATGATACGAGACAGGCAATTGCCATTTCGGCCGAGACATATATAGTGCTTTTCTTAAAAAAATGCAAGGAAATAAAAAAGGGCTTTTTACGTAATAAATTTAATTTTCCTTGCATTTCGCTGGAAGCGGGTTTTCCAATCGCTAATTTAGCTTTCGATCTTAAATCTGGTGGAGTGCAGTCAATGTCCATTTCACTTTCAGAATCATCGGAACTCATTTTATTTATTTTTATTAACCAAATAACAACCAACTCCACTTTACCGCCAATTTTATTTTATTTTACAGTTTGTGCCGAAAGGTAAACGCATCTGTGTACGATACATGAAAGAGGTTCTAAATTCAGCAAAAACAGCACACCGTTTCATACAACATTGCCGGTGCGCTCTTCGTTCCAAATTCAAAGTATGCGCCGGGAAGTGATTTTGGTTTTTCAGTCTACGTAAATATGATACTTCGCGTGTTCTTTATTCATAAGTAAAGATAATTCTTCCGCGCATGTTTAAGAAAAGTATTATTGTTGCTTTTCACCACATATATTGTTCTCGCGAACCAAACACATAATTCACAATATAAAATGAGTAAGCCCGGGGTATGTGAGGACACGCGTCTCCAAAGGCTACTCTTATGCAACTCTTTTTATTATTAAGTCTTGCGCCCCTTATATAGGTCGGCGCTGGCGACAAGAACGTAAACAAACGTGTGTCCCTACAATCTTTTTCGAAAAGGATTTGATGGAATCAGCTATGATAGAAGCAGTTAGGATGAACTTTATTTTGCCCAAAAGTAGGACACCACAGGTTTATAAAAAAACTAATGTGCTTTAGACCACACGACTGAAGTAAAACTTCTTCAGCCTTATTAATAATCACGAACTAGCTTTAGACTAGTTACACCATCTTTTGTCTCTATCGATCCAGCTAAATATTCCAGTAGCAAAAAAAGGACAAAAGTTGAAGTTACTAATCCGAGACTAATACCCGTTTATTAATAAGGCTGCTTTAGTTTAGCTACATCTATCGGCCGGTATAACTTTGTTTAATGTCTAAATGTTTGAAATTAATAAAAACAAATAGGATCCACATTCACTTGGTGAGTTATCAGATTTCAGGTGTTTACTATGCGGAAAAATATGACTAGTAATAGTAGGTGCTCTTTAGTTATCAAAAATTACTCGTATTATCCGGTATTAACATGGTATTCACTTTTACATAGCAACTTACAACCTGTGAAGGACATCATTTATACATAAATCCTAGGCAAATTTGAGCTATTTGCCTCAATAAAGCTTGGTTCCATTGTTACAGTAGAGTGGAGTCGATAAATCACTCGTGAAAGAATACAAAATTAGTAAATCAATCCAAATGCGTATATTCACAACAGCAAAAATCTAAGCGTGACGTCATGCGCTGTGATTGGTGTTTCAGTCAAAATGGCCGATTGCAGTATTTTAATGTTTTATTTTATTGAAAATCTAACTAATCTTAATTTCTTTTGTAAATCTAAACCGTTGTTTTAAATTTACATAACATAAATTTTACCCTGAAAACTTTAATTCGACCATATTTTGATACTGTCGTCAATCCTATTGTACATTGTCATTTTACCGGACATACCGACATAATAATACAAATTTTAACTATGTCTTGTTGAAAATGGACGTTAACCAACAACTTTCAAGTTCCGTTCGCCTAGCCAGCTTACTCCCTAAATCAAGCGTGCGTAAAGAAGTTGGTTACTTCAAAATGTTGCAGCTACGCGCACCATCGCCTGGCGGCGACCATCCTGGAGCAGCTGTCGCAGGAGGCGGCCACGGAGGCGGCGCAACGCTGGCTCACGGCGCTGCACCACGCCGCCCACGCCGACGCTGTGCTGGAGCGGGAGGGTGAGGCCTATGCACACTCATTTATTGCCAGCCATTCACTTTTTGGAGTTTTGGTGGAAAATCGAAAAAGATTGCGTCAGCGCATTGTATTATTTTCCAAAACTTGTGTTATTTTCAGTGTAAGTGCATAAAATTGGTGGCATTTTATTCGTTAAGTGCTGATTTACAGGCATGAGTGTGGGAAAGTGGTATAATGATGGTGAAACATTTCTTTTCATGTTGTTTCCAAAACTCCATAGTCATTCGTTAAGTGCTGGATCCAGCACTTAATGAATAATACACCACCAATTTTATGCACTAACACTGAATTTTTTTTACGCATAATGAAGGGACCCCGATAAGACGGATTGATTCTATATACTTATAACTATCCTCTAAAGGAGCCATACATGGTACGATTCATCGTTACAATCAATAATATAATATGATAAGATCGTTCACGATTTACTTGATTACAGACGACATCGGAGATCGTAACAAAAACCTATGCCTAATCTTGAATATTGTAAGGATAATGTAATCTTATAATAATATATTGTAAGGATAGTTTGTTTGTGACCAATCGTTTCGCATGTGAGGATAAACTTGAGCGACAGATCGTCTCGATATAGAAAGAAAGAAAGAAAATACATTTATTCAGCTGAGCGATCACGTAACTCGATTACAACATATAGAATCACAAATTTGTATGGATTTGACAGTTTCAATGCGCAGTTTATGTGCATAGTTAGTACGGAAAATTCACCTGTTGCATCGCAATCAAAGTTTTGTGATCACCTACAGGACATCGACAGAACAGGAGGATATCCTTTCAGATCGGTCGTCACGACGTACCGTATAAGGCTCACACGAAACGATCGGTCTTTGCGATCGTTCATCGTTGAAAACGGAACGCCAAAATCAATCATCACTGATTTTCTCTATCGGCACAATAATCGAAATCGCTCGGGTTTTTGTTGCAATCTGCGATCTCGTTTCGATCGGTTCGAAACGACGCGCGACGGATTGTACCGCGCACGGAGTAAAGTAAAGCGAGCGTGGAAGGCGTTCCCTGCGCAGGCATCACGGGGCTGGAGGCGGCCAGCTCGCGGTGGGAGGTGGCGTCGGGCTGGGCGGGGGGCGGCGGCGGCTGGTGCGGCGCGGGGTGCGCGGGCTGCGGCGCCTGCACGCCGCTGGCGCACGGCTGGCTGCAGGCGCGCGCGGCCGCGCTGGCGGGCCTGGCGCGCGGGGCCGCCGCCGCGCGCGCGCTCTGCACGCAGCCGCCGCCCGCCATCGCGCAGGTGGGTGTACACTGCGCGGGGCGGCGCGCGCGCGCCCGCGGCGAGTAGCGCATGTATAGAGTAGCGAACTTGCGGTCGGCAGGCAGCGCGCGAGCCGGGCGCGGGCGCGGGCGCGCTGCGCGGGGCGGCGCGCGCGCTGGCGGCCGCGGCGCTCCGCTACGGTACCATCGCGCGGACGGCCTTCCACGCGGACGACTCCACGCTCAGGAATTTCTACATGTATCCTTTTATTGGCCACATCGACGGCCTGCCCTGTAGTAGCGGATGAATGAGCTTCGTTTGGTCATTTCCGGTTATGTTACAGACTGTAACTTACAGTAGACTCTTGGGAGTGGCCCTGAAAATGACTGTTGTGTTTGTTTGAATTTTACTACTTCAAAAACAAATAGTGGGTAATGAATCACGGGTCTGTCTATCTAAATATATAAAGTTTGTTTTAAAATCAGCCCCGAGTTACCTTTAAGCATTTTTTCGCTACAATTTGATTTGAGCACCCACGCGCAATTTAATTATTTACCCTGTTTAAAAAAATCTTACACATACTACATCTATCCAAACTTGAGATGTTTTTAATGCTGAAATGGCATACTTTATGCAACATTTCACCTTATTTTAGTATAAAAACTATCGTGAGTATGATACATTTTGGAAAATTAATAACGGCTAAACTCACGTCAATTAAAAGTCGAAATTACTCCTACCACGTTTCGGACATATGTCCTTCTTCTGGGAGCAGTTCTTCAGTTACGTGCTGACGCTTGCGAAAGCCGCCGCGGCTTGCGTTAGTAACCAGCTCCCAGAAGAGGAACATCGAATATGTCCGAAACTTGGTCGGGGTAATTTCGACTTTTAATTGACGCGAGTTTAGTCGTTATTGATTTTCCAAAATCTCACCTTAGTAGTGACGATGTTGTCTAAGCTAAACAATTGCTAGCACAGTAAGAACCCTCAACGCAGTCCAGCTTCCAGCACACGTACAGCCAACTGGCCAGTTTCCTCGAGCGGATAACGTCGCCGACGCAGGAGCGGCAGGACTTGCCGCAGGAGCTGAGCGCGCGCAACCTGGAGGAGAGGATCGCGCTGGCGCCGAGCGAGGCGGTCGCTCGCATCGCGGCCAAGCTCTTCGAGGACCCCACCACCAACCCGGGGATCACACATCGGGTGAGCTACAGCATCCACCGTCATCAGCACGATTCGTTCCCACTGCTGGGATAGGCCCCCCATTGGGTACACGGAAGATCTGATCAAAACTGCGGGAAGCCGTTAATCGCAGGAGGCATGTAGCTACTTAGATGGGAAACCTACGTCTAGCAGTGGACGTTTCCAAGCTGATGGTGATGCTAAACTTTGCTCCTTCGAGCCTTAACATCTTAAAGCTCGAAGGACCAAAATTACGAAACGTTCAAAGTGAACGAGTCATCTTACAACACTGTAGTATTTTTATTTTTAAACTATTTGAGGGCGGTAAAGCCTGCCAAGCCAGCCCAGCTCCTTCATGTAGCGGAGCACTGCCTTGGGTCGCTGGCACAACTGTTCCAGTGTTGTCGCATTTGTTGGTATGGGTGGTTTCGAGACCGCTTGCACGCCCCGTGCACTGAACTCATTGACTATAAATCCACTTGACCAATGATACAACTTGCCCTTATACAGAAAATACTAGTTGATTTCCACTACTAACCTTTGCGAGTACGTCAGTTTCGTTTTGGATTTCCGCGGAGAAACAGCCAACGAAAAATTGACAGGATATTAGAAAAACGAGTTATTGTTCAGTGAAATCGTGCGGGGAGAATAGCAAGGCGTCTGGCTATTCAAAGGACGTCATATTCCACAAGTAAGCAATTTTTGAGAAAACTTAATACATCTATTTTTAAATTAAAAAGCGAACGAATGAAACGAACATTATATTACACAAAAAAAACCTTATGAAGAAGAAGACGAATCGGGGGAACCCGTTGATGTCTTGCTTCGTCCTACTCTGTTCTTTGTAATTTCGCATGACTTTGTCTCGTTTTTTGTCTTTTGCGTCATTATCGTGATCAGCCAATCGCAAGCATAGTAAATGCCTACAGAATAAGTAATGTGGTACTGTGGTGTTACCTCGCCCTCGGCCCCCGCTAGTGAGTCGCTATCGGCGGGCTCCAGTTGTTGGAGTGGGGCAGTAGCGTCGTGCCGGTTGCAGCACGCGGAGGCCGTGCTGGCGGCCGTGCGCGCGTGCGCGGCCGGAGCGGTGTGGGCGCGCGGCGCGGCGCTCGGGCGCGGCTGCGGCGCCGCCTGCCGCCTGTCCGTGTGGCAGGGGGACCACCCGCCGCCGCTGCCGCTCTCCCACCGCCTCGCCGTGCGGCTGGAGGGCGTGGTGCTGCCGCCGCACCCGCTCAGGTAGGGGCCGGCGCTTGTGACGTCACCACCCGACGCGACTCAACACACCATTACTTGTTTTTTTAATTTTTGAAGTTAAACTTCTTTACGCACGCTCAACCGGTCAGGTAGTGTGCCGGTAGCCCGCCGCGTGCTTGTGACGTCACCACGAGACGCGACACACCATTACTTGTTTTTGAAGTTAACTTCTTTACGCACCACTTTGTCCACCGAGTCGTTTCTTTCGACTTGGGGAGTAAGCTGGTGATTGCGTAACGAGGCTAAGTTGAAAGTTGTTTATGTGAATCTCCGTTGAAGGGTGAGAACAAAAAGGATTTAACTGTCAAATTGATAGTTTCGAGAAAATTTACTTTAAACTTCAACGGTTTCATTTTAATGTAGATTGCTTATAAGGTAATAGAAAAGGTTTATGTAGATTTCAGTTACTTGAAAATGTATTAATTCTATTTTAAAATACAAAATATAGTACTAATTCGTACAATTACTGTTATCTTAGCTTGTGCTTAGCATAAAAAACATTATTAATGTTTTAGCTTTTAGCTTAGCTTGTGCTTAGCATAAAAAACATTATTAATGTTTTTTATGCTAAGCACAAGCTAAGATAACAGTAATTGTACGAATTAGTACTATATTTTGTATTTTAAAATAGAATTAATACATTTTCATAAAAAACATTAATAATGTTTTTTATGCTAAGCACAAGCTAAGATAACAGTAATTGTACGAATTAGTACTATATTTTGTATTTTAAAATAGAATCAATACATTTTCAAGTAACTGAAATCTACATAAACCTTTTCTATATTATTATATTATTAATAATGTTTTTTATGCTAAGCGAACTGTTTTCCTGTGTCAAATAAACCGTTTTTAGACTGACAATCTCGAGATTTAAGATTAATAAATTAATAATTTAAGATTTAAGCCTCATTTCGGTATTTTGAGAATGTATTATTGTAGATAGTTTCACGCTGAATCCAACGATACCCATAAGTCATTTTGTGAAAAAATCAGTTGATCTCATCCCTTCCATTGTCAACAATAGTTGAATTGAATTGAATTGAATCTTAGGTAGTGGCTTCTGCGGCAATTTCGCCACAATTTCGCCAATGTCATGTACTAAAATAGACCATCAAACGCAGGAAATTGTTCGGTAATTTGAAGAATTTGGCCGGTGAAAATGAATGATATGATGAATTTTATTCTGAAACTAATCTGAAATAAATACAAAAATACACAAATGAAAAACTAAATTAAATCACATCTACCAACATGTAATAACTAAACAATATAAAAATCTACACATATTTACAACCTAATTTTATTTACTTTAATATATCTACACAAAATACTTATAAAAGGAGAAAAAACCAATGAGAGGAGACACTTAAATGAGACAGGACGAAGGATTTTAGAAGGTATAACATCATAAAGAGAAAACTGCATTTTAGGACAATTGAAAAAAATGTGGTCTACGTTTCCCAGATCTAGACCGCACTCGCAAATCGAGGTATCCCTAATCCGTAATTTATTTAGAAAGACGGGGGTGCAAGAATGATTTAGCCGTAAGCGACAAACTGTTGATGTGGTGGATTTATCCGCCTTTTGGAATTTGGAAAACCATGGCTTATGGGGAATTTCCGGTTGGATATCACCATAATATTTTCCTTTTAAGGTCCTCGAAATTTGCCAGTCGATAGTCCACGAATTGAATAATTTTGGTTTTAATGTGGAGCAAATGTCGTGGAAATATATTTGAAAATGTTCTAGAGAGCCTGTTTGACCAGCATTTCTGGCACATGAATCAACGGATTCATTTCCCAGAATACCTGAGTGACCAGGAATCCACGCCAAGATAACACTAATGCCAATCCTATCACAATGGAACAGTGCTTCCTTTATTTTTAATATAATTGGGAACTTAAATTTTGATCTAAACTGGTTAGCTAATATAGATTGAAGACAACTTTTAGAGTCAGAAAATATAATCGATTTTTTAAGATTATGAGACATTACAAATTGAATGGCTTCAAGAATGGCAACTGCTTCACCAGTAAAAACTGAAGTAAGGGGAGGACACTTATAATTAAGAATGATTTTGGTAAAAGGGATCCACACTGCAGCGCCAACCGGACTATCAACTGATTTAGAAGCGTCCGTATATAAAGAGACCCAGTCTTTATAATCGGTCATTAATTTGTTGGTAAATACTCTGTTAGCTTCAATAGTGTTTTTATCAACCCCAAAGTCCAGAATTACATTTGGTTGGAAAACCAACGCATCATACGGCGTGGAATATAAAGGAAGCATGTGATTTTGAAAAATTGGATCGGGAAAGCTAATAAACTGAATATAACTACGGAGAAGGCAAGGGAGATCATTGGATGACCCAGGAGAGCCATACAAAGTAGATAATTGGTCTAACTTAAAAAGAAGAGGATGATCAGACTTTTGTATTAATTTAAAAAAAAAACTATTAGCAAGATATTGCCTACGCAGTGAGAGGGGTGGATCAACACATTCGACTTGCATGGCGTTGATAGGGGATGACTTCATTGCCCCTAAGATGATACGTAAGCATTTTGACTGGATTTTATCAAGTTTTTTTAAGCCTAATTTGGACGAGGGATCTAGAAGAAAAGAACCATAATCCATATGACTACGGATTATGGCATTGTAAAGTAATCTTTGAGTAAAAGGGTGAGAGCCCCACCAGACACCGGATAAGGATCGAAGAATATTTATGTTTCTCTCACATTTTTGAGCAACATAGTCAAAATGAGCTGCACCTGATAATTTAGAATCTAACCAAACTCCCAAAAATTTTACTTTACTATCCTGAGGAATAACTTCACCATTTACTTTGACATGTATAGGGAGCACAAACCTTTTCCTAGTAAATACAACCACATTACTTTTAGAAGTAGAAAGAGAAAGACCATGACGCAGAAGCCAATCAGATAGATATGATAATGCAGATGTTAATCGGCTTACTGCTGCACCCAAAGATGTTTCAGACACATAAAGGGTCAAGTCATCAGCATACTGTAAAATTTGACAAAAAGATTGCACTGATTGATCTAAATCACTAGTGTACAGGCTGTATAGCAAAGGACTGAGGACAGATCCTTGTGGTAAGCCTTTCCAGACAGTCCTAGCAGGAAGTAGTGAATTCTGACTTTTAATTTTAATGGATCTCTCCATGAACATGTTGCATACAAATCGGACCAACTTTTCTGGGATACCCATCTGAATAAGCTTACGTCTTAGAACAGGAAGTAAAACGTTATCATATGCAGAAGCAATATCAAGGAATACAGCTACTAGATACTCCTTTTTCAAAAAAGCTATGCGGATATCAGTTGTTATTAAGCTAAGACTATCCATAGTGCTCATACATTTTCTAAATCCAAATTGAGATTTCGCAAGTAAGTTATTACTTTCCACAAGCCATTCAAGACGATGTTTAATCATGTGCTCTGTTACCTTCGCCAAAACTGATGATAGAGCAATGGGTCTGTAACTGTTCGGATCGGATGGGCTTTTGCTAGGTTTGACAACAGGGATGACTACTTGTGTTTTCCATGGTTGAGGAACTATACCATATTCAAAATAAAAGTTTACTAGGCCTAAATAATATTCTTTACTTTTATCGGAGGATTTTCTTAAGAATGAATATGGGATTCCATCTGCACCAGGAGATGAGTCAACAAGGTCGTCAAGAGCCAATTGAAGCTCAGAAAATGAAAAGGAAGAATCAAAACTGTTTAAGTTTGGGAGAGGACTTGGAACAGATGGAAACCAGTCTATATTTGGAACAAATGAAGGAGACATTTTATCAGAGAATGCCTCAAGCCATGATGATGGATCATTCATAGAAATGTTATCAATACTACATGATCCTCTATACCGCTTGATTTGTTTCCAGATAAAAGAGGAAGGGAATCTGGGAGACAAAAGTTCACAGTAGCCAACCCATCCTTGTTTCTTCTTTTTCGCAAGCAGTCGTGTTGCCTTCGCAGAACACTTCTGATATTTGAGAAAGTTTTCTACTGTCATGGAAACATTATAATCCTCTTCAGACATATTCCTTTCATTAATAGCTGCCGTACATTCAGAATCCCACCATGGGGTAGAAACTTTAAAATAAAAAGGCTTTTTTATAGGGAAATTCTCATCAGCACTGGAAATAATAAAGTCGACGAATTTAGAATAACATTCAGAAAAATTATCAATATTACATATAGGAAGAGTTTCTATTTTATTTTCAAGAGTAGTAGAATATGAGGACCAATCAACATCTGATAATCTGTATTTTAGAGTAGGACAAAAATTACGAGCGGGAATCACTCTGTTAGAAATAGAGATTACAATAGGGTAATGGTCACTGCCATAAGAGAGGGATAAGACCTTCCAAGAAATGAGAGAAGCAAGCGAAGCAGAGCATATAGAAAGGTCAAGAGCACTTCTAGGGTTTTGGGAAGGAAATACCCTCCTAGTGGGAGAACCATTGTTGACAACACAGAGATTCGCCTCATCAAAAATTTCAAGCAAAGCAAGGCCAAAGGCATCATCGTGACCAGAGCCCCATGAGGAGTGGTGAGCATTAAAATCTCCCAGTAAAATAATGGGAGGAGGGACTGAAGAAATTACGTTTATTATATGAGGAATCAAGCTTGGGTGAGGATGAGGAATGTAAACAGATAGGAATGAAATGTTAAAGGCTTGAACGGCTACAATATTGAAATCGGGAGAGACAGAAGGAAGAGTAATTTGTGAAAAAGGAAGTGAGCGCCTTATAAGTAAGGCGCTCCCGGCATACCCGTCAGCCCTGTCATCCCGGAGACAGGAGTAGCCTGAAACCCGAAAACGGGATCCAGGCACTAACCATGTCTCCGAGATGGCAATGACTGACGGGTGGAATTTGTTAATTAGGTGAAGGAGTTCAGACTTTCTGCGACGAATGCTTTTGGTGTTCCACTGGAGAACTGACAGATCCATAATTATGGGATAAACATAAAATTTCATTAAGTTTTTGGGCAACGTTGGACGGTAGGGAGTTATTACGGGATATAATACTAATAATCATGGAGAGGAGAATTTCCAGGAGGTTATCCTCCTGGAAGGATGATGGAGAGTGAGATTGTTGAGACAGGGCGCAACCGTTTGGTAAGGCTGATGGCGGATCAGCAACGATTGACTGGTGCGACGCCCTGTCAAAGGACTTTCCTAATAGTGGAATAGATCGAGGGGATGAGGTCACAGTTTTCCTATAGGATGAACCGGTTGGGTGGGTGGGTTGACTGGATTGAGGAGAGAATAAAAGTTGGGAAAGATTTGCAGATGAATTTTGCACCACTTCCGAATACGGTCTCAGGGCCTTAGGGAAGTGGGTGGCTGCTTCTTCGTATGATTTATTTTCCTGGGACATGCAGAGTTTAATCGATCTTTGTCTGCTCTGCTCAGGACAACCCTTGCTATTAGCAAAATGTTGACCAGAACAATGCAAGCAAGAGCCACTGTTCTCTGGGATCGTACAAGAATCTCCTGCATGAGGCTGAGCACAACGATAGCACCTTGGCCCTGACCTACACTGACTTTTAATGTGTCCAAATCTACAACAATTTAAGCACTGTATAGTAGGAAATTGGTATGCTTCAACCGGGAGGGAAGTATGAAAAGAGAACACCCTGGAAGGAAGAAGTTGACCATGGAATGTCATAACCACAGTTTGGGTTGGAACCCATGAAACTTTTCCATCATCTGTTAATATTTTACGGTTAAGTCTACGGGCTTTCAAAACAATTCCGCAACCATTTGGCAGAGTCATGGACTCAACCAACTCATCCATAGATAAATCAACTGGAACCTGCCGGATGACGCCCATTTTGGTGATATTATAAGTGGGAATGGCGACCACATAATTATTTATTTCTAAAATAGGGTTGTCCAAGAAGTTGTTGGCATCAACAGCTGTTTTGAATTCAACGGAAATTTTATTACGTCCTACTTTTTTGACACCGTCTGGGCAAATATTTTTGACTTTGTTTCGGAAAAGGAATTGTCCGAATTTTATGGGGCGAATGGAAGTACCTGAAGCAGGGTCCGGTTCAGATCGGGAAACGTGTACAATGAATGGGCCTTGATCTGCTTCTGTGTAGGCCTTAATGCCTACTACCAGGTTTGGGTGTACATATATGTTCTGAATAGATGCGACAGCCATTTCTTTGTTTACGATCGTTTTTTTTGCACTGCTACTGGCAGAGCTAGATGCTGAACTATCTTCTAATCGGCGTTTCGCACCGGTAGTTACTGGAATCGATGAGGTCTTAGGCACGACGGGGGGATCAGGAGGATCAGGAGGATCAACGAATCCATCCATAAATCTTCCACCATCCTGAATTTTGTTGAAACAAATGAGCGAGCTAAATAACTAAGCACTACTTACCAGGAAAACTATGAAAGAACACTTTTTACTACAAATGAGCTATAATAAACTCCAACTAATGCATCTGCGTGAAAATTTTGGATTATTTTCCAAAAAATATGAAAATTTTGAAAAAACAATCTCTCTCACACGTGTGACAGCCTATCAATCCAGTCTAAATATTATATTATATTTAATAGAAAAGGTTTATGTAGATTTCAGTTACTTGAAAATGTATTGATTCTATTTTAAAATACAAAATATAGTACTAATTCGTACAATTACTGTTATCTTAGCTTGTGCTTAGCATAAAAAACATTATTAATGTTTTAGCTTTTAGCTTAGCTTGTGCTTTTTAGACTGACAATCTCGAGATTTAAGATTAATAAATTAATAATTTAAGATTTAAGCCTCATTTCGGTATTTTGAGAATGTATTATTGTAGATAGTTTCACGCTGAATCCAACGATACCCATAAGTCATTTTGTGAAAAAATCAGTTGATCTCATCCCTTCCATTGTCAACAATAGTTAAAAATTACTTAAAATTTGTATTATTAAGTTATTATGCTGTCAACTTAAAATTGTCAAGATGGCGACATTAACATTAAACAAAGTTATACCGGCCGATAGATGTACCTAAAAAAGTTTTACTTCAGTCGTGTGGTCTAAAGCACACTCGTTTTTTTTAGTTGGTCTTCGTGCTATTAGCTTATTTAGCCAAGTTTCTGTTTTACTGTATGTCTCTTGTTATAATGTTAGTAAAAGTAAAAGTTAGTGTGTAGCTGTGGATACTTAAATGAAGGTTTCTATGGAGTTTTGAAAATAACATAAAATAAATAGTTTTTCGTTTTTAGATTCACATTTAACTCGTGTACATTCACTGTGTTGGCTGCTGCCAGGTAATGTCAAACATCTAAATATATATTTTATCACTCAAAGCTGACTGACTGATTGACTGATAAAGTGATGTACCAACGCACAGCCCGAACCACTGGACGGATCGGGCTGAAATTTAGCATGCAGGTAGATGTTATGACGTAGGCATCCGCTAAGGAAGGATTTTTCGAAATTCCACCCTTAAGAGGGTGAAATGGGTGGTTGAATTATTTTCCCATAAGCCACGCTGCGGGCAAAGCTGTGGGCAGAAGCTTGTCATCAATATGACGAGAGGTAAGTTGAAAGCGTCTAGCTGGGTTCCAAGGAAGAGCGGCCCCATTGGGAGTTTGGTAAACCTTATTCGTGGAGTTGACCTCGTCCTCCTTTGGCTTATATAGGAGACAATGCTACACAAAAACAATGACAGACTCTGTGGTGTGGTGGTTGAGCAGGTCGGCTCATAAACCGGAGGCGGCGGGTTCGATTCCCGCGACAAGACAAGTAATTGTGCACAGAAAAAAAAACGCAAATACTTGTTCTAGTCTGGGTGTTTTGGGACCATGGTCCTCATAGTTTCTGGGTCCCTAGACGCAGGGAATCCTAGTTAGGGCCCAGGATCTATGTATGTGAACGTTGGGCGTTATGATTATTATTATTACACAATACACAATGACAATAAGCACTTTGTAATTCTATATGCTTAGTAAGTGATAAAAATAGCCTATTTGCAATAAGTCTTTTGACTTTGACTTTGACATTATTAAAAAAGTTCAACCAAAACCAAGAAAATAATCTTTTTTTTTTCTTTTTTTACAGCAAGCGCCAGAAGCGGCGTGAAGTGAAGAGTGTCCAAATCACCGTGACTGCTACACCCCATCCACGCACTAACGAAAAGGTTTTTTTATATTAAGAAATGACAACGAGCTTGTCGTTCGCATGATGTTAAACGACACGGCTGTCCATATCAGTTGCAGTATCACTCGGAACTCAAAGTAAACAGTTTCGCGTGACACTGCACTGCGCACGTCACCCTGAGACATCACCACATTCTAGGAATAAGATTACTGAGAGATCAGATCATAAAGCCTCATTTGCCCAGTAATTTTACTAGACTGATTTCTCAGGATGACGTGCGCAGTGCAGTGTCACCCGAAACTTCACATTAGACTTCCGAGTGACACTGCAACTGTTATGAGCGGCCGTATCGCTTAACATCAGGTGAGTGACTAGCACGTCACGTCATTAGGTGAGATAGTGGTCAAACGCAAACGTAACAACAAAAAAAATCACATAAAAATATGATTTAATTTTCTCTTTGTGAACAATCCTTCGGGTAGTTTCAGTTCTGACACAGCGGCGTGATCGCGAAACTTTGATTGCAATGCAACAGGAGAAATTCCCATACTAACTATGCACATAAACTGTGTATTCAAACTGTCAAATCCATACAAATTTGTGTTTCTATTGGTTGCAATCGAGTTTGAGCCTGGAGTTTTTGGCGGGATTACGAAAAAGATCGCGTCGCCGCTTTGTATTAATTTCCAAAATTTGTATCATTTTCAGTGTTAGTATATAAAATTGGTGGCATTTTATTCGTTAAGTTCTAGATTACAGACATGAGTGTGGGAAAGTGGTTTAATGATGGTGAAACGTTTCTTTTCGTGTTGTTTCCAAAACTCCATAGAAGCTTCTGGTAAAGTTCACTACTCCACTAGGAGTATGACTTGACTTGATGACTTGGATTGTGACTTGACACATATCTGCGTGAAATATCATTAACTTGATAAATTATCAATTACTTGACTTTTGCTAAATAATAAACGGCTAAACTCACGTCAATTAAAAGTCGAAATTACTCCGACCAAGTTTCGGTATTCGATGTTCTTCTTCTGGGAGCTAGTTACTAACGCAACGTAACTAGTTATGTGCTGACGCTCGCGAAAGCCGCCGCGGCACAGTCCAAGCCATCAAGTCACGTCATAGTCTAGTCTAAGTCATACTCACAGTAAAGTGGTGGCAGTTTACTGGAAGCTTCTATGGAGTTTTGGAAACAACACGAACGATTACATATATCTAAATATATATAACTCAAAGGTGACTGATGACTGATTGACTGACTGACATAGTGATCTATCAACGCACAGCCTAAACCACTGGACGGATCGGGCTGAAATTTGGCATACAGGTAGAAGTTATGACGTAGGCATCCGCTAAGAAAGGATTTTTCGAAATTTCACTCTTAATGGGTGGTTGAATTATTTTCCCATAGGCCACGCCGCGGGCGAAGCTGCGGGCAGAAGCTCGTTATATATATTTATTTAGCCGTTATTTATCTTACGAAACTGGATAAATACACAAAAGTGTGGAGCCAAAACATACAACAAACCTTACCGCCTGTCCACCTACCTGTCCACCTGTGTTTACTAGGTGGTAGGTTAAAGTTCATCTAGGTAGGTACCACCGCTTTGCCAGTTATTCTGCCGCCAAGCAGTAGTGTGCAAGCACTACTGTGTTCCGGTTTGAAGGGCACTGTAGCTAGTGAAATTACTGGGCAATTGAGACTTTATGATCTGACCTCACAGTCGAGTAATCTTATTACCAGACTGTGCTGATGTCTCAGGATGATGTGCGCAGTGCAGTGTCGCTTGAAACTCTATGTTTGAGGGTTCCGAGTGACACTGTTCTGTTATGGGCGGCCGTGGCGCTTAACATCAGGTGAATGACTAGCTCGTCACCATTCAATAACTTAAAAAAAAACCCAGACGGTGGAGCTGGGCGGCGTGCCGGCGGTGCTGTCGGCGGTGCAGACGGTGGCGCCGGTGCGCGACTTCTTCTCGGCGCAGCAGCTGGTGAGCGTGCCGGCCGCCGGCCTCTACACTGTGGCCGTGGACGCCGCCTTCGTGGACCGCGCCGGCGACCTGTGGCGCACGGGGCCCAGGACCTCCATTGTCATCAAGGTCCATATACTTTTTTTTTTTTTTTTTTTTTTTTTAATTTCTGACACCACACCTCCGTGTATTTAGCCAGTGTCAAGTAATTGATAATTTATCAAGTTAATGATATTTCACGCAAATATGTGTCAAGTCATCAAGTCAAGTCATAGTCTAGTCAAAGTCATACTCCTAGTAAAGTGGTGGCAACTTTACTTGAAGCTTCTATGGAGTTTTGGAAACAACACGAAAAGAAACGTTTCACCATTATTATACCATTTTCCCACACTCACGCCTGTAATCCAGCACTTAACGAATAGAATGCCACCAATTTTATGCACTAACACTGAAAATAACACAAGTTTTGGAAAATAATACAATGCGGTGACGCAATATTTTTCGCGTTGCCGCCAAAACTCCGTTCATATACTTGATTGTTGGTCGATGTCGCGGCTTACCAACGATACGTGGTGTACGCAAGTGACGCTTGACGCGCGAAAATCCAGTATGTGCGCAATATTATGTGTAGTGAAATGTGTTCCGACTGAAAATCGGTTATTTAGGTCTTAGGACCTTAATTGTATGCTGAGTCGGAGCCCATTCGTGACACCATGTAGCATTGTTTTATTGTTTTGGTGTTACGTGTTTTTTATCAGTTGTGTCACGAATAAATGTTTTTCTTTCTTTCTTTAGTATTAAATTAATATATTTAAAAAAAATGTGTCTTTTCCAGGCCCACGAAGAAGCTACTGTGAAAGGAAATTCGCAAACTACGCGCGGATCGCGATTCTAAGATAAAAAACAATGTTTAAAGTTCGATTTAAACTCAAATCGATTCAACAAAATAAGTTAAGAATAATTTGAATCTATTTACTAAAATAAGGGCATCATTGTTTGTAAAAATATAATAAAATGTACGAACAAATCACGCACTTTCATTTCAGTAGGATGAGCACTTTTTCATATTATTAATATTTGGTGAACTAAAATAATTACATACTAATTAACTTGAAAAATTATCAATTACTTGACACTGGCTAAATACACAAAAGTGTGGAGCCAAACCACAAAAAATCCTTAATTTGAAAATTGTTTATTCTTAGGTGGTGAAACCACCAGAAGTGTAAGTACGCGTACGGAGTTTTGGCGGAAAAACGTAAAAGATCACGTCGCCGCATTGTATTATTTTCCAAATCTTGTGTTATTTCTAGTGTTAGTGCATAATTTTGGTGGCATTTTATTTGTTAACTGCTGGATTACAGGCATGTGTGGGAAAGTGGTATAATGATGGTGAAACGTATTTTTTTCGTGTTGTTTCCAAAACTCCATAGAAGCTTCAAGTTGCCACCACTTTTCTAGGAGTATGACTTTGACTAGACTATAACTTGACTATGACTTGACTTGATGACTTCGACAGTGACTTGACACATATTTGCGTAAATATCATTAACTTGAAAAATTATCAATTACTTGACACTGGCTAAATACACAAAAGTATCTATCGAGTGCATTTTGGAGAGAGAGCATTGGAGTTGCATAACCTGATTCCGTCATCACCTTTCCACCACCGGACAACCAGACGTACGTAAAAACCGTTACATGGTTAATACCCCACATGTGCGGACAAAGCGATTTGGTTCGACATTTATCATGCGAACAGCCAAAGAGTGGAACGCTTTACCGGCGTCCGTATTTCCCGAAAACTACCTTGGAGTCTTGAAATCGAGAGTGAACAGGTATCTTCTAGGCAAGCGTGTTACATCTTAGACCGCATCGTTACTTACCATCAGGTGCGATAGTGGTCAAACGCAAGCCTATCAAACAATGAAAAAAAGTGTGGAGCGAAAACAAAAAAAAAATTAAGTACCATATTTTATAAGATGATGAAGTCCAATGGAACCCAATGTCGGAAAGAAACTTTTGAGACTTTTCCCTGAATTTCTTGATGTTATGGTTTTCAGTTATTTATTGTTAATATTCCCTAAACTTAATAATATTGAAATTATTTCTACTAATTTTTGTACTTGCTTGCAGAGTCAACCACATCATTTTTATTCAAATTAAGTACTTATTACGCTCACGCGGGCGAAGCCGCGGGCAGAAGCAAGTATTACTATATAGGAAGTACTTAGGTTTATTGTATCTTCCTATTTTGTAAAGATACATTTATGTTAAGAAAAAAAAATATACCTAAGTATAATGATTGGAAATCTATGTAGAAAAATAAGGGCTCCATGCGTGATGCACTTTCATTTATTAAATGGGTAGACACAAAATACTGGTCATTGATAAAATGATAACACATCGTGAATTCGTGACTGTATCTTTCAAAAGGATATTTTACGCGCTGGGTTATTACGTACGACCTACGATTAGGTCATACTTATTTATATTCTAAGACAAAGGTAAACACGAAGTCAGCTCAGTTCATACAACTCACTGGAGTTAATATTATTAATAAGTTATAAACATGGCAATTACACGAAGTGACCAATATTTGGATAAAGTGAAATGACCAGCAATGATATGAATATCGATGATAACGACACTATCTACGTAGCCGTGCTGATAACGCTCATACCAGCATAGTAATAATCCGTGACAGGACGTGTTTAAAATGTACTGTTTTATTTTGATTTTTGCTCTAATTTCTCAAGTAAATAGCGACGCGATATGCGACCGTTGTGTATGCAGATACGATAACAAAAACAATGAAGATTTTAAAGGAGAAAACGTTGATTGTTCCTACAGTGTTAGTGTTTTAGATTTCAATTATACACTTCCGAACACGATTAATGCACTAGATTTGTCATTGAGCAACTTATCGAGGATTTATTCGTCGAGTGTGCTACGTTCCGTGACAATGCGTGAACTATTTTTAAACAGCAACACAATCACAGAAATATCTACAGATTCGCTACAACTGCCCGAGTTGAGGAGACTGGATTTAAGCGACAATTTTCTAGAGTTTATCGATAAAAATGTATTTGTTAGCATTAAGAAGTTGGAATATTTGAACTTAGCAAATAACAGATTTACGACTTTTTCTAAATTGACATTTCATCCTTTGTCTAACTTGCAAGAAGTGGTATTAGACAATAATAACATTGGTCCGAGTTTGCAGCAAGTGAATCTTTTCAACAGAAGCGGTTTCGGACTAACGCAGAAGATCAAAAGTTTGAGTATTCGCGGGATACACCTAAACAACGTTCCCGATAACTTCTTTGTCGACGTTTACGATATACGCAAACTAATTATATCAGAAAACAATTTAAAAGACGTATTTGAGTTGCCTTTTACGTTACGATACCTAGACTTATCTGATAATCCGATAGAAGAAATCGAAAGTGAAGATTTCAACAACCTGCCGGCTTTACAAGAGTTGAAACTTAATAACTTATCCATAACAGAAGTACCTGAATACGTGTTCTCTTCCTTGCATTCTTTACTAAAGCTAGAATTAGAAAGAAATAAAAATCTAACTGAATTCAGTAAATTTACGTTCGGGAGAGAAGTTTTGGATGACTCTGATGATTTCATCTTAGAAAGCCTGTCCGTAAAAGGTTCAAGGCTGTGGAAATTGGACAAGGATCTATTCCAGCCGTTCGCACAACTGATACACCTGGATCTGCAAGGGAACCCGTGGAAATGCGACTGTAACTTAGTCTGGGTGAAAAATTTGCAGATACCGGAGAAGGATTACGACCATTTGAGGTAAGATAAGAAGCAAATATTAACCGTCTTAACAATCACCTTGACTGTATGTTGAAAACATGTTTGCTTTTGACATAGCTAATGCTAAATTACCAATGTAACACGCGCGCTTTACCTACTTATTACTCCGCTGTTTATAGCGTAATTTTATTTACCAAGTTTTTTCTATAATCAAAGTAGGTATCTATAGAATACAGCAGCAAATTACAATATGAAAACTGCGAGTTACGAGAACATAACACCAGAAATTAAGTTATTTATTCTACCTATTCCTAACTGAGTTCTGACTGAGACACGTAATTTTGATAAAGTTTTTCCCATTCAATATTTCAACATTTGTCCCATCAGTGGGTAGGTAAACTTGGCGAGGTTCCCGGCTGCCCAACACTTCGATTTATATACAATTCTAAATTTTCAATTTTAACTTCTAATTTTTTAAGTAATACCTCCTTACGCAAGCTTGACTTGGGGAGTAAGCTGGTGAATGCGTAACGAGGCGAACGGAATTTTAAAGTTGTTGGTATGTCCGGCAAAATGACAATTTACGATTGTCAAGATGGCGACATTAAAATTAAACAAAGCAAAAACAAAAATTATACCAGCCGATAGATGGAGCTAAAGAAGTTTTACTTCAGTCGTTTGGTAAAGCACACTCGTTTTTTAGCGTTCTGCCATTTTATTTTCAGATGCGCCATACCAAACCCTCTCTTCAACGCTCGCATCTTCGACCTCCAACCGAAATACTTCAGCTGTCCTCCGAACAAACATCACGTGGGCATCGGAATCGCCGTCATAGCTCTCTGCTCCATCCTGGCTTGCATAGCCATCTGGTTGTTTGTCTGCATACCCAAGTGGAACACGAGAGGCAACCTACTGCGGCAAATGTATACTCCATCCACGGCTTACAGTGTCCTTCCTATGGCAACTACTGTTACCAGTATTCGTGATTTATAAGTGTTATTTAGTTTTAGGAATATTTAGTCAAGAAAGTGATGGAGTTTGTAACCTGATAGTTGCCGTTTTAAACCTTCCTTCTTAATGAGACTTCAACAAAAAAGCCCTATCTAAATTCGTTGGTATTTTTGAAGTCAAACTTCTTCAGGCACGCTTGACTTGGGGAGGAAGTGGTGAAGGCGAACGGATGTTGAAGTTGGTTCACGGAGATCTCCATTGTCAACATAACAAAGTCGAAAATGTGTATTATTATGTTGGTATGTCCGGTAAAATGACAAATTACAATTGTCAAGATGGCCAAATTAACATTAAACAAAGTTATACCGGCCGATAGATGATCTAAACTAATGTTTTTAAGTTTTACTTCGGTCGTGTGGTCTAAAGCACACTCGTTTTTTTGTGTGTGTAAATTGTAAACTATCTTTATTTATCCGAAACTATCCGTATTTATTAAAATATGAACAAAGAATAATAAATGAAATTTTCTCAACTGTTTACTGGTACTATGGTTAGGAAAAAATAAAGGTGGTTCCATTGAGGTACCAAGGTTATGATAACTATGGTACCAAATGTAGACTGGAGTACCACGGTTAGGAAAAAGTACCAACGTTACTAAACGTGTCATGCGATATCTACACAAAATGATATTGTTTATTATTATTTATTGTATCTTTACAATAATAATTTATATTACATCCATCGCTTTCGAGACTGATTTCATTATAAATGTTATATGGGTGTCGGAATGATCTCTTAATATCCAAAGGTAAATAATTTTAAGTGCGACTGTTCGGACATTTACAGCATATACAAATAAAAGATACATTACAAAATTCACTTTATATATTTAAAAAATACAAAAGTGTACAAATTGTATTTACTACGATTACAATAAATTGTGCATTTCAATAGTTTAGGCAATATATTTGTGCTTTAGGTTTCTTCGTAAAGTCTTCTTCAATCCCAAAGTATTATCAAACGTGTCATCTCTTATGTTGAATTCCAGCGTATATTTGACAACTTCCAGAAGATTAACAGAAACTGCTTTCCTGGAGACCAATAGTCTTGTACCGTGACATTTATGGCCTTTTCTATTTCAGAATACTTTTATAACGTTTGTGATTCATTCATTATACTAGGTTTCGATACAAAAGTCTTAATTTACTCACTCACACTTACATACTAAGCAGGCACAAGCATTTACAAAAGGCTCTGTTTGAGCGATCGTAATGTCAGCAGGGTCGCATTAAAGGCTATCAAAATGTTTGTTTTTATATATTTTTTCCAAGCTGAACATGATCTATTTTCTAACTACTATTTATAAGGGACAATGAACAAGAGTTCGTATTTTTTATTTTTTTTAAATCTGATTGTTTGTTTCAATCGTCTGGTAGGGCCAAAGCGCTTTATTTTGTTTTTTATTCTAAATGCGACCCTGTGCTATCTCTTACCATTTTATAAGCCACGATAAATTTACATCGAGATTTAAATTTTAGATCTTACGATATGTTACAATAAGATTCAGATTCAAGCGATCTTTGGTCAAAATAGCGATGTTTTTAATTGTAACAACAACACTTTAAGCACAACCATTCACTTCCCATGCACTACATTATAAATATTACATAAAGAATGTATAAAAGCAGTCTTTAAACTGTCATCATATTCAGGCTTGATTATAATTTATATTATTTACTGTTGAAGCTGTCATGAATGTTTAGATTTGTGAATTTATGAAGAAAAAATATATCAAATTAAGATTAGATATTATTTATTCCACCCTATATCAGTGTATACTATTACGTCAATTTCTATAGTGGCGCAATTTCAATTTTAAAGTCTATTAAATAATAATATAATAACGCCCAACGATCACATACATAGATCCTGGACCCTAACTAGGATTCCCTGTGTCTTAGAAACTACGAGGACCATGGTCCCACAACACCCAGACTCAGAACAAGTATTTGCGCTTTTCTATGCAAAAATACTTGTCCTTCCACAGGAATCGAATCCCGCCGCTTCTGGGTTTTGATCCGAAGCGCTCAACCATCACACCAAAGAGGCACACCAAACAACTTTGATGCAAGAAATAATCTACATCATTCATGACCTTTCCAACAGCAAAACAATAATATTAAATGTAGCAAGTATTGCACAGCAATAGCTTTATTTACGTACACAATAAATATTACACTCGTGTCCGTCTGTACTAAAGTTTGATAGCTCCTAAGTTCGCACTTATATCCCTAGCTCCCGGTTTCTCTTACGTTTTTTTTTTTGTTTGATTTTGGCTCCAAACTTTTGTGTATTTAGCCAGTGTCAAGTAATTGATAATTTTTAAATTTAATTAATATCATATAGTGTCAAGTCGCAGTCCAAGTTAAATCATAGTCTAGTCTAGTCAAGTCATACTCATTAAAGTGGTGGCAACTTTACCAGAAGCTTCTATGGAGTTTTGGAAACAACACGAAAAGCAACGTTTCACCATCATTATACCACTTTCCCACACTCACGCCTGTAATCCAGCACTTAACGAATAAAATTCCACCATTTTTATGCACTAACACTGAAAATAACACAAGTTTTGGAAAATGATACAATGCGGCGACGCGATCTTTTTCGTTTTTCCCGCCAAAACTCCTCTTACGTTTGTCAAACTCGTGTCAAGTCAAGATGCCAAATGCTGTACTTTCATTGGTTGAGACAGCCGATGGTCAACAGGCAACCAATGAGCGTTCGGTATTTGGTCTGCCAAGTGGACACTAATTAAAAAAACGTATACGAGAATCCAGGTAAGCCTTATTTAGCTAAGTTATATTTTAATAGACTTTAGTACATACGGATATTCTCCTATTACCTATGATATGGTTTTCCTACACTACGCAGCATCATTTTAAGAGATTCGATATCGGTATTATTTTAGCTGCATTGCTATAGTCATTATAATTAATATTATAGTAAAATACATTCAAATATAAAATTTGAACTGCCGTCTCTCTCCAACAATGCCGGAAAAGCCCTCAGTAGAAAGAGAGAGATGGAAGAGAATTCAATTGTACATATTTATCTGTAAACCCCAGTAACATGACGGGTAAATTATTTAGTACTAATTTCCAGCTCTGGAATGATACATAATTATTATAATGACACAAACATTTTCAATAAATTGTATAAGCTAACCTAAAAATGTAATTAAATGCAGTCTAGTATTTAGAAATAATAAAATGGCTACCAAAATCATTTCCTTTTGTTATAACTAAGATTGTTTATATTTAAGAATTGCACTGGAATTGTTAAATTTGATTTAAAACTTGTTGTTAAAATACTAAAAAAAATTCTCTTATAACATGATAGTCTTCATAAATTAAACCTAGATATATTTTTGTAATTAAGTTACTTACAAGTTATACTAATTTATATTTAGCATCTTAAAAGTCTATATTTTGTCTAATATTTATTTAGCAAAAACCTTTAGGCACGTAAAGGCTTTAGGCAGATTAAGTACCAAGGTCAAACTTGGTTGAGATTCGCGGCTTTAAATCTTAATATCGTTTATTTTTCTCTTATTAAATATTCGCATAATCAGATATTCAAGTACAAAATTCTTTCTACTAACAGTACATTGCCATTTATAAAGCCAACATTTTTTTTGGGCATTGCAGCTACAGACGTGACACTCGGAACTTATAAATCCTTGCATTGAGAGGCAACCCACGGAATTTCACATGGTCGAAATTCAATCTTAATCTCATTTCAATCTCACAAATGTCTATATGGAACACACAAATGGTATACTGCAAAATTTTACCATAGTATAGTACAATGGTATTCTACTAAATGTGTAGTTTTAGCAGTATACCATAGTATAACACTATGGTATATAGGTATATGGTATATGCTATGGTATGCTGCTAAAATTACACATTTAGCAGTATACCATAGTATCATACTTTGGTAACATTTAGCAGTATACCATAGTATTATACTATGGTAGCATTTAGCAGTATACCATAGTATCATACTTTGGTAACATTTAGCAGTATACCATAGTATCATACTTTGGTAACATTTAGCAGTATACCATTGTATCATACTTTGGTAACATTTAGCAGTATACCATAGTATCATACTTTGGTAACATTTAGCAGTATACCATTGTATTATACTATGGTAACATTTAGCAGTATACCATAGTATCATACTTTGGTAACATTTAGCAGTATACCTTAGTATTATACTATGGTAGCATTTAGCAGTATACCATTGTATTATACTTTGGTAACATTTAGCAGTATACCATTGTATTATACTATGGTAGCATTTAGCAGTATACCATTGTATTATACTTTGGTAACATTTAGCAGTATACCATTGTATTATACTATGGTAGCATTTAGCAGTATACCATTGTATTATACTTTGGTAACATTTAGCAGTATACCATTGTATTATACTTTGGTAGCATTTAGCAGTATACCATTGTATTATACTATGGTAGCATTTAGCAGTATACCATAGTATCATACTTTGGTAACATTTAGCAGTATACCATAGTATTATACTATGGTAGCATTTAGCAGTATGCCATAGTATTATACTATGGTATACTGTTAAAACTAAAATCATCATTTGCATAAAATAATTCAAAAAATTATTGCCATGAAATTAGAATGTAGAGACTAGATCGAGTTGAATCGCCCTTCAGATGCAAGGATCAGAACCAAAATGGTCCTAAAAGTACTCCGAATGTCATACAAGTCTCATAGTATCCCCGTCACTGCCCAAATACTCGTCCTGTCAGACAGAAGTCTCGGAGTTCAGCCGGAGTACAAACCTGTTGCTCTTCGGATCAACCACCTCCTCGCTTAGACTGATCTTTGGCAGCTGCTTCACTGAGCATATGAGGGATATATCACCCTGCCTCAGTTGGAACTCGATGTTGTCTGCCAACGGTCTGGCCAGAAGCTCGTCCGAGATCAGAGACCAGCGTTGGATGGGTCTGGTCTCCTGTTCCGCTGATAATACTGGACCTTCCACCAGGAACGGCTCGAGAAATGCTCGTGGGGACGCGTCTTGAGACAGGCAGCGGGCTAGGTGGGCTAGTACCTGGAATTATACATGTTTTTATCAGTTTTGTATGATTCCGTCAAGCAGTAGTGCATGAGCACTACTGTGGGTATTTATTGTAGCTAGTGAAATTTCTGCGCAATTGAAACTTTATGATCTGATCTCACAGTCGAGTAATATTATTACCAGACTACTCTGATGTCTCAGGATGAAGTGCGCAGTGCAGTGTCGCGCGAAAAAATAATAATAATAACACCTAACGATCACATATATAGATCCTAACTAGGATTCCTTGTATCTAGGGGACCCAGGAACTACGAGGACCATGGTCTCACAACACCCAGACTCAGAACAAGTATTTGCGCTTTTTCTTTCAGTGCACAAATACTTGTCCTGCCGCGGGAATCGAAACCGCTGTCTCCGGGTTTTGAGCCGACCTGCTCAGCCACCACACTATAGAGGCTGTCATTATATTTTAGAGTTCCGAGTGACACTGTTATTTTTGGGCGGCCGTGCTCAACATCAGGTGAAGGACATCATCACTAACATAAAAACTATGGAATGGGGGTACATTTGATTTTAGCTTGGAAGTGTCGTCTTAATTGGTCTTCGACAGCGTGATCATGTGATCTGACCGGCGCACTTCTTGGCACTACAATCAATTATAGTATTGTCTAACGCATGTATTGCACTGCAGTTATGCATCCATTGCGGCTGCATAACTGCAGTGCTACCAATAACCTTAAATTATAAAGTCTTGCATTACATCAGACCCTTCAAACCGGACCACAATTAGTCTCATTTTTTTCTTGTACACCATATTAAATATAATAATAATAATAACACCCAACGATCACATACATACTAACGGTACAGAACATTCTCGACACCTGTTAGGTATTGACTAGAATACACGATACATAAACGTTTGCATCTCAAATAACGTTAACAAGGTAATTATAATTCACTACACGTCTCTGGTACTAGAACAGGATTTAGATACACGTAATGTATCTAAATCCTGTTTTATAATTTTGTAACGATAACTTACGTGTTTATATTTGGTTTATGAAAAGATGCGCCGCGTTTCGTTAAGGTGCGAAGATAAACTTACAAAAACGTTGTTTTGAAATTGTAACTATTTAAAAATAAAGTTATACAATGGGTTTAACCACAAAAGATTTAAACAAGCCTTAAACTATTAACTGCTGTTTTGTAAAGTAACAAGTTTACGGAAACACCCATTGCCTACATAATTATATAGTTTGACAACAAGCAAGTATTTAATAGAACCAAGTTACCGAATCAGCCGAATGTCGAGGTTGCTGCCGCGTCGCTCGGAGGTACTTCTGCAGCGCGCGAGCGAGCGACGGGAACACGGCCTGAGCCGCTTCTCTAGGGCCTAGGGCGCCGCCTGAAATAACATTAATTTATTGCGACTGACATATTTGATATAATAATAATACTAAACGATCACATACATAGATCCTGAACTGTAACTAGGATTCCCAGGAACTACGAGGACCATGGTCCCACAACACCTAGACCCAGAAACAGTAATTGCGCTTTTTTTTCTGTGCACAAATACTTGTCTTGCCGCGGGAACCCAATTAGCACTACTGTGTTTCAATTAGAAAGGCTCTGTAGCTAGTAAAATTACTGGGACTTTATGATCTTGACTTTGTACAGTCTAGTTATCTTATTACCAGACTGTGCTGATGTCTCAGTTTCAAGTCTCAGGATAATTACATTGCGCACATTATCCTGAGACTTGAAACTTTATAAATAAATAAATATCTGTGGACATTTCACACAGCGCCATCTAGCCCCAAACTAAGCAAAGCTTGTACTATGGGAACCAGATAACTGATACAATACTTAGATACTTTTTGTTCGTAAATACATACATATAATACAATATAACACCCAGACACAGAACAAACATCGATGTTCATCACACAAATGTTTGTCCTGAGTGGGGATCGAACACACAACCCACAGTCCAGAAGGCAGGGTTACTACCAACTGAGCTATCGGGCCAGTCAAATTCTATTTCAAATTATATTTTGGAGTTCCGAGTGACATTGTATTGTTATGGGCGGCCGTATCACTTAACATCAGGTGAACGACTAGCTCGTCACATCATTCACTAACATAGAAAATTTAAAAAACTGGATATAATATAGGTAGATAAAAATGTCATCAAAATAGTTCTCAGTTTATTTTAAGGGGTTATTATGAAGATAGGTTGGGATGGCCGTCTCACCGTTCCCGGTGGAGACGCGGACCCGGCGGACATGCGCGAAGGCGTCCTCGGCCGCCGTGAGGAGCCGCGCGCGGCGCTTGCGCACGCGGCGCTCGCGCTCCGCCTCCTCGTAGTACCGCTCGTTGTGCGCGGAGCCCGAGTCGCGGCGCCGCCCCGCGCTGCCCGTGCACGACCCCGTCGTCGATCTACCACAACAAGTGTTACCATTACTTAATAGATATAGAAGATCCACTCCGCGAAGTCACTTAAATAAATAGCGACTCTTGTTACAGCGCAATAGAGTATACTTCAGCTCGTACAGAGCTACAAGCCTGCCCAGCTGTTTACAGATAATTCGATTTCTATTGCTGTGGAATGCTCTTTTGACACATTGCGCGTCATGGAAGGATTCGGTAAGTCGGGCCGGTTCCATGTACAACCAACACCAAAACTCTTAATTCTTTAATTTCTTCAGTTTGTAAATGTACCATTAAAAATAAACTGAATTGTGAATATTTTATTAAATTTCTTAGGGCCAACAGTTGCAGTTACTGTGATATATCGGTGTTGATTATGCCTTGCATTATCAACAGCGAAACTGAATTAAATTATTTCTGTCTTTTTCTTTCTCCAAGGGAGAAAGATAATCAGAAGAGTATTGCCATATTTTTAATTAGTTTAGATTTAGAACATGCAAAACTCAAAGTAACAGTTCTATTCATATAAATTATTTCATTTATATGAATAGAACTGTGTCATGACTACAAACTTACCGTGCTTGTCCAGGAGCAGCATTCGTATTTGACCCATCAACTTCATAAAACTTGATACTTGACTGCCCCTTCCTCTGAGACTTTGATATTGGTATCTTTTCCAAATACGGATTGTATATCGGAAACTCCGTATAATACTTCTGTAGTACCCAAACTGCTGCTCTTTGTATGCTAAGCTGCCCGATAGGATAAGACCGGCTCTCTCCATCGGGACTCCTCACAATCTTAATGTAATACACTGGCTCTAAATGCCTAATCTCCATCAATATTACAGCTATGTAATGTATAAAAAGTAGAGTATCAGAAAAACTTGATACATAAGAAACTAATGAGTTATAATCTATGGCTTCATCACCAACTGCTAAAGCTTTCGTTGCTTCCGTTATTTGTACAATATAAAACAGCCAGTATGAGAATGTGCACACAGCAAGTATGACTAGGGTCATTGCCCTAAATACATATATTCTAGGTAAAATTGCATTTCTGGGTCTTAAAAATACAGCCCATACACCAATGGCTAGTAGAACTAGTTTGAATGCTAGAGACAGCAATATTCCTTTACATTGAGCTGTGCATGCTAGCAGTTGCATTCTTTGACTTGGTTGTATCGCTATATTATCCGATAATCCAGGGAAGAACCCTATTTTTGGTAGCACAACCATTGCTAATGGACTGACAAATGAAACAAATGACAAGCCCAACGCAACAGTTGTTCCAAAGTATCGAGAACAGACAAAACCGATGCCACTATCAGATTCCATTGGCCAGTTGCTAACATCTTCCATAGACTGTGAGCCTTCAGATGTATTCCCGGTTACAGCTGTAGTATTTTCTCCCCAGTTTTCGTCTTGCGGCAGTATTTGTACTTCAATGACTTCTTGTCCATCTCGGCCTATTTCTGGGTTAATATTTACACTGGTTTGGAATGGTGCCATTGTGTTGTCTATACAGTCTTTTCTTTGAGATTTTGTGCTCCTAGAAAGATAAATTATCTATAATACTTAAATAAAAATTGCAAATGTTATACAGACTTGAAATGTTTACAAAAGTATATTTTAAATTAGAATTACTCCTTCCTACAAACTGTTTCTCAATACTGGAAGCACATTCATGAGTCTAATCAACTGGTAATGAGGATCATTTACATTGTAAGCAGCCTGTAATAGCTTCAGAGCTTAATACATCTCATTTAAACCGGATATGGCTATGTAGGGCATCATTTTATTAGTTTTGCCTTTACAATCCATAATTACTTGACTACAGAGATGAAGTTTCCAATAACTGCAAGTATGAAGCACTTCACTAATACTAATGGAAATGATTTGGGAGCAACAAAGTAGAGCTTACCGGGTGCTCCGATGTGTGTGAGATCTATGTCGAGAGCTTCGGCGCGATCTTCCGCTTAACTCGGACCTCACAGATTCAGTCTCCATCGTTAAAAACCTCTACTAAACAACCCCCGGGCTCACCCATCTACTAATACCCTCCTGAACCTGCAATAATTTACCAGTAATCATAATCATATCAAATTGAGGGGCAATTAAAATGCTTCTTCACGGAAATATGAACACTGTAGTTATCTATTTCTCACACTGGATTTCGACATTTTCTTCATAAACACAAATTATGCGTTACATATTTACGGATATAAACATAAATTACTAAAATACCTTTGCATTATTGATAAAAAAAACGTAAAAATTATTCTAAAAAGCTCTTCGCGATATTCGATCAAACAAAATTCATATTCTACTAACCAGCTAATTCAAAAGTCTTGCTGTCCATCGTTAATTTGTGTAGGTGTCTTTTTCTCTCATATGCTTAAACAATAGTTGTATCTTCTTCTGTCGTCGTTAATAAAGACTTCTTTTTTATTTAGTGGTATAGGAATCAGTGGAAATCTAATTCGTTCATAAACTTATATGGCTCTGGTAGTTTTAAGCATGCAGCCAAACAAGTCTTAGTTTGACCACAACATTTTTTGTAAATTCTCGAGTTCAAATTAATTGAATATTCCATTTAAATATCTTCAGATAAAAATTATATTAGCAGAGTAGTAGTCGTGTATAGCAAAGTCATTCTTTATTTATTAAACATTAGGTTGGCGGTGATTTCAAAAATATAGAACAAGAGATTACACGAATTGATAAGTGATAAGATAACACACCCATAAAAAGATAACTCATCGAATACTCACTATTCGGATCATGAAGCAATTGTTTATCGTGTGAACAATAATGGCGAACCAAGAAATTCGAACTGCAAGGCGAAATGAAAGAAATGAAAGCAGAGTGGAGGACCTCCATTTGGATAGAGTGGTCGCTTCGCAGCCGGAGATCGGCCCTACCCCTCCGGACGGTGGTTACGGGTGGCTGATAGTGACTGCCGCTGTGATATACAACATAACTGTCCCATCACTTCTCTCTCTATACGGACTCATCATTTTAAAGGCCATACGGGAAGATGGGCACGAACCAGGAGTGTTCATGAAGATATGGGACGTGGATATAGCTCTCGTTCCGGTGATGATAGTGGTAATAAGACTGTTGCTGGAGTCATGGTGCAGGGCCATTGTGAAGATGTTTCATATGCCAAGGTTTATAGCTCTTGCGGGGCTGTGCTTGACGGTAGCTGGTGTTTTGCTGTCGAGCTATTCGACGGACGCTGAGAGCAATGATCATATTATAAATGTATTCTCGGGAATATTTGCAGGTATGTATTTATATTTACTGTACTGCTATTTACTTTAGGTACTTATATTTTTATACGCGTAGAAGCATTGGACTTCACATTAAATATTTTTTTTTACCTACTTACATTTGCGGCATAAGATAAAATATTACCGCATTATTAGCCACTCAATTACATTCACCGTGTCCTTAATATGAGCGTTCTTACCTACATTTCGTTGTTACCAAATACTATTAATCTTTATTAAATTTTTAATTTTTAATCAAGCTTTTTTACTTATCTTACTTTTTTTCTTATTTAAGCAAGACACGAAAATTGGTAGGTATGTATTTAGGGTACTTACCATTCAAACATTTATTTAATATCATAGATACATAATGACCAAGGATAGATCCCTGGTAAACGCTAAGGACAATAATTATTTTAATTTATATTTACTTTCAATCAATCCACTTTGTTATTGAAATATTTACAACGTAAGTATTAAAACAATGTTATCGTTTAATGTAATCTTTCTACATCACATAAATATCGCATAATATTAGGTCTTTACCTATGAAATTGCCGTTTTGTTTGAAAAAAGTTAAAGTATTTTTTTTTCGAACTTATTTATTTCTTTTATTCAAAGTAATCACCCCTGCAATCAATGCATCTTTGCCAACGCTGTGGCAGTTTATGGATGCCCTTCTTGAAAAAACCAGCAGGACGGGAGACAACAAACTCTTCAAAGGCGTTTTGTACTGCCTCTCGGGAATTGAATTTTTTTCCCGCTAAAAAGTTGTCCAAATTTTGGTAAAGTAATAGTCGGTAGGCGCAAGATCTGGTGAGTATGGCGGATGAGGGAGAGCTTCCAAACCCAACTCATGCAGCTTAGAGACGGTCTGTTGTGCAGTATGGGGTCGCGCGTTGTCGTGAAGTAGCAGTGGAGACGACCGATTGACCAAAGCTGGTTGCAGACGTGCGAGTTTCGCCATCATTGTGGTCAGTTCACTACTACTACTACAGTACTCATGTACACATCTGCAGTAATTCTCTCGCCATTTTGTAAAAAGCTATGATGAATCACACCAGCACTAGACCACCAAACTGTGACCATCACCTTTCTAGGGGTCATTTTTCGTTTTGCACATTGCTTTGGCCGAACCAGGATCTAACCAACTTGCTGAGCGCTTTCGATTGTCAAAAAGAATCCATTTTTCGTCACACGTAACAATTCGGTTCAAAATTCCTTCATTTCTGTGCCTGTTAAGCAGCGCAAGGCAAGTCTCGACGCGTACGTTGCGCTGGCGATCGTTAAGTTCGTGGGGCACTCATCTATCAAGCTTTTTTATCTTGCCAATCTGTCGCAAATGGACCAATATTGTTTTGATGCTAACATCAAAAGCTGCTGCCAGCTCAGCTGTAGATTGAGATTCATCAGCTTCCACAATCGCCTTTAATTCACCATTGTTGACCAAAGTTTCCGGACGACCACGAGGTTCATTTTTCAAGTCAAAATTCCCAGAACGGAACCGAGCAAACCAATAACGGGTTGTAAGTTCGTTTGTACAGTTCTCTCCGTAAACGTCGTTGATGTTACGTGTCGTTTGTGCCGCGTTGGTGCCACGACGGAACTCATATTCCATAATTACACGAAATTTCAAAGTATCCATTATGAGGAAAAATGTTGAAATGTAATGAAAATACAACGCTAATCAATAAACAAAAGACTTATATTGTAAATAGAATGTCATATTTTTAAAACAAAATTAATTTGAATTTAGAATTCCTAGCCAATCAAAACTTTTTTTTGTTTGAAAAAGTCTGTACTGCAATACGGCAATTTCATAGGTAAAGACCTATTATATTGTATATTATACCTATGCAGTTTACACAGGTGTGTGAATCACGACATGATCGAATGCTTGCTCAATATAAAAAACAACATCTATTCATCTTTTCAGGAGCAGGTTGCGCTTTGACCGGACAACAAACAGAAATTATAATAACCCACTACTTCAGAGACAAGCTTACTATGGCCCAGCGAATTGTAAGAATGGCTCCCTCGGTTGGAAACTGCGTTGTGCCAATTTTAGTTGGGTACCTATGTATTGTGTATAGTGGCGATGTAGTCGTAATGATTTATGGAGCCATTATTATGCAGAACTGTGTATTGTTAGCCGCCTATACTCGACCGGTCTATATAGAAAAGGTTTTAAGACATACATACAATATGTTGAGAGATGCAGTGGAAGATGAAGACGAAGTTATATTTTCTAATCAGAATCATCCGAATGATCGTCAAGGTAATGCGAACGAGCCCCCACCAACGGTGACAGTTAACGTTGAAGTTACTACTGGGGCATCAACAACTATTGATGAAGACGGTACAGATGTAGTGGTTTTCAAATCTAAGAAGAACGCGAAAGAAGTTTATGATCCAACTATTGAATCTCATGATAAAAATCGAAGATTTTCATCTGATTTTGGAACCATGTATGATGGTAGTAGCTCTAACAGGTTTTCTTCTGACTTTGGATCCCCTTCGAATAGATTTTCGTCTGACTTCGGAACATTAGATGTCAACAATTACAACAGAATCAGTGGATATCAAGAGCTGGAAAGTATAGACCGAGAATCACAGAATCCTCAACCATTGTATAGAGAAACCACAGTAAATGCTCCTCCAAACAGTATAGTATTCGCTGCAGAACTGACCCCTGGAACTGCTAGAAGAACGGCGACACTGAAAAAGAATATGATAACCATTGCTAATATGCTCAGAGATTTGAATTTCTATCTGTACGCGTTGCTACATCTGACGACAACATTTTCCATTTTGATACTTGGAGTTGTGTTTCCTCCTTTGGTGTGGGAACAGAATCCGTCTTTAAATATCTGGCAGGTAAATCTATTAATTCATTTGGTTCAATTTACTTTAAATTTCTAGTATATACAAACTCACCAATAAATATCGGGCGGCTATTTCTTACGAGGCAATGTTAACGTAACTCGGCCGCGGAGTATTGTGAAATGATAATTGCTTATGCGATTAATAGATTTAATGTAATGCTGCTGCATTACGTGGTCATACGGTAATAGGAGGTAAGGCAGCCTAATTATTTCACGCTAAAAACAACATTAAAAACAGGAGTCCTAAGGCAGAACCTTGAAGTACTCCTCACAATTATCGTAAACTAACAAACCTTCACTTGATTATTTCTCTTCCTTCCAGGTATCGTCAGTGATAGCAGTGGCGCACGGCTCCGCGTTGTGCTTCATAATGCTATGTGTGGTGCTGCCCAAGTCCATCAATGAGAAGGAAAGGCTCTGTGGTGCCTTTTGTCTCACGGGGGCTATTGGATTTTACGGTTAGTAGTAACTTCGACAATTTTGGTGAGGGTCGCGGAACCTGTTGGATGCTTGCCCCAATAACTATGAATTTACACAATTGAAATATATCTAATTTCTACTATATATTATAACAAAAATAAACTAATAAGATAGATATTTAAAAATCTCACCAGTTCATTGAAAACTACATTTTCTCACGTGTATAGTCACAACTTTGAAAATACCAATTCTTGCTTTTGCAGCCGTTTTACGCTCAACACCTTCGTTCCAGGTCTCACCCTGACCGGCAACAAGAGCCTCCTTGTGGTCTGGTGTATGTTCGCCAGTTTTGCCACTGCAGCCTCCCACATCCTTCAACAACCTTTATACAATAGCACCTTGAATGATTTTGACACTACTGCTACCATGACAGCCTCCAGCTCGATCGTGGCCAGCTTCATCATGATCTGGTCTCTGATCCACAACTACGAGTATAAAAGCTGCTTCTTGACAGCCGGCGTATTGCAGATCGTTACCGCATGTGTGTTCTTCGCTTCGTCTTTTAGAAAGCGGAGGTAGTATTTTTGTGACATTTTTGACAGTATTGGTTAGTTATGTACATTTCGGATATTTTTGTATGGAGATTAGATTTTAGTAGTAGCGCGTACATTAAGGTCTATGGAATGAATTATGATGAAATATAATGAATTGACTTTATTTCTTTTATGGATCTACTTGAGACTTTCAGTACCTAAGTACTTTATTTCCAGTACGTGATTGGATGGCCAGTAAAACTATTTAAAGATTATTATTATTATTATAATAATTCATGGTCACACGTAATGCATAAAAACCACAAAATTTTAAAATACCTATAATCTACATACTATAAACCTTAATAAAATGAATGTGCTAAGACTCCAAACGTGTGGACACAGAGCGGCCTCCCGCACGTGACAAGCAAGGCGATGCGAGCGAGGGCACTCCTTCCTAAGTTGTGGCGCGGGCGACTGTTTACACCTTAGTGACCACACTTATTGAATTTACTAGACAATTAAGTCAAATATAACACACATATGATTTTACTTATTTAGATCGAGAATCAAGTACCTACTACACTAATTTTCAATTCAGGCATACCTGAATTGAAAATGAGTGTAAAATGAGTGTAAAATGAGTATAAATTACCTATAATTTCATGTTTATTTTGGTAATTGGTGATTAATTAGGTTATTCAGGGTTGCCATATTACAAAAATAAAAGTAAACACTGCCTTCGAGGCCTTGTCTATAGTAAAAAAAAGATTACATTAATTATCAGGTATTTATTGTATAGGAGATCATTATTATATAAGTCAGCAAATAAAATATTATTATAATTTGTAACAGCTATTGCTTTAGTTACTATGTTTTAATAAAATACAGGAAATTAATATTAAAATAAATTTCATATCAAAACCAGTATGTAATCAAAGACTTAAAAATTCTTAGGATAAGATATGTAGGTATACAAATAATTAAAATAAGCAAAATAATATATTATAAGCGAAAAATATATTTTATTTTAATTTCTATTTATATTGTACTAATATATTTAATAAATAAGTTTACATAAAACAAATACATTGTATTATTTGAAATGCTGTCTAACGTGTACCCTCATTTTATAACATTACCTACATAAAAGGAATGTTATGTATTATACCTTTTAACAAGCCTAAACAAATAAATACATCCTTCATTTATACAAGAATAAATTGATTAAAAGCTTAGCTTTGTACCACCTTCACACCTGTACAATCATACCGCCACGGGACAAATATTAATAACTCACACCAGGGGGATGATCACGAAACTTTGATTGCAATACAACAGATTTCCATACTAACAATGCACATAAACTGCGTATTCAAACAATCAAATTTGTGTTTCAAATCGAATTACGTGATCGCCCACTTAGTCTCTATACAACCATTCTAACCTTATTCTATTAGTAAAAACAAATAATACATGATTATGTGAGAATATGGAAAAATATCACATGGATACATTGTATTTATTGACTACCAAATAGATAAGGATCTACTTTCAAAAGCGTGCGAAATAAAAGAGCTACAAAATTCGTTTTTACCCATCAATTATCACCACTAGATCCGTTTCCAATGGGAAAAATTATCCCATACTTTGCCAGTGGATGCCATGGGATTTTAATGTTGTCCATGTTCCAATGGAATGCCTATACACATGTGTAATAACTGCATTTCCATTGTTCTCAATATTAAGATCTTTACCTCCAAATATATCGGGAAAGTGACACTAGGATACCTGAACGATCACATACATAGATCCTGGACCCTAACTGGGATTTGCTGTATCTAGTACCCAGGAACTACGAGGACCGTGATTCCAGAACAGACAGAACAAGTATTTGCACTTTTTTGTGTACAACACTTGTCCTGCTACGGGAACCGAACCCGCCGCCTCCAGCTGCGAGCTGACCTGGTCAACAACCACACCATAGAGGCTGCCTATAAATACAAAATTTCGGCTGGTGGATAAGCGAGCGTCCATAGAAAAATTATCACACCCCTTAGCAAATTCTGTAAACATTTCTGTACATTATTTGGAAGTTTTTCCAAGTATTTGGATAAGACCTCTGCTCCATTTGGCAGTTTAATATTAAATACTTTTTATTAGCTCAGCAGATCCATCATTTCATTCGCGTTAGGTTTGTTAACACTATTATTAGCGCTTTGACTCGGTAGAAGCGATTCGAACGCCGACCAATCTTGTTTGACGCTCATATTACTTTGATTACTTACCCATTTGTTATTAAAGTTACCTGTACCCGAATTACCTGTATTACCTGTATTCGACCAGGGTAACGCTAGCTGATTATCAAAAGGCATACCTTGGTTTTGATAACCTATCTGATTATTCACACTTCCAGTATTATATGAGCTCATACTTTGAGAATGTGGTATAGAGTTTAGCTGTACAGAAGCACCATGTGCCATACTGTTGATGGACATTGGACTGTGTGACATAGAAGTTGTGAGTGGTTTTTGACTGAGCTGCGAAAGGTTTGATTGCAGTAGTGAAGACGTGAGGTCGACGGGTTTGGGGGTGGATTTAGGGGGTGCGGGGATCGGTGTGGGGGGATGTTGATGTGTCAACTTTCTGGCGGTTTCCTGCTGTTGCGCTATTCTGTAAAGAACGGAAAATTATCTTATTACAAAATGAGGAAAAAAGTTACAAATAGCACAGCTACCTATAATGTTGGTTGACCGAGCAAGCGCCTGAAAAGCTCGGCCAAAAATAAAATAAAATAATAAATAATAAAAATAATACAATGAATGAAATTTTGGAAGCCGGTACGATATAATTATATATATAGAATTTATTTGTCGATTCAGATTTCAAAATGGTGGAACAATTTCCATTTTTCCGCCATTGTGAAAATATGCTCTTGAAGACGTCAAAAATAGTTTTTAGGTTTTAAGCAATATTCAAATAGAACTAGCTGAGCCCCGCGGTTTCACCCGCGTAGTGAAAATTTTCCATACTGTCTTAACTTTTTCTTTCATAAGAACCTTCTCCTGACAATAATAAACACAATAAAAAAAGAATTATCGAAAATGTTGTAACCATTCACCCTCGATGCGATGACCAAGGGAAATAGAGATTCATTTTTATATATTAAGATATAAAGAAATAAATTTATTCATGATATCAAAGAACATTATATTTTTATTTACCTCTTTTTATCCTCCATACTAAGCGATCCTCCGGTGTCACTCATGGGCAGTGCGGCCGGTTTTTCCGGCACCTTCGAGTTACTATACGAAAATGGGTCGAGACCCAGACCAGCGAACATCTTATCGATATCCGTCTGAGGTGGTGGAGCCGATACCAACGTATCCGACGACGGAAGGGCGTCCATTACTCTGAAGAAAAAAAAAACGAGTGTGCTTCAAAAAAAACTTCTTTAGTTTACCTCCATCTATCGGCCGGTAGGTATAACTTTGTTTAACATTAATGTCGCCATCTTGACAATAATATTGTAAATTGTCATTTTACCGGACATACCAACATAATAATACAAATTTTTAACTTTGTTATGTTGACAATGGAGATCTACGTTAACCAACAATTTTCAACTTCCTTTCCTCGCCAGCTTACTCTCCGAATCAAGCGTGCGTAAAGTTTTACTTCATAGCTTTCATAGCTTTTACTAAATATTGAACATGCCTATATGCCGCCAAAGTTTAATAATAAAAATAACAGTCATTTTCTTTACAAATTGAATTGAAGGATCTCAGTCCTTCAAATTTTTGGAGTAAAATTGCTGAATAATAAAAAATTACAGAAACATTGGAAGATTCTAAAATATCTGAAGGGGCATTTCCAGTCATAAACATAATAACAGTTTTTCACACACTATTTCTAAAATTCCTTGTATCGTCTTTAAACTGTAATTTTAGATCTTATACATCCTATTGGAAAAACACTTCACCAAACTTACTTGGACTCATTCTGTATTGAATTCAGCTGTTCCAGTTTCGCTCTGTGCTCGGTCTCCACTTTCGATATCATTTGTTTGACTAATGATATAAGTGCATTGAACTGGTTCAAAGTCAGCCCGTTCTCGACACACAGCGGGATCAGGAATGGGAGTACTTTGGTGGCCATCACCTCTTTAGTTATGCCGAGTTTCTTGTGGCTCAGTGCTAACTTGTATATTCCTGTACAAGTAGTTTATGAGTAAAGATTTCTGTATAGCAGTATTGCTAGCTTAATAATTAAAAGATTAATTTTAATGTAAAGGCAAAATTTTAGATTAAATGAAATTTTTCAATAATGAGTAGGATTTGAATGTAGGTACATACAAACTTCACCTTTTACAAAAGGTTGTAAAAGGTGAAGAATAAATTTGGACAATAGATCACTTGTTGTGGTAACTTAAGTAAAGAATATCCCAGCTTTAGGGATGGACAGGCTTCTGGTTCAAATAAAAAAAAAATCTTTACATGAAAATTAAACTGTGGTTTAGAGTAAAGTTGTTCATACTTCTTACTGTAAGAAAGTTAAAATACAACACAACAATTTTCTTACCTAAAATGCCCATCAGAACAGCCGGTTCCCTAGAAGGTATCTGCGGCAGGAACGGTATAATCTCATCCAGCACCAACCACTTGTCTAAATGCTCCAACAACTTGCCCACACATAGCAAGCAATTCACTCGCACAGAGATATAGTTCGTACTCAGACATAGCTTTTTTATTCGTGGCAACAATGCATTTTTCATTGCCGGGTAGTCAATCAGCGAAGCAAATGTTGGCAACACTGACAAACACAGTTCTTGTATCTGTTGCGCATCAGATTCTAAAGCCCGATATAACATCGGTAATATGTCTGTCTTAACTTCTTCTCCTGGAGTTAGTTTTAATAACAACTCCATCTTTTGCATGAATATCAACAATATTTGTATTGGATCTTGAATTAACATCACAGGTTTCAGTACGGGCAATATATATCTGATATATTCTTCTTTGGAAGAGTTTTCAGCTATTAATAAAACATTTGGTAGGACAAAAGGAACCATAGGAGGATTAACAAACTCTTTAGTAAGACATGGCAGGATACGGTATATACAGATGCGGTGAGGCATTTTTTGAATTATCTGTGGCAGGCCTTTGTAGAATTGAGACTTTTGTAGATTATCCCATTGGAAAAGGGAGTCTAAATAGTTGAGAGTTTTGACTCCAACATCTTCAAAATATGGAATCTGTAAATATACTTAGGTTATTTTTAAAGATACATAAACATAAAAACAACTTGAATAGGCATGTAACTTTTTTAAATTTATCTCAACAAAATTGTGATTAAAAGTGTTAACTAAGTGGTAGGACTTTTCTGCCAAGTTTGTCACTCTATCAGGTGAACGACGAGCTCATCACATCATTTATTAACATAAAATAAAAATGTAAAATTATAGATAAATAGATCAAACCTAATTGTACACCGTAAAAAAAACAATTTTATAAAAATAAATACTACAAAACCAACTTTATTATAACTTAAATTAACTAGTACTAGCACAATAGGCAGTCTTATCGCTTAGAGCGACCTCTTCCAGACAACCTTTGAAATATGTATCTAAAATAAATATAAATAAATTTGTAAATACCTTTAAGAACTGATGTGGATCTGGCCTCAACTCAGGTGTAACATTAAGCATCAACTTCACATATTCCTTAAGTCCATCTACTACACAAGACAGCCGAGATGGCTGCAGGCTTCTCATTTCATTTGCAAATCTCTTGAACTTCATATAATCATTACCAATATTCCCTAATGTCTGGTGACCTGTGCTATGTAAAGCATAAACAACCATACCAAGAGAATAAATATCACTGGCAGGAGAATGTGACGCTGACAGGACATATTCAGGAGCTAAATAATCTAGCATTGGTTGAGTCAACGGAGGCATGGCCTGGCAATACTCATTGAAGGGCCAAAACGAGGCAGCACCCGGTGAACTCTGATTTGCTATGCAAAAGTCAAAGCCAAAAATCTTCCATGCCCCTTGCTGGTTCACTATAATTGACTCAGGGCACATATTATGGTGTAACAGTTTCACATCATTATGCAGAAAAGCTAACCCTTCAGCAACTTGCATGAGGCCATATTTTATCTCAAGTTCATAAAGTTTATAATTGACTAAATGCGTTGGAATTGGCTGAGGCATGTTTTCTGTATTGCCAAGTATGTTTGCCAAACTTGCAAACACTGGTTCAGTTGCAAATGCCAAACTTTCTCTGCTTTCTTCAAGACTATGCTGTACAGTTAATATTTGTGGGTGCCGTAGCTTCGTCAGCTGTACAATCCCACGCTTTAATGTCTCCAACATGATATCTCGGTCAGCTTTTGACCAACGGTCTAATTGTTTCTTTTCAAACACAAATATGGAAGCCTCCTGCTTAGTAGATTTCTTGTAGCCTTTATAAATTTTCCAAAGTAGTCCTACAAAATAAAGTTTACGTTGTTTAACAAAGACAGTAAGTGATTCGAGCAGTTATAGCTTTAAAAAAAGTTCGTAGTATAATTTGGAGATAATTGGAATATCATTTATAAAGTGGAACTTATGGAGGACAGTCAGTTGAGCTCAACATTGAAAACAAAAAGGGTTTGACCAGCCTGAGGCCTTTGCATCAAAAATATAGTATTGTTTTACCTGGTCCTGCACTTGCGATGTATTGCGTAGCCTCAAATTCTCTAGTTACAGGATTTCCAGGCAACACGCCGGATAGTTGAGACACTGTGTTGCTCACAGATGAATAAAACTTGTTGAAAACCTCCATGATCGTTTTAGTTTTTACTTTTTCCTATTGCAAAATCAGTAAACATTACGAAAATTACAGAAAAGTATAAAAAGGACAAGTAGAAAATAGAATAGAAATTGATTGCACTTGAAATGTCAAAAATGACATGCCCTTATTGCAGTCACTAAACAGCCAGGAATGCACGATCAAATAAGGTACGGCCAGTATTGTACAATCTGTATTGCACAGCCCAGCATTACAATGCCATGTATGTTCATGGATTGAGACTATACATTCTGGGTCGTGCATTATTGCCTGTACCATTTTTGCACAGGCAGTATTGTAGGACACATAGGTCCGTATTACAGAACGATGTTCAGTCATCGATTGAATTTCAAGCAGAGATTTCATTCACTAATTGATCAATTTGTGAATGAAATCTCTGCTTGAAATTTGATCAATGACTGAGCATCGTTCTGTAATACGGACCATATTGTTGCCTGATACTTAGAGTATGTACCTACCTTCTCTTTTCAATCTATAGCCCGTTATTATTCTGCCATGTGCAACAATGAGGATCAGTAATAGTGGTGGGTCGTTAACGCCTTTACAGTCAACGCAACGAGACCATTTATCGTCAACTATAGACTAGTTGATAAAACAGTTCAACATTCAACTAGTTTATGTCGTAGACGCTTAGACATTAAATTTATATTTTATATCTTTATGAATTATCAAAATCAGACCATTACTTACGAAGATATTAAGTAGTAAACATTATGCCGTATCTGCCGGTAAAATCAATGCCACCTGATGCGTGGGACGTTACTGTGACGGTTGGAACTAAGCGCAGTAAGCATTCTTCACGATTCGACGGAGCGACCGGCGCGGCGTGGGCTACTTGATTGGTCACTATATTTGTCAATTTATGTACATAAAGTGTTGTTAGAGTGTATATTTTTGATTAAATATAGTCACGTACATAATATGAGTATTAATAAAGTAGAAGCTGGGTTTGTGCAAGCTCAATCAGACATAACTTTCCAAAAGTGGAATCTTTCATGGTGTTTCATTACCTAGTTAATAATGCTGTATATTGTCACATTACGTCCTTCCTCTTGTGGAGAGGTAGAATTAAACGCCACAAGTTATCGAGTAGCTCCTCACCTACCTAACTTATTCCTAAATTGGCAGGATCCTAAGAGCTTAATAAAAGAGGAAAATAAGTTAAAGAATTATATTTGAAGAATAATTACAGAAAATAAAAAAATAAAGGCTGCGGTGAAATATAAAAAAAATTACAAGTCTCAATTTAGAGGAATTAGTAGTTTAAGAACTTCGGCCAACATGGCCCACTTATGCAGTACAGAGAGACTGAAGAACTCTGTAGGTCCAGGATTTAGGCCGACAAGGCAGACTTTTGTAGTTGGGCCGACTTCTATGCTCAGCGGCAAACTCGATCAGTTGTCAGCGACTGAGACGGTGACAGCAGATGTAGTTTTAGCGATAGATTCTCGTCAATAGATTCGCCGTAGTACGGTGATTGGCTCTCGGCGATAGATTCGCCGTAACTCGGCGACTGGCGCTCGGCGATAGATTCGCCGTAACTCGGCGACTGGCGCTCGGCGATAGATTCGCCGTAACTCGGCGACTGGCGCTCGGCGATAGATTCGCCGTAACTGGGCGACTGGCGCTCGGCGATAGATTCGCCGTAACTCGTCGACTGGCGCTCGGCGATAGATTCGCCGTAACTTGGCGACTGGCGCTCGGCGATAGATGCGTTGTGTCACGGCGGTTGGCGAAAAATTAAGCGATTGGCACTTGCAATTTTGGAGTATTATAGCCAAATATTTTTGAAGGCGTTCTTGAGTTCCCGGGCCTTGCCTGGCCCGGGAATGGCCTTATATCAATGTAGTGTTCCTCGTTTGAGGAGTAAACTGAGACTGCCATTTCTTAGCGACAGCCCTTCTAACGAAAACTCCGTCAGCGTTCCATGCTTCAGACTTTTAAATATTTCAAAATTTTGGATACAGAACGATAAAAAAAAAAATTTAGAGTCTAAATACATAAAATCTTGGCCAAACTATGAAAAACCTTGCCGAAATTGACAATAAAAAAGAAAAACGAATCGATTTGAATAGAAACAAAATTCCAGTCGTAAAACAATTGTAAACTATGACAGTCATATTTTCAGTGAAAATCGAGAAAATTGTGAAATAAAACCAAGATTTTTATGTATAAAGAGCAAAAATGTAGTGAAATAATAGATAATATGTGATGTGTTATGTGCAGTGATTTGACATTACAATATCCTAGTTGAAATCCGTGGCTGGAAACTACAAAAATAAGGATGCTGCTTATTAATCCACTTACGTAGGTAATTATTAGTTATGTTTAGGTCTAAGCTGTTAGTAAAACAGAGTCGGACCGCGTAGATTGTTCTGACACTACAACCAAAGTGAAATCAATCGATACTCAATCGATTATCACTACTTGCGTGCTTTGCTATGAAAAGTAGAGATTTGTGGTTTGTCTATCGTTAGTTTCCAATTCTAGGTTGTATATTTTTACCGGCCTTACGCCTTCGCTTTTGGTACAAAGGATCATGTTTGGCTTTTGGCTCCGATACCTTTGCTTTTTAATTACTCAATTGAGAAAAAATGTCTAGTCAGCAACATTTACTTTTATTTGTAGATAAAATTGGGAGTTTTGGCGGGAAAACGAAAAAGATCGCGTCACCGCATTATATTATTTCCAAAACTTGTGTTACTTTCAGTGTTAGTGCATAAAATTGGTGGCATTATATTCTTTTAGTTCTGGATTACAGGCTTGAGTGTGGGAAAGTGGTATAATGATGGTGAAACGTTTCTTTTCGTGTTGTTTCCAAAATTCCATACAAGCTTCTGGTAAAGTTGCCACCACTTTACTAGGAGTATGACTTGACTAGACTAGACTATGACCTGACTTGATGACTTGGACTGTGACTTGACTTGACACAAATATACATAATATTAATTAACTTGATAAATTATCAATTACTTGACACTGGCTAAATACACAAAAGTGTGGAGCTAAAACAAAAAAAATTACGTTCCGTCAGCTGTCAGAAAACTTCCCATTTGACGACCCGTATTGGACAGCCTAATATTTGGAAGCCATGTAGCACAAGTATCCTTTACTTGGTCTGTGATGTAGCATGTGCATTAATTTCGTACATTCCTGCACAAAGTACAAACTAGATAGGTATCCTCTACTTGGTCTGTGCTAGATAGAGAACAGGGTCTTTTCACTTCTATACTTTGACGTTTTCTATGGAGGCCGATTAGCTCTCTTTAGTAGTTTCCTATATCACTAGATGGCGTTAGCGACAAATTTGTTACCTTTAATACGTAGTAAATTCATTTAATTATGCAGAAATTGGGAGGAACGGAACGTAGGTTGACATAGCGGCAGCATCGTGGCTGTCAGTCTTAGCCTTGCGCATTTTAGTTCGCGACAGGGAGCGCTCCTTTTAGTTCGCAGGTCGTCGGTAAACTAGGTCGTTCTTCTAGTTCACTAGTTCGCGGCAGGACCGAGAGCGGGTAAGACGATTGCTCTCAGCGATCTCTTGCCTGGTCCCGCAAGAGCGACCTACTTAGTTCGCAACAGCCAAAGAGCTGTAGTTATATCTACTACTATGCCCTATTTTGTTTATAAATTGTTATAGCTTCTGTTGTAATAACTACTAACTAGGTACATTTGCATATTAATTTATTAATTTAATGCCACTGCATGGTATTTAAGAAAAAAACATTTTTTTATTAGTACCTATAGGTACTCAGTCTACTTAGGTAATGATATAAAAATATTATACTAGGTAAGTAGGTACCTACTAAAAATATGATATAGGTACTTAGTTTCGATGAACATATTAAGTAAGTATTTATTAAAACTATGTAGGTATTCTTAATGTTTGTTAAAGAAAAAAAGACTTTAAAATTAAGCAGCATTTATGTAATCAATATTTAATATATTCTAAGTAAGAATGATATGTATGGTCATCGCTCTCTCTCCCGCTCGCGACACGCGCCTCGGAGCGCGAGCGGCAGCGAGAGAGCCGCGCTCCCCGCAAGTCGGTCGGTCAAAGAACGAACGAACTAAAATCAGACGCAACCGATACCTAGTTTGCGTCGTTCGCTCAAAGGAGCGCTCTTTTGAACTAGGTCGTTCGCGAACTACACAAGGCTAGTCAGTCTGTCATTAGATGTGTTGTTTTGTTGTAATATGTGTAATTGTATTGTATTGACAATCTAAAAAGTATTTCTCGAGTTCATGTTTTGAAAAGCACTAAAATGTTTTTGATAAAACCTTTATGGGACCACCTGTGAAGCAAAAAAACTTAGGTGCCTTATAGTATGTAAGTTGTTGATTACATAATTATATAAAGTTGTAAAAATTCCCGTCTTTTTAAAAATCTACCGGTTTTATAATTTATATTATATGTAAATAAATATTAAAGTAATTAGATGTGTTGGTTTATTTATGCCTATTTTAGTTTAAAATATTACAATAAAAATTAAATTACAAAAGACGTATATACAAGCACGTATAGGTAGTGTAGTTATAGATATAGAACAATGTGATTTCTTCCGGTTTCACGAGATGGCGCTGATCGGCGATAAAGCTGATGACTATAATAAGTTACTCTATGATAGAGAATATACTTGAATATATAGAGATAGTCGCCACAGATTAGGTAGAGATACTTCGTATCAGATGATAATGTGTCATACATCAGCAATGTATCGTTGCAAACTTAGAAGATGACAGCTGTGTCTACTATAGCTATACGTATATATATGTACCTAGTATAGTATGAAACTATAGATACCTACTTCTATATATTATACTAATATTCATACGTATAGGTATATGCTAGCTATAGATGCGTACATTTTGCATGATACAGATATAGACCTACAGGGAATCGGAACTGAAACTAGAAAATGATATGTTTGCGTTTAATATTTCAAATAACCATATAAATAGTCTTCCTTTGCATTTTCAGCAGCGACAATTTTTTCAGATGTGGTTTTAAGTCTCAGGCATATTGGCTCCCCATTTTATTGGATATAAATAAAGCTGAAAAAGAAAATGGTATTAGAATTCGAGATAGCACCACAGATAAAAACGGACAAAGCTGTGTAATTTAAGAACCTTGCCTATTCTATGATAAAAAATAATAATACCGCCCAACGATCACATACATTTCCTGGATCCTAACCAGGATTCCCTATGTTTAGGGACCCAGGAACTACGAGGACCACGGTCCCACAACACCCAGACTCATAACACATATTTGCGCTTTTTTTTCTGTGCACAAATACTTATCCTGTCGCGGGAATCGAGCCCGCCGTCTCCGGGTTATGAGCCGACCTGTTCAACCACCATACCACAGAGGCTGTTAATGTAATATAACATTAGAAAATGTGCTAGTAATAGTAGTAGGTAGTAGTGTACGTAACACACTGTAATTATTTTAATAAGGTTAACATTTTGTCTTCTACAAAGAAAATTGGTGGTACAATTATTTTTGTGATCAGTTTTTTTCAGTAACTAAGTAGAATATGTAAGATATCAGAGACAAGGTTCTTAATGTAATAAACATTCAAATTACACATTAGAATACTGAACAGTTTCTTGTTTCTCTCCAGATCAGATTATGTTCTGTGCCGGGTTGCTCGCACCATAGTTGTAAAGAAGAAAGAACTTCTATTTTATCAAACTTATTTATCATATTAGGCTAAGTAGAATCACATTTTCACCCTACTTGACTGTTGACACCCTCTTGGGTTGAATAAATAAATAAATAAGCATCTGTGGACATTTCACACAGCGCCATCTAGCTCCAAACTAAGCAAAGCTTGTATTATGGTAACCAGATAACTGATACAATACTTAGATACTTTTATATACTTTACAATATAACACCCAGATACAGAACAAACATTGATGCTCATCACACAAATGTTTGTCTTGGGTGGGAATCGAACCCACAACCTGCAGTTCAGAAGGCAGGGATACTACCAACTGAGCTAACGGGCCAGTCAAAATAATGTACTGTAATACCCTTTCTTGGTACAACACTGCACCATAAAACATAGGACCGCACACTTCAAACATGTTTCCAGCCAGCATTGTGATCTAGGCTATCTGCATTGATTGTAACCAGTCAGTCATGACTTACATAAATGTAGATAGATGTAGAGCCAGAATGAAAGAGCTCCTAACACGCCTGGTGTTCCTAGACAAAAATATTGTATGTAAGCACTTAAAATTTCTACTTACAAATATATGAAGTCAAGTAGCGCATGATAGCAGCAGTAGGTAGGTAGTATTTGCTGAAGACATGCATTTCTTAGCCTGAAAATATTAAAATACCATGTTAGGTAGGTATCTAGATAACCTATTAACTTCTCCTAAAATTATTATCTTGGGTAAAAATAGGCCAAGTTTTAAAACTAGAATAATGCCTATAATACCCACAAGTACCTTGCCTTCTTCTTTTTTATTATATTTAGTGACTGATTACATAAATAGCATGTACAGTGGTATGCACTTGATCGAACTTGTTAGACTAGGGACTTACCTTAACCATTAATATTCTTCTAGAAGTAATTTATCCATGTATTCAGCGGTCAATTTGTGATTTCTACAATACTATGAATGGATTCGACGCAAATATTGGTCACATTTATTATTTATTTCATGTAAACATAAACAATGAAAAATAAAACGAAATGGCGATTGGAAGATTATCACAGACACCGAAGACACAGACTACAGACCTTAGAGTACTGCGCTACAGACAGAGGAAATACTACCACAGACCAAGTAGAGAATAATACTACAACCTCACAGACTAAGGAGACGATAGAGGATACCACGTATCTTCCTTGGGGACCAAAGGGGGTGAAGAAATGGAGTGAGGGGGACAATCCCCCCGGATTGCAAATTGGCATTACAGACTGAACATCATTTCGTACGGTACATGGATTTGTTAGGCACATTGCCGGGCGTGATACACAGATTAGGTAGAGATACTTCGTATCAGATGATAATGTGTCATACATCAGCAATGTATCGTTGCAAACTTAGAAGATGACAGCTGTCTACTATAGCTATACGTATATATATGTACCTAGTATAGCTTGAAACTATAGATACCTACTTCTATATATTATACTAATATTCATACGTATAGGTATATGCTAGCTATAGATGCGTATCATTTTGCATGATACAGATATAGACCTACAGGGAATCGGAACTGAAACTAGAAAATGATATGTTTGCGTTTAATATTTCAAATAACCATATAAATAGTCTTCCTTTGCATTTTCAGTAGCGACATTTTTTTCAGATGTGGGTTTAAGTCTCAGGCATATTGGCTCCCCATTTTATTGGATATAAATAAAGCTGAAAAAGAAAATGGTATTAGAATTCGAGATAGCACCACAGATAAAAACGGACAAAGCTGTGTAATTTAAGAACCTTGCCTATTTTATAATAAAAAATAATAATACCGCCCAACGATCACATACATTTCCTGGATCCTAACTAGGATTCCCTATGTCTAGGGACCCAGGAACTACGAGGACCACGGTCCCACAACACCCAGACTCATAACACATATTTGCGCTTTTTTTTCTGTGCACAAATACTTATCCTGTCGCGGGAATCGAGCCCGCCGCCTCCGGGTTATGAGCCGACCTGTTCAACCACCATACCACAGAGGCTGTTAATGTAATATAACATTAGAAAATGTGCTAGTAATAGTAGTAGGTAGTAGTGTACGTAATACACTGTAATTATTTTAATAAGGTTAACATTTTGTCTTCTACAAAGAAAATTGGTGGTACAATTATTTTTGTGATCAGTTTTTTTTAGTAACTAAGTAGAATATGTAAGATATCAGAGACAAGGTTGGCTAAGATTCTTAATGTAATAAACATTCAAATTACACATTAGAATACTGAACAGTTTCTTGTTTCTCTCCAGATCAGATTATTTTCTGTGCCGGGTTGCTCGCACCCATAGTTGTAACGAAGAAAGAACTTCTATTTTATTTTATTACATTTATTACATTTTCACCCTACTTGACTGTTGACACCCTCTTAGGTTGAATAAATAAATAAATAAGCATCAGTGGACATTTCACACAGCGCCATCTAGCTCCAAACTAAGCAAAGCTTGTATTATGGTAACCAGATAACTGATACAATACTTAGATACTTTTATATACTTTACAATATAACACCCAGACACAGAACAAACATTGATGCTCATCACACAAATGTTTGTCTTGGGTGGGAATCGAACCCACAACCTACAGTTTAGAAGGCAGGGATACTACCAACTGAGCTAACGGGCCAGTCAAAATAATGTACTGTAATACCCTTTCTTAGTACAACACTGCACCATAAAACATAGGAACGCACACTTCAAACATGTTTCCAGCCAGCATTGTGATCTAGGCTATCTGCATTGATTGTAACCGGTCAGTCATGACTTACATAAATGTAGATAGATGTAGAGCCAGAATGAAAGAGCTCCTAACACGCCTGGTGTTCCTAGACAAAAATATTGTATGTAAGCACCAGTAGGTAGGTAGTATTTGCTGAAGACATGCATTTCTTAGCCTGAAAATATTAAAATACCATGTTAGGTAGGTATCTAGATAACCTATTAACTTCTTCTAAAATTATTATCTTGGGTAAAAATAAGCCAAGTTTTAAAACTAGAATAATGCCTATCATACCCACAAGTACCTTGCCTTCTTCACTTTTATTATATTTAGTGACTGATTACATAAATAGCATCTACAGTGGTATGCACTTGATCGAACTTGTTAGACTAGGGACTTACCTTAACCATTAATATTATTCTAGAAGTAATTTATCCATGTATTCAGCGGTCAATTTGTGATTTCTACAATACTATGAATGGATTCGACGCAAATATTGGTCACATTTATTATTTATTTCATGTAAACATAACTTCAACTTCAACTCTTTGTAAATGGCCTTTGTGGAGAGGTTACCACAATTTTGCCAATATCACGTAGAAAGATAGCACATCAAACGAAGATTTTTCAGTGAGAAATTTTGGTATATGTGGAGAATGAGGTCAACTATGAAAGTACTAGATGAATCTAAAATGCTGAAACAAAACAAAAGAATACTATATTTACAACAAGTAATAATATTGATAATGAAATAATAAATAATCTAAAACTAATATTTAAGTACACAATATAACATAAATACTTACACAATTTCTAAAATAACTACCTACTTACAACTTAATTTTATTCACTTTAATAAATTTACATAAAATACCTATAAACGGAGAAAATACCAGACATAATAAACACTTGAGGGAAGTGGGACGAGGGATATTGTTTGGAATAACATCATACAATGAAAACTGTAATTTGGAACAACTGAAAAATATATGGTCCACATTTCCTTGATCTAAACCACATTCACAGAGAGAATTATCCCTAATCCTAAGTTTATTTAGGAAAACCGGAGTACAAGAGTGATTCAAGCGTAAACGACAAACAACTGAAGTGGTCAATTTGTCTGCCTTTTTAAATTTAGAGAACCAGGGTTTATGAGGAATCTCAGGCTGAACATCACCAAAAAATTTACCTTTAATAGATTTAGAATTTTGCCATGCACTAGACCATGTCTTGAATAAAGCCGGTTCAAAGGTGGTACATAAATCATGAAAATATATTTGAGAATGGTCAAGAGATCCTGTATGAACAGCTGACCTAGCACAAGAATCAGCTGACTCATTACCGAGGATACCTGAATGGCCAGGAATCCAAGCTAAAACAACATTAATACCTAATCTGTTACATTGAAATAGAAGCTCTCTAATTTTAAGGATTACAGGGAACCTGGTTTTTGAACGGAACTGATTAGAGAGAATGGACTGAAGACAACTTTTAGAATCAGAAAAAATAATAGATTTATTAATGTTGTGCGATTTTACGAATTTAATGGCTTCTAGAATGGCGACAGATTCCCCTGTAAAAACTGAATAAACTGAAGGGCACTTGTAAGCTAAAATAATTCTAGTAGATGGAACCCAAACTGCAGCACCAACAGAGCTATCAGCAGATTTGGAAGCATCCGTGTATAAAGTGAACCAATCCTTGAAATCAGTATGTAATATGTGGGAGAAGGACCAATTGGCGTCCACTGAGCCCTTATTGATTCCAAAGTCTAAGATAATGTTGGGTTTGAAAATTAACGCATCATAAGGAGTACAGTATAACGGCATTAATTGACTTTGAAAAAGTGGGTTAGGGAGACGAATAAACTGTCGATAACTATGTACAAGACAACAAATCTTTTCCGGTTGCTGGTGACCAAGAGAATCATAAAGAGAAGATAATTGGGCTAACTTACCAAGAAGAGGATGACCGGAATTTTGCACTAGTTTGAAGAAAAATCTGTTGGAAAGAAACTGTCTGCGAAGATGGAGAGGGGGATCCACACACTCCACTTGCATGGCATTGATGGGGGAAGATTTCATAGCACCAAGAATGATGCGCAGACATTTTGACTGAATCTTATCAATTTTCTTAAGACCGGATTTGTTACAAGGGTCTAGAAGAAAAGATCCATAGTCCATATGAGAACGAACTATGGCATTATAAAGTAATTTTTGGGTGTATGGGTGTGCACCCCACCAAACTCCAGACAAAGAACGAAGAATATTGATATTCTTTTCACATTTTTGAGACACAAAATTAAAATGATCTAGACCTGATAGTTTGTTGTCAAGCCACACCCCCAGAAATTTCACCTTGTTGTCTTGTGGAACAATTTCACTGTCAACTGAGATATTAACCAGAGGAACATGTCTTTTTCTAGAAAACACCACTACACTACTTTTGGCAGTCGATAGGGATAGACCATGCTGTATAAGCCAATCAGATAAATAACCAAGAGCGGAAGTTAAACGATTAGAAGCCGTTGTCAAATTTTTGTCAGATATGTAAAGGGCTATATCATCAGCATACTGTAAAATTTGACAAAAAGATTGTACCGAAAGTTCCAGATCACAAGTGTACAAGCTGTAGAGTATAGGACTGAGTACAGACCCTTGAGGCAAGCCTTTCCAAACAACCCTTGGGGAAAGAATAGAATACTGGCTTTTAATAGATATAGTTCTTTCTGTTAGCATGTTAAATATAAAACGAACCAATTTCTCAGGAATACCCAAAAAGGAGAGTTTATCCCTGAGAACAGGAAGTAAAACATTGTCATATGCCGAGGCAATATCTAAGAAAACTCCTACTAAATATTCTTTCTGTAAAAGGGAGATGCGAATATCAGATACCAATATGCTTAAGCTGTCCATAGTGCTCATTCCTTTTCTGAACCCAAACTGGGTTTTAGCCAACAAATTTTTACTCTCTACAAACCATTCAATCCTATGTTTAATCATGTGCTCTGAGACTTTGGCTAAAACCGATGACAGAGCTATGGGTCTATAGCTATTCGAATCGGAGGGATTCTTCCCAGGTTTAGCAATAGGGATGATTATTTGGTTTTTCCATTGCTGAGGAATAAATCCCCAATTTAAAAAGTTATTGATTAAGTCTAGATAATACTGTTTACTGTTATCAGATGAATTTTTTAAAAATGAGTATGGGATACCGTCAGCCCCAGGAGATGAATCTATAAGACCGTCAAGCGCCAACTGAAGTTCATGAAATGAGAATGAAGAATCAAAGCTATTAACTGATGGTATAAAACATGGAGCGGAAGGGAAAGCGTCCACACTTGGAACAAAGGGAGGAGACATCTTATCAGAAAAGCCCTCAATCCATGAAAAAGGGTCATTGATGGAAATATCATTGATATTGTAGGCACCCCTGAACCGTCTTATTTGCATCCAAACTAAAGACGAAGGAGTACGCGGGGACAGATTTTCACAATAAATAAACCAGCCATCTCTTTTCTTTTTATTTAAGAGTTTTTTTGCTTTGGCAGCAATCCTTTGATATTTAATAAAGTTGTTTAAAGACATGACTGCATTATATTCTTGTTCAGCCTGCTTTCTTTCTCTAACAACCTCTGAACAATCAGCATCCCACCAGGGAGTTGAAACAATAAAATTGTACGGTTTTTTTAATGGAAAATGCTCTTCAGCACTGGAAATAATGCATTCAACAAATTTAGAATATGATTCAGAGAGGGTAAAAAGGTCAGAGCTGTTAGAAACAGCAAGAGCACTCAATTTATTATCCAAAGTGGAAGAATAAGAAGACCATTTATCTTTAGATAAACCAGATAATCGGAATTTAAGAGAAGGACAAAAGTTCCGTGCAGGAGTTACTCTATCTGGGATAGACATAACTATGGGAAAATGGTCACTGCCATAGGAAAGGTCTAGGACCTTCCATGAAATGACAGATGCCAGAACAGGAGAACAAACTGTAATATCAACAGCACTTCTAGGGTTCTGTGACGGATACACCCTACGAGTGGGCGAACCATCATTTATGATACAAAGATTCGCATCATCAAACATTTCTAAGAGGGCAAGGCCAAAAGCATCGTCGTGGCTAGAGCCCCATGACATATGGTGGGCGTTGAAATCCCCCATTAAAATAATGGGAGAGGATACTGAAGATATAGCAGAAGATATATCAGGGATCATATTTGAATGAGGATGGGGGATGTAAACAGACAAAAATGTGATGTTGAACATTTTTACAGCTATAATGTTAATGTCAGGTGAAATAGGAGGGAAAGGAACTAGTGAAAATGGAAATGAGCGCCTTACTAGTAAGGCGCAACCAGCATACCCGTCAGCCCTGTCATCTCGGAGACAGGAGTACCCTGAAACCCTAAAACGGGATCCAGGTACCAACCATGTCTCCGAGATGGCAATCACTGACGGGTGAAATTTATTAATGAGGTGAAGCAATTCAGGCTTCCTGCGCCGAATGCTTTTCGTGTTCCACTGGAGAATGGACACTTGATCCATGATTGTTAAGTAATGAGATGACTTGTGAAAGTTTATGGGCAACGTTGGACGGTTTGTGGTCAATTTGTGATTTCTACAATACTATGAATGGATTCGACGCAAATATTGGTCACATTTATTATTTATTTCATGTAAACATAAACAATGAAAAATAAAACGAAATGGCGATTGAAAGATTATCACAGACACCGAAGACACAGACTACAGACCTTAGAGTACTACGCTACAGACAGAGGAAATACTACCACAGGCCAAGTAGAGAATAATACTACAACCTCACAGACTAAGGAGACGATAGAGGATACCACGTATCTTCCTTGGGGACCAAAGGGGGTGAAGAAATGGAGTGAGGGGGACAATCCCACCGGATTGCAAATTGGCATTACAGACTGAACATCATTTCGTACGGTACATGGATTTGTTAGGCACATTGCCGGGCGTGGCGTGATAGTCGCACAATACGGGCTCAGCAATATTTTCCCACAAATTATATTTTCCTCATTCACTGCCTCTCGTTTTGTTTGTTTGTTAATTGTTTTTCTTTGAACAACACTACGAACTACGATACAAATTTAATGATAGAAAATGTCATCAAGACTCTACTACATAGTGACCGTCTTAATTATTTTCTTCGCTATCTTACCCATAAGCTTTTCAGAGAGCGACTCATATTCAAATAAAGAGTTTAATCCTCTCGGACCTTTGGTACGATGCAGTTTCCTGCCTCTAGAATTCTTGGACTGCGATGAACCTATAGACCACAAAGGCAACCATTCGGCTAAGAATGCCATTGGATACGGCTGCGTGAAATTTGGTGGAGTTCGATATGAAGATGTAGAAAAAACAAAAGTGCAATGTAAAGCCCTGGAAGGGATCGAATGTTTTGGCCCCAAAAGCTTCTTAAGAGATGGGTTTCCGTGTGTACGGTATTCAGGACACTACTTCACAACGACATTGATTTACAGCATACTTCTAGGTTTCTTAGGAATGGATAGATTTTGTCTCGGGCAGACCGGGACGGCTGTGGGCAAACTGTTAACTCTAGGAGGGTTAGGAATCTGGTGGATTGTAGATGTGGTGCTGCTAATTACAAACATTTTGCATCCTGAAGATGGAAGCAACTGGAATCCTTATGTTTGAGACATAGTGAATTAGAACATCTCTAATTCACTTGAAGTCCTGTCTCATATACTCCTATCAGTAAAAAAAGTGAAGGAAATTTTATTTGCCAGATAAGCTTTACTATATGTGAAATGTATTTTTTTTAATGATTTCATACAATAAGTCCTACATTATTTTATAATGAATTACCTAATTTGTTACATTATTTATTTCATATCTCAATAATTATAGAAATTTACAATTTATATATTACTGGTAAACCAAATAAATAATGATATAAGTATAAAATAATTATAGGCACCATCATCATCAATTTTATTGTGATAATATAAATAATAATATAATAGTGATTTGGCTACATAAGCCAATCGGCACTAAAGTTCTACAGCTCTTAAGTTTGTTCTTATGTGTGTTACGTTTCTGAACATGCTAATGCTGTTGGTGACTACCAACCTTTAGTGTCAACAGGCGGGATGTTTCTATGACAAACTCAATGTATTGCAGTGGATATGTCATAGAGGGATAAGTGTGGACTTAGGATCTGTTAAATTTTAGTGCAAAAGAGGATAAATATTGTAAATAAATTTTTTATTTGTAATCATGATTTTTGTTTTTATATAGCTGCTTTTAGACTAAGATACTGCAAAATAAATAGTCTAATATTGCTTGAGTCATGAGTGTATTCACTTATTATGAATACATAAGGAATAGTTGGAGTATGGAAAGTGCATAGCTAATGTAGTGCATATGTAGTGATCATGTGCAACCATAGCCGACACATGGCTTTTCATTTCCTATAGGAAATGAAAAGAATTGGCCACCACTGGTCCCATTATTAAGGTAGTGTCGCCGAAGATGGCCCGGCTCCTAGGATAGCCCACTTTAAAAAAAATACAGTTATGATTAAACGAAACATTTTAAATTTCGCGGGTTTATGCTACTAGTACCATAGACAATAATGCAAGTGTGTTTTAATTATTATTATTACAACTTCTATTATGTTTTTTCTATACTTTATTTATCTGCAAGATTTCACGAGGTTTTGAAATTAAGTGGGCCTTCATTGGCTCCTGTACCTTAGTAGCAAATAATAATAATAATGATAACGCGTAATAATCACATACATAGATTCTGGACCCTAATGAGAATGCCGTGTCTAAGGACCCAGGAACTATGAGAACCATGCTCCCACAAGTCCCACAACACCTAGAATGGTAGACTAGTATTTGCGCTTTTTTTGTTTACTACGATATATGCTTGTCCTGTCGGGAATCGAACCCGCCGCCTCCGGGTTATGAGCCGACCTGCTTAACCACCACACCACAGAGGCTGTCAAAAGCTGGCAATTATGGCTGTTGAGAAGAATTATGAGGAAATGACTGTTCTTTATTTGAATGCATATTGTAATTAACAGTAGTTTTTGATACAGATTATGCAAAACTTTATCCAAAATTTTGGAGTGATAGCCATACAAAGGGACATTTCATGTTAAAATCATTAATAGGAATATAATACATATAGATGAAAATAATATTAGTACTTACATCTTCTGCCCATGTAAAGATACATGGCTCCTTAGTTTGCACATATCCCTCTGACATGCTTACTGCAAGTTTAGTGTAGACAGGTAATAGTGAAGTAGTTATTTGCTCTTTGGTAAATAGGAGATAGAAACAACATTGATATTTGACTGCATCCTAATTCTTGATTCAAAGTCCAAGACAAAGTTATGATCCTATTGCTCATTTGCGCTTTAGTTTGACAACTCTTAGTTCATACTGCAATGCATGTGGGTATATCCTAGGTATATGTGCGATCTTAGCTCTAAGTTCACACATAATACTTTAGTGAAGACAGGCATTATAATAGTATCATAATTATCTGTGGGCTTGGCATACCATAATAATCTAATTACTTCAACAGCAGTGTAAAATACTACAGTGTAATTGACTACATTTAACAGTTCAAAAAAAAGAATCATTAGTTTTTATATTATTTATTAAAACTTAAGCCACAAGAGCAGATGCTGTGCTCGATTCATACTTCCAGTTGGGGGGAAGCACACTCTTTGTCTTGTAGTAACGGGCCAGCCTGTGGATCCTGGACTCAACCAGAATAAGCCTGAACTTGCTGTCCTTGTCTTTCCTGTTACGCTCCAAGTGCTTCCGCATTGCTACAGCTTTCTTGATTAGGTAGTACAAGTCCTCAGGTAGGTCAGGAGCAAGACCCATGGCTTTCATGATACGGAGGATCTTTTTGCCAGTGACGAATCTGACTTGTGCAACTCCATAGGAATCCCGGAGCATGACACCTGGAAATTGAGAAATTAAATTGTGTTATTAGGTTGTGTGGGATAGGACATCCAGACTACTCGATGGATGCAGGAGGCAAGCGATCTAAGAAAGAAAAGAAAGTAGTACTTTGTGGGGGAGGCCTATCTTCAGCAGTGGATGTTTTCAGGCAGCTGATGATGATGAAGGGAATATCCATGGAATGGGCAGCTACATTTTCCTCAGTAAATCTACAATCACCAAACCAAGTTAGAGGTGATCGTCTGTTGATATTATGTGTGAATTTGAATTACGAGTGTGACAAATTTACTCCTATATACTTAGCATAAAAATCAATTACTGAAATGAAAGAAAAAAGGAGAGATTTCCTTTTTTGCAGCAACTAGGTTTTTATTACGTATTTAAATATAAAATTTGAATTCTTGAAAAAATTTTTAAGAAAATTATAAATTATTATACATATGTGTTTTGACTATGAGAATTTGGTATGGAGAGTATTTGTCGAATCAACTAGTTTAATAAACTAAATAAGCGTTAACAAAGCATCATTCCTTCTGGAGGCCAAAACCCCCAGAAGATTCGACAAATTAAAGAACTTACCAATTTGAGAGGGTGTAAGGCCCTTCTTGCCGAGTTTGAAAATCTGTTCCTTGACATCATCACCTGTCAGTTTTAACCATGTGGGGACACTGCGGCGGTACGGCAGTGCCGACTGGGAAATACCCTTACTGAAAACATAAAATCCATGCTTAGTCTTCAGCCCATGTGGTGACAAGAGCCGCGTAGGTTATGTTACAGTCACAAAATTATGTCCAAATTTATCAAATAAATACATAGTCGACCGAACACATAGCGCACTAATTAAAATCACATAGAATTACCCAGGTGCGTGCATACGACCCATGGCTGCGGCTTTTCACAAAAATCGCCGAACTGACAACGACAACAAGAGAAACCAAAAAGATGGTTGCCGGAAAACGTTCTTTCATTCTCATCTTATTGTGTCTATGGTCGTTCATTCTTCGCTAGTGATGTTTTTATAATGTAGGTATAAAAAAACTCGATTATATCGGTAGGGTAAGTTTTATCGCTGTTATCGGTTTTGCGTAGTTAGGCGTATGTACCTACTCTCTGGTTTGGAGGTAGGGTATGGAAAGCAATGTTTAAGGGTTTTGGCGGGAAAACGAAAAAGATCGTGTCGCCGCATAGTATTATTTTCCAAAACTTGTGTTATTTTCAGTGTTAGTGCATAAAATTGGTGGCATTTTATTCGTTTAGTGTTAGATTACAGACATGAGTGTGGGAAAGTGGTATAATGATGGTGAAACGTTTCTTTTGTTGTTTCCAAAACTCCATACAAGCTTCTGGTAAAGTTGCCACCACTTTACTAGGAGTATGATTTGACTAGACTATGACTTGACTTGACTTGATGACCTGGACTGTGACTTGAGTTGACTTGACTATATATAATAATAACTTAAGAAATTATCAATACTTGACACTGGCTAAATACACAAAAGTGTAAAGCTAAAACAAAAAAAAAAGCAACGTTTATGAAATCTAATCAAAATTGACTTTGACAGACTAATAAGACATTTAATTTTTTATGCTTTTGACTTTTCATATTGCAACCAAAAAGGTTTCACAAACGAAACGAGTTTACATTACCCAGTTTTAAAATTGGTCGAAAATGGCCAACAACTATGGGATTTCTGATGCGGAGCTCAACCTCATCAAACAGCAGGCCGCTAGGCGAGCTGAGATGAGAAAAGAATTTTTAAAACAAAAGACCAACCCCTGGAAAGGAGAAACTGGCTATGTTGTGAGTAACTTACGTAATTTTTAAACTAACTACAAATAAACAAACTTAGATATTAAAACATAAAACAAATAAATCATGAAGTGGATTTATTTGTGCAAGCTTGCCTTCTTCGACACATCACGTAACTTTGTGGATTAAACGCCATACGTACTAAATTGTTTCAGTTCGACCCTGCCATGCAAAGATTCATGTCGATGAAAGTCACACAGTTTGAGTTCTTTCAAGCTAACAGGAAAACTGGTTTATTTGGATTCTTTGCCCTTGTTGTGCCTGCATTTGCCTATGGATACCTTCTCAGGAGTACCCGCACAAAACGCGAGGAGAAAATCAGAAATGGAGAGATCCTGTACAAAGACAGGATTTTCAAGTTTGCATAAACTAACTGTGTCTATGTAGAAATTGGTTTCAAATTGTTAATCAGTAAAATTAATTTATTAAGTCTTATCTTTTTGCTCCCATAGAGTTACCCCTAACCCTTACATGCAAAGTATATTTTCTGTCAACTGTTTTTTTTTTAAAACTTCTATAAAACAAAAACTGCCAGTTTTCTGTCAAATATTGAAATTGTCAATTTGTTGCTGTGAAATTGCTTTTCTCTGCTCTTCAGCAAAATATATTGATCAAAAATGTCTACTGATTTTGGGTTTTCTGAACTTGAATGCAAAATAATAAAGAGTCAGATTGAGCGCCGGGCTAAATTCCGGAAACAGTTCCTAAAAGAAAGATCTGATCCATGCAAACACAGTAAGGAATCTGGGCATGTGGTGAGCATTGCAGATGTTAACTATCTTTGGAAATGTGATTATAGCAGCCTCGGTGCTAATAACTAGCAGTACTTTGAATATGGATGTATTCTCTTTCTCCCACTATTTTAATTATATGCAATATCAATCACAAAACTATGGTTATACCATAAAAGCTTTTACCAATTTCAGTGCTTATACTTATACCCAATTACCTACATTATAATTAATTTCAGTTTGATGAAGCAATTCAAAGATTTCTATCTATGAAAACTAGCCAGCTAGATCACTTCAAATTCAATGCAAAGACTATCACTGCTGGAGTCGGCATGATTGTAATTCCAATGTTGCTCTATGGATATGTTCTTTGGACACATCGGCAGAAATGGTTGCATGATTTGAGATGTGGTCATATTAAATACAAGGATAGGACACATAAATTCAAGTAGGACTGCTTTTGTGAAATTGACTCAAATGGACTATTTGATATTCTAATGAATGTCAAATAGTCCATTTTTCAAATTAATATTTGCTGTCACACTAAAAAGTTACAGTCCTCCTTATACTCTTTTTCTTGTAATTTAAAATTTTATTTATTCTGGAATGATGACCAGTTTTATTTTATGTTTCTAATACTTGGGTAAAATAGTGTGATAATAGGTATTTTTAAAAAATATAACCTTATTTCTTAACAATGCCTTATTGGATATGTTGTTTAATTAACTAAGATAAACAGGAATGTATGAGGAAAATAAAAAATCATGAAAAACCATACATTTGAATTTATATACACCATTGCCAAAATTTTAATTTTATGGTCTAAGTTAACTTAGTCTCACAGTCATTTGCTACAATTAATTATGGCTGGCTGTTGAAAATGATGCAACACAATGAAATGTTATGTTTTGTATGCTTATTTCGCTTAAGAAAAGTGAAATTAAGATTATATAAATACTTATGCTAATCATAGAAAGTAACTGAAAAACAGCAAAAACATTTCATACACACATGATATAAAGTAAAAGTTCAATGTTACATTTATCGGTCATCCAATGACTTATCTCTGGATATCACAGAGTCATCAAACTTCACCATGTAGGTTGTCCCTTTATGCCAGTGTGCAGTCACTTTTGCAGGCTGAAACAAGGACAAAACATTACATAATTACACATGCTGCATAGTGCAAGATTCAGTAATCTGATTAATTAGGCTAGGGAAAATTATGAGACTGAGATTGCATTAACAAAATGATCATTTACCTAACACTTGAGTGTTCTAGTATACTGGCCTAAGTGTTGTACTATATGTTGACAGCCTGTGGTGTGGTGGTTGAGCAGGTCGGCTCATAACACGGAGGCGGCGGGTTCGATTCCCGCGGCAGGACAAGTATTTGTGCACAGAAAACAAAATGCAAATACTTGTTCTGAGTCTGGGTGTTGTGGGACTATGGTCCTCGTAGTTCCTGGGTCCCTAGACACAGGGAATCCTAGTTAGGATCCAGGATCTATGTATGTGATCGTTGGGCGTTATTATTATTATATGAATCAGGTTTCATTGCAGAACTAAGCTCAGTCACAGATTAAAATGAAAATATGTAGTGGCTCAGTCGTGAATCAGTCACTGAAGTTGAGATTTCATTGTGTTTCATTGTTCACGAGTGTGGATCATGTGATTATGGTAAGTACTATTTATCATCTATTCTGTCTTTTTGGTCTATTTGCGAAATTCCCACCCATGTGTGGATGTATGTGTTGAGATTTTTATAAAACATTTCCTGTTTAACACACCAGCATTTTTTCTTTTTACTTTAGGTAAAGTAGCATTTGACAGCATATGGTAATACTTATAGCCAAAAGTGGCACCTCACTATGGAATAGAAGCTGACTTCCCAATTGTATTACATTAAATTTTGTGCAAGATATAAAAATGTGTACTTGGCAATACTTACAAATCCACTCTTGGTCAGTACCGCTTCAATGATGCCAGCATTGAAAGTTGCACAGTTCAGCGACCCTTTATCTTTGGGGACACTGATGAATTTGTTCACCTGGAAACAAAATGTAGTTTGAAACAAACAGTTCCTTCAGCAGTTCCTTTGAAGGAACTATTGAGTCTTTTTTGTCTCTGTTCACAGTTCTGTTTCATAATGTGAGGGAACTACTGAAACCTATTCTCAATAGTTCTTTCTTCTGTTCTTTTAGGGGACCTACTAGGTAGGTATTTTTGTCTCTGTAGTTCCTTAAAATACAATTAAAGGCTCACACACATTTTTTATTAATATTGAAAATGATGTAGCTCACCACAGCATCTTTTTCAATAATGTAGTAGGTTCTCTCATCATCATTGGCATGTTCAAGTTTATCAGCTTCTTTTCCAAATAGTACCTGAAGCAGTTACACTTTATTATTAAAAGGAGACATGTAGATATTGTTTTTTTTATTATCAGATCAAAATAGGCAGTCTTACCTGAAAATTGTATAATGAGATTGACTATGTGATAGTAATCTATATAGCAAAATCCCACCAGTTTTGCAGCAGAGTTGGTAGTAGCTAAATTATAGGGTTTGATTCCCACTCAGGACAAATATTTATCTATCTATTTCTGAATGTTTATTGTATTATATGTATGTATAACAAACAATAAAGTATTTAGGTACTCATTCTATATGTAAATTACCTTCCATAATGTAGACTTTACAAATAGCAGCATATTCAGCAGTTTTATTTCTCTCTTGCTGTTCCTTTCTCTTACAAAGTATAGGTCCAAAAGCCGTGTGCCCACATCTTGGCCAATATCTGATAATCTGAAATAAATATAAGAAGTACATCATAGATTAGTCTCAGTAAAAAAATTAACTTGTGGCTTCTGCGACAATTTCACCACCATTTCGCCAATGCCGTGTACCAAGTGAACTTATTCAAGAGCAGAATATAAAAACTTACTTGTTCTGCAGTTCGTGGATTGATTGAGACTTGCTCTGGCAATATTGGACGATTTCAGAGAACAGAAGAGAATAAAATGCAAGAGACACTTCGCCCTTTCCTTTACTCAATGGTTTGTCCAGTATAGAAGTTTTAGAGCGGCTAGACGACATTGTATAACGTTCGTGTTTTTATCTGTTATGTATACTAGATTTGATGAAAATTGGAAATTTCCCTACGCTTTTAATTAATATTAATTCAAATTTTTGCAATCTAAACAACTCCACCTCCGAGCTCGTTTTATCCCGACCGAATGTAGCTGTCACTGTCAATATTTACAAAGTGTCAGTCAACTGAAGTTGATACTTTTTTTTAACAGACTTCACGCGTTCACTTATTTAGTCAGTGCTACAGTACCTACAGTGTATAGGAAGATATGGTGGTACAAACTAGTCTTGCCGTGAAATTAACAGTTACACTTGACTTTGACTCTACTTACATAAACATTTACACAAGCTCGTCTCATTTACTTAAGTTCATATCGACCCAAACAACATTTTTTTTTATTTAGCATAATCTTCGAATGAGCGTAAGCGTGGCGACTAGTGAATGACAGACCGCAGCTGGCGAACCGACCCATGACGTCATAACACACGAGTGAGTGCCATCCGCGCTTTGAAATAATTTCGAACAAATATGCGCACTTCGATGTTAATTTTCTCGCCATTTTTATACTCTTCTGTACTAAAGTATGACAGGTCCTAAGTTAACACTTGTCACGATAACATACCTACTGCAATGCATTTGGATGTCACAGAGGAATAAGAGCTAACTAAGGAGCTGTAAAACTTAGTACAGACTACAGACGGCCATTAAAGTACAAAAAGACCTAAAAACACAGTAATTCTCTGTACTTTTTCTTGATTCCTCTGAAATTTATAGACAAATTAAAATTCGTCTTAATAACATTCATTGAAAATCCCAATTGGCACAATTTTGGCTCCGTTAGTGTGACATCCCAACAGTGCAAACTTTCATGGACGAAAAGCAGGGTTTGAAATAAAAGTATCGAAGTACTTAGTATGTTTACTTGGTTTATGATTGTTAACCGTCAATACTTTAAAACGAATGCAGGCATAAAAACATACAAATAAATTTTGTCTAACAAAACTTTACTTCATAATAAAGCATTATTACATAACAGTTAATAATGTGAGCTACATTAATATAGACAAACGGTTGGTGTACATATTCTTATTGACGAAAAAATAGCATTGTTCTATCAGTCGGTACAATTAAACAGTAATAATAAAATGGTTGTCTGTAAAGTCGGTTTACAAGAGATCATTTTACGTGATAACGTCATAGAAAACACTTAGGTCTGTATTACAGAACGAAGCTCAGTCATCGATCGGTGCTCAAGCAGAGATTTTATTCATAAAATGATCAATTAGCGAATGAAATCTGCTTGAGCACCGATCGACGACTGAGCATCGTTCTGTAATACGTACCTTAGGCCGATTGTGCCTCTCTATCGCTTGTTCCGCGCTCTTGCTTGCACGCTCGGCTCAGGCGGAACGTGACAATGAGTCGTGCTTTTTCGTGCGTGCAGCTAGCGTTCATCCGTTTATAAGACGTTATCACGTCAAAAATTAGTTTCTTTACATAACCAACAAGACCTAGCAGTAAATAGGGCGAATTATGTGCCACCTGACACTGTGGTCATAGCCCAGATGGGAAAGACGGGTGCCCCATATACGACAACGTGATCCGATCGGGCGTATAACCTATACCTAATATCACAGAGCAGGAAAAAATGCGTTCGCGCCCTATAGAGAGCATTTTCCCAACCCTTTCATGATTGAAATCTTAACCTTTTACTAATAAATTAGGTACCCCATTCCTAATAAACCTTTGTAGCGGAAGAATAGTCAGTTTGCGTTTTGTTTTTTTCTATCAAATTTAAACCATGCGAAGATAAAGAAGATAAAACTGGATTCCACTGTTATCCAGTGTTTATTAGTAGGTAAGGGGATAGTTTTTGAAGTAAAACTTCTTTACGCACGTTTGACTTGGGGAGTATGTAAGCTGGTGAATACGAGGCGATCGGAAGTTGATGTTGGCACGTAGATCTCCATTGCCAACATAACAAAGTATTTTTTTTATTATTATGCTGGTGTATCTTATAAAATGACCATTTTATTACATTTATAAAAGATAGTGACATTAACATCAGCAAAATTATTTCGGCCTATAGATGGAGCTATATTAAAAAAGTTTTACTTAGTGGCTTCTGCAGCAATTTGAACACAATTTCGCCAATGTCATGTATTCATTGTAGTCAATTAAGATATACCATGAAAAGCTTGTCCGGTAATTTAAAAAAATCGGCCGAGTAAATAGAGTTTTATGATTTACACTAAAACAAATCTGTACTATACTATCTATACAAAAATACCAATAGATGACACATCAAAATATTATAATGTATCGAATCTTGTCAAGGTCGTGTGAAGTGCTCAGCAGCGTCTAGTTATGCTCGGCACGAATATTATTTAATCAATTAATTATTACTTTCGCCTTACACGCACTTACCTTACACTCACTCGGGACACGAACGGAATTAGTTTTCCTGCTCTGTGCCTAATATATTTAGGTCCGTATTACAGAACAATCCTCAGTCATCGATCTGTGCTCAAGCAGAGATTTCATTCACTAATTGATGACTTTATTCATGAAATCTCTGCTTGAGCACCGATCGATGACTGAGAATCGTTCTGTAATACGGACCTTAGTCTGCTGATTTTTTTTTATTATCCCTCCGAATGCAGGCCCAAATACGACACATCGCATGTTGTCAATTACTTATTTATTTTGGATACACTTTACAATTTTTGATCTTGATTAAACAGTTACCTAGAACATGTAATTGTTTCAATATTACGCTTCTTATTTAAACTAATATGAAGAGACAATGAAACAAAACTGATAAGTTTTATTTGGGTAAACGTTGGACGGCAGAATATCGCACCAAAATATTCATTATACCCTTCAAAAATCTCGTTCTTTATCAGTTTTGAATATTCCTCTACGATAATTATAATTTAATTGATTACACAATGGTGTCGCTCGCGGGTACTATTTATTACATGCTACATTTTTAATTTTTTACGTTATTTATATTAAAATTAGTACATTCATTTTCAAATAAAAAAAGATCGATCACGCTGCATTACAGTTTATTTCGAAGTTTGATAAACTGCGACTGTTCATGGCCTTTGAATGTCAATTTGATAAATTTTATATCAGTGATGACAGACAGCGGCACTACTGCCCTGAAGTTGGTTAATACCAAGCTTCGTTGGTGGCAAGGTTTTTTTTTATATAATATGTGTGGAGATCTCACACAACGCCATCTAGTCCCAAACTAAGCAAAGCTTGTACTATGGAAACCAGATAACTGATACAAATACTTAGATACTTTTTGTTTGTAAATACATACATAGAATACAATATAACACCCAGACACAGAACAAACACCTATGATCGTCACACAAATGTTTGTCCTGGGTGGGAATCGAACCCACAACCCACAGTTCAGAAGGCAGGGTTACTACCAACTGAGCTATCGGGCCAGTCAATCCCCAGGTTATAAGGTTATATCCCCATTGGTGGGTTCGCAGCGCAATAACATTTTTTAAATCATAATGATGACTGTACATGCTCAAGACCCAATTAACTACTTCACGGCAGAAAAGTTTCACATCACTGTCATGTATCATGTTAGTACAATGACATCTGCTGTCGAGCGCCGTCGCAAAATCCGTAACCAAAAATAATAATACAATATACATAATTGATAAAGAAATGTCATTAGTGTTTTATAAATGTGCATGTGTGTAGTTTCTGTGGTATCATAATAATCTTTTTCAAATAATTCTATATTACTTTAACATATATATGTATACACCTTTACTTTATTCATAGCCCTATAAGTACTCATAACAGCAGACCTTACATTTGACAAAAACAGAATCACGGAATTTTAGTAGAGCTGCTGCAGTGGTGCACAAAATCCGTGACTATTGAGGTATAATTTTCACTTCTGTGAAAATGATGATCATTGACTGATGATTTACTTAGGAACTTCACAAAAATATTAATTTTGTAATTAAAACAGCATGACCCCTTGACAACCTGTGGCCAGCTCACAAAACTTGTGGCAAACAGTCCACGTAATTTCTGAATCGAAAATTATCGACAGGATTGCTGACCTTGAACTAAAAAAAACGTGTTTAACGAATTTTCACCACTCTGAATTTAGGTGCTTTTTTAGCAGTTGTTTTATAGATGCTACTGAGCAGTCATCCTCGCAAGTGTTGCCAGCCCTACTGTGAAAACCAGACTTAGGAAGACCAACCATGACAATTACAAAGTCTAGACAAGAGATTGTTCGTGAATTATTATGATCTTAAATATTAACGAGTTTTTATTAAATATAACTTTAGTAAGCCGTAGTTTTTTAAAGTAACAGTAATTTTATTCGATCTTTCTCTGGCTCACACGTGACGCGACTCTTTTGAGAGTAGCGAAACTATTCTAGGCCTGTGGTTAAAACAGTAATTTCCTGTTTTTGAACGGCACCGTTTTTGTTTTAAGCGGTTGGCTATACATATTCTCCTGACTTATGAGTTGCAAATTGCAAACGTTGAAATCGAAACAGTGTGCAATGTTGGTCATCCCTATATTGAATTGTAATAAAATAAAACCTAATTAGCAGACACATGATAATATCTACATACTAGTAGTGTACTTATTTGCATAGTTCATGGGTCAATCTGATATTGCATTATGCGCATCGCAAACAACAGATAGGTGCGGTTTAACAGAAAATATGTGCGCATTTTGCGTTACATACTCATTACGCGCACATCGATGTTTTTAACTATTTCTTTGGTTACAATATAATTTGAATTATGTACATATGAGGTACTTATTAATATTTGTGTTATGTTGCAAATAATAAGTAGGTTAATGTTGAACTGACTGTTTCCTATTGTAAGATTCTAAAAGCTTGTATTTAGCTTTGATATCATTAACATACACACAAAAGAAAAATAAACGAATTGTTCTCAAAAAGTCAAAATGCCTAATTATTTGATTTCATAATTTTACAGAACAAAATATTTAACAACGACGCCATAACTACTTTTACATAATTATGAAAACAAAAAAAAAACAACAATAAAACTAATTATAAATATTTGGGATTGATGAGTTATTCAATTATTGTTTATATTTTACGATTCCTAAACCAAACCTAATAATTAAAAAATAATGCTTACATATCGTAATGACATTAATGTCACATATAGGTACATAATAATAGAGACTGGAAGGACATATACACAGACACTCGAGAGCTAAAAATTGAACCAGAAAAATTAATATGAAATCGGAAAATCGTAACTACCCATCAAACTACGATCGGGAATGTAAATCGAATCATTGGACTAGAAATATAATAAACTGTATGCCCATTAGGCTATTATCACCACTGACGTAATGATACGTCTATGATTACCAAAGAATAAATGATAGGCTAATGTATTCCTAGTGATCGCTAGTCGAAAATAATGCGTGTGGCGTATGACTTCGCGATTTCGTATTACTTTTTAGGATTCACTTTTTAGCTCAAAGGGCAAAGTTTACATTGTTCTTTTAGTCTGAGACATATTATACATTCATTAAATTATAGTGCTTGGCCGATAATATAGCATGCCAATACATATCTAATAATAATGTAATAATTTGCACCATAATTTCTCAGGCACCAAAATGACAGTTGAGCTTTTACAGTGAAGTCTAAGGATACACAAATCTGGTTAACTTGCTATATTTTCTGTCAAGCGCAGTATTTATCTGCATCTTTAAATTGATTACATTAGAAGTGAATAAAATGTACAACATCAGTGTCTATTTAAAACTAATTTTCCATGTCAGATAATCATTCTGCATTATTTTATAATTTATCAACCTTTTTTATGGTAAAATCCTTAGGTCACTCCACTGATTATAGGTAATTTTGGACATGGTATGAGTGTACCGTGCTTCGGAGGGCTCATTAAGCTAGCTACAATAGTCTTTAAGCAAAGTCATAAACCTTTGGGATACATAAAAATACTGGCGCCAGAGCTAACCACTTGCCTACACAAGAAGATGAAGAAGGTAATTTTATCAAAGGTTTGTTTTAGGTGACCGAATACAAAAACTGAGCAGTTGCAGGATAGTAAGAATGGTTAATTTATTCTATGCCTACTTACTAGCTTGGATAAGGAAAGAAACAGAAAAAAATATATTTAAAAGTGTCTGCATAAATATATATAAAATAATTTTAAGCAGCTTTGTGTGTTTTTTTTCTTCTGGATATCTCTGCCACTCTTCCACATCGACGTAAAGTGGCAACTCTGTCGGTTTTTTACAGATTAAATCATGGGTAAGTGCAGTCATTATGGAAATATTGAAATGATATTATTGATTGATATTACCAATTGCATCGCTATCAAAGTTTACCTCCCTTCTTGATTCTAAACCACCACAATATTGTGTAGTGTTAGTAGGATAATAGTAAGAGTAGGATAACATAGGAATTATGATTATAATGCTGTACAAATTGTTCACAAATTCTCTTTTCATCTAGCAGCAAGTAGACTGTACTGTCTCAGCTTCTAATAAGTTGAAGTCCATTCCATTGGGCCGATTGAAACCTGTCTTGATGCCATCCCAGCCATCTTCCACCTTGTACTCACCCGTTTGGATACGGTTGTAAACCTCTTGAGCTACAAGAACAAACGCCTCTTCTACATTTTGACCGGTCTTTGCCGAAGTTTCTACATGATGCAGACCTGTAAAATAACAAAATTTGTTTTTGATACATTATCTGCAGTTTCATATTAATTGGAGTGAAATTTCTGATTGGAAGTTTCTTCTGTTATGTGCTGGATTGCTTTGCAGCAGGAATATAATATATATTCTTTCAAACTTATGGTTCAATATACAGGGAGTAACAAAAACCCTGTTAAATAAATGAAGTATGTGTACAGATAATTACAAGTAGTCATATAAAAATGTCTAACAATACCTAAGTTATACGTATCTGAAGTTACAGGCAGTATCTAAATACAAAAAAACAATACCATTTCCCAAAAATGTTTGTGCCACAAGCCGTGCCTATTTTTAAATAGCTAAGTAACTAAGGTAAAAGTAAACGCGGAACCGACAAACGGGGGCCGCCTTTGTCGGCTCTTTTGTAGGATGCCGCTCCTGCACCTGTGTGCCTACGGGGAAATGGGGTGCGCGGGCGGTGCGGCATAGGCGCGGCGCGGCCCGCGGCTTACGCTCAGTCGCACGTGCTCTCTCATGCAATTTAGTCGTTTCCAGTTTGACCGTCGCGAATTTAGTGTCGAGTGTGATGTCGTATTCTAACGACGAATACTACAATATGTTAATGTGCCTTGGTAGAAGTCACAATAATTATGCGGCAGCACGTAGAGAATACGAGCATAATTTTTCTATTTCGCGTGGAATTGAGTTACCGTCATTAATGGCATTCCAGCGATTGCACTTACGTGTTTACAACACCGGTAGTGTAACGGGCCGTGATCAGCAAAGATTTGATGCTGGAAGACCACGAGTATTACATGATGCTGAAGAACAGGTGCTCGATATGTTTGTGCAAGACCCAACACGTAGCACACGCAGCATGGCAAGAGAAATTGGAATTAATCACATGCGTGTATGGAGGGCATTGAAGGAAGACGGTCAGCACCCGTTTCATTATCAACGAGTGCAATCATTGTTGCCCAGTGATTATGAGCCCAGAGTGGCAGATGACGCAGAGTTTTTGAGTCGTATTTTATTAACCGACGAATGCTCGTTCGTCCGAACTGGCGTTTTTAACTGCCATAATGAGCACGTATGGGCTGTGGAAAATCCAATCCGCCAAATCAGCATTTTGATTGATTGACTGAACATGAAAATCGCCTGCCGACAGATGTGTTTTTGAAAGCTCTTTTAAGAGCTAAAAATTACGTACTTATCTTGTTTCTTGACAATACAAAATCACACGTGAATTCGATTGTTTAGAGTGTGGCAGAAAGGCGCGCAGCACTTGTGTGCCTACCACTATTGGTCAAAGAGATCTTTTACGTCATTAAGTTCAGTCTCGCAATCCTACAACGTTGTGGTATGTGGTATAGGGCACATAATCGTATGAAAAACGCTTAAAAAGTAATCTGTGGAATAAATAGCTTCTAGTTCCGTCGCAGTAGGTATGCAAGTTGAATAGACTTAGCGTACCATGGCGGGCGGTGCGGGGTGCGGGCAGGCAGCAGGCTGCGTCGGTGGTGCAAGTACCTATGTTGTCAATATCTGAGGTCGTAAACATTTTTAGTAACGGCATAAAAGGTTTTAATAAAAAGCACACGTAAGTTTTGTATGTCTCGTATTGAAATAGAACTAGTATTACTACAACCTTGAGTTGACACTGGATACGCAGCTCGCGGATATAACAGGGTTTTTGTTACTCCCTGTATAGTGTAAACTCATAATTTTAGATTTTTTTAAATTGTGACGTTTATTGATTATTTTTTAAGAAAATATGATTTTTCAAGTATTTTGATAGCCTTTTTTGTAATACATTATATAACTGAATCTGCTAGTGATTCATAGTGTGCTTTCAATGTTTCTCATTTTACAACAAATAACGATCCATCAATAAGAACTTTCATAAAATGGTGCATTTTAACAATATGAGATATTACTCGGTCAACATATAACAGGATTATTCATGCAACAGGAAGCAAAAGATAAAATCTCAAAAGTATTGCCGCCTCTAAAGTTAATCAAATAAAATTAAATTTGAATAGAATAGCATGCTTTTAATAGAGTACACAACATGATTAAAATTCCAAGGTGGATGTTTTCAACCTAACATGTCAAGGATAATTATCAAGATATTATGTAAATACTGATTTAGTTAAATGCTGAGTTATGCTATAGGGTTTTGATCTGTCTATCACATTACCAGCTGGAAGACGTCTACTGCTGAACATAGGCCTCCCCTGTAAAACACCACTTTGAATGCTTATCATAAGGGAGAGGTTTGCCATAATAACCATGCATGGCAAGCGGCTCGGTGATTGCTGAAGGTTTAAATGTACCAAGGAGAATGCTGCTGCCTATTCCCTGGACATTCCCTTAAATAGCTCTTGCAGAATCCACAGGAAGAGATGGGCTGGTCTTATTCACACACTGCTATGACCAGATGGCCGCATCTGACTATATCACAGAATAAACAATCATACTAGTGGTAGTAGCTATATTTGAAAAAGCCTTAACCTGTTTTTGTATTTTAATTTTAGACAAGTATTGAATAAATATTTTCTATTCTACAAGGTACTATACTTGATATGATACAAAACTATTCTAAATTCAAGGAATGTAGAGCAAATGGATGGCAGCATATGTTTTAATTGTTGATCAATTTTATATTAATGCAAACATTCAATGTTCAACTGGTTAATCACTATTCAATATAAACCTGACAGGCGTTGAATTCATAGACTTTGTAGACCTATGCTTGTTCTAATTTCTACACTTACATGAGTATTTCAGGTTCATAATTTTTCGCAGAAAACATTTTAAAACCGAATTTTATCGAAGGATTGCTATTCTCGTTATCTCTAATTTCATTAAAGTCTATATTAGGGGCAACAGGTCATCACAATTGAGATATTTACCATTTTCCTCAGCAAACATTCTGGCTTCTTCACACGAAACTTCTCTTCTTGCTCCATTTTTAGCGTCTGTTCCTACAAGGTCTACTTTACATCCGACTAGAGCAAAGACAGGGCGATGGGGCTCTATATGCCTTTTAGCTTCCATCATCCACAGGGGTATGTGCTCGAAACTAGATCTGTTACATACGTCGTAAACTAATAAAGCTCCCACAGAATTTCTGTAGTAGGACTTTGTGATGGATCTGAAACGCTCCTGGCCTGCAGTATCCCAAAGCTGCAGTTTTATTCTTGTGCCATCTTTCACCTCTATTATCCTCGCGAAGAAGTCTACTCCCACAGTAGGATCTGATAGCTACAAAATTACGCGCAATTTAGCAATTACCCTAGTAAAATAAATTACGAAAACAGCAGACAGACTTACCTCCGCAAACTTCCCGTCTGTGAAGTATTTCAACAATGAACTTTTTCCCACAGTACTATCGCCAATCAAAATAAGCCTAAATTGGTAATCAAATATTGGGTCAACCATTTTTTAGTCGCAATTTCATCAATTATGAGCAACAAAGAAGATATCGTCAAAAATTACGTATTCCGTAAATGACAACAAATGACAATAGAAAAACATCAAGGACCAAAACAAGTCACACACATTCCTCTACCCACAGACTGCGCTCATATAATTACTGACTATGCTAAAGTTGTCTATGGTACTGATAAAAATACACAAATCATCAAAGTCCCGTTTATAACAGCACTACCTATTTCCGGTTGATGAATGGAAATCCCATAGATAGAGAAAACTACTCTTAACAACTCTCGTATTACTACTACTTATTCTACGGTCCGTATTACAGAACGATGCTCAGTCATCGATTGGTGCTCAAGCAGAGATTTCATTCATAAAGTGATCTATTAGTGAATGAAATCTCTGCTTGAGCACCAATATTTTCAATTAATTTCATTCAATAATAGATCACTTTATGAATGAAATCTCTGCTTGAGCACCAATCGATGACTGAGCATTGTTCTGTAATACGGACCTACTACTCCGAATGAATTGAATAGCGTCAGCCACAGGCTGGAGGCAGGAGAAGATACTATGTGCATGCGACTGTATCTGTAAAAAAGTAGTTGTGAAGGGTGAAAATCCTAGCATAATATTAAATTACAGCTTTGTCTTCGTCTCATAATATCCTGTATTACCAGACAAAGTTGTAAACAAACTTATTGTGAGTATATTCTATTATCTATTTAATGTTTTAGTTCATTCGTTTCATTCTTAAGACAGTTATTATACTCTTTGATTCATTAATTTCACTTGTTGTAAATGTCAATGGGCAATGTAAAATAAAATACGTTTTATTATTTTCATTTGATTTTAACAACTTGTTTTACGTAGATTGCAGACTTACAACAATACACCTAAATATGTGCATAAATGTGCTATCGTTAAAATATTCTTACATGTATAGAAATTAGAAAATAACCTATATTTACATTAAGCTTACTCTGGCGTCCCCGGCCATTCCCACCAAAAGTAGTAATTTGGTTATAAAAAGGTAAAAACCTACATATTGTAGTTTCACAGCTTGTAATTATAGATGCTAATAATCAGATCGTGTTACAGATAGGTAGATAATTATAATTTTACGTAAACATGAATTCAAACCAAATCTACAAGAAGGAAAATATTATAATGGAATACAGTGACAATAAAGCGAAATCTACACCTATTGGTATGTACTTTCTGTTTATTCTATGTACTAATTAGAGTCTACATAATTATGGGAATCACCAATATAAAAAATATTTGGGAATTAATAAAACTGGCTTGAATGGTGACAACACTTCACAATCCAAAAATAGTAACTTGTGATTTTGGTTATAATTACAAAGCTGACTGTATTGAACTGTATTGGATTTATAACCCACCAGAATCAGAATTAAATTAAATATGCTTTACATCTCATATCATTACATATATATCAAGTACATAAGGACTAGTCTCTCAAATTATTTCGCAACATAATTTCAAAATAAGTTTTTAGTTTTTGAATATTTCATTGATAATACGGGTCAAAACATTAAAGGCTTTATGGAAGGTCCATAATATCTTCTTTTCCTACTGTATTTTGTGTTTTCAGCAAAAGTGGCCCCAGAACTGAAACAGAGTGCAGATAACACAGAGATTACTAAAGCATGTGCGGTGCTAGGATGTGAAGACTCTAAAAACTTAGAACCTGAGATGTTCTTTAGGTAAACATTTACATTTAGAATAATGTATCTCATGAATGCCAATAAGGCCATACACTTCAGTGACCATGGTATGAAATCTAATATCAATGGTACCATTTTTAGCTTAAAGTAATTCAATTAAATAGATATTTTAAAAATTATTATATCAATATTATATAACATACATATATAATATATAAATAATATAATCTAATATGTATTAAAAATCTAGAGAAAAACGCATAAAACCTCTGGTTTATCAAAACAGCCATCTTTAAATGTTGGTTAACCATAACTTTATTCAAAGCATTATTTATATTATTTACTGGAGAGAAGCAGTTCCAGCTTGTACACTGCAGTTTTATCCACATACAATTTTCCAGGATAGAATATAATATGCATGTTTTCTAGAAACTTATAATCTGCATATAAATTTCATCAAATCCAATACTACCATTATTTCAGATTTCCTGAAGACCCATCCCTCCGGCAGATATGGACAGACCTCACAGGCCGAAATAACTGGACGCCAACTGACTACTCGTACATGTGCATGCAACATTTTTCAGTTGATTGCTTCATGTGCAATGAGCAAGATCAGATGGTGCTTGTGGACAAGGCTGTGCCATCACAGAAACTGCCAAGACATGTCCTGGAGGTAAATTCCAAAATAACATTTTTGAATTTGGATTTGGAAAGTATCTAATGGGAGCATACCAAAATCAACAGTATGCTCTAGCAAATAAATTCTTGCATCACCTGCTTTGGCATCATCACCATGGCTGTGCCAGCAGTGTTCTTCAGTATTTCAAGTAGTTAGGGTGGCTAGGGTAAATGGAGTGGTGGTGGTGGTGAATGCACAAAACAAGCAGGATGTCAGTATAGGCCGTTATCACCGTAATTTAGAATAAAGCCGTGATTCCATTAGGCAAGTTACTTGTATGTAAATTGCATGCAACTTGAACAAACCTGCATACAATCTATAATTTGCATGTTGGCAGTTTGCACCTGTACAGCCTCTTTTGTTCATCTTATCATCTCACAAATGACTTGGCAAGCCAATCTTCCGCCCATGATACTTAGTTAATGAACTTCTTTATTTCCAATGCAAGTAACTTGTACACAAATATGACGTCATACTTGCATGCAAGACTTGCCTAACAGAACGCGCCTTAAGAATAAGAAAATCTAGTGTAATTCTTACACACCAGAATAAATGTTGAAAATACTGAATATATATACACCACAAATAAAATACTGTGGATTTCGCACTTTAAATACCAAGTTCATCCAAACTTCACTATTGGTATTTCGATCTTGGTTACATCGCATTATGCGAAGTAAGATGGCAATATTGGAGTTCAGCTTGAACTGGTGTAGGGCAGTACTGACTCCGTCTTTTACTGCTGTGTTTAAAATTTTGGTTAAAATTTAAAGACCAGTTCAACAATTTCACTAAAAACTAGACGGATTATTTCCAGGTTGAATACATTGATGAAGAGACATTAGACAATGAAGATGAGGAGTACATAGATACGGACGAAGAATTGGATCAAAAATCATACAAGCATCATGAATTCAACAACATTCAACAAAATAATACTGAAGCAGAAAACATAGAACTGCTTAAACTATTCTCCGAAGTTCAAAGAATGCAACGTCAATGTGTTGGACTTAAAGACAAGTTAAAATACAACATGAAAGTACACAACAGACAAAACCGGTTTCTTTTACGAGTGAAAAAAATTACAGAAATGAAAAAGAAGATTTTAAATCAGAAACGGAAGAAGAAATGTAGAATTTTGCTATCATTACAGGATAAAATAAAGGAAGATACGACAGGTTTAGTTTTAGCGATGCCAACAAGACAAACGGATGATTTGAAAAATTTTGCACTGAGTATATACAAGTATTCTCCGCAAGCATACATTTATATCAGAAATATGTTAAGAACTATGTTACCGAGTACAGAAGTTTTAGACTCCTGGATCACATCAGGATTCCAGCCCAAGAATGTAATGATGGGCAGCAATATAATAAAAGTTGTGGCAGAGCAAACCGATATGGAAATGTCATGTAAAGTTACACTGTCATAGAATTAACAAATCAAAATTAACATTACTATTATTTTCCTGAATAAATTAAAGTTGTAAACTTAGTTGATTATTTTATGAAACATTCCTTGAAATAGTCTACTTGCTGCGAGATCCACCTTCGAGTATGACGCTGCTTTCAAGGGTTTTTAGCCACGTTAACAGCTGAAAAAAGATTTCTTTGTCTTTGTGAAAATTTATGTACCTACGAGCTTCTGGCCGCAGCTTCGCCCGAGGCGTAGCCTATGGGAAAATAATTCAATCACCTATTTAGGGTGGAATTTCGAAAAATCCTTTAGCGGATGCCTACGTCATAACATCTACCTGCATGCCAAATTTCAGCCTGATCCGTCCAGTAGTTTGGGCTGTGCGTTGATAGATCACTATCAGTCAGTCAGTCACCTTGAGTTATATATATTTAGATTAGACGATACTTATTTTCATTTTTTCTATTATCTATACTTTAAATATTTTGCACTAATAAAGCTTCAATTTTGATGTTAGGTATTTGTCCAAGCAAATTCTAAATTATTAATAGCATAATATTGAAATAGCGATTTCACGTAATATATCATTGATTAACAATTTACAATTTCTAGATAAATTCAAACACTTATGAATACCTTCAAATACGTTTACATTAAAAAATAACTATACTACCAGTGATGGGACATTCATTCACTTTCTGACGAAGTAACGGTTCTAATTATAACGAATCCTAATATTGAAATTTGTGTTTTGGTATCCACCGGGAAAATAAAGTTATATTTGGTATCTTACTAAAGAGTATTTTAGTTTCTCGTTCGTTGCCTAGAGGGCACTGTAATAAAGCTCGCTTGGAAAGGCAAGGCGGAGCTGACACGTACCAAACAAATGGAGGGTTCCGTTCTCAGTGCCGAGATTCCCTCCTCTCGTCGTGGCGGTGTGTCGCAACGCAGAGCCTATCCTCTCGCGTGTCAACAAAAATAAATATCCCATCTGTTCAAATATTGTGCAAGTTTTTTTATTGTTTCCCCAAAAAAAGGATGTGTGTGTTTTACTACGAATCGTAAAGGACCCAAGTTTCAGTTCGTATTATTTTTGTGTTCGCAAAGTGTTCGAGTGGCTTTTGTTTTCGTTCCGTATATTGTGAATGGATTTATTAAACCCGATTATGAAGACGGACGCCTTTTGAGGTATGTGCCATGGTTTTCTTAAAAAGTTAAAGTTCTATTTTGGTTATAGGATTAGTGTTGTACTCCGTCGTTGGTCCGATTTCTAAACTAAAGCGGATAGAATGCTGGTGGACGTTCATTGACGGTCAGTAACTGGACTTTTGCAATCACTATTCCCTGTGCGTGTTTACATGCCTTAAATGTAAGCCACAATGCCATAACCAGCGTTGAGGCGACGTTGTATTGAAATACGTGTACATTTTTTAATGTTCACCATTAGCCAACGATAAATAAATGATTATAAATATAATAAATAGTGTAAGTATTAATAATATAATAATGTTTCATTCATTCCACGTGTTGACATATCATTTCTCTTTACGTTTTATGGATCTCGAACAAATTTCTAGTTATTGCTTACGCGTGGTTCAATTGAAATATTAACTTCCGATTTCTTTTGTTACTTGTTGAGTGCGAGTAATTGCGTTGTTACAGAGTTGAAAAATTAACCATAGTTTTGATTTGATTTCCGGTGCAAGTAATTGTGCATTGTGGGTAGAAATGAATAATAATTATTCCCTGCACGTATTGTAAGCTCACACTTATCTGATCGTAGAATCTGATGACGAGTTTTTAAACTTGATTCTGTATTATTTTACATAAATGTTTATTTATATTGTTTAAACCTAAGTGTAGATATTAATTACATATCCGCGTTTTTAAAAAATTAATTTCCGTATTATTTATTTAAGTACTGACGTTAAGATGATGTATTTTTAACGTATTTTTACCCTTTTCGTTCGTGCTACCTATCACATTTTTAATTGATTACTGAACTCGCCGGAAGTTCCGGCGTAGGTACACACGTAATGCAAGATTAATGAGTATACCCTGGATTAACGAAGTCGGCTGTCTGCTCTGCTCATTCGTTATGAACTCGGCCCATTCGTTAATGAACGTGAAAGATACGAATATATTACTATCTCTATATTACACAATATGAATACACAATGAAAGAGAAAATTGCGCTGCGTCCCACTTTTCCACCTTTTCTATTGGGAGATGTGGAGTTTAAACTTTAAACTAGTTCATGTCTTTTGTTGTAAAGTAGATAACTGTGTCATTATCATTAGCATTGCATAGTTTAAAAATCAACAAATTTGAATAAAAATACTACATCTATGTCATAGCGCATTTTTGATTCAGAACTTGATTCACGGAAAATGTCTATCGGCTTACCCAGACCCTTGCACCGACCACATCACCACAATGTCTTCTGTGTCTCGACCAATTAATAAACCTTTATGCTAATTTTTGCTATTCTAGATCTCTGCTATACCAACTTCATCATTCTTATTCTTTCCTCTTTATTGTCATCCTTGGAATCTAAAAACCTGGTTTCTACCCTTCTTTTAATTTCCCATCCCTTCGCTTTGTAATAGCCTTGAATCGCTAGGGAGCCCTCGATGCTCAACATCTATCGTGTCTTATTCAGACCGTTACATAACTCCCCAAGCGCCTGCAGTTGACATTCTTGCCGATGTCATCCTTCCTGTCATTCAACGTAACGTCCCAGTAGGTTACTTTTACGTGGTAGGTAATTTACAGTCGGATATCATATCATTTATTATTATAACACGTGACTGTCGTAGCCGTGAACTAACGCATGCTCTTGACAACCTTTAGCAGCTAGTTCTATAATCTAGAGAGGTCCTAAATATTCAACACCAACCTTTTAAAAAATATTAGAGTATACGTTACGTAACTAATAAAGTCGCGGCTTTGATTATTAGATATTACGTTATTGTCTTATTATCTTCAATGGTACAATGGTCAATTATCAAATTATAATATCACAAATAGTTTATATTTATATTTGATTTTTTTATATTCTATAAGAAATCAGGCGGTATTTAGGTAGGTATTTCCGTACGTGAGCAATTTGTCGTCTCCACAACCCCGAGCCAAATATGCAGTCGTCCATAAACCAATCACCTGCTTAAATACACTCTAATCAAGCTCTAAAATTACCACTAGCCATTAGCTAGTCAACCACTCAGCTGGTTGCTAGCTAACAAGCTATTTAGCTACGTATACCAAGTAGAGGGCCTATCTAATCAACAAGGCGTGCACTTCATTTGCTGCCCAGTATTGCGTCCCAAAGCTATTGCCTAAACATCGAGCTGTGTGGACTACCTGTCTACATTATATTGCACAACCTTCAACTTCAACTTATTATGGCTTCTGTGGGGTTACTGCATTTTCGTCAATGTCATATTGCACAAGATATAACAAAATAGAAAAAAAAAGTATATACCTACTTAGTCAATAAATTATATCCTGAGGGCAAATTACTACTATAAGTACCTACTTATGGAAGCTCGTAAGATTTTTTAGATTGAAATTCCCATTTTAATTACCAAATTAATACGTTTTATTTTAATTAATAAGGTATAGATAATTCAGGTATTTGTTCTTCTTGTTAAAACGAATTTTCGACGTTAGGGATTTTAAAAAACCCACTCAGTTTTATTTTCACCAAAACGTTGAAAGAAAAAACAAAATCCGTTGCCGCTGTAGGCGCTTATTCTCTCTGAAACGCGACGACAGCAGAACCTCCCGTACTCAATATCCGTTAAATATTTATAGCTACCTAGCTAGTCTCGGACTAATGTGTTAACCTTATATTGGGGCTTATTAATTCCTCGGAGAATGGTCGTAATAAGGATACGGAACGGACCCAGATTGTACTAATATTTATTATGTGCCACTACTGAGTGGTAGGTACAGAATAAAATAGAACAAGGGGGAAAGATGAAAAAACTCAGACAGTTTGATATATGCTGACAATGCGAATGTCTAACTTACTCTACCTAAATTTATATTATAAGATTTTATCTGAAAAAATGTTGATTGCTTAAAGGGATTACGCTTAGAGTGATGAAACACTCAATACGCGTAAGCAGTACCAACGTTAGTACGCTTTCTAACACGCACACAAACGTACGAAAAATGTTGCAAGTAAGTAAATGTAATTTTCTCCTAAAAGAGAATATGGAATTGTTCCAATTTCACCAACCTTGCTATGTCATTGGCATATAATTTTTATTCCTGAACATTATTTTTAGAAGATTACTATACAAAATGAAACAAAAATATCTAACGCAATCCCGCCAAAAACAATCAATTAGATTATCTATATTAGGGCGGAAGTGCATGATTATTGTAGGTATATGTAAAAGTGATTCATACGTATAGATATGAATAAAATGGATAATTAGGACTAATTACTTTTTTGCTAAATTTATTTCTATGATGTTTTTCACGAAGTTGTCATGTCTTATGAGGTGGCCAAACATTTTCCCTCTTCTTGTTTCTATTGTCGCTAGTATGTTCCGTTTTCCTAACATACCTATTGCAATGCATTTGGCTTTGTCACAGATGAATAAGTGCGAACTTAGGAGCCATAAAACTTTAGTGTACACGAGCTTAAGGCTTTGTAAGACCTAAAACTATTAGACAAAGCCGTATCTAACGTATATATTTCGATATACTTAGCACAAGAGTCGATGCCCTGATCTTTACAGTGCCTCTATTAATTTCTTACAAGATCAACAAAGACGCGATTTATTTAACACAACTTCTCCACTCTTGCTGGCATTGCTGGCAACACTAAAAATTATTGCTAAGCTAAGTAGCTTCCGCGAGAAATTGCTGTGTTGCGCGATAATACACCTATTATTGCTAAAACTGTTTGTGGAATTATTTGCTATTTGTAATACGGAAAAATGCAATTGTATAGCAATTGGAAAACATAGCTTTATATCACGGAAGTTTAGTTGTATTTGGATTAAAATGGAAATCTTAAATTTGTGTCTGGACTGAATTATCCAAATTTATTGAAAATGGCAATCATCTAGGTAAATCAATGACCGATGAAGGAATGAATGATGAATGAATCCAAAAAGGTATATCTTCCTTTAATGTACCTATTTAGAATTATGAACTGCCTCCTTTTGTTAAGTCGCTTAATTTTATTTTAAATATAGGCGGACCGATTTATTAGGTAAATTAGCGAGTAAAACTCCCACCCCAAAAGGTACTTAATTATTATTTATCTTTTTATGGCATTGAGTAATAAACTTTTTTTTTAAATTTTGACTGTATGCCATAGCCGCGATGACCTATTATTAAAGCTAAAAATGTTATGAAATGGTGATAGTTATGATTATTTGTATGGTGATGATGATTTGTATAAGTACCTAGTCTATTCTGTAAACTAAACTTATTAGTTAATCCATTATCAGCTGATTGCCGCATTTGCAGACAACACGCAAGCAATTATAACGATAATATCTCTGTGATTGCACTACACTTACACATATAAACCGCCTTTCCGGTTTACATAATCTGTTAACCTTTTGATGATAAGCGTATCGCATTGCATAGGTAGGTACTTTAAATTACAATGCTGACCCATTCACAACCTTAATACCTACATAATGGGTTATCGAAATCATTTAGGTTCGGTACCACAAGAACGTACACAAAACATTTTATAAAAATTAGCCCAGTCGCTCAGTGATATACTCACGTATAGAGAAATTATAAGTAGGTATACATAATAGTAACGCTAAACGATCACATACATAGATCCTGGACCCTAACTACGATTCCCTGTGTCTAGGGACCCAGGAACTACGAGGACTATCGTCTCAACACCCAGACACAGAATAAGTATTCGCGCTTTTTTTTCTGTGCACAAATACTGATTGAACCTGCAGGCTCCGGGTTATGAGCCGACCTGTTCAACCACCACACCACAGAGGCTGTCAAATGTTTCCACTACTTTGGATTCGTAACTTCATGTCTGTAAATCGCATTGGTTAAATATCACAACTTTGTAGCTTGTCAATCCTATTAGCGTTCTTCGAGAACGGTTTCAGAGCTTCATCCGATTAGCACTTATACTTAGGTACCTATACCTACTTATCGAGATTATAACTGTTGCGGTGGAGGAAAGTCAGAAAATCCGAGATTTTGTTGTAGGCAGGTTTTTAGAAAGACCCAAAACGAGATGGCGTATTACGGGATTTACGGGATGAATTAAAAACCGTAAAAGTAGGTATGTTAAATAATTCAGCCTGAAGGAAACCGTAAAAGAACTACCTACATAAACATACGTATATCTACGTAATTATGGCAATTTCTGCGCCAATATTATCTAAACTTATATAATAAAGAATAGAATAAGAATAGGCTTTAAAATAACTGGAGCGATTTGAAAAATTCTTACAGCATTAGAATCTTACATTATCCTTTATGAACATAGGCGATTGAATATATATATTACCCGTGCAAAGCCGGGACCGTTGCGTTGGTTAAATATTTTGCGAGTCCCTAAATACCCACTACTGTGTGGTAAAAAAGTCTTGCCCATCTCATATTAATACGACATGCCACAATATTTCCAAAATAGAAAACTTTCTAACCTCAAAGCGCCGGCATGGTGACCGATCTCTCATTCCCAATAGTCCTAAAATTCCTCGTAAATCGAATCCGCGCGTCCTTCGCAATGTTAAAAGGCACCAAATGGCATAATGGCTATCGCAGCGGTTTCACGTTTCACCTATAAAAGCGTCCATTTTGATGGCCTATAAAATGTTTTGTTAAAGTGTATGAATAAACCAGCATAGTAGCGATACCGATGACGGGAGGGAGCTATCAGCCGCTATTATATACTCATTGGTGGAAAAAAATGTACAAATATTCAATTTCTGTGTGATTCGGACAGGTTCTGTGTTTCTGTGTGTTTTTGCTTGGTTCTGTGTGTTTCTGTGTGTTTCTGTGTGAATCTGTGTGGTTCTGTATGGTTCTGGATGTTTCTTGATGGTTCTGGATGGTACCTACACCATACCAGCCATATAAGTATGTATAAGCGATTTGTTTTGAGCTTTAGTTTGAGTGGAATGAAACGAGATAACTTACTTATTCTATAACCGTACTTTTTATTTCTGAAAATTTTGACGTTCTTATTCCATTCGCCATGTGGGCGAAACAGAAGGTCGTAGCTAGTAGGTGCTGCTTATTTTTAGACTTTTTGTATTGTATTATCGATAATCGCTAGATGGTACCACGTTCCAACGATAAGAGCCCTGATTTTGATGGGTCATAAATGAACCGAAATCATGTGTAACGGGCAGTTAAATATACTTACATATTGTATTATTTCCTTAATATGACTTTCGGGTACAGAAGCCGTTTATTTATTTAGTACTAACTAAGTTTTACGCCCTAAGCCCTAACCCTGTCCAAGGGAAGAGGAAAGCAAAACGGGAAAATGAATGGATGAGACGGCAATGGAAGGAAGCAGAGCCAGCTTTCCTTCCTCTTTTTCCCCTCTCCCTTCTCTCTTCCCTTCGACAGGATGAGTAGAGCTTCATCTTCGTTATATAAACTTTCAGCTACTTTTCTTCTCCTTTATTCGCTCCTGTGAAATAACGATTACCCCAGTAATTTATTATTTCGATCAATCATTGACCCAAATGCCGATTTTCATTGATAAATCTTCGAAAACAAAGGAGGTTAGATAAAAACGTTCACCGCATTTTCACTCTATTAATTTGGTTCATCATAAATTCTATACCTACTTAGCTGGCGTACCCAAGCAGATTACCAGCGCATGCCAAATTTTAACTGCATAGATAATTTAATTTCTGAAGGAATTCTCATTTGTCGTAGGCCGGTGCGGACGTCCTTGCTCAAAACATCTAAAACCTATAACTTCTGTTTGGATGAACGGATTACGTATTACTATCCTCAACTTAGTCTGTGGATTGTGGGTAGGTTCGTTCTTACAATAATAATAATAACGCCCAACGATCACATACATAGATCCTGGACCCTAACTAGGATTCCCTGTAAGAACAAAAATAGATTAGTTGCATCAGCGGGCGTTCCATGGAGGCAAGTAGTAAAACTTTGCGTTGCTCTTTGCATGACAGTCTGATAATGTAGGTAACGGTTAGGAGATGCCCATTCATTCTTGACTTAAAAAGACCCAGGTTGTACCCAGGAGGAAACACTGTTGTTGGAAGAGCATTCCATTCAGTCTGCACTAAAGTTGGACAACTCTTAAGTACGCACTTAGGTATTCCTCTGTGGCAAATGCATTGCAGTTGGTATAACATAAAGGGATAAGTGCGAACTTAGGAGCTATCAAAGGTTAGTACAGACGGGCTTTAGTGAAGTCACTCGTATATTTATTTATTATAAGTATGTTTCTTTAATATTTAACCGTTCATACTTAGAACCGGGAAACAGTGGCGGAAATGGAACAGGAGAAAGAAACTTTATTACAATCGAGTGTCGTAAATATTTGTGTAAAATTCTTAGATAGTTGCCTCTAGGGCTGTGTTTTTTATGACCGTGAGGAGCTAACCATTCGCATGATGTTACGGCTGCCCATAATTATCAGTTGCAGTGTCACTCGGAACTCTATAGTTTCGCGTGACACTACACTGCGCACGTCATCCCGAGTCATCGGCACAATCTAGTAATAACATTACTAGACTGCGAGATCAGTTGCGCACTACTGCTTGGCGGAAGAATAACTGGCAAAGCGGTGGTAAGTACCTACCTATACGAACTTTGCAGAAAAGTCCTACCACCTAGTAAAATGTATCTAAGTATATACGTAGTGTGTTACGGCTTGGTCCCATCCACCCTCCACCCTTCGCTACCCTACCACCGGGATCGATGGGAAAAGTGTCATCATCCCAGGTAGCCTAAAAAACGGTGCTCACATAAATTTCATGGCACAGTAAATTCTGGGGTCACTGATTGACAGACAAGGTAGGTACTGTACATTCCAAACCGCTAGGTCTATGACATGATATTTAGGGTGTATTTTTATAGCGTAGCATCTACTAAGAAATGGTTACTATTGAAAATCCAACCCCCAAAGTGTCAAGTGTGGTGTTAAAGATTGTTGAGAAACGCAGCTGAAATCGACGTCTGCGCATAGAGTAGTATAAGTCTGCGTATATATATATAGTTGCCTCCTAACCTCATGTTACAATACTTCTTCTTCTTCTTATGGCTTTCTATCGCGTTTTTGCGATAATTCTGCCAATGTCAAGTGAGGAATTTTTGTACGGATTTGTCATGTCGATGTCTTATTTGTTTTTTTTGGCTCTACACTTTTGTGTATTTAGCCAGTGTCAAGTAATTAAAGTCTTATTTTGTCAGTCAAAATGCCACAGTAAAATTGTGGATATTTTAATAAAAGCTCTAGGAAGCCTTAAAGAGAAAATGAAATGGCATAGTTTTAAAACCAACTCTCGTGAACGTTCACGAACACCTAACGGATAATAATCCACCCTTATCACACGTTAAAATTAAAAAATACACGGGTTATGGTAAAAATACAAAATCAAAACCGCCATTTTCGGATTCTTTTCAACGACCCCATTTTACAATAATTATTACACCGTAAAAGAAAGTGTTTCCCGCGACTTGTGGCATAACATTATGACGCCATTACAGCAATAAACAATGGCCGCAAGAAAAAAGAGGCGTACAACGTAACCTGTCACGGGTCAGTTGACAACGTAAATAAGTGGGAAAATACGGTTTTATTTAAATTGTGGCGGTAAAGGTAAAATTATTTGCAACATTATGCAACAACAAAGTAATTCGCGATGACTTATTTTCAGAGTAATTTTATTGTTGTTAGTTGTGATTGTAACACGCTTGTGTGACTGGCGTGAGATATTTTAACTCTATTTTTTTAAGTAAAACTTCTGTACGCAAGCTTGACTTGGGGAGTAAGCTGGTCAATTCGTGCCGAACGGAAGTTTCAGTTGGTTCACGTAGTCAACCATTATCAACACAACAAAGTTAAAAGAATTGTTAAGAATGTTGGTACGTCCGGTAAAATGACAATTTAACATTATTTTCAAGATGGCGACATTAACATTAAACAAAGCAAAAACAAAGTTATAACGGTCAATAGATGGAGCTAAACTAAAGAAGTTTTACTACAGTCGTGTGGTATAAAGCACGCTAGTTTTTTTTGCAATGGTAGCGGTGTGCATTCATCCCGGACTTGCTGTACTGGCGCACTTGCCCATTAAAGCATAGTCTTGCTTCCTAATTTGGTAACGAGAACGGCTACTAAATATTTATCTTGTTAGAAACGTGCCTATTAGAAAATATTCTCATCTGACGAGATCTTACCACCTAACTTAGTACCTAATAGTAGTCTATAACTTTCCGGTTACCAAGCTTTACTACTGAGCTGTGAACTGGACTGTTTTAAAAATGGAAAAGATTTGTGTGGCGAAAGCCAAATGTGTCGTCGGAGTTTTGGCGGGAAAACGAAAAAGATCGTGTCACCGCATTGTATTATTTTCCAAAACTTGTGTTATTTTCAGTGTTAGTGCATAAAATTGGTGGCATTTTATTTGTTAAGTGCTGGATTACAGGCATGAGTGTGGGAAAGTGGTATAATGATGGTGGATCGTTTCTTTTCGTGTTGTTTCCAAAACTCCATTAAAGCTTCTAATAAAGTTGCTACAATTTTACTAGGAGTATGATTTGACTAGACTGTGACTTGACGACTTCGACTGTTACTTGACTTGACACATATATACTATGAATTAACTTGATAAATTATCAAATACTTGACACAGGCAATATTTTTTTTAAATTTTTTTATGTTAAGGAATGATGTGACGAGCTAGCCGTTCGCCTGATGTTAAACGACACGGCTGCCCATACCAGCTGCAGTGTCACTCGGAACTCTAGTATAGAGTTTCGCGTGACACTGCATTGCGCACGTCATCCTGAGATATCAGCACAATCTAGTAATAAGATTACTAAACTGTGAGATCAGATCATAAAGTCTCATTTGCCCAGTAATTTCACTAGCTACAGTGCCCTTCAAACCGGAACACAGCAGTGCTTGCACACTACTGCTTGGCGGCAGAATAACTGGCAAAGCGGTGGTACCTACCTAGACGAACTTTTCAGAAAAGTCCTACCACCTAGTAACAAAAATATACAAAAGAGTGGAGTCAAAACAAAAACAAAAAAAATGTGTCGTCTATATTTAAAAAAACATATTCATCTAACATTTAGGTTAGGGTTAGTGCCATTTACGTGCTTTTACACTAAACATTAACAATGATCGTAGAGACGCTATAAAATCTTTACTTAGGTACCTATCTTTTATAGGTACTTACTTAGTTATTGGCATAATACTTAAACCCTAGGGGCGACAGTAAAAAAGACATTATTCATCTTCAAGCAATGTTATTTTATTTTTCTGTACTTAGTCTACGATGTGAGGAAAATACAAAAAGGAAAAACACATTCCTTTTTCTCGAGTCCCACAATGTGTCTATTTCGAGCTTTATTTTCATTACATTACTAAGTGTCGTTGTAACAGCGCGTCGTTGGCTGCATTTCTGTTGGCTCTGGCCTCAAATTTCGTCAGTATTTACGATTTTTCTATTCCAATAGACTAGATCTATGAAAATCTAGAGGCATAATGGCCCTATAAATACTTTTAGATAGTTAGACTAACGGGATGTTTTTTAAACGAGAAAACCCGCATTTTTTTGAACGGCCGAATGCTGTTTGTCTCTGACTTTTACAGCGCCGCCGGGCGGATTTAAACTCTCATTCATCCGTACCTAAAGCCAGGAAATAAAAAAAATAATAATAATCAAAATAAAAAAATCCTTCACATTTAACAAGCAACTAGCGTCATCTATTGAGAGATATCACCCGTAACAGCTGCAACAGCTACTTCAGTGGATTCAACGCTACCACCACTATAAAAAAATTAAAAAATAAACTTAGTTATTTTTTAATTTTTTTATAGTGGTGGTAGCAAGAAAATTGTTTATAATTCACCACACGACTGAAGTAAAACTTCTTTAGCTCCGTCTATCGGCCGGTATAACTTTGTTTTTGCTTTGTTTAATGTTAATGTCGCCATCTTGATCCGTAAATAGTCATTTTACCGAACATACCAACACAATGATACAAATTTTTAACTTTTTAATGTTGACAATGGAAATCTAAGTAACGTTCGTTCGCCTCGCATTCACCAGCTTACTCCCCAAGTCAAGCGTGCGTAAAGAAGTTTTACTTCAAAAAGTCTCGCAGGTCACGCTTTCAATTAGAATAATATTTAGTATCTATATTGCGGTGTATAAGACTAGGTGCAGATAAAGTAGTATAAAATTTTTACGGGTGAGTTCCTTATGTTATCTTTCTTGTCACGTCTCACGCGCGCATCCCTTACGTATCCAGTATTTTTTGGTAAAAATATATATTCCTCTTCATATTTGTAGAGGTTTATTCTGTTTATCCAGCCTTGAGAGAGGAAGAGCGTGTGAACCAAGGACGCTTGATTATTAGTACGGTTTTCTGATGAGCTAATGCCGGTTTTCTCTAACTACCCTCATAAAACTCAAATGTTGCACGTGGGATTTTAGTATTTTGCCTATTAATAGGCATGACGACAGTAATTAAGAATCACTAAAATAACGTGTTTATCTAATGAGATAGGATAAATAGTTTTTTAGGGCAGAATGTTGATTCATTTATTAAATTAAAATAAAAAGAACTAGAACTAGACCTTTTTGTCATTTAATCTGCTGCCAAGCAGTAGTGCGCAAGCACTACTGTGTTCTGGCTTGAAGGGCACTATAGATGGTGAATTGACTGGGCAATGAGACTTTATGACCTTATTACTAGACTGCTGGCTGTTTCAGGATGACGAGCGCAGTGCAGTGTCACGCGAAACTTTATACTTTAGAGTTCTGAGTGACACTAGCTGATATGGGCAGCCGTGTCGCTTAACATTAGGCGAATAATAATAATAACGATTATATTATAGAATATAAAAGTACACGATGTTGATGATAGAATAAACAAATACTCAATGAAATAATATAGTGCGATATTCGGAAATATTAAGGCACGATAATTGAAAGTTTGGAGTCCGGTGAACAACTTATTTAGGTATTTTCCAACTACCCTCAAGTAGTAAAATCCGCAACAATATGTAAATACCCTGCAATAAAGATTAAAATATCGGTAGAGCATCGTAATATGGGATAGATTAATAGTTATTTTATTACCCACCGTCTAGACATTAGACAAGGCGCTGAACTCTGCAATCATTACTGCAGTTTATCAGATCAAGTTAAGATGGATTTGATATTAATTTTATTGTTTTTATTTAAGTGGTTTATGCAGCATACACTATGAAAGGCCCTATCTACGCACAGTCGAGAATTGCTGCTCATCGAGATTTCATTCATAATAATAATAATAACGCCCAACGATCATATATTTATTTATTTATTTAATACTTTATACACATAAAAAATACAAAGGAGGACTTAATGCTAACAGCATTTTCTACCAGTCAACCAAGGCGTGCAGAGAAACAATTTGATTAGGCGTGCATTTTTGAACATTAATTTATTTAATTTATTTATACATAGATCCTGGACCCTAACTAGGATTCCCTGTACCTATCTAGAGACCCAAGAACTACGAGTAATATGGTCCCACAACACCCTGAAACAAAGCCAAGTATTTGCGCTTTTTTCCTGTGCAAAAATACTTGTCCTGTCAAGGAAATAGAACCCGCCACCTCCAGGCTATGAGCCAACCTATTCAACCGCCACACAGGCTGTCAATTTCATTCATATATCGAATAGATCTCTACTTGTATATTTGTGAATGAAATGATCGGCGACTTAGCATCCTTCTGTAATATAGGTCTTAAATTACTGACATAAAAACTCAAAACTCAACTTTTTTAAACAAAGTATGTTCTAACATTATAGTTTTATGGTAGTAAATGATGTGACGAGCTAGTCGTTTTAAGCGACACGGCCTTATTATTATAGCGTTCCTTCCTATTTAAAAACATATTTAATGATTTTTATTAAATCTTTACTTTTAACTTTTTTAAACCGCGTTCTTTATCATTTGATTCTCATTCGTCTATTTGAGTTTAGAACACGAACTATGTGTGTGAGGTTGTGAAAAAACCTATTAATTATACACAGAGAGCTCAATTTCAACTCTATTGAAAAATCATCACGGTCTTTTTTGGCTTGTAGTGAAATAGACATAGAAGGTAACCCCTCCAGTCGAGTTGCGTTGTTCACAGGAAGTAGAGAATAGGAATTTTTATGCATGTTTCATTATTCCAGATTTGTGTTTATTTATGAAACGAGTCGGTTTCATGTTCATGTGAACCGGATTTGGAAACGACTTCATTTTGATGAGACGAGTCGTGTGTGGAGACATTATGTCGGATAAACCCCTTGTCTTCTGAGAATTTGTAGCAGGTGGCGTCTTCACGCATCTAGGAGTTTTGTACGTTTGTAAAGTAGTCTTGTCACTTGATTTATACGAGCTACCGAGTTTATTTTTTACCATCTGTCTGCTACAGGGTACAACTAACATTTATTCAGTGTAGGTACATAGAGCTTATAATAATTGAAGGGTTAAGAATAAAAAGGGTTTAACTGTCAAATTGTTAGTTTCGAGAAAATTGACTTTAAACTTTAACGGCTTAATTTAATGTAGAGTGCTTAAAAGGTAATAGAAAACATTTTAAACATTTCTACACATATTTATGCCTTGATCGAACTTTTCATTAACTATGAAAATCTGAATATTCTCATCAATAAGTTGATAAACACTGCATCGTATGAAGTAGCCGCAAGCTCAACACTACATCGGGCTCTACACGATAATCCAAAGGGATCGGATTCTCGACTAAAATAGAATGCAATCGATCGACTGCCGCACTAGATATCAATTTTTCACAACACTGGCTCCGGGTGAACCGTCTAAAATTGGCTCAGCTGTTTTTACGTCTTGTAGACTTTAAAAAACCGTTCCTTTATTAAATTTTGGAAGGGAACGTTGTAAAGATTTTTGATCGTGTTTTAGGATTTAGCGGATATAGGACGTTCATTACTAGGTACCAAGCGCACCACCAAAAAATGTCGCAGGGAATATTTTTTCTCTTCAGCAAGTTCTACACTAAGCTCTGGCCTCAAGTCTTCTATCTATTTAAATGAAATTTCTTCGCCACATTTTCTGTCATTAATCTAAGATTATGAAGCAATGCAATCGCAATTATAATAAACAGCAGATTTGGCCAGTAGTGCCGTGGGTAATTTTAAAAAGGGCTCAATATATATTCCCCAAAATACTAGATGCACCTATTTACAACTTAACCATATTGTCAATTTTTGGTCTAGTGGACCATTGCAATATTTCTGCCATAGATGGCATGGAGATACGAGAAGTCGATTGGCCTGGAACTTTATAAACTTTTCGCATCGTGACTCATTAACTATACCTACACATATCCGATACATTTAATGAGTCAGTTGACTTCTCTGAAGTCTTTTCTATCCTGATTTTGGAATGTAATGCAGTGAGGAAGAGAAGTCTTACATATGTAGATATGTAAGACTTTTCTCTCTATCTTCTCTCTTCTATCCAAAGTATTAAGTACCTACCCGTTTCAGTAGTATCACCAGATAAATGAACAAATAAATAACGCCCAACGATCACATACATAGATCCGGAACCCTAACTAGGATTCCCTGTGTGTAGGGACCCAGGAACTACGAGGATCATGGACAACACTTAACAACACAGAAAAAAAATATCGCAAATACTTGTTTGCGTTATTTTTTTCTGTGCACAAATACTTGTCCTGCCGCGGGAACCGAACCCGCCGCCTCCAGGCTATGAGCCGACCTGCTCAACTACCACACCACAGAGGCTGGTGAAAACATGTAAGACCATCAGTTCAGGTAATGTAATTTTTTTACTCATACAATATTTTATTACTAAAAACTTCCAAAATATAAACATTATTTTTCAGCCCGTCATCTGAATTTCAGGCAAAAAAGCTTTAACAATTTGCATACCGTATAAAATTAAATTCCTATATAATTTACTTACAATGAAGTCCGCCATAATATTTAATGGCTGGCTGGCGAGGCGGTCCCATTAAGGAATGCTTTAGCTTTGGAGGATTCCGCCTCACAATTACAGTCTCGTGAGTTTCCAACTTGCTTCTCGGCGTAAGTTCCCTTTGAGACACGCAGCAATGTATTTTAAAGGTCTGTCATTTCACTGACAGACTGAAACTAGCAGAGCAATTCTGTAACTCGTGAAACGGCCTTCTCATTAAATTTTAAACTAGAGGTGGTTTCGCCCGCGTATCTTCATACAATCTTTTAATCCACTTTGACTGTGATGAATTATCAAGGCGGGTCCTGGCGATCTGAGAATAGAACTACCCCATCATTCGTGTCGTAGGAACCGCAGAACATCCTCTTTGGTACACGAAAATTTTCTGCGATCATAAAGCTGCTTACTTCAGTACTGATTAGTGCAGTTGGTGCCTACCGAATTTTACAGCGTCACCATAAGGCACCCGGCTGTCAACAGTGGGAGACAACCAGCTCAAGGGCACCTTTGGGATGCGAGAGTTTGTTTATAGAGTACACAAAGCAGTATACTTAGAATATTTTCAGAATTTTAATTGGTAAGTAATACAGTAACAAAATAAATTGCTTTTGATTAATGTTGTCAATGGTTAAAGGTTCTTATATAGCAATTGTTAACATTTTAAGTACCTACTGTAATCGATTCTGTGCTGTGTTTTGGTCCAGTATAGTGAGCGGTGACCTTAATCTGGGTCTCTCCAGTCTTGCCAGTTCAATTATAAAATTCAGTTTAAATTGCAGTCTTCGTTGAGTTGAGACTCGTCTTGATTTCGATGTTAAACTAAACTTTCTACATTTCAATAGACAGAATCGTTTCATTCAAATCACTGTTATTTCAACCTTTGAATTTTATTTAGTAATTTTATATCCTTTGATTTTAAAATATTGTGAAATAATGAAATAAAATTCAAAGGATGAAACATTGAATTTTATTTAATATTATCATATGCTTTCATGCTTTAAGTTTCATCATCTGTTACTGTTTTTTTCATCTGGTGTACAATAAAGAATTTTTGTATTGTATTGATTTTAACATATTGTTTGTTTTTTCAACACCACCGGCTACTAATTTTTATTCAGATACTGGCTATTCAAACGTTGCTTGGAAGAGATTGGTATCAGTAATATAAAAAAACACACACAGCGCCATCTAGCCCTAAACTGGTCCAAACTTGTACTATGGGAACCAGATAACTGATACAAAACTTATATACTTTTGTTTGTAAATAGAATACATAGAAAACAATATAAAAATCACAGAATTCATCCTATTTTTATGATAACAATATGTATACCTAATAAGACTGTTCTTCATATCACTACTTCATTAGATTTTTTTTGCCTGCTTGTGTTTTTATACATGGATGTTGGAAGGATCTTTAATCAAGCAAAATTTTACTTTACGTCGTGCTTACGGCGGAGTCCGATCACAAAATCAACAAAAAGCGCTATTATTGAAAGCCCAGTGCGATGTGACGCAAAAAAATAAATAGATGGATAAAATAGTATAAATAGGAAATAAAACGTAGAAGAACGGCGACCGAACACAATTTAAGTAGTTTGATTTTTCAAAATAAAATTGTAGAATGACCCCATGAGTGGAGTGATAGCTGGAGCCAACCAACCAAAGTAGGTACAGTAAAGTATCTACGTTACCAAAGCGAAACTACATTTCAGCGACAACACCATTTTATTTACGAATTAAATATCCTTAATTGTGTTTTAAACACATCATCAGTTGATATTTAATTGATACGCTTATTTCATTTAATCCCGTAAAAATGACATGTTTTCAAGCGCAAACCCAGTTTGACATCAAATTATGATTTGCGATTTTCAACTTTAAAGAAAGCTCTGTAGAGACGCCTTAAAACAAAACGTGCGTAACGCTACCTTAATTAATTACTTATTCAGGCAAATTATCTAACGCAAGGGTAGATAATCCCATCCACAATACGTTTTCCATTAATATTAGATGACGATGCTACTATAAAACCTTGTTTTTCCCATGGAACATTATTAACGTTGTTAAAAAAGTTAATTGGCATTATCCACTCATCTCGTACGCAAACAGTTTAAAACTTTTAATTAAAAACGGCTCACGTAGTCTGTGGCGTAAGAGCGCATCCGCACTCGGGCAGTCACAAAATGTTCCGGATTTAAAAATCATTCATAAAGCCAATGTTCTTTTAATTTCTGTGAGAATCTAGTTGAAAAATAGAAGACTTGATGTTAAGCCTCTTTTTCTGAGTCGATTTTTTTTCATTTACTATGGCTAGCTAAAGCTCTGTTATAATTAATATGTCTCAATTCGCCCGGCCGGTTTCGCAGAAAGTAATAATAACTTTTCACATAAAAATCTTTATTTGCGCTTCAAACGGATGGTTAAGGTTTTTATACTTATTTGTACCGACTACGGGCAAAAATTGCTGAATATTAAATTACTAGTACGGCTTAGCGGCGTCTAGACGTGAAAATAAGCTTTTAGGGCTTTGCTCTGCTCTATTTTAAGGCTTTGTTGGGAGTAGAAAAACAGCCTTTTATCACGGCCTTATAGAGCTCGATTTGTGTGTGAGGATATCTTAGTTTTGATTAAGATTCGGAAACTTTTCAAAATTTTTATACAAATCCGTAATAGTTTTTATACACGATTTGTGATTAATTACGAAGCTAAATTAATCTGATAAATTATAACTCTCGTCATAGTAAAGATTAATATATAAGATTAATAAATAAATTATAGGACTAGGATAAGCTAAGCTTAATACAAAGCTAAAACTAATGAAATATATAATTTACAAACAAATACTTAGATAAAAAATACAACGTAGGGAACGTTGCATTTTTTCAGTCCAAATGTTTTTTTTGTAGTAGTAGTAGTAGTAGGTGGTTTTCAGTATTAGTCATTAAATCATTGTAGTATTTAGAAAATAAAGGCAATTGGCTGTGTTTAAATATTTTTTTTATACAAATTTAAATTGTATTTTCGATGGGTTTTCACCTTGCCGTTTATTAAATTTTAAATTTTATTAAGCATAATACTAATCAAAGTTTTGTGTCTAGTAATATTTCATAAATATATAAAATATTTATGAATTTTACAAATAATTTAGGTACTTTCTTATGAGCATAATGCACAATAACCACAACAGTCAAATTCTGTAGCTGTTTTCATCTACCAAGTTCCTGACATCCGCATTCCTTGTCCTAATTCCAGCTCTTCCCGGTGCTTATCTCCTCATCAATACAGATGACTGACAGGCCTACTTGTTAGTTTGGCGCCAGTCTATTTGAATTTGGATTCATGCATCACTCAACCACTGTAAGCTATTACGCATTCGATATTATTGTTAAGTATACAGACACTTGTAATTAATTGACACTAATCATTACTGCGACACTCTAATAATAAATACTGGGACACCCCACTAATAATTACTGGGACACCCCACTAATAAATACTGGGACACCCCACTAATAATTACTGGGACACCCCACTAATAAATACTGGGACACCCCACTAATAATTACTGGGACACCCCACTAATAAATACTGGGACACCCCACTAATAATTACTGGGACACCCCACTAATAAATACTGGGACACCCCACTAATAATTACTGGGACACCCCACTAATAAATACTGGGACACCCCACTAATAATTACTGGGACACCCCATAATTCTTAGTGTCAAGCTGAAGTCCAATGGTGGACCAAATCGGTCCCATATCTTTGTACTTATGATCCTTGATTTTTTATAGTTTAGTAGCCGCGGGCATTATTGGGTCATTTACAATTAAACTCCCGATCCCTGTTTCGAACAGTCGACGAGTAACTAATACTATACGAATACTAATCTACTAATACTACTAATGCTAATCTTTTATGGGACCTTCATCTATGATCTAGATTTGATCAGTGTGCGTGTATATATTACATCACACTAATATTATAAAGGCGAAAGTTTGTATGTGTGTATGTTTGTTACTCCTTCACGCTCTAACGGCTGAATGGATTTGGATGAAATTCGGTACCAAGATAGCTTATACAGTGGATTAACATAAAGGCTACATTTTATCCCAGAAAAAAGAAATGCTCCCGTGCAATGAGCAAAATAATTAAAATAGTATAAATAAGTAACTAGTATTAAATAATTGTATAAGATTTTATAGTCATGATTGCTAACGTTTGCCAAGGAGAGTCGCAATCTTCAGTTCGGCTGTGATCATGGCGCCGGAATAACAAACAAATTACTTGGTAAATATCCTACGATATTTTAGATACGTTCTTTTTTCTATCGTATTTTATTTGCTTGCCCGACTGACAGACCAACTCCTTTGATATAAACATAAACTCGTTCGAAGCGAAGCGCGAATAGCATCGACTCGGTGAGGGATTGAGATAGCACTTTATTTAATTGGTTTTGGTTTGTGTATTAACTACTCACTACTCGTACTGAGTAGTTAATTGAGCAACTATTTTGTAAGAAATTTATGAAAACATTCGCGTGCGGATGCGGAGTAATTTTATTTGGTAGGTTGTTATCTACCTACGTTATGTATTTATTTAGAGATAATTTTTTCAAATATGATTGTATGTATTAAAAAATGTATTAAATAGGGAATTTACTGATATCGAGCATATTTTTATTCATTATTTAGTTTGGTTCAATATTTCCAATGAATCCAAAACTTCCGCACCCAGGTTATCAAGTTTGGCGGTACATAAAAAGGTCTATCCGTCGGTAACCGTTCTGAAATATTGCCAATATATTCACTTTTCAATATTCACGCATTTTTCTCTATCCCCAAACACAATTTCAACACGTCCTTTCGCTTGAAAAGGAAATAACAAATCGTCTTGTGGAGGGGACGAGCCGCCATGACAGCCTTTCCCGCGGTTTTTTTCTTTTTTTTTTTTGGAGGCAGATTTATTGCGTCTTCAGCCTTGGTATTGGCCGTAACCCGCAACAGATGTTTGGGTGACTTGGGCCTTTGTGGAAATCTTATTATAGTCTAATGTTTTCCTTAATCCATTGTGAATGCTACGTCCCACGCACGTTTGTATGGTAATGTCTTTATTCTTCGTAACAGATTTCCGATTCTCAGATTCACATCTGATTTGTATTAAGTGAGTAAGTATTATTAAAACCTGTTATCGCAAGGTTTGTAGATATTTCCAAATATTCAAAGTCAAAGTCAAAGTCAAAAGATTTATTGCAAATAGGCTAATTTTAGCACTTTTACAAGTCAAAATTATACTAGGTACTTAAAATTAAGTCATTTCACTAAGCATATAAAATTATAAAGTGCTTATTGTCAAATAATATAGCAAGCCCATTACAATATATGAGTTTGAAAAAAAGCAGTTCTCTTTCTCACTACTGGTGCAAGCAATCCGGCACAATGCAGAATTGAAAACTTTGATCCGAAGCTTCGATTACAACTGTAAAGAAGAAGCTACAAGAAACTTTACAGTGATGTATTTTTTTTTTGTCTTCTTTCTACTGTCTTTTACAATGTATATAATTCATTACAATTGAGATAATGAATATGTTACAAAAATAACCACCACGTCACACCGGTGCAAGAAAAATACCGTGATTATCTTATTATAAACATTACAAATAGAAACTGAATTTATAGATAGGAATAAGCAATAGGCAAAGTACCTAAGCTTTCATACCGTTAAGCTTGGGATATTCAGGCCAAGCTTTTTTGTCCGACACATAATCATTTATTGTGTAATAGGCTTTTTTCATTAAGTTTGACTTTATGAATAATTTAAATTTACGCATTGACAATTGTTCGACTATTAACGTATTATAACGTATTAACTACCTAATGTATTTTCTATAAGTATAGCAAGAGCCTTACTTATTTTCCATGTTCTTTTTTGTGAAATCGCAGCTTTGATTAAATAAACAGTCGCGTCAAAATAATAATAAAGTCACGGAAAGAAGTCTACGATGAAACTAATAAACTGCCTAAAACAAGTTTTTTATCATAAGATTTTCTCCGCAATTGTTCAGGAAATTCCTTAATTATTTTACTTTGACGTAAATAACATTTTGGCATAAAAATGTAAAATATAAAACAGTTTAGCACCTTAAATTATTTACATGAAGAAACAAATAAACTGTAATAAAAAATAAATTTTGCAAGAATGTATTGTATTGTATTTTATTTTATACATAAACAAAATACATTGTGTTTGAATTGCATTATATAAAATTTGAATTTACTTGATTCAAAATTTACTTAGCACATTTCAAATATTTGGTAAATAATTTTTGTTAAAATTATTTGTTGTAATTTTTTGAAGTGACATTCAAGATATTTAGAATAAAATGCTTTTATGAGTACCTAGTACCAATCAAAACGTAAATAATCTCGATATACTCAACAATTGAACTGGCAACATTAAGTAAGCTTACGTGTCGACCTTTAATACCCAGTTTATTAGCTCATTAATTAAGTGAGCTGTCGCCGGGAGTCTGGGGGCTTTAATATTGCTCTAGATAAGTATCTACTTGCTAATTTATTAAATACGTGCCTATATACCGGCGTATTAATAAGCATTATATTAACGCCCAACGATAAAATGCCCAACGATCACATACATAGATCCTGGACTCTAACTAGAATTCCTGTGTCGAGGGACCCATTAACTACGAGGATATACCCGTAGTAAGTATGCAAATAAACTGCATAATAAAACTGTCAAATCCATTTTGTGTTCCTATTTGTTGCAATCAAGTTTCGTGTTCGCCTAGCTGATATAAATAAAATAAATATGTGTGGACAGTTCACACTCAAACTAAGCAAAGCTTGTAGGTATTATAGGAACCAGATAACTGATACAATACTTACATACTTTTTGTTTATTAATACATGCATAGAATACAATATAACACCCAGACACAGAACAAACATCGATGTTCATTACACAAATGTTTGTCCTGGGTTGAAATTGAACCCACAACCTACAGTTGAGAAGGTAGGGTTGCTACCAACTGAGCTATCGTGCCAGTCGATCATACTCGGTCACGTTTTGGAGCTCGTGAAAATCACACACAACGCACCTCTATATAGGTAGTTAAAATTATCGTTACATTTGATAGTAGACACACAGTAGACAGTGGACAGCCTCCGTGGAGTGGTGGTTGAGCAGGTCGGCTCATAACCCGGAGGCGGCGGGTTCGATTCCCGCAACAGGACATGTATTTGTGCACAGGAAAAAAAAGCGCAAATACTTGTTCTGTGTCTGGGTGTTGTGGGACCATGGTCCTCGTAGTTCCTGTGTCCCTAGCCACGGGGAATCCTAGTTAGGATCCAGGATATAATGTATGTGATCATTGGGCGTTATTATTATTATTTCCTAGCCATGTTCAGTATAAACACTTTGTATCACGATTGGCGTATTCAATTGATTTCACGTAGCATTCTATTTTTATGGTACCTACCTATACCATAGCCCATTACCGTTACATAAAGCCGGCGTTAAGTTACTTCCGACGAGGCGTAAGAAACGGTTTTCTTTCAGACATTTTCACTTAGCCGTCCTCGTGTTTCAGGATTTTACTTGTAAAAAGAAAACGTTTTTTCTTACTTATCTTGTGTGACGAGGAAGATTGTTTTGTTGTTATTTTATTACCATCTGCTTTAAACCAACTGCCATCTGCTTTTTTTTCAAGCGGCAATATGGATCTCGTGTCCGAAATAAAGAATTATTATTATTATTATTAAAATGCCTTGCCTTACTATAGGAGTAGAAGCAACTACGACTTCCAACCAATATATCTAAACTTATTATTATCATATCAAACTAAAACTAAAACTTAGATAATTAATTGCAATTAGGCAAATTTTAACACACTCACAAAAAATCAGAAACCATTAAATACTTAACTTATGATATTGTTCTAAGCATATAACATTTTGAAGTCCTTATTGTCAATTAATAAAGCAAGCCTTTGTAAAAAATGTTTCAAAAAAATTTAATGTAGTTTTTCACTTTAAATTTAAATGTTGACTCTGTGCACATCCATCTTTCTACTGTTCTATGTTGTATTCTTTATATAATAATTGTGAAAACTTTAAGTAGTTTCCCGTACTTATTAGTGTGATATTTATGTGTATGTATAACTAGCTGTAAGTTTTCCTTTGAGAATAAAATAAAAATACAATAAAAAATAGTTAAAATATTCTATATAAGTTCAAACTTAAATGTTAAAATTGATCTTCAATGAATTTTATTATTAGGTACGTGGTAGGATTCTTCTGAAAAGTTCGTCTTGGTAGGTACCACTGCTTTGCCAGTTATTTTGCCGCCAAACAAAAGTGCGCAAGCACTGCTGTGTTCCGGTCTGAACGGCACTGCAGCTAATTACTTTGGCAAATGAGACTTTATGACCTTCTCGACTGCTGATGACGTGCGCAGTGCAGTGTCACGCAAAACTCTATAGAGTTCTAAGCGACACTGCAACTGATATGGGCCTGATATGGGCAGCCGTGTCACTTAACATCAGGTAAAATCTCAATGCTCATATAGCGTACAGTACAAAATTGCTATGCTCTATCTATATAAATATATAAATTTAAATATCTATACATATATAAATTTCGTGTCAGTGTTTGTTACCATACTCCACCGAAATGGCTGAACCAATTTTGATGAAATATTCACACCTGGCAGGTCTGAGAATAGGTTGTTATCTATTTTTTATCATCATCATTATCACCGATTTTCATCACCACGCGGGTGAAACCACAGGGCGCAGCTAGTATGACATAAATATATTTTGTTATCACTTTTTGCTTTCAATTGTACATTTTCTAAAGCAGGTTAATTGATTATATTTTGTCACGATTGCTAGAGGCGAATGGGGTAATGGGATGGCATACATTACCTTAACATACCAGGTTATTGCAGATGCATAAAAAAATATTATCTAGTAAGTACAACGAAGAAACAAGCATAATTATACCAAAGTATGTTCTTTATACTCACTTAGTAGTAAAAAAGAGTCATTAGGGTAGAAAATAGCATTTACATAAATTTGACGCAAGAGATGAAAAATAAGCAAATTACTTTTTCTCAAATGAAATCGGAAAATGTCCTAATGAAAGGATCGTCGAATTAAATAAGGACTCATTTAATTAGCTCTCGAAAGTGAAGCCAAAAGACACTCTAAAGGGTCTGATTCTAAAGGATTCGCTTAACGAAGCCTACAATTGAAGAAACAATTCAATTGAACTGGAAATAATGACGTCGACCTGACTCCTTCCATTACACAGAAGTGTGAAGGAACGCCCGAACAATATACTTCATAGACTAGAGAATTGTTATGAGCGAGTAAGTTTTATGGCCTATTTTCAACTTTAGGGCTATGATTTTAAGGTTCGACTTCCAAGCTGTTGGATGGATCGCACCTGTGACGTTTGAAGTAGTCTACTGACAGTTTCCGTCAGTAATCAGGTCACGTTCCTTTTTTGAAATGCGCGCGGTTGTGACGCTTTCGAGTTAGCGTAGAGAAATTGTATAGTGCGAGCGCTTTGTACGCTGCACGGTATGGACTGGCTGGAGAATCTGGAAATAGATTTTACTGCTCACATTTACGGAACGGAATGTTTTGGATCCTGCGAGCGTTCGACAAAGTAATCTAATTTCTCAGCTTTGATGGGAGGTGAAGGTGAAAGCCTTTTTTCAAGAAATACTCGGGGCCGGCGTCATTTTCCGCGCCAGTGGCTCTTTCACAATAGCTGCGATTATGGAAGCGTGGCTCTCGGAGTGTAATGGAGTCCTTGAGGTGCTCTAGACGAGCTCCGGTTTAGTGATGTTGTTAATTTTTGTAACTTACTTCCACGCGAGCAGTCCCGAATAACAGACGTCTGTCTCAACGTCTGGAATAACGACAATTTGTCTAATAGTTTGAGTAATTTGGATAATGTAATTCGCCCATCAAAAGGTTGTTAATTTCAAACCCGTCTATGTTTAATAATTTAAAGTCATTCCATAATTACAAGACGTTAATTAACTGGATAGTTGGTTAAGATAAAACTTTATAACGCTATCAAACTTATACGAAACCCTTTTGAGATAGCTCACCTGGTAGTAGTTCTGCGCACCCACAACCTACAGTTCAGAAACTGTAGGTTGTGGGTTCGATTCCCGCCCAGAACAAAAATTTGTGTGATGAACATAGGTGTTTGTTTGGTGTCTTGGTGTAATATTGTATTCAATGTATGAATTTACAAAAAAAAGTATCTATGTATTATATCAGTTACCTGGTTTTTATGGTACAAGCTTTGCTTAGTTTGGGACTAGATAGCGTTGTTTGAAATGTCCACAAATATTTATTTTTATTTACCTGGATTTTATCCTCTTCTAAATTAAAGTAAATAGCTAATTTAAATCTAAATCACATACCAAATCATTCAACTGTCCAATATATTACCACCCCATTATTACTTGCAAATTTCAAAAACGCAAGTGAAACCCAAAAACGGAATGCGTTTTAATGGCGACGGGGTACCCGCACTGAATACAATATCGTCATGACACACTGATGAGTGCATCGACCTACATACTTCGTTTCGTTTGACAGAATGACAGAACCGTGTCTGAATGACATCGACGTTCTTTCTACAATTTCTACAGGCATGTGGATATCGGAATGAGCTGGATGTGAACCCACGATCATTTAAGACAACACTACATGGTCACGACGTCCCCAGACTCTTTTCCTTAGTGTGTGGCAACGGTAGTGATTATATCTTTAACTATCTTCTGCCCGCGGTTTCATCCGCGTTGGCTACAGGAAGCGAAGAAGAATTTTTTTCATAAATAATTCAACCACCCATTTCACCCTGTTAGGGATGGAATTTCGAAAAACCCTTTATTAGTGGATACCTACACTTTACAAAGAACACACCTTCCCAATTTCAAGTCTCTAGGACCAGCAGTTTAGGCTGTGCGTTGATTAACAAGTCAGGCAGTCAGTCGGGACCTTAAATTATTATAGAAATATGTATACACGAGCTTCTGCCCGCAGCTTCGCCCGCGGCGTAGCCTATGGGTAAATAATTCAACCACCCATAACACCCTCTTAAGGGTGGATTTTCGAAAAATCCTTTCTTAGCGGATATGTAAAAATACATTGTCTGTGGCTCATAAAATAAAAGAATTATTAGCTGCTTTGCTGACCACTTACCTATATGAATGGCTGGAAGGATTCGTACCTTATGCATATAAATATTTCTGTCTAAACGACAGTCTCAAGTTGCCGTGCGAGCTGGCTGCAAGTGATTTCAACTGGGCCGCTCCTTTCGTGCATAATGAGGTTGCAGCAAAGACGGCGAAACTTGGAGTGGTCTGGTTTACCCGAGGCCGGGAATTTAAATTGGTTACTACTTCTTTTAGGGTTTTTGTGAATATTTTAAAGTTAAATCAGAATCTAGCTAGCTTTAACAGAATGGTGTACTAACGTTAACGGATATATTGTATTCAGTAATAACTGCTAATTGGTATTGAAGTATGATTTGGAGGAGGTAGAGGCTTTTGGACTCAAGGGCCGTGAGTCCCACTGCAAGAAGATATATAGTGGTACGTACTATTAAGTATTCTGTGGTAGTGGGCCGAATTGACTCAAAAGTATCTACCGTTGTGGCAGTTCCGCAAGGCTAGTTATAGACTAGACTATCAGTCCAATATTTTTTTGTATAATGTGTAGCTAGTGTAGTATGTAGTAGTAGTTTTTATTTTTTTAGAGGTTACTTAAGAGAATCTTGCAAAAAGCACTGTGCCCGTTCTTTCTTCCTATTTCTTTACAAGAATTAATTATTATTATTATTTTTTTATGTTAATTAAGAAGAAATTGCGCAAAAGTTTTATACTAAACTATTTTGAACGGGCAGCAAGGCAGCTTTTTGCAAGATTCTTTTAAGTAACCTATACAAAAATAAAAACTACTACTAAATACTATAAAAAAAATATTGGACTGTATAGGTACTTTTTTTTTTTATGTTAGTGAATGATGTGACGAGCTAGTCGTTCGCCTGGTGTTAAGCGCCACGGCCGCCCATAACAGAACAGTGTCACTCGGAACTAAAACACAGAGTTTCGCGCGACACTGCACTGCGCACATCATTCTGAGACATCAGCACAGTCTAGTAATAAGATTACTCAACTGTGAGATCAGATCATAAAGTCTCAATTGCCCAGTAATTTCACTAGCTACAGTGCCCTTCAAACCAGAACACAACAGCACTGGCGCACTACTGCTTGGCGGCAGAATAACTGGCAAAGCGGTGGTACCTACCTAGACGAACTTTGCATCAAAGTCCTACCACCTAGTGAAGCCTACCTACTAGGTACTGAGGTGAAGTGTACACAGTCCAAATGCCACAACTCGCTACCATTACAATATATACCATACAATATTGCCTCGTTGAATTGCAATGCTGATTCATTGTGCCAAATGAGTGTCAGCCTTTACTTAACTTAAGCTTATAAGTACTTAGGTCTTCTGTATATTTGAACAAGGTGGTTATAAAGAGATGAAGGTTTGGATTTGAGATCACTTGTCACAGGTCCCATTTGAAGGGGTGAACGGATGCGACTTCCAGTACCGGTTGTAGTGCTAATTACCATCACACTTCACACTAATATTATAAAGGCGAAAATTTGTATGTGTGTATGTTTGTTACTCCTTCACGCTCAAACGGCTGAATGGATTTGGATGAAATTCGGTACCAAGATAGCTTATACACTGCATTAACATATAGGCTACAATTTATCCCGTAAAAGTGTTTTTTTTTGTGGGATGAGCCAATAATAAAAATTCTTTTTATCCGCGGGTGAAACCGCGGGGCGCAACTAGTGTTATCATAATTCTCGTCTGTCTCATGTAACAGTCAATTGAAGGGTTGAGAATAAAAAGGATTTAACTGACAAATTGACAGTTGCGAGAAAATTGACTTTAAACGTCAACGGCGTCATTTTTATGTAGAGTGCTTATAAGGTAATAGAAAAGGTTTATGTAAGTTTCAGTTGCTTGAAAATGTTTTATTTCTATTTAAAATTACTAAATATAGTACTAATTCATACAATTACTGTAAAAATATAATATAATAAAAGAAATAAAGTAATGTTTTTATGCTAAGCGTACTGTATTCCTGTGACAGATAAACCATTTTTAGACTCAAAGTCTCGAGATTTAAGCCTCATTTCGGTATTTTGAGAATGTATTATTGAAGATAATTTCACGCTGAATCCAACGATACCCATAAGTCATTTGGTCAAAAAAATCAGTTAAATCCTTTTTATTCTCACCCCTTCAATTGTAATCAAGTATATGTATTACCTTTAATTTATAATAATGGCAACATAGAACGATGAATAAAATGTAAACGTCAAAATTGACATCGAACATGCATTGCTTGATTCATTCTCTTTGGCCAAAATCAGTGTGAAAATATATTAAGAACCGGTATCAAATAAATCCTTGCAAACGAAACAGTCTATTTATCAGATAAGGATCCGATCCCTTCACGGTAGTTATTAATTTTTCCTATGGTATTGGAACTTTAAGTAAGCAAGCAACAAATAGCACAGGATTTAGCAATGATGTGTGGTCAGATAGTATCGCTGTCGGATAGAGTTTCAGGATACGAAGCCACAGCTCACTGCTGACCGCTAAGTTGCCACATGTTGTAATTATACGCGGACATTGTGCTCATAGTGAGAACAGACGCAGTTCACTATGAATTCCTTGATTAGGTACCAAACCGGGCTACCACAAATACATAAACAAGGCTTAGATAGACGTCCAACGTGTGTTTAACGATACAAAAAGGTAGTTTAACATTTGTCTAAGGCATGTTTAAATTTTTTGTGGTTACACCATAAAGATTTAAATCGCTTTTTTATGTTAATGTATGATGTGACGAGCTAGTCGTTTCCCCCGATGTTTAGCGACGCAGCCACCTATAACATAACAGTGTCACTCCAAACTCTAATATAAAGTTTTTCGTGACTCTGCACTGCGCACATCATCCAGAGACATCATGACAGTCTGGCAATAACATTACTTGACTGTGAGATCAGATCATGAAGTCTCATTGCCCAGTAATTTTACTAGCTACAAAGTCCTTAAAACCAGAACACAGTAGTGCTTGCGCACTACTGCTTGGCGGCAGAATGACTGGCAAAGCGGTAGTACCTACCTAGACGAACTTTGCAGAAAAGTCTTACCACCTAGTAATATTTGATAATTCACTGGTTTTGCCGTTTATCTTTAGATTAACACATCCAATAGCAAAGCTTTGCAAGATTCTAATCTCGATTACCGATTGCCAAAGAAAACAAATCCAAGAAAATCGTGTCTGCATCTACCCTGATCCGGATTAACACCGGGTCCGGTACTTTTCCAGCCGGATTCCATCTGATAACTAGGGTTGCCGAATTTGTAAAACTGGATGGAAAACAAAACAAAAGAAAGGCGGCGAAAGAATATGTAGATGGATCTTGAGTCTATTGGTAGTAACGTAATCTTCTTGATCATATTTGTACACTATAAATTTAGTTCTCATGTATGATTCTCTTCTCTTTATTAGCAATGGCTAAGGCGAGGCATATATAAAATACATAAAGGTACATAATACTTAATATGCTACGACCGAGGCTCGTATCCTAGGAGTATTCGAGGAGTATACTACCCTTCCGATCAATGAGTAGTGACGCTGGCGTTGTAAACGTCGGTAGAGCCTAACAGCATTATACATAAAGTAAAAAAGTGATTTAATAACGCCTTATGCATAAAAAAAATGAGCGTGGTCCACACGACTGAAGTAAAACTTCTTTAGTTTAGCTCCATCTATCGCCCGGTACAACTTCGTTTTTGCCTTGTTTAATGTCGCCATCTTCAAAATTGTAAATTGCCATTTTACCGGAAATACCAACATAACATTACTTTTTAAACTTTGTTATATTGACAATAGAGATCTACGTTAACCAACAACTTTCAACTTCCGTTCGCCTCGCCACTCCCCAAGTGAAACGTGGGTAAAGGAGTTTTACTTCAAAAAAGAATTATATGGTATATTTGACATATGCATGATAATGCAGACGATGCCTGTAACCGGTAACCTTCTGTGTTGCAACACTTTTTTATTTTTTTAATTTATTCTTTATTTAAGCGCTTTAATCAACTTGATTATGACGCCTTGGTACATGAAAATTTACAACTAATTAAACATAAAAATACTAACACTATAGATAGCTAATTGGACTGATCGGAGGATAATTTTAGGTTGTACAATTTAATTAATAATTTCACATCATCTGAATTAGGGTCTGATAAAATTATATTGCAGTCAGCGGAGCTTTTTAATATGTGACTGCACTTAGCAATTCGGTAGGCTGCGTTATGGACACATTCCATCAAGACATGCACCAGGTCCTCCGGTACACCACATGGTCGCAGTTTGATGACGGGACCTTTCCCATGAGAAACGCAGACACTTGTTGAAGCATTACTAACGCATTGCAATAAGTACGCCTTTTTTAATACCATTTATATATCAAGTCTTCTGTTCGCCCAACTAGTAGTAGAAGTTGGTAGCTATTTTATTTTTCGCTTGGCAACCCTATAGGGTTATAGGATGGGTAAGTTTAGCAAACGGATTAGTGTGATGTGGGTAGATGGATGTTTCTGTATTTAATGAAGAATGTGGGCGGGTCGGTCTAACTAATGGATCGAATTTATAAGTTACGAGGGGGCGCTGATATTTTAGACCAAACCAACGCGTTTTTTTAAACTTTATACTAAACAAAATAGTGCACAAAATGAAACAAAAATATGTAGTGTAATTAATTAAAATTAAATGTTATTTTTAGCGGAATTACACTAGATATTGTTGTTTCAGTTTATATTTAAGATGAACTTCCGTGAGGTCACGATTCAATCAGTTATAACATTGCACCTTTTTAAATTATCAGCAAATACATGATTTTATTTCATTTACGTTTTTATTAACCATGATACTAGTTCTTTGTCTTAATGTGATTTTGGTGAATTTGGACCTTCTCTCGTTTCTCTCTATAAAGTTTGAAATAGATAAAGAGAAAACAAGAGAAAACACCGAATACGTATTCCAATGTTACACATTGGGGCTTTACCGCGTAAGTCGGGTGGAGATCGTAATCGTGTTCTCTCTCGCTCGCACTCGTGGACTTGTTAATTGGCGCGTGCAGGATGGCAGGCGAAGCCGATTCCCAGAACGGTTACGCGGTAGGGGTGCTGTTTATTAGTAAAAGGGAAAGTGTAGATTTGTTTACGCTATACTTTTAGATGATAGTAATGCAAAATATATTTCCTATTCTTTATTATTCGGCTAAATATATTTTTATGATAACTGTATATTGAACTGGCCCGATAGCTCAACTGGTAGTAACCCTGCCTTCTGAACTGTGGATTGTAGGTTCGATTCACAGGACAAAAATTTGTGTGATGAACATAGGTGTTTGTTCTGTGTCTGGGTGTCATATTGTAGTCTATGTATGTATTTACAAACAAAAAGTATCTAAGTGTTGTATCAGTTATCTGGTTCCCATAGTACAAGCTTTGCTTAGTTTGGGGCTAGATGGCGCTGTGTGAAAGGTCCACAAATATTTATTTATTATTTATATTTTGTTTCAGGTAATAACAATATTCGGTGACAAGAGGGTACAATATAGAATCTTGGTCTTGGTTCAATAACGTAAGGGGAATGGTTTGAGCTTGAAAACAAGCGTACTAAAGTGCTCCCCTGCCATACGCTCAGTAACGACAAACTGTGTTGATTCTCTGACATATATGGGCAGCCATCGTTTGAAATCAGGCGAACGACTAGCTCATGTCATTCCAAAACATTAAACAAATCTCCCGATATGAAAATACCCATCATACAAAACATTTCAGTATTCATAAACCTACAGGACCAACAAAATCAGTTTGCTTTTAATTTTTTACGATAGAATCCTCAGCAGGAAACAGGATTTTTTTGCGTTTGTTCATATCTTACAATCATTGTCTATGGCCTCTTGGCAAAACAAAAACAACCCTGTTGATATCGGTTGTCTGGAAGAGATCGCTGTCAGCGATACGACCGCCCATTGTTACACTAGTTCGAAAATATTATATTTATTCCTGATTATGTACTTCATTGGAGTTCTCTATCTCTATTTATCTATCTATTAAAAATAAATGCAAATACTTGTTCTGAGTCTGGGTGTTGTGGGACCATGGTCCTCGTAGTTCCTGGGTCCCTAGACACAGGAAATCCTAGTTAGGGTTCAGGTTCTATGATATGTGATCGTTGGGCGTTATTATTATTATTATTACAGTTGTCACAATAACTATCATTATGAAGCGGAGAATGGTTTGAACCCAAAAAATTATATATGAGACCAATGTGAAAGAATCTGTTATTAAATATATATATATTTTGCATTATTATATTGTTATTAAAACATTGTAGTATTAAGAAAATAAAGGCAATTTGCCGTGTTTCAAAAAAGAATCTGTGGCTTTGTAACGGTGTGTTCTGAGCCTCACTTGAGAGGCAATTCTCAATCAGCTGTGACCTTTTTGGCCATATTACGAGTTGTATTATACGCGTCGATCGACACGTGACCAAAATGGTGGCACCTATTTGGCACAACGATCAGCTTTGTAATTCAACAGGGCAATGCTACCAGCATTATAGGTACGCGGCCTAGTGGTAGTGGGCTGGAGCATTTGGAATGTCTATAGGTCAGCGTGGCTAGTAAAACAGTCCTAATGTTTTTTGAAATAAGTAGAGTAGAAGAATTCAATAATAGTTAGTATTGTAGTTGTTACTTATTCTGTTGTTTGACCATGGAGGCGCATTACTAACAAGCCTAAAAAGATAATTGAAAGAATCAGGCGTGACTTTGCATATCGAAATTCCGTAATAACAACTTTACTTTTTTTTTTACTAGGTGGTAGAACTTTGTTGCAAAGTTCGTCTAGGTAGGTACCACCGCTTTGCCAGTTATTCTGCCGCCAAGCAGTAGTGTGCAAGCACTACTGTGTTCCGGTTTGAAGGGCACTGTAGCTAGTGAAATTACTGGGCAATTGAGACTTTATGATCTGATCTCACAGTCGAGTAATCTTATTACCAGACTGTGCTGATGTCTCGGGATGATGTGCGCAGTGCAGTGTCGCTTGAAACTCTATGTTTTAGGGTTCCGAGTGACACTGTTCTGTTATGGGCGGCCGTGGCGCTTAACATCAGGTGAAAGACTAGCTCGTCACATCATTCAATAATATAGGAAAAAAAAATATATCTTTTATAATTTGTTTTTGTAATTTCAGGTTTTTTAGGGTTTTTTCATTAATTTACCTACAATAATCCTTTGCGACTGCCCCAATATAGATAATCTAATTACCTGAACTTAGCGGGATTACACTAGATATTATTATTTTATTTTGTATCTAAGCCTAAAAATATTTTTAAAGAATTTTGACTCGTAAGCATTTGTTCTCACAATTTATAAGATTGGTAATGTACAATACAAAATAAACCATCTGTCACAGAACTATGGTACCTAATTCCAAACGTTCCTATGAAGAACTATGTAGGGATTACTTAATAATAATATCGTAATATTGAATCCTATTCATGTATATGAGCAGCATACGAAGGTATAGCGTTAACGGCGCAGACATAGTAGCCCAGTAATTCCCTTGGACAGGTTCATTCGCAGCCGAGATTTACCGCAGAATCCAATAAATGTAAATGTATATTATATCCAGAGTTTATATGACGAACCAAAAACTAAGAGAGATTATATTTCCACGTATTGGTAACACAGACGACGTGTGCCCGTTTTACTCTCCTCTTCCACTAATTCGTTAATTTAGCGGACGTGGTCCGAGCGTTAGCAATTCATTCCTTTCTCTAATTATTAATAATAACAACGTCCAACGATCACATACATGGATCCTAGAACCTAAGGATTCTCTGTGTCTAGGGACCCCGGAACTACGAGGACCATGGTCCCACAACACCCAGACTCAGAACAAGTATTTGTGCTTTTTTCTGTGCACTTGTCCTGCTGTGGGAATTGAACCCGCCGCCTCCGGGTTATGAGCTGTCAAGTGAGGCTAATCTAGAATAAATTACGAACCAATATCGGTGACTAAACGTACTCTGCGATGTCATTCATCTGCGGTTGGTAACCTAAGACTTAGATCAAGAAAGTTAAAATAAATAGACGTAATGGCTGATATTAATTATCACTTAAGATATTACTTAAATTTGCTTTTGTGTTTAATCGTCTTTTATGTTTGAGGTTTGTCTTATAAGTACCATAGCTCTAGTAACCTTTGCCTTGTTCTACGCTGTAGGTAAAGCACTTTCATTAAAACTGTAAACTGTGTACATTGCTCAAAAGAGTTCTACCTAACTTTTAAAGTGAAATTTCAACTTACCTTCACCTTGAAATTTACCGCTGCCTGCTACAAGTAAACATGTGCCTATAACAGATATTAAGCCCGGCTACAGACTCCCTGTTAAAGCGTAGCTGGGTTATAGCTGGCAAGTATCACTCGTCCGGGACTCAATACCGGAGTCCTGGAATCCGGGTGTCCCGGTATCCCGGGCTTACACGAGCGCTCGCGAGAATTAATAGCGCCATGTCAACGCGCACGACACCCAGTTTACTCTTGTGTTAATCTTAATTAAAGAAATAATTGAGTCTCGGCACGGTCTCAACTCATTTTCGAAAGCAGGATTACGCAAAATGAAGTACTTAGGTAATTGCTTTTGTATCTCGCGTCTATAGCGAGCGCAATAAAATGCCTTTATTATAACGTGTTTTGAATTTCTGTTGTTTACACACGTTGCGATTAATGATCCAAATCGCGTAAATTACACAGCAGCACAAGCCTTACTGCGAATAAAGTCATGCCCCAGATTGTTCGTAGAAGAAAACATTCGAGTTTCGTTCAATAACCGAGAAGCCGGAATCCTCGAAGGCAAATAAGTGCGTGGGTAATGAAATTCCACCTGTCAATAGGCCGGATAATCCCGGTTGTCCGGCCGCCGCCGGCCCGGCCCGGGCATTGTGTGCCGTGTTTGTGGCCCGCCCTTAATCCCACAGGTCACTCAACTCAAGTTTTGTGAGATTCTATTGTAATGTTATTTTATTGGTCGTTTTGGAAGGAAAGGGTTAATATCCTGAAAGGTTTCTAAAACCTTTTTGCATTGCTTGTATGTCAATTATTTTTAAATTTGATCGTAAAGTTCGCATTTCATCTTCATATAATTCTATTCAAGATTTACTTATTGTTGGTGACGACTAGGCTTAGGCGTTTCCGGAAACTAATACTGTGTGAAATATAAAGAAGCGGCAGAGTTGGCGAAAAATATATTTAAAAATTAAATTTTTTACATGAAACTAAACCGACATTTTTTCACTGTCATAACACAACGTTCTTAAAAATCTAATATAAAAAGCAACCAAAGGAGGCCCTATGCTTCAACCTCCGTGTCGCTTACACTTATGTTTCATTACAGTTTTATATTTTATCAAATGGCTGGCTCGCTAGCACTGGTATTTATTATAGTAGGTACTATATTACACGTATCTATTACGTCACCTGCCTGCACATTTTGCGATCAAGAAAGTCTTTATAGCGTAGTCACCTACGCGTAAGTCTAAAGCCGTTTTCCTCGACTTTATACTCCAAAGACATAACATCAATTGACAGCCTCTGTGGTGTGTGGTTGAACACCTGTTGTGGTGGAATCTATATCGTTGGGCGTTATTATTATTATTATATAGCTTAGATAGTTAAAATATTTCGCCTAATTCTTATATACCGGTTGCTGGAACTACTGCTAGTTGTTACATACATATTATACATACGTATACAAGGTGGAATTTAATTCACTCTTTTCCTGGATGTACTCAGACCATGCTATAGAATGTTCGTACAAGGAACAATAAAAAAAGGTTTTGTTTTAGTATTAAGTGCCTCCTAAAATAACTGCATGACAGCCGAAATGTCTATTTAACGGTACACATAGCACGGGCACCAGCTGAGTGCTTTGTAAATGTTTCGTAGGTTCAATGTCACAAGGCTTTTCTTTAGAATTTAAATTTGATAATACTAAGATTTAAGTCTTATTTCATAAGTACTTTTTTATTTAGTTATATGGGAGCATTCTATAGCAGGGACTGAATACACACATTAAAGGAAAAGAACGAATTAAATTCCACCTTGTATACAATATTGACATATCAATTTTCAGCACAAATCTTCACGTAATAAGACCTAATTCTTCATTCAAAGCCAGAGTTCAAGGCGTACCGTGCACAATACGCCTGAGGTAATGAAAAGCGTACCTATCGGCGTATCTCGCGGATATTACGTACTCGGGGACGCGGGCGCTACCGGAATAGTAATGAGACATTGTACCGGTTATTGGTACCAGTGTGCACGTGCCTTAATGTCATGCATGGGAGGTGGCTTGTCGCAGCGCGAAATGGTAGATTAATGGATAAGGTACCTGTATATTAAGATACTTTTTCTGTTAATGTATTAAAAAATAATGTCTAAGTATACATTCAAGTTTTCATACAAGGCAGCAGTCCTCTACTTTAGAGTATATTGAATGAGTACTTGAATGTACTTTTGTACATATAAAATTCAAAGTCCTGACTGACTGACTGAATGACTTATACATCAACGCTCAGCCTAAGCTGCTGGTCCTAGAGACTTGAAATTTGGAGGGTGTGTTCTTTGTAAAGTGTAGGTATCCACTAAGAAAAGGTTTTTCGAAATTCCACCCCTAAGAGGGTGCAATGGGTGGTTGAATTTTCCTCTAGGCCACGCGGGCGAAGCCGCTGGCAGAAGCTCGTTAGTGTATACACTCTAATACTCTAAAGTAGAGGACTGCCAGTAGTAGTAGTAGTTGACCGCTTCTGGTGGTTGAACAGGTCGGCTCATAACCCGGAGGCGGCGGGTTGGATCCCGTGGAGGGACAAGTATTTGTGCACAGAAAAAAAAGCGCAAATACTTGTTCTGAGTCTGTTGTGGGATGGTCCTTGTAGTTTCTATGTCCCTAGACACAGGGAATCCTAGTTAGTTTCCAGGATCTATGTATGTGATCGTTGGGCGTTATTACTATTATTACTGCTGCCTTGAATGAGCGAGAGCGCATACCTTTTTTCTAAAAAAGGCCTAAGCGACTATCGCTTTAATTTGATACTTGAAAATACTGAGTTCATAAAATAATTTGGTTTTGTGTGTGTGGCTCAGCGGTATAATTATAGTCAGTGCGACTTGCACAACGTACACTAGTTCAAATCCCTGCTCTGCCACAATAAATTTTCAAGCTATGTGTAGAATTTGCAGTCGCTCTTACAAAGGTGAAGGGAAACATCGCGAGGAAGCCGGCGTGTTCATGAATCTCAGAAATCGAGAACATATGTCATCCACCAACTGGCACTTGGCCATCGTAGTGGAGTTACACACACATAAAAAAACAGCTAAATAGTGAATCGTCCTCTTTTGTGAATTCGCTTGAAAATAAAGTCAAAGTTCTGAAAGCCCAGAAATAAAAAAGATCGGGCAAAAAAGGTAAATTAGAAGTTTCCTTTTCCTCGGTTTTTACTTTGCAAAGGAACACCTCGGAAACGTTTTTGGAACACCGCGTTTCTGCTAACAATTAATTTAATAACTGCAAATACTTCTAAAACTTTTAATGAAGGAAAACCAGTAGACGTTCTGAAAGTGGTCCCTGATTGAAGGTATTCCCTGATTGAAAGTGGTTACAACGGTACCAATTCCGTCGATGGGCTAGCGTTCTTCATACAATACGAGCCTCCGGGTGGTTTCGTTACTAATCAATAGGTCGATATGGGCTATCAAGTATCGAGCTTTTGGTAGAGTATCCGACCTTGAAACATAGACAGCCAAATAGCTGATTTGATTTGTCTCCACACTTTTGTGTATTTAGCCAGGGTCAAGTAATTGATATTTTTTCAAGTTATATAATTGATATTATATATATATAGAAATACACAAAACACATGTTTTGGAAAATAATAAAATGCGGTGACGCGATCTTCTTCGTTTTCCCGCCAAAACTCTAGCTGTGAGTTTAACAAATAAATAAATAAAATAAAAAAAACCTGTGTGCAAGATCACACGACTGAAGTAAAACTTCTTTAGCTTCATCTATCGGCCGGCATAACTTTGTTTAACTTTGTTTAATGTTAAGGTCGCTATCTTGACAATTGTAAATTGTCATTTTACCGGACATACCAACTTTTAAGTAATTTTTAATTGTGATCCACGTGAAGCAACAACTATTAACTTCCGTTTGCCTCGTTACTCATTCACCAGATTCACCATTCAAGCTTGCGTGAAGAAGTTTTACTTCAATAAATATTTTATAAACCGATTTATTACCGATAGATTACTTATCCTGCTATAGAACCTATCTTAATTTTTCCTGTGATTTGAAAATCATATAATGTGGTGAAAATTAATCTATACATATAAAAATCAAAGTCCTGACTGACTGACTGAATGACTGACATATATCAACGCACAGCCTAAACCACTGGTCCTAGAGACTTGAATTTTGGATGGTGTGTTCTTCGTAAAGTGTATGTATCCACTAAGAAAAGGTTTGTAGAAAAATGGTGAAATGGGTGGTAGAATTATCTATTCATATATATACATCTCATTTATATATATAAATCTTCGTTTTCGGACGGAAACTAGCGGACAGAGACTAGTTGAGTTATAAAGTTAGAAATATAAAACGAGCCTGTTTCAGCGTGCACTCATTTACGTGACCATCCACGCAACAAAAGTATTTACCACCATTTTTAACGTTCACGTAATTGTGCCAAAGGGTCGTTCGCAAGCTGACAGCAGTCTAATTAAACGTAAGGGCTGCTTTTACGCCATTACATGAATTAAACAATACACAAGGGTGGTCAGGGAAGGTATAGGTTCACCACGCTGAGGTGAGAGTTTGATAAACAATTAAAAATCTTTATTATAGGCCACACAGGTGGCTGAAATATTTAGAAGTCTGTTGTAAATTTTTGAAGTACCTACTCGTAACTTTACGCAGGCTTGATTTGGGGAGTTAGCTGGTGAATGCGTGACGAGGCGAACGGAGGTTGAAAGTTGTTGGTTAACGTAGATCTCTATTGTCAACATATAACGAAGTTAAAATTACTTGAAATTTGTATTGTTATGTTGGTATGTCCGGTAAGATTATAATTTACAATTATCAAGATGGCGACATTAACATTAAACAAAGCAAAAACAAATGTATACCGGCCGATAGAGGGAATTAAAGAAGTTTTACTTCAGTCGTGTGGCAATTATACCACTGCACACACGTCTTTAAATTTTTCTTATATCTAAAATGTTAATTGATTATACAAGGTGGAATTTAATTCGTTCTTTACCTTTAATGTATGTATTCATTAAAGGAAATATAACTTAATAAAAAATGACGTATGAAATATAACTGAAAATCCAGGTATTATCATAATTTAAATTCTAAAGAAAAGCCTTGTGACGTTGAACAAAGCAGGTGTTTTATTGCCTACGAAACATTTACAAAGCACTCAGCTGGTGCCCGCGCTGTGTGTACCGTTAAATAGACATTTCGGCTGTCATTAGAGGCAACTAAGAGGCACTAAATACTAAAAATATATATTTTTTAAATTGGAACTTGTACGAATATTCTATAGCATGGTCTGACTACATACATTTAAGGGAAAGGGTGAATTAAATGCCACCATATATAAGCAAGTATTTAGAGCCTAAATTTCCAAGTAAAATACAATACGATAGGCAATCAGATGATACGTAAATGTACACTTCTTTAAATACTCCAATACTTATACTGATCAAATGAGAAATTCTCAAAAGCTACGACAGCAAACAACTGCCTCGCCTCGAGACCTACCGAAAACTCCAATTTATTTTGATTACGCAAATTGGCTAAAAAACTTGGAACAATTGGCTTCTTTAAAAATGCTGCGTTTCTGTAAATAAAGTTGGTTTGGTTTGTAACGATATTTATGAACTTGTATTATATTGTTTGAACCCGACACGTTACACAGATAGATATATGGATAGATAATGCTTTATTGCACAAACAACAAATGTAGGTACATAGGCAAACTTAGTGATAGAGAGCATTATCTTCCAGTTAACTAAGTGTAAAGTGGAAATGTTTTGTGGGGCAGTGCAACGCAGCTTAAATATAGATTGCCTAAATAAACATTTTTTTTTCTTCAAACCTGTCTAGCATTTGACCACGCTCTCACCTGATGGGAAGTGACGAAAAAATATAAAACATTAACATAAATTGATCTTTCTTGTATCCCTATTCACATATAATAACTACTTAATTACCACTAATTTAATAAATTTATAAATGGAAACTAGTTCCGATTTTGTAAGCTCTCAACTTCGTCCTACTATAAGGGCAGGTTCTTCCAGTTAATAGAAAGCAATCGTGAAGATTGATTGCACGGAAACCAGGTAAATCTAGCATACGGTGCTGAAGGAGGCCACTTCGTTATTTATACTTATTGGTAGATAAAACGTCTTATTTATTATTCATTCATAATTCCATATCTTACTAATGCAAAAGTTTGTGTATCGGCATAAATAAAATAAACATTAATAAATATTTGTGGACAGTTCACGCAGCACTATCTAGCCTCAAACCAAGCAAAGCTTATACTATGGGAACCAGATAAGTGTGCAAGCACTACTGTGTTCCGGTTTGAACGGCACTAGCTAGTGAAATTACTGGGCAATTGAGACTTTATGATCTGATCTCACAGCCAAGTAATCTTATTATCAGACTGTGCTGATGTCTCAGGATAATGTGCGCAGTGCAGTGTCGCGCGAAACTTTATATGTTAGAGTTCCGAGTGACATGTTCTGTTATGGACGCTTAAAAATCAGGTCAATGACTAGCTCATCACATCATTCATTAACATAAAAAAAAAACATTTCGATTAGGGAAGACAAATTGTCGCCTTTCTTTATATTGAAGACAGCAAAACTGCAGTAAGTATTTTTCATAATTTCATAGTCAGGTAAACGCATTAGTCACCGGACGCCGGTAAATCTTAACATATATCTGTCTGGGATTACTGAGTCTGGGTTGATTTTAATTTGAGCTGTCGTGTGAATTGGTGTGGGCTACCAATTAGCTGCAAATCGCGATATTTTGCAACAAATAAATCGTTAGACTTGGATATGCTAATTTGTGGTAGGAGTACGTACCGTGTTTGCAAGGTCTTCACTGAGATTTTTAGCATTTAATTATTACCGCAATATGATTACTCTTTTCTAATTCGGATCACTTAGATTAAACCAAGTAACATGGAAGCACTTATTACACAATTCTACACTGCGCGGATTAAATAAAATAGTTTTGTCATTTTTCAATGATATAGAATTAATTCATTTTTCCATTGCTTCTACTGTATACAAATTCAAAATAACTGCATAAAAATGACTTCCGTTGCGTGAACCTCGAAGTTTCATCAAAATTGACAGCCTCTGTGGTGTGGTAGTTAAGCAGGTCGGCTCATAACCCGGAGGCAGCGGGTTCAATTCCCACGACAGGACAAGTATTTGTGATCAGGAAAAAGAGAAATTAATTGTTCTGTCTGGCTGTTGTGGGACCATGGTCCTCATAGTTCCTGGGTCCCTAGACACAGAGTCTCTTAAAGGAATCCTAGTTGGGGTCCAGGATCTATGTATGTGATCGTTGGGTGTTATTATTTATTTATTAATTAAGTAGTACAGACAGAGACAGACCGACAAAAAAATCCACGTGTTTATTGCTTGAGGGAACAAACACACGCACAAACGCAAACTTACGCATTTATAATAATTATTACAGTGAAGTAATCTCCTATTTCTCAAATTGCATCTGGTTAAGACAAAGTATTGAAACTCGAATGTAACTTATTTTGTTTTTATTTCATTATTTATACAGCTTTCTTTTGTTTTACATCTTGGTCACGAAACTATAAGCATTACTTGCATCTCAATTAGCTTTTAAATAGCGTCGGTGAAACTTGATGAACATTACATACATTAATGTTAATGAATAAATTAATTAAATTACACTGCTTACTATGGATAGGAACTTGTTTATTCATTCAATTTCAGAGTACGTTTTATGAATGTTTTTTAATGAATAACTATAAATATGTGTGGACATTTCACACAGTACCATTTCGCCCCAAACTAAGCAAAGCTTGTACTATGGGAACCAGATAACTACTAACTATAATAGGATACATAGATACTTTTTGTTTGTAAATACACACATATTTACTTCAGAAGGTTATTATCAAATGAGCTGTGAGACCAGACAATAATACGTTACTTATTTCTATTCTATTATAGTCGTAGATATAATAATCTATAAACAATTACTCACAAGAAAGTAAATAAGTATGTATTTAATGTTTAAAGCTATTGTAATAATTATGCATTGATTTTTAATTTTTGGTTATTTAATATGTACCTGCTACTTGCTAGGAGATAATGTACTCTGATTGCAATATATAGAAACACAAATTTGTATGGATTTGACAGTACGCAGCTTATATGCATAGTTACTATGGAAATTTTCAAATTGGAAATTAAATTTCTCTTGTTGTATTTCGATTAAAGTTCCATGATCATCTCACTGATCATCACCAGCCGGGAATCACACTCGTGATCACCTGTACATTAAAATGCAGACCGAGTAAGATATTTATGCTTTTTCCATTTTTGGGAGTGGCGTCCGTAGGTTTTAACCTCGAAACCTTACAGGTCACCTCGACTTTAATACTTACTATCAAATCGTGTCAAAACTCTACGGATTTTAAACATGAAATTAATTAATATCAATTTACAATTTAATTTTTTATACCTACGACATGTTAATGAGGATAATGGAAGAAAGAATGGAATAAAACGGGCCTAAAAGTACACGTTACATCATCAAACATCAACGGCCGGAAAATGTCTATAATTCAGTATGTGTTTAAAGTTTACCTAGGATCGCCCCTCAAACGATAATGATATGTGAAATGTAATGTAATGTGGGTCGAGTTATTCGACTGTATCTCGTGAGTTTTAACCGTGTAATAGTTGTAGTTATGATATGTGAAGATAAAATTTGAATCACAAGTGTGGTTTGAACCCGCATCCATCCGTTCCTAAAGGGGCACGCTTTACTAAGCTATCGTGACATGTAACCTCATAGCAAAATTGACAGTTAGCACCCAGAAAAATTTTCTTCAAACAAACTTCACGACTTTAATTAAAACGAAAGATCCTTATAAACCTGGAAGGTTGGAAGCAAGTGTCTCTGACATTCGCAGCGCAGAAGCCGGACAAGTGTCTCAAGTGGTCGGGTCAAGCACTCCGCGTAATTGGGATCATCATTTGTAGACGTGCGATGACCGCACCTGCTTGGCTAAAGCCAGAACTTTATTAAAAGATCTAGCATTTCCCGCTCGCATTCCACTTTTTTACTCCTTAGTTTGTGCTAGTTTGGTGGCGTGATAAAATCTTAGACGTATAAAACCCTTCAATGGTTTTTAAATAGGTAATAGGACTTTATTGCAAAGTTCGTCTAGGTAGGTACCACCGCTTTGCCAGTTATTCTGCCGCCAAGCAGTAGTGCGCAAGCACTGCTGTGTTCCGGTTTGAAGGGCACTGTAGCTAGTGAAATTACTGGGCAAATGAGACTTTATGATCTGATCTCACAGTTTAGTAATCTTATTACTAGATTGTGCTGATGTCTCAGGATGACGTGCGCAGTGCAGTGTCACGCGAAACTCTATACTTTAGAGTTCCGAGTAACACTGCAGCTGATATGGGCAGCCGTGTCGTTTAACATCAGGTGAACGGCTACCTAGTCACGTCATTCCTCTTTCTCAAACTATGAGTGGATGACTGGTAGAAAATGCTTTAGCATTAAGTCCTCCGTTTGTACTGTTTTTTAGTGCAATAAAGAATTATAATAATTCCTTAATATAAAAAAAAAAACAATTACTTTCAGTCTGAAAAATGGAAATTTATTAAAGGTACTAAGTCGAGGGGAGTGGTTTATGGTCCATTGGAAAAGGTTCTTATTTGGGATTTATACTCTCCGTTTCCTATCCGTATCAGAACGATTACTAGAACGAAGTAGACGTAGTAGTACGAAGTAGGCAAATCGACCAAGCATCAAAATGGCGATTTGCCCAAGTAGCATAATTTCAGACTCACGATGTTTACCAAGTAAAACAAGCAGCAATTTGGCTGTGTATTAAGTAACTATAAGAAGTAAAACACGCAAGACCCACAAACAAGCCGAACAATTAGCCAAATATCATACTTTCAATGTAGATGAAAGAGACTTGTAGAATTCGAGCACAAACCTATTCAATAGATTTTTTACTGGAGTGCAGAAACCCTGGGGTTTCTGTTGATGTACCTCCTGGACTATTCTTACGGGCTGAATCATTTTTTCATGTTCTATCCTTTTCTATTGTTCAGGATCGGTATTTCCTAGAGCGAGAGAGGTAACGTGAGTGTTATCGCGCGCGGCAGCGTCAGTGATGCGATTGGGTTGAACTTCAACTGTGAGTTTTGGCGGGAAAACGAAAAGGATCACGTCGCCACATAGTATTATTTTCCAAAACTTGTGTTATTTTCAGTGTTAGTGCATAAAATTTGAGTCATTTTATTCGTTAAGTGCTGAATTACAGGCATGAGTGTGGGAAAGTGGTATAATGATCGTGAAACGTTTCTTTTCGTGTTGTTTCCAAAACTCCATAGAAGCTTCTGGTAAAGTTGCCACCACTTACTAGGAGTTAGACTTGACTAGACTATGACTTAACTTGATGACTTGGACATGAACTGTGACTTGACTTGACACTTTATATGATAATAATTAACTTGAGATATTATCAATTACTTGACACTGGCTAAATACACAAAAGTGTGGAGCCAAAACCAAACAAAATAAATAAAACTTCAACTGTCAATACGATTCTATACTGACAGATGATATTCAACCCTATCGCATCACCCTACTAATGAGTAGGGACAGCCTGGTGATGATAAAGGACATGCTTATTTTCCAATGTATCTACATATAAATCACCACTAGCTACAAACACTGACGTAAATTGCAACTAAATAAAATATCACATATAATGGCAGACACGTCGTAAACTGGAGGCGGTATCAGTCAGCTTGATGTACCCGTAAAAGCAGCTTTATTATTGTTTATATGAGGATCGCAGTGAAAGCAACATGCAAAATATGTTAGGCTAAGAATTGGCGTTATAAAATGTTTTATTTTCTTTTAAAATTATCCAATGTCCTTGGACACTCAGGTGAATGAATTCGCTTTAGCGTAGAGACCCATATCCAAGATCTTGGTGGGTTCTCAATCAAGGTTAGATAGGGTACCACTTTTTGCTTGATACGACTAATTGATCATAGTCAATTGTATTTTCGAGTTTTGGAAACAACATGAAAATAACGTTTTACCATCATTATACCACTTTCCCACACTCATGCCTGTAATCCAGCACTTAATGAATAAAATGCCACCAATTTTATGTACTAACACTGAAAATAACACAAGTTTTGGAAAATAATACAATGCGGTGACGCGATCTTTTTCGTTTTCCCGCCAAAACCCAGAAAAGACTTTTTTTTTAAATGTTTTGGCTCCACACTGTTGTGTATTTAGCCAGTGTCAAGTAATTGATAATTTATCAAGTTAATGATATTTCACGCAAATATGTGTCAAGTCACAGTCAAAGTCATCAAGTCAAGTCATAGTCTAGTCGAAGTCATACTCCTAGTAAAGTGGTGGCAACTTTACTTGAAGCTTCTATGGAGTTTTGGAAACAACACGAAAAGAAACGTTTCACCATCATTATACCATTTTCCCACACTCACGCCTGTAATCCAGCACTTAACGAATAGAATGCCACCAATTTTATGCACTAACACTGAAAATAACACAAGTTTTGGAAAATAATACAATGCGGTGACGCAATCTTTTTCGCGTTCCCGCCAAAAAAAAACAAGAAAAGACTTGGAAAGTGTCGTCACCATTGACATTGGTCGCTACCATGTCGGCCATGTCGCCACTCTGCGCCTAATGAAGTTACCGGGAAACATGGTTGAGTGCTGGCGAGGTGAGCACTAAAAATGCTAGAAAACCAAACAGATAATCTGTACACAATAATTACAGAGAAACTCAAACCTTATTAGTTTTCATCATTATTATACATCTTCTCAATAGATAAGTGTGAAATTATTGGAGCGCTTGCTGCCAAGAATTTTTTACTCTCGCCTTTTGAGAAGCGCTGTGTAATTTTTGTGACGAGTGAGTGATCTGTCTGCAGGCTAAAAGGTCAATCTAGAAATAGATTTGACATTGACATCGTCGTGAGTATTCTTCGTCATCGTTTACTTTACTAAAAAGGTTACATCGTGCTTTTCCTAACGCGCTGATTGGCTGATTCTTACAACTTTTATATTCCCTGTTTTTTGATAATTCTTCAAATTTTGCGACTATATATACACTGCAAGCTGAACTTAGGACTTAGTTTAAAAAGTAAAGTTTCAAATGCTTTATTTTTCAATGAGGCTACAACATACATACGTTGCTTTACCAGTCTTATTTTATTTATTTTAATTTATAGGTGCACATAACAGATCATAGAAAATACATTAATAAACAATATGATTTAAAAATTACATAATGAACAATTCTATAATCCAATCACACATGCAGTCTGCCTGATTGAAAACAGTGACAATTACATACTTATCATAAAATCGAAAAAAAAAATTAACAAGTAAAGCAAACGAGTGTAACTTAAATAAAACTTAATTAAAACCATAATACTATAATACAAATAACATTACATAAATAAATAATTATATACACAATATACATAAAATAAATGATGATACCCAAGGCGTTATTATTTATTTATTTATTGCTTGAATATATTTGGTGCTTAAGTATACTTGTATACTTAAAATAACCTAAAATATATACTCTGACAAGAGTGTTGCAATTTTTTGTTAAGGCATTCATATTCGTACATCATTCTTAATTGATTTACGCAAGTAGGTAACTATTATTATAATATAATATTTTAATGTGGCGATAAGTCACGAGACCAAGACTATAATGACTGTGCAATAAATACTCCGTTTCAGCAGCTGTGGTGGAGAAAACATTTTAGGTACGCTTCTCAACATCGACCAAACAGCGGTGATACAAAACTCAAATAAATATGAAACTAGGTCAAACTCACATATTGTACCTAATAGGCTTGCTATATTACATTTGACAATAAGCACTTTGTAACTTTATTTTACCTTTTGACTTGTACAAGTGCTTAAAAGAGTCATCAAGTCATATCATAGTCCAGTCAAAGACATACTCCTAGTAAAGTGGTGGCAACTTTACTTGAAGCTTCCATGGAGTTTTGGAAACAACACGAAAAAAAACGTTTCACCATCATTATACCACTTTCCCATACTTATGCCTGTAATGCAGCACTTAACGAATAAAATTCCACCAATTTTATGCACTAACACTGAAAATAACACAAGTTTTGGAAAATAATACAATGCAGCGACGCGATCTTTTTCGTTTTCCCGCCAAAACTCCCATGTTTTTTGTTTGTTTAATGTTAATGTCGCCATCTTGACAGTTGTAAATTGTCATTTTACCGGACACACCAACATAATAATACAAATTTGTAACTTTGACAGTGGATATTTGCGTGAACCAACTTCATCTTCCGTTTGCCTTGCATTTACCAGCTTACTCCATGCATAAAGAAGTTTTACTCAAACTTTCAAAAGTGTATAAGTTGTAGGTATTGGCGCGGTTTTTACAACGTAAATATACATTTTGGAGTGGAAACAATATGTTTATTAATGCTAAACAGTCTGAGTCATGGTGCATTAGCTATGCGTGGGATGAACCGACCGGTTGCTGTTACGAGGTATTTCTTACTGTTGTAAGTATGAATTAGGCTTAGACTACAGCTGGCCGTAGTAATAGAAAATGAACTGCGATGAATGAAAGTAATACTAATTAGTAATTAGCAATCGTAATTGCAATTAAAGGGTTGAGAATAAAAAGGGTGTAGTGTCAAATAGATAGTTTCGAGAAAATTGACTTTAAACATCAACGGCGTCATTTTAATGTAGAGTGCTTATAAGGTAATAGAAAAGGTTTATGCAAGTTTCAGATGCTTGAAAATGTTTCAGTTCTATTTTAAAATACTAAATATAGTAATTCATACAATTACTGTAAAAATACAATATAATAAAATAAATATAATAATGTTTTTATGCTAAGCGAACTGTATTCCTGTGACAAATAAACCGTTTTTAGATTCAACATCTCGAGATTTAAGCCTCATATCGGTATTTTGAGAATGTATTATTGTAGATAATTTCACGCTGAATCCAACGATACCCATAAGTCATTTTGTGAAAAAAAAAACAGTTAAACCCTTTTTGTTCTCACCCCTTCAATTATTATTGAGTAAAGATTGTGTTCAGGATCGTACGTAAGGTAAGTTGCCTTATAATAGTCCGATATAATAATAATAATAATAAATATGTGTGGAGTTGTGAACATTTCACACCGCGCCGTCTAGCCCCAAACTAAGCAAAGCTTGTTCTATGGGAATCAGATAACTGATACAATACTTATATAATTTTTGTTTGTAAATTCATACATAGAACACAATATAAACACCCACAAAACAAAGATCGATGCTCACCGCACAATTTTTTGTCCTGGGTGGGAATCGAACCCACAACCTCCAGTTCATAATGGCCATTGTGAATGTTTCATCAATAATAATAATAACGCCCAACGATCACATGTATTTATATGGGCAGAAACGGGTTTGTGGGTAGGTTGCAACCTATATAACTATAGGCCTTCAGCATGTCCACACCGCGCCGTGTCTGGAACAAGAATGATTCGTAGTACAACGAGCGGTCCCTTTTTATAGCCAGATGGTTAGGGGAGCAATGATAATTGCCGATGTTGCCACTGTAACAAATTTAAAGGCCACCATAGGGTAAATTACGGTACTACCCGCTGCGCATAGAATTTATAACTGGACGTAGCCGCCGTCATGTACATAGATCTGGGACTCGTAACTAGGATTTGACTAACACTGCTGTCACGGGTAAAAATAAAAAAGCTCGTAGTTCTAAACACTTCATCTATTTTACTATAGCTCCTAGTTCTAAACGCTTCATCTATTTTATTATTTTAATCTGCGGTTATGTATGGTATTGATGTATTTAACAGTGTGGGATATCCTTTGAGTATTGGCCTCATTTGCATGGTGGGTGACGTCATGTGCGTGGCTCATCTTTGTTATTGTTGCTGGTTGGTTGGTTTCGGAAAGTATCTGTTACGTTTGTCCTATTTGACTTCGTTCATCATTTTGTTACACGTATAATTTGAGCGGCGCGCGGTCGATATCGGTCCGGGTGACGCTTTAAAAGTTGGTAAAGACGAACAGTATTAGGCCGTCCAAAAAAGCGGTCGATAACGGCCATAACACAATTGAATTCTTTGAAATTATACGATGAACCGGCTGCTTATTAGATAAAAAACTGCAGGGTAAGCAATGCATTGGTGACGCCTCCTCCGGTGTTGCAGATGTCCATAGGCTACGGTGACCGCTTCCCATCAGGTGGGCCGTATGCTTAATTGCTCTCTTTAACATAAAAAAGAACTAAACTCCCCTATTTTTAGTCACGCCGACTAAGTCCACACTTCTTTTGAAGTAAAACTTCTTTATGCACGCTTGACTTGGGGAGTAAGCTGGTGAATACGTAACAAGACGATCGGAAGTCGAAAGTTGTTGGTTCGCGTAGATCTCCATTATCAACATAACCTAGTTAAAATTACTTAAAATTTGTATTATTATGTTGGTATGTCCGATAAAATGGCAATTTACAATAATTGTCAAGATGGCGACATTAACATTAAATAAAGCTATACCGGCCGATAGATGGAGCTAAAGAAGTTTAACTTCAGTAGTGTAGTCTAAAGCACACTCGTTTTTTAAATATTTTTTATTTTTCTTGTGTGTACATATTTTCCAAATACGCCCCTTTTTTCTCCGCACGAGAATTTCCAATTTTGCTTACTACTAAGTATTAGATAGTTGTTGTTGTGTAAGTTTCTGTTCCGTGTACTCTATAGCCAATCATAAAACATATCTAGATGAATTCAACTCTAGTAGTCCTACAGATTAAATCTAATACCTCTAGACAGCACAGCTGGTTCGAAAAGGAAAGTGGTAGTCAAGCCGCGGTTAAATGAGCCCGTAACTAACCAAGACAGTTGTTATGCCATGTGGAATTGTGGATTGTGATAGGTTGTTGACACCGACCGGATGAAATGTGTTGTGGTCATTGAAGTCAACTTCTTTACGTACGCTTGGGGAGTAAGCTGGTGAATGCGAGGTGAACGGAAGTTGAAGTTGGTTCACGTAGATCTCCATTGTCAATGTAACAAAGTAAAAAATCTATAATTGTGTTGGAGTGTCCGGTAAAACTATTTACAATTGTTGTAGATGGCGACATTAACATTAAACAAAGCAAAAACAAAGTTATACTAGCTGATAGATGGAGCTAAACTAAAAAAGTTTTACTTTAGTCGTGTGGTCTAAAGCACACTCGTTTTTTTCTGTCTGTATTTAGTCTATGTGCTTTATTTTTTACGTGAAAAATATGTGAACTTTTAAACTTTAAACAATAAACATTTGAACATGTGTACTGGCCGCGGTGAACTATAGACACTCCTTAGTTCATTATAATAGAAAATTACAGAAGCATTGCTCCATTAACCTACGACATTAATAGCTGTTGAACCTTTACCAACTTGTCCTAAACAATATCCTTGGCATCAAATACAAAACCAATTTAGGTAGGGTCTAGTCTGTTTCTCCACTGACAATTATTATTACGTTACAGTATCTTTCTATCTCTCGGATAGCTTACAATATCTTCTATCTATCAATGGTTATAAAAGGCTTTATTTTGACGGACTGACAGATACATTTCAGCCCAAACCTATCCTTATCATGTCCTCTTAATGAGATTCAAATGATGACCTAAATTAGATAGATAAACAGTACAAATTGTATTGTAATGGTACACTTTGGGTCTTCGCTAAGAGGTCATGGCACACAATATATAATAGTATGAAGACGGTAATGCTCCTCGACGTAGAAAAGGAAGGAAAAAATAATATTTGAGGACATAGCACAGACATCTAGCCCCAAACTAAGCAAAGCTTGTGCTATGAGAACCATATAACTGATATAATACTTAGATACTTTTTTGTTTGTAAATACATACATAGAATATGACGGTGGCTACGTCCAGTTATAAACTCTATGCGCAGCGGGCAGTACCGTCATTTACTCTGTGGCAGCATTTAAATTTATTACAGTGGCAGTACTGGCATTTGTCATCGCTTCCCTACTCATCTGGCTATAAAAAGGGACCGCTCGGTGTACTACGGATCATTCTTGTTCCAGACACGGCGCGGTGTGGACATGCTGAAGGCCTGTAGTTATATAGGTTGCAACCTACCCACAACCCGTTTCTGTCTACAAATACAATAAAAACCCAGACAGAACAAACATCGACAAATATAAATAATTATTTATGTAAATATAAATAATTATTTATATTTGTGTGATGAACATACGTTGTATTAATTATAATTAATAATAATAATCAATTAAGAGAACGTACATTTGAATAGATGAACTATCAGTAAATTAAATACAGGGGGCATCTATCTGAATAATCTGATTTACATTGTGCAGAAACGGTAAAAGTAGTGGTACGTTTTTACTTGATGAATGTAGATTCGCAAACATGCAATCCATTTGAACCATTTGCAACCATTGAAGATCTAATTATTTTACTACCAAAACTAAAAAAGTACAGCGCTTATTCGTCACATAAAACGTATCGCAGAGTTGGTGAAACCGTCGCATATTACTTATAAGATTATAGCGCTGACCGGATGTGACCTTTACCACAACTCCACAACTTTTACAAAATTAACGTTGACATTACACGGCCGGCCCTCTACGAACCGTTTGAACTTTTAATAGGTACTAAGCCCCACAGGTTATTAATCTGCTTGACTACAAATACCGTTTCGCTTTAGTCACTAAAAAGCTGCTATTTAAGGCATGTTTATAATGTCCTAAATTCATGATTAAGGCAGTCGGTGCCAATTTTATTTTGAAAACTATCGTGAGCTGAATATGACAATTACATGCTGATGCTCGCGAAAGTCGCCGCGGATTGCGTTAGTAACTGGCTCCCAGAAGAATGACACTGAATATGTCCGAAACCTGCTGCCTTACCGCGTAAGTCCGCGTAAGTAAGTAAGTGGTGATGGTAATCTGTTCTCTCTTGCTCGCACTCGTGGACTTGTAAATTGGCGCGTGCAGGATGGCAGGCGAAGCCGATTCTCAGAACAATTATGCGATAGGGGTTCTGGGGCCTTACCGCGTAAGTCTGGTGGAGATGGTAATCGTGTTCTCTCTTGCTCGCACTCGTGGACTTGTTAATTGGCGCGTGCAGGATGGCAGGCGAAGCCCATGTCCAGAACAGTTATGCGATAGGGGTGCTGGTCGGAGTAATTTCGATTTATTAACTGACGTGAGTTTAACCGTTATTTATTTACAAAAAGTCGGTGCCAACTCAAAAGCCAACCAAAAAATTGTTTTTCGGAAAGCTGACACCAGGTAGGGCTGGCCATTCGCCTACACAAGATGAGGTGAATCTAGGCAGAGAAAACAGCTTGAGAGAATAGAGAAGGCAGCAGCTATCTCTCCAAGATCCTAGATGCTAGGCTCAAGAATATCGGAGATAGGTACAGTCCATTTCAGGTGAAAATAACTAATACTTACCAATAACCCCATGAGACGAGCTGTTGGTAAAATGGTTTGCCGACGATACTAAAAATATACGTAGCTACTTTATGATTCCCATAAACGTCTTGTACCAATCATCACTCAACGATCGATATTCTATTCTTTTTGACCAATTATATTATCGCCTATCGACGACAAATCCAGAGCCTTGCATTCCTCCTGCTTCCAAACAATAAGAGACACGTGTTTGGGTACGATAGTCCACTGGTTTGTTAATTCATGGTAGGCAGCTATTAGCCCCTGATACCGGACCGTGTTAAGCTGTTTTGAAGGCAATACATATGGCTTAAACTGGCTCTTATAATTACTCTAATTAAAGCGACTGTGTATGAAACTTAACCAGCATGTGTTATTAAAAGTTGTATTAAAACGAGGATCTCGTTAGTATCTATCCATATCTATCTATCCATCTTACTTTCATTAGGTGTAAATGTACATAACATGCCAGCAGCATTGCCCCGTCGAATTGCAATGCCAATTCAATGTCTTAAGAGTGTCAGCGTTTCGGTCACACGTCGCATCAATTAGGCGTTCACAAAAACTTTGGAAAATGCGATGAGCTCGCGTCTTTTCACGAACCCAGGATTTCAATACCACACGGCTCAAATATGACTTTATGGGTTTACTTTACAGCCAATCGTGTGCCTACCTATACATACTTACCACTTTATTTCTAGGAATTTATGGGAATGCGTGAAAGTCAATTGTTTTTTCTCTTATCTGTGAGGGGTAACATAAATAATTTGAATATCAAGTCAACTTGTCAATTAAACCAAAAGGTCTCGCGAAGTTATTGATCGAATTCGACGACGCCAAGAGAAAACGAAAATCAAATCAAATTACTATAATGTGACAGGAAAATATTCCGAAAGACGTCTAAAATATTAATCTGCAACGAAATTAACTTCGACACCTTTACAAAAAAGTACTCTGTCCCACCACGATAGAAAACAATTTCCTGAAGAGTACTTCTATTATAGCCCCGATGTCAAGAGGTTCGAATATAGATATATTTCGGAATAACATAATCCCCGCTTTATCAAGGTGAAAAGAGCAGGGACAAACAAAATGCCAACGCGAAAATGGCGCCTGGTGGCCGGTTCCCAATTCCCATTCTACGAGTACATCGTTGAATTTGTTTTCCTACCGTCGTCGCCGCACTGCGTTCCAGCGATTTCGTTTTGCGCGCAAACGCGGCTTCTTTTTTCGCAGCAATTTGAGCGACACACGTATTGTACTTTTTATGGCCAGTATTAATCGGTGTTGCCATTCTAGAGTGAACGAGTTTCATTTGTCTGGAGTTGACGTGTTGGTTTGCGTTATTTCACTGTCTGATACGCCCGTCGCCCGTGCATTTGCGTATTGAGTGGTTTACCTACCGTATATCTACTGTAAAATAGCACGACTGGTTAAAGTAGAGTGTCGAGTTGGGTCATTGTTCTTCTGACATATTTATTTAAGGTATCTCGTGTTAAGGCAATCAAATTGGACACTCATTCAATAAGTACTCTTCTTATATTTAAATAAAATTAATATGCTTTTCCTTTTTCCAGATTACACTGATCCCTAAAATGTCGGGATGACGTGAAAGCGATGCTGCTGCAGCAGGCGTCGTCGTCGCCTGGTCCCAGCGGCACGGCTAGCCCCAAACCGAATCCCAGCCCTAGCTTCGGCCCTAGACTCACTGGGAGCCCTAGTCTGAGCGATGGCGTATCAAGCACAAATAGCCCCAAGTTGGGCGCCAGTCCTAAGTACGGCAGCCCGAGATTGGGGTCTGGGAGTCCAGGGCTGGGGTCCGGGAGCCCGAGAATGGGTTCCGGGAGTCCAAGGCTTGGGAGGTCAGCAGTGGAAGATGAGGCAGCTTTAGAAAGACTCCAGACGGAGCTAAAGGAAGGATGGACGGTGCACACGGGGAGGGATGGCAGACTGTATTATTGCAAGTAAGTTTACACCAATATGCTGTGATCTTTTTCAGCTTTTTTACGATTATAATGCCACTAAGAAATCATCAGTTTCATGTAAACCAAGATGCTTTACGTTTACGATACCACCAAAAAGATAAGCCATTTTGTATTATATACTTTTTACGACTAAGACTAAAGTTCGTCGCAGCGCGATATCGAGTCTTGCATCATTAAAATTTTACTGCCAAAATTCCAAACCTTGAAATTCTAGTCTTAGTGCGTAAACCTTGTAGGACAATAACCCCAAGCCCATACTTACTTCATTAATTTCTTTTACCAGGTGATTGTGAATTTTGATCGTGTCACAATCAACCAAGACAAATAGACTCTGAGTACCTAGTGTTTTAGCAATTTCAGCATTTAATGTACCTCAAACCACACAATCGCGTGTCAGCATAATGAGATTAACGAGTAGGGGTACTCGTAGTTTACAATCATGTGATTAAATCACATCATGTGACACACACAAACATGTGCCACCGTTAACGCAATGTTGTATCGAATTAATTATAATGAGGCTGTAATTGTGATAATGATCGAATGGCGTTTGTTTCACATATCAATCAATTGGATTCGCAGGCCTCGTATCCATACTACGAGTAGTACAAGTACGAGTACGAGTACTTGTACTTGTACTCGTACTAGTGGGTGACCGCGCTACTGCTTGAAACAGTTTAATAATGGTAGTAAATAATCTCTTCCCTACTTAACTTAAAAGTGCGTTGCAAGATCGTACTTTTTGTTTTGATTTGATTTTGATTTGAGCTTTGGAAATTAAGTATACAATTCCAATTCCAATTCCAGCCAGACAGGCTCAGTCGTTGGCTATATTTAAATCCAGCGTTAAAAGTTTTTATCTTTCACAGTTGTAATACTATTAGTAGTTTCATCGATTTGTACTTATTTCGTTATTATGTAAGTATTTATAATTTATATGTTATTATTATTATGTATGTATTTATACTTATATATTATATAGTATATATGTATCAGTTATATGTCATTTATTGATTATTTATTATACGTATCTATATTATCTTTATTTATTTATTTTTTTTATAAATTTCATTGTTTTACAATTTCACTCAATTACACGTTTACACCACCGACCTCTATCTCTCTAACAATTCTTTCCATCCAAAGGTTGACTGGAAGAGATCGCTTTTAGCGATAAGTCCGCCCATTGTACTATAGCTGTAAGTTTCTTCATCTGTAACTGTTTTTCTTCTGGTGTACAATAAAGAATTTTTGTATTGTATTGTATTGTATTGTATACAAAGAAAGTGATGTTTTGCGACGTACCAGCCAGGTGATCGAAATTCATTTGACTGTTTAACACAAGCCCGATGATACAAGTGACCATCTAAATATATATAACTTAAAGGTGACTGACTGACTGACATAGTGATCTATCAACGCACAGCCCAAACCACTGGACGGATCGGGCAATTTGCAATGAAATTTGGCATGCAGGTAGATGTTATGACGTAGGCATCCGCTCAGAAAGGATTTTTCGATATTCCACCCTTAAAAGGGTGAAATGGGTGGTTGAATTATTTTCCCATAGGCCACGCTGCGGGCGAAGCTGCGGGCAGAAGCTCGTTCTATTATACTCGTATATCCACGAACTAAATTTGCCTAAATAATAGACAATTTTTTTTTCACATTTTACTGATATAGAGCATATACGTGCAGCATTGACAGCCTCTGTGGTGTGGTGGTTGAGCAGGTCGGCTCATAACCCAGAGGCGGCGGGTTCGATTCCCACAGCAGTACAAGTATTTATGCACAGAAAAAAAAGCGCAAACACTTGTTCTGAGTCTGGGTGTTGTGGGACCATGGTCCTCGTAGTTCCTGGGTCCCTAGACACAGGGAATCCTAGTTAGGGTCCAGGATCTCTGTATGTGAGCGTTGAGCGTTATTGTTATTATTGTTGTTGTTATTATTGTGCTCCGGACAACGTCACGTTTTGGCTGTGCTTTTTAAAACCACAATATTGTTCACAGTTTATCTACACTGCGAATGCTAGTTAAGATTACATTTTAAATTAAGAATATATAGATGAATAATAAGAGGTAATTAAGTATTTCCCTACCTAGGTGAACTTTTTTCACAGGTACTATGATGACCGTTTTTTGCATGGGCCTAGGATATTCTCACTACTCTCAGTCAATGGTTTTTTGGATGGACGAACGTAATTCACATTTCCGTACTTCAAAACGTACATTTCCTACCTAGAAAGAAACCGCCAAGAAACATTTGCCATTCGGTCCTACATTTAGCATAACTTTATTATGACATAGCAGCCATTTTGAATTTGTAATGTCATCAAAAGACAAAGGGTTCTTGATGAACGCAGGAAAACAATTATTACGGTGATTCGCGATGGGTGTGCGCGGATGAGACGCACGGTCGCACGGACCTACCTAACCTACATACCTTCTATAGTTATAAAACAGCGGATATCGTACATTGTCTCAGTTCAATCCGTCTAATGAACGCGGAAAATAATGACGCCATCTTAAATTTAGGGTTGCTTTGTTAATAAACATTTTAGATGCTAGCTAATATTAGATTTTAGGCAATAAATACTGAAGCAATAACGATACAAATAATTTTGTTTGTAGGTTGATAAAATAAAAAGTATGAATTGTTTACCACGTGGCCTGATCGACAATTAATCAACGTCAAAAATAATTTGTTTGCTATCATTCGCGAAGTTGAAATAATTTACAAAATTACGCATCGTACTTTTTATATAATTTTTATAAAAATAATCTGACAAATCCATTAAGGTGTGCCGCAAATATCGTAAAATTTAATTAAAACTTTGTTTTTAATGGCAACCCTGAAAGCTGACAATGGCGGAAAATATTGATGTCAGAATCGTTCCGAACGAGCGGAGTGGAGCTAGCACAACAAACGAGCGGGACGAGCGACGACGACGACGCGGTTGCGCGTTGGTTGTCCATTGTCCTCATAACATGACATTTGTTGGCGAAGTCGCTCTTCATTACAACCAGTGTAGACCGTACATACAATAAAACACGATTGTGGTGTGGACAAAAGGCGGGCATGTTGTTATGTAGGTAATGGGGCAAAAACAATGGTAGGCTTGTATCTACTACCATGGTACTACAAAGTAAGTGCTTTAATTTCAACTTTATATGAGGTACTAAGTACTTATTATGAATGACGGACGTTATCCTTTGTATAACAGGATCTATGATTCATTCACTGGCGGGATATATAATAATCAAATATTTGTGGACATTTCACATAGCGCCAAACTAAGCAAAGCTTGTAGTATGGGAACCAGCTCATATAATACTTAGATACTTTTTTTAAAATAGATGGATAGAATACAATAAAGTGTGATACTTAAGACAAACACTTTAGAATAGTGAATAGTTAGTTATATAGCTATAGCTAGTAGTCATGTATGCTACATAATTACGCATTGATATCTAGAAAAAATCATTAAGATCTACCTACAGTCTTCATACTTATATATAACTGACTAACAAGCGAAATTCTAACATTGCAAGAACTAATTAATTACCCAAGTTTTGGGGCATCGCCTACTCTTCGCACTGGGTAATTTATAACCGAATCTTGGCGAAGCAACACTTCACTGGGCGGAATTAACTGTCTCTGCGGCCACGCGCGGAAACAATGCCATTTTATAAACAAACATGGCAACATTGGATATAATGTAATGAATATGGCAACTTGTTAACTATGTAAACATGGCAACATAATCAGAGCTTTCTCGAGGAGTTCGAGGTTTTATGAAACAAGGTGGCAGTTTAGCTGTGAAATGTTTTTGTATCAACTTTACCCGTTTACTTTATATGCTTTACTTAAACAAACCAAACACAGTATTTTAAAATTATGAAGGTTTGTAAGATTGTTTAATCCACCTGCAAGCAGTTGCAGACGAAATCGTTTAGACTGTTAAATTACAGGCACTTTAACATTTTTTTTATGTTAATGAATGATGTGACGAGCTAGTCGTTCACCTGATGTTAAGTAAAACGACACGGCCGCCCATAACAAAACAGTGTCACTTGGATCTCTAAAACATATAGTTTCGTGTAACACTGCACTGCGCACATCATCCTGAGACATCAGCACAGTCTGGTAATAAGATTACTCGACTGCGAGATCAGATCAAAGTCTTAATTGCCCAGTAATTTCACTAGCTACAGTGCCCTTCAAACCTGAACACAGTAGTGCTTGCACACTACTGCATGGAGGCAGAATAACTGGCAAAGCGGTGGACCTAGACGATTTTTGCAGAAAAGTCCTACCACCTAGTTATTAGTTAGTTACCTTACTTATTTATCAATGAAACAGTCCAACCATAGGATACACGCTTGAATTTACATATGAATTAGCTACGTGCGTGATGGTTGTAGTGAAGTCGGTCAATCGTAGCAGCTAACATTTGATACGTGCGACCGGTGCCCTAACTAGGTTATAGGCAGTCTATTAACTTAGGTACCTACTCTATTGCAGTACCTACAAAAGTAACTAGAGTAATATTAAAACGAGTGCAACTGCGGGCTGATGCAGATTTTAATGAAATTATATTTTGGTTCGTTGTATGTATTCTTTAACGACTTTGCCGCTTGAAACTATGTTTTAGGGTTCCGAGTGACACTGTTCTGTTATGGGCGGCCGAGGCGCTTAACATTAGGTGAACGGCTAGCTCGTCACATCATTCAATAACATGAAAAAAAAACGACTATTGACGCCGTGGATTTATTTTGGTATCGCGTAGACACTCGTAATATTATTTTATATATATTACTTTGTTCCTTTTTTATATTAAGTTGTGTATATTGTTTTCTGGTTGACAATATTTCGGGAAGCAAAAGGACCATTCTGGTATACTTTGGCTTACTACTGAAAATTTAGGATGTCTATTGAAAAATAAAAAATAATTGGAAGCTTAAGACTAGCAAATGTTGATTTATCTGAAATAAAATAAAATAATTATTATTAAAAGCTACTCCTGGTTATATATGATGTTTATGGTCCTTATTGGTGGGCAAACCTTTACCATGTCATAAGATAATAATTGTGTGATGAAAAGGAAAAAAAGCTTGCCAAAATGCGACGAATACGACTATATAAGTATCACAATAATTTTCCCGAGAGTTACATAAAACTCCCGAAATATCTGATATCAAAGGCGTATTCTGTAACAATCGTACAACAATATCGTGTGTGAGCTTGCGACATCTTTTCATTTCACTATCGATATTGCGCGTGGACGACCCACATCTGTCAACGGGAGTGTTTCCATTGTGCTTACGGTTTTTTCGTGCGGCGGTTGACTCGACTCTTAAGTAAGTACTCCGTTACCGATTTTTTGCTGTTTTATTTACATCTCATTAATTAGAAATATTGTATACAATATCGTCAACACACTTGCACGTGTGTAGTTTAGTTAAGATAATACTATAAAGTTTGTTTGTTTGTTCTAAATTCATGTTTCAATGTTTAAATATGGGAGGTAAAACCTCGTTTAGCGGTTGCTCTGTTGTTATGGTTGTGTTTTTGGTCTGTGGTATTTTTGTTCCATTTTAAAAGACTTGCAATTGACTAGTCACTCCCCGACTCTGACGAGCCATGCTTCGACATAAAAAGGCCGCGTACACTGTCGACAGATCAGAAGTGGTTCAGCTACGGACACGGCAATACCTAGTGTTTTGAACTGTCTTTTCCTGTGTCAGATATGATAAGTTTGATTGTTATATTGACATTAAATAGTTAATTAATTATTGATATTTTATATTATTATGATTATGTTAAAACAAATGATTGAATGAGGATTTGACTATGTTATTTAAATGTCGTTTTATTAACAAAAGTCATATTTTTAATTTATATGGATTTCAAATTTTAATATCTCCCACATATAGGCCAGTGAAGCGGGCAAGTTGAAGAATGAATTTATAATCCCGTACATAAAACGTCACATATCTGCTCCGCGCAGGTCCTAGGATGCCAAACTAGGTCCTGCTTCTACCTAATAAGACACTGTAGGGAGACGGCAATATGAGGTAAGAAAAGTAAAATGCGAGCTGAAAGAAAAAGTAAGAAATTATGTAGGTACAAGTCTCTAATAGCACACACAATTTGTTATAGATAAGTACGTGAACATCATACATAAATAATCAAAAGCCTTTGAAAGAAAGAAAGAAAGAAAGAAAGAAAAACATTTATTCAACACTCACTTACAAAAATTAAATAAAATTGAGTGGCCCGATAGCTCAGTTGGTAGTAGCCCTGCCTTCTGAACTGTGGTTGTGGGTTCGATTCCCACTCAGGACAAACATTTGTGTGATGAACATAGGTGTTTGTTCTGTGTCTGGGTGTCATATTGTATTCTATGTATGTATTTACAAACAAAAAAGTATCTAAGTATTGTATCAGTTATCTGGTTCCCATAGCACAAGCTTTGCTTAGTTTGGGGCTAGATGGCGTTGTGTGAGATGTCCACACATATTTATTTATTTAATTTACAGGAACATACAAAAATATACATACAACAAGAGAATACAATTAAATATAAACAGTACCTAGTTAAAAGTATTTAATATGAGAAATAAAAGAGTAGATATAGCACGGAAGCAGTGGTGTCGAAAAGGGCTTAACTCAGCATTCATGTCGGTGAACTCAACACCTGGCGCTGGTTTTCAGTTTGCTTGAAAATCTAATAACAAATTGATAGACATTAGTTATAACAGTATGAAAATTAGTGGTAGTGGTAAATTCACCACGTTAAACATCATAAACAGCTAACATTTGCTCAAGGTATATTTTCAAACTTATGAATAATGTCTATCAATTTGTTATTCAAAGCACCATCTTAGGTAATCCAAAATTAACCGTTTTCCGCTTGATCAAACAAATTAGAATAAACGAGGTGTTGAATGTAATTAGAATCAATTGCTTTTATAGCAATTGGTTACTTCTGTGTGAATGTTTACGAAGCTAATTCTATGTTATTATCTTATCGAGGCTATTAATGGTGGGTAATTTACACGAGCAACTGCAAACAAATCTTTTTTCCAACAGAGAACTTCCACGAAATCACGCCTGAATTAATTGGAGATATTTTTTTGTTTGAATCTGTCCATCAGATGCAACATGCTTTTTCTGGCTGCAGCACTGAGGTTAAAGTAACGTTATTTAAAGCCTACTGTCTGTGCTTATACACATGTCAGTTATGGATTAAATATACGCGATAATCTTACCATATACCATAAGGGTGCAATACAATGACGCTTTTCGCATCCTTTTGCGTAAACCACGGTACTGCAGCGCGTCGGGCATGTTTGCCGATGCAAGGGTTCTAGACTTCTTTGCCGTCACTAGATCCAGAGTTGCCTCCTCTTAGGATGGGCTGAGAAATTCGTCAAACAGCATAATTAATTAATTGAATACCTCCACAGCCCGATCTTCAAGCACTGGCTAACGATGCACCGGAGTGCGAACCGAAAATAACTGCGGATCAATCAAGCAGATTGATTGATATGTTTTATATCAATTTTAATTTTAATAGACTTATATTTTTTAATATTTTATTTTAGCATTTTATTTTGTATTTTTGTATTTTAAGCGCAATATGGGTTATCTTGCCTGAAATAAAGACATTTTATTTATTTATTTCTATGTTTCTCTATCTTATTTCACACGACATTTCACGTCGGCATGAAATTAGAAATAACATTGATTTAGTACCCACAGACATAATTATTATGGATAAGGACCGTGGTAATGTTGATGCGCTATTACATAAGTACGCACTTTATCAGATGAAAAGTCGGTTAAGGTTGCTTTTTAAAAATAAAAAGTACTCGTTACGCCCTGCGGTTTCACCCGCGGTATCCTATATGTGTTAATCCATCGTATAAGCTATCTGCATTCCAAATTTTATCAAAATTGGTTCAGTACTTTTTGCGTGAAAGAGTGACAAATATCTATTCATCCATACATACAAACTTTCGCGATTATAATATTAGTAGGATTATTACTTGTTTTCTTTGACTATTCAACCTTTTACTTTTGTTAAAGAATTAAAGGACCTAGTTATAATAATAATAAATATTTGTGGACATTTTACACAGCGCCATCTAGCCCCACACTAAGCAAAGCTTGTATTATGGGAACCAGATAACTGATACAATACTTAGATACTTTTTGTATGTAAATACATACATAGAATATAATATAACACCCAGACACAGAACAGACACCTATGTTCATCACACAAATGTTTGTCCTGGGTGGGAATCGAACCCACAACCCACAGTTCAGAAGGCAGGCTTTCTACCAACTGAGCTATCGGGCCAGTCAAAGTTACAAACTATCTACCGATAATGGCTCATAAAATAAATAAAATTATGGTAATCAAATAAAAATATCATAATATTGAGTATATCATTTATTACACAAATTACGGCGTACGACAATGAAAACAAACAAGCACATGTAAAAGCTTTTACACTATCAAGCCGTTTTGATTTATGGGTGTATTGCAGCGGACCAAAGAGTACGTAGGCCTAGTACTTACCTACTCCACAGCGTAAACTCCGTGGGTGTTTGTGTTTGTGTGTCGCGGGTGACGCCTCATATGACATATAGGTGGGTAAGAAATACAAGTCTCGAGAAATGGGTAAAAAATAGACACAATAACGTGAGTTATTGGAGATTTGTCAGCGCGAGCTCGCGGTGATTTATTTTGTAAGACAAGATTGATTGCGTTTATAAATAATAATGAATTTGGTGTTGTATTACTTAGATAGTTTGTGATGTCAGAATGACAATATAAATTACGTGTCATGTTGTTCGTCCGCTATCTACTCCTAAACTACTGAACTGATTTCAATAAAAAATTTACTTTGTGTGCAATTTTATCCAACTTCAAAGATATGATAGCTTACATCTTAACTTAAAATCTTAATATACACGATGGAATTTAATTCTCTCTTTTCCTTAAATGTATGTACTCAGATCATGCTATAGAATATTCGTACAAGATCAAATTTAAAAAATTGGTTTTGTTTTAGTATTTAGTGCCTCCTAAAATAGCTGCATGACAGCCGAAATGTCTATTTAACGGTACACCCAAAGCGGGCACCGGTTGAGTGCTTTGTAAATGTTTCGTAGGCAGAAAAACACCTGCTTTGTTCGATGCCACAAGGCTTTTCTTTAGAATTTAATTTGATAATACCTAGATTAAAGTTTTATTTCATAAGTACTTTTTATTCAGTTACATGGAAGTGTTCTATAAAGGAAAAAAAAGAATTAAATTCCACCTTGTATGTAAGTTACGTGTCGCGTTGTTTGTCCGCTATGGACTCCTAAACTACTGAACCGATTTTAATAAAATTTTGCACACTGTGTGTAGTTTTATCTAACTAGAAAGATAGGAACACTTTATATCTGAATTTATTTATTTATTTATTTATTTATTCATATTAGGAAAACTTACAGCCAAAATACATATAAAAATGTAAACTTACAGTAAAAGAAACTAGGCCAGTTACAAGTTTCCACCTATAGAAACATTAGTATATAAAGAAATAAGCTCGTAGTAGGTAGCTAATGAAGTTAGCATGAGACCTATTTAGTAATGTTATTAAGTTTGAGAAACAAAAAATTCAGATGCCAATTTTTGCCTTATGGAACGCTCCCCGCCAAAGAAAATGTCATAAGCATTATTAATCTTTAAAAAGTCATTAAGAAATGAAGAGGTTCTCCAGAAGAAGGTATTTTGCTTATAGTTTGTTCTCGCCAAAGGAACAGAAAGAAGCGGTGTATGCCGTAAATTAAATGTTGGAGTTCGAAGGGAAATTTTGCTGAGTAACTCGGCACTATCGACTTTATTATTTAAGATATTCAAATAGTATGTTACATCTGCCATAATCCGCCTTGTTTTGAGTGGCAGAAAATGATGACGTCTACAGCGCTGCTCATAGCTGACGTCAAATGTTTTAGAGCGAAACTGTAAAAATCTTAAAAACTTCCGCTGTACTCTTTTGATGCGTAAAATATAAAATTTATATGAGATATATAAAATATCCGTGGGAAGCCGAGCGAGCCGCTAGTATAAATATAAAACCTGAATACATAATACAAATACTGTGACCCCACCGCAAACCAGGTAATGAGTTTAAAGGAAAATACCGTGACGTAACTAGCTTGATATGTAATAGGCCCTATTACATACAAGACAAGCCCTATTTGTCAGCCTCTGTGGCTCATAACCCGTAGGCGGTGAGTTCGATTCCCACGGCAGGACAAGTATTTGTGCACAGAATAAAAAGCGCAAATACTGAGGCTGGGTGTTGTGGGACCATGCACTTCGTAGTTCCTGGGTCCAGGGAATCCTAGTTAGGGTCCGGGATCTATGTATGTGATCGTTGAGCGTTATTATTATTGAATATGGCACTGTGTACCAGTGCTTGTCTGGCAAGCTTATAGTTCTACCCGCCTTAACATAAATGTTTGTCGCCAAACACTTAACAGTTGTTAAGTTAGACACGTTCTTAAGTGATGAAGACCGCAACTTGCTGATACCGGCTGAAGTGAAGCGATGATTTGAGCCAATGTAGCTTGCTTGTGGCAGTTGGGAAAGTCAAAAATTGGGCTCAGTGGAGTGATTTGAGTGAGTACAGAGATTCTAGCAGTACACGAACAGGCTGATGCAAATGTTATTGAATGATGTGACGAGCTAGTCGTTCACCTGATGCTAAGCGCCACGGCCGCCCATAACAGAACAGTGTCACTCGGAACCCTAAAACAAAAGAGTTTCAAGCGACACTGCAGCAGTGCAGTGTGCTTGATGTATATATGCCTGCGCACATCATCCTGAGACATCAGCACAGTCTGGTAACAAGATTACTCGACTGTGAGATCAGATCAAAAATTCTCAAATGCCCAGTAATTTCCCTAGCTACAGTGCCCTTCAAACCGAAAGACAGTAGTGCTTACACACTACTGTGGCGGCAGAATAACTGGCAAAGCGGTGGTACCTACCTAGACGAACTTTGCAACAAAATCCTACCACCTAGTAAAGTCTTGAGTAACATAAAACTAAAGCTGGGCTTCACTTACCTTACTATACCCTAGCCAAAATTTCTCATCCCACCTATGGAAATATTCTCTTCAAACTCAATTCAAAATTTGTCTTTAGTTCGGCTACCCAAGCACTGTTCTCGACTTGACGGCCATCTTGGACATAACTTAAATCTTTGATAATGGAATGTATGTAGCAAGTTGGTGTTTGTATAAGTTTGGCAAATGTTTGTCTAAGCATACCCGTTGCTTATATTTTGGTCTATCTTTAGAACGATGAATACGTTGGGAACTTGCGGCTTGTATGTTAACAAGGCCAAATATAAATTGCTCTTTCAACAAAGCATTCCATCTGGTGACGCTGTAAAGGTGTAAGAGAGAGAGATAGAGAGAGAGAGAGAGAGAGAGAGAGAGAGAAAGGGCAACAGCATTGTTCATAAAACTGACAACAAAGGTTTCGCTAGGTGCTAAAGACTTAAAAAGAATTAATCACGTCCCTGTAAGGTTTATTAGATAGTGAGTGTGTTTCAACAGTAGCCATGAGAATTTCGATTGAAAATTGCATGGGCCTGCACCAATGAAATTATGAAAAAATTATAAAAATGATGAAGTTATGTGTGGAATTTGCACTCGCTCTGTGTATATATTAAATAATATAAAATTTATAAGAATATACATATATATTTTTGTAAGCGAGTATTGTATATACTTTCTTTCTATCAATAATTTTAAACCCGAATTTCTTCTAATATAGTTTAGTTTTGCAACTTGCATTATCTAACTTAATTCTCAAAACAAAATAACACAAGATGGCGGCACTCACCACAAGGGTCGTTAAAAAGGGTCGAGATTAAATCAACACAGGTTAATGTTTTGGAAACAAAGGCTGGCAAAAGTTAAACTAAAATAATACAATGTGTAACGTGGTTACTCTTTGTATCGCGCAGTCATGCTGTTATTTGACCGCTTCATTATAATTTTCACCCTTTGAATAATTAAAGGAAAATGCGGCTACTTGTGTCCTATTCAAAACTCGCTTTAGCGTGGATCCTGTGCGGAAGCCTTGACGTCTAGTCACAAAAACACATTTGGTACATATAAACACTGGGAAATGGAAAGATAGTTTTTTTATGTTATGGGATGACGTGACGAACTAACCGTTCGCCTGATGTTAAGCGACACTGCTGCCCAGTGCCCATATCAGTTGCAGTGTCACTCGGAACTCTAAACTGCGCACGTCATCCTGAGACATCAGCACAATCCAGTAAGTTTACTAGATTGTGAGATCAGGCCATAAAGTCTCATTTGCCCAGTAATTTCACTGGCTACAGTGCCCTTCACACCGGAACACAGCAGTGCTTGCGCACTATACTGCTTGGCGGCAGAATAACTGACAAAGCGGAGGCACCTACCTAGATGGACTTTGTAGAAAAATCCTACCACCTAGTAATTGCGGAATTTCGTACGTATGTATTAATCGATATTAGATACTCACCTCTGAAACGGATGAATGGGTTTTAATGTCGGAGTCTGACTAAGATACTTTAGAACCTGGAGTGATTTTTATCAAAGAAAATCGTGTTGCTTCTTTGAGATTTATTATATTTATCCACGCAGGTAATTCTTACCTACTTATCATTCAAGGTTTTGGTTTGGGAAAGCTCTGTAGGGTGGGCTGGTAGTTCTGTAGATCGTCAGTGAGTAATCGCGTAATCTCTCGTTCTCATGACCGACACGGACAAGATTGAGAATGGAACGGGCATTTTAGTGATTGAGATGAGATCGTATAGTGCCTACAAACTTAATTATTGTATAAACGGCTGTGATAAACATTAACATAGATAAGCGTTTCTCTGCAATTCAATAATAAATGTATACCTATATACTACGGCTGCTGTGTGAAGAGATCAGCTGTGCAGGGAGCAGCAAAATCATCAATTTTTTGATTGCTGCTGACGGTATTTAAATTTGGTTCCCGCCAAAAAGTTATCAAAATTCTAGAAAAATGAGATGTTTGTAGGCGTAAAGTCTGGTTATTCTAGTCTTTTATTGTTTTTGTTAACACGATTAGAACTTATTTTTTCCTGGAAATAAACTATTCTTATTTCTATTTTATTCCTATAGTATGCCACATTAAGTAGAAACTGTGGGAGCTAGGATTAATAAAATAACTAAAGGCTGTCCTACGTTCATCGTAAGAAGCTTCTTGTCCACAAGACATCACAACCCTGATCCTACATCTCAATAGGTGATCGATATCCCGTCAGACAGGATTACGGAGGCATCGGTTAGGAAGACAGGATATTGAGCCAGCCTCGGACGGGAAATGAAGGTTTTGAGAGGTTCGCTCCGTACACTTGAAACTTTTTTACTGAGTAGTATGTCTGATGAAAACGTTGAATGTTGTATTCGAACTAAAAGAAAATAGATTACATATGTGTCATTCAAAAGCTACCATATACTATCCAAGAATGGAAATCTCTCAGTTTTATTTTTATTTTATTGTATTAGGTTCGGTAACAGACAATAGGTAATTAGATATATTAGTATAACATTAACGTTAACACAGCTATAGTATAACCTAAAGTTCGATTACAACTGTACATTTTCTCCTACATTTTCAGCTTCTGTGGTGTGGTGGTTGAGCAGGTTGGCTCATAACCCAGAGGCAACGGGTTCGATTCGTTCACGTATTTGTGCACAGAAAAAAAAGCGCAAATACTTGTTCTGAGTTTGGGTGTTTGTGGGACTATGGGAAAAAAACAGTGTGAAGTGTGATGTGACTAGTTTTGTAACTATTTATCGCGGTAAAAAATATATTATGTCCTTTCCTAGAAATCAAACTATCTATATACGAAATCACATCAAGATCTGATGCTTCGTCGTTTAGTTTTGAAAATGAAACAAGCAAACAGGACGAATAGAACCACACTCTAATTTATACTATAACTTAATTACTTTATACTAAAGCATATCGTAATATACGGATTATATTCAAAACGTACACGTTGGTGATTTCTACTTCAAATACATCATTTTCAAGGGATTCTAATTGGAAAATATAAGTCCTTGATACGTCAAGTTACGTAATAAACTATTAATGGTTCAAAGCGAGACGGCGATGTGTAAGTGACATATGTTTAATTTGAGGAACATATTACATAGTTTTATTTTGTATTTGGGGGACTGCCCACGCATTTGCACGTACGGGGTTGGCGGCAAGGGGTATGTGGGACTCGAACCCACTATGGTGGGGCGAGATGGAGTCGCGTATGCATGCTTGTAACGCCCCCCCTTAAAAAGCCCCTTCCCGTATACCCTGCTGGCCTAACCCTAATTGAGCTATAAGTATAATAAAGTCTATTTTGGTATATAAACGTTATATAAACGTTAGAGTTATTAAGAAGTCTATGAACGTTAGAGGTGTTATAAATGGTTTGATGATGTAAATATGGCCAAGTGATATGTGATCGTCTAATAATGTGGTAGGACCGTACGTTGTGATTTTGTAGTAACCCTAGTTCTTTAAAGGTAGTGAGACAATTCCTAAGGCGACCTAGCTAACCGATCTAGTGTTTATCCGTTTATTTATTATTAATGACTTTAGGATTTTAAGATGAATTATTAGAATTTGTAGCAAATATATTTTAATGTTATTAACTATATTATATTTACGTAAATATGCAAGTATATTAAGAATATAGGTATCTATTTAATTATCTAGTATACAAGTATTATGATATTACTATAAATAGTAAGTAGGTATTTAAGTATTATATAATTGTAACTGTAAGCGACTCCCCATAGATACTAAATAGTGGCATAACGATAATAGAACTTGAGTAGGAACCAACGTATTGTTTTCGTAAGTGATTTGAGTTATATATGAGACCTAACTAAGACCTAAGTTATTCCTTATAACATTCTTCTCATGCTTTCTGAGTTTACATTAAATATAATTTGGTTGCACTTATCAGCAAAACTACAGCATGTCATTTTCTGCTATAATTCTGTTCTAGGAGCTCCTCCCCGCCCCAAGAATGTGAGATTCGTCACCTGACTGGATACTCCCCACTGATAAGTGCTTTAAAACTGCAGATGGCAGTGCACTATAGTAAAAAAGAGGACATATTCTTTTATCAAAACAAATTTCTTTGTGGGACTCTTAGGTAATTACTGAATTCGTTACCAGAGAGGCCCTAATCCCCCCTCCCCGTCCTACCTATTCCTATCACGATACCTACGCCTAGACACGATTAGACATAACCATTATATTAGAATTATACAAGGAATAATTACCCGTTGGTGTTTATTCTAGTTAATAATATTTATGGTTTATTTGTATAATAAACAATTCGACTTTATGATTAGATTATTTGAGTATAGTTTTTATACAGGTAATCAAGCCATACCTAGCTAGATTACAAGATTTTTAGGACATTTATTTATATCCTTATGAAATATCATGACATTACCAGCCATTAGTTATTTTATGTAAATAATCAAGCCATACCCAGCTAGATTACAAGATTATCAGGATATTTACTTATATCCATATGATAATAACATGGCATTACCAGCCATTAGTTATTTTAAATAGGTAATCAAGCCATACTCAGCTAGATTACAAGATTATCAGGATATTTACTTATATCCATATGATAATTCATGACATTACCAGCCATTAGTTACTTTTATATAGGTAATCAAGTCATTCCCAGCTAGCTTACAAGATTATCAGGATATTTACTTATATCCATATGATAATTCATGACATTACCAGTCATTTATTAGATGTATGTTGAATTTAAAACAATCTTTAATTAGATTGATTTGGTCAGGTTAAACCATCTTAGGTTGTCCCCGAGTTCAGATCCAGAATACTATTGCAGGTAGATTTATATTATATAAAATCCATGATAAAATCCATCAATTACACAAATGAAGAAGAAGCTCTCTAATCTGTACAGCATAGAGAAACCTCAGGGTACGGCTCCGCAAGACCCAATGTGCAAACAGACTTTATCAAAGTAGTCAGTAGATATAGCCCACTTTATGGAGCATATTAGGTTTAGTGAATCCAGATCTTTAACCAAGTTCCAACCTTCAGATTTGATAACACAGATACAAACCCATCTGATTAATAGCAATTATTTGTTACCAGAATTATAATAATAATAAGCTGTGTATGTAAGTGTAAATAGTTACTCTGAGTAAGCATGACATTTCATAAAGATTATGATTTAATTTCATATTATTTGTTTGGAATAGTAATTATTCAGATATTATTTGCTACAACATTATACTATTGTACTGGAAATTATGTATTATGATTACGTTTTACTATGTAAATTAATTGGATCATTTGAAATGTTTATATTTTAGTATTTTATTTATAGTGATTTACCATGGCGTGTACCTCGACTTACCGATGACTGACCCCACTTGTATTATCACAAAACACCAATTTCACTTACTAACACCACTCTTAAGAAACGAGAGAGGACATCTAGCTCACTAATGCACCTAAACAGTTAATAACTCGAGTTAATAACCAAATCAGAAAATTGATGAAATTATGCAAATTAACCCGCGCTCCGAGTACTTAACCTAAAAATATGCTCCGATCCGATCTACTCCTACGACGAACGCACAATCACCCGTTTTATCCGCAAGAAATCACAACTTTTCACAAGTTAATAACTAAATATTCGTAATTACGAAGATTATGCGAATAACTCGATGCACCGAGTACAAGCAACCGTAAAAATCCTATTTGTTATTCTTTCAACGCGACCTACTCTCCTCACCCCCGCCATGGCTTCCCGCTAACTATCCAAATTTCTTTCCAACTAATCTCATCATCTCTTTCTAACGTGTACAATTCTGGCTCTTCTCTTCTCACTCTCACGCTCCATCCAACATTTCGCGGCTTTTTGCTATCTCCGGTGTTTCTTGCCCTTCTAGCCGATACATTTTTGTCACAGATTATATTATTTTGCAGACGGATGGGAAGTTATTGCGACAAAGGTCTAATTCACATTCCGCGACGTACATTTCTTTAAGTATTTGGCAGTTTTAAGTACTTTTCTTTATTACGAAGTAGTTTTATTAATGGTTTCGCTATTTTTCGTTTTCGTAGCAATTTCCGTTTCAATACATAGATACTTTAATGCTCCGGTAATATTATGTGAATGGAACTTATTTATTATGTTTCGTTTATTGTTCATTTAATTACTTAAATGCATTAATCAACTGTTTGAAAGGAATTAGTGTAATACTAATCTAATTTATTTTGATACATTTCTTATTGATTTAATTATTCTAGTATTTGTACATGTTCATACATCTCAGTGAATTGTTTCTGCATATATTTCATATATAGTTTTCTAGCGTCCTGTGACCTTGAACTTATTATGGGATTATTTTACTTGATTTTTTTAGTATATTTATTCAATATTTATTCCTTACTATATTTGTGACGTTACGGGACTTCTGTTCCGTTACATCCAACCCCCAAATTTTACGCAGGTGTCTAAATGTATAACCGAAGTAAAATTTTTAACCAAAAATTCAAATAACTCACAAATATAGGTTGTAATGTGATATTTTATAGTTCCCTCTTAATCCCAACCTATTTTTAAGCAATTTATAATTTGCTAACGGTTTGACTTCAAACATGTGTGGTTCCTGCTGTAGGTGAGCCTACATGTGTAGTGGATTTAAACCGAACCAAAAATGAACCACAAAATTGTTCAACATCCCAAGCTTATATTACCTGGATTATAACCAATCGACATTTTTAACCGTGTATATTACTAGACCCTGCTGGGGACCTGGTTGTGAGGCAGGCAGCCCTAGTAGCAAGCTGACAATCAAACCTCCTAAGTTCTATCTTACAACTATTCAGTTTGTTTTGTCTGCTCCCCACAAAATCTAATAATAAAGCTAAAATTAGCAATCGTTCATGAACCCAAGCAATCACTCAGAACAATCCCAATCTCAAACTTCATTCTTTTTTCGGAGTATGTGCAGTGTAAGTAGTTCAGATCTTAGCTTCTTGTGCAGTAGGATTCCTTATAAGTGCATTATCTTATGCTAAGCTGATGACTTTAACCTAACTCCAAAGCTTTTCCTTACAAGAAACCGATTGTGAAGTGTATTATGTCTGAAACCAATCGTTAGCAAACCCCTTCAACCCTAGGCCTTGCCAAACCACTGAAACCCTCGTTGACTGTTATTATCTCAATCAGAGGACCAAACCTTTCATCCACATGATCCTAAATTCATTTATTCAAACCTTCCATTAGCAAAACAACATTTCCATCCACAATCGACACCCCGACTACATAGACGGAGTCCTCCCGACCTCTAGCATACTGTCTCAACAGTCTAGCAATTCCCAATTTAGGTGAAAGGCTATTAAAATTATTTGCTTATAATATTTATTACAATATTACTACACTCAATTAAAATAAATACACGTCCCGTTTTATTCTCAATTTCAAAGATTTATAAAAGTTACTGATTACCAAAACAATAATTAACCCTCTGTTCATTTAATTTATTTATATTTAAATTGATCTAAATTTTAGTCTTATTATTGATATATGAAATAACGTGATGTTAAATTTATCACTTTGTATAATCTTATGCAGTTACAAAAGTCTTTGATTAATTTATATTTATATAACTATAATATTAAAGAGCAACTAACAGTTTGCACTATTTTATGGTTAGTATTATTATTATTATTTTTCAACAACAGTTAATTCAATTATTTTCCCATCCATTTAAATTTGAATTAATTTCATTCAACAAGTTACTGATTTTACAAAGATCAGTTATATCATTACAAAATTCATAAATATCCTCAGTTATAATAAACCGGAGGTCAAACTCTTACACATTATACGTTATTTAAAGTCGATGAATGCATTTAAGTATTCTTCTAATAATGGAAACGAATGTAACTAAGTATCAAGATTCTATTTTTATTCGCATTGCTTTCACTGTTTATGAATTTCAATAAAGGTAACTTATTACTCTCAACTATAATTATTTGAAACAATTATTTAGGACAGAACCCATGCTAGCCTATAAACTGTAAATTCCCCGGTAACTAACCTTATTTTGACCTGACCTCATCAAAACTACCTACTTCAAAATTCGGATTATTTAAGCAACCCCCAGACTTTTAATTTGATGAGGTTTCGATAGAGAGTTTTACCTATCTATCATCATCATCATCATCATCATAACTATATATAACCATCACTTAAACCGTGTAATCATCATCATCATCATCATCCATGATTATCATATTAACCAGGATTATCATCATCATAACAGACCATAAACATAACTTTAATTAATCATCATTATAATAGACCATAAATATACTCTTAATCAAAAGTAATCATCATCATAATAGACCATAACCATAATCTTAATAGTACAACATCATAATAGACCATAAATGTAATCTTAATCAAAATTAATCATCATAATAATAGACCATATATGTAATTTTAATCAAAAGTAATCATCATCATAATAGACCATAAATATGATCTTAACCAGAATCATCATCATCATCATAACAGACCATAAACATAATCTTAATTAGTCATCATCATCATCTTAACAGACCATAAACATAATCTTAATTAGTCATCATCATAATAGACCATAACTGTACTCTTAATCAAAAGTAATCATTATCATAATAGACCATAAACATAATCTTAATAGTACCAACATCATAATAGACCATAAATGTAATCTTAATCAAAAGTAATCATCATCATAACAGACCATATATGTAATTTTAATCAAAAGTAGTCATCATCATAATAGACCATAAATGTACTCTTAATCAAAAGTAATCATCATCAGAATAGACCATAAACATAATCTTAATTAGTCGTCATCATAATAGGCCATAAACATAATCTTAATTAGTCATCATCATAATAGACCATAAACGTACTCTTAATCAAAAGTAGTAATCATCATAATAGGCCATAATATTATTTTGAATTGCTTTGAATTTATCTGAATGTATGTAAATTTATAGGAATTTATCTGAATTTATGTGAATTTATCTGAATTTATCTTAATTTATCTAAACTTATCTGATATTATCTGAATTTATCTGAATTCATCTGAATTTATCTGAATTTATCTGAATTTATCTGAATTTATCTGAATTTATCTGAATTTATCTGAATTTATCTGAATTTATCGGAATTTATCTGAATTTATTTGAATTTATCATTATATATATATATATATTTTTTTTTTTTTTTAATTTTTTTTTTTATTTTATTTTTTTTTTTATTTTATTTTTTTTTATTTTATTTTATTTTATTTTATTTTTTTTTATTTTATTTTATTTTATTTTATTTTTTTTTATTTTTTTTATTTTATTTTATTTTATTTTATTTTATTTTATTTTATTTTATTTTAGTTTAGTTTATTTTATTTTATTTTATTTCATTTCATTTCATTTCATTTCATTTCATTTCATTTCATTTTATTTTATTTTATTTTATTTTATTTTATTTTATTTTATTTTATTTTATTTTATTTTATTTTATTTTATTTTATTTTATTTTATTTTATTTTGTTTTATTTTATTTTATTTTATTTTATTTTATTTTATTTTATTTTATATATTATTTCATTTTATTTTATTTTATTTAATTTTTTTTTTTTTTTTTTATTAATTATATATATATTTTAAATAAAATGATAAATTATACGTATATTTTATTTTATTTTATTCAATTTATTAAACTTATTTAATTTGTTGAGTATATTTAATTTATTATATTTAATTTATTTATTTATTTGATTTATTATTATACACATTTTATATGTTACATTTATTTACTACAATATTTTTCATTATATCATTTAGTATACGCACACCATTTAATAATATAAATCCCATCTACCTAAACCCATATCTATTACAGTTACCTAGCTTCGCGCTAACATAATGATACCGCATGCTATGTTCATCTTATAATAACTCCATGAACCAAACGGCGGCGATCTCCGTTTCCGAACTAGCTGATACTCCGATTAGATTGCCTATAGTAATTATATTTGCAGTTCTTGGGAACTATATCTGGTCTGGTAGTAAACGCAATTTTTACTTATCGTAACCACCGAGCTATCAAGCTATTCCATTATACATGTATGAGTACATGCACCGTTTGTATTACGCCTACCGATAAACTGAGTACTTAACAACGCTAGCCTTAGTTTTCTGACCATTTGCGCTAAAGTCTATTAAAACACAATTCGGCTAACCAACCCCCAAACAAAGTCTAACCCACACACTAACTTTCTCTGCACCAACCCGCTAACGTTAAGTCGCTCCTAAGCCCGACGTTTAGTAGATAAGTTAATGATAGAACGACGAGTTCCCACATTTATTTCGGTAAAAGGTGCTTTATTAGTAAAAGATACTATTGCCAAGAAGCATACATAAAATTACATAAAATTCTATATATTTAATTATAAAAGTATTCCTGTTTATTTAAAACCGAACTAAGTTTCAATAAACGTTTAAAGTCCTATCCTTTCAACAAGTGCTTGTTTATATTTATATTATACTCGACCACTTGACTATAAATAATAATAACTACAATTTTCAATGTTTTAAAATATAACATGAACGAGTATACATAATAGTATGTATTTATAATCATCATTGCTAGAATCAATAAATTTATTCCTAATCACACTCTGTATACACGCCTCCGTTATTAAGACCTAACAAACTATAAATTGTACACTCTGTCACCAAGTACTACTACTTAACTTAACGTAACTTAACTTACTTACTAAGTACCATCGCGTACCGTTGATTTGATAACGCCTAGTCTGAGAACGTACTAACAGCTCCTACCAGGTATATACCTACGTAACGTATGACTTGACGGACAACGAAACCGAAATGGCACGAAACAATAATAGTTAATCGTGACGTCTAAAGTAGTGAACACTTATTTATTTATTATTTGCCTAGGAATAAAACGCAACAACCCCCAAAAGAGAATTCGAAAAGTAAATAATAATTCATACCTACAAAACGTAAACAGTTAAACGTAACACTAGTCGTAAAGAGGTAACCGATCTATCCCAAAATAGAATTTTCCTAATTGAATTTAATTATAATTAAACCGTATTATTAATTGAATTAAAACTTTAATTTAAATGATTTATTTCTAATTGAATTGAACCGAATTGAATTTTATTTAATTGACTGAATACCATTAAAACATGTCATCATATTACAATTATCAATTATTATTGTTTACACAAATATAGTGGAGATTACCAATTCTATTACAAATTCTAAATCTTCTTCAAAACGTTCGTATTTCAAAATTCGCGCGTTATATGTCATCGCATATGTTGTGGCCTAATATACAACTAAACTGAATCTAAACCTCAAGTGATGTTGGATTTAAAGTACAAAATCGCGAAACCTTCGTTTCTACCGAGTAGCGAGTGCCGCTGTTAATCGGTAACAAAACGCTTGCGTGTTTTAAGGCGGCACAGCTCCATCTAGTTTATCTTAAAGTAAACACTACTTAGTTGCGTAATTTTGGTATTGATGTTTGACGAATTAACGATGCAATGTTTAAGAGAGAACTAACATTAATTCGATATAAAACATAATCCCATTAATAAAGAATAGATATTAATATTGTTTTCGTCGATCTACGTTCTACCGGAATCCTAGGTACCACTAAATAATCGGATAAAATCCTACTACATCAATACTTTATAATCCGTTAATGTAAACGCCAAATTATACCAATATTTTGTTTAGTAAAATTGTATGACATTATTTTACAATTACCTACTACATAGCCATTTAATTTAGAATCCTTTTCTTTTATTTACTTCGGATATAGGTTAATGAACTCAACTAAACCGTGGATATCTTCATACGTATCGACTTCATCCAACTTTATCTAAGAAGTTCTGGACATTACCAGTAGATGGCGCACTAACTATTTTGAACCTATCAAGTACAATTCGAAATCCTTTTATTACCTATTTTGTGATACAACCCCCATTTTGTAAAACTAAAGAAACGTTAAGTAATTGTTAATGTAATTTTCTAAATATTACTAAGTTTTATCTTTAATTTGAATAGCGTAATTTTCCGTACAGAACAAACTTCACCTACTAGTCATTAGATGGCTCTAGTACTTTATCATAGTTTTAGTTTTAACAACCAATAGTTTTATTAATTGTCTGTTACAAAGTTAAAATATTTATTAAAATAATATATTTAATGTTTTATGATCCAAGAAGTGTATCTATTCACATATCTGTATTTATTGTAATATATGACCGATCTACATACTTGTACGAGCGACGAGCGCTCGCAGCTTAGCGGTGACCGCTGAGCCCGCAACTAACAGATATGAAATCGGTCACAGGTTCGAATCCGTCGTTTTTATTTTTATTGTATAATTTGTTTTCCTAGATATACTGAATTAACTACGAGTACGTACTAAAATCACGCAATAATTTCCAACCCGAATAACAGCTTGGAGAATATTTAGGTAGATACACTATGTAAGTATATTAATGTAAACACTAAATTGTATTTTGATATATTTTACGACAGGATTAAATTATTTAAATTATTTGAAACGTCTTTAACAATTTTTAGCAAAATAGTACCAAGGCGTTCATAACTAAACACGACCTAGGTAGGTATCTATAACCAAAACAAAGTATCACCTATCCGCGTAACATGCGTAACAAAATTAGTTTAGGTAGCAAGTATAAAGTTTGAATAAAGTTATGTTTTTATGTTCACAATCTTATACTCGATTTAAGAGTTCGGCAATACCTATGTACACGTATCGCAAGTTGACGGGTAGGCACGGGTTCGGATCCCGCTCGTGCTTCGAGTACCTACATTTTTTCTTTAAATATGATTTACTATGTCTTTTAGAATCGTAATACAGGTACTTAATTAACATTTTGACGTTATGTTATTATTCATTGCGAGATTTAAGAAATTTAGTTAGATTATATTTATTTACTATTATATTGGTTATTTGTTATTTATTTATTTATTAATAAAATTGTAATTATGTATTCAAACTAGCCTACTTCTACATTAATAATAAATGTATCCGGCCTTTTTACCCAATGGTCCGGCTAAATTAGTCGGCCTATCCGGATATTCGGTTTTATGACCTAACAAGCCTATATCTACATATTTTATTATGTTTCATAGAAAGATGAAATACGAATATCATTAATATTGGACATCTGTTAGGGGAACGGTTAATTCCCTTGTAACATAAGGGATGAAATCATATTTAGATTTCAAAGCGATTGCAATGCACACACTTGTTCGTCGAATAAAAGAAATTAGACAATACAAGTCGGCTTACCCAGATCGGTCCCAGAAGCGTTAGCAACTCACACCACACTGTTATTATCGTCACAATAAAGTTCCGTGTGTAAAATATCCGTGAAATTTTGATTAATTTTTATAACGATTTTTTTATTTCGAACAGCGCCGGCCGGCAGTCACGACGATATATGGGCCCGTTGTACAGACTAGCGTTGAAGCGCGCGCGCACAGACTAGGCAGCGATGGCGCGAATCGATTGTTTGGCGGGCAATCGATTAAAGCTTGATGATGGTTTTCTTCAGTGGTTTCTTGAGACCTTACCCCAGGAAGCCAGCTAGCACAAGTCTCTCATTGTACTTGTCGTTATTTCCATTACTCAACGACCAGAGCATGTTTAGTTTGCAATCGCTAAGAAATGAAACTAATAGAAAAATAACATCGATTTGAGAATATACGATTACGATACATAACCGCCCACCAAAATACACGATAGTTGTATTTTCACAAAATACTCTAACATAAGTTTTAAGATTTAAAAGATAACGATATGCTGAAAGCAGAAGCCGTAATGTGCGATAATTCTAAGTATATGAACAACGAAATTATTTATTTAAAGAAATTTACCTACAAATTAGAAGCTAACTTAAAATGAAGAGAAGAACGTTCACTACATTTCAATCCGTTTGATTCGGCAAAGGACAAACCTTTGTCAATGGTCGAGTAAGAAAAGAACCGTTTGGTAAACGTAGGTTCACAATGCGTACCACTCCATCTGGACCGCTGTGTAACCTTTCCACACGAGCTATAGGCCAATGCAATGGAGGGGTTTCGGATTTGATTATGACCACGGAACCGACATCCAGTGGTCGCGCATGTTTAGTCCACTTAGCACGCTGAGTCAATGATTGAAGATATTCGTTCTTCCATCGTTTCCAAAAATCTTGTTGAAAACGTTGGATGAGCTGCCACCGCCCTAAACGCGTTATATTAACGGATGTGAGATCCTCATCGGGCACAGACGTTAAGGGTTCCAAAGTTAAAAAATGACCTGGTGTAAGAACCGCGAAGTCATTCGGATCTGAACTCAACGGGTAAAGCGGTCTTGAATTAAGAATTGATTCGATTTGTACGAATAAAGTGAAAAGTTCGTCTAATGTTAATGATTGATTGCCAATGACGCGATAAAGAAGTGACTTGACTGCCTTCACTTGTATTTCCCAAACACCACCGAAGTGAGGGCTTGAGGGCGGATTGAATTTAAATTCGATTTGTTCGCTACGCGAAGCCTCTTGCATGAGTGAAGAAAGCTCACGATGAGCGCCGATAAAATTAGTACCTCGATCGGAGCAAATGGTAGAAACGCGGCCGCGACGACCAACGAAACGTCGAAGTGCGGCGATAAAAGCGTCGGAAGTTAAATCGGAAGCTACTTCTAAGTGGACTGCTTTAGTCGTAAAGCAAACGAAAAGGCAAAGATAGGCTTTGCTAATCTTAGCGCCACGATGTTTGCCCGATTTAATGCGGAAAGCGCCAGCATAGTCGACACCGACGACACTGAATGGTTTTACTTGGTTAACGCGAATTGAGGGCAAGTCACTCATAAACGGCTCAAGTGGGTTAGGATTTGTTTTGAAGCATTTAAGACACTTAGAAACACGATGTCGAATGGCTCGTTTTGCGGAAAGAATCCAGAATTGTTGACTAACTAAGTAATGTAAGGTATTGATTCCAGGGTGACAGGTTTCACGATGGAACGCGTCTATTATCATGTAAGTCAATGGAGCCTGTTGAGGGAGCAAAGCAGGGTGCTTATGAGAGTATTCCAATCCAGATCTCGAAAGCCTACCTCCTACTCTGAGAACTCCAAAGCTGTCAATGAAAGGGTTCAGTTTTCGCATTTGTTTTGAAAGAAGTTTACCTTCTTTCAAACGTTTGATTTCGTCAGAAAAGTAAAGAAACTGTGTACGCTTCACAATTATCAATAACGAGTGATGAAGTTCTGCACGATTTAAGGGTAAGTCAGAACGGCGATTTGATTTATTTCGCAGATTATTGATATAACGAACACACAGTCCGACGATTCGTTGAATTTTACGGATTGATGAAAACCGAGTCATTAGAAGGTCGATAGGATGCGTCGGTGCATCATTTGTGAGAAGAACTTGCACCTTTTCTTCAGCACGAAGTTCCTCATCAGAAGGATCTGAAATGGAGCAAGGCCAAGACTGAACGTCCTGAGAAAGCCAATTAGGCCCCGCCCACCATAACGCATTGTTGACAAGTTCCGCTGGTGTTTGACCACGGGAAGCAATGTCTCCGGGATTGTCAGCTGACGGTACATGACGCCAACTAGCACCAGGAACTGCATCCTGAATGTGACTTACACGGTTCGCTACGAACGTTTTCCAGCGAACTGAAGGCGATCGAATCCATGAAAGCGTGACAGTTGAATCTGACCACGCAGTCATAGCTGAAATGGGGAGAAGAGGTTTATACACCTCATTAACGAATTTGAGAAGGTCTGCTAAAAGAACGGCAGCACAAAGTTCAAGTCTTGGTAGGGAAACCACCTTGATAGGAGCGACCCTAGCTTTCGACATCACGAAGAAAACCTTGACATTTTCATGAATGTCAAGAACGCGTATGTACACCACACCACCAAAACCACGCATGGAGCTGTCTGCAAACCCATGAATTTCGCACGATTTGATTTGAGAAACGGATAGATGACGCGGAATTCTTAAGTTTTGAATCAAAGGTAGTTCGTTGGTGTAGCGACTCCATTCACGTTTAATATCCTCTGGAGGTTCCTCATCCCAGGAAACTCCCAGTACCCATAGCTTCTGAACCAGATATTTGGCACAGAAGGTAAGGGGGGAAAGAAACCCAAGAGGGTCGTAAACGCGCGCGAGTTCGCTAAGGATGTTACGTTTGCTACAAACACGATCGTGGGCCTTGACTTCGAATACGAAGTGGTCGGCGTGAGATTCCCATTTTAAACCCAATATTTTGAGAGTGTTGGATTTCTCGACATCCATCGAAACATTGTCCGTGAGACAGTGCTCTGGAGGAAGATCAGCGAGTAACTTTGGTTCGTTACTAGCCCACTTACGCAACTCCATATGACCCCGTTGAAGAAGTTCGATAACTTCTGCCATAGTTTGAAAAGCCTGATTTATTTCGGAACACCCTGTTACAACATCGTCAATATACACGTCAGTCGTTAAAACGGATTTAGCAAGAGGCAGATCACTACCTTCGTCATCGACGAGTTGTTTGACGGTACGACACGCAAGGAAAGGGGCAGATGAGACACCGTAGGTAACGGTATTCAGACGGTATTCTAAAATCGGTTGTGAGGGATGACATCTCCAGAAAATTCTCTGATAATCACGATGTTTCTCGTTCACCAAAATCTGCCGATACATTTTGCAAACATCAGCTGTAAACACAACTGCATGTACCCGAAACCTCAAAAGAATTTCCAAAATGTTGGCCTGCAACTTTGGACCGATTAGTAGTGTCTCGTTCAAGGATTCGCCAGTAAGAGCGTCCTTGTGCGATGCGTCGAACACTACACGTAGTTTCGTACTTGCGCTGTCAGGTCGTAGAACACAATGATGTGGGATGTAATACTTTCCTTTAAGCAAATCCTTTGCAGGCACAGGACTCATGTGACCACACTGGAGATACTCCGCCATGAAACTCGAGTATTGTTCGTGAAGAATCGAATCGGTGGAAAGCTTACGCTCTAACGAACGAAAACGCCGTAAGGCCGTGTCTCGTGACCCTAAGAATACAGGCTCTTCATCCTTTTTGAACGGCAAAGCAACGCTGTAACGTCTGCTTGAATCACGAGTTGTAGTATCACAATAAATTTGTTCACATCTACTATCCGCCGCAGTCATTTTACTAGCGCAGGGAAGATCGTCTATCTCCCAAAACTTCTTGACTTCCTGAAAAAGCTGGTCATCTGAAACGAAAAACGAATTTATGTTGTCCTCTGTATGGTTCTCGCCAACACTTCCTAAAAGAAGCCAGCCGAACACAGAGTTCAACGCCGACGGTTGCTGCGGGCCTCCGCTCACACTTCCGGGTAGAATTAGAGAGGGGAAGATCTCAGCACCGAGAAGAATATCGATCGGACCAGGTTTATCACATTCTGGATCAGCCAGATTGAGACCACGAATATGAAGCCAAGACGATTTGTTGAGCCTTACGCTCGGCATGTTTCCGCAAATGTTAGGTATTGTCAATGCTTCGATCTTGAAAGCTACTTGACCCTTAATACCTATCTGAAGTTGAACAGCTCCAGAAATGGAGGCTGACGATTGACCTACGCCACGAACTTGGCGAGAAGTCACACGTTTGTCAAGTGCTAGTTGGTTTACTGCGCGTTCTGAAATGAAATGAGCTTGACTACCAGTATCGATAACTGCACGGAAAGGCTGGTAGTTGCCCGACGAGTCACGAATATTTATAACGGCAGTAGAAAGAAGAACAACCGAATTATCACCTATGTTTGTCAAAACACGGACCGGTTCGTTGACCGAAAGCTTCTGTTCCGAGAGGTTCACTTCACTGTCCTGGTGAAGAAGCGTATGATGTCTCTGACGACACTTCTGACAAGTGAAAACTGATTTGCAATCGCGAAGAATGTGTGAAGGTTTCAAACAATTAAAACACCAACGGTTCCTTTTCGCGAAATCATGTCTTTCCTGAACAGACTTGGCCGCAAAGGAAATGCAATGCGAAATTGAATGAACTTCAGAACAGAAAGGGCACTTAGTAGCTACCCCTGGCATAGTGGTTGAAGTTGAAGTCAATTTCTTCACTTCCGGTTGAGTTGTTGTCTTCTCTGAATTCGATAACAACGACGACGTAACCTTTTTGTTGTTGTTGTTGTTGTTCGACTTGACATACTGATTCTGATTACTATTACTAGTAGACGGTCGCGTATCACGATCACGATTACCCGAAAAGTGGGTATCTCGCACAAGCGCGTCACACTGCGACTCAAGGAAAACCTTTAGGGCATTATAGCGCGGTAGTTCCGATGACGGATGCGCTTGTTCGAAAGCACAGCGCGTCTTCGAATCTAGTTTCGATAACAAGTGGTAACAAAGTATAAAGTCCCATTGGTCAGTCGGTAAGTTAAGACCTTTTAGAATAGTTAAGTTTTCATTAAAAAGATCTAACACGCGTCTAAATTCGGTAGGCGAGTTCACCTTCAAGTTAATATTTTGCATTTCTCGCCAACAAGTGAAGGCGAGTTCACGTTTATCACGATAACGAGCTACTATTGTCCTATACGCTTCCTGATAATACGCGCCTTGCATAGGAAACGTGCGAATAAGTCCCAACGCGTCCCCGGATAAACTTGCTCGAAGATAGTGCATCCGATCAGAGTCCGATAGAGATTCATTCAAATGAATAAGCGAATTGAACGCATCGTAGAACATAGGCCATTCTTTAATGTTGCCGGAAAACTTCGGCGGATCAATTTTCGGTAGTTTAATAGTTGACGCTGCTGACGCTGGTTGCATCGTGGATGATGCCGCAAGAGTAGACGAAGACTGAACAAGCGCTCGATGAATCGCGATTATTTTAAAGAGAATATCATCGAAGGTACAACGAATAGAATCTTCATCATCCGCGTCGGAATCTGCGTCAATAACAGACAATATGTCTAGATGCGCCTTTTCAAAATTATCCGAGTTTTTCTTCAACATCGAATGATGAGCAAGAAACTCGTCCATACAAGAAGGATCTGCTTCCGCTTTTTGAGCAACTTCCAAAGTTTTTCGCAATCGGTTAAGTGCTAAAGTTCGCTTACGACGCAAAACTGGCAAGTCGGTATTCGATAGGCCACTAGACTCCATAGATTTAGTTTTAGTTTTCTTGGAAAGATGGCCACGTTTAGGTACAAAAGACATGTTTAGAATTGATATTTAACCCAGATAAGCCTACTGTCCTATATTTAGGACAGTAGAAATAAAAAAAATATCAGAATACCCTCTTTATCTAAGATTATTTAGTCTTATGATTTGCAGTAAGAAACGTGTCAGCTTTATTAGAAAAATAAAAAGACAGTTATTTTAACAGTTTTTACCTTATATTTTACCTTATAAGTGTGTAATAAAAGTGCGTTGCAGACATGGCAAATGACAGGTATGTATAAAAAGTTATATTTTACTCGTGAGTTGTTTTTTTCTGTGTTAATATCTAGTTGATAACCTTAACTTTTGTACTAAATAAATATTCTAGCAAAATAATATAAATAAATTACGTATAACTTGTTACAAATACTAGCGTACTATATATAGGACAGTAGGATAATATACATGATTTTAGTACAATAATACAACTTTTTCTTTACAGACCGTTAGCTGCGCATGAAATTTTAGATGCTTTAGAAAATGTTTCTGATAATGAAGAAGATTATAGAGAACGACTGATATGTATTCTACCTCCTCCTGTTGATCCTGACTGTCTCACTGACGAAGATTCGGGTGAAGAAGATAATGTAACTTTGAATAATTTGCCACGAAACATTCTGCTTCAACCGGCTGAAGTAATGATTCAAGGGCAGATTATGGTGAGTGATACAGAAGAAGAACCTTCTGATTCTACAGGTCGAACTAAACGTAGGCGTACCTACGCATGGAGAAAACGGGACTTGGCAAAAAATCCCGTGAATTGGCCAGATGTTCAAGGCGCTTGCCAAGATAAGCGCCCAATTGAGTGGTTTGAAAACTTCTTAGATGAAGATGTTATTTCGTTGTTGGTGTCAGAGAGCAATAAATATGCTGTCAAAAAGAATTTGCCTGGAGACATAACCACTGAAGATATGAAATGTTTCATCGGCATATTGTTGGTTAGTGGTTATTCATGGCTCCCCCGTAGAAGAATGTATTGGGAAAACTCCCCTGATACAAAGAATGAATTGATCAGCTCGGCTATGACTAGGGATAGATTTGACTTTATTTTTCGCCACCTTCATGTCAATGATAATCTGGATTTGCAAGACAAATACACAAAAGTACGCCCCCTAGTTACACTTCTAAATAAAAGGTTCTTAGAGTTTTCTCCTCTTGAAGAGCATTACAGTGTAGATGAGGCCATGATCCCCTACTATGGTAGACATGGCTGCAAACAGCACATAAAAGGTAAACCTATTAGGTACGGGTTCAAAGCTTGGGTTTCTTGCTACACGGTTAGGGTATGTTTTATGGATGGAACCATACCAAGGTGCTACAACTATGTGCAATCCAATATATAAAGAATTGGGGCTGGGTGCAAGCGTTGTTCTCACTTTTTGCGATGTGCTGATTTCACGTGGCTTCGACCTTCCTTACCACGTAGTTTTTGATAATTTTTTTACTGGGACGCCCTTGCTGGAAGAGATAACAAAGAAAGGCCTTCGTTGCACTGGGACAGTTCGAGAAAACAGGACATCTAGTTGTCCTCTGATTACATCGAAGTTACTGAAAAAAAAGGAACGTGGTGCTGTCGATTACAGAACGACACATGACAACACGTTCATTATTGCTAAATGGCATGACAATAATATATTCAGTATTGCTTCTAATGCTGTAGGAATAAATCCTAAACAATCTGCCAAACGCTTCTCACAAAGTGAAAAGAGAAACATTGTCATAGAAGAACCACATATGGTGTCCATCTATAACAAATATATGGGAGGAGTGGATCGGTCTGATGAAAATATTTCACATTACCGAATTGGTATACGAGGTAAGAAATGGTACATGCCGTTGCTGACACACATGATTGATCTTGCCGAACATAATGCATGGCAGTTATATAAAATAAATCATGGAAAACTGGATCATCTTGGCTTTCGCAGAAGGGTAGCAATTGCTTTGATTGAATCAAACAGAAAAAATGCCAAAAGAGGGCCTAGCCGACCCTCCCATCATGAACATGCTGATAGTCGTAAAGACCAAATGAATCATCTGGTTATTCCTCAATCAAAGCAAACACGCTGTCGTCAATGTCACAAAAAATGTTTGACACGTTGCAAGAAATGTGATGTTGGAGTGTGTGTCAAGTGTTTTGAAACATATCATTCATAAATAGTGTTAATCTAGTAAATTACATATAACAATGGGTAATATAATCAATAGTTATCTAATAAACTACACTTTTTGATTACATTCTGTTTTGTCATAAATGGTCTTTTATTTCCTCTTATTATCCTACTGTCCTACATATAGGACGGCTATTTCCCTGAAAGCCTTACACTTAATTTTTTTTTCATAATTTTTTTTATGTTGCATAAGATCTAATAAACTAAATAATGTAACTTTTTTCAAAATTTTCAGAAAATTTTAGTTTCAGGCTTATCTGGGTTAAATCCACAATAATCGATATTAAAGGAAAAATAGAAAAATAAAGTTACCGACTGAATCGATTAATTTGTTTACGGTACCCTAAGAGTTACGATTACTATTCTTAAAACAAAAAATACTATTGACGAACGGTTCGAATTGTTTTGTAGATACACGAATACGGATGAGTAGATAACAGCTGGTTTACTTACAAAGTTAATTGTTGTGACGTTAAAATGTACTTGTCAACACATGCACTGAATAGTACGAACGATAATTTGCATGTACCAACAACGTACTGAACAACAATTCTGAATAGAATTAATACAAAACACTGTAAATGAATAGAATTGACGATAATTACGAGCGGGCTGTCCGAATGAAGTAATAAACAACGTATGATACGAGACGTAGGTACCTAAGAAAATGGCCGGGTACGTAAGGGAAATTGTCTTAGGTGAACGGATTGGAATGTTTATTAGTTTCTTCATAAAAATTACGATTAGAACAAAAATTAATACACGGATATAAACTAGATGATGAATTCTATCGGATTGTTCATATACTTGAGAAAAATCTACAATACCTAACGTGATTCGAAACGATTAAATATGGTTTACGTATGGTAAACCCTTTGTGCAAATGACGAAAGTTAATGGAATATCTGCTAAATTTTACGTTTACTTTTAAAAGAATCTAAAAGTTCCCTGGTTTCGGCACCAAACAATGTTAGGGGAACGGTTAATTCCCTTGTAACATAAGGGATGAAATCATATTTAGATTTCAAAGCGATTGCAATGCACACACTTGTTCGTCGAATAAAAGAAATTAGACAATACAAGTCGGCTTACCCAGATCGGTCCCAGAAGCGTTAGCAACTCACACCACACTGTTATTATCGTCACAATAAAGTTCCGTGTGTAAAATATCCGTGAAATTTTGATTAATTTTTATAACGATTTTTTTATTTCGAACAGCGCCGGCCGGCAGTCACGACGATATATGGGCCCGTTGTACAGACTAGCGTTGAAGCGCGCGCGCACAGACTAGGCAGCGATGGCGCGAATCGATTGTTTGGCGGGCAATCGATTAAAGCTTGATGATGGTTTTCTTCAGTGGTTTCTTGAGACCTTACCCCAGGAAGCCAGCTAGCACAAGTCTCTCATTGTACTTGTCGTTATTTCCATTACTCAACGACCAGAGCATGTTTAGTTTGCAATCGCTAAGAAATGAAACTAATAGAAAAATAACATCGATTTGAGAATATACGATTACGATACAACATCTCTAGAATGTTCGGTGTATATTCACCTATTCCCGCTAAGTAATACTATAACGCTCGTTCGGTTTGCCGGGACTGATCCGCGGCGCCGCGCCGTCGCAGCCCGCGCGCCGCGCAGGCGCCGTCGCCGCCCGCGCGTCTCGCCTTTCTAGGAACGAAGCTACCTATCGTACTACGAGCTAGCATAGCAACACGCTTTTATTTGGCGTTGAAGTAAAGTGTAAGCGGAATGGCAACGTCGCATGGCACCGTGTCGCGTGTCGCGCGGAATTCTTTTTAAGCAGCGTACTATCAATTATTCTGTGTGCTAAGCTGAACGCACTATTATTACTTGCGAATCTACTATTGTTTACGTTGTGTTATTAGATGTAATGCAAAGTAAACCCGCTATAATATTGTCTCAAAACCTCTCCGTTTTCACGTGCAACAAATTGTGCGGTAACTAATAGATATTAGATACCGCTACTGTAACTCAAACCTTTAACTATAACACCTCTTTATACGTAAATTATCTAGATACTAATAATATAATATCCTTGTCACGGCAACACATATTGTAACGCCCCCCCTTAAAAAGCCCCTTCCCGTATACCCTGCTGGCCTAACCCTAATTGAGCTATAAGTATAATAAAGTCTATTTTGGTATATAAACGTTATATAAACGTTAGAGTTATTAAGAAGTCTATGAACGTTAGAGGTGTTATAAATGGTTTGATGATGTAAATATGGCCAAGTGATATGTGATCGTCTAATAATGTGGTAGGACCGTACGTTGTGATTTTGTAGTAACCCTAGTTCTTTAAAGGTAGTGAGACAATTCCTAAGGCGACCTAGCTAACCGATCTAGTGTTTATCCGTTTATTTATTATTAATGACTTTAGGATTTTAAGATGAATTATTAGAATTTGTAGCAAATATATTTTAATGTTATTAACTATATTATATTTACGTAAATATGCAAGTATATTAAGAATATAGGTATCTATTTAATTATCTAGTATACAAGTATTATGATATTACTATAAATAGTAAGTAGGTATTTAAGTATTATATAATTGTAACTGTAAGCGACTCCCCATAGATACTAAATAGTGGCATAACGATAATAGAACTTGAGTAGGAACCAACGTATTGTTTTCGTAAGTGATTTGAGTTATATATGAGACCTAACTAAGACCTAAGTTATTCCTTATAACATTCTTCTCATGCTTTCTGAGTTTACATTAAATATAATTTGGTTGCACTTATCAGCAAAACTACAGCATGTCATTTTCTGCTATAATTCTGTTCTAGGAGCTCCTCCCCGCCCCAAGAATGTGAGATTCGTCACCTGACTGGATACTCCCCACTGATAAGTGCTTTAAAACTGCAGATGGCAGTGCACTATAGTAAAAAAGAGGACATATTCTTTTATCAAAACAAATTTCTTTGTGGGACTCTTAGGTAATTACTGAATTCGTTACCAGAGAGGCCCTAATCCCCCCTCCCCGTCCTACCTATTCCTATCACGATACCTACGCCTAGACACGATTAGACATAACCATTATATTAGAATTATACAAGGAATAATTACCCGTTGGTGTTTATTCTAGTTAATAATATTTATGGTTTATTTGTATAATAAACAATTCGACTTTATGATTAGATTATTTGAGTATAGTTTTTATACAGGTAATCAAGCCATACCTAGCTAGATTACAAGATTTTTAGGACATTTATTTATATCCTTATGAAATATCATGACATTACCAGCCATTAGTTATTTTATGTAAATAATCAAGCCATACCCAGCTAGATTACAAGATTATCAGGATATTTACTTATATCCATATGATAATAACATGGCATTACCAGCCATTAGTTATTTTAAATAGGTAATCAAGCCATACTCAGCTAGATTACAAGATTATCAGGATATTTACTTATATCCATATGATAATTCATGACATTACCAGCCATTAGTTACTTTTATATAGGTAATCAAGTCATTCCCAGCTAGCTTACAAGATTATCAGGATATTTACTTATATCCATATGATAATTCATGACATTACCAGTCATTTATTAGATGTATGTTGAATTTAAAACAATCTTTAATTAGATTGATTTGGTCAGGTTAAACCATCTTAGGTTGTCCCCGAGTTCAGATCCAGAATACTATTGCAGGTAGATTTATATTATATAAAATCCATGATAAAATCCATCAATTACACAAATGAAGAAGAAGCTCTCTAATCTGTACAGCATAGAGAAACCTCAGGGTACGGCTCCGCAAGACCCAATGTGCAAACAGACTTTATCAAAGTAGTCAGTAGATATAGCCCACTTTATGGAGCATATTAGGTTTAGTGAATCCAGATCTTTAACCAAGTTCCAACCTTCAGATTTGATAACACAGATACAAACCCATCTGATTAATAGCAATTATTTGTTACCAGAATTATAATAATAATAAGCTGTGTATGTAAGTGTAAATAGTTACTCTGAGTAAGCATGACATTTCATAAAGATTATGATTTAATTTCATATTATTTGTTTGGAATAGTAATTATTCAGATATTATTTGCTACAACATTATACTATTGTACTGGAAATTATGTATTATGATTACGTTTTACTATGTAAATTAATTGGATCATTTGAAATGTTTATATTTTAGTATTTTATTTATAGTGATTTACCATGGCGTGTACCTCGACTTACCGATGACTGACCCCACTTGTATTATCACAAAACACCAATTTCACTTACTAACACCACTCTTAAGAAACGAGAGAGGACATCTAGCTCACTAATGCACCTAAACAGTTAATAACTCGAGTTAATAACCAAATCAGAAAATTGATGAAATTATGCAAATTAACCCGCGCTCCGAGTACTTAACCTAAAAATATGCTCCGATCCGATCTACTCCTACGACGAACGCACAATCACCCGTTTTATCCGCAAGAAATCACAACTTTTCACAAGTTAATAACTAAATATTCGTAATTACGAAGATTATGCGAATAACTCGATGCACCGAGTACAAGCAACCGTAAAAATCCTATTTGTTATTCTTTCAACGCGACCTACTCTCCTCACCCCCGCCATGGCTTCCCGCTAACTATCCAAATTTCTTTCCAACTAATCTCATTATCTCTTTCTAACGTGTACAATTCTGGCTCTTCTCTTCTCACTCTCACGCTCCATCCAACATTTCGCGGCTTTTTGCTATCTCCGGTGTTTCTTGCCCTTCTAGCCGATACATTTTTGTCACAGATTATATTATTTTGCAGACGGATGGGAAGTTATTGCGACAAAGGTCTAATTCACATTCCGCGACGTACATTTCTTTAAGTATTTGGCAGTTTTAAGTACTTTTCTTTATTACGAAGTAGTTTTATTAATGGTTTCGCTATTTTTCGTTTTCGTAGCAATTTCCGTTTCAATACATAGATACTTTAATGCTCCGGTAATATTATGTGAATGGAACTTATTTATTATGTTTCGTTTATTGTTCATTTAATTACTTAAATGCATTAATCAACTGTTTGAAAGGAATTAGTGTAATACTAATCTAATTTATTTTGATACATTTCTTATTGATTTAATTATTCTAGTATTTGTACATGTTCATACATCTCAGTGAATTGTTTCTGCATATATTTCATATATAGTTTTCTAGCGTCCTGTGACCTTGAACTTATTATGGGATTATTTTACTTGATTTTTTTAGTATATTTATTCAATATTTATTCCTTACTATATTTGTGACGTTACGGGACTTCTGTTCCGTTACATGCTGCCATCTCACACCGGCGGAAAACCCTAATCACGAATAAGCGCTAATATAATTTGAAAGCGCTTTTACATTTTGTAGAAATTCACTAGCTTGAAACTACGAGCTGCTTAGTTTTTTTATTTTTTTTTTATATTTTGTATGTCTTGGCTCCACATTTTTGTGTATTTTTGGCCAGTATCAAGTAATTGATAAAATTTATCAAGTTAATGATATTTCACACAGTCAACTGTCAACTCACAGTCCAAGTCAAGTTATAATCTAGTCAAAATCATACTTCTAGTAAAGTGGTGGCAACTTTACCAGAAGCTTCTATGGAGTTTTGGATTCAGCACGAAAAGAAACGTTTCACCATCATTATACCACTTTCCCACACTCATGCCTGTAATGCAGCACTTAACGAATAAAATGCGACCAATTTATGCACTAACACTGAAAATAACACAAGTTTTGCAAAATAATACAATGCGGTAGCGCGATTTTTTTCGTTTTCCCGCCAAAACTCAAGCTGCTTAGTTTATTCCTTCCAGTGGCGGTTAATAGGAACTTCTAAAAAAGTTTGGTTATTCGCGCCTTCACTTTCAACACCTGAAGTTATTTCGGGAATTTAAAAAAGTTATTCTCTTCCGTTTTTTACAACTTACCTCTTTTGTTACAGTAAGGCAAATTTAATTTTGAATTGCACTGTTATAAAATCGATTATCAAATAAAATAAACTGTGTCTGGTACTTTATCATCCTCTTTAATCCAGATAAAATCTAGTTCAGCTCAGCTTTTGTGAAAAATTATAAGCGTTGCATTTTGTCGAACTTTAGCAATTTGTCAAATTTTTTTGCCAATCATTACGAGTTTGACAAGTTACTTAATTTACGATAAAATTTTTAGAAATGTAGTTAAAATATAATTTGTATTTTGTTCTGTATGGATAAAATAAAAACATCACAGTATTTACATATAATACTTACATCAATAATACGACATCGGAGGTCTGCTGACCTTGGTGGAGTGTTTTGTCTGATGCTGTTAATTGACATGTAAATAAATAAATGTGTATGGACATTTCTTCATATAGCGCCATCTAATGAAAAAACAAAACAAAAAGTATGATGCATGTTGATTTTGGAAGTGTAAAAATCTGTGCATTTCATTTCTGTTCAGCCGTTTTGTTATGAAACTTAACAAACGGACAAATATAAAAAAAAATATAATAAACAAATAAACATGCAGACATTTACTTTTCCATATAAATAAATATAAAGATAAGGATATAGAAGGGATAGAAATTTCTTACAAACTTACTTCTCTTTTGTTTGCTTCAGTTTTTGTGTAATTTCGGGCCAACTATCAGTATACTTTGATCTCCTGTTCGTTTACGCTACACTCGGTCCATTTTCAAGTCGTAAACACAAGCTATCTTTGTAGATATAACACAATTCGATACAATGTTGCCCACTTAGCTGTCAGCTTTGTAGTTCCGAGTTCCGAAGGTAATAGACGTTATCTGACCGGATGAATGTCGGCGCTTCAAATAAATTTTGTAGGTACCTACTAGGTTTGTGGATGGAGACAGGAAAATCGATAGGACGATAAATTAATGAAAAACGATGATTTATTAATACTTACTGGATTTGAAGTTTAAATCAGGACACGGGTCATTTGCCGTGTGGCCCGGTGTGCGAATGGGACCACCCCATCTCTTCCCATGGGTGCCGTTAAAGCCGGCTAAGGGAATATCCTGGAATAGGCAGCAGCGTTTTCTTCAGCACATAAAATATGCTATCACCAAGCCACCAATCATGGTGATTATAGCAAATATGGGGAATTAGCTAATCTTCTTAATATATAAAAATGAATCTCCTGCCTTCCCGCCCGGTGACGCTGTGAAGGTCGGTAAAGAATAGCATTAGCCCGTTCAAAAAAAAAGGTGCAGGGCTGAGCTGAACTTTGTACCGCATGCATCGGTTTAAAAGTGGCATGGAACCGTTGAGCAACACTTGTTTTTTTTTTTTTTGGCTCCACACTTTTGTGTATTTAGCCAGTGTCAAGTAATTGATATATATAATTCATCAAGTTAATAATATTTCACGCAAATATGTGGTCAAGTCACAGTCGAAGTCATCAAGTCAAGTCATAGTCTAGTCAAAGTCATACTCCTAGTAAAGTGGTGGCAACTTTACTTGAAGCTTCTATGGAGTTTTGGAAACAACACGAAAAGAAACGTTTCACCATCATTATACCATTTTCCCACACTCACGCCTGTAATCCAGCACTTAACGAATAGAATGCCACTAATTTTATGCACTAACACTGAAAATAACACAATTTTAGGAAAATAATACAATGCGGTGACGCAATCTTTTTCGCTTTCCCGCCAAAACTCTGAGCAACACTTATAGCCGTTTCTAAACCACCACAGAACAAAATTCAAAGAAGAATTCGAATTTTGAATATATTCCCACTGTTATTGCCTTTAACATTTAGTCGTTTTTTTTTGTGAAATAGCACAAATTTTCGTGTTCATTTACTAATAAATAATTATAAACGAGTCTGCAGACCGCTTGAGTCAACAGATGCCCAATTTGTGGTTGTAAAATTGCCCTAAAACGAAACGACGCCGGGTCTGTTACTAAGTGATTGGGCTCTCAATACATTGTAGAAATATCAACGAAGCTTGCCGCTATAAAGCTCGGCGCTCTCCAATTAGTGGCGCTGCAGTATCGCCGGCAAATATCACACATCGATAATCGGCTAGTATCCGCTTTGTACAGTGCAGCTACAAGGTTATATCCTCATTGGTTATAATTTTTTTGCTCAGCTATAAAGATACTATTGTTTATTCTGCGGTAACGCTAGTGTGCTAGTGTTGCTAGTGCTCTGACAGACGAGACGTCACTCTACAAAGCTCAAATTATGTATACCTGTGCAATATTTACCAGTACCTCCACACTTCAATGTTTACCGATATCTGTACAGTCCAATATCAACCGGCATATTAACTCCTTTAAACATGCGTAAGACAGTGCTAGCTGTCTCTTTCATTATAAGCATGTACTTATCGAGACCTATTATTGGCTGTATAAATATTCTGCTTAATGTTATTATTACCTATATTATCTTAATGCTGTTGGTCTCTTAATAAAAAAAAATGAATGGTTAAACCATTAATAATATAATGAAGTTACACTATTTAGTTTAGTACTATTTAGTTAGTTATTTTTGGTCCGCTGTTAACAGCGGACCAAAAATATATATTCACTATTAAATTACACCATTTTCGTGAGCATTATTAGCTCAAGAAAATAGCAAATTAAAATCATCAGACTTGCAATTCCTACTTTTAATTTGTTTTTTATTCTTTATTTACTTACTGACTTCTCCTTACCGAGAAGTAAGTTTTTGAAAAATTTACTTACTAATTTATTTTATTTAAGTGATATTTCTTTAATGTTTGGTAGCACGCAGTGTTTGCCTGTAATTAATTGTACATTTAGCTTTATTATGGTCATGTTTGGTAAGTTAGTTTTGATGATATAATTGTTGGCAGAGCTATGAAATAAAATGAAAAAAAAAAAAAAATATAAACAGTAAGCATCTGAAAGGAACGAAGGTCTGACGTAGGGAGCTACTTAAAAAGAAATCTTTTTAGGAAATGTTGAATTGAATCCTCTTTGCTTCCAGTCCAGAGTGTTTTACCGCAATATATTAGGTCTTTACCTATGAAATTGCCGTTTCGTTTGAAAAAAGTTAAAGTATTTTTTTTTTCGAACTTATTTATTTCTTTTATTCAAAGTAATCACCCCTGCAATCAATGCATTTTTGCCAACGCTGTGGCAGTTTATGGATGCCCTTCTTGAAAAAATCAGCAGGACGGGAGACAACAAACTCTTCAAAGGCGTTTTGTACTGCCTCTCGGGAATTGAATTTTTTTCCTGCTAAAAAGTTGTCCAAATTTTGGAAAAAGTAATAGTCGGTAGGCGCAAGATCTGGTGAGTATGGCGGATGAGGGAGAGCTTCCAAACCCAACTCATGCAGCTTAGAGACGGTCCGTTGTGCAGTATGGGGTCGCGCGTTGTCGTGAAGTAGCAGTGGAGACGACCGATTGACCAAAGCTGGTTGCAGACGTGCGAGTTTCGCCATCATTGTGGTCAGTTCTTCAATGTACACATCTGCAGTAATGCTCTCGCCGTTTTGTAAAAAGCTATGATGAATCACACCAGCACTAGACCACCAAACTGTGACCATCACCTTTCTAGGGGTCATTTTTCGTTTTGCACATTGCTTTGGTACCGAACCAGGATCTAACCAACTTGCTGAGCACTTTCGATTGTCAAAAAGAATCCATTTTTCGTCGCACGTAACAATTCGGTTCAAAATTCCTTCATTTCTGTGCCTGTTAAGCAGCGCAAGGCAAGTCTCGACGCGTACGTTGCGCTGGCGATCGTTAAGTTCGTGGGGCACCCATCTATCAAGGTTTTTTATCTTGCCAATCTGTCGCAAATGGACCAATATTGTTTTGATGCAAACATCAAAAGCTGCTGCCAGCTCAGCTGTAGATTGAGATTCATCAGCTTCCACAATCGCCTTTAATTCATCATTGTTGACCAAAGTTTCCGGACGACCACGAGGTTCATTTTTCAAGTCAAAATTCCCAGAACGGAACCGAGCAAACCAATAACGGGTTGTACGTTCGTTTGTACAGTTCTCTCCGTAAACGTCGTTGATGTTACGTGTCGTTTGTGCCGCGTTGGTGCCACGACGGAACTCATATTCCATAATTACACGAAATTTCAAAGTATCTATTATGAGGAAAAATGTTGAAATGTAATGAAAATACAACGCTAATCAATAAACAAAAGACTTATATTGTAAATAGAATGTCATATTTTTAAAACAAAATTAATTTGAATTTAGAATTCAAAGCCAATCAAAACTTTTTTTTGTTTGAAAAAGTCTGTACTGCAATACGGCAATTTCATAGGTAAAAGACCTATTATTTGCAAACAAAACTATATGATGAATTGCATTTTTATTTGAAATGGTACTTAACTTTGTTAACTTATTCCAATTCTTTCGATAAAAAAAATCATGCCAAAAACGCACGAAGTACCAAATTAATGCGTTATGTTAATATTTTCTTTTTTTCCATCTACCCTAAAATTTATGATTTAAATAGAACTGTATATTTATAAACTTTGTTAAGTGTTATTAGTTTTAAGAGGCGCCTTCACCCTACAAAACAATTTATATTCTTAAATTTGTAACTTAGACACTAACGCTAAGTCGCACTAAATAAAATGTAATTTTATGTCAATAAAGGAATTAAAAAAAAAAAAAAACAATAAAAAAAATCTAAAAACCGTGTAATTAGATCCACTTCACGAGTGTGACGAAAGACTCTTTTTAGTAGGAAGCTTTATTTAACCACAATGTCTACGTGAATTTTTATTCCTATTTTACTCTGTAGCGTGGTGGTTGAGTAGGCCGGCTTATAACCCGGAGGCGGCAGGTTCGATTCCCGCGGCAGGACAAGTATTTGTGCGCAAAAAAGTACTTCTTCTGAGTCAGTGTATTGTGGGACTATGGTCCTCGTAGTTCCTGGGTCCCTACACACAGGGAATCCTAGTTAGGACTAGGATCTATGTATGTGATCGTTAGGCGTTATTATTATTATCAAAGACCCTTACAATGCAAATGATAATGCAGTAATCTCTAATGTAAACTTTATCCAATACACCTCATTTAATTTAACATTGTGTAACGGCCCTGTCTGTTCCTCCCCCTACCCTGTCCTTCCCCTTACCACCCATGCTCTGAAATTACCTGCTTCAAGTAGAAAAAGATCTTTTTTCACAGTGAATCTCAATTTTATAAAGTTGTACAGACTGGAGTTTCATCGTGAAATTCGCGAGAAATAAAATGCTACTCTCGCTTTATTTAGTACAAGCTTTCGTAAAGTTTTGTTATAAAAACGCAATTCTTTTTAGTATAGGTAAATAATTGTATCTGTCTGAAGTTAAATTACTTGGGTATTTGCAAATAAGGTTCTGACCTTATTCATTACGTAGACACAGTATATTAGTCATTATAGTCGAAGTTGCTATATTTCGTTAAGCGAAAAGACAATATATCTACTAATGCAAACACTCTTTATCATAATGTATGTCGCAAAGTCACACAGACATCCCTACTCCTAAAGGTGAAACGTTGACAGTTTGTTTGTTGCGCAGCTTTTGGCTAAATAAAAATGGCTGAACCAAATTTGGATACAGTTTTGCATACAGATTGCTTGCACTAACCAAGATCAAAATGGAATACTTTTACGGATATGTTTCAAGTAGGTAAGTTTCAAGTATCATAAAAAAGGAAAAGTACCTCTACTCTTTTACAGCCTTATTAATAAACGGGTATTAGTCCTGGATTAGTTACTTCAGCTTTTGTCCTTTTTTTGCTACTGGAATATTTAGCTGGATCGAAAGAGACAAAATATGGTGTAACTAGTCTAAAGCTAGTTCGTGTTTATTAATAAGGCTGTAAGTGTCCACGTTTTAAATCGCTTTCTATCCCGAATTTATTCCTCCAGTAATATTCTCTCTAAAAAAGTCTAAAGTAGTAAGTAAATTAAAATCTCTACCGCTAGTCCACGAATAAAAAATTCACTGTATATAAAATTATATTATAAACCAAGAATTTCAATATTATCTATAAATATTATCTGCAAGAGGAATCTCTCTAATATCAACTTGCCAAGATAAAACCTCGAAGGCGCGAAAATCAAGGGTGTCGGATAAATTTACTTTTGCCGGAATCTTTTCCCCCGACCTTCTAATTTAATTTAGGCATCGCGACCGTTATAATACTTCAAATTGAATCATTTGCATTATTTTTTGGAGGTATTTTTTATCTATACCACCGAGCACGAAGGTAGATTAACGAAAACGAATCTTCCTTTTTACGTCATCACCCCATTATGTATACGCGTTAGACGTCTCTACTTAGGGCCTGGAACTTATCTCAAAGGGAGAAAGTGTAGTCTACAACCCACTACGCTGGCTAAGTGCCGGTTGGTGGCTTATGTCAACCAAATCAAGTTAAATCCTCAAAATTTGTGATATTTCTACATGCCCCAGATGCGAGTGCAAGTACACAACTTGGATGGGACTGGTGCGGAGCAAAAATCGAACCATGGTATGTGGGATTAAAAATAGATCGCTGAGTGACCTGACATTTAGTGATTCGGGGGAAAATAGTTTTCACCCTCTAATCTATACGTTTTGATTTTTTTCAATATATGTTTTGTATTCTTATTACAAGTAGTTTTCTTCTTTGTAATTTTCACGCGAAATTTGTTACTTACGGTGGCTATAGCTAATACGAAATTGTAAAATCTCAAAAAAGGTACACCTACATGCATATTTATTCTCCGTGTAGGATACATATAAAAGAAAGTCAGAAATCGGTTAACATTTAGCAGTAGAAACGCTGGCGCTTTTTATATGGACAAGAAAAGGATATATGTACCGCTTTCTTAATTGTTTAATTCTAAAACTGCAGGCTCTATTAGAGTGATAGAGATAGCCGAGCTGCACTAAAGTTAATCAACTAATAGCTTGCACTAGAAAGAGGGCAACGGTCTTTCCAGTTGTTATTAAGTAATTGACTGGACAGTTTCAGTAAATACACTTGTTACTAAAACTAGGGATAATGGAGGAAGGCCGTAATAAGATAGTTGAAAAGTACGACGTGTGGAAAAATATTCAAGGTGAATTCTGAGATGATGAATGACCCACCAAGAAACAAGTGTTCTTTTCCCTCAAATATGGTCGAGGAGGGCGATGGCTGGAACATGCGTCAAGCTCGTGAACGGGTGCTGCTTGCGGAAGCTGGTTTCTTGGTGTATGCACAATTAGAAATAAGTACTTATGTTTTTGCTATTGATTGTTTGGTCCTTCCTGTATTGTATATATATTCATGTTAAAAATAAGCTAAATTTAATATAAAATAATTTAACAAAAATCACGGACCCAAGTGTCTGTGGAAATGAAGATAGAAAAAAATAAACTAGATTTATAGATTTGTTCACCTTATTACATCGCGTTACACTGGCACGTCAATTTACAAGAAAATATATTAAATCAACAGCAATTCAAAATCAACTTACAATATCATAAATATAAATATGAGTAAAACCTATTCAATTTCTTGGTCACCAATTAGCTAGCAAGCTAGAAGTAGGTCCTCGTATTGGTCCACTTAGTAAGGACTGTCATATTTCATCTACTAATTCTTATTTCGAATGGGGTCTAAAGGACTAACGTAACTTTGGGGTGTTTTGTGCATTTCCTCCCGCTCCATGTACTTATTTGGTAATTTTATGTATGTGGGATTTGTGAATGTATCCGAATGAGATTGAATGGCACTGATTTGTTTTATGTGAAAGGCGTCACATGTATCCGAACGATTGAATTAATGACGGGAATGAAAGAGAAAAGGAGTGAGAGAGAGGGAAGACGAGAGTTTTAGAGGACGGCCATTACGAGGCGCACGATGGCAAAAAAATAAAAATTAAGAAAGTAAATAATTACAGTGATTTAAGAAACGTGAATGGATTATTATTGAAATCCTGGGACCCCACATTTTTTTCGATTTATTTGATCAATTGTAAATGTAAAGAAAAATGTTGAATCGCCAACGGGATTTAAACCCGCATCTAAAACCGGGACATACTTTCGTGGCAAGTGATCTCATGTCGAAATTTATCCTTCACCTTTTACAACCAACTTACGGGGTTAACATCTATTATCATTGTTGCACTAGCACGTAAGATTTATTATTTTTTTTATTATGTAAATTTCAATGGTGAGACAGTAAAGAGTTATCTATCTTTCAATCTTAATAGATAACGCTACCTTATAGCGTTGCGATATTAACTTTTTAAGTTGGTTAAATGAAAGTTGGTTAGATTAAGAATCTCCATGCTCGCATGCAACCAGCATGATGAAGTTACATCAATATATAGCCATAAAAATGATATAAATAATTAGTTTTCACTAACCCAAAAACACGATATCAAAGTTGAAAGGTTAAGCGAAGTTTAAGTTTAAAGCTCCGACCTCAACCGTAAACTTTAAACCAGAAAGGCCAACCCTCTGTCGTTACCCACAATAACATCTGTATACTAATATAAAGTGGAAAGATTTGTATGTATGTTTGTAACAGATTGGATCAAAAAGCACTGGACCGATTTTAAAAATTCTTTCACCATTTGAATGCTACATTCACTGATTAATATAGGCTATTTTAATTGCAAGAAAAATCAAGGATCTCTACTAAAACTACAATAATGTTGGCCAAGGCCAAGGCCAAAAAAATGCCTATAAAATATCTTTCATCACATGCGCTGCGAAAACTATTGATGATAGAACAAAAAAATGTTCCACAATAATAAAGAACATATCAATATCTACAAAAATGTTCCGGTTGCATGTGTCTAGCTATTGTAGTTATGTCACTATGATTATTATTTAGGTATGTCCTGCATTTACTGTACGCTTATGCCAAAATGTTTAAAAAATAAATGTCCACCCGTGCGAAGCCCGGACGGGCCGCTAGTAATATATATAAGCTATATCTAGTTTTAGTTCGCCGTCACTTGTCACTTGCAACACGTGATCTCCCCCCATTTACCTCTCATCCCACTCCAGTTATAAGTCCCCGACTAATTTACGAGACGAGATCGGATTAATTGAATTCTGAGATCGTTATGTCTTAACGTTGTGAAGTGCCTTTTGATATAAAAGAAACTTGTAGGTAGAGTTTTGGCGGGAAAACGAAAAAGATTGCGTCACCGCATTGTATTATTTCCAAAACTTTTGTTATTTTCTGTGTTAGTGCATAAATTGGTCGCATTTTATTCGTTAAGTGCTGCATTACAGGCATGAGTGTGGGAAAGTGGTATAATGATGGTGAAACGTTTCTTTTCGTGTTGTTTACAAAACTCCATAGAAGCTTCTGGTAAAGTTGCCACCACTACTAGGAGTATGACTTGACTAGACTAGATTATGACTTGACTTCATGACTTGGACTGTGACTTGACACACATATATAATTAACTTGAAAAGTTATCAATTACTTGACACTGGCTAAATACACAAAAGTGTGGAGCCAAACAAAAAAAATAAACTTGTAGGTACAAGTTTCTTTCTTCTTTCCTTTCTTTGACTGGCTGACCCGATAGCTCAGTTGGTATTAACCCTTTCTGAGCTGTAGGTTGTGGGTCCGAGTCCACCAAGGACAAACATTTGTGTGATGAGCATCGATTGTGTTTGGGTGTATTGTGTTCTACGTATGTATTTACAAACAAAAAGTATCTTAAGTATTGTATCAGTTATCTGGTATGCATAGTACAAGCTCTGCTTAGTTTGGGGCTAGATGGCTCTGTGTGAAGTATCCACCAATATGTGTGTGATCATTGGGCGTCATTATTATTGTTGTTATTTATTTATTTGTTATTACTGATATATGACGGCGGCAACGTCCAGTTGTAAACTCTATGCGCAGCGGGCAGTACCTTATATCCTGTGGTAGCATTTAAATTTATTACAGTGGCAACACTGGTAACTGTCATCGCTCCCTCACCCATCTGGCTATAAAAAGGGAGCGTTCGGTGTACTACGGATCATTCTTGCTTCGGATACAGCCCGGTGCGCATGCTGAAGGCCTATAGTCCTATAGTCTGCTACTCATGCATAATCTCCGAGCCTATATATACTTAAACACAGGAAAACGAATTAAGAACCACGTTTGGAAGTAAGGAATTGTGGCTTTGAATGACGTTGTTATGTTTTTCCTTACGTGACATAACATGTAGAGAAAAAACATTTTTTTAAGGTTGTTTAAGAATTTAAATAAACACATTATGACTACAACGATGTCTTAATTTTCCATTCTTCATTTTAACGGCAACAATATTTTCCAAGGGCTTTAATAAAAGGCGTTATGTTGTAAAAATCCCATTATTCCTCCTCGAGGGGAGGTCGTCAGGTTGCGCTGTAATTATTACAAGCCAGTTTTATATTATTTACCGGGGTTTCGATTTTATGGCACGCTCGTTGAGAAAAACCCCGGGATTTTGTAGAATTAAATAGTTTTGAATGTTATTGTGTATTTTTGTAAATAATAACGCCCAATCATCACATACATATATCCTGGACCGTAACTAGGATACCCTGAGTCTAGGGATCCAGGAACTACGAGGACCATGGTCCCACAACACCGAACAACTGACAACGCCTACGTTGGGCGTTATTATTGTTATTATTATAGATTATAAGATAGTAAATTGTATAATAGTATTGTAATCTATGTACTTAAATATTTACAAAAAAAAATGAAGTATCGTATCAGTTATCTGGTTCCCATAGTACAAGCTTTGCTTAGTTTGGGGCTAGATAGATACAAATATTTATTTTATTATTATATACTAGTTGCGCCCCGTGGATAAAAAGTATTTTAATTATTTACTCATCCCACGGGAAATTTTCACTTTAACCGGCATAAAATGTAGCCTATATGTTAATCCAGTGTATAAGATATCTTGGTACCGAATTTCAACCAAATCCATTCAGCCGTTTGAGCGTGAAGGAGTAACAAACATACACACAAACACATACAAACATACAAACTTTCGCCTTTATAATATTATTGTGATGATAGTGTGATTGATTATATATCCTCTATAACTCCATGGATGAGCATCGATTAATGTTCTACGTCTTGAAGATGGATCAGGAAATTAATTATGTTAAAAGTAGATGCAGCTTCACGTTCAAGAGACGGAAAATCTATTAGAGCTTCGAGCTTCACAAATTGGTTGATAAGTTTGACTTGTTTTAAGAACACCGCTTTTTGACGTCAGGAGGGTGATTACGAAACTTTGATTGCAATGCAACAGGAGAAATTTCCATACAAACCATGCACATAAATTGCGTATTCAAACTGCCAAATCAATACAAATTTGTGTTTCGAGTGGTTGCAATCGACTTACATAATCGCCCTGCAGATCGACATTAAAATCTCCTCTAAGTACCAATTATCAAAAATTATGTAAGTAACATTAGGTCCGTATTACAGAACGATGCTCAGTCATCGATCGGTGCTCGAGCAGAGATTTCATTCATAAAGTGACCAATTAGTGAATGAAATCTCTGCTTGAGCACCGATCGACGACTGAGCATCGTTCTGTAATACGGACCTATGTCTCATTCATAACCTCTGCACATTTTTTTAAATGATAATGAATGATGCTGATTGATGTCGAGCTAGTCGTTCACCTGATGTTAAGCGACTCGACCGCCCATAACAGAACAGTGTCACTTGGAATTACAAAATATAAAGTTTCGCGTAACACTGCACTGTGCATATCATCCTGAGACATGACAGTCTCAACTGCCCAGTAATTTCACTAGCTGTAGTGCCCTTCAAACCGGAATACAATTCGCACATGCGAATACCCAACTAATATAAATACTATAACAGTATAAATTGAAGAAAGTCAGGAAAAAGGTTACTAACCAACGAAAATATCTATAGAGTCTTATACCAACTCAGTACTTAGGTACTTGCCCACAATCTTTATACTCTTTGCAAAGAAAGTTCGATCTGTGTTGGATAAGATCCGTTTCCCCCACAAAGGGTAACGAACCTTTGACAGCTAAAGGGTATACAATAAAAGAAATTTCAATAAAAATAATGGGGTATCGCTCCCAGGAGGTTTTATACTTTGGAGATATTTTGTACTCTTGCGATAAATTACGGAAAAGGCTCCCGGGCCTGGGTGGATTTTGTCTGGGTCAATCGTGTCACAAAAGAATTACAATGAGAAAGGGGTGTGACGTGTGTGTGTGAGGTGTGACAGGCATGCATGTAATTATTAGGAGAAAATTAAATACATACTCACATCGCTCAAGACGCGTATTGATGTTTTTCTTTTATCAAATTGTGTGCGTTGCACCTAAATTAAGCGGACTTTTCTTATCTTCCTTGTTTATTTATAGTGACAGGTGTTGAATGAAGTTGATGTAATAAAAATTAAAAGGAAAGGGTACAAAATTATTGATTATGATTTTGCCTCGAAATTGCTGTCGCAAAATTAATTGAAAAATTACCTTGTATTAAGTACCCATCAGCATAGAAGTAAATAAAACAAATGATAAGACTTTTTTGAAAACATTCCACCTAATTTAGGTGCAATGCTCATAATTTGTCGTGCAAAAGCAGAAGATTTTTGTGCGTGACTGAGTGTTGCAAGGACAGTTTTTGACTAAGCCATTTAAGGCTGTTTATTTTTCCTTTTAATTGCATTTGTGTGTAACCGAGTTGTTATGTTCGAACGTTTGTTTCCTTGGAAATCTTGAGTATCTCGACAAACTGTAATGCTGATTATCGTAAGCGGTAACTTCATTACGGTTAAACGAGATAAAGCGTTCGGTTAACCCTAATCGTAGGCGGCCTTTAGTGGGTCACAATTCACTAACAAAAACATGAATTTATAAGGGTAAGGCAGGTACGGTACCCTAATTACGGAACCCACAGAGGTAGGGTGGTTGTGACACAGTTTGGGAAATTGGGACACTTGTACAATGGCATGTCATAAACATAATCATAGAGCCAAAAGCGGAATAATATTTGGGCCGAAAAGGGATAAATTTTGGGCCGAAAGCGGAATAAAATTTGTGCCGAAAGCGGAATAAAATTTAGGCCGAAAGCGGAATTAAATTTGGGCCGAAAGCGGAATAAAATTTGGGCTGAAAGCGGAATAAAATTTGGGCCGAAAGCGGAATAAAATATTCTTTTTGTAACGTCAACAAACCAAATATGCGAGCCTCAAATACGTGGGACAAATGTGGAAATAACCACACTAACTACAACGTGGTTTTGGACGTAGACTACAGTTTATTGCAATAAATAGTGTTCTATATATTTCCCCAGAATTCGATCTATCTTCATACATAAATTCCATCAATATCGGTATAACTGTATCACAGGGATATAGTTAGGAGATTGAAAAGAATAGAACCATTTGAGTTAGTGTATTGTATTAAGTGTTAGTATAATGTAGTGCAGTGCAATTTTTATGTAGTAAAATTATTGTATTAATATATTAAGTATGTCCTGACGTTCGTGGTGTCACAAATGTGTTCCGACTGAAAATCAGTTATTAAGGTCTTAGGACCTTAATTGTATGCTGAGTCGGAGCCCATTCGTGACACCACGTAGCATTGTTTTATTGTTTTTGTGTTACGTATTTTTTATCAGTTGTGTGTCACGAATAAATGTTTTTTCTTTCTTTCTTTCTTTCTTTCAGTGCAAACAAGTGCTATAATATTATAGAAACTGACGTGAGTAGTACATAACTACAACTATTACACGGCTAACACTCACGAGATACAGTCGAATAACTCGTCAGCGCCGAGCCGCCACCGCCGCCGCGCGTACTCCTTGAGGATGGGCATCTATATTGCCCGAACACCGGTCGAGTTATTCGACTGTATCTCGTGAGTGTTAGCCGTGTAATAGTTGTAGTGTATAAAACAAGTGCTACCTGAAAAGAACACAAGAAACATTTTTTTTTAGCCGGAACACAGTAGTGCTCGCGTACTAAACTTTTTGGCGGCAGAATAACTGGCAAAGCGGTGATACCTACCCAGACAAACTTTGCAGAAAAGTCCTACCATCTAGTAAAAGTCCTACCGCCTAGTAAAATCCCTACCATCTTGTAAAAGTCCTACCACCTAGTAAAAGTCCTACCACCTAGTGTGTGTGTGTTTTCGCCTTAATAGAGACAATAAGAAACGTGTTATTAGACACATTCTTAGATAATTCGATCGTAAAGTTTAGGTTGAATTTAACCTAAACTTTACGATTAATTTATAATTACTCTTTAGTCAAATAGATGGCTAGATTGTTATATACTCAGACAGCCTTATTAATAAACACGAACTAGCTTTAGACTAGTTACATCATCTTTTGTCTCTTTCGATCCAAATTAATATTCCAGTAGCAGAAAAAGGACAAAAGCTGAAGTAACTAATCCGAGACAAGTACTCGTTTATTAATAAGGCTGAAGGTGTCTAACTAGGCATTCTCGGAATAAGAAAAAAAAAGCCTTTATTCGCTGACCTTGTTAACTTACACTACTCTTATAAAACAGTAGTATTCTGTAATCTAATTTTTAAAATCTTTTTTGCTATCTAATTTACATAGCAAAAAAGAAAGTAAAATACAGGTATCTAAATATAAACAAGAAGCGTGGCTACCCGTCCCGTGCTCAATTTAAATATTTACCCTCGGTAGGAGCTGCCTACCCTGATTACATACTCCAAATTTCCTCCGTCGACACTCTTACACTGAATGTAAAGACAGAATCACGCTGTGTAATTTTGGAGTTGGACAAACTTGTCTGTGGTTGTCTAGAGGACGTTTTTGATTCAAACAGTGTTTGTACATTTTTAGGTTACGTAAGCTTTCATTATCACTACTCGAATTTGAACCTTATGTACACGTAATTTTGACTCGAACGACAGATACAAACCAACCACAATAGATACCTTGAAATAATCATTCCTTTTAGAAGACAACTTTTTAAACTTGTTTTTTCTGTCGATATGTGCAAAATCGTAGTCTCATTGGCAATCCTAAAAATATTGCTGTCCCTTTCATTACAGGTCAAAGTAACAAGAACCGCAATATAGGTAGTTGTAGCTATGTTACATTAATCTAAAGATGTACTTGTTCTGAGTCTGGGCATTGTGGGACCATGGTCCACGTAGTTCCTGGGTCCTTAGACACAGGGAATCTTAGTTAAGGTCCAGGATCTATGTATGTGATCGTTGGGCGTTCTTATTATTATTATTATTAATGGTTCTTAATATTGATACCCAATCAAATAAAAAGAGGTCTTCTAAAAAGACATTGGAAATCATCACGCCGGTTATTGTCCAAACTAAAACATAATAATGAGGGGTATCTCTACTAAAAGCCCGTATTCGTACTAATTAATCTCAACCTCTAGATGTTAAAGCCAAAAATTTATTGGTTATAGTCTGCATGGTAGGTTACGACAGTGTTGTGATCAAAAGTTAGTAAACGTAAAAGCTGTTCAAAACTTCAAACAACTCTGACATTTGAATCATGATCCAGTTTAAACCGGTTGCATACAAAACCATCAATTTAGCTCTTAAAGTGGCTGAGCAGCGGCACCGCAGGATAATCCCCTGAATAAGGAGCTCACTTTATAACTAATCCGGCGCCCGCAAACAAGGTCGCTTGGACAAAGCACAATACGCGACCAGTATTACTTTTCATAGCTCAAAGAAATAATGATAAAGAACAGTGGGGTTATATTGTTGCGGTTGTTTCTGTGTCCCTAGATACAAAGGATCTTTAGGATTAGGATCTATGTCGTTATGTCGGGAGTCGTACTATACTTACTTTTTACTTAATCTTTTTAATCACCGTTCAAAATTTCACACACCTCATTAAAATGGCTTTCCACTTGTCCAAGTTCCTCGCGCACTATTCAGCGTGCGACCACAGACCAAGTAGAGGATACTATGCGTGCGACCCATTTAGATCTCAGTTTTTTGTGTCACTCGCCGAACATTTTTGGAACGAAGTTCCTTATCGCGCGTTGGGAAAGGAGGCTAGACGGAAAAAATTAAGACCAAAAGTTGTAATGACACTTTTTGCTATAGTTGTAAGCCGTGCGGCGTGCGCGTGTTTCTTTGTCTCTCTTCTCTCTCTCTCTCTCTCTCTCTCTCTCTCTCTCTCTCTCTCTCTCCCTCTCTCTTTTATAGAAAGCAAGCCAGTTAATAATAATAATAATAATTTTGTTTAATTTTGTTTATTTTTCTTTTGTCAGGTGACAACAAGGCGCGCGCCTTCAACGCCTGGGTGATGCCCTTACTGATGTACTCCTTTGGCATACTAAGGTGGACTCAGACCGAGCTGGACGCCCTGGATAGGAAGGTCCGTCAAGTACTTACATCACATCGCATGCTTCACCCGCGCTCGTCTGTTATGAGACTATACATTCCGCGGAAATGGGGGGGTCGAGGCTTTTTAAGCGCTAATAACCTCCATAACCGGGAAATGTATAGTCTCCGGGAGTATTTCCTCAGCAACGAGTGTGGGATGCATCGCGATGTGGTGGCAGTTGACAAGGGCCTTACGCCGCTCTCCTTGGCGAATGAGAACTGGCGTAAACCGGTGGTACTTAGCACCGATGACCGTAGGGACGTATGGAAGGGCAAGGAGCTGCATGGGCGGTTCTATCGGGCCTTGACAGGGCCCGATGTGGACCTTCATGCATCGGTGAACTGGCTGCGTTTCCGCGACCTATTCGGGGAAACCGAGGGTTTTGTCTGTGCAATTGCAGACGAAGTTATCAAGACGAACAACTACCGGAAATATATCATGAAGGACGGTACGGTCGACATATGTCGGGCATGCCGCCGTCCCGGAGAATCTCTCCGACATATCATTTCCGGTTGTTCTCATCTTGCTAACGGAGAGTACTTACACAGACATAACCTAGTGGCCAGGATCATCCATCAGCAGCTTGCCCTTCAGTACGGCCTTGTCGAGTCCGAGGTGCCGTACTACAAGTACACACCGGGGCCGGTTCTCGAAAATGGCCGTGCATTGCTCTATTGGGATCGCTCTATCATCACGGACAGGACTATTGTAGCTAATAAGCCTGATATCGTGCTGATAGACCGGTCCCAACGCCGTGCAGTGCTCGTTGATATCGCTATTCCACATGACGAGAACCTCGTGAAAGCTGAGAAGGACAAACTCAGCAAGTACCTTGACTTAGCTCACGAGGTAACCGCCATGTGGAGTGTTGACTCAACGAGCATTGTTCCGATAGTTGTTTCGGCGAACGGCCTTATAGCGAAGAGCCTCGACCAACACCTCGAGAGGCTCTCGTTAGACGGTTGGATCAAGGGTCAGATTCAGAAGGCAGTACTTCTTGACACGGCACGTATTGTCAGGAGGTTCCTCAGTCTGCAGCCCTAACCACCGGTAGCTTGGGCCTTGCCCCGCTGCTGGCGGCACACTAGGTTTAGGTTTTTTATTGTATTTTTGTAATGTTACTTTTATAGAAATATTGTAAAAAACTTAAATTTAAGATTGTAAATAAATAAATGAATAATAATAAACACCATGGACAGTTATTTCATAAAATATAATTAGATTATTATTTTTTAATTATTTTTATTTTATTTATTATAATTTTTTCTTGATTCGATAATTTCTAATCAAACTGTTTTAAAAAATTTTTTTTTTAATTATTTTTTTTTATCTTCGATCCATCCTGGTGTCCCTTGTCACCTCTCAGGTTTTTTTTTTCTTTTTCTCATGTTCCATATTTGTTATTATTTGTTAGTATTAACTCAAAGCGAATAAACGTTTAAAAAGGAAAAACACGTTTCTTTTAAACGCCCTGCTCCAGCCGCCTTATAGACGCCCGCGCAACTTGTCTATGTATGTGATCGTTAGGAGATATTTATTTATTTTCTAACAGGATCTAAAATGTCGATGATGACGACCATAGAGTTCAAAATATACAAAAATGTTTTACGTAAAGTTTTCATCCCACGCTAACCTCCCACTCCTCGCAAAGCGCACAACCCACACTGAAAACGCGTATTATCAACAAACATTACGGCTAACTATAGCAAATGCGTCAATAGCCAAAAGTTACATACTTTGTTAAGTAAAACAATGGAGTCACAGCGTAAAAACTGACTTCAGATTTATATGGTTTTCTCATGTTTTTTCATGACATTGTCAAAACTGTCCAGTTCTGGAACTGGACAGTTTTGACAATGAGACCCCAGGGGAAGCAGCAGCTTTGTAATAAAAAAAAAAATTCAGAAAATCGAATCACCCAGAAAAAAATTCTGAGGTGATAAACTAATAAAAAAAATACAGTCGTATTGAGAACCTCTTCCTTTTTTGAAGTCGGTTAAAAAGGCCTTACTGAGCAGGCAATGCGCCGGCAACGCCGCTAATGTTGCAGATGTTAACAGGCTATGGTTACGTTTTTCCATCGCGGGCATTTGTAAATATAATTTCAGTCATTATGTGGCAATAGATTATACTTGTGTGGAGACGGAACTGTAACGGCGCAAATATGATTCCTCTTGCCCGTCGCTTTGTTACTTCCATCTGGGTCTGGGCATTATCTCAACGCCCTCGGCCTTCCCAGTACCCTTTTGCTTCCGGGGGTTGTATGTAAGTAAACAAACTATATTTATGTATAGTATCTACGCGACACGTAATGGAGGTACCCAATGCTGTAAAGGTTCATATTGAAATAATTTTTTGAAGTGAAATCTTTAGGTGTGTTGACCACTTTTTGGGCGAACAATAATCATGGAACTCGCGTCATCATCACCGAACGCTTTCCATGAGCTATATGTATTCTGTGTATGTATGTGTACGTTTTGGATGAAAAAAAAAAGCTTGAAACTCGCGTCATCGCCACCGCACGCTTCTCATGACGTTACTTAGTTTTCACTTTTATCGGCATCCCCAAAGATTGCCCCGCACATATATTTTTGTTATTATTACGGTATTGAAAAATCCGTAGGTGTCCCTCTACTATTTACCCTATACACTGAACCCTATATAATATAAACATAGGGTTGACCACGAGGAAGGACCCTTTATATTTCTGTGCGTAAAACAGCGGGGCGTCACCAGTGTATGATTTTGTATGAATATAAATGGTCTCGTGTCAGGCAGTTGCTAAAAAGATGGAATGACAATCATTTAAACTCTTGCAGCGTTTTTTATGTTTTGGCTCCACACTTTTGTGTATTTAGCCAGTGTCAAGTAATTGATAATTCATCAAGTTAATGATATTTCACGCAAATATGTGTCAAGTCACAGTCCAAGTCATCAAGTCAAGTCTAAGGTCCGTATTACAAAACAATGCTCTGTAATCGATCGGTGCTCAAGCAGAGATTTCATTCACTGATTGATCACTTTATGAATGAAATCTCTGCTTGAGCACGGATCGATGACTGAGCATCGTTCTGTAATACGGACCATAGTCTAGTCAAAGTCATACTCCTAGTAAAGTGGTGGCAACTTTATTAGAAGCTTCTATGGTGTTTTGGAAACAACACGAAAAGCAACGTTTCACCATCATTATACCACTTTCCCACACTCATGCCTGTAATCCAACAGCACAAATAAAATGCCCCCAATTTCATGCACTAACACTGAACACAACACAAGTCTTGGAAAATAGTACAAAGCGGTGACGCGATCTTTTTGTTTTCCCGCCAAAACCTAGTCTTGCAGGGTTCTCAAGACCTTAGCGAAAATATTAAATTCTGCGACCACAACTGTATTTTTATTTTTAATTACCTTTATTAACTGTTTATGAACCTTATTTTTATTGACTTTTTGGAGTTTTAATTAAAATAAGGTTCAGGTTACCTTTTATGACCACTTTACAATAACATAATCACATCTTTCCCCTTACTCCGGATAATCAAAGGGTAGTATAATTTAATGTTGCCATTTATTTTAATCACCGGGTATACTCGGTTAACCGGTTCCTTTTTGCAGCGGCCGAAACACTCCCGATAATTAGCTGGCAACATTCCAGCCTCGTTTAAACTCTGCGTTGCCCACGGTAAAAACTTAAGCTCTGGTTTGTTACAGACTAGCGAATGTTAACTGTGACAATGTGACCAAGTTAAATGTGTTTTACTTTAGACTAATCGGTTTAAGTTTACGTTTGTAGATTCGGGTTAAAATAGTTTCTAAGCGCATTGCGGAATGATTGTAGGAAACAGATTATTTTATTGTGTATTTGCTCCCCACTTTTGTGTATTTAGCTAGTTGCGCCCCGCGGTTTCACCCGCGGATAAAAAGTATTTTAATTATTTGCTCATCCCACGGGAAAATTTCACTTTTCTGGGATAAAATGTGGCCTATATGTTAATTCAGGGTATAAGCTATCTTGGTACCGAATTTCATCCAAATCCATTCATCCGTTTGAGCGTGAAGGAGTAACAAACATATACACGTACACACAAACACACATACAAACTTTCGCCTTTATAATATTAGTGTGATTAGTGTGATTGTCAAGTAATTGATAATTTATCTAGATAATGATATTTCACGCAGATATGTGTTAAGTTTTGGAAAATAATACAATGCGGTTCTTTACCCGCTAAAACTCCTAGTAAACAGATACGTTTCCTAGAAATGCCTTTGGAAAATATAGCTATATAATGCTTTTACTTGCTGATGACATGAAAAAAAATTATGATAAATAAACTGAATAATAGTTATGAATTATTTAATGGTATTTTCAATGGGGACACGCAGGAAAAACCGACTGTACCTATCCGTTTATGTATGAGGGGATAGACGGAAATGTTATAATTCGTGTTTAAATTCGTATCTCAGAGTCTCAAGATACAGGCTATCGTCTTAGTTTGAGCCTCGCAGCAAATTATGTTTAGACGGTTAAAAAATGTCTTAAATAGAATAGGGTGAAGTGCGAACTGAGGAATGATGTCGGACTTTGGTTGCAATGCAACAGGAGATATTTCATTCCTTATTTGAAAATGTCCACAGTAACTATGCACATAAGCTACGTATTGAAACTGTCAAATCCATATAATCTTTTTATATTTTTCTTCTCTTCGTTTAATGGCTTGCTATCGCTTTTTAGCGATAATTCTGCCAATGTCAAGTGAAGAATTTTGTACGGTTATGTCACGTCAAAGTCTTATTTTGTCAGTCAAAATGATACAGTAAAAGTATCCTCTACTTGGTCTGTGAGTAAAATGGTGGATATTTTACTGAAGGCTCTAGGAAGCCTTGAAGGGAAAATGAAAAGGCATGATTTTAACGAACACTTAACGGATAATAATATGGATTATTATACATTAAAATTAAAAAATACACGGGTAATGGAAAAAAGTTCAAAATTCACAACCGCCATTTTCTGATTCTTTTCAACGACAACTCATTATCTTTTAATACTGATTGCATTCAACTTACGTGATCACCTGGCAGGTATTACGATTACTATCATTTGTCAAATATCGACTGAACTCCAAAAATCTGGTTACTATTTGTACGCAAAGAAACCCTGTAAATGAGTTATATTCAAATTAAGATTAAACGACTCATTTATCCATCCTAGACAAATAACACCGCGCAGTACACCCCACTACACCCCACGGTACACCCCACTACATCCCACAGTACACCCCGCCGTATTATACAGTATCAACATCAAGTATTAAGTGATTAGTGGTAAGTAGTAGCAGACGAAACTTTGGCGAACCTCCAACGAGTTTGTAGCCGCATTTGCTTGGTAAACAGTCTTAGACATGTCCAATTTATACCAAAATTATGTAAAGATCTGGTCGTGTACCTGATGTCAAGCGATACCTTTCATTATAAAGTCATCATTTCGGTCCTAATTAAGAAGAATATTGTTTGGTTTATTTATTTGGTTTTTTTTGACCCAAGAACTACGTGGGCCATGGTTCCACAACACCCAGACTCAGAACAAGTATTTGCGCGAATCAAACCCGCTGCCATCGGATTACGAGTCGACCTGCTCACCCACCACACCACTGAGGCTCTCAAAACACTAAGTAGGTACTGACGTTTGAAATACTTTTTTTTGCTTACAGGTAAGTGCTGGATGTGTACACGCAAACACTGACATCGCAAAAAAGGTATGCACAAATAAAAGCACTATTTTTGAAAGCCCTAAAGCTATGTGGCGAAACAAAATAAATAGATGGAGTAAATAGTTTGAATGTGGAATAAAACCAAGAAGAACGGTGACCGAATACAATTTAACGAAGAAGTAAATTTTTCAAAAAAAAAATTGTAGAATGACCCCAAAAAAATACTTGGTTAACGTAGCACTCCAAATTTTCAGCGATAACATTTATTTTTTTATGAACTATTCGTAAACCCGGATAAGACTGGTGTTTCAAACCTAACAACAAGTAAAATGATATCTATATATATATATAACATTATAATAAAAGTCTATGAAAATCAAAACATTAAAATATTATTTCGCTACACCAAATATGTTCATATTATTTATGATTTTTAGTCATGTAATATAGACGAAAAATAAGTATTAAAATATATGTTTATAAAAAGTATTTTTCATCTATATTAAATGACTAAAAATCATGAATAATGTACTAATAACACTTTATTTTCTTTAAGAATGCCAATTACACTTAATCCACAAAAAACCCGTCAAATTAACACAGTTACATGCGCACCTAGTTTGACATCAAATAACTGCGATTTTCAACTTTATCCGAAGCTCTTTAGAGACCCTCTCAAATTCATACTAGCTATGCTTGATCGCTGTCTAACGACATTGGAAATGTCGAAAAGGAAATGGAAATCCAGTGCAACAACCGCACAGCTACTTGCAGTATGGAAACATTCAGGCTCGAAGGCCAAGTAAACCTTGGCACCGTTCCAAGTGTTCTGTACTCCCAGACATACCGCTAATCGTTTTATACTTGACGCTGATTCTTTTAGGCGACTACGGTACTGTAGAATAACTTTAAAATGGATTTAACCAGCCTCACTAAAATATGAGGAGTATAATTGCAGTATTGTATACAAAAAGCACTAGATCACAGAATTCGTTATATTTATATAGGCGCTGGCATATCATAGATAGATAGATTACTCTTTATTGTCTCATCGATGAAATTTACATATATATTTACATAGATTTTCATACAACGTCCAGTTGTAAACTCTATGCGCAGCGGGCAGTACCGTAATTTACCCTGTGGTAGCATTTAAATTTATTACAGTGGCAACACCGGCAACTGTCGTCGCTCCCCCACCCATCTGGCTATAAAAAGGGAGCGTTCGGTATACTACGGATCATTCTTGCTCCGGACACGGCCCGGTGCGCATGCTGAAGTTATATAGGTTGCAACCTACGCACAACCCGTCAGCCTGTACATACAAAACTTAACGCTTGAGTTTTGCAAGCTGCAAATACAAACATTGTTTTTATTTAGTGAATGATGTGACTAGCTATATAGTCGTTCACCTGATGTTAAGCGACACGGCCGCTCATAACATAGCTGTGTCACTCAGAACTCCAAAACGTTACACTTAACTGCACTGCGCACATCATCCTGAGACATCAGCACAGTAATAAGATTACTCGACTGTGAGATCAGATCATAAAGTCTCATTGCCCAGTATTTTTACTAGTTACAGTGCCCTTCAAACCGGAATACAGTAGTGCACGCACACTACTGCTTGTCGGCAGAATAACTGACAAAGCGGTGGTACCTACCTAGACGAACTTTACTGAAAAGGCTTTTTAAAGTTGTTTACTAAATAGGTAGGTAGTTTGAGGTTTTCTTAAAAACCCCATTCCAACAAAAGTTTTGTCAATGTAAATCCATTATCATAATAACCGAAAGCTTTAACCTTCGTATCGCGTGCGAAACTAAACCCAACAAAAACGGAGGTGCTTTATAAACCGCATCCTTTCAAACAAAATGCCTTAATTCTAAATCAAAGGGAATGGTGATATAATGCCTGTACAAACTTCGCAAACGTATCATGTGTCGGCCATCGAACTTGCACCGCCTGGCGCGCTGCCAACACTGCGGCTAACGATATTCCAATATAAATAAGAATTTTTCAGCTTAATCTGGTATTAAAATCTGGACAAACTGTTGGCAGATGCTGCTGACACCTTGTCTTCGAAGTTTAGGCTTACCGCTTTTCGATAATGTACTGCTCATTTCCTTTCCTTGATGATAATAACAATAATAAAAATAATAATAACAACGCCCAACGATCACATAAATAGATCCTGGACCCCAACTAGGATTCACGAGGACCTAGCGATGCATCACTATATAGTCTCACTCTATAAGTCTGGGTGTTGTGGGACCATGGTCCTCATAGTTCCTAGGTCGCTAGACACAGGGTGTCTTAGTTAGAGTCCAGGGTCTATGTGTGTGATCATTGGGCGTTATTATCATTATTATTATTAACTACTTGCGCCCCACGGTTTCACCCGCGGATAAAAAGTATTTTAATTATTTGTTCATCCTACGGGAAAATTGAACTTTTCCGGGATAAAATGTAGCCTACATGTTAATCCAGTATATGGTCTATCTTGGTACCGAATTTCATCTAAATTAATTCAAACGTTTGCGCGTGAAAGAGTAACAAACATACACACATAAACACAAACACACATACAAACTTTCGCCTTTATAATATTAGTGTGATAGTGTGATAACCAGCCGGAAAAATAAACACAAATACTTGCATTCGAAGCAACTGGCACCCAAATTACGATCCATACGTCTGTGAGGTGGCAGCGCGGCGGAAAATTAATCTTGCTACCAGTCCACTTCAGCCCACAATACAGGCACGTGGAGGTGTAAATGTAAGCATGTAGAGGTCGCATTAGAGATGCATGTTTTGAAACTTAATTTTAAGTATTTATTATTTATCTATATTAAATTTTTAGTTTTTATTTATTTTAAGTTCTTAGGTATAATTTAGTTTTGAGGTCTAGGTTAGTTTAGTTATTTATATGTTGTATGTTTCATATCAAGTATAATAATAATTATTGTAAAATTTAAAAAAAAATCACCTGTAAGTGACGTGATTTTATATATTTTATTATGGAAACTAACGTGGTTTTCACACATTTTGTATTAATTGTACGGGATTTACTCACGCTTAAAATTGGCCGAACTATCCGACTATAGCGGCGGTCCGTAGTGCTAAGCGCGCGCACTCACCTTGATTTTATATATGTTTGAAAATTTAAATAATATTATTTAAAAAACGTAGTTACCCAGAATCTAATTCTTTCATGCGTAGAATAATAAATTAATTAAATTATTGCAACTAATAAAAATGTACCTATCGAACAAAAAGATTTTTGAGTCTTGATTGAATGTTATGAGTCAATATCGAGTGTATTTTGACTCTTTTTCGAAGTAGTGAAATTAGTATTTTGTTAAGGAAAATTAGACCCTAAAAGCACTTCCATAGAGCACCAGACAAATAGGCAAGCAAGCCTAATTAGATAATAGGAAAAGATGAGGCACGTTTTTACATATCTTAGTCAGAAACATTTTCTAGTGCCTTTTTTATATTTGCAATTATTTGAAGTACCACTTCAATTCAAAATCACACATGACCTAAATGCAAGTTACCGTCAAAATTGCCAAAGTATAAGAAATAATTTAAAAAATGTACATACATTATTGCATTTTTTTAACATAAATTAACATCACAAAGATCACAATTATTTTGGAAGAAAAAGGGATGACTTCAGCATTCAAAAAAAAAGACAAAATATTAGCAAGAAGCTTGGGAATAACTTTAAAGTTTGGTCTGATTGATTCGTCCAAGCTTTTTACGTCCGACATTTTTTGAAACCAAATTTTATTTTATCCTTGCTATTTCACTTCGTAGCTCCATGTGCACTAGTGTATTGGAAACGACTAAGCTGGCTATCATCAAAGGTTGAATTAGAAGCGTGCTCGGCGCCGGCTGCACCAAACAACCTGTATTTACGTAGGCCTTAACGTGAACACAGCACCCTGTGTACGAACGTAGGTTGACAAGTTACTTGTTTGCAAGTCTGACTGTGTTTTGGGGTGTAGGTACGTATTTTTTGATACAAATGGGTTTGGGAACATTTTTATCATCGACCTGTCTCACTACTGGACTTAAGCGTCTTCAAATTATTGAGCCCGATATTTGTCTCTACTCATTCGCCACAAAATATATAATATAGATACTTAATGTAAGTCGGAAGACATCCTACACTGTATAAATACACCATGAGGATTTTTAGAGTTATTTCAATAATGTAAGTACATAGCGCCTCTATATCTCTGCTTTACTGAATACAAATTCAAAATGCTTTTTAAAATGGCCAATATCGCAATACTAAATTAAAGTACCTAACTAACTACGCTGTCTGAAGAATTGTGGTGATGGTGGTAGTTGTCGTGGCCCTATAGTAAAGGGTGTTGTAGTCAATACGTCTACGAAAGATGGACACTCATTTTTCACGACACATTTTATGGATATTTTTAGTTTTTTTTCTTTTTTGTTTTTTATCTGATGCCTTTCGGTATGCTTTGCACTTTGCAATCCATTCCGAAATGTAGCTTAGCTATTATGCAACTACCCTAAATTATCAAACTATTTAAATATTTATTGGTACATTTTTGAACATCGTATTAGTTAGTTACTTAAGTCTGCTAGCCATTTCGTTACCTTTATGTTACCGTTCCTACTCGCATTTAAAAATGTTATTTTGTATTTTCACTTGCAAGTGAATATGATTCTTTTAGTGGAAATAAATAGCTTAAACATAAACCTAAAAAAAAATGCCAGTAATATTTAGTCCTTGTCTTATGTGGTGGTTTAGCTATGTATCTTTCCGTGCGTCTGAAATAAACGTTATTACTTTTGGCCTTTCCCTGTCTACCAACATCAGACGCAAAAAACCATCGGTACGTCCAAAATGCCTACAATCTTAATATACCTGTTATTACATCATAACTTTAATACCAGAGGTCCCGCAGCCCGTCTCGGCACGAGTGACGCTTGACATACAACAGACCCACCCGAGTGTACCTCAGTTGTCTCTATTCACTGTGTTTGAATGGGGACTGCCCGCAGAAAAAGAATATTTTTCAAGTACCTGTATTCCCAGCTTGCGAATAAGACCACCCCATCTTTTCCTGCAGGTGCCGTAAGAGCTGGCTAAGGGAATATCCAGCGAATGGCGAGCAGAATTCTCCTGAGTACATTAAAATCTGAGATCACCTAGCCACCTCCCAAGTGTGGTGATTACGGAAAATTCACCTATGTTTTTTTTTTTACTTCAAACTTGTCTAGCATTTGACCACGCTCTCACCTAATGAGAAGTGACGATGCGATCGAAGGTGTAACATGCTAGCCAAGTAAATACCTATTCACTCTTCTCTTGAACACGCCCGGGTCATATTTCGCCGGAAACACAGACGCTGGCAGGGCATTCCATTCCTTAGCCGTTCTTATTAAGAACGTGGAATCAAATCGCTTTGTACGAATGTGTGGTATTTCGACCACGAAAGGATGGCGCTTGGCCGAGCGTCTAGTAGGTCCGGTAGTGGAATGGTGATGGGTGAATGAGATCATGCAGTTCTTAATAAGCGTTAATAGTTCTTAATAATAAGCGTCCAGCGAAGAGAACAAGACAACGAGAGCTTTCTTTGCACTCGTAGTCTTTCTCCTTTCTATTTCTGTCTTCTTCCTTTTTTCTTAGAAAAGAAAAGAAGACAAGAGAAAGAAAAGAAAGAAGCATCACTTCTTCTGAAAGAGTTTTAATATACTCGTATGTACTTGCAAAATGCAAATAGACCGTACGTCGTCTGTCTGTACTACGTCTAAGCTGCTACAATAAAAGTGTACATGTGTTCGTGACACACACACCTGCGCACATTGTCACGGTAAGTAAGTGCACGTGACGTAGCGAGAAGTGTGCGTTTATCTCCCTCACTTGTTTGGTTTTCAAGATCTGTCTGGGCTCGCTTTGTATTCAAAGTTTGGACGGAGATTAGCTATCCTGTTTGACTAACTTTGCTATTAATTACGCGGAAATTTGAAATTTGAAGGTTTGTAACAAAAATTTGTGAATAGATAGGGAAATTTTAGGTTAACCTTACTTACTTTATTAATCTTATAAGTAAAGGGGCCGCGCATAACTCTGTGTTTTCCTAGATAAAACTATGTTGATTAACTATGTACAACATTACACCGAACATATTTTACCCCAAATATCCCACATCAAAGCGTTTTATACCGAGGTACTGGTGATGGCTAATATTCCACAGCCTAATAGTTCAAATTCCGCCACAAAGGGGGTAATTACAAGGCATCCCTGTAATTAATCGTGCACCCTTATAGTGCCACCCCTGTGGCAAGTTGTTAACGGTGTCCTCTGTGGTTAAATCATGGGTAACCGTGGAGATCAGGGGATGTCATCAGGCTTAAGTTATTATGTTATTGCTTACTACTCTGTTAACCGGAACAAGGGACTAACTAGAGATTGGCTTTTTTGGAGAGAAAACGAAAAAGATCGCGTCACCGCATTGTATTATTTTCCAAAACTTATGTTATTTTCAGTGTTTGTGCGTAAAATTGGTGGCATTTATTCGTTCGTGCTGGATTACAGGCATGAGTGTGGGAAAGTGGTATAATGATGGCGGAACGTTTCTTTTCGTGTTGTTTCCAAATCTACATAGAAGCTTCTGGTAAAGTTACCACCACTTTACTAGGAGTATGACTTGACTTAAAAGACATTAGTCTTGGACTATGATTTGACTTGACACACACATATATATATAATATTAATTAACTTAAGAATTTATGAATCACTTTACACTGGCTAAATACGCAAAAGTGTGGAGGCAAAAAAAACGAAAGATTGACAGCCTTTTTGGTATGGTAGTTGAGCAGGTTGGCTCATAGTCTGGAGGCGGTGGATTTGATTCCCGCGACAGGATAAGATTTTTAGAATATAGGCCACACGAAGCCGCAGGCAGAAGCTAGTATTCCTATATAGGTATACGAAGCCGCAGGCAGAAGCTAGTATTCCTATATAGGTATACTAGCTTCTGTCTGCGGCTTCGTGTGGCCTATAATAAACGAAGAAGAAAATTTTTCATAAATAATTCAACTATTAGGGGTAGAAAAACCCTTACTTAGTGGATGCCTACACTTTACAAAGAACGCCCTCTCCAAATTTCAAGTCTCTAGGACCAGCAGTTTAGGCTGTGCGTTGATATAAGTCATTCAGTTTCAGGTCATTTCTACCAATGCGTAAATTCTTCAATCAATACTTCTTTCCTATTTAAAAGCTCAACAGCTCGGAGAACAGGCGCCTGTATAGTCCGGAACTCGTGTAAATCCGGTCTTATCCGGCTCGAGCCGGTCGGGCGGAACCGGACAAAGTGTCCGGCTGATATCGGCCGCTGGGATAATAGGGCCTTGAACGGTTGTTTACATGAAATGGGGATGAGGAGGTTTACCGACCTACACTGATAACTACACCTAAGGTACATATAGCTTGAGTATATTTTTATTTCAAATAAATAAAGTAAATAATAAATAAAATAAATAATAAATAAAATAAATAAAGGTACATATAGCTAAGTTTAGAGGTAAACGAGTACGCTTTAGACCACACGACTGAAGTAAAACTTCTTTAGTTTAGCTCCATCTATCGGCCGGTATAGCTTTGTTTTTGCTTGGTTTAATGTTAATGTCGCCATCTTAACAATTGTAAATTGTCATTTTACTGGACATGCCAACATAATAATACAATTTTTTAACTTTGTTATGTTGACAATGGAGATCTACATGAACCAACTTCAACTTCCGTTTGCCTCGCATTCACCAGCATACTCTCCAAGTCAAGCGTGAGTAAAGAAGTTTTACTTCAGAAATGTTTTGTTCATCAGTAGTGCAGGGTTTTCTTGTGGTGTAGGTGTTATATCTGAATATATATAGGTGGTAGGACTTTGTTGCAAAGTTCGTCTAGGTAGGTACCATCGCTTTGCCAGTTATTCTGCCGCCAATGTGTTCCGGTTTGAAGGGCACTGTAGCTAGTGAAATTACTGGGCAATTGAGACTTTATGATCTGATCTCACAGTCGAGTAATCTTATTACCAGACTGTGCTGATGTCTCAGGATGATGTGCGCAGTGCAGTGTTGCTCGAAACTCTATTTTGGGGTTCCGATTGACACTGTTCTGTTATGGGCAGCCGTGGCGCTTAACATCAGGTGAACGGCTAGCTCGTCAAATCATTCAGTAACATAAAAAAAATATATATATAACGCAAAAGTGACTGACTGAGTGACTGACCGACATAGTGATGCATCAACGCACAGCCCAAACCACTGGACGGATCGGGCTGAAATTTGGCATGCAGGTAGATGTTATGACGTAGGCATCCGCTAAGAAAGGACTTTTCGAAATTCTACCCTTAAGAGGGTGAAATGGGTGGTTGAATTATTTTCCCATAGGTCACGCCGCGGGCGAAGCTGCGGGCAGAAACTCGTTGCTTATAGATTGATTGACTGAGCCATGCCAAAAACGCACGAAGTACCAAATTAATGCGTAATGTTAGTATTTTCTTTTTTTTCTATCTACCCTAAAATTTATGATTTAAATAGAAATGATAATAGAAATCATTAATTTTAAGACGCGCCTTCAGCCTACAAAGCCATTTACATTCTTATAATAAATTTGTAACTTAGATACTAACGCTAAGTCCTGCAAAATAAAATGAATTATTTATGTCAATAAAGAAATTTCAATATCAATCTATCAAGTGACCGTGCGCACGGCGTGAGCGAAATTACCTTTTTTTTTGAGTGGAGGAGAAATGCCCTCGCACTTCCCTACCACCACGGGAGTGTATGTGGGACTCGAACCCACTAAAACCCCCCCGTGAGCCCTTGTCCGCCGTACCGGGGTGAGAAGGGGTCGCGACTGCAGTCCAGCCAACTCGGCCCCGAAGAGCGAAATTCTCTGCTTCAACCTACTAAATTTGCTTCCATCTGTCTGGATGTACGTACTCGCGTACAGGTCGTATTTTTCAACGTCAAACCCTTGACGAAGCATGGCATACAGTTCTACAAGTTCATGGAGTTTTTGTCGTCGATTTTTGATTAGAGGTGTATTTCTCCCAAAAAGGGAGGAAGTTTGCAGCGGTACCATTTTCATAATATTTGCCAAAAACATTGAGTACTCAATTCTAATAATAAAACAATATTTCAAAAATGATCAAATTAGTTGAGAGGTTGTCAAAATATAATGGCGTTTTTGAGATCAAAGGCCGAAAAATTGGTTTTCTCGAGGTCTATTTGTAGCAGAACTAATAATTTTAATGTAAAGATAAATAAATACAATAAGAGCTGTGTAGCCTGTACTTTTCTTAAGCTATCGTGACAATGCTTTGTGGATGAATGGATAAGGGTTCAATATCCGTTCGTGATTCAAATTTCCCTTTACACTAAAACTAATCTTATTATTACGCCTTTTTGGTTGCCTAGAAGAGATCGCTGTTAGCGATAAGGTCGCCCATTGTTCCTCGTTTCTTGTGAATCGGTGTACTCTTTGTAATTTTGTTCATGTGGTATGTACAATAAATAGTTTATCTATGTATCTACTGCTATAAATCATAAAACTTTAGACTTCCTTTTATGCTTTAATTAATTTAATCAATGCTGAAGATGCTCTATCCACTTCTCGCTGACGTGAAATGTTGCAACCAAAAACGAGAGGGAACTTTAAGCATTGATTAAATTCAAGTAACGTTTATAAGTGAGGCTCAAAGCGTCTTCCTCTGTCGTTTTAGGTCGGCATTTGTTTTATCGATAATCTTCAAAGGCTCTTGAAAAACATAATACAAGGGATGTACAAGCGAATTTTGGCTGTTCGATTGTTTTCTGCAAAGATGTACTTGATCAAAAGAGATGAGGCTTGAGGTTCAGAATGAATAATAATTGAGACACGCCCTTACTTTTACGCTCGAAATACGCGTAATCTAGTTATTGGGCTGGTCAAGCTTTGCTATGAGCGCTACGTATATTGTAATCATAAACACACTTATCGTGTTTAAAATTCAATCTCAGTGCAAACTTTTCCTTCATTTGGCTCTAGCAAGTTTTCTTCCTTAATTTATTGCTAATAAAACCTTACAAAAGGAACACATCCAACAGTAACCTGTGTAATCGATATCGATAGCGCACACTCATCCGCACATCGTGCATCACTGAGCCAATTTTGTTTGCGAACAACTTTTGCCAGCGCTCAACTTCGTCAGCACTGTTGAGAGCTAGTGTTGGGACGGTTATTGTTATTGCTGTCGATAAAACTGTGATTTGATATTTTTACTGTTTTCAATCGTACAAAGTTGTTGTGCAAGGTTTTATGTATTCTATTGTAATATAATTTAGATTAATCTGCATTTTTCATCCATTTGTTCATAATTCATCAACCAACCTGTTTTTATGAAAATGTAATGCGTGGAAAATGAAATTGGAATTAGAAAGAATAGACTGGGTAAACAAAAATTGGAAGACAATGAAGATTGATAGACAGGGCTTCAGGAGAATTGAACTAATAAATAAAGTATAATATTTATTTTGCGGATAAGCTGCCTTTTTTATATTTTGTAAAACGCAACGAGCTCCCCCGGACCCAGGGTCTCAACACCAGACAGAAAAGAAGACCAACAGACAAGAGTCTAAACTAAACTCTTAACGTAAAAATATTTCTATAATTAGTCGATATATTTTTCCTCTCACTATTCCCCGCCCGCCCGGCGCCCGGCCGCATCCGGCGTTCTCAACTTATCGCCGGCGCTTGAAGTGCTTTATCCAACTCCGTTCATACGCGGGCCAGGTATTGCACTGAGGAATTATTTATACCACAGCCCGTTTCTTTTATGAAGCACTCACGAGTTACTTTGCACTTGTAAGTTTAAGTTAGTCCCATGCTTTCTTGCAAAGTTTCTTTTCTTGAAAATAGCATTCGCGTATAAACATTCCAGGATCTATGTATGTGATCGTTTTGCGATATTATTATTATACTACTAAAAAGTTAGGACGGACTACAGACGGTGGAATTTAATTCGCTCTTTTCCTTATAATATTTTACCTTAGAATATTTGTACATGGTCCAATTAAAAAAAAAAGTTTTGTTTTAGTATTTAGTCCCTCCTAAAATAACTGCATGACAGCCAAAATATCTATTTAACGGTACACACAGCGCGGGCACCAGCTGAGTGCTTTGTAAATGTTTCGTAGGCAATAAAACACCTGCTTAGTTAAATGTCGCAAGCCATTCCTTTACAATTTCAATTCGCAGTAATTTGATAACACATAGATTTAAGTTTCATTTCATAAGTACTTTTTTTATTTAGTTATATGGTTGCGTTCTATAGCATGGACTGAATACATACATTAAAGGAAAAGAACGAAATAAATTCCACCGTGTATACTAGCCGCGATGGCCTATAGACAGTCTGGATGTAGATAACAAGATCATTGTGATGTCGGCATAACAAGCTGAATATTGTGTCGAAAAATTCCGTGAGCTCCATTCGTGTTTTTGACAGGCCCCCACAGCACTGCCAATTTTTCCCTCTACTTATTATACCTACCGCGATCGATCTTAAAAGCTACTCGAATTCTCATAATAGGATTTAGCCGCTTTTATAAGAAAAGTTCAAGTATAATAATGTTACCTTCGCAGCTTTGTTCGTTCCTTCCAGATTTTTACTCTTTAGTGAAATTGATAGAAATATTTCAGGATGTAAAAACTTTGGTAAGAATCTCATTTGCAATTTGTAAAATTGTCGAGGGCCTTATAAGAGGAGGCTTTACAAGAAGCGTTGTAAAACTTTGTGAAATAATAATACAATAATAATAATGCCCAACGATCACATACATGGATCCTGGACCCTAACCAGGATTCCTACGTGCCCATGGTCCACGCAATGAGCAACGGAAGTAACTGAATCACTCTAATTTTGGAATTAATGTAATCTGGAGCCCATAGGTAAATAAATACACAAATATAAATCCCGGACTCTAACTAGCCTCGAATACAATGAATAACTTAGCATAGTTGTATCGTAATGTGTGTATTCATAGTGTATATTAACTATTATTAAATTATTGTGGTTTATTATTGTAGTGTAAGCAGATCACATACATAAATCCCGAACCCCTAACAGGATTCTCTGTGGGTCTCTAGGGACCTAGAAACTACGAAAACCATGGTCCCACAACACCCAGGCACAGAACTACAACTACAGATATTTGCGTTTCATTTTTGTACTAGAAATAGTAGGAACATAAAAAAACATAAAATTGAATCTGTTTTACGATTAGATAAGAATTAAGGCCCGTATTACAAAACGTCGCCTTGTATATATATCGTATACATATACAAGGCAATATGTATAGTATATCGGTACTCAAGTAGACATTTTATTTATAAAATTATCATTTAAAGATTTAAATCTCGAGCTTGATAGCTTGAGCTAAGATTATCGACTGAGCGTCATACGGGCCTATCTTTTTAAGAATGTCAAGACGATTACGCACAACGCTTTCTGAATAGAGATATATTCTGTTTGTAAACACACACACGATAAAATCTTACCAAAAGCAACCCTCCCGTAAGTAACAATCTCCCTAAACACCCTCCAAAAATTCACCGTCCAAAACAAGCATAAGACATATAAAGATAAGTAATGTCGGTCGTGAAACTTGGAATTGTCCGGGGTGGGACATAAAACAGTCCAGGACCCCCAGGGTCACCCCGAGGGGGTCAGAGGGACCTGTTGCTTCTACGGCCTACAGACAAGTTGAAGATTTGACTTTTAAAAAGGTATAAGTTGAATAAAATGATGTTGATTTATTTTGTTTACGTTTGATAGATAGATAGAAAATGCTTTATTGCACAAATAACAAATGTAGGTACAAAGGCGAACTTAATGCTAGAGAGCATTATCTTCCAGTTAACCTGGAATTTGATGAAATTGTTAAAATTGAAATACCTAATTCTAGGTGGTAGGACTTTTCTCCAAAGTTTGTCTAGGTAGGTAGGTACCACCGCTTTGCCAGTTATTCTGCTGCCAAACAGTAGTGCGCAAGCACTGCTGTGTTCCGGTTTGAAGGGCACTATAACTAGTGAAATTACTGGGCAAATGACCTGATCTCACAGTCTATCTTACTAGATTGTGCTGATATCTCAGGATGACGTGCGCAGTGTAGTGCCACGCGAAACTCTATACTTTAGAGTTCCGAGTAACACGATAAGTTTGTAAGTGATTTTATGTCCCAAGAAGGGTTGTTGAATTACCATTACTAATACTTGAATTGCTTCTATCATTAAACATACGCGTATTTTATTGCAATCAACTTACTTTACCGTGCGTTTAGACCGAAACATTTGTTAAAGGCTTTGTTGGACTGGGTGAAAATCTTTGTTGGATTGAGATTTAGGAATTAGAAAAATTATCAGATAATATCGTGTGGCTTTTTGTTTACTACCTCAGGAGTAACGGGAACAAATTGACCAACTTAAATAGTTACCAAAATGTAATAAAAAGTTGTAAGTCCCTCAGGGTTGATAACAGTTCCCGGTGGGGCATAAAACACCCAACCTTATGGTTCCGGACCTTCGGGGTCAGGCAGACCTGTTGCTTTAACGGCCTAAGTACAGATGTGAAATCCTAATAGATCACAACTCTTTTTTTCCCACTTTAATAATAGAGTTAATGAAAGCAACTGTTGAACATGTCACAGAATAATTAACAGTACAGGTGTACAAGGATCAGTGAGATTATGAGGGCATATAATATAATTGTTTTCAACGAAAATCTTTTGATGGTACTTCTAGTAGAGTCATAGTAATGATGAGTCCTGCGGGCTGGGAGCATTTGGTTTTGGACAGTCTATAGTTCAGCACGGCTGTATTGTAAGCTATTACTACACATGCAACTAGCTATTTGCATGTATTAGTTGTCAATAAAATCAATAAACAATAAATAAATATGTGTGGACATTTCACACAGTGCCATTTAGCCTCAAACTAAGCAAAGCTTGGAACTGATAACTGTTACAATACTTAGATACTTTTGTTTGTAAATACACACATAGAATACAACATAACACTCAGACAGAACAAACATCGGTGCAAATGATTGTACCTACTCGATTCCCAATCGAGCCCACAACCTACAGCTTAGAAAGCAGAATTACTACCACCTGAGCTATCACTAGTCGCAATTATTGTGATGAAGTTATACACTTAAGCAGTATAAAAACTACATTACAATTTTATTATCCTCTAAATTATAAAATACGTACATGTTTAGAATTAAAAAAACCCTGTTACCTTTACATAATAATGATGTAGGTAGAATAATTGGTTATTTATTATTAAGGAATCATCGGATAAGCTTTGTCATGAAATGAGTCCAAGTATTATGTTTGAGTCAATACCTGACCCGATTTTTCATTCAGTCCTGTTTCACACTCAGACTCACAGCATCATAGAAAAGTAAACATTTTTATCCTTTAGATTTTTCTTCAATTTCGCTATATTCAGCTTTCTTCAGGACGATTTTAAATGTTTTATTCTGATTTTCGACTTGAATAGAGAATTTTCAAAGACATTATATCAAAATAATTTTGCGTAACGCAGTCATTCGAAAGCTCATGGGTCTCAAAATTCCATTTAAATGCAAAGTTCAACTGTCTGAATAGATCATAATTAAGACCCTCACATTTCCGACATTTTCATTTACGAAAACAGTACGCTTCTTTAAAAAAATATATTTCGTATATTTTCCAAACGAGCGTATTGTGTTAGAACACTATTTTTGTATGCAAGTTGAACCGGTAGAATCTCAGCGAACTGACTATACCGTTCTATGGCTTCATTTTTTTAGTTTTGAGTAAATCGCATTAGGATAACGCGTACTCAAAACTAAAAAAATTAAGCCATAGAACGGTATAGTACTTCTACTCCGTTCACAGTATATATTCTTGAAAAACGACTGGGAAAGTTGGCCTAATAATTTAATCAAGAACATAATATGGACAGCAAACGTATTAACTCGACAAGACACATTAGACGTCTGATGCTTGAGTAATATGACCGGTCCCATTTTCAAAGCCTTCTGTATTATTCAGCTTTTTGGATTTACTTTTTAGCTCTAGACAAGCCGTCTTCGTGGTTGTTCTAGTCTAAGAGAGCGGTACATTACGTTTGCTTGTCTTCAGCCCGCGACTCTTGAATGTCGGCCATAAATGGCTTCCAAAATGAATGTGTCTCAGAGTAATGTCCTCGAGGTAATGACGGAATTCGAACCGTGAATGCGAGAGATTTTGAAAATGGACTGTTGGGGAAATTGGAAGGACTTATAAATATTTTTTAGATGATGATTTAATGGTTTATTATATATTTACTTTTATTTATATTAGGTAGGTAAACTGATTGAGATTTAGTGAAAATAGTATTAGTATATTATTTTCACTGAATCTCAATCAGATTTAATATTAAAGTACTTGATTGGGTGGCAGAGTGTCTTTTTTGTCTTTTTTCTTTGTAATATTTTATTATTTGGTGTGTACAATAAAGAGTTCATCTATTTATCTATCTATCTGTGGTGTGGTGGTTGAGCAGGTCGGCTCATAACCCGGAGGGTTCGCTTCCCGGGGCAGGATAAGTATTTGTGCACAGATTGAAAAAAAAAGCGCAAATATTTGCTCTGTCTGAGTGTTGTGATGGGACAATGATCCTCGTAGTTCTTGGGCCCCTAGATACAGAGGTTCCTAGTTAGAGTCTAGGATCTACGTATGTGATCGCTGTGCGTTATTATTATTATTATAATAATAATATGTACTACACTTTTATTGGATATTAGATTTTATAATTATAGCAAATCTCAGGTGCTATAAGTTCTGCATCAGAAATTGCATCCATAGTACTTTAGCTGCCCGAATAATAAACTTACCCCTTTTTCCTTCTTAAAATTTTCATGCATAAAAGTGAAAGACTTCATCGAAATTGCAATAAATCCCGGTAAACGATCAGAACAAGCTGTAATTGAAAAGCCAATGCAATTGGCAATTTATCTCGAATAAATCAATTTGCCACAAGTTTGGATCATTAGTTACGGGGTACTTAAAAGGAGCTAGTTTAACTTTTGCAAATACTTCAGATCTCGTCTGTGATGGTCTTGCCCATCGATTTTACACGTCCTAGATATGGACAAAATTAGGAACCTAACCCTAACTGTTCTTTGCAAAGGCCTGATTGCCGATTGTTTTACAATTTTCTTTTATAGTGTAGGGTGCTTGATCATGAAAAAGTTTTTTATTCATAGAGATACTTTAGTTCTGGTTGCTACGGGCAACGGCTCTTGTTAATTCTGGTGTGTCTAAGGTAATTATAGTGTAATTTTACACTAGTACAGGCGCAACGCAATTTTGGTCTCCTCTGTAACATTTGAACTGATGCAACGCCGTGGCCAAATTTTGTAGGCATACCTACTTTAGACTTTCGCCTTGGGGTAGTCATAATTTTCCTGGTTATAGCTATTAATGATTTCGGTCAAAATTGTATCTTTAAACAATAATGGCGAGCGGAGTAGTAGAAGTTAATGTGCTGAGATAATTTAGGTAATAGGCCACTTTGGTTTCGGTTCGGAAATTTAAAGACGGTTAATGGTGAATCTCTTTAAATTTATTTAATCGTAACAAGTTATGATTTCCCAACAAAGCATTTTAATTTTTAATATTCATTTTGCTTATTAAGCATATTTAAGCAAGCTTTTATTTGTAATTGTGTTTGTCAGTTTTTTTTACTTGTATGTCTACTTGTATGTTACTTGTATGAAACCGTTTCTTGGAATCAAATTCATATATAGTAAGTTATATGTTAATAGTTAGTAATACACAATACTATTTGTAGTAATAGCACAGAGTAATAGTATAGGTGTCATGTTTTTACTAGGTGGTAGGACTTTTCTGCAAAGTTCGTCTACCGCTTTGCCAGTTATTCTGCCGCCAAGCAGTAGTGTGCAAGCACTACTGTGTTCCGGTTTGAAGAGCACTGTAGCTAGCGAAATTACTGGGCAAATGAGACTTTATGATCTGATCTCACAGTCGAGTAATCTTATTACTAGACTGTGCTGATGTCTTAGGATGATGTGCGCAGTGCAGTGTCACGCGAAACTTTATATTTTAGAGTTCCGAGTGACACTGTTCTGTTATGGGCAACCGTGTTGCTTAACATCAGGTGAACGACTAGCTCGTCACATCCTTTAATTACATTTAAAAAATGTTAGTTTAAAGTACAACTTCGATGTAATTTAAGAAAATAATCAATACCTTACTCGTCAAGTAATAGATAATACATATAATGTTTTCAAAATCAGCACATATTATTTTAATCTGTACATATAAAATTCAAGTATCAAGTCCTGACTGACTGACTTATATATCAACGCACAGCCTAAACCGCTGGTCTTAGAGACTTCAAACTTGGAGAGTGTTCTTTGTAAAGTGTAGGTATCCACTAAGAAAGGGTTTTTAGAAATTCTACCCCTAAGAGGGTGAAATGGGTTGTTAAAGTATTTTCCTATAGGCCATGCGGGCGAAGCCGCGGGCAGAAGCTAGTTTTGATAATACAATTAATTTTCATTAGCTTTGTTTGACGTTTTTCCAATCGTTTCTCTCCATATTTTACACCCCAATTACCTTGATCCGCTGAAGCCCATCGTAAAAAATAACGCTAATCCACTAAAGGGTTGTAAATCCTTGGTCCCCAATAACAACAAAACTGAAAAATATATAAATTACCCCGCGAAGGGACTGTGCCAATATTTTCGTGACACCCCTAATTTTCGTGTATTAATCTTGCTCATTTTTTAACCGCCCCTTGTATTTTTGGGGGTTATTTTTATCCGGGTTGAGTTATCGTATCATCTGGTAGAAGCCGGATAAAGTAAATTTGGGGTACCGGGGTTCAATAACAGAACTTTTGCATTTGTTTGTTTAGATCTCATTGTTAAGTTATATTTTTCTATTGGTATTCACGCTTAATTAAATCTAAATGTATATAACTCATACGTGACTGACTGACATAGTGATCTATCAACGCACAATCCAAATCACTGGATGGATCGGGCTGAAATTTGGCATGCAGGTAGATGTTATGGCGTAGGCATCCGCTAAGAAAAGATTTTTCTAAATTCTACGACTCTGGGACTCTGGACTCAGAACAAGTATTTGCGCTTTTTTTTTCTGTGTACAAATATTTGTCCTGCCGCGGTAATAGAACCTGCCGCCTCCGGATTATGAGCCGACCTGCTCAACCACCACACCACAGAGGCTGTCTTATGTAGCTTAACGTCCTGATTCGGGGCATCTACCTGCACAGTTTTATTCTGATCCGCCGTTACAAAGCTTTCTGAAAGTGAAAAGTGTTTTAAGAATGTAACAAAATCTTCGCCACTCTATCGGCACTCCCTACAACCTTATTTTTTTGAGGGGGGGAAATGCCTTCGCACTTCCCTGCCACCACGGGGGTGGTGGCAGGGGTATGTGGGACTCGAACCCACTAAAACCCCCCCGTGAGCCCTGGTCCGCCGTACCGGGGCGAGAAGGGGTCGCGACTGCAGTCCAGCCAACTCGCCCCCGAAGAGCACTCCCTAAAACATGCTCTTATCATTTCCAAAACTAATAGCCACTCCGCAATAGGCTGCCGTTAATAGCCAATTCTGGAGCGACGGCCTTTAATCGCGGCGCTCATCTTCTGCCGCTAAATTAGTTAACTCCTTAATTTTAGCTATGAAACGTTTTAAGAAGGCTTGAAAACAAAGGTTTTAATGTGGCTTTTCTTTTTAATTTTAATACTGGCATAAAAAATGAGAGTTAGTCTCGGAAAGGTATAAAACCTTTGAAGTTCTAATAAGGTTGAAACTTTATGGTGATTTGTGGCGATGTATCCGGTGGGCGCACTGAGAATATGTTCTTTTGAGTTTTGGCGGAAAAACGAAAAAGATCGCGTGAAACGTTTCTTTTCGTGTTGTTTACAAAACTCCATAGAAGCTTCTGGTAAAGTTGCCACCACTTTACTAGGCTAGATTAAGACTTGACTTGATGACTTGGACTGTGAGTTGACTTGACACATATATATATTAATTAAATTTAAAAATTATCAATTACTTGACTCTGGCTACATACACAAAAATGTAAAGCCAAACCAAAAACAAAAAAAGATGTTTTTTTGCTTACATAATCAGTACAAATGAATCGATAAAACAGTAAGAAAATTCAATCATTAGCCAGCTCAACGGTTTGTTATAAAGAAGGTTTATTTTATAATTTATAATTTATAAGGACTTAGTTTGATATTTACTATGATTCATTATTATACATTAAGTCGCCATTGTATGAAAACTGCAAGTCAGAAAACTCTTCCGATGGGTAAAGGAGTATAAACCTGAAATAAATAAAACATGCTTTAACAAGGTAATTTGTTTAAAATAAATTAGATATTTTGCGGGAATTCTTAGATAACAAAATATTTTTTTTTTACAAATCTTAAAGCTTAATTAAAAAGCTTAGTTTTACACCAAAAAGAAAGAGTAAGAACTGTGGTACGACTTAAAAATTACATTTTTTCAATATTTATTTTTTAAAATACACGGTTAAATACAATAAACAGTAAATAGTCCACTGCAACCGTTTGTTTGAGGCCCAACTACAAAGCTTTGAGCATTGACGCAAAGTTACCAATTTATCGGTCTTTTATCGAGTGCATTTTGAAGACTACGCATTGAAGTTGTATAACCTGATTCTTCCATCATCGTTCCACCATTGGACAACTAGATGTACGAAAAAACGCCACCTTTACTTGGTCAATATCCCACATGTGCGGACAAAGCGATTCGGCTCCATGTTTATTATGCGAACAGCCAAAGAGTGGGACGTATTACGTCGCTGTACGCGTTTGTATTACCCGAAAACTACAATAACCTTTTAGTCTTCAAATGGAGAGTGAACAAGTATCTTCTAGGTAAGCGTGTGTAGGATGCCCTGAGGCAAGATGGATAAATGAAATACGCAAGGTAGCTGACAGTAAGTGAAAGAGTAGAGCCGAAGACCGGACTCAAGACGTGCCTTGGGAGAGGATTAAGTCCAGCAGTGGACTAGTGTAGGCTGATGATGATGAGGCAAGCGTGTTACATCCTGGACTGCGTTATCAATTACCATCAGGCTAGATGAGAAACGCAGGCCTATCAAAATTTTTTTTTTAAACTACAGTTATACATTTTTTTTACTATTACTTTTACTTGGTGGTAGAGCTTTTCTGCAAAGTTCGTCTAGGTAGGTACCACCGCCACCAGTTATTCTGCCGCACAGTAGTGCTTGCACACAAACAGTAGTGTGCAAGCACTACTGTGTTCTAGTTCTAGTTTGAAGGGCACTGTAGCTAGTGAAATTATTGGGCAATTGAGACTTTATGATCTGATCTCCAGTCTAGTAATGGTATTACCAGACTGTGCTGATGTGTCAGGATGATGTGCGCAGTGCAGTGTCACGCGAAACTTTATAATTTGGAGTTCCGAATGCCACTGTACTGTTATGGGCGGCCGTGTCGCTTAACATCAGGCGAACGACTAGCCACATCATAAAAAAAACCTTTTAATATTTTACCCGGAATAAACTAGTTTGATGTACCTTTTTAAAGGCAGTGTTGTGTAGACTTTCTTGACCTGGTTGATGTAGGGCACCATGACATGTTCCGGGACGTCCACGTGCTGTACCACCTCGTACGCCCACTCCGACCACTCAAACAATTTCCCTATGGTAAGAAAAATAACCATTAATCATTTATTAATCATCAGCATTGCAGTATTAAATACTAAGACACTCCCGACGATATATAAAAATAATTATAACGCTCAACGATCATATACATAGACCTTAACTATTACCTGTGTCTAGGGTCCCAGGTACTTCGAAGACCATGGTCCTACAATACCTGGACACAGAACAAGTTTTTGTGCTTTTTTTGTTCTGTGCACTAATACTTTTCCTGCCGCGGGAATCGAACCCATCGAATAGGTATATACTATCGATATTTTAAAACAATCATAGTCATATCGTAGTCTGGGTGACTTGACTAGATTCTAGGTATCGATAAATTTTATCGTTAAAACTCAATATATTAAATTATCAACACAGCAAAATACAATATAATGCGCGATAACTGGGTTTTCATTTACAGCTTTATGAGCTTAGTTTGGAAGCATCGATCGTTTCACGAATGGTGATACAGTTAAGTTTAATAACGTGATGGTTTAAATAAATGTTTAGTCTGTAATCATTCATTTGTTTACATTCATCATACTTAAACAAATATAATTGCTTCGTCCTTTTTTTGAACGGGAAAGCGAAAAAGATCGCGTCGCCGCATTGTATTATTTTCCAAAACTTATATATTAATTAACTTGAGGAATTATCTATTACTTGACACTGGCTAAATACACAAAAGTGTAGAGCCAAAAAACAACAACAAAAAAGTGCTACGTCCGCAATATGTCCGTTATAATGTCTTGGTCCACGTACAACACATGGTGATTCCAAGCTGTTTCCAACCTATTGAACGCTGTTTCTCTTTCGTTTGCTGTTTCTTAGTTATTTTTATTCCTTGCATTAATTACCTAGCATTAGTAACGAATTATTCCTGACCTTCCCAAGTTTTCGCGCCCGTGCCGGAGGACGATTTGGACAAGTCATAACAATTGTCTGACAAATTGCTAGAACGTGATATGCTGAAACAATTTATGTCCGTTTCGAAATGGAGTTTTAAATAAAGGATTCCAGACGAAGTTTGAGACAAAATCAAACCGGGTTTTTAAAGTATACCCATTGAATACCATCCAAAGGTGGACTTATCGCTTTTAAACGATAAGTCCAGCCCATTGTATTATAGCTTTATCTGATGTACAATATAGAATTTTTGTATTTTTTTTTATCTGTAGGTAAATGCAGAAAACATACATTTTTCGGAATAGAAAGATTCTGTATTGATAGCGATGTGTGCAAAATTTCATCCAAATTACTTAAACTTCAAATGTATGTGTTTCATCTCAACCTAATATAGTATTTAAAAATAATTAGGAGCCCCACTAATCGATTCAATATTAAAACAGAAACAAAACGCCCATGTTGCTCTATTATTTCATCAATATATTTTTTCCCGATAGCCACAAAAAACTATCATATAAATTCATAGACAACGTTTCGCTTTTATTTACTAGTAGAGATAGAGATCTTTACGTGTAGGGAGAGTCGTTATCAATCCCAGTAGGTGACCCTAGTAGGAGTTTACCGAACGTGCTTCGCTGTCACCATTGTTCACGTACGTTGTGGACAAGTTATGACAGAGTCGGTCGCTTGAGACGAATGGCCGGAACGTGAGCTTGTAAAACAATTCCAGCTTCCTATCGAAATTGAAATGATGGGCTTTTGACGACGTTATTATTTAGGGATAAGAAAAATGGTGGGAAACGCTACAAATGCCGTTCTAGCTTAACCAAGTATGGAGCAGCTCAAATTTTCAAATCAGGAAACTACAGAAACAGCCCGATCTGTTTCTGTAGTTTCCTGATCCAGACAAAAAAAGTCCACCACTAGGGCAAAACACGCAAATTGTTTACGTGTTATATGATTTATTGCACAAATATTTAGCCAGATGCGGAAGGGAACTAACCGAACTGCAAATAGTTTTCGAACATACATCTTTCTTACTAACTTTAGCTGCAATATTGACAGTTTCTTACTGGGAGAAAGATTTGGGTAGATAGTAAAATGGTGATTTGGGTATTTGGGTCCTGGGTCCCTAGACACAGGGAATCCTAGTTAAGGTCCAGGATCTATGTATGTGATCTTTGGACGTTATTATTTTTTATTATTAAAGGTGACAATAGAAACATTCCTGCATATTTTTAAATGTCCAAGTAGTTTTGTTTCCGATTTATTTTAACTTCTACAAAATGGATTTAGACGCAATTTTAATTGTCGTCTTGTTTGGTTACCTTATGGAAGGTAAGTCCAAGATTCAAATGTTTTATTATGTATATATACTACCAGGAGCTTATATACGGATTTTATTCTGTCACTATATTTAGCTAATACTGTTTTACAAATTTTGATAAAAAGGGTAAGTATATTGCTTATTATTTTAGCTTATTTCTTTTATTATTTTGGCTAAAACGAACCTAATAAGCTAAAATGATAAGCAATACTTACCGTTTTTATCAAATCAATTTTTTCTTCTTCATCATATTCTGGAGCTAGTAATTATAAAATACATACTCTCTAGCTCGTTGTCCTTGTCGTATTGGCTGAGGTCTGGGATATCTAGGATAACGTCCAGGTTCTCCTCTTCCAGTACCAGGTACATTTCATCACCCTTCACCTCGATTCTGAAGGGGTACGTCAACTCTGCCGTGGCTGAAATTAATTCGCACAAGTCAAATTTTACACAAGAATAATTCATCGTAGAACAGAAATTACCAAGTAAGATTAAGAATTTAAAAGTTATTTTTCAAAACTGTGTATAACTGTGTAATATGTATGTAACAAAGTAGTTTTCTTATTTCAATAAATATGTGTGGGCATTTCACATAGCGCCATCTAGCCCCTAACTAAGCAAACTTTGTACTATGGGAACCAGATAGCCGATAGAATACTTTTACATATTGTTAGTTGTGTTATTATTATTAATTATTATATACAGGAGGAACTTATTTACACATTTATTTCCTGTTTTCTTAAATTTATGGATAATATATAAATATTGGGAACATCAATTACTTTATTTTTATTTGCGTATTTGCGTATACACCACGAGCAGACCAGCTCTCGCAGCTGCCGATAGAATACTTAGATAAGTTTTTGTTTGTAAATACATACATACATAGAATACAATATAACTATATCAACAAATATTTGTCTTGGGTGGGAATCGAACCCACAAGAACACAGAAGGCAGGGTTACTACCAACTGAGCTATCGGGCCAACTGTATCCGGTAATATGTATGTCACAAAGTAGGAATTAAATTCTCTTTGATGTAATCATCCGCTTAACTTTATCCCATTGAGATGGGGTCGGTGATTAATATTATAAGTGCTACCTGATAGGTATTTTGTTATTTAGCAGTTTTTGTTTTGTTTAAAACATGCATAGGTTATGGTTTTTATATTGAATCAATAGTTTAAGTATAGAATAATATATATATATATATATTTTTTTTTAAAATAAATTGTGATGAAATGTAACGCATTAGACTGTTCTGTAATGCTATGTTTTATGGATAAATAAATAAATTCTGAAATTCTTCACACAGTTCAACCACACTTTTTTCGGTCTACCTCTTTTGCCATTAAACCATCATATTCAAAACTCTCTTCGTGACATGGCTTTCATCCCTCCGCATGACATGACAATACCACGTTAGCCTATAACTCCTCAACTTTCCGTTACCGATGCCACTTTCAGGCTACTCTTTACATTCCTTTGATGTATACCAAATATATACCGATATTGATAATGAAATAATTCTAGCATTCCAATTGTTTATGAGAGGGCATAATCACAATACATTACACTAATATTATAAAGGCGAATGTTTGTATGTGTGTATGTTTGTTACGCTCAAACAGCTGAATGGATTTGGATGAAATTCGGACCAAGATAGCTTATACACTAGACTAACATATAGGCTACATTTTATCCCGGAAAAGTCAAATTTTCCCGTGGGATGAGTAAATAATTAAAATACTTTTTATCCGCGGGTGAAACCGCGGGGTGCAACTAGTATAATATAAGCAATATATAGTCAAGGGAGATGAGGAACAATAACCAGATATTGAAGGCGAGATAGTTTCATGCTTGATCAGTGAACCGGTATCAATTAGTGCAAGCTAGTGTTGTGAACAAACATGTATTCTATCGTGTCTTCGGCACCCAGTAACAATATCGATGGATATTACGATAATATTTGAACACGGTAAGGTATTGGTATTTGATGTGAAACTTACAACTATGACTCTGAAGTTTTGGCGGGAATGCGAAAAAGATTGCGTCACCGCATGGTATTATTTTCCAAAACTTGTGTTATTTTCAGTGTTAGTGCATAAAATTGGTGGCATTCTATTCGTTAAGTGCTGGATTACAGGCGTGAGTGTGGGAAAATGGTATAATGTTGGGGAAACGTTTCTTTTCGTGTTGTTTCCAAAACTCCATAGAAGCTTCAAGTAAAGTTGCCACCACTTTACTAGGAGTAGGACTTTGACTGGACTATGACTTTGCCTGGACTATGACTTGACTTCAAGACTTCGACTGTGACTTGACACATATTTGCGTGAAATATCATTAACTTGATAAATTATCAATTACTTGACACTGGCTAAATACACAATAGTGTGGAGCCAAAACATAAAAAAAAAACTATGACTATGATATCACAAAATGATTTTGTTTCATATAAAATGAAGAAGCTGATGCAGACTTTAGAGATCAACTCCTTATTGTCTCACCAATGAAGTGCATAAACAGGAATAAATATAATATTTACGATCTATTGTAACAATGGTCGGTCTTATCGCTGACAGCGATCTCTTCCAGGTAACCTTTATTATGTAAAGTCATAGTCTGTAGTATAAAAATGAATAGTCAAAAAAGGTCTCACCATTTCCTGCAAACTTTTTGAGTGGACCTGAAATTAAAAATACATTTAATATACTGATATTTGTTTAGGTGCCACAGTATAGTCAATAATCAGATTTCTCTAGTCTGTGGTAGTACCAGACTACAGTATATTTTCTTCATTCATTTAAGACTTTATTTTGCGCTCAATAAAATATATTTCTTTGTATTGGATTGAAAGATAGTTCATAATATTCTATGTAATCCTAGATAACTCTATTTTAAAAATGTAATCTTACCTGTATGTCGTCCTTTATCTTCGAATTCTGAAAATAAATAAGCGTTTGTTACAAAGATTTGTAAAGCTGTTTATATAGATCCTAGCGCTCGGCACTAAAGGAAAGAGTTCAAAAAAACAAGTCTGTTAATAAATTCTAGGTCAAATAAGTGCTTGTTAGAAATTTTCACAAAAAACAATAGTCATAGAGGTAGGTAGGTATAGTGAGATTCGTTACGAAATCCAACATTTCCAAAAACCACTGGTTGACTGGTGAAAGATGCAATTAGGTTTAAGTCTACTTATGCACACATTTTGTGCCTAAAATATTAAAAAATTAACTAATTAGAAAGCCACGCGTTAAACGCTAAAGTGTTGATAATGATAATCATGATCATGACAATGATAAGTATTAATTATGATAATTATGACATAGCTAGCTGCGCCCTGCGGTTTTATCCGCGGATAAAAGTGTGTATTGATCCACTATATAATCTATATTCCAAACTAGTTGCGCCCCGCGGTTTCACCCGCAGATGAAAAGTATTTTAATTGTTTGCTCATCCCACGGGAAAATTTCACTTTTCCGGGATAATATGCCTATATGTTAAACTAGTGTATAAGCTATCTTGGCACCGAATTTCATCCAAATCCATTCAGCCGTTTGAGCGTGAAGGAGTAACAAACATATACACATACACACAAACACACATAAATACTTTCGCCTTTATAATATTAGTGTGATAGTCTGATGATGATAATGATCACTATGATAATTATGATAATGATGCCATTTACCTCGATCAGGCAGGTTACATGTCATGGTAGCGTTGTTCCAATACACCTGCCGCAGGCGTACCGGCATCGCCAGCGTCATAGAAAACTTCTTCTGGACGCCGTCAAATCTGTTGATAGAATATTTTCATTTAAGAACCATGTTCGGACCTCGTTTCAGAAGACAATTGAAGGGTTGAAATAAAAAGGATTTAACTGTCAAATTGACAGTTTCAAGAAAATTGACTTTAAACTTCAACGGCGTCATCTTAATGTAGAGTGCTTATAAGGTAATAGAAAAGGTTTATGTAAGTTTCAGTTACTTGAAAATGTTTTAATTCTATTTTAAAATACTAAATATAGTACTAATTCATACAATTACTGTAAAAATATAATATAATAAAATAAATATAATAATGTTTTTATGCTAAGCGAACTGTATTCCTGTGACAGATAAACCGTTTTTAGACTCAAAATCTCGAGATTTAAGCCTCATTTCGGTATTTTGAGAATGTATTATTGAAGATAATTTCACGCTAAAACCAACGATACCCATAAGTCCTTTTGTGAAAAAAATTAGTTAAGCCCTTTTTATTCTCACCCCTTCAATTATGACAGCCTCTGTGGTGTGGTGGTTGAGCAGGTCGGCTCATAACCCGGAGGTGGTGGGTTCGATTCCCGCGGCAGGACAAGTATTTGTGCACAGAAAAAAGCAGTACAAATACTTGTTCTGAGTCTGGGTGTTGTGGGACCATGGTCCTCGTAGTCCCTAGACACAGGGAATCCTAGTTAGGGTCCAGGATCTATGTATATATATAAAAAAAATAATTATATAGTTACATGTATTATGTCATTTAAAATGTCATGGAAAAAATATACACTTTTACTTAACTTTTTTTAAATATTTTAATGGTACATGATGATGGATGGATCTTTTCGTGTTATTTCCAAAACTCCATAGAATCTTTTGGTAAAGTTGCCACCACTTTACTAGGAGAATGACTTCACTAGACTAGACTATTTCATTAATATTATACAGTTCAAGTCATCAAGTTAATGACTTAACTTGATGACTTGAACTGTGACTTGACTTGACACATTATATAATAACGAACTTGAGAAATTATCAATTACTTGACACTGGCTTAATACACAAAAGTGTGCAGACATAAAAAAGTTATTGTTTTTAATTTCATTAAATAAAACGGGATTTGAGACCTGGGCTGAAGTCCGAACACACCAAGAATGCCATTCTTTTATATTGCTGTTATATGTATAAGTGACATGATTTGTAAATTTTAATTGATTTTTTTATATTTATTAATATGACTGACTCTAATTTAATTCTAATATTGTAGTATTTCTGGCTTGTCACACGTCTTGGCGTCGCTGTAAAGTATGCAAGCATTAAATTTAATAAAGGTGCGTTAAAAGTAAATAAAACGACTGTGTTTAGACCACACGACTGAAGTAAACTGATATAACTGATAGTGCATATTGACCGGCACGATAGCTCAGTTGGTAGTAGCCCTGCCTTCTGAAGGTTATGGGTTCGATCCCCACCCAGGACAAATATTTGTGTGATCAATTTCGATGTTTGTTCTGTGTCTGGTTTTTACACTGTATTCTATGTATGAATTAACAAAAAGTATCTAAGTATCGTATCAGTTTTCTGGTTCCCCATAATACAAGCTTTGCTTAGTTTGGGGCTAGATGGCGCTATGTGAAATGTCCACCTATATTTTTTTGAATAATACAAACTTTAAGTAATTTTTAACTTTGTTATATTGACAATGGAGATTTGTGAACCAGCCACTTTCCACTTCCGTTCACCTCGTCAGCTTACTCCCCAAGTCAAGGGTAAAGAAGTTTTACTACAAAAATGTAGGAACTACAAGCTAAAATCTAAATATATATACGAGTAACTCAAAGGTGACTGACTCATTGACTGACTGACATAGTGATCTATCAACGCACAGCCCAAACGACTGGACGGATCGGGCTGAAATTTTGCATGCAGGTAGATGTTATGACGTAGGCATCCGCTAAGAAAGGCTTTTTCGAAATTCCACCCTTAAGAGGGTTAAATGGGTGGTTGAATTATTTTCCCATAGGCTACGCCGCGGGCGAAGCTGCGGTCATCTCATATGAAAACAAGCTCTGAACTTACTTAATGCCAGTCAGCAAGCTTTCTTCCATCCCAGTGACTTTGACACAAGTGGACGTGTCCCCATATTGGACGAGGTACGGCTGGTACTCCGGTATGTCCAGCGGCTCGCAGCCGAGGAGGATGTTATCTCGGAGGAGAGAGTACTGTCTCTTGAAACAGATGTAGTCGGTGCTGTGGCATGACACTATGTAGCGATCTGAAACAATTGAAGGGATGACATCAAGAAGGGTTACTTCCAACTGATTTTTTTCACAAAATGATTTATGGGTATGGGTATCGTTGGATTCAGCGTAAAATTATCTACAACTTTTTGCGCGGTTTCACCCACGGATAAAAAGTATTTTAATTATTTGCTCATCCCACGGAAACATTTCACTTTTCCGAGATAAAATGTAGCCTATATGTTAATCCAGTGTATAAGCTATCTTGTACCGAATTTCATACAAATCCATTCAGCCGTTTAAGCGTGAAGCAGTAACAAACATACACAAACACACATACAAACTTTCGTCTTTATAATATTAGTTTGATTAGTGTGATAGTGTAATGTGATAATACATTCTCAAAATACCGAAAGGAGATTTAAATCTCGAGATTGTCAATCTAAAAACGGTTTACCTGATACAGGAATACAGTTCGCTTAGCATAAAAACATTATTATATTTATTATATTATATTTTTACAGTAATTGTACGAATTAGTATTATATTTTGTATTTTTAAATAAAATTAATACCTGCAACTGAAACTTACATAAACCTTTTCGATTACATAATAAGCACTCACGTTAAAATGAAGCCGTTGAAGTTTAAAGTCAATTTTCTCGAATCTATCAATTTGACAGTTATACCCGTTTTGATCTCACTCCTTGAATTGTGAAGCACACCCAAAAATCCACAGAGTAAATTGTTATTTCTTATTTTTAGAAATTGCTCCGCTCATAAGTTTTGACTAGCCCGATAGCTCAGTTGGTAGTATCCCTGCCTTCTGAACTGCAGGTTGTGGGTTCGATTCCCACCCAGGGCAAACATTTGTGTGATGAGCATCGATGTTTGTTCCGTGTCTGGGTGTTATATTGTATTCTATTTATGTATTTACAAACAAAAAGTATATAAGTATTGTATCAGTTATCTGGTTTCCATAGTACAAGCTTTGCTTAGTTTGGGGCTAGATGGTTCTGTGGGAAATGTCCACACATATTTATTATTTTCTGTTCGCACTACAAAGTGCGTAGCTCATCGCTTATAATTGATCCCATCGCTTATGGTTGAGCATGGATTCTGTGTTTGAACGCCTTCATATAATTTATTCAAACATAAACTTAAATAAGAGATATACTCAAAACTATAGCTAAAAAGTAAAAAGAATGCTGGCAGCATTTATTGGAAAATCCCACTTTTCGCGCACGATTTGACATTTTGACAGCCTCTGTAGTGTAGTGGTTAAGCAGGCCGGCTCGTATGCTGAAGGCGGCGGGTTCGATTCCCACGGTAGTACAAGTATTTAAGCACAGAAAAAAGAGCGTATCCTGGTTCTGAGTCTGGGTGCTGTGGGACCATGGTACTCGTATTTCTTGAGTTCCTAGATACAGGGAATCCTAGCCCAGAATCTATGATGTGATCGTTGGACGCTTTTATATTATTTTAATTTCAGTGATATATTTGTATTTTTAGCTTTATTTTTTAATAGTTGCGCCCCGCAGATTGAAGGATTTTAATTATTAACTCACTTTTCCGGGATAAAATGTAGCCTATATGTTAATCCAGTAATAGCCAGTATAAGCTATCTTGGTACCGAATTTTATCCAAATCCATTTAGCCGTTTGAGCGTGAAGGAGTAACAAACATACACACACAAACACAAACACACATACACACATACAAACTTTCGTCTTTATAATATTGGTGTGATAGTGTGAAGTGTGATAAAAATCACACTAATATTATAAAGGCGAAAGTTTGTATGTGTGTATGTTTGTTACTCTTTCACGCTCAAACGGCTGAACGGATTTAGATGAAATTTGGCATCGAGATAGCTTATACATTGGATTAACACATAGACTACATTTTATTCTTGAAAAATGAAACATTCCCGTGGGATAAGCAAATAACTAAAATACATTGTCCGCGGGTGAAACCGCGGGGCGCAGCTAGTAATTATTATATAAGAATAATAGTTATCTACGCCTGATGAAAAAAGGAGATGGAGGAATCTATCAACATCAATGCTGAGATTTAAAGAAGTTGAAGTTAAGAACAGTCGTATTCTCCAAGACCATTCCCTCTCGCAATAATAAATTATAGATCTATGGGCTCAAGAGCTCCAGTGCGTGGGCATCGCAAATGTCAGCGCAACCGGGTGACATTCAAACTCGGCACGTACATACCCTTACCACGCTGCTTCCCTACATCATTAGATCGGAACCACATGTTCCAGTTAACTACGAGAACCTTTTTTTATGTTAATGAATGATGTGACGAGCTAGTCGTTCACTTGATGTTAAGCGCCACGGCCGCCCATAACATAACAGTGTCACTCGGAACTCTAAAACATAGTTTCTGCGCGACACTGTACTGCGCACATCATCCTGAGACATCAGCACAGTCTGGTAATAAGACTACTCGACTGTGAGATCAGATCATAGAGTCTCAATTGCCCCGTAATTTCACTAGCTACAGTGCCCTTCAAACCGGAACACAGTAGTGCTTGCACACTACTGCTTGGCGGCAGAATAACTGGCAAAGCGGTGGTACCTACCTAGACGAACTTTGCAACAAAGTCCTACCGCCTAGTAACAAAGACCAAAAACCTTCACAAAGAGTTCAATAGAATTTTAACTTTAGTTTGTAAAGTCGGGTCGGATGATTACTTTTACATTTGTAGAACATTTATCAACTTTCTTTTGAATTTTTGCCATATGTAAAGTACTACCTTAATGTTTCTATTTCTTACTTCTTTAGTTCACTTGTCGGTTTGGTAATCCTAGTAAAGAGTAAAAATTACACCTTATTGCAGCAAAAAGGCACGTGCGTTCACCTATATAAAATTGACACATAATTTTTGAAGTAAAACTTCTTTACGCACTTTTGACATGGGGGTGAGCCGGTGAGGCGAACGGAAGTCGAGAGGGAGAATGTAGAAAGTGAACAACGTGAAAATAGAAAGAAAGAGTTAAGTTTCGTATATTACTGTAGGGGCAAGAGAGATGGAGCTAAAGAAGTTTTACTTCAGTCGCGTGGTCTAAAGCACTCTTCATTTTTTTTTAATTTTTTACTCCAAACTTGAGTTTTTATTGTTTTGCACCAAAGTCTACTTAACTATTCTGATTGTCGTTAGATATCTTCTATTTATCCTTTACTAGTAGCGCCCCGCGGCTTCACCCGCGATAACAGGTATCCTATGTGTTAATCCAGATTATAAACTATGTGTCCCAAATTTCATCCAAATCCGTTCAGTAGTTTTTGCGTGAAAGAGTAACAAACATACATCCATACTCACAAACTTTCGCATTTATAATATTAGTAGGATGGTTTGTCGATACTTGTAATCAATTGAAGGGTTGAGAATAAAAAGGGTTTAACTGTCAAATTGATAGTTTCGAGAAAATTGACTTTAAACTTCAACGGCGTCATTTTAATGCAGAGTGCTTATAAGGTAGTAGAAAAGGTTTATGTAAGTTTCAGTTGCTTGAAAATGTTTTAATTCTATTTTAAAATACAAAATATAGTACTATTTCGTACAATAACTTTAAAAATAGAATATAATAAATATAATAATGTTTTTATGCTAAGCGAACTGTATTCCTGTGTCAGATAAACCGTTTTTAGACTGGAAATCTCGAGAATTAAGCCGCGCTGAATCCAACGATACCTATAAGTCATTTTGTGAAAAAAAAAACAGTTAAACCCTTTTTGTTCTCACCCCTTCAATTCAGACGCGAACTCCTCTACTACCCTGAGTATCAACATCCAGTATCTGCGAGCGCCCGCGTTGTTTGAATACACGTGGGCGCCGCGACACAGGGCTTCACGTGTTCCATAATGTTTTTTGTATTTCATTTTCAGCTAGTGACATTTCACGGATCCCACAAATTCTCATTTTCCATGGTTTTGGGCTTATAATATGTTTATGGAAATAAAAATTCTTTATGCACGCTTGACTTGGGGAGTAAGCTGGTGAATGCATGACGAGGCGAACGGTTGAAATTTGTTGGTTCACGTATTCTCCAAAAATTAACACAAAATTTTTACTATTATGTTGGTATGTTCGGTAAAATGACAATTTATAAATGTCAAGATAGCGACATCAACATTGAAGAAAGCAAAAACAAAGTTATACTGACCGATAGATGGAGCTAAAGATGATTTATTTTAGTCATGTGGGCTAAAGCACACTCGTTTCTTATGATCATGTTTGATAATCTTAATTTATTTTAAATTATTGATGATAACTTAGTTTCAAAGTATTTTAATCAAGAATTACATTTTTATTTTAGATTTCATTAGTGTTGACCAAATATGATTTATTTCAGTCGTGTGGTCTAAAGCACACTCGTTTCTTATGATCATGTTTGATAATCTTAATTTATTTTAAATTATTGATGATAACTTAGTTTGAAAGTATTTTAATCAAGAATTACATTTTTATTTTTGATTTCGTTAGTGTTGACCAAATATGAGTCTAGTAATAACTCGAAATAATTAAATGTTTTTTTAATTTAAAATGGTTTTGGATTTTAGTTTTTGGTAAGATAAGTAACTAATCATAGTTTGTTTTCTGCCTTGGATCAGCTTTAAAACGAACTTTTAAAACAGTAGCTAATTATGAATTAGGCAATCTTTTTGGATTTAATTCAAATGCTCTTTTTTATTCCTAAAAAAGCATCGACCATTTTGGGTTCGGTGCACATTTGTGTTTACTTTCGGTGCACTTAAAATCGGAGCTTTTTTGGAAATACTTCAAACTCTCTGGAGTTCAACAATTTTTTCGTAAAAGCTGCTCCATTGTTTCAGCAAAATGTTTCACAGTTTGAAGGAAACAATAAATTCTTGCCTACACGGCCGAGTATTGGATCATCAGTCGACTAAAAATACAAACCACAAAAAATTTTAATTAATTACCTTTGTATTACATTTGTATGTGTATATACATAATGTAGTGTATTTTGCACTTAACACTAAATGTATTTTCTTGCCACACCGAGACCGCATACATTACGAATGCTCTTGTCTCGACAGAGGAAACACATTTTCACTATATTTTCCAGCAATTTTGCCAACATCGCTTTCGTATAAAGTAATGTCAGATGCTTACTAATAAATTCGTAAATTCACATATAAAAAAAAATGCTTTTATTTAATTTCGCTAAAATACACAGCTTCGCAGATTCGGCAAATTTTTTTTGCTCAGGCTCAATTTCCCTAACCATTGTAGGAAAAATGAAAAAAATGTCGGTTGGTACTCCATCATCATTATCACTCTATCAGATCGAAGGGCATCTTATAATTTCCAAGTAGATTATATTTGATAACTTGAGAAAAGTCTGAGAGCAACGATTATTAATGTTGCCATGTCTGTGTTATTGGCACTTTCCATAGGATCTACTCTTCCAGTGGACGTCTTCTTGATCCTGTTATCCCGGTAACAGCACAAGCCGAGGCTCGCACCGCAGGGGTGCCGTTGAGCTAGTTGCCTCCCACTTTTGACGGCTCCTAATGCATCGCACTTCCCATCTGGTGACACTGCAAAGGTAGGTAGAGACTAACAGCATTCAAAAAACGCCTGTGTTCAACGAACGTTTGCCTATGCGGCGCTGCCACTTCAGTAATATAGACTATTCTTAATGGCATAATAATTTAAATATAGGTGCAAGAGACTTTAAACGTAAAAACTCTTTAGAACTTTAATCCATGTATTACCAATACCACAGACAAGGCAGCACTTGAAGCGTCGCTCTCGGACTTTTCTCAGGTTATCGAAAATTCCCATTCAATAAATATTTATGAGAGTACTCGTCGCTGCTCTAACGGGAAGATCTTTCGTCAACGACCCGTGAAAGTATTACCTATTTTGTTTTGATTTGACTAACTTTAGTGTGTTTGGGAATTTTTTTATATAACTTTTTAAACCTGTTCGAAACTGTCTTTAAAACTTTTTGTTTCCTTCGCTCTTATGTGTATCTGTATGAAGACTTAGTTTCACTTGAATAGGCCTACTGCAAGCATTCTAAAAACAAACCTACAAATACACTCCACGTTCATAATTAGAACGGCTAAAGAATGGAATGCCCTGTCAGCGTGTTTCCGTCGATATATGACCCCGGCGCTTCTCGTGACGAAGAGTGAATAGGTATTTACTTGGCTAGCATACTTCACCTTCGATCGCATCGTCACTTCCCATCAGGTGGGAGCGTGCTCAAAAGCCAGAGAAGTCTAAAGCAAAAAGAACACTAATTGTACCTATAATATAACAGCTCTATCCGATCGAAAGAGCAAACGTTTTCATTTCCAACCGGCACATGTAACGAAGTGCAAATGAATGGTAACGGGCGATCCTTTAGCATATTCTCCTTTATTCGGTCCCCTTACGCCTGGGATCAAGCGTTTTAGTAAAATATTCCGAACTCGCTAAACCTGCTATTGCAGCTGTACAGCCGAGCGAGCAGTAAGGATACTCTTGCTGCGAGCAACGGTCGCGTAACGTATTGTATTGCAGAAGAAAGTATTCGGTCACATACGTGTCGATAAGTTCCATAGAATTATGCATATACGATAAACTCTTGCGATTTCAATATAAGAAATAGGTAGTTACTAGTTGCGCCCCGCGTTTTCACCCGCGGATGAAAAGTATTTCAATTATTTGCTCATCCCACGGGAGAATTTCACTTTTCGGGGATAAAATGTAGCCTATACGTTAATCCAGTGTATAAGCTATCTTGGTACCGAATTTCATCCAAATCCATTCAGCCGTTGGAGCGTGAAGGAGTAACAAACATACACATATACACACAAACACACATACAAACTTTCGCCTTTATAATATTAGTGTGATGATTTATTCCTTTGCACAGAACTTAAAGGTTAGCAAGATAACTTAACTATTATAATTTCATAGCGTTACTTAGTCATTTAAAACCTAAACTTGGTATGTAGTTTTTTAGCGCTGAGCTGACATTTCAAGTCAAGTCAAATGATTTATTGCAAATACGCTATTTTTTTCACTTTTTGACTTGTAAAACACTAATTTAAAACTCCAATTGAAAGTCGAAAAAACAGGCGATCGGTGTAGAATTAAAAAGGACAAATAGTTCTTATTCCTTATTGCTTGATTCGCGTTATTTCGTTGTAAGTCTAAAATGAGATCGCAATATTAGATGCAGAGTCCATACTGCTGCGGACCCTGTATGAGTAGGGTGCCGGCATTTGCATAAATACCTTGGATAAGGGCCCTGAGGCAGCATTTGTTAAATACTTCTTCGGGTGCTGTCCTTTTAGGCGTTATGGGACTACAGCACATCTTGTTCAAACAAAAGCGTTACATAAGCATATTTAGAGAAATGTATTATTTTAACACGTTAAGTGCGAAGCGAGGCCTAAATCACCCCTGATACAACTTCCCTGTGGTGCGGCAAGCAAAAAAGTGAATTTCTCTGTCGTGCGAATGGCATAGCTTTGGTTTGGTCCAGTGTAGGAAAGAGATAAATATATATTTGAGATCACTAATGGTTCCGGACTCGGTGGTGTACCTACCTTGGTACCGGATGTCTTAGGCCTCGTGCCGCACTGAATTAATATAATTTTAATGCAGTGCGGAACGAGGCTAAAACGTCCCATATCCCCCCTGACCTCGTACCGCACTCAACGCGAGCTTCCCGCGACCAATGTTGTGCATCACGTCGATTGGAGAGCACGTCCTTTTACAGCGCCGCACATGTCTAACGATGTCGGAAGAAGTTAATTTTAAAAAACCCAGAAACAGAGCCAAAACAGGTAAGTTATACCTACATTATCATTGTTATTCTCATCTACGATCTAACCTAAGTAACAATGTCAGTTTTATTACGTTATCTTTACATTTTTGTTATCTTTCAGCACCTGAAAGCGCACGCCATTGCCTCGAAAAGGGTGAAAAAAGGAGAAGATGTGTTGGTTGTTACCAAAAACTACGCACATTTTTACCATCTCGTGAAGCTGATAAAAAATCCAAAAAGATTTTGACTCAGTGCACTCAGTGCAAAAAATCTTATTGTCTACCCTGTTTCAATGAAAAACACTCATAAATAAGTACAACATATATATTGAGATTTTTATAAAAAAAAGTATATTGATACTGATTTTTTAATGTTAATTCAAGTTCTAATAATTGTATTTTTAAAGCCCGAGGCAGAATAAATAGGACAGTTTCTTTTCTACTTCTGGTTGTCTTTTTTTTCTATTCTGTGAACCGCATTAAGATTTTCATATACAAATAGAAAGATAAACCTTATGCATAAACCGTAATCCATTATTTTCCAATAATAAGTCTGTAATAGGTGCCTCTTAATGGTATAGAATGGAACGCTTCGTGCGCGAGTCCGACTCGCACTTGGGCGGTTTTTTTTTCTTTATGGCGCCTTCAAGCACAATTTAGATTATTTAAAAAAAATGTATCCTTTGATAGCTTTGTGTTGTTTTGCCAGGTTTTGCCCTTAAAACGATCTAATGAGATATAATTGATCAAAATCGGTCAAGTCGTTGCGTAGTTAAGACAGTTTAAAAACGTCGATATTATTTTTCCCATCACTAATCGCAGCGAAAATTTGCCCTATTTCAGTGCGTTACGAGGTGTATAAGATCCCATATTTTGTTTTGCTAATAATTCCTAAACTAGCCATCAGATCCCGGGGCGACGGTGGATTAGGGTTCATCAATTCACTGTCTATATCAATAAGGACCAAAATTCTCATTTATCTTTGATTTCGCGCCAGAAAATGGATTTTAGTCTGTAAAAGGAGGTGGGGTCTAATAGACCGCGTGTCGCCCTAACGTCTGGTCACGGTACGGGCCGATTATACCTCGTGCCGCAGGAACGGAAAGTATGCAAAAATTGGAGCCGCAGCTAACGTGTTAAACTATTTGGGTGCCTACTAAAAGGGTAACAACTTTTGGTCTTTTATCTTTATCAGAGATAAGTAAATATTTCCTCTTTTGTTTTATTTATCAACTCATTAACAACTCATGCCGAGTGAGGATATGGCCGGCAGTATCATGGTGTACCAAAAAGGGTTGAGTCGGGACAACGGGTCATGCACTCAACACGGAGCGTGCACTTACGTAAAAAAACTAGAATGAATACCGTAATTTATTACCATTATTTAATTTTAATAGAAAAAAACAACTACTGTATTTTTTACAAGTAAATAAACAAATGAACGAAATGTATCGAACTCGGCACGTTACACAAATGGACAAAGCACTAACGGCTTAACCTCAAAATATTTAAACAAGCCTTAAGCTCTACAACTGCTGTTTTTTTTGTTTGGTTTTGGCTCCACACTTTTGTGTATTTAGCCAATGTCAAGTAATTGATAATATCCCAAGTTAATTAATATCATATAATGTGTCAAGTCAAGTCCAGTCACAGTCCAAGTCATCAACTTAAGTCATAGTCTAGTCTAGTCATACTTCTAGTAAAGTGGTGGCAACTTCACCAGAAGCTTCTATGGAGTTTTGGAAACAACACGAAAATAAACGTTTTACCAACATTATACCATTTTCCCACACTCACGCCTGTGATTCAGCACTTAACGAATAAAATGCCACCAATTTTATGCACTAACACTGAAAATAACACAAATTTTGGAAAATAATACAATGCGGCGACGCGATCTTTTTCGTTTTCCCGCCAAAATTCCAACTGCTGTTTTATATTGTTAAACACACGCTTGACGTCTGTCTAAGCTTTGTTTATTTGTGGTAGTGCGGTAATTAGTTTGTATGATAAAAAGTAAAAAGTAATTTGTAGGATAAATGTACAGCGAGATAAGTGAACTCAACCATTCATTCACGTTCCCACATACACCAGGAATTCCCAGATTTATCGGGCAGACGTCGACGATAACACGGTTAAGCGGAAATCTGTAACCGATAGCTGGTATGTGACCTTGCGATAAACTTGCGTTATGAATTTATTTTACGTTATAAACACACTGTATTACTGTGAGAGAACAATTGTGGCTCAGCGGTAGCCCGTGAGCCTTTCAAAACGATCTACCCAGGTTCAAATCCCACTCTCGCACTGAAGTATTTTCAAGTTACGTGTCAAATTTACACTCGCTCTTCAAAGGGCTCTTACACACAGATAGGGTTGCAGATCGCTAATCCTATAATAGCCGGACAGACCAGCTGTTTGACCGGACTTTTGGGTAAAAAAAAGGCCGGCCATCTATCGGCTTGCTGCAATTTAGACCAGCTGGGTAATCCGATTGCAACAAATAGAAACACAAATTTGTATGGATTAGACCGTTTCAATGAGCAGTTTATGTGCATAGTTAGTATGGAAATATCTCCTGTTGCATTGCAATCAAAGTTTTGTGATCACCCGCCAGATCGTGGGTTCACCTAGTGAGAGGCTGACCTAGGATTAAAATAGTATGTTGTGGGCTAGCGTATGTACTTTCTTCCAGTTCGTGGTCGCCACTCGAGACCTTTCTCCCCTTCGGTTGTCGGTTTTCAACTTGCTAATTTTATATCGATGACTTTTTATCATAGTTTAGTCTAGTCAAGTAATACTCCTAGTAAAGTGGTGGCAACTTTACCAGAAGCTTCTATGGAGTTTTAAAACAACACGAAAATAAATGTTTCACCATCATTATACCACTTTCCCACACTCATGCCTGTAATTCAGCACTTAACGAATAAAATGCCTCCAATTTTATGCACTAACACCGAACAAAACACAAGTCTTGGAAAATATACGATGCGGCGCCGCGATCTTTTTCGTTTTCCCGCCAAAACTCCTCTTACGACCTTAATTGCATACTGAGTTGGGACCTATATAATGACGTCACGAAACATAATATTTTTAGTTTCTCCCTTTTTTGTGTGGTTGTCTTGTATGAGGCATATTTGTAAAAATGTAATATTATATGATGCCTTTACTTGACTACTATTTATTTAATTTATACAACAATACACAAAAATGATTACTTATATAATTGAACTTAGGAGAAAGAAAAAACTAAACTATACATGCCTTGCGCATTTTAGTTCGCGACAGGGAGCGCTCCTTTTAGTTCGCAGGTCGTCGGTGAACTAGGTCGTTCTTCTAGTTCACTAGTTCTCGGCAGGACCGAGAGCGGGTAAGACGATTGCTCTCAGCGATCTCTTGCCTGGTCCCGCAAGAGCGACCTACTTAGTTCGCAACAGCCAAAGAGCTGTAGTTATATCTACTACTATGCTCTATTTTGTTAATAAATTGTTATAGCTTCTGTTGTAATAACTACTAAATAGGTACAATTGCATATTAATTTAATGCCATTGCATGGTATTTAAGAAAAAAAACATTTTTTTTATTAGTACCTATAGGTACTCAGTCTACTTAGGTAATGATATAAAAATATTATACTAGGTAAGTACCTACTAAAATATGATATACCTAGGTACTTAGTTTCGATGAACATATTAAGTAAGTATTTATTAAAACTATGTAGGTATTCTTAATGTTTGTTAAAGAAAAAAAGACTTTAAAATTAACCATCATTTATGTAATCAATATTTAAAATATTCTAAGTAAGAATGATATGTACGATCATCGCTCTCTCCCGCTCGCGACACGCGCCTCGGAGCGCGGCGCGCTGGGGAGCGCGGCTCTCGCCGCCGCTCGCCGCCGCTCGCCGCAAGTCGGTCGGTCAAAGAACGAACGAACTAAAATCAGACGTGACCGATACCTAGTTTGCGTCGTTCGCTCAAAGGAGCGCTCTTTTGAACTAGGTCGTTCGCGACCTACACAAGGCTACTATACATAAGAACTTAAATTAAATAATAATTGAATAAAAAGTAATATTGTAGGTAAATATATATGATGCTTTGAATACATGTATTTTCTTTCTTTCTTGCTTGCAGATCTCCTCATTTCGGATCTTATCTCGTAAGGAAACCCCGAGCTTTACTATATGTGTATTCTGATACATAAAAATAACAAACTCACCAAGTATGTTTTCCGTTGAAGAACTTATCACGAACATATGAAATAATATCACAATTGTAATTATAATCATTATGATAGCTTTTAATTATTATAATTAAAAATATAGGAGCTATTAAAGTCTCCGCTGCGCTCAAATGACTAAATGGTGATGACTTTATCTGAAATTATATTGGACATGGCTTAAACTGTGAACTGCGGCTAATTATGACAGTTATTTATTAGTAGCACGTTCATAGAATGGCATCAGAATGTATAATGGCAAATTTTGCTAAATTGTATACTAGCGGTAGCAACTTTAATATAGTTTTTTGTTTCCTTTAATATAATAATAATAATAATATGTGTGGACATCTCACACAATGCCATCTAGCCCCAAACTGAGCAAAGCTTGTACTATGGGAACCAGATAACTGATACAATTCTTAGATACTTTTTTGTTTGTAAATACATACATAGATTACAATATGACACCCAGACATAGAACAAACACCTATGTTAATCACATAAATGTTTGCTCTGGGTGGGAATCGAATCCACAACCCACAGTTCAAAAGGCAGAGTTACTACCAACTGAGCTATTGGGCCTTTATATTCCTTTTCTCATTTATTTAATTTTCTGAAGCCAGCGGCGGGGGGCTCAAATTACCGGTGGTTAGTGCTGCAGAGTAAACCTCGTGGCAACACCTGCTGTGTCAAGGAGTTTAGAGCCTTTTTATTAGATATTATTTAATGCTTTTAAAATGTTGGTGTGTTTGACCAATACTCATAGTTGTATTTAACTTTAAGTGGGCGAATTGGGAAATGTAATGCCCACCCACAGTCATGTATATTTTCTATAATAAATAAATAAATTACTAGAAACAGCCCGCGCCTTCACCTGCGTTCCCCATACAATATTTAATACCCCTTTTGACCCCCTTAGGGGTTATCCCCTCATGTCATCATGCCTCATGTCATGTCAGTCATGAATTTTCAAGTACCCATTCTTAGCACATACCAACGCTATAAAAAAAAACTACGCCCCAAATTTCAACCTGCGGTTTGGGTTGTACGTTGTCACTCATTCACTAGGTGGCATTTACTAGGTGGTAGGACTTTTCTGCAAAGTTCGTCTAGGTAGGTACCACCGCTTTGCCAGTTATTCTGCCGCCAAGCAGTAGTGCGCAAGAACTACTGTGTTCCGGTTTGAAGGGCACTGTAGCTAGTGAAATTACTGGGCAAATGAGACTTTATGACCTGATCTCAGAGTCTAGTCTCACAGTCAATCTTGTTACTAGATTGTGTTGATGTCTCAGGATGACGTGCGCAGTGCAGTGTCACGCGAAATTCTATACTTTAGAGTTCCGAGTGACACTGCAACTGATATGGGCAGCCGTGTCGCTTAACATCAGGCGAACGGTTAGCTCGTCGCGTTATCCCTTAACATAAAAAAAAAAAATAGTAGTGTAGTGTAAACAATTTGTGTACATTCTATTCATATAGGCTCTGCTGTTTTGGCGTGACAAACAAACGAACATACAAACTTTTTTGTGCTCATCTACTTATTATTATTTAATATCCATAAAGTCTTATAATATAATCTAATATGAATGTAAGGCGAGGAGAGGCTCCGGTAATTCCAAGATTCCATTTTAAGCCGCGGGCTTTAGACACATACTTAGGCATATATTCTGTTTGGAAGCTTTTCGGCATTCAGCAAATTCTTGCATCAAGTATCTCATCTTCATTCTATGATATTTATAATAGTGAGAACTCTAAATACTTTTTTGAGTTTCAGGGCCGATGTTTCAATAGTCAAAAATGTACTTATTCTAAAGTTAATATTATATTCTTTATATTCCAAAATTATAACTAAAAGAATAATTAACTGTTAACATTAATCATCCTGCAATTAACAGATCGGGTATTAGTTGAAACCCCGGTTTAGTCAGAAGTTGGCAGTCAAACTGTGGCAGCCTATAATGCGACAAAATAAAGAAGGTCCATTTTTAAACGCTTTATGGATGTTTATTCCAGAAATACAAAGATTTATTTTCAGGCTATTATACCGATTGAGATTGAGATTGACATATTACTACTAATTTTAAAGTTACAGAAACAATGTTGATTTGCCAAATCAATAATAAAAAATCCAAAAAGTGTAAGCAATGCATTAGTGACGCCTCTGGTGTTACAGATATCCATAGGCTACGGTGACCACTTCCCACCAGGTGGGCCGTATGCTTGTTTGCTCCCTTTAACATAAAAAAAAAACATATTTATTAAAAAAAAATTATTAAAGTGTCCCATGTTCATAGAATAGCAACCGAAGTATGCGTAGTTCGACTGCTAGTGTTCTTCATTTGTTTGTTGTTGATCGATTTCGTAAAACTATGACAGAACCCTAATAAATATTGAGTCAGGACTTCGATTACCATTACCGCAGTCTATATGTGTAATTAAAAAGTAACTATTGAATAATTAACTAAATAACTATTATTTATACAGCTTATATTATACTTTGTACACCTTCGATCGCATCGTCACTTCCCATCAGGTGAGAGCGTGGTCAAATGCTAGACAAGTGTAAGTAAAAAGAAATAAAAAATAAAAATTATCCTGTAGTATCGAAATCAGTGAAATTTCTTTTGTTTATACTAGACATGGTAACGTTTGACCATAAAATGGTGCCGGTAGGTGTAATTTTCAACACAGTGCCTAAATTGTCTTAGTTTTGAGACATCATGTTCGTCTAGGTAGATGCTATCGCTGTGCCATTTATTCTGCCGCCAAGCAGTAGTGTGCCAAAATTACTGTTTCCTGGTTTGAAAGTCACTGTGGCTAGTAAAATTACTCGGCAATGAGACTTTATGATCTGATCTCAGTCTAGTAATCTTATTAATGTAAAGTTGCGCGTGACACTGCACTGCGCACGTCATCGTACGACATCAGCAGTCTAGTAATAAGATTACTAGACACGACGTCGACGTCGTACGACATCAGCAGTCTAGTAATAAGATTACTAGACTGCTGATGTCTTACGATGACGTGCGCAGTGCAGTGTCACGCGCAACTTTACATTAGAGTTCTGAATGACACTACAACTGTTATGGGCGATCGTGTCGCTTAACATCAGGTCAACGACTAGCTCGTCACGTTCATTAACATAAAAAGTAGCATCTAAAAAATGTGATTTAGGCGCAAAGTATACAATATACATAAACAATCATTATACGCTATACGACCGAGCGCGATGATTTAGACTCAGCGATGTGAGAAATCCTCTCTTTTACCTACATTTTATATTTCTAGGCATCCTAGGTATTGTTGAGTGGATTATCCAAGCTAAGACCTAGTTCATGCTCGGCTAGTCAACAGGTAGCTAGTGAAGTGGGTAGATTTACAAAGTGGGGCGTAGGGATTACAAGTGGAAACAACTTGTAACTAAAGTTAAGTCTTATATTGTTAAATGTTGTGGCATAAATCTTGAACTTTTCGGTCTCTCCGGTGAGCCACAGATACACAACAGTAAGGGAAAACATCGTGAGGTAGCCGGTGTGTTCAAGATACAGACAATTCGAGAACATGTTTCATCCACCTACTTGCACTTGGCCACCCACTCGAGTGGCGACCACGAACTGCAAGTCGCAGCGTAGGTGAACTGACCATCTGGGAGGTGATCACAGAACTTAAATTGCATTGCAACAGAAATTTCATTCCTAATTTGATAATGTCTATAGCAACTATGCACATAAGCTGCGTATTGAAACTGTTAAATCCAAACAAATTTGTGTTTCTATTGGTTGCAATAGTTACGTGACTGCCTAGTAGGTCAAAACCGCGAAAGCCCAGATGCATATGGCAAACAACCGCTCAAAGAATCTCATCTATCTTCAAGCTGTTTATGATGTCAAATTTAAATCGGTGAATCGTTCTACACAATATTTCAAAACCCCCATAAATCACGCGCTGGTAACAAAAAGATGAAAAATATCCAGTCCATGACACTTCAATAGGTTTCCGCGCTAACGATTTCTCATCTCGAAACCACCGATTATATCGATATCATATCGATAGGTATTGAACTCCAGTTCATCTCTACTATGCAAACTCTTTTCAATTATTATTAAAAGTTTTCGATCTTAGCTCCGTATTACAGAACGATGCTCAGTCATCGATCGGTGCTCAAGCAGACATTTCATTAATAAAGTGACCAATTAGTGAATGTAATCTCTGCTTGAGCAACGACTGAGTATCGTTCTGTAATACAGAACTTAGACTATTTAGACTGTAATAAATCGCAACAATCCTTAACATTATGTATTACTAGTTGCGCCCCGCGGTTTCACCCGCGGAAAAAAAGTATTTTAATTATTTGCTCATCCCACGGGAGCATTTCATTTTTCCGGGATAAAATGTAGCCTATATGTTAATCCAGTGTATAAGCTATCTTGGTACCGAATTTCATCCAAACCACCCATCAGCCGTTTGAGCGTGAAGGAGTAACAAACATACACACATACAAACTTTCGCCTTTATAATATTAGTGTGATAGTGTGATTGTATATTCATTTATTGACATAAACTCATTAACATGTATGAAACCCTTTTATGTCAATAAATGATTATTTGATTTCATTTGATTTGATTTGATATTAGGTAAAAGTGTCAGATTCAAAAGAAATAAGGATGTAATCTTCTTGGTTCTTGGGCTGTTGAGTCCGGTAGGTACATGCTGCCGAGAATGTCGGATAAAATAAAACTGTTAAATTATATCTCAGGTACATACAAAGGTATAATTACATAAACAAATGTGGATTCATTCACAAAGTTTTTCGCTCATGAATATATTTCATTATTCGTATATGATACCTATATACTCGGACTAACTAAGTACTTTGAATTTTGAATTTAAAGTTCGGCGAAATGCTTTCCTAAAGAACTAATTCTGTCACATTGCCACAAGATACCAGAGAGGTGATCATGGAACTTTGATTGCAATGCAACAGAAGAAATATCAATCCTTATTTGAGTATTTCCTTAGTAACTATGCACATAAACTACCTGTGTATTGAAACTGTCAAATCCATACAAACCTCTGTTGCTAAGTGTTGCAAATAATTTCCATGATAGCCTAGCAGATAGTAACTAGATATCGTCTATGACCTACTATAATAATAATAATATGTGTGTGGACATCTCACACAGCGCCATCTAGCCCCAAACTAAGCAAAGTTTGTGCTATGGGAACCAGATAACTGATACAATACTTAGATACTTTTTGTTTGTAAATACATACATAGAATACAATATGACACCCAGACACAGAACAAACACCTATGTTCATCACACAAATGTTTGTCCTGGGTGGGAATCGACCCTACAACCCACAGTTTAGAAGGCAGGGTTACTACTAACTGAGCTATCGGGCCAGTCAAACTATGCACATAAGCTGCGTATTGAAACTGTCAAATTCATACAAATTAGTGTTTCTATTGGTTTCAATCAAATTACGTCATCGCCTAGTAAGTCAAAACCGCGGAAGCCCAGATGCAGGTGGCAAGCAACCGCTCAAAGAATCCATCTTCAAGCTGTTTATGACGTAAAATTTAACCCACAGTTCAGGAGGCAGGGCTACTACCAACTGAGCTATCGGGCCAGTCAAATATCATATTTAAATAAATAAGAACACGTACAAATCTCATTATCGGGGAAAATGAAATCATCAGAGAAAGTAACAAAACGCTACGAGTGACAAGTTCGTAACGAACAGAAACCAATCCAATACATAATAATCCTTTGCGAAATTGCGTATTACTAACTTTTTATAGAAATCTGAGCCTAATAGTTTGGTATGAAGGTATAATAATGGATGACCGTGGTGATGTTATGTTAGTCTGTAAGGACATCTGTAAGTGTCAGTGAATTAGGTTGATACAAAATAAATTTGTGCGTAAGCGAAGAATAAATCTATATATATAAAAATGAATCTCTATTTCCCTCGGTCATCGCATCACGCGTGAACGGATGGAACATTTTCGCTAATTATTGTTTTGTTGTGTTAATTATCATCAGGAGAAGGTTCTTATGAAAGAAAAAAAATTAAGAATGTTGAGTGGAAAATTAAAAAAATCCACGGCGCGGGTGAAACCGCGGGACGCAGCTAGTATTAAATAAATATAGCATATCGTCAGGCCCAATACGTCCCCACTGTTGGGACACGGCCCTTCTGTCACATGGGAGGAGCAAATATTATCGTGGGTTGAATGTTAAGTTTTGTTATTACGCCGCCGCCATGACGTCCTGTCAATGTTTATGTTTACAATGATTTTCCAAATAGAAAAAAGATTCTTTTGTTACAAAAGTACAATATTCAACAATATTAAACATTGTTTTAAATATGGTAAGAAATGCCGCATTTCTATTTATTACACTTTTGGGAGTAGTTCGTACAACTACCAACAAGTTTCACAGCACAACTGGGCATGTTTTCTTTGTAGCACACGACCGATCTCGTCTGATTTACATCACAGACTAAGCTTTTTTTATGGCAATTGTTTTCACATTTTTGCCAGCGTTATGTCAAAAGAGAAACAATAAAATACGGAATTAGGAATTTCGAGTATCTGAAACAAAAGAAAAATATCTTAACAACTACAACCTACACTGTATAATTATAAGAAAAAATTAGGATAATCTGTGAATTCAGTTACAATTTGAAGCGACGTTGTACCCTGCTATCACATGTTTGTCCTTATATGTGTCAATGGTTTTTAAGTATTTAATAATTACTTACATCCTTACATCGAAATATGCAAAAAAGTTGGTGCACGGTTGGTCTCACAGAATCACTAGTATTATAAAGAAAGATAACTTTATCAGCAGAGAAAAGCTTAGTAACTCACAAAGCACCACATTGGCTAACAACTGAATAAAACGAAACAACATAGACGTGGGGCTAAGAGCTCTGAAACTTTTCGCCGGCGTTATTAGAAACTTTTCGGGCGAGCACATAACTTTCGTGTTCCTTCCTCGAGTTCTGTTTGTGATCGCGTAATAAGTAGTTTGTTATAGAATAGTTTGTCACCTCTTTGGCCGGGACCTTGTGCGATTTGGGACCAGTATTATGTGGGAAGTTTATAGGGAGTTTATAACTGGTGATAAGGTTTTTGTGAATGTATCTGTAATTTGGACGGAGAAAGTATTTTCCTATGCAACAAGACGTGTTGTTTACATCGTCAATTTGAGCTTAGTGTACCTATAGGCCGAATTCTATGCCTATATTATTATAACTAGTTAAAATCTCTATATTAGCGAGTCTATAAATATATTTTAATTTTAAATTTAGCAGTCCTTCTCTCGCAATCGAAACGTTTCACTGACCAAAGCCTACATCAGAAGTGTACTGCGGTTCAAACTGCCTTACTTATTAAATTATGGAAACTAAAATTGTGGTCTATTCAACCAAAATGTTTCAATTCCAAGATTGGCCAGGCTTGAAATTCAATTAGAAGGTAAACGGCGCGCTTTGAAATTTCGTGATTTGCTCGAGGTATTTTCTGGAATTATTGTCGACCCTAATTAAAACTAAAGCTCCTAGAACTTGGTATTTTAATGTATTTATAGCACGTCTAGTATTAAATATGATAGATCAAAGTAATAGTGGATTGGTTACCTATAGTTCTGTAGGGAGCAAAATCTGTTTTAAAGGCGAGAGTGGAGTTTTGGCGAGAAAACGAAACCGAACGAAAGCTTGTGTTATTTTCAGTGTTAGTGCATAAAATTGGTGGTGTTTTATTCGTTAAGTGCTGGATTACAGGCATATGTGTGGGAAAGTGGTATAATGATGGTGAAACGTTTCTTTTCGTGTTATTTCCAAAACTCCATAGAAGCTTCTAGTAAAGTTGCCACCACTTTACTAGGAGTGTGACTTAGACTGGACTATGACTAGACTTGACACATATCTGCGTGAAACATCATTAACTTATCAATTACTTGACACTGGCTAAATACACATTAGTGTGGAGCTAAAACAAAAAAAAGGCGAGTGTTCCTGCGCCTAAGATTCAAAGTGCGTCACTCGAGCATAAAGTAGTGTGGTCTTGAGGTAGTGATGTCTTAGTTTATTATTATGATTACATAAGTATTCGGATTTAGGTATATTTATTACTAATAATTAGGTATTTGTTATTTAAATTATTGTTGACAGATTTTTTGAAATTGTAGTACCGCGACCACTCTGTTGCATTTGATACTGTCTATCCAAAGGTTGTCTGGAAGAGATCGCTGTCAGCGATAAGACCGCCCATTGTAATACTAGTTTATAAGGTTTTCTTAATACTTGTATATTTTATAAGTGGAACAAAAAAGAGTTCTCTATCTATATATCTGTTTAGTATTTCTATAATTCATTTAACTGGGATTCGCGAACTGCTCTCTCACCAATACCCCCTATCCGTACCAAGCGCTTTTATTCGACCTTTATAACGCGAACGGCTAACAATTATTGGAACTGTTTACCAGCATCTGTGTCTCTGGGTATAACCTGAGCTATAATCTGGACATTTTCAAGAGAGTGGACCAGTTTTTATAGGCCGCATTGTCTCTTAACATCAGGAGAAATATGGTCAAACGCAAGCCTATTAGTATAAAAAAGCTACTCCACTATGAACGATTTTCCGCGTGTCTATTTTCTAGTCTAAAGCTATAAATCTTCGTCCCGTCCAGTCCCAGATAGTCCTGATTCATTACGGCGTGACTGGCGATTCTGCGACCTCCCTCAAAGTCACTCACTAGCCAACAGTAACTGCTATTAATCTGTGCCCATCACAGAATAACCCCCCACTCCCCTCATGTTATAGGTCTACTTTTGATTTTTCAAAAAATGGTGATTGTCTGTGCCCGTCTTTATTAAAAATTGATAGCTCCTAAGTCTGCACGTATTTCTCTATTATGTTAAATGGAGCAAACAGGCATACGGCCCACCTGATGGGAAGTGGTCACCGTAGCCTATGGACATCTGAACACCGGAGGAGGTGTCACCAATGCATTGCTTACACTGTAGGACTATGTAGGAGGAGTATGTCACAGAGGAGTAAGTGCGAACTTGGTAGGTACCACCGCTTTGCTAGTTATTCTGCCGCCAAGCAGTAGTGCGCAAGCACTGCTGTGTTCCGGTTTGAAGGGCACTGTAGCTAGTGAAATTACTGGGCAAATGAGACTTTATGATCTGATCTCACAGTTTAGTAATCTCTTTACTAGATTGTGCTGATGTCTCTGGATGACGTGCGCAGTGCAGTGTCACGCGAACCTCTATACTTTAGAGTTCCGAGTGACACTGCAGCTGATATGGGTAGCCGTGTCGTTTAACATCAGGCGAACGGCTAGCTCGTCGCATCATTCCTTAACATAAAAAAAAAAAAAAAAAAAAAACTTAGGAGCTGTCTAAAGTTAGTACAGATGGGTATAAATCAAATTTAACATGGCACAACGGACCGGTGACACTTCTGGGTAGAATGGCAACTAGAAGAGGGCTTAAGCATTTGTTCATTAAAAAAGATACGTGTAATAGGTGTTGTGCCGAAATGGTCCAGTAAAGGAAAATACTGATGCACACTGCAAATCGTTGAAGACCAGCTAAACGACAAAGAAATATTGCTGGAGTGGCTTCTGAAGAATGGCTTCTTAAAAGTGTTCTCCATAGTTTTTATAGATCATACAGTAACAACAGACCTTGCCCTGGATAACAACAATATCTATTATACCGACGACTATTATACCGAATTAACAGTGTTTCATTCTGAAAAAGATTTTGTTAATTCTCAATTCGAACTAGTAAAACAGCCTCTGTGGTGTTGGAACAGATCGGCGAGCTGGATTCCCGCGGCAGTACAAGTATTTGTGCACATGAAAATACGCAAATACTTGTGCTGAGTCTGAGATGTTGTAGAACCATGGTCCTCGTAGTTCCTGGGTCCCTAGACACAGGAAATCGTAGTCAGAGTCCAGAATCTATGTATGTAATCGTTGGGCGTCATTATTATTATTAAACTTACAGGTTTTGCTGATTACCTAGTACTTATACAAGGGGTTCGATTACTACCTTACGCACATAAAAGCCATCATCATCATCATCATCATCATCATCAGCCTCTTCAGGCCTATGTTCAGCAGAGGACGTGAAGACGTCCACTGCTGAACATAAGCCACAGAGCGCCACTGAGCGACTGCTTGCTTCCTGCACCCATCAGCTCCCCGCAGTTTTCACCAGGTTGTTGGTTCACGTAGTGGGGGGCGGCCTCCGCTGCACCTTCCAGCTTATAGTTGCCACTCGAGAACGTTTCTTCCCCATTATAAAATAGAATAGAATATAATTTATTACAGAATGTAGTACATAAATAGTTGGTATTACAATCAAACAGCTCGTATACATTCTACCACGACAGTGGTGTGCAATGTTAAAAGACATGGGCCGTATCAAATCGGTGACTTAAACTATCTTGAAAATTTTTAAACTTTTATGCTTCAATTTTTTATGACTCGTAGTTATATGCACCCATAAGCGCATTGCGACGTGAGGTATCGATTTTACAAGGTTTTCCATGAAAACCATTAAAATCAACGATCCTTATTACATTTAGACACGCTATACTTCAAATTGGCGTTTTTCAAATAGTTGCCGTTCGGAGAACACCTCCATCTTATCCAATAAGGTACAAATATCCACGAATTGATTTACAATTTGTGTTTTTTCACAGTAATAGGGTCGCGCTTGACCCTATCTTATTTTGATGGTAAAAAATGTATTGGCACTTTCGACCAAAATAAAATAAAATCATAATTTTGTCAATTTTTGATGGCGCTAGAGCACGCTTTACTACGGCTCATAGACAACCTAGAAGCGATCTAGCGCTGCGTGCTTGGATTGTTTAGTTAGTCTTTTTGATTTCATAAAGCGCTGTAGTTGCTTTAGAACATTCTAAAACAAAATAGCGTAGATTCACAAAAAAATTGTTTATACCTATCACCTGCCTTGATTCTAGAACATTCGAAGGATACAAAGGCTTGGGATAAACACCTATTGTTCTTCCTTAGAAAATATCTACATCGAGAAAGGTCCTATTGTCTAATTGTATATGGAGCTCAGGTATGTGGTAACTATTGTTTGGGCTATGGGCGCGGGGTGAAATAAATAACTTGCAGTAACTTGCTAATAATAATAATAATAAGCCCAACGATCACATGCATAGATCCTGGACCCTAACTAGGATTCCCTGTGTCTAGGGACCCAGGAACTACGAGGACCATGGTCCCACAACACCCAGACTCAGAACAAGTATTTGCGCTTTTTTTTCTGTGCACAAATACTTGTCCTACCGCGGGGATTGAACCCGCCACCCGGGGGTTATGAGTCGGACTGCTCAACCACCACACCATAGAGGCTATCATGTACGGTACAGTACATGTACAGACATAGAAATACAGAGTTCTAATCAGAAGAAAGAATCTCTAAAAATAAGAAAGCTGTAGGAAATATGTGAAATAGTACTATTAGGATTCCGTACAAGTTTTATTACAAACTTACCGTGTGGTCCCAGGCGGCGGTGGGAGAATAAAACTACCCTTCCCGTAGCCGTAAGAGACGGCCACGGGAATATCCAGAGAACGGGCAGAATTCCATCCATATCTTTTCAGTGATATATATTTGAATTGTTGTTGTTTAAGTGCACGTCATATAATACTGATAAATAATGATAATAGAAATGAAATGAGATGAAATGATATGAAATGAGATCAAATGAGGTCAAATGAGATCAAATGAGATCAAATGAGATCAAATGAGATCATATGAGATGAATTGAGATGAAATTAGAAGAAATGAGATGAAATGAGATGAAATTAGATAAAGGAGATGAAATGAGATAAAAGAGATCAAACAAAACGAAACGAAATGAAACTCAACGAAACGAAATGAAATGTAATTAATAAAAATTTCTCCACAGTACTCCTGCAATCACCAAGCCGCCTGCTAATCGTAGTGATTATATATAACTATATATGGTAAGTGTCCAAAATGACGTTATATGGGGAGGCCTGTTTAGCATTGGACGTCTACAGGCTGTTGACGATAATATTTATATCTTTCTATTACCTATTTCAATAAGCTATCAATTTTTACGTTGCCTTTTTACCGACCCCAGCGAATCCAATCATTCCTTCAAATGGCCTCAAATAGCCACAAAAAGGCACAGAATTAAGAGGCCCCTTACCGTGACCCTTAGATTTATAGCGCGTTCAGAAACACGTGATTTATGTGAAGTGTGGTTCGGACTTTATTCGGATTTGTGTAAACATGGCTTTAGGGCTGAACACCTTTTGTGTTTTGGGACGTTTAATGTGAACATGTAACTACATTTTGACTCTCTCACTCTTGCTTATTCCACATAATACCCTAAAAATTATCTCTAGGGAGAAAAAGGGTATCACACTATCACACTAATATTATAAAGGCGTAATCGATTGAACGGCGTGCCAAAAGGCTCATTGACGACGACACTTCGGTTGGTGAGCTCCAGAGCCTTGCACATCGACGTAAGGTGGCAAGTCTGTCGGACTTTTACAGATTACACCACGGTGAATGCGCTCAAGAACTGCATGATCTTATTCTCCCATCACCATTCCACTACCGGACTACTAGACGCTCGGCTAAGCGCCACCCTTTCGTGGTCGAAATACCACCCATTCGTACCAAGCGATTTGACTCAACGTTCTTAATTAGAACGGCTAAGGAATGGAATGCCTTGCCAGCGTCTGTGTTTCCGGCGAAATATGACCCGGGCGTGTTCAAGAGAAGAGTGAATAGGTATTTACTTGGCTAGCATGCTACACCTTCGATCGCATCGTCACTTCCCGTCAGGTGAGAGCGTGGTCAAATGCTAGACAAGTTTGAAGTAAAAAAAAAGGCAAAGTTTGTATGTGTGTTTGTGTGTATGTTTGTTACTCTTTCACGCTCAAACGGCTGTATTGATTTGGATGAAATTCGGTACCAAGATAGGTTATACGCTAGATTAACATATAGGCTACATTTTACTCCGAAGTGATATTTTCCCGTGGGATGAGTAAATGATAATAAAATACTAAAAAAAAAAAAAAAATAATAAAAAACTAAATAATACAGAAATAAAATACTTTTTTGCCGCGGGTGAAACCGCAGGGAGCAGCTAGTAGAGACATATAAAATACAAAGTCCTGACTTACTGACTGACTTATAAATCAACGCACAGCCTAAACCACTGGTCCTGGAGACTTGAAATATGGAAGGTGTGTTCTTTGTAAAGTGTAGGTATGCACTAAGAAAGGGTTTTTCGAAATTCCATCCCTAAAAGGGAAATGAGTGGTTGAATTATCTATGAAAATTTTTCTTCTTCGTTTCCTATAGGCCACGCGGGCGAAGCCGCGGGCAGAAGCTAGTCTAAAATAAAAGTGTAGAATTCCTGGGATAAACGTACTTATGTGTCATCAATTTGTGTGCACAATTTCAGCCAAATCGGTTCAGTATTCTTCGCGTGAATCGTTTCCTGGATAAGTATCCTTCTACCTATACTCTTCGTAGTCTAAGCAATTTCCGCGTCAAAATTCATCCAAATCGATTCAGCCAATAAATAGTAAAAGCTACAAAAAAAACAATTTAAGAAGTTTGAGATAGCTTGTACACTGATTCACACATAGAATGCTTTTTATCCACGGGTGAAACCATGGGGCATGCATAGTCCACAATAAACGTGTTCATATTTGTTACCCGACTACGAAAAAGGAGGTTTCTGGTTTGACAGTCTACATGTTGGTGTATGGTTTTAATTACCTTAATAGCTGTGGTTATTAAGATATGTTTGCGTCATACATTGACCACGTGGTCACCAGCCGACCTTGGTTTCTCTATCGTTCACATTAATAAATTGTCGGAAAATTGTGACCAATTCGTACTAGTAGTAGGTATCATTATGGTCTGGCGGCTTATTTGAAAATTAGTAAATATTAGTCTCTATTATGTGAATCTACACTGCGTATTGTTTGCTGAGAAACCGCTGGTATAAGCAATTAAAGTATATAAATTATATTTATTAAGGCTCAAACAACCTTCGACCTTTTTGACAGGCCTGCTCTGTTGGTAGTAGCTCTGCCTTCTGAACTATAGGTTGTGGGTTCGATTCCCACTCAGGATAATCATTTGTGTGATGAACATCGATGTTTGTTCTGTGTCTGGGTGTTATATTGTATTCTATACATGTATTTCCAAAAAAAAAAGTATCTAAGTATTGTATAAGTTATCTGGTTCCCATAGTACAAGCTTTGCTTAGTTTGGGGCCGGATAGCGCTGTATGAAACGTCCTCAAATATAAAAAAAGATGCGTATTACGTAAAATAGCATAAGTTAGACATTGATGTAAATTCTATCGAAAATTGGAACTTGGAACTGGTTACAGTTCAGTTGGTGACGGTCACCGTTGGAGGTCACACGTGCCTTTTTACAGCAGTTCAGACAGTCTGGTCACGCGATTACTTGCCTATAGCATTATCTCTGAAACGTTATTTCAACTACGAAAACGAGTGTGCTTTAGACCACACGACTGAAGTAAAACTTCTTTACCTTAGCTCCAGTTATCGGCCGGTATAACTAACGTTTAATGTTAATGTCGCCATCTTAACAATTGTAAATTGTCATGTTACCGGATATATCAACATAGTAACACAATTTTTTTACTTTTTTATCATACATTCGTTCTCCTCGCATTCATCAGCTTACTCACCAAGTCAAGATGAACTTTTGTTAATATTAAAATCTAAATCAACAGGATATATCTGTCCCACTCTGTCCCCCTAAGTGGATGGGAATAAAAGGTTCTATTTGTTGTACATCGCTTACATAAGTATGCAGATACTACTACTTCCAAAATATACATCTTATTATTTATTAATTATATTGTCATAATTAACACCCATTTTCTTTTCTTTTCAGGTGAGTACCAGAGACCTTAACAATGCTTGCTTCAAGTACATAAGTATCTAAGTATATAAGGTAAGTAGTTTTAGATAGATAGATAACTCTTTGTTGTCTCACCAATGAAATTAACAATATACAAGAATAAAATAAATCTTACGTACTAGTGCAACAATAAGCCTATCGCTAGTAGCGATCTCTTCCATTTATTATTAAAACAATAACAAACAAAATACAATTGCGTTTGTTTTTGTTGTGATTGCAGTGGTTTACGTTTTGCGGCATAATTAAATCAGTGCAGTCTGCAGCAGATTGTCCAGTAATTGCTATTCTAACGCAATAAACAGTGGCGAGCGACGGCTGTGAGAGACGTGGGGTACCGTCGGCTTAGTAGCCTAGTGGACGTATTCGTGACACGGAAATTAAAATACATCGCTATCGATGTGGAAATCCCTAATATTTATTTTTATAAAGTCAAAGTCAAAAGCGCTATTGCAAATAGGCTATTTTTGGCATTTTTACAAGCAGTACTTAAAATTATGGTATTTTACTAAGCATATAAAATTACAAAGTGCTTATTGTTAAATAATATATAGCAAGCCCATTTATACACTATGAGTTTAAAAAAAGGAGTTCTCTTTCTCACTCCTAGTGCAAGCAATCCGGCACAATGTAAAATAGGAAACTCCGATCCGAATCTTTGATTACAACTGTAAAGAAGAAGTTACAAGAAAGTTTACAGTGATGTATTTTTTTTCTACTGTAATTAACAATATTTATAATTCATTACAGTTGAGATAATGAATTAATTACAAAATTAACTACCACGTCACAATCAGATGCAATCAGACTACGAATGTTTTGGTTATAAAAAAATCTGATAACAATAAAGGTAAAATTATAGCACTAACTTCTAACTGCCTAAGGATCGAGGCAAAGGAGGAAGGCAAAGATCATCATCATCACCAAACAGTCTGAAGACGTCCATTGCTGAACATAGGCCTTCCCCACAGAGCACCACTGAGCCGGCTGCTTGGCTTTTGTATCCATCGGCTTCCCGCGATTTTGACAAGATCGTTGGTCTACCTAGTGGGGGGCCTGTCTACGCTGCGTTTTCCAGTTCGTGGTTGTCACTCCAGAACCTTTCTTCCCCATCGGTTGCAGGCAAAGATGAAAAGGACAAATTCAAATAAAAATATATTAAGACCTATATTTTAGAACGCCGTTCATTCGTGATTAACTGTTCAAGCTTAGATTTTATATGTAACAGATTCATTCACCGATTCATGATTGAATCCGTTCTGTAATCGCTCTTACTCGTGTAGGTATAAAAGTTAAGGATGGTATAAAAATAGGTATGCGACTTTTTAAATAAAATTATTAAAAACAAACAAGGGCTCGCTATGCAAACTATCTTCTATCGATCTTAGAAGTTAATGTATTTTTTGTAATATTTAAATTTAAATTATTTTCCGAATGGTGTAAAATTTCAACTAGTAAATATTACTCTGCAATGTATTTACAGCGACCTCTTAACCACATGAATTCTATGTAAACATAGTGTACTATACTACTATAAGTGTGCTATTTGGTTACTGACTCTAATTTGCATAAGGCGGACCGCAGCGCTGCATTCGATTTATTGATGTTTGCGCCAATATTGTTTAACACTGTCAGGGGCAGATTCAATAAGATTCGCCTGCGAATAACTGATATGAACAGGTTAATGTTTGGTCTACAAGTAGAATTAACTTTAGCTTTCTTTTGACATAACAACGATGACTGTACCTAGTTGAGTATAAAGCAAAATGATTGCTTACTTTATCGAAACCAACATTCGATATTTTAAATCCGGGAAACTTGGAGTTCTCATAAATTGTGTATAAAACTAGGATGCGCTTTAAGTGACGAAAATATATTGCTTTTGTAAAATTCATTCTCTATTTTATGATGAAAAATGTCAGTGAAACCTCTTTATAGACATTATAGTAATATATTATAGTCACAATTTTCCAAAATTTGTATTAAATTTCGAAACTACACCGCACGTTTAATTCTCATTAAACTCCAAATAACTGTCATTAGTATATCCGTCACGTACGACCCAGTTAGTTTTTCCTGAAACCGCTGTACGCTTAGACTAAAACAATAAGAAAGACTGCACGCGTAACACTATGACGACTGATCGATTAATTTTGACATTTGAATATAGGTACCATTCGCCACATGATATTCTCAAATCCCACATTAATTTTCTAGAAATTACATTATTAACTGTGCAGAGTGTGACATGCAGAGCTTTATGATTTTGATTTCTAAGTTGCACTCACTACAGCTGTTATGGGTAGTCGTGACTCTTAAGATCAGGAAAACGACTATCTTGTCACATAATTTGTTTACATCAAAAATCCATGTGAAATTCACCTCTTACCAATCAATCTTTATTTATAATATCTTGGTACTAATAAAGAGTTTTGTTTTTGTATAACTGAATATTAAGACTAAGTATTTCTTTTATTGGCTTCACGCTCTCGATCTACTTGCGCCGTCTTTAGTCTGAGGCTGTATAGAGGGTTCGTTGATACACCCTCTAGCGGGCTCATTAGCCCGTAGTAATTAGTGGGTAAACTTAATTACTGGGGTCGGCTTCGCGGCGGCCAGCGGTACCTTTGAGATTTTGTTTTTCTTTTTAGTATGCTACGTTGGCGCTTATCTATTTTGTATATAGCGGTATATTAGTTTTTTTTTTCTTTACCCGTTTTGATTGAAAAACATTGCTTATTAAGACAGTGGTCTTGCTTGAGCTTTAATTAACCCTTAAAATAAGTTACTTGTTTTTTTATGTTAAGAAATTACATGATGATCTAGTCCTTCACCTGATGTTCAGCGACACGGCTGCCCATATAAGGTGCAATGTCACTCAAAATATAAAGTATAAAGTTTCGCGTGACACTGCACTGCCGCTCTTCATCCTAAGGTAGTATAATTATAAGATAAGTAGACTAAGATTAAGTCATAGAGTCTCATTCGCCCAGTGATTTCTCTATCTACATTGCCTTTCAAACTGGAACACAGTGCTTGCACATGCTTGACGGCAGAATAACTGGCAAAGCGGTGGTACCTACCTCGACGAACTTTGCAGAAAAGTCCTACCTAGTAACACTTGATCTTGTGAATTTAGTTTTATTTATATCGTGTTTATATATGCGACGTGATGATATAAGGTAGTCATCTACGATCATATCATTTTATAGTTTTATCATCAAACCATCCAAAAATATTTACATGTTGGTTGGAAGTCGTAAAAGAAAGCTACTACAGTTCGTAGCTTTCGATCTACGGGCAATTCGTAGCATAATTCCACCGGTAGTTCGTAGCACTAATCTACGGCCAGTTGGTAGCAGTATCTACGGTTACGTAGCGATCGCTTGACGGCCGAGAAAACTGACGATCGCAAACAATCTGCGCCAGTTGCAAATCATCCTGAGGAATTTTGCTTTCAGCTGCGAATTGCTTCTCGTATTTCACTTGGGTCATACTTGTTATTGGATCCCATTGAACGTTAACTAAACTGTTTGGTTTAAATATGAATGTTTTCTTTCATAGCTGGAAAATGTCCATTTATACTCGTAATACGAATTTTTGTACGAAAATGCCTACCAATGGACACTGTGGACATCCTTGTCGAACAATATTAGATAGGTAGGTATACCTGTAAACGATGCACCATGAATCCTCTTTCTCATAGCGGCTTTATATGCCCTTTTTAATAGATTCAACGCCGTGTGTCAAGATATGAAAAAAATATAACTTGTTTTTCCGGATTTTTATAATACCTTTAAAAGAGAGTAATATTCAAATCGAATCAAGGCCTCTGAAAGGAAATTAACTTAATATAATTTTATATACGATGTTCAAACGTCACCGTGTCCTTCATAAATATATGGCGTATAAGGGGGATAACAGATATTAGTAGAAAGATAGATAGAAATTACTTTTCCACGAGTGCTTATTGACTATCCGTCCTTCCGATCGGTAAAGTTCGCTGGGGTCACCACTTGGATGGGTGACTGCTACAATAAACGGTACCGTGCTTTGGAAGGCACGTTAAGTCATTGGTCCCGATTGTTAATGTAAGACAACTGTCGTTAAGCCAAGTCAGAGTCTTCAGGCGGCTTAACAATTCTACCACCATGACTGAATTAACTCCTCAAAAAGCCTATAATTATCTAGTGAATAAATAAGATTTCGATAAATATAAATATACAAATAAGTAAAGGCTAACGATCACATACATAGATTCTAGACCCTAACTAGCATTCCCTGTATCTAGGGACCCAGGAACAGAAAAAATAAGGATAACAAACTACAATAATGTTGTAAGACCACATTCATCTCCTACTTTTAGCAGAACCCAATTTTCCGAAGCTACTTCGTTGTCAGACCCTACCTAAAGTTATTTCTGAATTCAATTTCAAGTTACACACGAATATGCCTCGGAGAGCATTTAGATAATAAATGCTGCGAGTTTGTCAGGGGGAGCATATCCGAGCGTATCCAGGCATGAACTCATGGACCACCTGTACCTACTCAGTGCTTTAAGGACGACACTGCAGTAGCGAATCTTTGTGGTTGTTCTTAGCCTATATAGATAAAAAGATAAAATGTATTGTACACACGTACCATAGCATACTAATAAATAGTATAACAAATTTACTTAATAAGTGAAACCTTCCTCCGAGACCTTTCAAAACGTCCTCGAAACTTTTATGTTACCTTCAAACAGCGGCAACTGCGCAAGTTGGTACATTATTAACTTGTCTAACACGTGTCCTTAACATTCAAAGAAATATCCTGAAGAGTAGACATGTGTTGTATGCTGACTGGCCTTGGTAGTAACCCTGCTTTCTGAACAGTAGGTTGTGGGTTCGATTCCTACCAAGGACAAACATTTGTGTGATTTACATCGATGTTTGTTCTGTGTCAGACCTCGGCGTATAGCCCAACCATCTGTACGCATGTATGCATGTATAGCATGTGAAATCTATACATATAAAATTCAAAGTCCTGACTTACTGACTGAATAACTTATATATCAACGCACAGCCTAAACCGCTGGTCTTAAAGACTTGAAATTTTGAGGGTGTATTCTTTGTAAAGTGTGGGTATCTACTAAGGAAGGATTTTTTGAAATTCTACCCCTAAGAAATAGGTGGTTGAATTATTTTCCTATAGGCCACACGGGCGAAGCCGCGGACAGAAGCTCGTAATACATAAAATATGTATATACCTATGTTAATAAAAAAAAAGTTTTAGTTCTCAATACGAAAAGAGATGTTATATTGTCTATGACTATATCGTAAACGCAACTGGTAAGTTTACGGAATCTTTAACTACTTCATAAGAATTAAAGGTACTGTAATAAAATACTTTATTTAGATAAAGTATTAAATATAACTCAAAGGTGACTGACTGACTGACTGACTGACATAGTGATCTATCAACGCACAGCCCAAAACGAACGATGAACGGATCGGGCTGAAATTTGGCATGCAGGTAGATGTTATGACGTAGGCATCCGCTAAGAAAGGATTTTTCGAAATTCCACCCTTAAGAGGATGAAATAGGTGGTTGAATTATTTTCCCATAGGCCACGCCGCGGGCGAAGCTGCGGGCAGAAGCTCGTTTGTATATATAATAACTACTACTACTAATAACTTTACAAGAAGTACTTAATTAGGTACTCCTAGTAAAGTTATTATATACGTAAATACCATTTGTAAGCTGTTAGTTCTCTCATCGTTACTTCGAAAGACATTTTCCTCACAAACATCCATATTTCGAAAAACAAACACCCTGAGGAGTCAACATGGCGGACGGAAACGCAAAATCAACAGACAGATTAAAATCCATCTTGTGTTTATCCACGGGTAATATCCGGCGGAAATACGTACTCATTTTTATACGCTAGAGTTGTGTCCCTGTAGTTTATTTTAAAATGTATGACTCGTATTGAATTCGTTATTTTTTCATTTTTATGACCTTCATTAGTCACAGAATAATTAATAGTACTAGATAGTGCAGAGCCGGAACTTCTGCCCGTGGCTTCGCCCGAGTGGCCTTAAGTAGTTAGTAGTAGTAAATAGATAATTCAACCACCCATTTTACCCTCTTAGGGGTGGAATTCCGAAAATCCCTTCCTTACTTATAATAATGGATACTTACACTTTACAGAGAACACACCCTCCAAATTTCAAGTTTGTAGGACCAGCGGTTTAGGCTGTGCGTTGATATATGTCAGTCAGTCAGTCAATCAGGACTTTGAATTTGATATATATAGATACAGGATTATATTTAATTAATTTTTTAACTTATTTATTATTTAATTTATTAATATATTCAAATATATAATACTTAATATTGTCGCGTATTATGACAATTTTATTGATAAAAACGTGTATATACGTGTAATAGAAAGTGAAAAAATATCTGCTTTTGGAAGTATTCAACCAAAAATCATTTGTTTTAGTCATATGAGTTATGACCTAAAAGGTTTTGGGTGAATAAAAAATAACCCTGTGTACTCGTACGTTAGTTGAATAACTCTGTATAGTCTGTTGTCCAGCCGTCGTTGTTTGAGAACCTTTTTTTTGATGGGGAAATGCCCTCGCACTTTCCTTAATTAAATTCGCAATTAAATTAAATTAATTCCTATGACACCTACCAGTTTCATGTAGGCAGACATTAGGTAAGGATTAGTCTTCGTTTACAGCAAACAGTCTCATTCATCAGCGTGTGATCGTTTCTGTAACGAGGCTTCGCATTTCAAATTACACTGTCTGCGCCCGCCACCCTTGATTGTTTTCATCACTTCTACTTTATTTCAAGACTCACTTACACTTATATAGACTTTAGTATATGACACAGATGCTTTTACAGAAATTTGTAGCAAGTATTTTTTTATTTATCTAAAGGTGCTTCGCTGTACGTCGGATGCGAATTCAAATCCCATTCATGAGAAAAAAACTATATTTAAGGGAAAAAAGAAGTATAAAAATTTATATGTTCATTTAAAAGTAGTGTCACAACTTATAGGTAAATCTAAAAGTAGTGTAACAATTTAAATGTACATCTAGAAACGCGGGGCGTTTTTTTTTCAGATAATAATATTACAATTTTAAAACAGAATATAATATACTAGCGACCCGTCCCGGCTTCGCACGGGTGTACATTTATTTTTTAATTTTTTTTTTACACTTTAGGTAACATTATTGTAGTTTTAGTATTGATCCTTATTTTTTTTCTTCCTATTATAATAATAGCCTATATTAAACAGTGATAGAGTAGCATTCAAATGGTGAAAAAAATGTTTAAATCGGTCAGTACTTTTTGAGCCAATTGGTTACAAACATAATTATATACAAATATTTCTTTTTTTATGATATAAGTATAGAATACAAAAAATATTAGATTTAGATTAGGTACTATGTACTAAATTTAATGTAACTCTAAATAAGTAACATTTTTTTCGACAGTAAAGCGTTCGGCAATCATAGCTTGTATAATATTACCACATTGTCCTAAATTTCAATGTGAGTTTGACGTTTAATTTCCCTTGCAGCGGCTCACGCGTTTTCTGTCTATTCAACTACAATGGGTGCCAAAAAACTTTGTTTCGTCAAAAACGTTTGAAAAATATCGTATTTGCATTATTTTTGACGGTTCATGAAACAATATCATGATATAAATAAATCAACAAATCCTGAAACAAAGAAAACCATTTTCATTTTCTTAAATACGCGTTACTAAAATAACTTTCACATTTTTCCGTAATGATGCCACAAACCCTTGAATGTATGTTATAAAGAACTTCACATTTGACGAGCATTTGTAATTTCTAAGCTGTGACAACGAGTCTCAGAATTGCTAACATGTTTTTTAATTTAAAAAACAACAACAGAGTAATGAGAAAATACTTCACTCAAAGGGTAAATTGTAATACGAAATAAGGAAAGTTTCGCTCCGTCCTCTGCAGAAGAATTTTAATAAAAAAACCGCGCAGCAAGCGACGATATTCAACTACATAATGGAAAAAGTTGTCAATACAATATAATTAAATAACTTACTTTATTGAAAAAAGTTACGGTACATTTTGTAATGTAAGTTTTTTCTAGTTATACTAAAGTAAATAACGAAAATGAGATATTATTGGATGATGCCTCATGTATGTTTTAATTTTAATAAAATGGTATGACTAAGTGGAAAAAGCAAAGTTCAGTAATTTCATTCATTCATCAATTTATTTGCGAGTTTGGTTTTTTTTTCTAGCTGACTATATTGACTGACGCTTGATTGGACAAAGAGTTAGTGACAGGAACAAAAATTTGGTTTACAATAACAAGCTACGATGTATATTGAATAATAAATAATAAACAAGAGTTTAATTTACGATAATAAACAGGATTTGCTTGTGAGGGTTTATTTACAGGTATCAGGAATGGAATTTATCAATTTATTTATTTATTCATTACATATATATATATACATATAACATTAAAAGTCCTGACTGACTGACTTATATATCAACGCACAGCCTAAACCAATGGCCCTAGAGACTTGAAATTAGGAGGGTGTGTTCTTTGTAAAGTGTTGGTATCCATTAAGAAAGGGTTTTTCGCCACGCCTAAGAGGGTGAAATGGGTGGTTGAATTATCTATGAAAATTTATTTCGTTTCTTATAGGCCACGCGGGCGAAGCCGCGGGCAGAAGCTAGTTTACCATAAAGCATAACATTGCGGAACAGTCTAATGCGTTACATTTTTTATTAAATGTTATAACGATTATATTATCTAAATGAACACTGAACAACTCGTTGTCATCTTCGGTTTCCTGTTGACATTTATAACCTGAGTGTCTTCAACGCCAGAGTGAATAGGTAGCTGCTTCGGCTACACCGTGGCTTATGATAAGGTAAGTTGGTGATCAAACTTAAACATAACGACTAAAAAACAACTGTCAGCTCTTGGTTTGGTGGTTGAGCAGGTCGGCTCATATCTCGAGGGCGGCGGGTTCGATTTCCGCGAAAGGTCAAGTATTTGGGCACAGAAAAAAGCATAAATACTTGTTCTGAGTCTGGGTGTTGTAGGTCCTCTTAGTTCTTGGGAACAGGGTAACCTAGTTAGGGTCCAGGATCAATGTATGCGTTATTATAATTGGTTAAGTTGTGAGATACGCTAGAAACTTTGTCTATTACAATCTATGTAGCAAATTGTTACGAATTTAGCGTTGCGAATCGCAGTGGCCTTGATTCTCGCTTTTCATTTTATTGTACGTACGAGAGACTAAACGAAATTACTTTACGTTTACGTTTCGATGGGGTATGGCTTGTGAACGAGAAAATAACTTTTACAGCCACTGTGCTTTCGTCATGTTCGTTTGATGACTTATTTTGTAAGGGCGTTTTATAACAAGGCAAGGCGCTATTGTATTTACGTACATTGGTATGGATGAAATAAAAACTGTATCAATTGCGATGTGAAAATATATCGAATTTCTTCAGTAAAACTTCTGTACGCACTCTTGACTTGGGAAGTAAGCTGGTGAATTCGTAAGGATGCGAACGGAAGTTGAGAGTTGTTGGTTCACGTAGGTCTCCCTTATCAACATAATCAACATAATAAAGTGTATTATTATGTTGGCATGCCCGGTAAAATGATAACTTACAATTGTCAAGATGGGGACATTAACATTACACAAAGCAAAAACAAAGTTACATCTGCCGATAGATGGAGAAGTTTTACTTTAGTCGTGTGGTCTAAAGCACACTCGTTTTTTTAAAGAACTATAATAACTTTCACACAAAAAACTGCATATCCATTGCTGCGTGTGGTAAAATGTTGCATACAGATTTCGGACACCAACTAGATCAAGATAGTATCTATTTTTATCCCGCGTAAAAACGGGTCAGTTGCAAATAAATATAGTTAAATGTGAGGCACAGCGTAGGGAAAGGCAAAAAGATAGGGGAAAAGATAAATGAATGGGATGGTGAATGAGCTTCATCGCCATCCCATCCATTCATTCTTTTCGCGTCCCCCATCTTTTTCCGTCGTGAATGTCAAAACATTGTTGCCGTCACATAAATATAATATGTCACCCTCCGAACCGCACTCATTAGTGGGAAGTAGGGTTGTACTTAGATCGGATCGGAGTTTTCTGTTCTGCATTGTGCCGGATTGCTGGCACCAGTAGTGAGAAAGAGAACTTCTTTTATTTCAAACTCATATTTTGTAATGGGCTTGCATATAATATTTCGCAATAAGCACTTCGTAATTCTATATTCTTAGTACGATAACTTAATTTTAAGTACCTAATATAATTTGAACTAGTATAAATGCTAAAAATAGCCTTCTTTGCACGTGTATTTAAGGAAAATTTCAAAATTGTTATATACACGCTTGTTATTTGTGTTGACGGGATGTAACGGTGTTAAAACAGTCCAAACTCCTACACCAAAATACTATAGGTTCCACAGTATACAGGATAAGGTAAAATTTCATGTGCGTTAGCGTGTCAATTTTCTGTACGAGTAATAAAAATACTAGGTCTTATAACCAGCAACCTAAAAGAAACACTTAAAACCAGCCGCAACCTTTACGTCATAAAACGAACTGGAGCAACCCTTTTGCAGATAAAAATAAAACTGCAGTAGGTACTACGACATGCGCTCGCACGCTTGTAGAACTTTGCTGGCACTCAGTTTAAATTACATTTCCCCAATAAACGAGAAACAGGAATGCACGACCAAAGTATAGCACAGCCCGTATTGTACGACCCGGAGTTGGTGTACATGGCTTCCAAATACCTGGTCATGAAATATAGTTTTCACCAATTTTGGTACAGAAAATAATGTACTGCCCGTATCGTACAGTCTGGGAATCCGTGCACATGACTTTGAAATACAGGGCTGTGCAATACAGGCCGTAAAATATTGGCCTCGAAATAATAATAATAACGCCCAACGATCACATACATAGATCCTGGACCCTAATTAGGATTCCCTGTATGACCCAGGAACTACGAGGACCATGGTCCCACAACACCCAGACTCAGAAAAAGTATTTGCGTTTTTTTTCTGTGCACAAATACTTGTCCTGCCGCAAGAATCGAACCCGCTGCCTTCGAGCTATGAGCCGACCTGCTCAACCACCACACCACAGAGGCTGTCATATGAAATATCAACACTAACCGATATGCACAGCCAGGAATGTACAGACCGGAATCGGAATCCAACCCGGTTGGTATCCGATTTCGGGCTGAAGAGATTCTATATTTGTCTAAACAAACATAGAATCTCTACTTGTCATAACTTTTACGTAGTTGTCGCTCAATTTTTTTTGTCTTTATGTAGTATATTTGAAATACTTAACTTTTAAACTACCATGCCTACTGTCACACAATCTCATGTCCAAATTTACCTATTATCTTTTACAACCAACTTACATAAAATAAAGACAAACTATAGCTAAATATAAGAATAAATGTACAAACCAATGCTTTAGTACGAATCTGTCCTCACAATCAAATACTAGCAAATTATACTACCAGCTTTAACTTCACGCCTCGCTGTACGTAAATACATGGCACTCCCTACAGACGACATCGAATTCCCTACAAAGGCAAATACATTTACCTCCCTACAAAGGCCAGTCAAATTGGACCGTAGCACGTAGGTGCTACAGGTGCTACAGATCACGGCTACGGCGTAGTGCTACGGAAATATCAACATTGCCGAAAAATAAGGGATGAAGTAGGGGTAAATAACACAGCATTTTCAGTTTATCGTGTGAATTTACTGAAATGCCTGAACCACTCAATCTGTTGTAGACATACCCAAGTTTTTAGTTTTATATTGCTCAGTGAGGGTAAATATCGCTTTGTATCGCATCTCGCTGGTGCCGCCCGTCAGTCTCAATCTTGTGCGCGATACAAACGCTGCGAAATCGGAAAACTCCACCTTTTCTCAATTTAAAGACATTTCTGAACCTCGCGAGTGACGTGAAGGCTGCCAAATCTGCCACTGTGAAAGTGCTTTTGTGCTACTTTCCACTTGGACGGTACCGTCGTCACCAAGATACGAGCTGCAGTCCGAGCTGCTGGTGAGTTGGCTTACATTCTTACCTACTTCTCACTGAGCTCTATTTGTGATGTTCTTTTGCCTTGGATGTATCCATCCTCAAAATAACGCACCCTGGAATCGCGGAAGTGCCCAAACACAATCCTTTTGTAAGAATCGCACTTCACACTAGTATTATAAATGTTAAAGTTTGTTTGTGTGTTTGTTGTCTCTTTATTTTATTTTATAGGTGCACATAACAGATCATAGAAAATAAATTAATAACAACATGATTTAAAAATTACATAATGAACAACTCTATAATCCAATCACACACGCACTCTGCCTGATTTAATACAGAGCTAATTACATACCTATCATTAAAACGATAAAAAGACAATGAAAAAGTAAAGCAAACGAGTATAACTTAAATAATCAACCTTAAATAGAACTTAGTTAAAATAATAATACACTAATTCAAGTAACATTATGGGAAGTAAATAATTATATACACAATATACATAAAATTAATGATATAAATAAGAGGAATACTTCTATAGATACATTATACACCTTCAGTGCATTTGAAAAAAGGAAAGGATACTAAAATAACAAAATAAAAATATCGTTGTTAACTTCACTGCAACGGCTGAATGGGTATTAATACAATTTGGAATGAAGATAAATTATACGTTGGATTACCATATAGAATACTTTACCTTATTTTGAACCCATTTTTACGTTTACCTACAACCATGGTGCTTCATTAAATTTATTATGTTTTGTTATAGCTGCGATATCTGTGGGCGGAAACGATTCGATTTTTGCCGACTTTAAATAGAGAAGAATTCTAAGTTGCTGAATATTCTTTTTTAATTGTGTGTATAGGTACGTTAATCATCACACTAATATTAAAAAGGCGAAAGTTTGTATGTGTGTATGTTTGTTAATCCTTCACGCTCAAGCGGCTGAATGTATTTAGATGAAATTTGGTACCAAGATAGCTTATACACTGGATTAACATATAGGCTACATTTTATCCCGGAAAAGTGAAATTTCCCGTGGGATGAGCAAATAATTAAAATGCTTTTCATCCAAACCGCGGAAACCGCGGGGCGCAACTAGTTTTCTATATTTTAAAGCTGATTTGCATAATTCTCATTTTATTCAATAGTGAAATTTTGAATTGGGCGACACCATTATCTTCATGAGAGGTAAATAGAGATATTCAAAGAGGAAAAGAAAGTAAATGTATGTATATTCTCATATTCTTCTATATTTTGCATATCATGGACTGTATCAATAATCAAATAAAAGCAATAAAAGAAAATTAAACCATGATTTTATCAAACAAATCAGAACTCTACCCTTTGACCCCGCAATTCAAGAACCGCTCGTTTCATTTGTGCCACGATTCGTTTACTCCGAGTATTTTACCCCCGGCGTCCAATCATACCCCAAGCTATACCTCGCACTGAGTCGAGGTGGAGCAAATCGTTTTTGTACACTTGAGCGGAGTTACATTATTAACATTGTTTAGTAACTACACTTCTGTGAAACGAACTACACGTTGACAGTTCCATTGGATTGTGTAATACCTATTTGGCCTATCCATTGTCGGAAAAAATCACCGAAATTTTGGCTTTAGTTAAGTTTGGGTTAGAGAAACGACAGTGAAGTTTAAAGAAGAAGTTTAAGAAATTTAAACCGTACCCTACAGAGCGACATATTCGCATAAGCGAAAAAGCTCTTTAAATATGGAATAAAAAATAAAAAAAACTACACGTCTACTCAAAATAGTGAACTATTTGGAAAGCTTTCTATATTTTATTTTATTTCATTCTCAAAGCAAAATTTATAACTAATGTTAATACCTAACCTTTGGAGGGACAATATCAAATGCAAAAAAGTCGGTGGTGTATAACAATTTAAAATCTAATAACAATAATATACGTTTATTTATACAAAAGGCTTTGATTACGATAATCCAAAATAAAAGGTGGCGATGCGCTTATATATATAATAGTATTCTATCATTTGTGCGCTCCGATTACAATAATATTAATATAAATATATATATATATATATATATATATATATATAATTATTTATTGCGCGTTAGAATGATGTTAAGGCAATAATTATGAGTATCAATAGTGACAATATCAGCAATAAAAATAAAATAGACTAAAAATTAAAAGCTAAGTAAATTAGTTTCACCTTATACGAGTACTAATATGGAAAACTAAAAATGCTTGTAATATATGCCTTCAGGCAATACGGTTAAGGATTCTCCGTATTCTCCATGTTTGTCTCTACGTTTTAAACAAATTATTTGTTCCTCATAAGCCGCTTATTCGTCCATGTCTAATTTCACCCTCAGGATAAGGCGTCACAATAGATTGGGAATTCCCACAATGGCTTGAGAAACTCCCAAGTTATGCCTCGCAGCGTTCCCAAGTCCCCGGGATTAGTTCCCAGCTCTCCCTCAAAAGGGTAAGCTTAGAAAACTCCCTCAAAAGGGGTATATAAGTTCGTTTACTCTTTGAATGATGGGAAAGAGGCTATTAAAGTTACGTAAAATTTTAATTAATAACATGGATCTTAGAAGGGCAAAATAGATGAAGAAAGTGGAGAACTTTTAATTGTGATCCTTTAAGTACAGTTGGCCCGAGAAATGCTTGAAAAGTTTTTCAATGTTATGCAAATTGTAATACATCGTGACGACAACTATGCTATGGAAATAATAAGTAAATGCTTTTGTACAAACCCGACTTATAATGAATAAAAGTGAATATGATTTTGATCATGAACAATTTGTTCTCATTTAGACAAAATAAAATTAAACTAAGGCTGCGTTACACCATATTGCTGGTTAAAATTCTAACCATCTTTAACTATGAAATTTAAACATTTTTTTGTTACACGTGTGTTATGTGTACCCCCTGCCTTACCCTCAATAAAGTGCTGATGCAGCTACTTCGCAACGCCGTGGCATCATCGCGCTCCGGGCATCAGTCTGAATCGATCGCCGAGACAGCTCACACCTTGGCTCCGGTAATTAAAATCATTTACGCGGTTGTCAATTAATAATTTTAGTTTTTAAAAAGTGTGTCCTACCTTGGACACACATAAGTGGCGCAGTCTTGTGGATGTTTTCTGTGTCTAAAAACGGACTTTTCGAACATCAAAAGTACGTAAATAGTGCACGGAAAGTGGACCTATTATCCTAAGAACATAAGTGATTTAAGAAGTGATTTATATAATACCATTCCGTTTTATAAAAACAAAATGTACGTGACAATGCTGATCCTGTAAGTCCAGATCCTTGTCCTTATTTTATATGTATTGTCTATTATATGACTTACTTACTTGATTTTTGTTGACTATTTTGAGTTGTCTAGAGTAGCGCTCTGTAAAGTCGTAAATTATAGAGTACCTAGAGTAGGACTCTACTTTGAAAATAAAAATAAAATAATAAATCGGTTATTATACTATTATAGTTCAACGCAGTATCATTTGTTTTATCGTAAAATAGTGATATTGGTGATTGCTTAATCTTAAGTTTGTTTGAACGCTCTACATTTATCGAAAATGGAGGCAGCGGCTTTGAACATGTTTAAATCAGCTATTGATATAGTTCCAACTTATGATGGGAACCCAAATCAATTATATAGATTTGTTGAAACTGCTGAAACGATCTTGTCTCAGTTTTTCATAGGAAGTAGTGCTGATACTTTTCAAAATCAGCTAGTTTTAAATAGTGTTATAGGAAAGTTGAGAGGAAAAGCGGAACAAGTGATTAATATTAATGGTGCTAAGACCTGGATAGAAGTAAAACGTGTGCTTTTACAGCATTTCTCAGACCAGAGAGATGAAAACTCTTTGACTAGGGATTTAGTGAATATGAAACAGGAAAATGATGATGCTCAGGGATTTTATAATCGATGCATGCACATACTCAATACATTAATTAATTATGTAAATCTGCACGAAACTACCGCTACCGTAAAAGAGTGTAAGCGTTTATTCTTTACGTCACAATGCCTCAAAACATTCTTAGCCGGTCTTAAAGAACCATTAGGGTCAACCATCCGAGCCATGAGACCAGCTGACTTACCAACTGCTTTGCAATATATTAAAGAAGAGGAAAATATAAATTATTTACGTAAGGGTAATACTGTGGTGCAACAACACCCACCGAGTAAACCAGTATTCCCCCAAAATAAACAAAACCTTCATATGTTTAAACCAAGGCCGATACCTATGTTTAATAATAATCAGAATAATTTTACCAATCGTCCAAATTATTTTACTAACCAACGACCTATTCATCAAAATCAGGGGCCGTCTCAATATTTTAATAATAACCAACAAAGACCTATTTATCAGGCAAAACCTGAACAATCTCCTAGTAACGTAACACGACCACAGCCTATGAGTGGAATATCATTCCGGTCTGCTAACCGACCACCCTTTGTGCAAAACCGTGGCTTTAACCAACCACTACAACAGCAAAATCCTAATTTTTCACTGCATGCTCAAGAAACTTCCCCAGTGTATTATTATGACGAGAATAATTATTATTATGATGATTATTGCCCAGATAATTATGATCCGTATTATAATGAAAATATTGACTACGCTCAATATTGTGAAACTCCTGAACAGATTTCTGAACAAAGCGTTCCTTTTAACGAAACGCCCATTCAACAAAACTACGATCAAAATTTTCGCGAGGGTTCGAATCCCAAAAACCCGCCATAATTGAAGTAAATGCCCATATAAAAAGAGAATTACCGTATATCGAAATAAAAAACCCACCTCTAAAATTATTACTAGACACAGGTGCAAATCAAAGCTTTTTATCCCCGGATGTAATACAAAGGTATTATTCTAACATACCTCTAATACATGAACCATTTCAAGTCACTAACCTACATTGTACAACGAACAATCAGTTTGCTATAGAGATCCCGTTGTTCGACGAATTCGCTGATAAGAAAACTGCGAAGTTTTTTGTTTATAAGTTCCACAACGTCTTCGATGGACTTATCGGTTATAAACAACTTGAACAATTGAAAGCTAAGGTCGATTTAGAGACTAAACAATTGGTGACAGGAAATGCTATTAATCCAATTTTAATTTATGAATCAGGAATTAAAAATTTGTTTGAAGGATTAGTGAAAGCCAAGTCGACTCACATTATGAAAATGCCCGTTACTATAGAAAATGCTGACGTATTTTTGCCTGAAACAGTAATAAATAAATGCATTATTTCTTCTTCAATTTCGAAGTCAAACCAAGGGTTTGCATATTTTGAAGTGTATAACCCTACCGAAAATGACATAATAATTAGTCTCATATCACCATTAGAGGTTTACAGCCTAAAAGAAAATTTTGAAATTCACAGTTTAGAAACTACACGAACTAACGTAGAATCCATTATTCAAACCGATCATTTAAATGAAGAGGAAAAACATCAGCTGTTAAATTTATGCCAAAAATATTCTGACATTTTTCACGACGAAAATGAACCTCTTACGTTCACAAACCAAATAAAACATAGCATAAAAACAACCGATGAAATACCTATCCATACCCGCAGTTATAGATATCCTCATATACATAAAGAAGAAGTTCAAAATCAGATACATAAAATGCTAGCTCAAAAAATAATTCAACCCTCTGATAGTCCATGGTCATCCCCTATTTGGATAGTACCTAAAAAGCCAGATCATACAGGCAAAGTTAAATGGCGTCTTGTAGTCGATTACCGTAAATTAAATGAAAAAACCGTATCTGATAAATACCCAATTCCAAACATCTCTGATATATTAGATAAATTAGGACGATGTCAGTACTTTAGTACAATCGATCTCTACAGCGGATTTCACCAAATTGAGATGAAAAATGATGACATTCCGAAAACTGCATTCTCCGTAGAAGGTGGTCATTACGAATATCTTCGTATGCCATTTGGTTTAAAGAACGCACCATCCACGTTTCAACGCGTTATGGATAATGTGCTTAGAGGTCTCCCAAATGTTATAGTCTACTGTGATGATATTATCCTGTATAATGTCAGCCTGCAAGAAGCTATTGTCAATACAGAAAACGTATTCCAACGACTTAGTGAAGCTAATTTTAAAATTCACCCCGAAAAATCAATGTTCTTGAAAAGAGAGACACCTTTCTTGGGCCATATCGTAACACCTGATGGAATCAAACCTGACCCGAAAAAGGTGGATGCTATTTTGAGATATCCAATACCTAAAACCCAGAAAGAGATAAAATCATTCCTCGGTTTACTTGGATATTATCGCAAGTTTATTCCAAACTTAGCCAAGCTAACAAAACCGTTAACATCATGTCTTAAAAAAGGAGCTAAAGTCGAACTGACCCCACAGTATGTCAACTGTTTTAAACTGTGTCAAAACATCCTGACCAACGACCCAGTATTACAGTACCCAGAATTCGATAAAGAATTTAATCTTAGAACGGACGCATCGAATTTTGCTATAGGCGCAGTTTTGTCCCAGGGAGCAATTGGATCCGATAAGCCGATTGCTTACGCTTCTCGGACTCTGAACGACAATGAAATAAACTATAGTACAATCGAGAAAGAGCTGTTAGCAATTGTGTGGGCAACAAAGTATTTCAGACCTTATTTGTTTGGACGTAAATTTAATATTGTAACTGACCACAAACCACTACAGTATTTGTTTAATTTGAAAGAGCCCAATTCCCGTCTCATACGATGGCGTTTAAAATTAGAAGATTATGACTATAATATAACTTACAAAAAAGGTACTTCCAACACAAATGCCGACGCCCTTTCAAGAATAGAAATACAAAACAATGACTTAACTTCAATTCTCATAAATTCCGACGACGAAAATATAGCAGATGAAAATATGTCCTTGATTGCCAATGTTAACACAGAACTACCTATATTAGATGAATTAGATGAGCTTAGTCAAGTCCAGTCAGCTGACGAAAACCCAATTCTTGACATACCTATCTCAGAACTTGCAATCAATACCAGTAATAATCAACTGTTTATTGAAATAGTGCATCATTCACCTGCAAAAACCTATGGAAAAGAAATCTTTCCTGGAAAGAAAAGAATTTATGCACAAATATCTCGAAATAAATTAGAAGCAGAAATAATATCGCTATTTAAAGAATACATGTCCCCGAAACGAAAATATGGCATATACATTTCAGACACAAGTTTTATTCCCAACATAACAGTAATTTTACAGAAAACTTTCAAAAATTCAGCATATAAATTAACCTTTTTTAAGAAAAAGCTTGAAGACGTTACTGACAAAGATAGACAATTACAACTAGTAAAAAACTTACACGAAGGTAAGACAAACCATCGTGGAATCCATGAATTAGAAGAAAGAATTAAAAGAAATTATTATTGGCCAAATATAACTAAATTCGTAACTGAGTTTATTAGTAATTGCGAAATATGTCAAACATGTAAATATGAAAGAAAACCAAACACACAACGCTTTCAAATTGTACCAATTCCTAACAAACCATTTGAGGTGCTACACGTCGATACACTCTCAGTAAATGGACAAAAATTTCTGACAATAATTGACACTTTTTCAAAATACGCTCAAGCCTACCCATTAGAAAGTATGACAGGTATTAGTGTATTGAAAGGTCTCACTATATTCATGACTCATCATGGCTTGCCCTTGTGCCTCACGACAGATTCTGGCACAGAGTTCAAGAACCTGCCCTTGAAAGAATTTGCTAAGTTGCATAAAATTAACCTACATTTTATCAGTGTCAATAACCCCGAATCAAATGGACCTATTGAACGATTTCATTCAACCATCTTAGAACACATCCGAATACTAGGCCAAACCAGGCCTGAACTTTCAACAAACGAATTAATGCTGTACGCCGTTTTAGGCTACAATAACTCTATTCATTCCGTAACAAACGAAAAACCCATTGAAATTATAAATGGTCACATAGATAGTATAGATCCGTTTGACATGAATCTCGAATCAGCATATTTGCAAAGTTACGTTCAGAAGCATAAAGAAATTACTAGAGACCTATACTCGATATTGAATAAAACTCTTCAAGAAAAACGAGCCATAGCCATGGAAAAACGTAATGAAAATCGTCAACCACCTCTTGTTTATGCGGAAAATACCCATTTTTATTCAAAGAACCCACTGGCGGTTCGACATAAAACACAACCTCGCTATTTAACAAGAAAGGTCAAGAAGGACCTCGGTATAAAAGTCTTGGATGTAAAAGATATCTCTTATCATAAACGCAATATAAGAAGACCTCTTGGTAATCAAATAACTGTGTTGCAGGATTGCCCTAGCGACGCACCAGGCAGTCCAGGGCCAAGTACCTCAAGTGTCCCTGACCCCGCTAACCAATAATCCAGGCATATTGCCATTTGACTTAGGTTTTGCGAAAATACAAAAAAGCGAACACGTTTTCGTTCATTACTTAGACCTAGATATAATTAAGAATAGTATTAGTAGCTTAGAAAACCATATAATCGCATTTATAGAATATATTAAGCAAGCGGACCCACGCTATTTTAGTAACTTTTTAGTGTCTAAGCAAATATTAACCGATAGATTAAGTCATATAACTTTAAAGTATAATTCTATTAGTAGCTCTAGCTCTAGATTTAAGAGAGGACTTATAAATGGTCTGGGTTCCGTAATAAAGAGCATTACCGGAAACTTAGATCACGATGACGCTATTGAAATTACGAACGCTATCTCCACTTTGCATAAAAATCAAGAAATTATTCAAAGTTCATTTAATAAAGCCATTTCATTGAATAAAAACCTACTGACGGCTTATAACTCAACGATTACAGCAATCACCAACAATCAAAACAAAATATACCTAAAGATTAATGAAATAGTCAGAGAAATCAACATGACAAATTATAGACTAAATGATTTTATAAAGATGGTTAGCTTGTTCGACTCGTTAAAAATAAATTGCCAGATTATTCTAGATTCGCTTATTTCAATAGAAAATTCACTTTCATTTTCTAAGCTAGGCATTGTTCATCACGATATTCTATCATACGAAAATATTAAGTATATCTCTGATATGCTAACTACTCTATACAACTCCGACGAGCTAATTGTAAACAAACTCACCGACTTCGGACATTATTATGACCTACTTGAATCTGGATCTTATTACGTTGACAATACGATCGTTTTTGTATTAACGTTTCCTATTATGTATAAAAATAAATATTCCTATTATCACCTTTATCCTTCACCAACTATAAATAACTCTATTATTATCCCTCCTAAACCCTACCTGGCAATGGATGAAGAACGCTACCAATACATGGACAACATATGCAAAAAGTTTCAAGAAGTTTACTTTTGTCACGAATCTATATACCAGTATTCGAGCAAAAACAAGGATTGTATATACCAACTGATAATGGCTCAAGAAATCTCTAAGTGTCTATATACTACATTCAAAAGCTCTACAGAAATATGGCAAAAGCTCGACGACAAGCACTACCTACTGACAAGTACCTCGAAAACAAAGATAAAACTTGATTGTAACGGCGAGAGTCACAGTTCTATACAAGGAACATTTTTAATCGAAATACCGGAAAGCTGTAGCGTCTCTACAAAGCTCAATATTATGAGAAACCTAAGGAATAAACTACAAGGTCAACCAATGAAGCTGTTATCCTTTGAACTATCGAACATAACCATAAAAAATATAAACCAGCCTCTGATGATTGAAAATGTTGAGCTCGGTCGGCTCTATGAGTTGGAAACTTTAGTAGAGAAAGAAAATGCAATTCATTTAGAAACGGCAACAACATCTACTACTTTTAATTACTGGACTCTACCTATTTACATTATTCTATGTGGAGCTGGAAGCTTTCTACTCTACAAGAAAATAAGAAAATTTAGAAGCCGTAGACCTGCTGGACCTGCGGAAAACCTGGAGATGCAGCCTACGGGACCTCAGCCCTTTTTCATGAGGACTTGAAAAATGGGCCTCTGTCTTAACGAGGGGGATGTTATGTGTACCCCCTGCCTTACCCTCAATAAAGTGCTGATGCAGCTACTTCGCAACGCCGTGGCATCATCGCGCTCCGGGCATCAGTCTGAATCGATCGCCGAGACAGCTCACACCTTGGCTCCGGTAATTAAAATCATTTACGCGGTTGTCAATTAATAATTTTAGTTTTTAAAAAGTGTGTCCTACCTTGGACACACATAAGTCGTGCGTAGTTAAATGAATCAATTCTTGCCTTGACTCTTAACTGATCAGTCTTGCGTAGTTAAAGTTACCGAATAAATCATAACATTATTTAGCCAACAGTTAAATGGTGCAAAAACATTTCCGCTTAGCTGTAGATTAGATTAAGGCCTGTTTAAATGTTATACCACAGAATAATAATAATTAGAATAAAGAATAATAATTAGTTCACTCTATACAATACGGTAGCCGTCAGTAGGTTTAAAATAACAGCTATTTTAGGTTTAAGTGGAGAATTAGACTACACGGCCAAAAATGGTGGTTGTGAATTTTGTTTTTTTTTCCATAACTCCGTGTATTTTTGAATTTTAATGTGTAATAAGGATGGATTATTATCCGAGAGTGTAGGCAAATGGTCCCAATTTTTAAAACGTCTTCTGTTCGTTTTCTCTTCAAGGCTTCCTAGAATCTTTAGTAAAATATCCACCATTTTACTGTGGCATTTAGACTTTGACAAAATGAGACTTTGACGTGACATAGCCGTACAAAAATTCCTCACTTGGCATTGGTAAAATTATCGCTAAAAAGCAATAGAAAGCCATTAAACGAAGAAGAAGAAGAAGTCAGGTCAAGACAAGATTTGAGGCGATAATATTTACTAACCTAAATAAATTTGTGCGGTTTTTGACCTACCAGTTTCTTCAGCGCCACCTATCGAGTTGATGTAAGCTTTATTCTTATAAACTGCGTCTGGACAATTCTTAATTTTATCCTCTATGTTTTCACAAGCTTACGCTCTCTGTTTCAGTGATAGAAAACATTCATTTTACTTTCATTTTGTATCAAAGAATGTAATATTGTGTGATGTCCTGAATAATAGTATTTTCTTTCTTACTTTATATTTTAAATTGTTAATATCACCTGCCTACACCCTACCCATTGCCAGGTGGATTCAATTCGACAAATAAACAATTAATTCGACAAACAAACATCAAACAACCGTTTTATCCGGCTGGTTATTCGAAGTTGTTGGAGTTGTCGAATTAGACGAAAGTCCTCTACGACGGTAATACTCGATTTATATTCTCGTAGGTATTAATTTGTTTATGGCTGCTTGTTATTGTTGTTTTAATGTCTTTATTAAATTATACGTTTATTTAGTCTTAAATTTTATCACTTTGGTCTTATCAAAACTTTTTAATTCACTTTTATTACGTTATTTTTGTTTGTTTTTGTAGCTTAAGTAATAGTAATATAATGCCACAACCTTGCCTAACGAGACATAATTGATCAAAGTTTTTATTCGAAAGGACTTATATGATGACTACATAATGTAAAAGTGCGAGTATGAAACCGTGAAATACAAAATTACGGTTATTTTTATTAACAAATTGATACGGCTCTTTTCCAAATTGTCTTCATATTTTAAAAACATTTTGGCTACTAGGTCAACACACAAACCTAACAACTTAAACCTAGGAGCCATATTGTGATATTGTGGATACCTATCCACAGCTATACAATGCGCTATGACCGCAGCAATGTCATCATTATGCCATCAATGTTGGTATGCGAGCTGTGGCGGTGTAGAATCCAAAGCCACTGCTGCAGTTAGTATCAATATTGGGTATAGTACAATGTCACGCTGTCCGTAGTGTAGCCAACACTAAGTGGATCGGACGACGCGGGACAATTCTGGGACAAACTTTTATTCGGTATAATCCCGATCACGTTTTATTCTTGTTTCAATCACCATGTCATATTTTTGTTACATAGGCTAATAGGACCACTTTTAGACAGGCGTCAGTTTCCTAATACACTTATTTGGTTTTTGCAGACTTGTTTTTAACGGGCTAATGCACACCGATCTTTGCAGCGTCACCAGGCGGAGTTTTTCTGCATACCCAGCGCCAATTACATAAAGCGACAAATCATAAAAAATATGTGACGATTTTCATTAATATTAATTGTAATTATATGTAGTTTTATTATGATTGGTCTCTAAAACTTGGCATTCATCGTTTCATTTAGAAGAATACCATTTTGTGACATTCATTCATCAGGCTAAATCAAAATGCGATTTATTTATAGGTAATTTGATTTAAAAAACAACTGAACTCAAAGCAGCTCTCTTATTGGCCAAGTAAGTCGAGCTATATTATTAAGCGGTCTTACATGGCTGCTGTAGATCAGACATGGGCCTTGCCGCGTCAGTGTGAGGTGACCTTAAGTTAATTTAGTCGACAGCCTCTGTGGTGTGGTGGTTGAGCAGGTCGGCTCATAGCCCAGAGGTGGCGGGTTCGATTCCCGCGACAGGACAAGTGTTTGTGCACATTAAAAAAAAGCGCAAGTACTTGTTCTGAGTCTGGGTGCTGTGTACCATGGTCCTCGTAGTTCCTGGGTGCCTAGACACAGAGAATCCTAGTTAGGGTCCAGGATCTACGTATGTGATCATTGGGTGTTATTATTATTATTCAGAAGATAAAAATCTAGGATTTAAAAAAAATCAGAAGATCGCACTTTCAAATTTGATCAACTATAGAAACGCAACTTTCAAATAAACCCGGATAAAACCGTCTATATCCGTCTAAAGCACTCTGTAATAAAGTTATCCGTGCGCCATGGATCCAAGCCGGCCGTACGTGTCCGGGTAATTTGATACCCGGACATTCGGGTGTCCGGGTGTAGCATACATAATTCAATTACGACTATTGTAGTTAATTGTGTGAAGCGTGAAGCTTTCAAAGACAGGCGTCGAATGGTCGAGATTGATGGTTGAATATTGATCAAAGTTGATTGTTGGCACTGAATTTAAAATTCTGAAACGGTCCGTATTACAGAACGATGCTCAGTCATCGATATGTGCTCAAGCAGAGATTTCATTCACTAATTGATCACTTTATGAATGAAATCTCTGCTTAAGGATCGATCGATGACTGAGCATCGTTCTGTAATACGGACCTATGACTGAAGATTTCGATTAAAACAACATATAAGGGTTATATGTAAATATATATATTAATATATATATATATTATATATATATATATATATATAATATATATATAATATATATTAATAATATATGTTTAACTTTTAAGTTGCCAGTTGTTGAGCGACTATAATAATAATAAATATCTGTGGACATTTCACACAGCGCCATCTAATCCCAAACTAAGCAAAGCTAGTACTATGGGAACCAGATAATTGATACAATATTTAGATACTTTTTGTGCAACAATGAAAGTCATTTTACCTAATGTATTGAGTTAGTTGTGGTATGTTTCATATGATATTTTATGGGCCCAAACATAATTATTCATTTATTTAAGAGCTGGTTTTTGAACTCCATGGGGAAATCAAAGCGATAGAGCGAAGTCTAATCAAATTAAGTAAAGCCTAAGCTGATACTGCAGACATTTTATGTAAGTTTTTAAGTATAACTATACTAATAATTTAAGTATAAGTACTATAGTTAAGTATAAGTACTTAAATTATTAGTATTATATCCAATTAGAGCTACCCCACCGTTTCACACGTAAGTTTTCGGTTTTCCCTTGGGAACTCAGTTTTCCTAGGTTAAAAGTATTCTATTTTGAACCCCGTAATATAACCCGTTTGTTAAATATCATCCAATTTTTTTATAAATATTGTTGGACATTTCACACAGTGCTATCTAGCCCCAAGCTAAGCAAAGCTTGTACTATGGGAACCAGATAACTGATACAATACTTAGATTTATTTTTTTGTAAATACATACATAACACCCAGACAAAGAACACACATCGATGTTGATCACACAAATATTTGTCCTAAGTGGGGATCGAACCCGCAGCTTGTGGTCAGAAGGCATGGTTACTACCAACTGAGCTATCAGGTCAGTCAATTGGTTTAGTTTTAATATTTTTTATTTCCAATATTAGTGAAAATCTTGTATTAAATATACCCAGAAAGAATGCGGTGTAAAAACCAATCACTATGTATCTACTTTATTATTGTAGAAGGAGACAAAGTTATTTCATGATTAACCTTTAAAAAAAATACACATTATTAAAAAACTTGTCATTAAAGTCATTTAAATTTTCAACTAATTAAGAAACAAATTAAATTTCCCTTTTTATTGTTTTATGTTTATTAAATAATATTATGTTGTATGTTAAGAAACAAACTTATTAAGTAGGGTAGGGGTAAAAAACTGGTGAGTGATCTAAACAGCCGCGCGATTCATTCGTTAGTATATACGTAGTCAAACTTCTAGGAGTGTAATTTGCAATATGTTTGCCAAAACTTTGCCCAAAACCGTTTTCTAAACTTTGTTACGGACTTGCACTTCGCACCTCTAACTTGGGCAAGTTAGTTTAACTTAGATGCTCGTTTAGAGAAACCGGGCAAAGTGACTATTAACTAACTACGACAAACTAATCAAATGTAATCAATATACATAAATATTTATAACTATGAAGTAACTATAGTGTATAGCTACTTTTAAAATATAATCAGGGGCACATCTTAGACTTCAGTTCATTCTATATTCTTCAATCTTCAATACACATTTTCAATAGCAAGCCAAAATGTAAGATCGATAAGATAAGAATATAATACAATTTCAATTTTAAAAGTGCATTAGTAACGTACGCATAGCACGATTGCACTACAGTTTCCAATTTGGGTAGGTAAATTGCCAGAGAATTATTTCTGGAAAAAAATAATTACATCATCAGGTATAAAGACATACTTATTTACCTATGTTGGTACAATAGTTCTCAGGCTGACATTATAGGTATATAATACTTATGTTCATGATTAAAATTAGTTCAAAAAGGTTCGTTCACACCCAGGACAAACATTTGTGTGATGAACATCGATGTTTGTTCTGTGTCCTAGTGTTATATTGTATTCTATGTATGTATTTACAAACAAAAAGTATCTAAGTATTTTATGAGTTATCTAGTTCCCATAGTACAAGCTTCCTTAGTTTCTGGATAGATGGCGCTGTGTAAAATATTCATAAATATTTATTTATTTTTTTATTATTTTATTTTCGCTTATAACTCAAGGAATATAATAATGTAACCAACTATGTTGCTCTGATCGCAAAGACAGCTCAGAAAAATACCATATGGCGTAACCGAGATTTAAACGACGTTGTCGAGGTCGGTTAAAATAATCGGGTGTTTACGGCATTTAACCGCCTGTTATGTTGTGGTGAACACCAAAAACAGTTTAACCGACCGCTAAACTGATACCGTTTAAAAATCTGGTGAACTCCACCCTTAGTATTAATGTTACCTATGCAATATTGAGCGTCAGGAATAAAGTTTCATTTCGTTATTTATTTTTATTACTATTACTGTTAAATATTCTGTGGTGGTTGTAACTTTATTACAGTCATGTTGTTGTAGATCGTACCTACTTACATTTAATTAACTTTTCTTCCTGTGTTATGTTAGAGTTCGCCTGGCTTACCTACGTTTAATTTACTGCGCAAACACGACAAGCCTACGGCATTTTGAAATTATGCTTTAATTAATATCTGTTTTAATCTAAATTACTTACTCTACTGTAAACTATTCATAAGGAATTTTGTTGATTTAGGTAAATATTTTATTTTAATTAGATTATAAAGTAATAAGTGTTTGGAAAATAACTATCGTGAACACAATTGACTGGCCCGATAGCTCAGTTGGTAGTAACCCTGCTTTCTGAGCTGTGGGTTTGATTCCCACCAAGGACAAACATTCGTTTGATGAACATGGATGTTTGTTTTGTGTCTGGGTGTTATATTGCTGCTGTTACCTGCTCTGTAAGGTGATGGAGCGTGTACTCAATACCCAGCTCTTAAATTACCTTGAAGATCACCAGCTTTTCAGTGACCGTCAATACGGTTTCCGGCACGGCCGATCAGCTGGTGACCTCACAGTTTACCTTACTCACCGCTGGACTCGATACAGCGTAGAGCTATCAGAATTGTCGAAATATGTAATTTCAGTTCCAAGATCACCGAACGCCTTGAACCACTCAATATTCGCATGGATATTGGATCTTTGTGTATATTTTACCGCCTCTACAATGGGTAATGTTCTGAGGAGCTGTTCAACCTGATCCCGGCATCGCGTTTCTACCATCGCACCTCTCGCCACCGCAAAAAATCTCATCCACTTATTATTTAGTCGTGGAAATCTCACACGACTCGATTCATACGTTCGTTCTTGCCGTACACCTGCAAAATGTGGAATGAGCTCCCGCCCGCGGTCTTTCTACAGAGTCACAGCATGGAGTACTTCAAAAGAAGGATTAAAAGAGTCCTACAGGGTTTTCCAGGGAGGCTTCAGGGTTTGGTGAGTCACCAATGCATTGCTCACACTGAACCAATGGTGACGCCTCCTCCGGTGTTACAGATGTCCATAGGCTACGGTGACCACTTCCCATCAGGTGGGCCGTATGCTTGTTTGCTCCATTTAACATAAAAAAAAAACAATATTCTATAGCATGGTTTGAGTATATACATTTAAGGAAAAGAGTGAATTACATTCCACCGTGTATACCTTACCTTACAATTGCATTGCCTATTCCCTCAGCGTAATCACCAGTTAAGCCAGCCCGTCCGCACACACCGGACTAGCTTTACGTGCGGACGACAATGCAGGATTACGGACATTGTTCCACCATTGTGCCGTGGAGATTGCTTGCGACTTAACTAGGTACCTAGCTGTTTATCTCAGGAGCCACACGCTTGCCAAGCCACATGCAAATAAAGAAATGAGTGAGAGTGAATATGCTATTTTTTAAAGTAAACCTTTTCTAGGCACGCTTGAATTGGGGGTAACCTGTTGAGGCGAAGTGCCCTCTCTACGTGTGTTCTGGGACCATAGTCCTCGTAGTTCCTGGGTCCCTAGACACAGGGAATCCTAGTTAAGGTCCAGGATTTATGTCTATCTATGTGATCGTTGGGCGTTATTATTGTTATTATATTTTATTACGTGAAGTTAGAAAAAGTTACGTTTCATGTATTACTGTAAGGCAAAAGATGGAGCTAAAGAAGTTATGCTTCGGTCGTGTGGTCTAAAGCACACTCGTTTTTTAAGTAAAACTTATTAACCGGGATTGACTTAATAAGGAGTAAGTAAGGAGGAGGAGTAAGGAGTAAGCTAGTGAAGTTGAAGTTGGTTCACGTAGACCTCCATTGTCAACATAACAAAATAAAAAAAATGGTATTATTATGTTGGTATGTCAGGTAAAATGATAATTTAGAATTGTCAAGATGGCGACATTAACATTAAACAAAGCAAAAACAAAGTTATACCGGCCGATAGATGGAGCTAAACTAAAGAAGTTTTACTTCAGTAGCGCGGTCTAAAGCACGCTCGTTTTTTTAAATAAAATTTTTCATTTACCTTAAAATTAATCTATAATTTACACTGCGCAGCTGATATTTCTAATCATTAATCTCTAACCTAGTGTATCACGCCACTAGTTCCTACTGTGACCGTTATATCTCAAAACCAACCGTTTCTCTCCCCTTTCTAAATACAAATTGCAACGGTCCTAACGACCAATGACCAGATAATGGCAACTTCCGGTAGTTTCGCGCCGATTTGCGCGGGACCACCGACTTCCGGGAGCGCTCGCGCAGGAGGTCTATAAATAAACAAGGAAACACGTGACGAGGGATTATTAGATTATTGCGGTGATTTATCGTGAGGTGATAAGTCAGATTGGTTTCCGAGTGCGCAGATGTGAGTTGTGTTGCGAATTTGTCGTGTTTTTATAACATAAATTGTGTTTTTATTTATGAGATCAATATTTACCTCTCGGCTAGTGTTTAATTCTGTGGACATTTGAGACAAAAGAGGGAGGAAATGGGTCAAAAACCAAGAGTTGAAGTTGAGGGGAAATGGTTAAATAAATAAATATCTGAAATTTCACACAGCCCCAAACTAAGCACAGCTTGGAGCTAAGCAAATGGAGGTGGATAAATCATTATGTCGGCGGTCTTGTCGCTGACAGCGATCTCTGTCAAAAACCTTTGGTTTGACAGTAATAAAATGCTGTAACTGCCGTATTAGTAGTTTAAATTTGATTTTGTGGTTAAATTGGCTCTTTAATAAAAGTTCTGTGAATTGTGATACAAATTATGAATAAAGTGAACCGCGTTGTGGAACAGTTGGTAAAGAAGGTATTGCTGGTTTTTGAAAGTATGGTGCTAGTGATAGAAACAGGGGCATTAAAAGTAAGGTAGGAAAAAAAACGAGTGTGCTTTACACCACACGACTGAAGTAAAACTTCTTTTGTTTAGCTCCATCTATCGGCCGGTATAACTTTGTTTTTGCTTTGTTTAATGTTAATGTCGCCATCTTGACAATTGCAAATTGTCATCATGCCGGATATACCAACATAATAATACACATTTTAACTTTGTTATGTTGACAATGGAGATCTATGTGAACGAACTTCAATTTCCGTTCGCCTCGCATTCACCAGCTTACTCCCCAAGTCAAGCGTGTGTAAAAAAGTTTTACTTCAAACATAGTTTTAAATTATAGTGCTGTGTTTCCTGATTTTTATCAGGAAACATTTGAATGACAAATTAACTGAGAGCTTACACCATAAACGTCACAGAATAAACAACAGTACAAATATTTTCTTAATATTTGGAGAGTTTTTTCCTGTATTGGCGAAGAAGGGCACTAAGAAAATAATGTATAAAACACCTTTTAAACTTTCGTATTATTAAAGTCAGACCAAATTCTGTGCGCAATTAGACATGTTTCAACTTTTATAATACGAAATTAGGAAACGCAAGCGACATTAAAGAAATTCAAAAGGTGCCTCTAGTTGAAAATAAAATTCTATTTAATGATAATATTTCCATATAAAACATAAGGATATAGAATTTACGTTGAAATTTTTATAAAAGAACCCCGAGTACTCGGATTTCTTTGACGCAGAACATTTCAACCAAAATTCATACTACAAATGTTCAAAAGCAAAACATACTGAAACTTTCACCACGTCTCATCAAATATTCCCAGTAATATTTGAGTTTAAAATGTCAAAGTTACTGTAAATAAATCCCTATTCATTTAGTCGCGCATAATTCTAAAGAATTTCGTGTGCTAGGTGGTACGATTTTTCTGCAAAGTTCATCTAGGTACCACCGCTATTGCCAAAAAATCTACCACCAAGCAGTTGTGCGTAAGCACTACTATGTTACGGTTTGAAGGGCACTGTAACTTGTTTTTTTTATTATTTGGACATTTCACACAACGCCATCTAGCCCCAAACTAAGCAAAGCTCGTATTATGGGAACCAGATAACTGATACAATACTTAAATACTTTTTGTTTGTAAATACAAAAAAATCCAAATATGCTGGCACTTATTTGGCACAACGAATAAGCATTGCAATTCAACGGGCAATGCTGCCAGCATGTTGGGTACGTTACCTACTGGTAGTGGGCTGGAGCATTTGGACTGTCTTTAGGTCATCGCGGCCAGTATATAGTTCAAATGTTTCTTTTTTTTTGTAGTAGGTAGTTTTTAGTAATAGTTATTAATTCATTGTAGTATTTAGAAAATAAAGGCAATTTGCCGTGTAAATACATACATATAATACAATATAACACCCAGACACAGAACAAACACCTATGTTCATCACACAAATATTTGTCCTTGGTGGGAATCGAACCCACAACCCACAGTTCAGACGACAGGGTTACTACCAACTGAGCTATGGGGCCAGTCGAAAATTACTTGGCTAGTGGAGAGTGGTGTGATATATTAAATAGAGAATGTATTGTTAGGGAACAGTAGAGATAAATTGGTCTGTCTCATCCACCCTTTTTGTTATAATTACTCGCACGGTTTCACGCGCGGATAAAAAGTATTAATTCTTTGTGTTAATCCAGTGTATAAGCTGTCTGCATTCTAAATTTCATCAAAATTGGTCCAATAGTCACAGAGGTTAATGGTAACAAACATAAACAACACACAAACTTTCTCATTTAAAATATTAGAAGGAATAGGTTAGTACATAAATTACACTAAAATTAACTGCTACATAAATATACAAAAATAAACAATAATTAAACAAAACAAAAAAATCTGTAAAAAGTACGTAATAAGACCTAAAACAGAACCTAAGTTACATAAAAAGATCTAGCGCTTCACTCAAAGCGAAGACAGTAAAATAAAAACAGCACCTGCGAACTGAGATAGTCGTAATCGCCCAGTAATTACACAAATGTAGCCTTCACTAACACAAATACAGCCTGCACAAACACAAATACAGCCTCAAATAACACAAATACTGCAAGCGTACACTTTTTATTTGCCCCGACCCACACAAATTTGCGCAATCTGTAGAAGCATGAATACGAGACGTTTGGGTGCATGATCCACTGTGTCGCTAAGCGAGGCGATGTTACAGCTTTTTTTATATTACGAAATGACATGACGAGCTAGTCGCTTGCCTGATGTTAAGCAACACTGCCCATATCAGTTGCAGTGACACTTGAAACTCTAAAATATAGTTTCGCGTGACGTTTTTCGTCTAGTAATAAGATTACTAGATTGTGAGAGAGGTCGTAAAGTCTCATTTGCCCAGTAATTTCACTAGCTACAGTGCCCTTCAAACTGGAACACAGTAGTGCTTGCGCACTACTGATTGGCGGCAGAATAACTGGCAAAGCGGTGGTACCTACCTAGACGAACTTTGCTGAAAAGTCCTACCACCTAGTAAAGCTATGCAAGAAAATTTGTTTCTTTTTTTGAGCTTATAGTCTTTCAGATACAATGTAAAGACGATGTTACACTAGCCCGAAAACTAGTAAATTAAGTAGTATTTTACATCTTAAACGAAATCATCGCTTAATTTCAGGCGACACAGTGGTCAAATGCTTTGTCGATAATCAAAAAAAATAATTTAGTAAAGTAGTAAGACTTTTCAAGGTATATGTGCATATTCTACTTTCTACTGATTTCCTTTCTAAAAACTAAAGTTTAGCACTACCATTTAAAATTGGTAAAAAGGAGTACTAAGACGTTATACAGTGGCCAAAGTTACGCATGTCCAGGTTACTTTCAAAATCAAATAATTTATAGCAAATAAATGGTTTTAGCACTATTTTTAGTATTTCTAAATTAGATAAGTCAATTAAAATGAAGTAATTGAAAGTGTTAAATTTACTTTGTTTCTAATTTTACTTTTGTATTGTAATACTTATCTATTTTCACTGGACTTTCAACCTTAAGTAGAGAGACTCAACACAGGTGAAAATGTGGCCGAAAAAATAAAAATATAAGGCCATTTGAGATAGCAGGATTATTTTTCACGGGCGCAGTTACATCTGGATTCATTTCATTCATTACTGTAAAAGGTTAAAGGGGAACGTGAATGTTTGAGGGATGTGGGGTAATATGGGGGCGTGGGGGTTGTGGGGGAGAGAAATGTCGTTACATTGATGATGATGACAATTGCATGCTTTGTGGTGATGTAGGACGTAATGATACTAGCTTTTATGCGGGAGAAAAATGGGTCTAAATTTTAAACGTCGATTGTTAGATTTATGTGATGGTCCTTTTAGAAGAGGTGCTTAGATAAATGAAAAATGTAATTGTACGAAACACGTGCAGAGCTATTTTGGCTTAACATTTTTATAAACCTTTTTGAGGAGTTTTCTCCGCAATTCACCCACTTTCCCTCAAAAACTAAATTTTCCGGAAAAAAATCGTATGGTAAAATGAGCAACCCCTGCGAAAAACTTCATCCAAATCAGTTTAATTTAGCAGTTTTAGAAGGAAAGCCACACAAACGAACAAACGTTTTACTCGTATATTAATAGAGATTGAAGTTTATATGCACAAAAAACAAATTCTCCTAATGGTAAAAAGAAAAATATTTTCGAAAATTCCATTTGCAGTTGAGGCAAAACGGGAAATAATCCCGAATGATACAATTGTGGGTACAGTTAGCCGAAAACTCTTTCCAGTTTCACCCGGACGCAGAATCTTTCAACGCGCGACAGTACAAAAGGGATATATATCATTAGTTTTAAACTCTTTCGGAATTTAATTAAAGGCAACGTCGATTCCAGTTATCAGGATCCGCATAAATCAAGGGATCTTACGCCTCTAACCCACAGGGCTCGGTGAGATAATTTGGAACAATTTGTTTACCTCATTTTATATCATATCCATTTTGTGGTCATATTGTCGCCCGAGAAATTGTAGTTTTGTATAAACCACGTAGAATCTTTACTATGTGGTTGTATAGTTTTAAATACAAAATGAAATAAGAATATCTAGTGTGATTCCGCTATAACCAAATAATAAGTTCTAATATTGGGGGAAGGATTATCTATACATATAAAATTCAAAGTCCTGACTGACTGACTTACTTAAATCTCAACGCACACCCTAAACCACTGGTCTTAGAGACTTGTTTGGAGGGTTTGTTCCTTGTAAAGTGTAGGTATCCACTAAGAAAGGGTTTTTCGAAATTCCACCCCTAAGAGGGTGAAATGGGTGGTTGAATTATCTATCTAATATTTCTTTCTTTCAAATTGTAAAAGTGCTTAAATTAACCTATTTGCAATAAATTATTCAACTGCCTCTGTGGTGTGGTGCTCAAGATGGTTGGCTTATAACTCGGAGGCGGGTTTGATTCCTGAACAAGTATTTGTGCACAGAAAAAAGCGCACGTACCTACCTGTCCTGATTCTGGATGTTGTAGGATCATGGTACTCGTAGTTCCTTAGTCCCTAGATACAGGGAATCCTAGTTAGGGACCAGGATTTATGTCGTCGTTGGGCATTATTGTTATTGTTTGACTTCGTTTCACTAGGGGTGGTGGATGAAACCCTTATCAATATAATAACGGAAGTTTACAGATCCCGCGAACGGAAAAACTTAACCGATTGGTATTTGATCGGTTTTACGATTGAGGAAACGGCATTAAGGTCCGATATGTTCAGTTATTGCTTTGTACGGCTCGCTCGCAATAACGTCAGTGGGGGTAAAATGGTTTATGAACGGGGGAAGGGAAACGTTTTATGAATGGGGGTGAAGATAGGTTTATTTTTATTTTTAACATATGGCTGTTTGGATTTTGTAGTTAGTAATTGCTTTACCTGCCTTCACCTCCCTTCTAGTTAGTGTCAGATGCACAGTTCTATAGAACATAGAGGAATCATGAGGAACTACTGGGATGTACCCAGCCGAAGTACGGTATCGATCAGTTGTAAATACAACTATTTATGGCGGGTACATGCAGGCTCACTCCACAACAGTGTGTGGTTGAGTCTACAGAGACTCAAGTCAAAAAATACGTCTCAGGATATATCCTGAGACGTATTTTTTTACTGTATTTTTGAGGGTATACCCTCATCATAAGAATCGGCCGAAATTAACTGTCAAGAACAGCCTTGAGGTAAAATGAACTAAGATTCGTGGAAACGGACAAACAACACATTATGTATTAATAATAATAATAACGCTCAAAGATTACATACATAGTAATAAAATTAATAATAATAACGCCCTATTCCCGTCGCGGGAATCAAACCCGCCACCTCCGGGTTGAGCCGACCTGCTCAACTACCACACCACAGATGCTGTCCTATGAATAGTATGTATTACTCTAAATACTACACCGTTACTATAAGGCATTTCGTCTTCAATAAATATATATTTTATTCTATTGTAGTCACAACGCTTTACACATTTGAACCCACTTTAAAATATTTCTGCCGCCCTGACCCCAAAGAAAAGAGTCGTGGTACCGCGATCCAGTGTTGTAATTGCCCGGCCCGCCCAACCGACAACCTGCCGCCCGTCCGGCTGCCCGGCAACCAACGAGTCAAATTGACCGGAGGCGAGCCGGTGATTACGTGGTTACTGGATGACCGCTGGGATTTCTTTTTTGTTTTGTATCTGTGTATGCGTAGCAGCGGCTGTGCCGCCTATAAGTTTAGTAGAAATAAATCAGTGTGCATTCAACCAGCTTGTCGTTTACTTCGCTCCTCAATGTAGTACATTTTCAAAGGATTTTGTATGCACCTTCGTTCAAACTGGACTTTTATGAAGTTTACTGTAACGACTGGAAATATATTTGACCCAATTTTTGATAATGACTGTTAGTTATGACAATTAAAACAGACGCCGTCATTTTTACGATAAATTAGTCTACACTATGCTTACCTTATTGTATCACAAATAATACAACTTGTATCTCCTAAGTGGTCTAAGTAGCACAAATATTATGTAGGGTCTAGGTATATAATAATGTTTCTTTTTTTTGTAGTAGGTAGTTTTTAGTATTAGTTATTAAATCATTGTAGTATTTAGAAAATAAAGGCATTTCCGTGTTAAAAATAAAAAAAATGTTACCGTGTCACCACGAACTAAGACAGATTTCAAACGCGCGTTTAACAATACATAACAGTAGTTAAACACTTGTTTAAGGCTTGTTTAAATCTTTTGTGATTAAGCCGTTGAGGTTTAAGTATACATCCATCTTAAACAAATGCTATTTCTTAAACTTACAAAACACCTACCCGAAATCATTGGGTATGTGAAGTTAGGTCACGCCCTAAGGAAGATATTGGAAGTATTATTCCCACAAGGGCACTAATGTCAACTGCACTGCCCTACAAAAATTTGCCACGTTTTACACCCACGTTAACTGGAAGATAAGGCTCTCTAGCATTAAGTACGCCTATGTACCTACATTTTTTGTTTATGCAATAAAGCATTTTCTATCTATCTATCTATCTAATGTATGATGATTGCTCAATGTATGCCCAAATGAGTACAGAAATAAAATAAACGGATCTTGCTCGCCCCTCAAAGATGGAAATAAATAGATATTTATTATCTAATATTATGATCATAATATTATCTAATATTATGATTATGAGCACCTTTTCGTTACTACAGAATCCTAAAAATAAAGAGAGGTAATCATGATAGGGCGTATTACAAAACCCAGAAATAGGCCACTATAATAAATATCGCCACTACATTAAGATATCTAAAACGGCCAATGCAAATCGGCCATTACGGCCATATTTTCAGCTATAATGTCTTCCCGGACTATACTTAGCCACCGTGCGATGTCTCGCAAAGAAACACGTTAGGTATTTATTATCAACTATATTAAATTTAAATTATAATAATATTAATAATAAATTTTTATTTGTTCACATAAAATAAAGCACACAAAATTATACATATAAGAATATTATGTATAGAAGTTCATAACGAAAATAATTATAAATTTAAATATGAAAGGTCATCAGCGAGTCTTAAATAAAATAAATAAATAAATAACGTCCAACGATCACATACATAGATCCTGGACCCTAAATAGGGTTCACTGTAAGGTACTACGAGAACTATGGTCTCACAATACCTAGACGCAGAACAAGGATTTGAGCTTTATTTTTCTGTGCACAACTACTTGTCCTGTCTCGGGAATCTAACCCTCCGCGTCCGGGTTATGAGTCGACCTGCTCAACCACTACACCACAGAGACTGTCAAATTAAAACGCACGCTTGGCATGCAGCCTGGGAATTGCAAAAGATTTTAATGCACCAAGGAAATGCTGCCCATTTCCTGCATATTCCCTTAGCCGGTTCTGATGGCACCCGCGGGAAGAGATGGGGTGGTTTTATTCTCTCTATATCGCCGGAACAACTCGATCTTTGTTCTTCCCCCGAAATACTAAACAAACTGTCAACACGCCTGTTAATTAAAAATACAACATCTATACACATAAAATTCAAAGTCCTGACTGACTGACTGACTTATATATCAACGCACAGCCTAAACCGCTGGTCCTAGAGACTTGAAATTTTGACGGTGTATTCTTTGTAAAATGTAGGTCTCCACTAAGAAAGGGTTTTTTGAAATTCCACCCCTAAGAGGGAGAAATGGGTGGTTGAATTGTCTTCCCTGGATCAATTGACAAGAAAATTTATGGGCAACATGTTCTTCAATAAAATTATAAGATATGTTTATCACAGTTTTCCCAAAACCATCCCCCAAAAGAGGTGTGTGAGAGCGTTTATAGTGTGTGTTTCGGCAGAAAAATATACCATTCGTGTCCTATAGGCCACGCGGGCATAGCAGCGGGCAGAAGCTATAAGCTTCCGAGAGCTCATAAAGTTTTGCACGAGATTAAAATAACCACTAGTTATACATATTTTTATTCTTTACTTATAATATTTCATTGGCTAATGAAATCATAAATTACCAACCTCCTCTAAAAAAAGCTGTCTCATTTAAATAGTTTTTCTTCTATATTTCCTGAGTTCGTGTAATAATTGCACGTCTTCACAAAGCCAACAAAGTAAACTACTATTTAATACTCTTGGGACGGTGTTTCTTGCTATTACCAGCCTCATTTTCACAGACCCTTGAAAGAAACTTTCGTGGAGATAATAAACATGAGCGCAATTTTCAGCATTTTATCTGTTACACTTATAACTGGGACAAAAGTATAACCTTTTGTTTTGAGAACTTTTTATCTTAATTGCTTATAAAGAAAGTAGAAAAGTAAGGAATATTAACGAAAACAAAAACCTACTGTTTACATTTCGCACCTGCCCTACCAAGTGATTTTAAAGTAGTTACCAAGTTTCCTGTTTTGTCTAAATTTTATTGCGTACTCTAGAGTACTGTCTACTTATATATTATTCCAAACTGATTATTATATTTGTCATGTTCATGGCGATCATCAGCCTATATTAGTTCCAGTGCTGTTTCTCTTAAGGCACCGAGCCTGAGCCCGATCTTCGGTGGTCTTAAGACATTACGGTGGCGATGAAAAGACTCGAAGAAGATTCCCAAATGCTGCTTAGCCCACCTGTATTCTTCTCCTGTCTTCACTCTCGAAATAGTTTTTCCCTAGTTGTAGTTTATCATATTGGTTCCTTATAAAGATGTTAATTTTTTAATTAAGTTCTCAAACTTTATGCCCATCGGACTTCACCAAATGTCTTCACTTAAGTTTCTCGTGGGACCAGTTGTAGAGTAGAATAGGTAAAATACTCTTTACTTCACGTTGTTAACAAAAATCAATGTAATCAGTAAAGCAATCCTATATTTATGTTTCTTCCATAAATTTTAAAAGAACCGGCTCGGTGTATTTTGTACAGGAAAAACGCTACCTTCATAAATCTCCACATTGGTCCATCCATCTGCTTAAATCGATTTAGGCAGCTATTCCTTTAAAATTGGATAGGTTCAATCTTTTTGAGGATACCAGATTCAAGTAGTTAGATACAATATTTATTTAAGCTGTAGGGATTACGTCCGATGGATGTATGTTACAGACTTAGACACAATTGCACGATTTGTCGTAAGTAGTTGTTCAAATGAAACGAAACAGGAATTTAACCTGGGTAGCAATTAAAGATCACCGTAAAGTTCTTCAAACCAACATATAAACACCTGCATCCGTTCCTGGTACAGTAAACAACTTACCATGTTCTCATTGTCCACACACAATATTGAAATTTACTTATAAAACTCGGTGTTTCAAATCGACCTTTTATTTTATTATTGCTCATCCCATAGGATGTAAATATTATAATAATTACGAGCAAACTTAAGTCCGTATTACAGAATGATGCTCAGTCATCGATCGGTGCTCAAGCAGAGATTTCAATTATAAAGTGAATCATCAATTAGTGAATGAAATATCTGCTTGAACATCAGTAAACAGTGTAAAATACAGTTAAAATCATTTTTATCTACTACGTCAGAAATTTTAAAGAAATTTTCTTAATGATTACTTAACTAAAGTCACTTGTCACTGATCAACTACTTTGTAAAAAATTGATTCCTTTTTTGGCTGTAATTTCAAGTAAAATGTTTTGTTTATTATGTTTGTTAAGAGCTGTGGAATAAACAAATATATATTTCGTCCATTCCAGCCACATCACACGCACAGCCAGCTGGCTGCCTCCGGCTGAGAGCTGGTCTATCCCCAGGGAAGGCAGCGCAAGTGGCAGCAACCAAAGTCCTGAGGAGGAAGAGCTTCCGTATGGTTGGGAGCAGGCGATGGATAGCAGGGGAAAATCTTATTATATCAAGTAAGTTAAAAACCTTCAGGTGATATTTTGTGCCGTAATGACGATTCTTTATCTGACGTAACTAGAAGAAAGATTGAGCGAAGACTTCTCCTATTAAACAATTATTATTTCCTGCTGGTATACTTAAGCAAGTTATAAAACTCTGGACGCTGGTGTAAGAACTAAAGTCTTAAAGTCTTCTGACTTTGCTTATTAATGGCTTGACTGCTATTTTACGATATTAATAAAGACCAAATACTAAAACGTCTATAGCGATTGTCCGTAGCAAACGAACTAAAGAAATCAACGGAATGCATTCAGAATATGAAATGCTTGAAAGCTTAATTACTTTCTATAATAGCTTGTTCACTTACCCACAGCCATGTCAACAAAACAACGACGTACGTGGCTCCAGAAGGTTGTTCCTGCGAGTCACCACCTGCCCCACGTGACGTGGTACTGGACCGTGATCCAGATCTGGGCTTCGGATTCGTAGCTGGCTCCGAAAAGCCAGTTCTGGTGCGATTCGTGACGGATAACTCGCCTAGCGTGGGGAAGGTAAGACACAAACTTTTTCCCGAGTGGTTTTCTGCTACTTTGAATCATTGAAGACCTTTAAAGTTACAAAATCTCCTAAACCACTAATTGGCAAAGATACAGAGTCTAGAATTTTTTACATAATTTTATCTCCACTCATTCCTCGCGTAGCTATAATTTCTGGTCACCATGTATTGTGTTCTTTGAAATTGTTTTGGTGTATTTGAGTAGATGAACAGTAACTACTAACTACTTTTATATAAAATTTCAGTTAGAACCTGGTGACCAAATACTCTGCGTCAATGGGGAAGATGTCAGTCTTGCAGCTAGAGAACATGTCATATCAGCCGTACGAGCCTGTACGGAAAGTGTCACTTTACGAGTGTGCCAGCCGGCAAGGACAGGAAACCCCATGAGGAGATCAGCGCTTCTGTCTGCTGCAAAAAGAGCAAGGTTACGGGCGAGGCCTCCTCGAGTCAGATTTGCAGACTCAGTACAGCTAAATGGGGCACCTATGTATCCTGTAAGTTTACCTTCAATAGGGTATCGATAACGCAATTTCTTCCATGAAAAAGTTGTTGTGCTTATGTTTGATTCTCATTTTCAGCCATCGGCGTTCTCTCTTGGTGATCTCTGCTTACCACCTATGGCCAACGTGCTCAAAGTATTCCTAGAAAACGGTCAAACCAAGTCTTTCAAATACGACACAACGACGACCGTGGCAGATGTAGTTACAAGCTTAAAAGACAAATTATGTATAACAGCAGAAGAACATTTTAGTCTAGTGGTAGAACATGTTAAAAGCTTAAGAAGAAATAAGCTCACACTTTTAGATCCTAAGGAATCTTTAGCACGAGTGAGTCCTTGTATTTTTACTATATCATCCAAATAAGTTTAAAATAAATTATATTTGAATTCTATGTATATAAGACATATTTAAAAGAATATCTCTTATCACTGTTAAATTAATGTTTAAAATTTTTTTTGTTATTCTTTTTATATCAGTCTGATAAACTAATTACTACTATTGCTGTACTGTTTATCTAACATTTCTACTTGCTAGAAACCAACCACCATGTCAAATGATCTTCAGATCGCAGCCCGGCCTGGCTCGCATAAAATGCGGTGCCTTTTTCGCGTGGTCTTCATGCCGTCATCAGCTGCTGAGCTGGCTCAGAGAGACCTAGCTGCGTTAGACTATTTGTACCTTCAATGCTGTAATGACGTGGCTCAGGAGAGGTTTGCACCGGAACTTCAGCCAGAAGTAGCTTTGAGGCTGGCAGCGTTGCATATGCATCAGCACGCGTTGGCGAATAACGTTTCACCAGCCAAGTTGACTGTTAAGTCTGTTGAGTGAGTACAAAAATTGCAATGCAACTTATTATAAAATCTGTAATTTTCTACTGCAGAGCATACATAAATATTACTTTCAAACCCGATAAATGCGAAGTTTTCTAAATGATAGTATCACTCCTACTTAAAAGACGAAGTGCCATTCCTAATAGATGATACGAACTACACTGCTGCTGGTGTACCCTGTAAAATTACTAGTTACCTAATACATACATTTCTCATTGTCCCAATAGCAAACTAATATGTCCTTATATTTCAGAAGAGATTTTGGCCTAGAACGGTTTGTACCCAGTGGCCTGCTGGAGACAATGAAACGCAAGGAGCTCCGGAGGCTGATAGCACACTTCCTCAAACTTAACTCGCAGATGACAGGCAGTCAGCGGCAGTTAACGCAGTTACAAGTAAGATTACGCTGCAAGTGTATAAAATCCGAGAGGTGGTCTCATAACTTTGGCAGCAATGCAAAATGTGCTATCATATAAACTATGTATTGAGTCTGTGGTTGCGTAAATTCCATAAATCGTTTAGTTCCAATCGGTAGCAATCAAGTTACGTACCAAATTGCATAGCAGTGCTGTATAATAAGAGATAATCTCACTCGCCAAATTCACTATTTATCAGACAACATTTGAGATGGGAATTTAAGCATAAAATAATTACTTACAACTTGATGACCGTTTAATCATGCATTAAGTATAATTAAATTAAAATCTAGCAAAAAATGTAATTGTGACAAAGGCAGTTTATTGATAGATCGGATTAAACATACGCTTGCTACGTGTTGAAAATGTCAAATACACTCTCATATTAATTTTTCAGGCAAAACTACATTACCTGGACATCGTAGCCAACCTCCCGAGTTACGGCGCAAAGTGCTTCAGCAGCAGTCGACCAGAGCGGGTGCTCCTGGTATCACCGCGGTTTGGACTCAGTCAGATCGTGGGCAGGAACAGCTCTGTGGTCAGTATATTTGTAGATTTTTTGAAGTGATACTTCTTTACGCACGCTTGACTTGGGTAAGCTGTAGTTTTTAATTTTATTTTAGTTTTATTATTTAAGAACTTATAGTTTGTTCTTCAATAAATATTAAAACAAAGTTAAAAACTTGTATTATTATGTTGGTGTGTACGCTAAAATGACAATTTACAATTGTCAATATGGCAACATTAACATTAAACAAAGCAAAAACAAAGTTATACCGGCCGATAGATGGAGCTAAACTAAAAAAGTTTTACTTCAGTCGTGTGGTGTAAAGCACACTCGTTTTTTTCTTACCTTACTTTTAGCTCCCCTGTTTCTATCACTAGCACCATACTTTCAAAAACCAGCAATACCTTCTTTAATAAATCGACTTAAAATCGATTATAATTATCATAATAAACTTAGAGGAATTAACGATAAATTCTTCTAAGAAAAGACGAACAAGTCAGGTTTTGTCTTTGTTTAAAATGTATTTTCGTATATTTATTGAAAAATGCTGGCAGCAATGCCCCGTTGAATTGCAATGATTCGTTGTGCCAAATAAGTGCCAACATTTTAGTCATGCTTAAACCACAAATAATTCAAGGGGTGAGATCAAACTTTAGACAGTTAAACCCTTTTGATCGAGTTTCGATAAAATTTACTTTAAACTTCAACGGTTTCATTTTAATGTAGAGTGCTTATTAAGTAATAGAAAAGGTTTATGTAAGTTTCAGTTGCTAGAAAATGTATTAATTCTATTTTAAAATAAAAAATATATTACTAATTCGTACAATTACTGTTTTTAGACAGAAAATCTCGAGATTTAAGCCTCTTTTCGGTATTTTGACAATGTATTATTGTAGATAATTTCACGCTGAATCCAACGCTACCCATAAGTCATAAGCCCATCTTGAATTCTGAAATTCCCTCAAGTTATTACGAATTGTGTAAAATTAGATAGTGTAAATAGCAGATATTTTTAAAGATTTCGTGTGGTTCAATCTTTAATCTACACATCCTCCAACTACTGTGTGTAACTGTTTTCGTTATCGATATTTTACAGAAAACTCAATAACTGAGACTTATTATATTCCAGCCACAATCAATAGCCTCTCTGGACGAGGTGGAGGGCATCAGAGTGAAGCGAGAGAGCTCGGGCAGCGCCGACGTCGCCATCTTCCTGCAGCGGGACCGCGTCCTCGCGCTCTTGATGGAGGAGAAAGATGCTACGGAGATGCCTTTGGTTATAGCTGGGTAAGCTAAACTCAGAATAACAATAATAATATTTGTACGCATTTCACACAGCGCCATCTATCCCCAAACTAAGCAAACCTTGTATTATGGGAACCAGATATACTTAGATATTTTTTGTTTGTAAATACAAACATAGAATACAATATAACACAGAACAAACGTCGATGTTCATAATGGTTTGTCCTGGGTTGGAATCGAATCCACCACCAGTTCAGAAGGTAGGGTAACTACTAACTGAGCTATCGGGCTAATCAAATGAATGTAATGGATCCGCGAATTATATATTATAGCGAATAATTTATGGTGCGTATAATTCATAATTATTTACATAGTCAAGAGGTATTAAACCAAACCTTAAACTATAACATTTAACAAATATTATCAGAAGATTTTATGAAAATAAATATTTCGAGTAAGTACTCGAAGAACCCATTTATAAAATATAACAGACGTGCTTCTGGCGTTAGAGTTTAATCCAAGACTAAGGCATAGCCATACTACTTAACAGAGACTATATGACTAGACATAGCCATACTAAACAGAGTCCTAATGACTTATATGTACTACTGTTAATGCATAGTAAATATATCCCATTTTATAACATAAAACATTTTTCTAATGTTTCAGATATTATCGTCTAGCAACGGGACAGGAACTGAACGTTGAATTGGAAAGAGAGCCTATGACAGAAGACATCGGTAATTTTTATTAATAGTTATTAACATCTGTTCTTTCCTCATCGCATGAATACAATACTGAGGTATACTGTACTTCTCATTTCAGCTCCACCATACCTGTCTCAACACAACGTAGTGCCGGCAAAGTGGAGCTACTTGCATTGCGACGATCCAAACATCCTCTCTAAAAAACATTACGCTATCTTCAGCATGCCTCCACCATATCATTCCACTCCAGAACAGTCTAAGGCCAGTTTAGACACTAATATGAACTCTAGTATCGCAAACAGAAACCATAGCAACAACTCTTCCCCTCTTATAGGCTACGAATCAAAGCCAGGCCAACTAGGCCACGATGTACATTTCGAGAAATGTAAAAGAAACGACGAATTCCGTTTATTCGATCCCAACGACGCTTGCTATCTTGATGATGGAATGGGTTTCGATCTTCAAAGCGTTCTATCAATGGAACTCTTAGAGAATGCAAGCAACCCGAGAATAGTGGAGGCTAAAAATGAAGAAGTGCTAAGAAGAGTAGCGGAAATGCAAAAACTAGTTGAAAATTCTGAAAAGTATTTAACAGAAAATAGTGATCCATATCAAGATGATGCATATCATGAAGTTGTGATCAGAGATGAACTAGTAGGTAGAGAAACTAGTGTCGATCATTTAGAAAGTGATACAGAATCGAATACTAGTAGAATGTCAGCTGCAGATGATGCTCCAGGGATATTAAAACATAGCGACTCCTTGTTACTTCTTACAGAGACAATAAATCAAGGTTTAAGTATATTGAATGTTCCAGAAACGAGTAAGGAAATTAAAGAAAGTAATGAATTAACAAATAGACAATCACAAGGACTTAGTGCTATATTAAACAACTGTGGACTGACCGATGCTTTATTAGCTTTAAATACAGATCTGCATTCCGAAAGTGACAATGACTCTTTATACACTCCTACTAATAGTCCAATAAGAAGGCATCAAAATAAGTCTGCAAATAAACCTGTACGAACTAGTTTTGGTTTGCACAGTCCTGATCCTGTTTCAGATAGCAAAGAATCAAACCTTAGAGAATATTTGAAAGAGCTTAGAGAAAAGAGTAATAAAGAAGAGACAACAGTAGATTACCCATTTTACTACCAAGAGAGTTGTGTTGATGGTGATGCCGAGCTTATAGATTTAACATTAATACCTCCTCCACAAACTCCTGATGAACTGGATAGTGCTACTCAAGTGCCTCAAATTCTACCCATCGTTCCACCCTCTTTTGCTGATGAAAAGGCAAATTCACAAGAAAACCTTGCTAATACCTCAAAATTTGAACTAGATGAATTTATAGCTAATGTTACAATACAACCTCCTACTGTGAAGGTTACTCCAGCAATAGAGCTTACTCCTGAAGAAATTTTATCCTACATCATTCCACCACCACCAGGTTCTAATTCATCCACGTTAGATAGAGACCAAGTTAGTTATGTAAATCAAACACAATTAGCGGAAGCTAGAAGTGGGTTTAACAAAAATGGTGATATTAATAAAACTTCAAACGGTGACGTAGTGAAGGGCACACTAAGCGTAAGTGAGATTAGAAATATGTTCACTGCTAAGACTTTGAGTGACGCTAGAAATAGTTTGTTGTTGAAGGATAAGAATAAAACTACACAGGGAAAATCAGATTCACCGAAGACTAAAAGAAAAAGTGTGACGAGTGACAAACAAGCAAACGGTAACGCCCACGTGATAGAGTACCCTACTGTGGAGAGAAAAGGTATGTTCTCGTGCTGTAGTAAAGATAAAAATAAAAGTGAAAGTGAAGATAATAGCGACGAGACTGAAAAAATAGAACCCCATATTCAAAATTCCGATTCTATGCCTGATGTATGTGAAGTTAGACCACCTCCTAGAAGAAAAGGCTCTGAAATACGAGAACCCCCTAAACGACCCCCCAAAACGCCCCCTACTCCCGCACCAAGGCCGAGATCTAATTCTTTTACTTGTACAAACAACGAATTGACTGTCGTAGAAATTCCCACCAACCACTTCAGCACGTTAAACAATAGGAAGTTGAATTACAAAGTGATCTGTGATATCAACGAGCAAAGCATGCAGAGCCCACCACAGCTACCTCCCAGAATAGAGAATAGAGTGTTGTCACCACCACCACCGCTACTGCTACCTCCCAAGAAACCACCGCTACCACCAGTCCCGAGCATCGAAGTCCTGAGAATGAAGAATGCGCAGAAGCAATCTCCCGTTAGGAACCCCGAGCAGAGACTTGCAAGCATCGGCTCACCCCATTTTCAAAGAAACTTGAACAGTTACAGAAACCTCGAAATCGAGAGCCGACTGACTGAAGAAGAATCACAAAACCTCCGATCCACTCCAAACTATAGTTCCATGACGTTACAGAACCGGCATGTGAGATCCAACTCCGAGACGAAGAATACGATTCTGAAGAATAAGGAGATGTCAACAGCTCTGTCATTATGCTCCCCTCAAATGAATAGGAGGTTTAGCAATCGGCCGGATATTTTGAATGGTGCTGCAGGAAACGATCAGAAAGCATTCAGTCCTCCGTTCGATAGAAAGTCATTTCGACGCAACAGTGCAAGTCCGACCCCAAAGGTGCAAAACCACGTCAGGTTTAAGGACGACGTGAAGCCTGACTTGGATGATATTCCAACTCCTCCGTCTCCTCCGACGGTGAAGTTCCCAGAGTTTCAAGCGGGGCACAACGGTGTCGTATCTGTTGAAACGCTGCTGTGTAAGACCGAAGTCGCAGTAGACGGGTTGCTGCAGAGGTTGCATCAGGTCGCGCAGAAATGCTCGCATCAGCATGCGCACGGGGGCGGCGAGGATATTGATGAGATTAAATTCCAAGTAAGTTTCATACTGCACCTATTTTTAGAGGCTTAAATATCTACCATGTGGCTTAGCGATAGCTCGTGAGACTTTTAATTCTGCGTACTACATTTGGAATCATGTGCGGCGCCGAATTCAAAATTTACACTCTCTCTTACAATAATTGTGAAAGAAATCAAAGTGAAAAATCGAGCATGCAATTACAAAATTTAAATGACTGACATATCGTTTTTACCATTACGGTGGTGTCACGATAGTTCCCGTATGACAAAGAAGGGTGCTTCCTTACTGACCTAGTATTTATCTTTTCCCTTTTGCCCTTAGCCAGCTCTTACAGCATCCACTGGAAGAGATGGGGTTGTACTGGGCAGCATTCTCCTCGATATATTATAAATCAGTGATCATCAAGACGCTTGCCAAGCGTGGAGATTATGGAAAACCCCTCCTAACAATAAGCGTCCACAGTGTAGTTTTATGGGAGAAACCTATGTTCGGCAGTGAACCTCTTCCCGCTATTGATGATGATGATGATGATGATTGACGATTTATCCTTTATAAAGGCTGTGGTTTTCAGGTTCAAGAATTGTAGACGTTGGTATACTGCTTATACTGAACTCAAAACAACAAAAACCATAACAGAAAAAATGGTTCAGTATTAAAAAATATCGTGGGCTTATGCGCAGCCATCTTGCTCACACGCTCGTGCAACTTTAGGAAAGCTACCGCGACGAGATCATGGACCTCGCTGTGTGACGTACTTTTGTTTATTCTCAAACCAAGAAGCATAGTATAGTTTTACATTGAAAAATCAATACTTTAGTACTTTCGTCTTAATTCGTGCTCCATTTTCGACCAGTTTCACTTACCATCAGGCGAGTTGGCACACGCACATAAATCTATAATGGCCAAAAAATATTAATTATTTAGTTTTTTTTTATGTTACTGAACGATTTGACGAGCTAGCCGCTGATGTTAAGCGCCACGGCTGCCCATAACAGAACAGTGTCAATCGGAACCCCAAAATAGAGTTTCGAGCAACACTGCACTGCGCACATCATCCTGAGACATCAGCACAGTCTGGTAATAAGATTACTCGACTGTGAGATCAGATCATAAAGTCTCAATTGCCAGTAATTTCACTAGCTACAGTGCCCTTCAAACCGGAACACAGTAGTGCTTGCGCACTATTGCTTGGCGGCAGAATAACTGGCAATGCGGTGGTACCTACCTAGACGAACTTTGCAACAAAGTCCTACCACCTAGTAAAAGTTAAAAAAGTTGCTAGTTGTTGCCTAGATTATTTAGTATCCCTAGCTAAAACTTCAGCGCACAAATATTGAACCCGTTATCACGAACTCCCCAGCGCGCGCGCAGCGAGCTGACGTCGTGCGCGGTGTCCCTGGTGACGGCGTCCCGCGCGCTGGTGGGCGCGCTGGGCGCGGGGGGCGCCGCCGCCGCCGCCGCGCTCGCCGACTGCCTCGCGCCGCTGCGGAGGCTCTCGGACCTCGCACAGGTAACATATGCATGCAGGTATGGAACATTGACCCACCCGTGATGGAACAATGTTCCATGCCCGTGATGAAAAATACTACAAAAGTGAATTCTATAAGAAAGGGACAGCAACTTTTTAAACCATGAAATTAGTTATATAGGGACTTGGCCAAACGTTTGGTGGAAGCTTCAGCTGACCAGAATGCTGGCAGCATTACAACGTTGAATGGCAATGCTTATTTTTTGTGCAAAATAAAAGCCAGCACCACAGCAGCCAAAGGAACTTTCCCCTCTACCAACGGGTTATTTTAAATTTTTAGTTTTTATTTATTTTAAGTTCTTAGGTATAGTTTAGTTTTTTAGGTCTAGTTTCATTTAGTTGTTGTTAATTCATTTGCGTACATGTAATTATTTGAAATTAGTTTAATTTAGAATTACGAGTATGCATAATACCATCGGTATCGTTCTATCTATACATATAAAATTAAAAGTCCTGACTGTTGACTGACTGACTTATATATCAACGCACAGCTGAAACCGCTGGTCCTAGAGACTTGAAATTTGAAGGGTGTGTTCTTTGTAAAGTGTAGGTACCCACTAAGAAAAGGTTTTTAGAAATTTCACCCCTAAGAGGCTGAAATGGGTGGTTGAAATATCTATGAAAAAATTTCTTCTTCGTTTCCTATATAGGCCACGCGGGCAAAGCCGCGGGCAGAAGCTAGTCAATAATAATTGTTAAAAAATCACAGACTAAATAGAAGTACAAGGTAATATCCTGTAATCGCCTTTTAGATCACTGGTTTGGGTTCAAGCGCCATCTATGATAATTTAGAAGAACTGCTTAGGGATAAAAGGTCACCAACACAGACAAAGTAACAACAAAGTTGTGAATGATTGCTCTCGTTTTCGCACGAACTTAAGTTTCGTACCTCATTATAGCTGGCAGCACAGACAATAACGTAACTGATAACCTACATGATGCGAGTTTTGGGTAAACGAAAAAGATCGCGTCACCGCATTGTATTATTTTCCTAAACTTGTGTTATTTTCAGTTAGTGCATTGGTAGTGTTTTATTCGTTCAGTGCTGGATATAAGTATATATGAAGTGGTATCATTATGGAGAAACGTTTCTTTTCGTGTCGTGTTCCAAAACTCCATAGAAGCTTCTGGTAAAGTTGCCACCACTTTACTAGGGGTATGACTTAGACTAGACTATGACTTGACTTGATGACCTGGACTGTGATTTGACCTAACTTGACACAATATATATATGAAATATCATCAACTCTACGAAAATTATCAATTACTTGAAACTGGCTAAATACACAAAAGTGTAAAGCCAAAAAAACCTACATGATGATATGTTTTTTTATGTTAAGGAATAACGTGACGAGCTAACCGTTCGCCTGATGTTAAGCGACACGGCTGCCCATATCAATTGCAGTGTCACTCGGAACTCTAACGGGTGACACTGCACTGCACACGTCATCCTGAGACATCACACAATCTAGCAGTGCTTGCGCACCACTACTTAGCGGCAGAATAACTGCAAAGCGGTGGTACCTACCTAGACGGACTTTGCAGAAAAGTCCTACCACGTAGTAAATGAATGGATGGATGCATGGTGAGTACAATAGTAAAGATAACTTCCTAACCTGTTCTATTTATTTTTCCAGGCACTTGGCAGGCACACCTCGTCGCCACTTCAAACACGCAACCTGGTCCTTCGAGTTCACGATGTCACAGCAGCTTTTAAAGAACTGGCTGGGGCGGAAATGGCACAAATAATCCACGACCACAATACGAAAAAGGCCCAGGCTCAGAGCATGGACTCCACCCTTGAAGGCCAACTTGCCTTAAGAGCCGAATGCCTAGCAAACGTACTGGCAACATTACTCCGAAGCCTACGAGTATTTTCCCCCTAACTTCCCGTTTCGCGCCAATAAAACAAAATGGCTGCTCATATTTCTCGTTTCGCGCCAAATAACCAAGAAGGCCACTAACATGACTGTTTTCGTCGACTAAGTTTCTTGATAATTTGAAATGTTACTAAAATGAGACCAAATAAAATTAGGTACGTTTTTAATTGTAGTTGGCAACATCTACGTTAATTTTAGTTGTAGATTTCTAAATTTTAACAAGTGTTGAATGTTTATAATTATTGTTGTTATAATTTTCGTAGTATTATTCTTTGAAATTGTAATTGTTTATATTAATTCTGTTGAATCAATGCAATTATAAAAAATGTGGAACTAGAACTTACTACTTAAGTATCTATATTTTATGAATGTTATACTGATAACTATTGATGTGCGAATCTCAATAGTTTTTTCATAGGCACCTTCATAACTGGCAACTTCATTTCTTAAAACAAATGTTACCATAGTTGTTAATTTTACCTTTACATATCTATTTACATTGAGAATGAATGTATATTTTCTATTGTAAGATGTGTGATCGGTTATAAGGTGCAAATCTATTATTATAATCTTTATAACCTCTTAAATGTCTAACTAACCATATCTTAAAAATATCTAAAAACCGTTAGATGTAATGTGCGTTTGCTTTAAGTTTTGTTGTTTCTAGTTAAAAAATCATTTCCTTTTTAAAAAAATGTTGCCGCTCGTTTTTTTTTTGTATGCAATGTGCTAATATTATAATATTGGTGCTATTTTTTAAGAAAATTGTGTACGTTTTTATGTATTATGATCAGTTGATGTACCCCGCATATTCTTACGAGTCCAATACCAATGCACCAGTGATTTGAACTTTTATGTAAGTATTATTAAGGTTGTTTTTGCAATGGGATAAGCTAATTTAAGGCAAAAAAGGCAGCTATATTTCCCGCCTGCTCAGTACAATTTTCACCCTTTGCTGGTATTCCAAAGCTTTTACACAGGAGCCAAAGAAAGGATTGTTCTTTATAAAGAATTTTATTTTATGTTTTTTTACCATTCCTCTTGGCTTAATATTTGTATAGTATACAGACCATAACTATAAGGAGTAATACATAATGGATTATCGAATTTTAGTGCGATATACGCAATGATATTAAAACATTAACAAAAAAAAAACATTTTTCTCAAATTTGAGTGTTTATATGACAACACTGAATTTTTTTTATACGTGTATTCTCAATTTTAATTTTTTTTAGTTTTAATTGTAAGAGTTTTAGAACCAAGAAGGTGTTTTAATTTTTTAGGCACTATAGTTTCAGTAAAGTATATCGCACTAAAACGGCTTACGTTAATAATAGTGAACCCTTATACAAGGTAATATTGTGTATCACTGCAGTTGTTTTTATTTATTGTTCAAACGTATAATACAATGCAATGCATTTGATGTAATAAACGATATAAATCTAATAACTATTGTTTTATTTATAGTTATCAGCAGGAGAACTTGTCTCGAAGGTGTTTGTCCCCAAACTTTATTCCCAGCAGCTCTATAAGGGGAGGACATTTACTGGAACACGAAGTTAAAAACGGGAAAATTCAGGAACTGATGAAAAATCATAATAATAACGCCCAACGATCACATACATAGATCCTAGACCCTAACTAGGGTTCCCTGTGAACCCAGGAACTACGAGCACCATGGTCCCACAACACCCATATAAAACTTTTCCGGGATAAAACGTAGCCTATATGTTAATCTAGTGTATGAGCTATCTTGGTACCGAATTTTATTCAAATCTATTCAGCCGTTTGAGCGTGAAAGAGTAACAAACATACACACATTTACACATACAAACTTTCGCCTTTATAATATTATTAGTGTGATATATCTTACTTAGTAAGGGGCCATTCAAGTATTAGTACGTAAGCACTATGGGGGGATGGGGGGTAAATAAAAAACTGTAATAAATCTGCTTACGAATACTTGAACGGCCCCTAAGGATAGGGATTTAAAGAAAAAACAAAGACTAAAATGCATTCTATTTACGTTGATATAAAGAATATTGTCATCTAACGATCAATGATATTACCACTAGTAGTCAGACTGGTCTTAAAACAGCAACAAGAAAAAAACCTGAATTCTTCCCAGGCTCGCCGGACCGCCTTATAAACTAGACAACTTGTTATCTAAGTACTACCCTGGGCCCAGGTATCTGCAGCTAGATACCTGCCTACTATCTAGTTACTAATTAGATAGATAGAAAATACTTTATTGCACAAACAACAACAAATGAAGGTACATAGACGAACTTAATGCTATCGAGCATTATCTTCCAGTTAACCCTGGTGTATTGTGGAAGGCTTAATGCGGTAGTGAAATAATGATGGGATATAAAAGAAAAGAAAACAACAACTTAACTATATGTCTAAACTGGTGATAATATAAATAACACCATAATAAATATACAAAATTAAATACACACAATAATACAAATATAATGCATATTATACATACATATACAAATAATTAGAAGGATTGCTTTCAGTTCGCGATTTGATTTTGAAGAGTTAGAGTGGTTATAGATTTTAGATTTAAATACCTCAATTGATGATGCCATGATGATGATGCAAATTAAATGCCTTTATTCTTTAAAATAACTTTTGCTATACTAAAAACTATTAGTAAATACTACACTATCTACTACGAAAAAAATTGGACTGTATATGAGCCGCGATTGTTAGTAAACTCAGCCTTATTAATAAACACGAACTAGCTTTAGACTAGTTACACCATCTTATGTCTCTTTCGATCCAGCTAAATATTCCAGTAGCAAAAAGGACAAAAGCTGAAGTAACTAATCCGAGACTAATACCCGTTTATTAATTAGGCTGTTTTTGTTTAGATGTATTTAAAATTCAAATCATTTATGTTCTCTGTCCACTTTTTGATACTGCCATTGTATGGCACTTTTAATAGAAAACTTTACAGCATATGCAAGGTTGTTTTACTATTTATCTTTAATTCTTCAATATTTAGATATATTATATTCTCGTCACTTCCACATTCTCCTACGAGAAGCGTAACCCTAATAGCGATGACCTATAGACAGTCCAAATGTCCCAGCGTACTACCGGTAGGTAGCGTACCCAACATGCTGGCAACAATAGATAGAATTAAAAAAGTGAACAAACTTTACATTAAAAAAAAGAAGTTCTCTTTATCACTACTGGTTAAGCAATCCGGCACAACGCAGATCAGAAAACTCCGATCCGAAGCTTCGATTACACTTGTAAAGAAGCCACAATAAATTTACAGTGAACTTTACAATGAATAGAAGGGAAGGGATACCTAAATCGTAACTGTCAAATCTCCATCTCATTAAATCACACTAATATTATAAAGGCGAAAGTTTGTATGTGTGTGTTTGTTACTTCTTCACGCTCAAACGGCTGTATGGATTTGGATGAAATTCGGTACCAAGATAGCTTCTCCCCTGGATTAACATAGGCAACATTTTATCCCAGAAAAGTAAAATTTCCCGTGGGATGAGGAAATGATTAAAATACTTTTTATCCGCAGGTGAAACAACGGGGTACAACTAGTAATATATAAATAAAAAGTAATAAGGCAGCAAAAATTATGTTTCCCACACTCATTATTCTATCAACAAACAGGTGGACACAACTAAATATTAGATACTAGTGCTGCTGCCGACTGCCGACGCCTGTTTGATATAATATCTCGGCCCCAGCAGCCTCGTAAGTTTCACACGATACCTGCAACCGGTTGGGAGGTGGGTAGCACAGGTCTTGGGTTCAGTAGGCTAAAAGATAATCTTTAGTGACGATAGATTTAGAAAAGAAAATGTTGCCAATAGTGCCTGATATAATAATTATAATAAAAAAATAATAATAATACATAATAGTAATAATAAATAAATATCTGTGGGCATTTCACACAGCGCCATCTAGCCCCAAACTAAGCAAAGCTTGTACTTTGGGAGCCTGATAACTGATACAATACTTAGATACTTTTTGTTTGTAAATACATACATAGAATAAAATATAACACCCAGACACAGAACAAACATCGATGTTCATCCCACAAATGTGTGTCCTGGGTGGGAAACGAACCTACAACCTACAGTTCAGAAGGCAGGGATACTACCAACTGAGCTAACGGGCCAGTCATAATAAAAATAATAACGCCCAACGATCACATACATAGATCCAGGACCCTAAGATTCACTTTGGCTAGGGACCCAGGAACTACGGGGACCATGGCCCCACAACACCCAGACACAGAACAAGAATTTGCGCTTTTTTTTCTGTTCACAAATATTGTCCTGGCGCGGGAATCGAACCCGAACTTCCGCTTTATGAGCCGACCTGCTCAACCACCACATCACAGAGGCTGTCTAATGTGTGATATTGCTAGTCATGACAGTTTCTTAGTGTATGTACAATATACTTTTTTTAAAGTAATTTTTTTAAGCACTCTTGACTTGGAGAGTAAGCTGGTGAATGCGAGGCGAACGAAATTAGAAGTTGGTTATATATTGATCTCCACTGTAAACATAACAAAGTTTTAAAAAAATATTATTATGTTGGTATGTCGTCGCATCCGCGGAATACTATCCTCATGGCGGTTAGGATGTTTTATTTTTATTGCATTTTTGGAATCCTTTAATGTATTTGCACCTATCTACATCAACAGAAAGTAGAAAAACACAATTTTCATTATTAAAAAGTCAATTTTAAAATTCGCGCAAAACATCCTCTTGCTATAAGCTCCGTTGAAAACTATCCTGAGCGCCATTACGTTTGATTTTTTCCGCGGAATACTATCTCGCTCGCCAGTATGATAGTATTTCACGTAAAATTTTAGGCAGCGAGCGCGGGGCATACTATCGTAGGCGTAACGCTGCCATTTATTGAAGGAATCGCAATCGTGTGGTATGCTAGTGGAGGTTAATATTTTTATAAAAAATTAAAAGGCGACCCAAAAAATTTGTAGGAACGGCCCGAGCACGAAAAGAAAAAAAAACGTATAAAAGTTTTTTTTTTTTTTTTCATTTTTAGGGTTCCGAAACTGAAATACCAAACATAAGGGGAATATTATTTTTAGCCTTCGAATCAAAAAAAGGTACAACCATTGGTATGATGATTGTTTATGTAAAAATGTGTAGATAACAACAAAATATTGATAGGAGGTGATTTTAACGAGAACGTAAGAAGATTGAAGAACATGAGAGAGTGCACGGTGGATGGGGCTTTGGTAACAGCAATCAAGAGGGCGAAGCCCTGCTAGAATCCGCGTCGGCCTTTGACCTAGCTTTAGCATTTTTCAAAAAGTAAGATCATCTGGTAACGTTCAAAAGCGGCAATCACAGCACCCAAATTGATTACTTCCTCCTTAGGTGGTTAGCGGAATGATAAAAATTGAGAATTTGGAAAGCAAATCAATGAATGATGGAATGAAATGGCAAGTTGCATAAATAGCGCATAATATTTTTGAAGAGTTAAAAAGGCAAGGAAAAAATTGATAGGGAAACATGGTGGTGGGATGAAAATATTCAGAAAATTGTGAAAGAAGTAAAAATGTATTCAAAGATTGGCAGAGTGTTGACAGTTGGCAGAATATACAAAGCGTGAAAAACAAAGTGAGAATGATAATCGCTATTGCAAGAGTAAAAACGCAAGATAAACTGTATAGTTACTAGGAAACTAGCAAGGACATAAGCAGTTTTATACAATAGCGGAACATAGTAAAAATAATGAACGAGATACCAAGCGTGTGAAATGTTTAAAAGATGATGGAGAAAAAGTATTGGAAAATAATGAGGATAAAACAGAGAGATAGAAGGAGTATTTTATGAATACGAATGAATGAAGACAATTCGTGGAATAGAATATTACAAAGCGTATCAGTAAATATAGGTAAAGTGAAAGAAGTGGATATAGATGAAGTAAGAAAAGCTGTGTAAAGTAAAGACTCAATTCTTTAGCAAATTGTTTTAGGATGAGGCAATCCCGGATGAATGATGCAACAGTTCACTGGTGCCCATATTTAACAATAAGGATGATGATGATGAATTCGGCTATAATTGTTAAGACCTTTAGGTCACTTAAAATAAAGAATACTGAGGATCTTTGGGGAATGTCTACCAGGGTTTTAAGTGGCATTGTCACATTGATCGCACCATATTTAGCATAAGTATTTAATAAATGTGTAGACGAAGAAGTTTTTCCCAACGTAATGAAAAATAGTAAACTGATTCCTTTATTTAAGCCGGGAAATAGAATGATCCATCGAACTATAGGCCAATTTCTGTGTTACCTGCAATAAGTAAAATTTTTCAAATATAAATTTTTAATCAGTTGTTAACATTTTTTAACCTTAACGGACTGTTTCACAGTCAACAGTTTGGATTTACAAAAGGACGATCAACTACAGATGCAGGTGTAAAACTCTTTAAACATATACTTGGTGCTTGGGAGAAGTCACAGGATGCCATAGGGATTTTTTGTGACTTAAACTCTTGATCTTGTCTCTTCTTATCTTGGTAATAGAATTCAGACAGTTGAAGTTAATTGAGCAAGATCATCTGGTTCTATCACTAAAATGGGGGTCCCGCAAGGTTCAATACTAGGACCATTTTTATTTTTGGCCTATATTAACGATCTTACATTTTTGTAAAGAACCTATGTGATATTGTTTTGTTCGCAGATGATACGTCTCTTATTTTTAAGGTTGACCGATCTATTAATGATTTTGACGACGTTAACAAGGCAATTTCACTGGTTTTGAACTGGTGTACTAAAAACACTCTACTGTTAAATAGTAAGAAAACTAAATGTATTAAGTTTTCGTTACCTAGTGTTAGGGGGTCTCCTACAAATTCACTACTGAATGGTAAGCCATTAGATTTAGTACAATCTGTCACGTTCCTTGGCATAACTATAGACTCTACATTAGAGTGGGATCCTCACAGTCATATCAAACATTGCTGGCAGATTGAGCTCTGCAGCATATGCTGTGGGTAAATTCAGACAGTTTACTGATGAAGCCACTGCAAGATTAGTATACTTTAGTTACTTCCACAATATTATATCATACGGCATCTTAAGCCACGGACATACAATCAATTTTTGTCTTACAGAAAAGAGCAATTCGTTCCATTTATAACATGAAATCCCGCGACTCTCTCAGGGAACAATTTAAGGAGATAAATATTCTTACAGTGGCTTGTCAATACATTTACGAAAATTTGATGTACACTCGCGAAAACATTAGCTCTTTTCCCAGATATTGCGACATTCATAACTTTAATACTAAGAACAAAAATAAATTGACAGTTCCAAGATTCAGACTGCAGAAAGTTAATGGTTCATTCATATAACAAGTTGCCTGACGGTATCGAACAATTGTCAATGCGTAAATTTAAATTATTCATAAAGTCAATGTAATGAAAAAAGCCTATTACACAATAAATAATTATGTGTCAGACAAAAAAGCTTGGCCTGAATATCCCAAGCTTAACGGTATGAAATTTTAGGTACTTTGCCTATTGCCTATTCTTATCTATAATTTCATTTTATATTTGTAATGTTTATTAAGATAATCACGGTATTTTTCTTGCACTGGAGTGATGTGGTGTTTACTTTTGTAACATATTCATTATCTCAAGTGTAATGAATTATATACATTGTTAAAGACAGTAAAAAGAAGAAAAAAAAAACATAAATCACTGTAAAGTTTCTTGTACCTTCTTCTTTACAGTTGTAATCGAAGCTTCGGATCAAAGTTTTCTATTCTGCATTGTGCCGGATTGCTTGCACCAGTAGTGAAAAAGAGAACTGCTTTTTTTTCAAACTCATATATTGTAATGGGCTTGCTATATATTATTTGACAATAAGCACTTTGTAATTTTATATGCTTAGTGAAATAACTTAATCTTAAGTACCTAATATAATTTTGACTTGTAAAAGTGCTAAAATTAACCTATTTGCAATAAATATTTTGACTTTGACTTTTACTTTGACTTTGATGTACAAAGCTGCAACAATTATCCGGGAATTAAGCTTATGTCACATTGAAGATATGGGAGAAGCGAGAAGAATGAGAGATGAGATTGAAATAGCCCAGACTCAGTTTGCTTTCATACCTGGGCGTGGGACGTCAGAAGCTATATTTGTACTTCGCCAACTGTGTGAAAAATATAGAGACATGCACACTAAAACTTGCACATAGTGCTCATTGATCTCGAGAAAACCTATGACAAGATTTCTCGTGAAGTTCTGGGATGGGCCTTAAAGAAGAAAAGAGTTGCTGAGGAGTATGCAAAATTGATTCACACGATACATGACAGGGCAAGTATGTATGTCCGGTCAACAGCTAGTGAGACCGACAAGTTTGATGTGGCTGTGGGTTTGCATCAGGGATCGGCATTGAGATTTTATTTGTTCTTTCTGGTAATAGATGCGCTAACAACAGACATACAGAAGAAATCACCTTGGTGCATGCTGTTTGCAGACGATATTGTACTTGTCGGCGAAGATAAGCTTGAGGCTGAGCAGGCTGGGAGAAACTGGAGAACGTTGGCTTAAAGATAAGCACGACCAAAACAAAGCATTTGTTTTGTGTGTGTAGCGGTCTTTTTACGAGGTAAGCACCCCGTACCTTAGCGTACCCCTTCCAGTCTGCCATGACTTCCGTTACCTCGGTTCACTTGCGCTAGATGATGGTGCGATAGATCGGGATGTAAGAAATAGATAAATTCGGGATCGATGCAATGGAGACAGGTCATAGGAACAACTTGTAATCTCCGATTGCCCCTTAAATTTAAAGGGCAAATCTACAAAAACATCATTAGACCTGTCCTATTGTATGGGTCGAGGTGTTGGGCAACAAAAGATGTGGATGAAAGCAGACTACATGCGGCTGAAATCCATATGTTGAGGTGGATGTGTGGTGTAACGAGTATGAACAGAATCAGAAATAAGTACATAATGGGTAGCCTGAAAGTGGCACCGGTAACGGAAAAGTTGAGGAATGGCTAGCGTGGTATGGCCATGTCATGCGGAGGTATGAAAGCCATGTTACCAAGAGAGTATTTGAAATGAATGTTGATGGCAAAAAATGTAAAGAAAGACCGAAAAAAGTGTGGTTGGACTGTGTGAAGAATGACATGCGTGCTAAGGGAGTGAATTTTGAGATGACGTCTGACAGAAATTAGTGGGGGAGAAAATCATGCTGTACCGATTCAACTTAAATGGAGTAAGGGTAGGCGGATTATGATAATTGATCTGAGGTTATTATAATTATAGTTTAATTATTTTAAACTTTTTCACATAAACCTGTAAATACCTTACCTGGTAAATATTTAACCTGATAATCTCGTCTTATATTAGCATGGGTAAATAAATATCTTATTTGTAATACGTACTAGGTACTAATTTTTTCGGTCAAAAATTAAATTTTAGGTAGTTTACTGCATTTGTAAAAGAACTTTTATACATTTTTCATGTAATTAAAACTTAAAAATTAGATTTCCGAAGTAATAATTACGTTCCAACAACATTATCATCGTACGATAAGCGGCGAATAACATCCTAAAGGTCACTGTTCCGGCGAAAACTATCCTTATGGCGCTTAAATTGACGCAATCGCGCCAAAATTCCGTGGAAGACTATCTTATAGGACAAAATAGCTATATTTATTTACATTAATAATTTAAAAAAAATACTAAACGATGCGTAATGAATTATGCTATAGATTTGTATTCAAAAATACATACGTTCTCTAACAACTTTCAGAGATAATCAGAAAAAACCTCCTCCTGTAAAGTAGGTGTTTTGCAATTAGGATAGTTTTCCGCGGATGCGACGATGTCTGGTAAAATGACAACTTACAAATTTTCAAGATGGCGACATTGACATTAAACAAATCAAAAACCGTTAAACAAAGTAAAATTTATACCGGCCGATAGATGGAGCTAAATTAAAAAAGTTTTACTTCAGTCGTGTGGTCTAACTTTGTTATGTTGACAATGGAGATCTACGTGAACCAACTTCAACTTCCGTTCGCCTTGCATTCTCCAGCTTACTCCCCAAGTCTAGAGTGCGTAAAGCAGTTCTACTTCAAAAAAAACAAAAAACAAAGATGACTAAAAACCGCTGTAAATGATAAACTATTTATTAACTATTTGCATTAAATAATGAAATAATGTTTTCTTCATCATTTTGCCACATTACTGCTAATAGGAATAACAATAAACAAGTTCTAGAACACCTGAGGGACCATAGCTGACTAGTTCTGCAATAGGATAAGTACCGAGGCAAAGCAAAAAAACGTGCAGAAATGGTACAGTCATAAACCATGTGCATCAGATTAAGCTATGTTTAAAATATATTTTTAACTATATTAAAAAAGTTTTTTTCGCACAAATAGGTACCTATATTTTTATATTACAGAATTTAACGAGTGTGCTTCAGACCGCACGACTGTAGTAAAACTTTTTTAGTTTAGCTCCATCTATTAGCCGGTATAACTTTGCTTTGTTTAATGTTAATGCCGCCATCTTGACAATTGTAAATTGTCATTTTACCGGACATACCAACATAATAATATATTTGACGGCGGCAACGTCCGGTTATAAACTCTATGCGCAGCGAGCAGTACCTTAATTTACCCTGTGGTGGCATTTAAATTTATTACAGTGGCAACACCGGCAACTGTCATCACTTCCCCACCCATCTGGCTATATAAAGGGAACGCTCGGTGTATGTACTACGAATCATTCTTGCTCCGGACACTGCCCGGTGCGCATGCAGAAAGCCTATAGTTATATAGGTTGCAACCTACGCACAAACCGTTCCGCCTATATATCTTTTACTTTGTTATGTTTACAATGGAGATCTACGTGAATAAACTTCAACTTCCGTTCGCCTCGCGTTCACCAGCTTACTACCCAAGTTAAGCATGCGTAAAGAAGTTTTACTTGAAAACAAATAGTAAAGTGTATTATATCTATCGGTAATATCGATCTTTACAGTGCCGATCCTGCCGATGTTTACAAATAAGGCTCGCTGCTCTAAGGTGCATTGACCTTATCTTGGTGCAGTTTTTACAACTGCGACATCGCCCTAATGGTAGTCATGCACTATAAACTAAATTTCATTATTTTGACCAAATCGAAGCAATATTTGGTCAACGTTGTACCCAATCACTACAAACACAAGTACGTAAATGTTTGGTATTACGTACTTTACGTGTACGTGATTTAGTTAAGTACTACCTAATAAATGCCAAAGGTTAAAATCGCTAAACTCTTTCTCGAATGTTGAATAAATAAATGTTAGATCTATCAGTATCTTATTCATCCAAGTGGCAAAAGTTAGAACACAACACGAATGAGTAAATTTCCGATTTTCTATAGGAATGTAGGTAAATACCTAGGTACTAAATATATATTATTTTGTTAATATCACCCGTGAAACCTAGCCTAGGCTAAGCATCAGTTACTATTGTAAACAAAGTCAATATTTTCTTTTAAATTTAAATTATGTTAAAAAATATATGACTGTCCAGTTCGAATTGCTTGACAACTCATATTGCAATCATTTTAGTGGCACAAATCAAACGGGCCGACTATACTGAAAACCATGGTTCTGTCGCTCTGTGGTCAACATTGTGATCTAGTGCACGATCTCCCTAAACATAACCACTAATCCGAGGAACGTGAAGTGATGTGGGAATGATTATAATAAATGTAATAACTGCTATTTTATACGTCACTAGCAATAACGTTGAGAATAAATTGATTTTAAATAAGAGGCGAAGGGTTTTTCAGGACTGAGAATAATAGCATAATACACGGCATAGATTTTAGATTATACTTGAAAAAAATACAGACTTTAATTAAAACGATAAATAAACAAAATTATTTGTACACATTTTACAAGGCTAAGCCCCAAACTCAGCTAAGATTGTAAATTGTAACCAAATAATTGATAAAATACTTATATACCCAAAGCCAAAATCAAAGTCAAAAGATTTTATTGTAAAGAGGCTATTTTTAGCAATTTTACGAGTCAAAATTATATTAGGTACGTAAAATTAAGTTATTGTACTAAGCATATAGAATTACAAAGTGCTTAATTGTCAAATATTATAAAACAAGCCCATTACAATATATAAGTTTAAAAAAATTGAGAGTTCTCCTTCTTACTACTGGTGCAAGCAATCCGACACATAAAGAATAGAAAATTCCAATCCGAAGTTTTCGATTAAACCTGTAAAGAAGAAGCTACAAGAAACTTTACGGTGATGTATTTTTTCCAGTGTTTTACAATATTTATAATGTATTACAGTTGAGTTTGTAATGAATATAATATTACATAAGTAACCACCCACAATTCACACCTGTGCAAGAAGAATATTAAGATGATCTTAATATACTCAAATGTATGTAAGTTAAGATTTTGCTACTAAAAACTAAAATAAGTTAAAAAATAAAAATAAATCTGTCAAATACCATGCTTTAAGTAGGTGGTAGTTATTATTAATGTTCAATTGCTTTATTGAGCGTGTCATTGGCACAAATCTAAATATACTCGTATATAACTCAAAGACTGACTGATTGACTGACTGGCATAGTGATCTATCAACGCACAGTCCAAACCACTAAACGGATCGGGCTGAAATTTTGCCTGCAGGTAGGTGTTATGACGTAGGCATCCGCTAAGAAAGAATTTTTCAAAATTCCACCCTTAAGAGGGTGAAATGGGTGGTTGAATTATTTTCCCATAGGCCACGCCGCGGGCGAAGCTACGGGCAGAAGCTCGTGGTGTTATAAATTGAAGGAATTTAAATAACTTCGAAGTGGTAGGTGACAATTTATTCATATTACTTTTAGTGCACCTCCGGCGTAATGGAGTATATTATAGGTACAACAAAAGGCAAAGAAATGAGAGTTATGACGCCTTTTTGTCCGTAAGCGAAGAAGTTTGTCGCTGCAAAAGGGATACGTGGACTAACTGAATTACATACACGCAACGCATGTCGCATAAAGTAACACTATAACACTTGGTACAATCCTTCTGTCTCTATATTTTATATTGCTTTAAGTTATTTATCTTAGGCACAAAAAATAAAATTATACTATTTTTTTAGTAGTTTCTGCAAAGTTCGTCTAGGTAGGTACCACCGCTTTGCCAGTTATTCTGCCGCTAAGCAGTAGTGTGCAAGCACTATTGTGTTCCAGTTTGAAGGGCACTGTAGCTAGAAAAATTACTGGGCAATTGATACTTTATCATCTGATCTCACAGTAGAGTAATGTTATTGCCAGACTGTGCTGATGTCTCAGGATGATGTGCGCAGTGCAGTGTCACGCGAAACTTTATTTTTTGGAGTTCCGAGTGACAGTGCTCTGTTATGGGTGGTCGTGTCGCTTAACATCACGTGAACGACTAGTTCGTCACATCATTCATTAACATAATTTCTATAAATTTAATAGTATGTACCGCACCTAAAGATCATAGAAAACACACTTGGTAATATTGTCAACAAATCACAGCAGGTGGCTTCACCAAAAATAAAACAACAGACCAAAATAGAAATAAAGTGAACCAAAACTTTTTTTAAGTCGGTTGTAAATGAGTACTAAAGAATAAAAAAATGACCTTTACATCAACCCTTACGATCTTTAACATCTTGATACCTATATAATTTCATGACTCTAATTATATAAATGCTAAGCAATAATGACTGATGAGTGCATCAGTCATTCGTCAAGTTTTTACCTTTAAACTCCCCTTTTCATATTGACTAAAGGTCAGGCTTTGACCTTATTATTGCAGGCGATCTAGTTCTAAATGTCAGTACTTAAACGCAAACTTTGAGTAATAAAGTACCTGATATGGTTAAAAAAGGAAGTAGAGAATTTTAAAATTGAATTTGAAAATGATGTTGAAATGAAATACATTGCAAGTATGACGTTAAAAAATTTCAGCATTTCCTAACCTATTAGATCAAAGATAACAATATGACTTAAGCTTAGCATTTGCCTAGTTAACCTAGCTAAGGTTGCTAAATTTAAGTCATATTGTGATATAGCCACGAGGTTCCAATAAAAATGAAATGAAATTTTAATTTAAAATCTTTTAACGAAAATTAGTTACTTCGTAATTATAAAACTTCAAATTTAAAAAAAATTTAGTGGATATCTTTGTGGACTGGATAAGAATATAAGAACGGACAAATAAGACTGTGTTTAAATAATTAGGTATACTTAAGTATAAACGCATCTTACAGTAAAACGAAGTTGCCTTGTTAAAATTGCGAACTATTTTTGCATTGCGCAGAGCCACAGGATATATACGGCGTTGCAGAACTTAATTGACATTTTTAATAGGTTGTACTTACGGGATCTTTCTCAGAAATTATTCCATTCAAGGTAAAGATACCGTAAGCAGTATAAAAAATGTTGTGAATAACTTGGCATTAGTTAATTTAAGCAGGATTTATTGTTGACCGTTGTTTAATGACTACAACGATCAACGAACACAATCTGACACTAATTAATATAGGGACACTTCAGAAAGTTTATACAAATATTACAAAAACACCACAAATAACTTTATTTAACACTAGTTGCGCCCCGTGATCTCACCCGCGGATAAAATGAACTTTAATTATGTACTCATCCCACGGGAAAATATTACTTTTCCGGGATAAAATGTAGCCTATATGTTAATCTAGTGTAATACAACTAGTATACGGTTAACACTCACGAGATACAGTCGAATACTCGAAAAAGTCAACATTATTCTATTGGATGTTTTTACGATGAAATCACACTATCACACTAATATTATAAGGGCGAAACTTTGAATGTGTGTTTGTGTGTATGTTTGTTACTTGAACTACTTGAAATTCGGTACCAAGATGCATCTTGGATATACTCCAATAGAATAATGTTAATGAATAATGTTGACTTTTTCGAGTATTCGACTGTATCTCGTGAGTGTTTACCGTATTAAATATTATAATATTAAATATTAAACTAGTTCAAAGAGTATATTATAATAACTGTCTTAAAAGAATACTAGTTGTAGTTATGAATAAAATAAATAAATAAATAAACTATTAAATAATAATAAATAAATAAAAAAAAAAATTAATACTACTCACCTCAGTTTTTATTATGTAATAATAATAATAATATAATAATAATAATATGTGTGGACATCTCACACAACGCCATCTAGCCCCAAACTAAGCAAAGCTTGTACTATGGGAACCAGATAACTGATACAATACTTAGATACTTTTTGTTTGTAAATACATACATAGAATACATTATAACACCCAGACACAGAACAAACATCGATGTTCATCACACAAATGTTTGTCCTGGGTGGGAATCGAACCCACAACCCGCAGTTCAGAAGGCAGGGTCACTACCAACTGAGCTATTGGGCAAGTCAGTATGTAGCATTGCAGAAACTTTTTCACAGACAATATAATAATATCAAAGGATATTTCATTTCGACTTAACAAAGCTGGTAAGTATAAACTGCAATTAAAGTAAACTGTAATTTAATTCCAACGAATAAGAATCACACTAATAATAATACTTCAAAGAAATAACTCTATGTCACGACCGACGTTGTCCTGGCCAAATTTACCATTAAAACTTAATCTAAGATCTGCATTATAGAATGATGCTCAGTCATCGATCGTTGCTCAATCAGAGATTTCATTCACTAATTGATCACTTTATGAATGAAATCTCTGCTTGAGCACCGATCGATGACTGAGTATCGTTCTGTAATACGGACCTTAGAAGCCGCTACCAGTAGGCAAAAATCTAGCACCAGCAGCACAGCACCATCTAGCCTCTATTCGGTACATAAGTCACGCAATGGTACATAGGTAGGTTTACAAGCTGTCCACTTCTGGTGAATGCGGCACAAGTGGATGAGCAAGTGTATAAATAACGAGAGAACCAAGAAACGGTGGCTACATCCTCAAGCGATATCTAAATATCCAGCCTGCAGCGAAAACATGGTATACAAGGTAGGTGCAAGAATGCGAAATAATAGTATAGTAATTTGTCACACAATTAGATATTATTTTTGTCATTGTCGAGCGTGCTACATCGTCAAACACATGGTCGCATACCATCAAGAGAAATGTGGTCAAACGCTAGCCTAAATAGTTTTTTTAAATCACTGAATGCACCTCTAGATGACCACAGTAACTCAGCTATCCAGCAAAGTCTAGTTTTAACCGTCTAATCCAGTCTGGGCAGCACATCTGAACCTAATGACCGATGTCAATGAATCCCACTTATTTCATCGCAAACTCCTACTCTCTAACTCAAATACCTGGACCAAACGTTGGTTACTAATGGCAAAATATGTTAGAATCTGATGCGAATTATAAAACGTGACATCTGAAGCTTAAGGTGTTGCAATAAGGCTTGGAATCGATGTGTAGTAGAGATCGTTCCACGCGACTTTGTGTTAACTCCCGAGGGTGGTAATGCGGGATGTGGTTGGAAACGTGTTCCGGAGCGAGCTTAGAAGTTGTGGAGTGCAATGCGCCGCTCATACTGCCTCGGAACCGGTTTCTAATCGCGCCGCGGCCGACCGGCTCGCGTTGCATCTCGAAGAAAAGTTAGAATAAGTGCAGCGAAAGCCGACGTATTGTTTCGACTGAGTTTAAATCCTGCCATTTCAAACGGAGCGATAAACGTTTTATGTCCGCAGACATTACTTGTAACGCCAATGAATACAGATTAAGAAATTTCAAACAGACGGAGAAATTGCTATTTTGATTGCTTAGAATTCCGAAATGATATTAGTATTATATTATAAAAGGCACTTCCACGAAGTTTAATAAAGAGTAGGTACCTGTATAGGTAACTAATTCATCTAGTCTGTATTAAGAGGCGGGCATATAATATTTTAACTCTTAGCCCAGGTTTGCAATTTCTGTTGTTTCTCGCGGAATACTTGTCAGAGCGAAGCATTATTATGATTAGTGAATGATAGCTCCAAGTTATTGATGGTACCAGTGGCGTAGCTAGGCTTGGGCGAAGTGGGCCCTCGCCCACGGCCTTGAACTAAAAGGGGCGTCGCGGGGCCTCTTTAAATGCGTGCCACCAGACTTTAAATTCCCGTATATTTTTAGTAATTTTTCCCCGTAAGAAGTTTGTCTAAATTAAAAATTATTAAAGACTACTTCAGAAACGGTATGAAGCAGGACCGACTATCCGGTTTAGCAATACTCTCAACCGAAGCAGATTTACCTGCCAAAATCAATTACAAATCCTTACTATAGGACTTCTGTAAAGCAAAAAGCCGAATAACACTATTTTTGTAAAGAATTAAACACCTAAGCTACAAAATCTATATGCTTATGAGTTTTATCCCACCGCGCATTTATATTTTGTCACTATCATAAGTAGGTATGTCGTGTCAAAGCATGCTTAGATTTGGGTAGATCTTGGGAACGAAAGAAAAGGGGTTTCGCTGATGCGACTTTGCCCACGTCTATGTAAGTCCTCGCCACTGGATGGTACAATGATGGCATAGATAGATGAAGAGGGATGGGCATGGATGAGATGTTAGGATGGTCATCATACATGCATTGTCATTCTAAGGTCCGTATTACAGAACGATGTTCAGTCATCGATCGGTGCTCAAGCAGAGATTTCATTCACTAATTGATCACTTTATGAATGAAATCTCTGCTTGAGCACCGATCGATCACTGAGCATCGTTCTGTAATACGACAATAAGATACGGAAGGTTACAAAGTATGCTGTCACCGTTTACTATTGAGCCCACCTCCAAGTCCTTCTTTTGGGTCCACGGGTAATTTATTTTAACCGAAACGTAGCTTTCCATCAAAATGACCTATTGACCATTGTCACATCATTGGTTCACATGGAAAAATACATATTTGCATGTATGTAACAGAAGTAGGTAGGTACCTACTTTGAAACGATTCTACTAATATTATAAACGCTAAAGTTTGTATGTATGGATTTTTGTTACCCTTTCACGCTCAAACGGCTGAACAGAATTGGATGATTTTTGAAATATAAAGAGTTTATAGAATGAAACCGCAGGGCGCAGCTAGTATAGAATATAGGTACGTTACGCGCCTCTTACACTATAATTTTACATTGTAGTGGAAAGGCACGTACCTGCAATGACATTCTATTTGTCCATTTGTAGAGTTCCATTTGTACTGCGACTTTATCTTCAGATATTCTTACTAGGTGGTAGGATTTTTCTGCAAAGTTTATCTAGGTAGATATCACCGCTTTGCCAGTTATTCTGCCGCCAATCAGTAGTGTTCAAACACTACTGTGTTCTGGTTTGAAGGGCAATGTAGCTAGTGAAATTACTGGGCAATTTAAACTCTATCATCTGATCTCACAGTCAAGTAACCTTATTACCAGACTGTGCTGGTCTCTGATGTCTCAGGATGATGTGCGCAGTGCAGTGTCACGCGAAACTATAATTGGAGTTCCGATTGACACTGTTCTGTTATAGGCGGTAGTGTCACTTAACATTAGGTAAACGAATAGCTCGTCATATCATTCACTAATATAAAAAAGATACGCCCGTAGGTATAGTAGCTCCCCCTAATCATTATTAATAACCGTTGTTGATTCTCACAGCTATCATAATATGCACTCTTCAATCTGGACGTTATATAGGTATAGTAAGTTTTATATATGTAATTAATTGAAGGGGTGAGAACAAAAAGGGTTTAACTGATTTTTTTCACAAAATGACTTATGGGTATCGTTGGATTCAGCGTGAAATTATCTACAATGATACATTCTCAAAATGCCGAAATAAGGCTTAAATCTCGAAATTTTGAGTCAAAAACGGTTTATCGGTCACAGGAATACAAAAAATATATAAATAAAATAAATAAATAAATAGTTCGCTTAGCATAAAAACATTATTATAATTATTTTATTATATTTTATTTTTACAGTAATTGTATGAATTAGTACTATATTTAATATATTAAAATAGAATTAATACATTTTCAAGCAACTGAAACTTACATAAACCTTTTCTATTACCTTATAAGCACTCTACATTAAAATGAAGCTGTTGAAGTTTAAAATTTGACAGTTAAACCCTTTTTATTCTCAACCCTTCATTTAGTTATGTAAGTAGGTATATTATATTATTTTTTATAATTAAGTATATTATATGTATTATGTATAATTTTTTAAAATTATATATACGTATTTTATTCTAATATCAATTTTACTGCATCACTACCATTTTTTCAAACACATCCAGGTTGATTGGTAGATAATGATTCATAGCATTAACTCCTCCTTGTACATTTTGCTAAATTATAAAAAAATATATTATTGGTATATACGTGACCTATCTAGTATATACAAATCCTCAGCTACAAAGGTCTGGTGTGCACTAACGCCGGGTCCCGGGCCGGCGCACGCGGCGTGGTGGCTGCACTTTCGCCCGGCATTTCTCTCCAAGGCCACAGAACCGGTCCCGGTGCACCGGCCCGAGACCGTTTTTAGGCAACCTGTTGCTTCTGTCCGTACACAAGTAGCGAGCGAAAATGGGGGAATGCGAACCTTAAATTGATGAACCTTCCCGCCGACTTCATTCTTGAGAAATGAAGGAGCCATGTTTGCGCATGCGCTAATTTTGCTTTGCGGTTGGAGTTTTGATTTTGATAGCTATTTGATTCTTATTTTAAGAGTTGGAGGTTTTCATCAGCAACGTTTGAATTTATTTTTTGTTTTTGTTTTGGCTCCACACTCTTGTGTATTTAGCCAGTGTCAAGTAATTGATAATTTCTCAAGTTAATTAATATGATATATATTTTTAAGTCAAGGCACAGTCCAAGTCATCAAGTCAAGTCATAGTCTAGTCTAGTCAAGTCAAGTCATACCCTAGTAAAGTGGTGGCAACTTTACTAGAAGCTTCAATGGAGTTTTGGAAACAACACGAAAAGAAACGTTTCACCATCATTATACCGCTTTCCCAAACTCATGCATGTAATCCAGCACTTAACGAATAAAATGCCACCAATTTATGCCCTAACACTGAAAATAACACAAGTTTTGGAAAATAAAATAATGGGCTGACGCGATCTTTTTCGTTTTCCCGCCAAAACCCCCAACGTTTCAATTTATGAATGAACAAAACAATTTAAAAAAACGAGTTTACTTCAGACTTACCACACGACTGAAGTAAAACTTCTTTAGTTGAGCTCCATCTATCGGCCGGAATAACTTTGTTTTTGCTTTGTTTAATGTTAATGTCGCCATCGAATACTATTACTTAATTGTATATTGTCATTTTATCGGACATCCAACATAATAATACAAATGTTTAATTTTCTTATTTTATATATATATGTATTTTAATAGGGGATAAAACCTTCATTTTCAAACTACAATGATATAATAACTATTAGGTAATACTAAGCACGACCTACTACTACAAAAAAAAATTTGGACTCCATACTGGCCGCGATGATCTATGGACAGTCCAAATGCTTTGTTATCTTGACAATGGAAATCTACGTGAACCAACTTCAAATTCTGTTCACCTCCAGCTTACTCCCCAAGTCAAGCGTAAAGAAGTTATACTTCAAAAATAAATACTTTTCGTAGAGAGTAAATTAATATAACTTGAAATTTGGGTACGTAACGTACCAAAACCGTGAGGCCTACCATAACATTGTCCTTGATAGAGAAGGTCTGCCGACGAAGTGCATTCACCATGCCGTGTGCACTGGGCCGAGACACGGCGGGATTCATTACGGAATTCACTGTAGGTACTCATGAGAAAGAAGGCAGCATGGGAACAAATGCCTGTTTATCTAACACCGTCAACTTTGAAGTTAATACCCTGTCTACTGTATCAATGGTGCAGGGAGTGAATTTTTTATGATCCGTGGAAGAATCAGACGATGCCATCTAATCCGTAGAATATCAGTACCTCTGGAAGGACCGCTGAACCAGGACCGGCAGAATAAATCATGTCCTCACGTAACATTGCATTGCGTATTTTTCTATTGATATTAAAATAATTAGAAAGAAAGAGCTAAAAGACATTTACTAATTACTTAACATTTTAGCACCTTTATAGCTTTGTTACTTTTAGGGCTTGTTTCAGAATGTGCTACTAAAGCTGCATTGAAACTATATTTTGGAGTTCCGAGTGACACTGTTCTGTCATGGGCGGCTGTGTTTCTTAACATCAGGTGAACGACTAACTCATCACTTCATTTACCAACATAAAAAAATATATGTATATCCGGCAATTAATAATAATAATAAACCCAAGGATCACATACATAGATCCTGGACCCTAACTAGGATTCCCTGTATAGGATATCTAGGGACCCAGGAACTACGAGTACCATGGTCCCAAAACCCTACAGAATAAATATTTGCGTTTTTTTTTCTTTTCACATATACTTTTCCCGCCGCGGGAATCGAACCTAGAGGCTGTCGGATTAGGTATTGTCGATTGATTACTAAGCTCTCGCAGACAGTTACGCTCCGATGCTTCTAGCCCGAGGGGAATTCACAAAACTCGATCATAACAGGCATAACTGTTCATGCCTAACATTGTTATTTCGCTGCGAAATTATTTAAAATCGCCATTATTTTCCACGGTCCGTCTACCGCGGAAGGTTTCAAGTACACCAAGCGTTCACGTTTATATAAAATAATCACGTTCCGACGACAATCTACCTGAGCTTGACCATCTCAAACGCAAGAACTTGAGTCCCCTTCAATGCTGCAAAGACAAGACACGACCAAAACTTCACTACCTTAAGCTACTAAATTTTCTAATCTAAAATAACCTTTAAATAAGATTAATAGAGTTCTATTCAGAAAAGTTAAGATCGACAGTTACGGCGTTTTGGATTGACGCCATCTAGTGGTCAATAACGTGGAGTAAGTAGGCAAAAACACTAGCAGACTGGATCGGCATTCCTGCGACCCCACTCTCCCGCGTTAGGATACCTAAACGGATGGTTAGAACTACCTTCAACGTCCACAATGTACGACAACTACTTATAATCGACATGTGGATAATAATATGAACATTCCAGAAGATTCTTTCCACGAATCTGCATGAGGAGCTAGGAGTACTAATGACGAATTGTAAAGTATATTTTTGGGGAGTTTTGGGGGCAAAACGAAAAAGATCTTGTCGTCGCATTGTATTATTTTCCAAAACTTGTGTTATTTTCAGTGTTAGTTCATAAAATTGGTGGCATTTTATTTATTAAGTGCTGGATTACAGGCATGAGTATGGGAAAGTGGTATAATGATCGTGAAACGTTTCTTTTCGTGTTTTTCCCAAAACTACAAAAATAAAAGTTGCTACCACTTTACTAAGAGTACTTGACTAGACTAGACTATGACTTGACTTGATAACTTGGACTGTGACTTGTCACATATATATCATATTATTTAACTTAATAAATTATCAATTACTTTACACTGGCTAAATACATAAAAGTGTGGAGCCAAAACAAAACAAAAGAAGTATATTTTTTGCAATTCTGAGTTTACTAATGAAACGCTATTATCGCAGCAGTCAGTTTTACTATTTAAGGAATATTTAATGATACTTTTAAATGCCATTTTTATGGCAATTAACCGATTATTAGCTGGGTATTATACAGTTTAGGTACAAATAATTTTACTAGGTGGTAAGACTTTTCTGCAAAGTACGTCTACTTTTGTCTTGAATAAATGTTTTTTCTATCTTTGCCAGTAATTCTGCCACCAAGCAGTAGTGTGCAAACACTACTGTGTTCCTGTTTGGAAGTCACTGTAACTAGTGATATTACTAAGCAATGAGAATTTATGTGCTGATGTTTCAGGATATCGTGATCGGTGCAGTGTCATGTGAAAGTTTACATTGGAGTAGAGTTCTGAGTGACACTGCAACAGTTATAGGCGCCCGTGTCGCTTAACATCACGAGAACGACAAATAGTTTCGTCATTAATTAAACTAAAAAATTTTTTTTAATTTTATCTCTGTGTGAAAGCTATAGCCTGCCTGTAAAATACGCTTTAGTTATCCAGCTAACATGCGTGTGACCTTGTTTAGGAGGTCACTTAATTTTGCAGTAGAGACCAATCGATTTGTAGTCTACAGTATATTACCTAGTAAGTCAGTAAGTAGTGTACATGGATGCTGCCATTGCCTCCAGCAAGAAAACATTTCAGGTTGTCGCAGAAATAAAAAATACAACAAGTGCTCGCACTTTTTCTAGCCGTCCCGACTCGTACCCAATTTAACTCAGCGTCTAACGTGCACTAAGGTCTAAGACCTAAGAAGTGTTACCAGATTCACAATTATTCTCCAAAATTGGGGGTTTTTATGAGTGGTGCTGGAGAATTTGCTGGAGAAAAATAAGCTTTTGCTGCTGATGTTTTGCTATTATATCACCTCTATTGCATTTTGTAAGATAGTACACAGTAGAATGTTTTCCTACTTTCGCATCATATTTCACTTTGTCTTCTCAAGAACAGACTCTTTGTTTTTTTGTCATAGGTATTTTGAAACAACATACTTTGGACATAAACAGTTGATGCCAAATCGAAAATCAATAAGACGCCTAGCAAATCTGGCAATGCATGGAAAAGCCTTTTGAATTTAAAAAGTAAAGGATAAATTGATTGATTCATTGAGTGATAAAAGAAAAACCGACAATAAAAAGAAAGACAATATCAAAGAACTACAAAAGTGAAAAGGCATCTTACCATTGCTAACCAGTATATAGTACAACCTCTACGTAAATACGGCAAGGTTTCACACTCGAACTTTGAGTTAATTCTTTCGCAGCAGTGTAGGAATAGTATAACCATAGGTAATATTTAGAGGGGTTTTGAAATATCCATGTAGCAACACTGATCCTAAGACGAATGGGCCGTACACACCATATAAGGTTTATGTCAATTTATTGGACTCACTCGATAGCCTGCGTTCCCGCGTATTCGAAGCAAGATGGCCACCGACGCCATCTTGGTTTTTCTTTTTATCATGTTTTAAAATAATATTATTTCTGTTTATTATTAGGATCTGTTATGGGAGCAAAGGCCGGTATTGCAAAACTAGGCTCAGATGTGAATCTCTACTCAAGTCAACATTTTATTCACAAAATTATCAAATATAGAATGAAATCTCCACTTGAGCATGAATTGACGACTAAACATAGTTCTTTAATACGGACCAAAACGTTAAATAACAACTACCTACCTAGTTACGTAGTAACTACAGCAACCACACAAAATGTATTTTGACTTAGAGTTAAAAGTTAAAAATCAATCGCTCGTGACATTCCACGTCAGAAAGTTCGAGAAGTTTTTATCCTCAGCCTCTACTATGAACTGGCTAATGAGATCCAAAACCGGAAAGTATATGAGTATTCAATATTACTTTGAACTCATAAAAGTTTGGAGATAAAAATTTCAGGACATATTATTATTATTTATTTTTATTTATTTATTACGAACACCAACAGTATACATTTTTTTAATAACAAAGAGAAAGGAAAAACTAAACCATACATAAGAACTTAAAATAAATAATAACTGAAGAAACAGTAATATTAAAGGTAAAAAGGATATAGCAATATAATATAATAATAATAATAATAATTATGTGTGGACATCTCACACAACGCCATCTAGCCCCAAACTAAGCAAAGCTTGTACTATGGGAACCAGGTAACTGATACAATACTTAGATACTTTTTGTTTCTAAATACATACATAGAATACACTATAACACCCAGACACAGAACAAACATCCATGTTCATCACACAAATGTTTGTCCTGGGTGGGAATCGAACCCACAACCCGCAGTTCAGAAGGCAGGGTCACTACCAACTGAGCTATCGGGCCAGTATGTATTTAATGGTAAAAAAAACTTTATCTAATACCGTTTTTCTGATATATATATATATATATATATATATATATACCCTTAACAGGTGCTTTCAACATTTTTTCTACACCTTCTATGGTATGGTGGTTGAGCAGATTAGCTCTTAACCCGGAGGCGGCGGGTTCGATTCCCAGGACAAGTATTTGTGAACAAAAAAAAGCGCAAATACTTGTTCTGAGTCTGGGTGTTGTCGGACCATAGTTCTAGTAGTTCCTGGGTCCCTAGACACAGGGAATCCTAGTTAGGGTCCAGGATCTATGTATGTGATCGTTGGGAGTTATTATTATTACTATTCATTATTAAAATTTGTTCCATGTAAAAATAAATCACACTAATATTATAAAGGTGAAAGTTTGTATGAATGGATTTAGATGAAATTCGGTACCAAGATGGCTTATACACTGGATTAACATATAGGCTACATGTTGTCCCGGAAAAGTGAAATTTTCCCGTGGGATGAGCAAATAATTAAAATAATTTCTATCCGCAGGTGAAACCGCGGGGCGCAACTAGTATATTATAATATCTTGCTCATGACGCCCATTGTGATATGAAGTTATGAGAAGATTGACACACGAATAGATCTTCCTCTTCTCTCAAAGGTGGTCTAACTATAAACACAATGATACTTTATATAATGAGATCTAAACTATGAATCGCATTTATTCAGCAAATCGATACAAATCGATAAAAAAGCCAACTCGCTATGGAGTTGGAGACTGCAACATTGTTGCTAAATAATAGTGCACAGACATAAATCGAGTTGAAAAATAGTAACTGAACTGTATCTACGACCGCTTTGCCAGCCCAAAAAAAAAAATTTACCATGGCTATGTGCTGGATGTTATGAATTATTGTTTTATTTAATATTGTATGTACTTTTGAAAAATATACTGTTCATTTTGAAGGAATGTTTTTTTTTAATTTAAACACCATTTACTAAAGATGCCATTGCTTTAGCTTATAGCAAAATCTGGGAATTAAGATGTTTATAGAGTTTAATTTGTTATAGAGTTTTTTTTTTGACAGCCTCTCTGGTGTGGTGATTGAGCAAGTCGGCTCAGAACCCAGAGGCGGCTTGTTCGATTCCCGCGGCAAGACATAAATTTGTGCTCAGAAAAAAAGCACAAACACTTGTTCTGAGTCTGGTATTGTGGAACCATGGCCCTCGTAGTTCCTGGGTCCTTAGACACAGGGAATCCTAGTAAGTGATTGTTGGGCGTAATTATTATTATTATTTCATATCCTTCGTAGATCTTACTAGATTGACTCTACAGTAGATTGACATATAGGCTACATTTTATCCCGGAAAAGTGAAATTATCCCCAGGGATCAGTAAATACTTAAAATACTTTTTATCCGCGGGGCGCCACTAGTATCATATAAGCCCGAATCTGTTAGTGCGTGGGTGTGGAGCGTGGTGGTCTTGTGCTATAGATTAATATTAATGTAAAGGAAAACGTTGAGTCACGAGCGGAGTTCGAACCCGCATCCACAAGTCCCTTTAGCCGGGAATGGTTTTCTTAAGCTAACGTGATGAGTTGTCTTTATAATTATTATGTCCAAAATTTTACACCAATTTAAAATCAATGTAGTGATTAACCTTGTCTAAAATTATCCAAACAGCGATACTAAAGTATCCCGTGGTCTAGTCGAGAAGTTGATTTATATAATAATAGTTACCAGTCTCAGACGTTAATGAACGCAGTAGCGGCGCGCGCATGTCGAAACTGCCGCCTGGATCCCGATTTATAAATATTGGTGCTACGATTTTGGGAGTCAAAAAGTTTTTACTAAAATGTCCTGTTCTTTCAGAAACTTTTATAATATTTCAGATATCTCTCGTACTTTTTGAGATTTTCCCAAATACACGATTAATAATTGCCACAAATCGGTCCCAACTCAAGATAATTCTGGTCATCTATTATGATGACAGTGTGCAGTGCAGTGTCACATAAAAATAAGCAAAGAGATTCGATTGGCACTATAACTGTTACGGGCAGGGCAGCCACGTCACTTAACATCAGGTGACCAACTAGCTCGTCACATCATTCATTAACATCAAAAACAATATAAGTAGGTATATAAATATCAAAAATTACATTATGTGACTTTTTTTATGTTAAGGAATGACGTGACGAGCTAGCCGTTCGCCTGATATTAAACGACACGGCTGCCAATATCAGCTGCAGTGTCACTCGGTACTCTAAAGTATAGAGGTTCGCGTGACACTGCACTGCGCACGTCATCCAGAGACATCAGCACAATCTAGTAATAAGATTACTAAACTGTGAGATCAGATCATAAAGTCTCATTTGCCCAGTAATTTCACTAGCTACAATGCCCTTCAAACCGGAACACAGCAGTGCTTGCGCACTACTGCTTGGCGGCAGAATAACTGGCAGAGCGGTGGTACCTACCTAGACGAACTTTGCAGTAAAGTCCTACCACCTAGTAAAGAGACTGTACATAATATGTTATTAATTAATTCCCAGCAGTATGGGTAATAAGCAAGCATCGAGTAACCTGCTTCACAAACCTGTGTCTGAGCAGTGCATGCATTATTAATGAGCTGGGATAACTTATTAATAGGTAGCGTAGCCTCAACTAGCATTCTATGGCTAAGTCAAACAAGATTAAGAGTCTGAAATAATGTATGTTTTAGTTTTTGTGTTTGTCTTAAAATCAAATATTTATCAGAACACTACTTGTATAGATTTAAATGCTCTTATAATCGTTTAAAATATTGAGGTATTCATCAAAAATATTTCTTTTTTCTTTTTATGTCTGACTTTCATTCTAATGTATAAGTGTGAATTTTTTTGTTTGTTTTGGCTCCACCCTTTTGTGTATTTAGTCAGTGTCAAGTAATTGATAATTTCTTAAGTTAATGATATTTCACGCAGATGTGTCAATATGTCAAGTCACAGTCCAAGTCATCAGGTCATAGTCTAGTTTAGTCGAAGTCAGACTCCTAGTAAAGTGGTGGCAACTTTACTAGAAGCTTCTATGGAGTTTTGGAAACAACATGAAAAGAAACGTTTCACCATCATTATACCACTTTCCCACACTCATGCATATATTCCAGCACTTAAAGAATGAAATGCCACCAATTTTATGCACTAACACTGAAAATAACACAAGTTTTGGAAAATAATACAATGCGGTGAAGCCGATCTTTCTCGTTTTCCCGCCAAAACTCCGAATATGTATGTAAGTATATGAATTAATATTGTGAGTTTAGTCTGTATGTCTGTATGTATTATCTGTAGCATTTTTAGGTAGCCAATTAGAGACTTTTTGGTTTAGCATTTCGAACCAAATCAAATGCAACTTAATCATTTAAGTACCTACCTCTATTAAAATCAACAAAAAAAATTCAAGAAATTGATTTGAATGTAGAATATTTTCTAGGCGTTATTTTTATGGACTCGAATTCAAAGTTGATGGACATAGCCCACCGAGAATTTTTTTTTTAACTATTAGCTAACAGGCGTACAGCATTAAAAAGAATCCCGCCCATTGACGCTGTAAAGGTCGTTTGAGACCAACAGCATTAGCCCGTTCAAAAAAAAGCATTAAAAAGAAACAAGCTGCCAAGAACTCACTCCGCAAACACCGCATGCAGTCTATGTTTTTCTAACCTGCCTGCCCAGTGTCCTCAGAACCTGTCCTGTACTTATTAGAAATTATTAAAGCTCCTCTTTTTGCCCGCCGTCGTCGCCAGATTGCCGGTGTAATTGCGGTGGGAAAACGCCTAGGAAATGTCGCTTTACATAATCTGTGACAGGAATTCACATGAAAAACGAATGGTGAGTTCTAAATGTGGTAAGTGGTCATATTGACGGACTCTGTGGTCTGGTAGTTGAGCAGGTTGGCTCGGAAGAAGCGGCGGGTTCGATTACCGCGGCAGGACAAGAATTTGTGTACAGAAAAAAAAAGCTCAAATACTTGTTTAGAGTGTCAAGACTCTGGGTGTTGTGGGACCATGGTGCTCGTAGTTCCTGGGCCCCTAGACACAGAGAATGCTAGTTAGGGTCCAGGATCTATGTATGTGATCGTTGGGCGTTATTATTATTCTAGGATTCTAGGGTTATGTCTCTATTGAAGAATACGTTTTTGTTATTTTAACACGAATGGGTAAAGATTTTGCTAAAATTGCACTGTGGTGGTTATTACAAACTGACGCGATCTGGCTAATGCCCGTGGACTGCAGTTCCGATATTTTCCATCCTTAAATTACAAATTTTTATTTATTTATCGTGCCTCAAACACGACCAGCACAATATAGATACAGTATAATATTACAACAAAAAAATAATAATTTAGAGTACTAAATCTTTTTGTACGGTCACTATAAAATAAATGACGAGCTTGTGATGTAATTGGTAGCATAGCTCCTGAAAGAGGTGTCGTTCTTACAACTTATTTCTGTATGCGGCTATTTTATATTGGCGAAGTTTGTTTCTATTCAAAAGACTTCAACGCGTTCAAAATTATATTCTCCTGGCAAACATTAATAAATGTCTAAGAGACCATTTACCTACTATAAAACTATTGTAAGTATGTATATACTCTTATGAATTTATGTACTAAATTTAGCAATAGAATTGGTAGGTAATTTTCAGGAAGTAGGTAAGGCAGGCAGAAATAAGGTAAGTACTAATACATACCTAATTTTAAAAAGGTAAGGTAAGGATTATTACTTACCTTATTCTTTTTTTATATTTTTGACCAACAACTTACGTCAACAAGGGGAAAAAATACTACTGCAACGTATATAATGTACTCCATAATTTTTGCTCACTAAACCTATATTCTGATCCAAAAAAATCAAAACTATTATTCTGATAGACAATAAATACATAATTGGTTTTACAATTTCAGTGGTATGTATGCGCCATGGATAATAAACAATAATTTAACATTAACATTTATTTCCATTTACATTATCCGATCTCTTTACATTGAATGCAAGACAACGTGCATTTTGCTCATTTGCACATCTTACAAGTGACTCGAACAAGTGGCTGGAGCCAGTCGACGTTATCGAGACAGGTTTGCAACTTTGCATCATTAGCTAGACCTAGCTTACTAGATCTGCTACAACCTATAGAACGTTTAATCAATGAGCTTGGTTATAGATAGATAAACTCTTTATTGTACACACCACATAATAACAAAAATATCAAATAATACAATGAAACACAAGTAGTGGGGAACAATGGGCGACCTTATCGCTAAAAGCGATCTCTTCCAGGCAACCTTTGGACGGAGATGATTTATTACAAAGTCGTATAGACGGGGTGCACTTAACTACAGCATACTAATGAGATAATTTACCATAATATAATATTAATTACATAATAAATAAACATACATATACATATTCCTCTATCACATAATAATATACCTACATAAACCACTACAATAATATATAGGTTATATTATGCCATTCAGCTAAAAATAAAATAGGATGCGAAAGAAGTGAGTTTGATAGCCTCTGTTATGTGATGATTGAGCAAGTCGGCTCATAACATGTAGGCGGGTTTGATTCCCGCGGCAGGATTAGTATTTGTGTACAGAAAAAAAAGCGAAAAACTTGTTCTGTGTCTGGGTGCTGTGGGACCGTAGTTCTCATAGTTCCTGGGTCTCTAGATATAGGAAATCCTAGTAGAGTCTAGGATTTATGTATGTGATTGTTGGAAGTTATTATTTTATTGATTAATATAAGGCCCTGGTCGCGGTTTGAAAAGCCATCTCCCAGTCTAGAAATTTATATAGACTCTGCATCGATCTGTCAGAATGGTGAACGCAGCCAGCCACGTTGGATTTTATAATTTGGAGCCATAGGGGGTACTATAATCGAAAGAACATAAAACGATCATAAATGCTAATCACCTAAACATTTACACTCATCCTGTATAATCAAGCTAATTCTAAGCTATCAAAGCAATGCCCGTTGCGTATACGCATGATAAACGCCGGCAGATTAACCTGTTCAACGCCTGATTCACATTATCCACAGGAATGGTCCCGACTAGACATCTGTACTCTCCATTCTTTATCCTGAATGAATAATCTTGCCTTTGGGATGTTTCTGCTAAGTATCAGCTTAACTGCTAAAATCCTTACTGATAAACATTGTGTTTTGTGGTTCCTTTATTGTATTAAATTTGAAATAGGCAAAGATAAAATAATAAAAATCACTGAGTATCTGCTAATATATGGTATTTAGGGGGTAAATGTGTGTAGCTCCTAATCGCAACACAATAACAAAATAAGCATAAACGAAATTTCATTTATATTTCTTTTTTACTTTTCTTGTTCTAAGCACTGGGCCTATTAGCCCTTTTATAGTCTGGAAGCAATTAAGTTTGATGGTAGATTTAAAAGTGGTCATAGACGATAGCTCAATTGGTATACTCCATTATTGTATTGAGCTTTCGGTGAAGAAAAACCGATGTTATTACAATATTAATATTAATAATAACGCTCAACGATCACATACATAGATCCTGGACCCTAACTAGGATTCCCTGTGTCTAGGGACCCCAGGAACTACGAGGACCATGGTTCCACAACACCTAGACTCAGAACCAGTATTAGTCCTTTTTTTCTGTGCACAAATACTTGTCCGGCCGCGGGAATCGAACCCACCGCTTCCGGGTTATGAGCTGACCTGCTCAACCACCACACCACAGAGGCAATTTTTCAAGAGTGAAATTCATGCGTAAAATTTCAACCTATACTTGAAGTGAATTCCATTATTAAATATCACCGTTACACAGCAAAATAACTAGCTAAGCCGTATGATCCAACCCAACAGGGCCATAACGACCTGATACTGACAGTACCTAAATGCTTCACTTCCGCCGCTTACCACTAATACTACATTCTCATCTGCGGCCGCGCAGTTGACAATAGCAAGAATGTTTCAAACGGAGAATAACTTCTAAGTTTGTTCATAATTCATGCGTTTTATTTCACCACAGCGCGCGGCATAATTATGGTTTTGCCATTTGCATAGAGCGTACTCTATGTATTTTAGCCACCACACCACATAGGTATTACAGCCACCTTATCCCGAATGAAACGAAGTTCAAGTCGTAACTTGAACTTCGTTTCATTCGGGATAAGGTGGCTGTAATTGCACCGGAGTGTAACAACAAAGATAATTAGCAAAACGTGAAAACACAAAAGTTATTCTTTGGTTTAAACCTTACACCTAAAGATGAATGATTGAAGGAAACTGCATTTATAGGGTCCAGAACTGCATCGTAAATCATACTTTGCGTCTTTTGATAGACATGTGGAGATCGTAGTCTACCAAATTAATCAACTGAGTGAGATCTTATAAAAAAACTTGCAAATACTTGTTCTGCGTCTGGGTGTAGTGGGACCATGGTCCTCGTAGCTCCTGGGTGGTAGACGCAGTGAATCCTAGTTAGGGTCCAGGATCTGATGAATGTGATCGTTGGGTGTTATTATTGTTTTTATCTTCAGCTCTTCTCATCCAGCTTCTGCTACAACCACTCTGCGGTCGTCGTTGCTCTATCTAAGGCTTTTAAAGGTGAACAGAATTAGTACAAGTGCGTTTGTTAGATAGATAGATAGATAGATGAACTCTTTATTGTACACACCAAATAATAAAAATAAAAAGAAAAAACAATTAATTATATAAAGTGTAACAATGGGCGACCTTATCGCTAAAAGCGATCTCTTCAAGGCAACCTTTGGATGGAGAAAATTTGACGAAGTGGGAAAGGACGGGGTGCACATAACTATTAATATAGTGGAATGACGAAAACGTTAGTGCCAAGAAGTCTTAGTCAAAAAAGCCCAAAAAAACTACCTATGGGAACTAGGTTGACAATACTTATAAAATAATTTTTTATTCAAAGTTATTTTTGTTATGCAAAGGTTAATGGTTGTTCTTCGTCTTCTTTAACTGGACATTTCTTCAATAAGGCCTCAATAACTTCTAATAAGCTACGGCACTATCTAAAATGTCTAACCCTCCCTTGCAACAGTGTGCTGTGTGTACTTAGGCGCACGCACACAGGCGCGCTCTTACGTGAGCGCACATAATAAAGCGCCCGCACACACGCGCAGCCGGGCCAACGTCCCTGTGTAGCCACCGCGCGGCGATAGTTGTGTTTTTTTTAATACTTTCTTTGGGCGCTGGATGTAGGGATAAGGTGGTACTTGGTACTTTTGGTTCTGCGTGAAATTATATATCAACCTACTCTTATATTATCGCATATAGGTGGCAACAACCAAATGGCCACCAGTATCCGTAGTATGAGATTTTTCAAATGTTAATTACTTTACTCAATAAGGTTACTACTTTGGAAGGACTTTTTACTAGGTGGAAGAACTTTTCTGTAAAGTTCGTCTAGGTCGGTACCACCGCTTTGCCAGTTATTTTACCGCCAAGTAGTAGTAAGCAAGCACTACCTACTGTATTCCGATTTGAAGGGCACTATAGCTAGTGAAATTACTGGGCAATTGAGACTTTATGATCTGATCTCACAGTCGAGTAATCTTACCAGACTGTGCTGATGTCTCAGGATGATGTGCGCAGTGCAGTGTCACAACGCACAGCCCAAACCACTGGACGGATCGGGCTGAAATTTAGCATACAGGTAGATGTTATGACGTAGGCATCCGCTAAGAAAGGATTTTTCGAAATTCCACCCTTAAGAGGGTGAAATAGGTGGTTTAATTATTTTCCCATAGACCACGCAGCGGGCGAAGCTGCGGGCAGAAGCTCGTTGCATTATAATTAAAGGACCTCACACATCTTCAATTGAGCTCTCTGCCCATTAATCTTTTTTTAATTAATTGGATTTGTTCACTCTATTTCACTCGCATAGTCAAAGTCAAAGCCAAAAGATTTATTGCAAATAGGCTATTTTTAGTTTTTTTAATTTTACAAGTCAAAATTATATTAGGTACTTAAATTTTACTAAAAACATATAAAATTACAAAGTGCTTATTGTCAAATAATAGTAGTATAATCATAAGAGTCAACTACCTTAAGACCAGGACTAAATCGGCATTCCTTATTATTATTTATAATAGGTCTTTACCTATGAAATTGCCGTATTGCAGTACAGACTTTTTCAAACAAAAAAAAGTTTTTATTGGCTATGAATTCTAAATTCAAATTAATTTTGTTTTAAAAATATGACATTCTATTTACAATATAAGTCTTTTGTTTATTGATTAGCGTTGTATTTTCATTACATTTCAACATTTTTCCTCATAATGGATACTTTGAAATTTCGTGTAATTATGGAATATGAGTTCCGTCGTGGCACCAACGCGGCACAAACGACACGTAACATCAACGACGTTTACGGAGAGAACTGTACAAACGAACGTACAACCCGTTATTGGTTTGCTCGGTTCCGTTCTGGGAATTTTGACTTAAAAATGAACCTCGTGGTCGTCCGGAAACTTTGGTCAACAATGATGAATTAAAGGCGATTGTGGAAGCTGATGAATCTCAATCTACAGCTGAGCTGGCAGCAGCTTTTGATGTTAGCATCAAAACAATATTGGTCCATTTGCGACAGATTGGCAAGATAAAAAAGCTTGATAGATGGGTGCCCCACGAACTTAACGATCGCCAGCGCAACGTACGCATCGAGACTTGCCTTGCGCTGCTTAACAGGCACAGAAATGAAGGAATTTTGAACCGAATTGTTACGTGCGACGAAAAATGGATTCTTTTTGACAATCGAAAGCGCTCAGCAAGTTGGTTAGATCCTGGTTCGGTACCAAAGCAATGTGCAAAACGAAAAATGACCCCTAGAAAGGTGATGGTCACAGTTTGGTGGTCTAGTGCTGGTGTGATTCATCATAGCTTTTTACAAAACGGCGAGAGCATTACTGCAGATGTGTACATTGAAGAACTGACCACAATGATGGCGAAACTCGCACGTCTGCAACCAGCTTCGGTCAATCGGTCGTCTCCACTGCTACTTCACGACAACGCGCGACCCCATACTGTACAACAGACCGTCTCTAAGCTGCATGAGTTGAGTTTGGAAGCTCTCCCTCATCCGCCATACTCACCAGATCTTGCGCCTACCGACTATTACTTTTTCCAAAATTTGGACAACTTTTTAGCGGGAAAAAAATTCAATTCCCGAGAGGCAGTACAAAACGCCTTTGAAGAGTTTGTTGTCTCCCGTCCTGCTGATTTTTTCAAGAAGGGCATCCATAAACTGCCACAGCGTTGGCAAAGATGCATTGATTGCAGGGGTGATTACTTCGAATAAAAGAAATAAATAAGTTCGAAAAAAAATACTTTAACTTTTTTCAAACAAAACGGCAATTTCATAGGTAAAGACCTAATATCATCTATATTTCAAGATAGATACTGCTTTTGGCATTTCAATTCACCATAATCATCATAAGTATAAAAGCTGAACAAAAGCTCATCATAAACAGATGAAGAGATCTTTTAGTTTACGAATACCATCCACCGTTACCACGTCGGCGTCGTTTACATTTCTCTGTATAGAAGGAATTATTTATACAAAACACGAGCGTGCTTTAGACCACACGACTGAAGTAAAACTTTTATAGTTTAGCTCCATCTATCAGCCGGTATAACTTTGTTTTTGCTTTGTTTCATGTTAATGTCGCCATCTTGACAATTGTAAATTGTTATTTTACCGGACATAATAACATAATAATACATTTTTTTTTGCTTTATTAGGTTGACAATGGAAATCGACGTGAACCAACTTCAACTTCTGTTCGCCTCACATTCACCAGCTTACTCCCCAAGTCAAGCATGCGTAAAGAAGTTTTACTTCAAAAATTTAAACTGTCAGTTGGTAACAAATCACCAAAAATTCCAACAAGACAACACTTTCGCTCTCAAAAGGGGTCCAATTTGTAAAAAAGTTACAAAAAACCGTTTTCACTTGCTGCATTTTTCACGTTCGTTCCCGCAGGCATTAGGAGCGGCGTCTGCGGCACGTCTCCCCGGCTTGCATGAGTGCGGAGGTGCGCGTGTGTGCATGGCTCGCCGCGGTAGTGTGCGTGCGGCGCAAGCGCAGGTAACCGGGATCGGCTGAATGGGACGCGTCCACATTGCCGGCTTCAATGGTGTTACAATTTTTCTAAGAGGAATCTTAGTGGGATGCTGTGTTACAGAGGATAATGTTTAATAATTGCTATTTGTTTTTATGATTCTAAATAAACTTCAAATGATATGTAACGTAAGTAAATCATAAAGGTGTTGGAAATGTTACCGAATTCATAACATTTTTCTAAATCAAAAATGTCACATTTTATTAAAACTTATTATATTCAGTTGAAATAAAAACTCTAAGTGTGTACTTATAAATTATACCATTATAAATTATACCAAATAATTTTGTGATCACTGATAATTTATTATAAAACTCTCTAAACTACCCGTAAGTTGGTGGTCGTTTGCCAAACAAAAGGAATTTAAAAAAATCTCCGCCAAAATCTTACAAGAAATTAATTACAGAAAAAAAAGAAAGGGGTGTGCTGTTCCAGTGTGCCCGCTGACGTAATTTCTCTCTGGCCGGGCCCGATGCGCAGGCGCAGTGGCTGCCGAGCCCTCGCGCGCCCCGGACGCCGCGCTGCCACCAACCACACTCCAGCTCCACATAACCTCACACTACTCCAACAATTTACAACTCCTAGAACAAACACCTCCCGTCACTTCACATTTCAAATACGGAACGTCACATTCTAATTGGTCTCCTAAATCGGCCAATCAGACGGTGTTGCTTTCTTAGTGCTTTTTTCAATTTTTAAGGCAAAGGTACACTGCACATCCCACACGAGTGTTGCACACAGATCCACACTCAATAGCCGGCGGTACACGTGCCGTGACGTCATCGACGACCTACCCGGAGGGAATTCGTAAGTTTTTTTTATTTCTATTTCTTAGGCTTAGGCCTTTCGATTCTAAGTAGGCTACCTACTATCTGAATTCTCGTCTTTTTTGGCAGATGCTTAAGCGATTTCGGAACTGTTAGCTTTGGCATCCAATTTGGAAGATGCCGCCCTAAATACACTTTTCCGTAGAAATCGTTATAAAACATAGGAATGTCTACAGTTCAATACTGATCATCTATCAGAAAATAATTTGATTTGATTTGGGCAATGTCTGTCTACCTTTTTTGCCTATCCACAAACCTTAATAGATTAGTTTTAAACTGTAGACATTCCTATGTTTTATGACGATTTCGTTGGAATAGGCAACTTTATAGAAAAGCTCGAGTAAGTTCAGTTTTATCAATGAGTAATTCAAACTGATCGGATATTGTAAACATAGTTCATGCAGCACTTTTTAATCGACTTCCAAAAAGAAGGTGGAGATGTTGGTCTTTATGCGTTTTTTTTTTCTAAACAACATAGAGCTTGTATCAACTAGTTGTTTTTGGATTACGTGAAATCTGCAATGAAAAATTTAACTAGATAACAAAATAAATATTTAAGTATCAGCAAATAACTTTATGTAAAGACAATTTTTATAGAATACAAAATTACTACACCTTTATCTAGAACCATAGAACCAGGAACTTTTTACCTTTAGAACTAATTTATTTGTTCAAACGATGATGAACTCTCCGTTAATTATTTTGTAGATGTGAAGTATGTATGATATCAAATTTACGAATTCAAAACATAAAATAGAATAAGTTTTCGAAACCTCGGTTATGGAACTAGAGAATCTGGTACTTGGATCTATTTAGTTCACATGGTTATGTAATATTTAGTTTTGATTTTTTGTATTCATAAAAAAGCTCTCTTGACAAAGCTTTCCTCAGACATCACGCCAGATTTGACTTATAATATTTTTTCAAGTGTTGTCAACAGGAAGTAGAGATAGGTGCTAATTTTCCCGGCATTTTCCGATCCAAGATGGCGACCACCACGTCAGCGGTGACGCTTGGAACCTAACCTAGGCCAACCGCGCGGTCGGAAGCGGGGTCGATACACTCGGTCACGGCCGCGCACTTTCACGGGAATAGAATTGTTCTTGTTTAGACTGGCCTGAGGAATGCTTATTGCCGGCGCATGCTGTGATGCATCTTGGAGTTTTACATTATTTTACCTTACTAGAGACTTCATGTTGCTTGTTGAAATCTCAAATTGAAATGAACTATAGCAAACTAGACAGGTAAAGTTGAGATAATATTTGTACCTACTTATTAAATGCTAGATCTGCAAACTATAGCACGCAGGTGGAACCCAGGTGTAACAATTATTATTAATCATTGACTGCGCAACTAATAGATATAAAAGAACGTTAACTGATAGAGTAAAATTACCTACTTAAAATGTCAACTGATGATGAAAATGTTAAATGATTTTATTGCAAATAGGCTATTTTTAGCACTTTTACTAAATAATAAAAATTAAAATGAGAGATATGCCCGGATCCATTAAATTCACGGTTATGTTATAATTATTTTTAAGCGAAAAAGGCTGACAAATCAATCTCTCACTTAAAAATAAAATTATTGATAAAAAAATGTTTTTCTATTCGTTTAGAAAACAATACATTAAAAGTATATACATAATCATAATAATTGTTAATTGTGAAATATCGCTAAAAACAATACATGGAAAATGTGATTTTTATTGTTGATTCATATATTTGATAATTTAAACATACTTATGAGTCTTCTATTTTGTTTTAATTTTCAAACAAACTCAAAGTCAAAGTCAAAAGATTTATTGCAAATAATTTTAACACTTTTACAATATTCATATTTGTATGTAAAACACAAGTTGCAATTTCTGAATGTACACAAATCTGTACATACATCAAGAAATTTGCACACTGCAGTGGCTATATTTTGAGAACAATTGGATCGATTGGGAGTTCAATTGAAAGCGGCCGAGGTCAATGTGACTTTGATTAAAACAATTTTTCCACCTTTATAATTTACACTTTTACAATCTTTAGATAACTTTAACTAGAGTTTACATATTTTCGTTATCGGTCTGATCAAGTGTTTTTCTTGTTTTTACTTTCTTGTTTTTATACTGCAGTACTTCTTTTTATCTTACAGAATTACATGACGAGCTAGTCATTCGCCTAATGTTAAGCGACACGGTGCCCATTACAGTTTCAGTGTCATTCAGAACTCTAAATTAAAAATTTTCGCGTGACACTGCACTGCGCACGTCATCCTGAGATATCGCCAGTCTAGTAATAAGACTGTGAGATTGGATCATAAAATCTCATTTACTTAGTAATTTCACTAGCTATACAATGCCCTTCAAACCAGAACACTTGCACACTTCTGCTTAGCGATAGAAGCTTAGGATTTATTGCAAATAGGCTAATAAGTATGTGGTAATTAGTAATAAATGTGTGGGATCAATTATAATTTTATTATCATTTTAACATATACCTGCGAGCAATTCATAAATAAATTGCATCTTTGTATTCTTTTAATAGAGTTACAGTAAATATTCTCGTTTCATTTTGTAATAGGTATATCCTTATAGTTACAAATTAGTTTCATTCTATTATTTACCTACTAGTTGTGATCGATTTTCATAGGTTCACTATTTTTAAGTCATCACAAGCATCCTTATTTTCATCTAAGTACGTATACATTATACATAAAATGCTGTGCATTTTTAAGCGCATCACTTGTGACATTCTGGACCTATTTGGCAATTATTTTATTTTAATACATGCTTAATAATATTTATTAGGTTTTTATGGAAAGAAAAATAAGAAACATATCAATCACTTTTAAAATTTGGGAAATACTGAACGTTTTTTACAGGGGTATATCTAGCCAGATTTATCCTGCTGATAGTAATTATTTAGAACATTTAGTTGATTTATTATAATTATACCGATTATAGCGTGTAAAAACGACCTATTTTAATTCGACTTTGACTTTTAATGACACTAAATCTGACCAGAATACAGATATACCTATTCATTCAAAAATAAAGTTTCTAAGTTTTCCACTTCTAACAAATTCATGAGTCTATCGCAGTTGTTCCCAGAAACTTCCTACGTTGCAATAGTTGCACCGTACGTACCCTAGGTCACTGCCACTGGCACACGATCTTACCCGAGCATCGCCGAGGTTAGCCGAGCTGAAACACATCGATTGTATCGATAACGCTCAATCGATGTTTCGTCTGCAACTATTTGCTGAGTTTAAGTTAATCAAGAGATCGGTAGTTATCGATTTTTTTTTTTTATTGTGAGGAATGACGCGACGAGCTAACAGTTCGCCCGATGTTAAGCGACACGGTTGCCCATATCAGTCGCAGTGTCACTCGGAACTCTAAAGTACAGAGTTTCGCGTGACACTGCACTGCGCACGTCATTCCGAGACATCAGGACAATCTAGCAACAAGATTACTAGACTGTGAGATCAGGTCATAAGTCTAATTTGCCCAGTAATTTCACTAGCTACAGTGCCTTTTAAACCGGAACGCAGCAGTGCTTGCGCACTACTGCTTGGCGGCAGAATAACTGGCAAAGCGGTGGTACCTACCTAGACGAACTTTGTAGAAAAGTCGTACCACCTATTAATTAACAGTGTTGTAGAATAAACTTGAACTGAAGTATTTGCTAATAACATTATCAATTCATATAACATTTTCAAATAAGAACTTTCGTTTAATTACTACCTACTTATCGGTTCTAATTTTATAAATTGTCATTTCACTCAATTTTTTCTAATTTTATAAATTGTCAATTTAGAAGATAGAGACAATAGAGTCCATATCTATGAAAGATTAAAAGACCAAGTGAAATATTTTTAACTAGTTGCGCCCTGCGGTTTCACCCGCGGATGACAAGCATTTTAATTATTTGCTCATCCCACGGGAAAATTTCACTTTTCCGGGATTAAATGTAGTATATGTTAATCCAGTGTATAAGCTATCTTGGCACCGAATTTCATCCAAATCCATTCAGCCGTTTGAGCGTGAAGAAGTAACAAACATACACTCATACACAAAAACACAAAACACAAACTTTCGCCTTTATAATATTATAGTGTGAAGTGTGATAGTGTGATGAAATAGTAGTTACGGATAACTGTCACTAACTCCTTTGTATTACAAACAAAACCGTTTTAACCTCTTTTATGTATATACCGTATTTAAATGTAATTATTACATATCTATAAACCTAAATAAACACAAACTGAAACTCAGGCCCTAGACTGCTCCATTCATTACATAGATAGTTAGATAGATCAACACTTATTGAACACCGTAAAAAAAATTACAAAAAAAACTTACATAATTAACTAGTACTAGTACATAATATTATAGAAACTGACGTGAGTAGTACTCATAACTAGCTAACTAGCTAGCTAACAGTCAGCGCCGAGCCGCCACCACCGCCGCCGCGCGTACTCCTTGAGGATGGGCATCTTTATTGCCCGAACACCGGTCGAGTTATTCGACTGTATCTCGTGAGTGTTAGCCGTGTAATAGTTGTAGTTATGAGTACTAGTACAATTGGCAGTCTTATCGCTTAGAGCGATCTCTTCATGACAACCTTTGAATTTGAGGTATCTGTAACTTAGAGTTTTGGGCTTTGGTGTACACGTAAATCAAAATGAACTAATAACTAAACTATTAAAACTAACTACTAAACAATTAGTTACTTTTGCCTTCTTCTTTTATATTAAAATTTAAAAAATGAATAAATATAGTCCCACACAATAACAAATAAATAAATACGTGTGGACATTTCACACAGCCCATCTAGCCCCAAACTAAGCAAAGCTTGTACTATGGAAACCAGATAACTGATACAATTCTGAAATAGGTACGTTATGCTTGTAAATACATACATAGAATACAATATAACACCCAGACACAGATAAAATATCGATGATCATCTTACAAATATTTGTCCTGTGTGGGGATCGAACCCACAACTTACAGGTTAGAAGACTGGATCATACAACTGAGCTATCGGGCCAATCAAAAATAAATCTATTTCTTTTGGTAAGCAGGCAATGCTGTTGCTATAATATAAATAAGTCTTTTTTTATTATTCTGCTTTACCACAGACTTCTGGGTCCGTGCTCTTTTTTAAAATACTACTTATATATTGTTAGTTGTGTTATTGTGTTATTATTATTATTTATAATATACAGGAGTTAGTTATTTTTCCTATTTTCTTAAATTTATGGACACTAAATATATTGGGAACATCAATTTGCATATTTGCGCATACACCACGAGCAGACCAGCTCCCGCAAGCAGCGCCCGTTCACGAGCTTGACGCTAATAAAAAAATAAATAAATAAGTCTTTAGTTATTAACAGTTCTACGCACAATATTTCAATTTGCTAGATCTTCAAATGATTTAATTTTAAAAAAATACTTTAGTATGTATATAATGTGCCCCTACAAAATTTTTCTTACTATGTACTTATTTCTCTAAAGAAATTTTATTGTAATGTTTAAAATCCTGAAATCATTCTAACTATAAACCCAGCAAGCTAGACTGACAAAAAGCCAAGGGTCGCCGGCTTCAAAGGGCTAGCCCATAAACTATAACAATTTGTCCCGAGAGGGTCCTACCTGAGGTCACTTCTGACCACCAGACAGGTTTTTTGTTGCTCACTAGAGATGTCGCAGTCAATGCAGCTGATTCATGCTACATTATCGATAAGACTCATCAAATTTTATTTTAAGATACGAGATGATTGGAATTGGTCATCATTAAATAGCTGTATTCAGGCCATTTAGTTAATTAAAAATAATAAACCAATAATTATTTTTTACTCAAGTTGTTTTATTATACTGTAGTGTATTCTGTAGTCATTATAACTTGTAAATATGGTATTATGCTGCGCTCAGCGGTTTCACCCGCGTGGTGAAAACTTTCTAACTTTGTTACTTTGTTCTTTCATAAGAACCTTCTCCTGAGAATAATAAACCCAATAAAAAATAATTAGCGAAAATGTTGCACCCGTTCACGCGTGATACGATGACCAAGGAAGATTCATTTTTATATATAAAGATTATTTTAATGCTCAAATTATCGATATGCAAATTAACTTTTAGAGTCTGTAAAAAGAACCTTCTTTGAATAATTCGCAAATTTTCAAAGTTACTTTATTTATTTAATTTACGTTAGGGTATGTTTAAGGGCCTTAAGTAAAAATAATAAATTGACTGAGATTAATAACTAATAATCAACCTTTTAAAATAAATTGATATTTAACAACATCGACAAACTTATCTATACCGTCAACAGCTTACTGTAACCCCATCACTATCGAACACGTTGCGCCCGCACGGCAGCCGGTTTGACATTTCATTGCCAAGGCCTCGCCAGCTAGCCACCCCGTCCCTACTAAATTACAAATATAATGTCCCCGTTTGAGCCCTCTTAACTTTAATTGAAATGAAAGGGCGACCTAGTTAACGGATCGATTTACTGAGTAAAACTTACCTACGGAAATAAATAAAAAACGAATGTGCTTTAGACCACACGACTGAAGTAAAACTTCTTTAGTTTAGTTCCATCTATCGGCCGGTATAATTATGTTTTTGCTTTGTTTAATGTTAATGTCGCCATCTTGATAATAGGCTATTTGACTACTATTAAAAATAAACAAGTAAATATTATTTTCATAAAGTAGGTTAAAAATGAATGTAATCATTGCAAAAATAAGTAAAATCGGTAAATTAATCACGGAGTAGTACGCTTTTAAAGTTTCATCGTCTGTCCCTTTCTCGCAAAACAGAGATCGTGTTGAGCTTCCTCATAGCTACTATGAAGGCATGGCTTGTGACGTCACATGCCAAAAAGATTGTATGTAGAGCTACCACAGCTTAGTAATGAGTTACTGTGAGTACTGGTAACTGACGTCACTGCGTGTTTGAGTTGTCTCTTTCTATTTCTGTATTTTAAAATGCCTCTAACTTAGTCATTTTTTGAGACATTCAAGTTTTGTTTTCACAGTTATCTATTTTTTGAGGTATATTATTTATGTGTGCAATAAAAATATAGCAGTCAAATAGCCTATTGTTAATTGTTATTTTGCCGAACATACCAACATGATAAAACAAATTTTTAGCTTTGTCAAAGTCATAAGATTTATAGAAAATATAGGCCATTTTTAGCACTGTTACAAGTCAAAATTTGTTATGTTGACAATGGAGATCTACGTGAACCAAAAACATTCAACTTCCGTTCGCCTCGTCAGCGTACTCCCCAAGTTAACGTAACTACAATAACTTCACGTACGCCAACGTACTTTCAAACTTTTGTTTAATATCGTGTGAAAAGCTTTCAGTTTTAGCAAGACAAGGTAAGTTGACCGTTATTCAGTTTTCAAAATGCTACTCCAATTATAGTGAAGGCATTGCATTGTAGTGCTGTGCTAAACAGCACACAGGAGCACATCAGTCAGAAATAGGTGGAAATACTAAAATTATTTTCATCGAAACACGTTTTTTTTGTTTTGGTTTTGGCTCCAAAAGTTTTGTGTGTTTAGCCAATGTCAAGTAATTAATTTCTCAAGTTAATTAATATATATGTGTCAAGTCAGGACACAGTCTAAGTCATAAAGTCAAATCATAGTCTAGTCTAGTCAAGTCATACTCCTAGTAAAGTGGTGGCAACTTTACCAGAAGCTTCTAAGTAGTTTTGGAAAGAACACGAAAAGAAACGTTTCACCATCATTATACCACTTTCCCACACTTTTGTAATCCAGTACTTAACACTTAACACACACAGTACGTAACACTGAAAATAACACAAGTTTTGGAAAATAACACAATGCGGTGACGCGATCGTTTTCGTTTTCTCAATCGAGACACGTTACTGGTTTCTGTTTCTACTCTATACGTATTGTGGTGTGGTACACAATACACTACACATACCTATAATAAGTACCACAGAGTAAATAGTGCAATTTTTATTTTTTATTTGATTTGATTACGTCCTGTCAGTAGTACTTAAGCTCATGTCTTCTCACATTTAAAAAAGTATTTAAGTATTATATCAGTTATCTGGTTCCCATGGTAGCAAAGCTTGCTTAGTTTGGGGCTAGATGGACTGTGTGAAATGTCCACACGTATTTATTTATTTGTTATTATTCAACATCATCTAAATAGGTATGTTATATCAAATCTATATTGCTGTTAATTACTACATTTTACGTTACCCACAAAATTTTACGCGATAAAAAATTAACGTATCAATTTACACCAAAATAGTTAAGACAAAAAACTCGTAAACAGAGTCTTTGTTAACGGCATTTTAGTAACACGTGGCGGATGCAGATGGTAGCTTAATTTTACTATGGCTTTTTAAAAAACACGTATAAGGGTACGTACATTTAGGGGGATGGTATTGAAGTCAATTATTAGCATAAAAGACAATAATCAATTAGTACGTCGACTCTAGATTGCAATTTTTTCCGTCACGAACAGTCTATCGCTAACTTTTAGATAAGCACCTTCTTAAGTACCTACCTGGTTTTTTTTGTTTTTGTTTTGGCTCCAGAATTTTGTGTATTTAGGAAGTGTCAAGTAGTTGATAATTTCTCAAGTTAATTAATATTACATATATATGTGTCAAGTCACAGTCTAAGTCATCAAATCAAGTCATTGTCTAGTCTAGTCAAGTCATACTCCTAGTGAAGTGCAGACAATTTTACCAGAAGCTTCTATATAGTTTTGGAAACAACACGAAAGAAACGTTTCACCATCATTATACCACTTTTCCACAACTCACGCCTGTAATCCAGCACGTAACGAATAAAAAGCCACCAAGTTTATGCACTAACACTTAAAATAACACAAGTTTTGGAAAATAATACAATGCGGTGACGCGATCTTTTCGTTGTCCCGCCAAAACTCCACCTACCTGGTTATTCCTAACGCATTCATATCATAACTTAATTCAAATTCAAACATCACATCATCAGTCGCGAAACTTCCACTGCTGAACATAGGCCTGCCCTAAAACGTCACTTTGGAGTTAGAACGCTTATCATATGTGGTCTGTCATAATCACGCTTGGCAGGCGTTATAGTGGTCGCAGAAGATTTTACTGTACTGAAGAGAAGTCTGCTGCCCATTCCATGGATATTGCCTAAATCGGCTCTTACAGCACCCACGGGAAGAGGTAGGCTCGTGCAAAACTTTATGAGCTCTCGGAAGTTAGGCCCGAGTACCAAACTGCGCATAGTACAGTTGAGTGCATTGTAAAAGCGGCCATACAGTAACTATAATATGCGTACTGCGCAGGCGCTGACTTCCGAGAGCTCATACAGCTTTAATAAACACGAACTAGCTTTACATTAGTTACACCATCTTTTGTCTCTTTCGATCCAGCTAAATATTCCAGTAGCAAAAAAAGGACAAAAGCTGAAGCAACTAATCCGAGACTAATACCCGTTTATTAATAAGGCTGATAAAGTTTTGGCATGAGCTATACTATTCTCACACAGTAACCACATGGTCAAATTTAAGCAATAATGTCTGTGGTGTGGCGGTTGAGTAGATCGGTTCATAACCAGTGGCGGGTTCGATTCCCGCGGCAGGATAAGTATTTGTGCACAGAAAAAAAAAGCGTCCATGGTCCTCGTAGTTGTCCTCGTATGTCCCGACCCGACCTATGTATATATAAAAAATAAGTGTTTAGGTATAGTTTTATAGGTCTAGTTTAGTTTTGTATTAACAATTATTAATATAGATGAATGAATATCATCAATAATATAAAAGGTCTCAAATTGCTGACCTTTCGGAAAAGGTTAGAAAACCTTTACCTTTGGCGATCCCTTATCCCGTGCATTGCAAAATTGTTATTTATTTTCACTCCTACAAATCCTATCGCAAAGTATCTATTTAACTGGTTGGAAACCTTTTTCCCCATTCTCATTAAAAAAAACTTCAGCTCAATGTCCTAAGAGGACGCTAAAGAAACCGGCCTAACAAAAATAAACAACAAAACTTTTTGATTTTTTACCTTTCGATAAACAGGGATGAACTGATAGAAACCCGTATTTTAATAGAGTAGAGACAAAAACGTATCGATGTTTGTACGGTTAATCATTCGTATTAATTTATTACGAATCGATAGTGCGATTAATGCAAAGACTTGTAGACTGGAGATATCGATTTAATTTAATTTAATAAACGTACTATCTTACTAACAGAGTGCCAGCTGAGAAAACATAAGAAGATAACGATAATAGAATAATTATCAATTGTCAAATTGATACTATTTTAATCATTTCACTTCCATCAACTTATTTTTCAAGCATTCCGCGTTTTCTTGATACAATCTCTGACGATTGCTGGTGGTACCTATAGAGTCCCAAGTTCGGCTACCGAAACTCAACGCCCTGATGCAGACCCGTATTACAGAACTACGCTACGATCTCTGCTCAAGATGAGATTTCATTCAGAAAATGATCAAGTATTGAATGATATCTCTACTTGAGCATCAGTCGACGACTGAGATACTTCTGTAACATACCTTAGTTTTTGCTGTATAAAACGCGTTTCCATTAAATTTGGTTCTATTCTATTTAGATTATCCCTTGCTCTTATTCTTCAACGTAATCCAAGGTTTTTCATCACAAAGAACACCAAACAGGTACCTACATATACTCCTACATGGTATGAGGTAGAATAAAATATATTATTTTTACCCTATTTATATCTACGACTGGAACTGGTCCACGATTCTCTTTATAAATAAATAAACATAAGTTATTGACAGCTCGCTTGTCTCCCTCGCTTTATGAAGAGCTACTAAATTAAAGTTTTGAAAAGTTTTATTGTCACAGTATTTGAATTTTTCAATGCCATTATAACTCGATAGGTAAATATTATTAATATATACTTGTACCGTAATAATAACTGTTGTAATTTTTAATCGTTTATATATGTCTGTATATATATATATATTTTAACCGAGTCTTACGTGTCCAGTTCATAGTTCAAAAAATTGTTAGTAGAATTATAGTAGAGCAATACTTATCGAAGTTAAAAATTTATGAGTTTATTGTAGAGTTAACGTTGAACGAGAGATAGTGAAATTTTAAAAGATACCTATTTAGGAAAATATGTTTCATTTAATTTCAAGACCTTAAAAAACAATGGAGATAAGAATTTCTCTCGTCTGTTTAATTTTCAGCTGACGTCAAAGAGCAGGTTCTTAATACAATTATTTTTATACTTGTTGCTTCATTATGTCCATCGTCTATTTGGAAAATATTTTTTTCATTAAGGTTAAAAGCTATTGTAATCATAAGTTAAAAGTATACTTTTACATCACTGTCATAGAAATTTTTAACAAAATTGATTAATTACTTTGATTTTTAAATTATAATAAGGGGCTGTTCAAGCACCCCCTCTATCTACAACGAGGGCCATCATTTCCCATGACTGCGGTGGGAGTATATGCTAATCTTATTGTTAATTGTACGATCCGTCTGTCTGTACGGTAGTTTGTTATAAGTTCTATTGACAGGGTACCTAGTACTGCTACTTTTATGTCTAAATATGAATAATTTTATTTTCTTTATTGTTTTATGAGTATAATTTATTTGTTCTTAATACCATAGGACTATTAATCACTTCAATAATATAAGCTTCAAAATTCAAATTTAATTTTTCTTTCTAAAACTAGCTACAAAAAAATCAGAATCATAAACTCAAACTAAACTAACTATAAGCTGTAAAGTATATATAAAAACCTAATCTAAAAATACCACTTCCGGTAGGTAACGTGTCCGAAATGGTGGTAGCATTGCCACGTTGAATGGCAATGCTCAATCTTTGGCCGAAGCAGAGGCCAACGTTTTGGTCACGTGTCATTCGACCAAACGCTTAGAAAGATCCATGAAAAACAAGTTACGGTCCCTGTCGTGTCAATCCGGTTACAATTTCAGAAATTAATGTATTAACGTAAAAAGTTAAATAGCATATATTGTTTAAATATACAAAGATAGGCGTGATTCTTTTTTTTTTGTTTATAGACAATTCATTTGACCACTACTTCACCTGATGTTAATCGCCATACTTACCTTGTTTTATTTTTTCCCGGCAAATTTCCTTTATTTTCAACTAAATACTGCAATGGTAACTAATACTAAACACTACCTACTACGACAAAAAAAATTGTAATATATACTGGCCGCGATGACCTATAGACAATCCAAATGCTCCAGCCCACTACCAGTAGGGGCAGTGGGTACTAGTACTACTACTACATAGTACTGCCAGCAGTACTATGCCTTGTTCTAGGTTCTTCAATAATCAGATTAAAGTTATAAATTAGATAAAATTAAAACATTAGGAAAATAAAAGGGAAATTAAATAAACTTAATACGATTTTTTTTTTTTAATTTTTACTTAGTTTTTTGAAGTAAAACTTATTTACGCACCCTTGCCTTGGGGACTTAACAAAGTAAAAAAAAATGTATCATTATGTTCGTATGTCCGTAAAAATGACAATTTACAATTGTCAAGATGTAACATTAAACAATGAAAAAGCAATGCTATACCGACCGATAGATGGAGCTAAAGAAGTTTTACTTCAGTCATGTGGTCTTCAAGCAATTAAAATATTTTTTTAAACTCTTTATGGTATACGTTTAACTAACCCACGCATACCCGGGGTAGATCAGCTAGTTTTAAAGTGCAAGTAATATCAACAAAGTTCATGGAGTTCGTTGAACTCTTTTCTAGGAGAGCTTTCCCGCTAGCGCTAGACTCATTAAAAGTCTAGAGGCAGATATTAGTACTATTTTATCCCCGATTAGACTTGCGGAAATCTAGATTTACGTTGACCATTATACATTATTCATGGTTTATGTATGTTGGTGGTAAGCTCAAGAAAGTTAAGTCAATTTCTAGATTCTTGCAGTTCTAGACGAATTCTGAAGAAACGATTACGTGCCTGAATTTTGATCTCAATGTTAAGGCGACAAGTTATGAAATTCATTAAAAACATTTCAATATTTCTGCTCTGGAGAATGCTTTTTGTTAGATAAATACCGATTCGGCTTTATTCGCTTGTTTGAATAAATAACTTTTTTCATACAATTTTTATACTTTATACACGTCTGTACTAATGTTTAACAGCGCTTACCTCTCTAGGATGTGCCTACCTACTGAAATGTATTTTTATTCTTAAGTGCGTCTTTAAAGAGATAAATGCGAACATAGCGCTATATTCCAACAATATTAGTCTTAGAAGAATTTATTACAACTGTTTTTTTAATTTTATGATCTAACATTTTAAAATAAGCGCCAATAATTTTCTCTACACCATACCATTATATATATATAATGGAACCAAGAAGTAGGCTAATTAATTCCATGAAGCAATATTGTAATTATTAAAAGGCCTACATTGTGGCACTACTTAGTTGCACTACCTATGTAGGCCTTTTAATTACAATATTGCTTCATGGAATTAATTACCTTACTTAATGCTTCTTTAAAAAATTTATTGAGATATGTACCCGGGTATAAAAGTACTAAAAATGGCCTTATAACAAAAAGTATTATGCCTTTCTGTACAAAAGTTAGACAGCTCCTATTATTTCTCCGTGACATACCCAAAAAAATTACATGTCATAAAAGGATAAGTTCCCACTTAGAAGCTGACAAACATTAGTTCAGACGGGCAAGTACTTAATCCTTGGATACTTAAAGTTGGTCAAGCGTGTCCCTACCATTTCATGCGAATAAGTAATTCAATAGTTCAACGCTCCTGGGCAAAGATGTCCCATAAAAATATAATAAATTAATATATCCCCGACTGTTACTAACGAATAGTATGTCGATTTCTCGACCAGATTTCGAGCATATCCGATGCTTGAAACCTGGTATTCGTGAGTAACAGTCGGGGATATATTAATTTAAAATGAATCACACTCATGAGAATTTTAATACTAAAATATAATAATAAAAGAAAATGGGGTTTTGGCGGCAAAACGAAAAAGTTCGCGTCACCGCATTGTATTATTTTCCAAAACTTTTGTTATTTTCAGTGTAAGTGTATAAAATTAATGGCGTTTTATTCATTTAGTGCTGGATTATCGTTGCGAGTGCGGGAATGTGGTATAATGATGGTGAAACGTTTCTTTTCGTGATATTTTCAAAACTCCATAGAAGCTTCTGGTAAAGTTGCCACTACTTTACTAGGAGTATGACTTGACACATAATATGTATTAATTAACTTGAAAAATTATTAATTACTTGATACTAGCTAAATATAGATCCAAACCAAAAACAAAAAAAAAGAAAAGAAAATACATGTCGCTGTCACGAGAACTGAAATAATGCTCCAAGTCAGGCTGAAAGCGCGCATTGATGTCTGTCATTATAAAAAAAAAAGCAATGAGTGATGATCCTGTAGAATGTCAACGCGCACGATGAAACCTGATCGCTTGTTTTTTGTTTCTTGTTCTTCGTTTTATAATCGAGCTAGGTTACATTAATGATACGGACATTTATATCCATCTAGATGATTTTTAGGTCTTAGGCCTAATCCGTGTATATAAAATCGTAGATAATTCTACTGCATTGAAACGAAACATTTTTTACCTTTTTTTAAATTACTTCGACCAGGTTTCGATGTTCTTACCTGGTCGGAGCAATTTAGAATTTTAATTGACGCGAGTTTAGCCGTTATTAATTTCCAAAATGTATCATACCATAGTTTTCAAACTAAAATTTATTTACCTACTTTATTTATTATGCTTCACAACTTTTGTTTAATATACCAGTTTTTCTTGTTACAATATTTCGTAAAAACTACTTTTTTTTTCATATATTTTTCATTTTAATAAAAGAGTTTCCTTTAAAATATACTACTAATTTCTTTTTATAACAATTTGCTGTTATAATAATTTGAGAGGACATTAAAACTGTAATTTTCCCTTCGTTAAACTTAAACCGATTTAATAGTATTTAACGTTAATATGCAAATATAAGTTGTTGTAGAGAAAGGTCGTAAAATCTAGTCGAAAGGTAATTAAGATACAAAGTGATTATTTTCCTTTTTTTAGGTTAATGAATGATCGTTCACCTGAGGGGTGATCACGAAACTTTGAATGCAAGCAACATGAGAAGTTTCATTTCTAATTTGAAAATTTTCCACAGTAACACATAAACTGCGTATTGCAACTGTCAGATCCATATAAATTTGAGTTTCTATTTCAGTCTATCAGTAATAAGATACTATATAATACTATACTGAGATCAGATCATAAAGTCTCATTCCCCAGTAATTTAATTAGCTATTGTATGTACCCTTTAAACCGGAACACAGTAGTATTTGCACGCTACTGCTTAGTGGCAGAATAACTGGCAAAGCGGACCTACCTAGACAAACTTTTCAGAAAAGTCCTACCACCTAGTAACACTTGGTGTTATGACCAAGGAATTTAGTTTTAAGTATTATAAAAAATATTTAGTAATAAAAAAAAATTTGTTAATTTTTTTATGAATAACAAAAAAATATACAACTACTGCGCCAAGCTGTGCTTAGAAAACTAAAATCATAGACGCCGGAAATGAGTATACTTAAGTGATGTAAAACCACGTAAAGCACACAAACACAATTCCTCAGCATCAGCTTCTTATTAGTGAGGTCTAAGTAGAATCACATAGCATAACAAACACGGCATTTGGAAACGGGTAGCAGACCGGCGACACCGCCTCCATTACCAGACTCGCCGACAAAAAGCATACCAACGATATTTGTTCCATAGAATTCCTCTGCACTTGTCAAAAAACAAATAACCTATACAAAGACATCGAAAAAATAGAGGAAGAAAAACAAAAGGTCGAAGCGAGAGACGCATAAGAATGAGCCTCGGATGCACTGTTCCAACAGACTGCATAAAATAAATCATTAAATATTCGACACACGACTATCCCGATAATAGTAGAAGCGTCCAGGCACAGTCAGGGGTGTTACATCATAAGCTAGAAACAGCCTAGCCTGCAGCGGTACTCAAACACCATTGCAGTCTTTACTGCGAGCTAACATCGGCACTCAATTAAACAATCCGATAAAAATAAAAAAAAAACGTATAAAAGATCACATGAGAGCTTTACAAAAAGCTGACACCCCTAGTGACTGCGGCGAACGACGCGCGCCGCTGCGCCCGCGCTTCCCTCCCATTGGCCCGCGCCAGTCGATGCGTCTGCCGCGCGAACGAGACAGAAATGCATTTCGCTACTTACGGGAGAGAGATGCAGATAATGCAGTCGGCGGATGCAAGGGTTTCCGATCGTTGACTTCTTTCAAGGCCATGGACATACATACTTTTTGTGTCGGCGTAACGCCTGTAATACTGGCCTGAAATGACCTTCAGGACTTTCTTTTGAGGTCGTGTAATAAGAGCAAGTACGGGGAGTGGGTTATGTATAATTGAATTATAAAGATGGTTTCAATTGCCCTGGTATGCGAGTTATACGTCAGGCGAAATGCTAACACAAATTGCCAACATGAAGCCCAGCCTGTGAAAGCTTTATTACGACTGCTTTATAATTCTAAACGAAATCTAAATACTTACCCGGGTAGTATGTCGTGTGAGGTCCGACTATACACCTGTTTAAACAGACGTAGAGAGCATCTGTATTACTTTTATTTCTTATCAGATTATTATTAGAACGTTAGTAGACGGGATTGTTAGTCGATGACCCCAATATGTTTGTGGCTTGTGGTTGGTTATGGATAGCGATGATTAGAGATTACATACGACATTACATAGTGATATAAAAGATAAATCATTTAATAGAGTAAGATGAGACATGTTCCCGTCGCTAAGGCTAGCTTGTCACGCCATTCATTCAAATCTTTATCTTGACTATATTTTTTTTGTTTGTTTTTTTTTTATGCTACAGTATGACGTGACGAGCTAACCGTTCGTTTGATGTTAAGTGACACGGCTGCCCATATCAGTTGCTGTATCACTCGGAACTCTAAAGTATAGAGTTTCGCGTGACACTGCACTGCGCACGTCATCCTGAGACATCAGCACAATCTAGTTATAAGATTACTAGACAGTGAGATCAGGTCAAGTTCATTTGCCCAGTAATTTCACACAGTGCCCTTCAAACCGGAACCAGCAGTGCTTGCGCACTACTATTTGGCGGCAGAATAACTGGCAAAGCGGTGGTACCTGTCTAGACGAACTTAGCAGAAAAGTCCTACCACCTAGTACTAATATTATAAACGTGAAATTTTGTATGTATGGATGTTTGTTACTCTTTCACGCAAAAACTACTGAATGGATTTTAATAAAACTTGGAATTCAGATAGCTTGTACGCTGGATTAACACATAAGATACTTTTTATCCAAGGGTAAAACCGCGGGGCGTAATAAGTAAAATAATAAAAAACTGTTTTCTTGTGGGGGACACTTTTCTATAGTTAAATAAATAAATTTTGGTATAATCAGTTTGTGGGGTCACGATTCCAATTCAAAACCAAACTCAAACTCATATATTGTAATGGACTTGCTATTTATTATTTGACATTAAGCACCTTGTAGTTTTATATGTTTCGTAAAATAACTTAATTTTAAGTACTAATATAATTTTGACTTTTAAAAGTGCTAAAAATAGCCTATTTGCAATAAATCTTTTGACATTGACTTTGACTTTGAATTCGACAATTATGTAGTACTTTTTTTTTTTAATTTTTGGCTCCGCGCCTCCGTATATTTAGCCAGTGTCAAGTAATTGATAATTTATCAAATTAATGATATTTCACGCAAATATGTGTCAAGTCACAGTCGAAGTCATCAAGTCAAGTCAAAGTCATACTCCTAGTAAAGTGGTGGCAACTTTACTGAAGCTTCTATGGAGTTTTGGAAACAAGACGAAAAGAAACGTTTCACCATCATTATACCACTTTCCCACACTCACGCCTGTAATCCAGCACTTAACGAATAGAATGCCACTAATTTTATGCACTAACACTGAAAATAACACAAGTTTTGGAAAATAATACAATGCGGTGACGCAATATTTTTCGTGTTCCCGCCAAAACTCCATGTAGTACTTTTCGTTCAAATTGATTATGAAATATACACGAAAAGGTCGGAAGATAATCAGTTCTATCACAAATCTCCATTGACTTGCGCCATCAATAAAGATTAAATGGAATGATTCTCCATTATTCTCCATTAATGGACAACTGCTTGATATGTCAAAGCAAAACGAGGCTTATTAGTCTTTTTGTGTAGCGTTTACGCCAAAATTTGTTACATATTGTGTCTGGGTGTTGTGGGACCATGGTTCTCGTAGATCCTGGGTCCCTAGACATAGGGAATCCTAGTTAAGGTCCAGGATCTATGTATGTATCTTTGGGCGTAATTAAGTGATTCATTGTCATTTTACCGGACACACAAACATAATAATAAAAAATTAAGAAATGTTGTACTTTGTTTTGTTGGCAATGGAGATTTACTGAATTAACTTCCGTTCGTCTCGTCACGCATTCACCAGCTTACTCCCCAACTTAGTAAAGCATGCGTAAAGTTGTTTTACTTTAAACATCAATTACATAAGACAAGTCTCGACTCTCTATCAAGTTCCATAGGTAGATAGATAGATAAACTCTTTATATAACAAAAATATCAAATAATACAATGAATCACAAGTAGTGGGGAACAATGAGCGACCTTATCGCTAATAGCGATCTCTTCCAGGCAACATTTGGACGGAGATTTATTACAAAGTTTTATGGACGGGGTTCACTTAACTACAGCATACTAATGAGATAATTTACCATAATATAATATTAACTACATAATAAATGAACATACAGGTAATTCGTATCTCAGTCTCAAGATACAGGCTATCGCCTAGTTTGAGCCTCGTAGCAAATTATGTTTAGACGGTAAGTTTCTCTCTGTTTACTTTGTGTACCTATACATAAACCTTTGTATCTTTTTTGGAAATAAACATTATTATTATTATTCCTATATCACAAAATAGTATACCATTCGTAATTCTAATTCAATGAAGAGTCAGCCCGTTCAACTTCCGACCTGCCCCAACGAGTTCTTAAATAGATAAGTTGTGTAAACACACGTACCGTGACGGACGGATAGATGTGTTGTGGCGACCCTGTCGGTACAGTCGGAGGCAGGAGTCACTACCATAATTCTGTATACTTTATTTACTAGTGCGCCTCGTGGTTTCACCCGCGGATAAAAAGTAGCGTATGTGTTAATCCACTATATAAACTATCAATATAAAAAAAAAACTAAATCTGATCCGCCTTATTAATCAGATTTTGAATGTTATGAAGTTCAATTTATTATTAGGATATACAAATTAAAAAATTAAGTGTTTCAATGATTCTTTATAGGTCATGTATTATTTGGTATAGGTTTGTGAAAAAAAAACTGGATGAAAAGCATCCTATGTCGGTCTCCTGGTTCTACCTCCCCACCAATTTTCAGCCAAATCGGTTCAGCCGTTCTTAAGTTATAAATAGTGGAATATAAAGCACAGGATATAGCCAACACAAGAACAAGAAAAAAAACTTACATTTTGAGCTAGATTACGTTCGCATTACCAGCTTACCCCCAAGTCAAGCGTGCGTAAAGAAGTTTTACTTGAACAGTTCTGTCGTTGTGTTGTTGACTGTACGAAGCGGAGGTAGATGGTAGTGCTTTGGGGTCGATGGTCGTTATCAAAGTTCGGTTGGATGGCAGTGAAGTTTACTGCTCAATGAAGGTATCTTATATATTAAGTTACCTACACCTAGTGAAACCATAGAATAGCATTAATAATAGTATCTTAGTAGTATAAATAATAGTCAGCAGTAGAGACGCTGGAAAGTATAATGGTGCGTTCAAATATTATAATAATACTATATACGTACTAAGCGTTTTGATTCGACCTTTATAACGCGAACGGTAAATGCAAGCCTAGATTGTGATTATGAATTATTATTTTTTTAAGTTATTTAAAAGTATTTTTCTTAATATACAGAGTTGTTAGTTTAGATACCACTTGGAAGAGAAGTACCTATTCTAAATAAGGTATTGAAAAAATGAAAATTTCATTAAACTGTTAAATTTATTGACAATTAAGAGATAACCCAAGAAAATCTTGTCGTTCGTAGACTTCGTAGTACAGCAAGTAGAGTCGCCACATAAAGTAGATCAAAGCTTTGGATCGTAGTTTTCTGTTCTGCATTGTTTCGGATTGCTTACACTAGTAATGAGAAAGAGAACTCCTTTTTTCAAACTCATATATTGTAATGGGCTTGCTATGTAATATTTATACAATTCATACAATAAGCACTTTGTAATTCTATATGCTTAGTACAATAACTTAATTTTAAGTACCTAATATAATTTTGACTTGTAAATGTGCTAAAAAATAACCAATTTGCAAATAAAATCTTTTAACTTTGACTTTGACACCTAAAGACTCGTAAAATACCAAATACGTAATTATGTATAATGTAAGATGTCATAAATGTCACAAGTGACAAGTGAAAAGGAAAAAAAAATACAAAACTAGCTTGTGTGTCCTAGTTTTCGGATTATCTAAGTCATCCAAAAAACGAACGCACACAAGAAAATTTCATTATATGTACTCGTAATTGTCCCAGCCGTTGAGGAGTTCAGTAACACAATAGGTACAGAAGAGAAGAATTATACATATATGAAGATGATAAAGGAGTAAATTGACAAATACAATGCAAGTATATCATAGACAAGAAATAATAAAAGAGAAATCGGAGGTTAGGGTATTTAAGTGCGAACTTACGATTTGTTAAACTTCAGTACAGACGGGCATTTCCATAGGCAGTCTTTGTTTTTATTCCCGGTACTTTTTCTACTTTTTGATTAAAAAGCTATTCATTTAAACAGGAGACATCAATGCTTACGCAGGCATTAAACTACACCTAAGAAAAATAAAGAATTTATGCCATCCCTTTTCACAACGTCAAGCAATTTTGACCCGTATGGTTAGCGTTTTAAAGTTAAGATTATATTCTCAATTTTCTGTTGCAATGAGTAGGAGCGCCCACGCACATAAAGTTGATGATTCACTGTGAGAATCGATTTGTGTCGCTTGAGCATTGTGTTATCAGAAATGTTATTTAACACTTGGACGTCTCAATGATAGCGTTCTCATGAAAAAAACTAGTCTAAAAAGTATGCGCCATAATATTTAATAGGTATTTTATGCGCTAGTAATTTTCAACAATACCTACAAGTGTTCAAACATTCTGAGAGTCGAAACTTCATAGCTTGGAAAAAATTTAAAGGTTAAAAATTTAATTCACGGAGAAAATTGTTTTTTTAATTATTCACACGAACCCTATTATATTAAATAAGCAATCTGCAGCTGAAGAACAGTTATTTTGAGTTTTGTTACTCTTTGTTGAGTTTAAAATAGGCAAAATAAAAGAAAAAACTAAATAGGTAGGTACATAACTATTTCACTCTTAAGCGTTGGTACAGATTTGGAGGACTTCAAGCGTATCTGTACAGTAACAAACAATTAAACATCCTAATTACGATTTCAATAGAACTCCTCTCCTTGAAATTGGGTTAAAAGCTGACCTAATTAGACAATAAAGGCCAACGGAAGCGCATATTGAATTGCCTCAATAATAAAATTGCAGACACGCACAAGTTATTGACGACACCTTATTAAATTAGCAGCGAATTTAAACACAACCCTATCCCTTCAGTCTAGAAAACCATTCGTTCAAAAATACACCTTCAAACCAACGCAAAAGATAAAAATTTCAAATGCGCAACGGTTTCAAAATGGCGGCGCACTCAGGCGCAGCTTTTTAGTTCCTTTTTACATTTTTAAACAGTCGTTCGGCGCTCGCAGTCGCCTTCGAAGGGTAGAAAAGAATACGTGTTTTTTAAAGAATTGTTTTAAAGCCTTTGTGTGGTTGGGAGGAGTTGTGGCATGTAACGGTTGAGAAGTTTTAAAAACTGTGTTTGTGAAGAGTAGCATTATCTATCAGTCGCGTTAGTGTTCTGTCGGCCGTTGGAAGGAAGTGGATAGGGGAGGTGTTCCTATAAACTTTGCTTGGTGATAGTGTCGTTTGATATACAGTTTGATAATAAAACGGGTATGTTGATTTTGATTATACGTTGATTCAACAATCATTAAAAATACTTTAACTTATATTGCAAGAGACGCGCAGTATATAGACTTGATTATATAAATTAAAAATCAATAATATCACACCCTTGGTTTGGTAGTTTGTAATGCTACGGCAGTGTCGCTTCGCCTCGCCCCCATTGTTCTATATCGGTATTGTACGTTGCAGACACGGGTTCTAGTACATGCCTACATTTGTTTGCAAGAAAGTAGGTGCATAAATTAGTTGAATAAAAATCTAATAAGAATCTGATAAACGTTATAAATAAGTATTCATAGAAAAATATGCAATTTCTTGCGCAGAGCAAAATCCACGATAATAAATGAAAATAAACCTTTTTCTAATGTTTTACTAAGAATTAAACTTATAAAGTACTTCAATAACCTTTTTGTAACTAAAGTTATAAATTTCTTTTTGGATTTCAATAAATTAATCTTAAATTCAAAATAATCAAACATCAGGTGAAATGGTGTCAAAACTTAAATTTTGTCTTAGCGAGTGCAAATCTGTTCCGGAATCAAATACACGGAACTTCGTTTCTAATAATATGTAGACGATACTTAACCTTCGGTATGGTAAGAACAAGAATAAAAAGTAAATTTTGGTAAAATTTTCCAAAATTTACTTTTATTACCCCGTCCATTCTCGTATAGTATCAGCATTGTCAAAAATTCGACTCTTACGATATTGTAGCTATGGGGACCAACGGTTAACTTCTCAAGTAGTAATTTCTAAATGGTAATGAATGATGTAACGAGCTAGTCATTCACCTGATGTTAAGCGACGCAGCTGCCCATAGCAGAGCAGTACCACTCGGAACTAAGTTTCGCGTGACACTGCACTGCGCACATCATCCTGAGACATCAGCACAGTCTGGTAATAAGATTACTCGACTGTGAGATCAGATCATAAAGTCTTGATTGCCCAGTAATTTCACTAGCTAGAAACTAGTAACTACTACTACTAGTGGTACTAGCTAGTAGTAACTAGTTTTTTTTTAAATTATAATTTTAATTTAAGTAAATAGAGAAGTTCCTACTTACCCAAGAACTGTATTATCACCGCATTTTTTTAAATTTGATATCGGTAGGATTTCGTACTATTCGTATTTGTAAATATGTAGATGACTAACATTGACGCAAGGAAAGGGTAACTATTAACTATATTTAGGAATGATTATTATCGGTTTCACCTATTCACCGTAATCAACGAGTGCAGAGAGAATGGGCGGTAGCATTATCCTCTGTCTGCATTATAATCTACTAGCTGCGCCCCGCAGTTTCACCCGCGGATAAAAAGTATTTTAATTATTTGCTCATCCCACGGGAACGTTTCACTTTTCCGGGATAAAATGTAGCCTATGTGTTAATCCAGCGTATAAGCTATCTTGGTGCCGAATTTCATCTAAATCCATTCAGCCGTTTGAGCGTGAAGGAGTAACAAACATACACACATACAAACTTTCGCCTTTATAATATTAGTGTGATGATTATTAGCAGTTTCACCTGTTTAACGTAATAAAGTGCAAAATCCTCTAGTACGAGTTTGTTTAAGTGCTTATCTAATAAAAATATTTGTATGAACTCCTTGCTTACGTATAGTCACCGTTAAGACCTTACCCAAATAATTTACGATACACGATAGCGAGTGTCTACAGCACAGTACTGCCTCTGACGTGTGATAGTTGAGCAGGTCGGCTCATAACCCGGAGGCGGGTTCGATTCCCGCGACAGGACAAGTAATTGTGCACATGGAACAAAAAAAGCGCAAAAACATGTCTGGGTGTTGTGAGACCATATGGGTCCTCGTAGTTCCTGGGAATCCTAGTTATTCCTTTCCCTCCCCACCATATTTGCGCCACAAGTGAAGAGAAAGTAAAAAATATAAAAATATGCCTTTCTCCCCACCATGGAATATATTATTTGGCAACGGGGAAAGGTAGGTAAAAATATAAAATGTGAACTTAAATTTATTGACTTGACATTATTCCAGTAAAGACAATCGTGTTTTAATTATAAAAAAATTACGTCAATTTGTGTTTACTTATATCGCAAGCAAGATTGCAAGCCGTAATGTATGTGGTTCGATTCCAAACATTTAATTATCCTTTTTGTATTATTCCAGAAATCCGATGGAATTCATCAAATCTCAAGATGATAAGAAGTACAAACCACAATCCAGCTGGACGAACATGTAACTCGATTGCAACTGAAAAAGACAAAACAAATTTGTATGGATTTGACAGTTTGAATAAGCAGTTTATGTGCATAGTTAGTTTGGGAATTTCTTCTGTTGCGTTGCAATCAAAGTTTCGTGATCACCCCCCAGAGGGCGATACCGTCGTGTCACCATTCAAGTGTCAAGAATCAACTCCATCCATCATCGACGAAGACTATCTCCAAACGTAGCTGGGGTTGGTAACTCCACCACCGTTGGCGGTAACCATTCGCCAACGGAGGCGCAGTTCCCTCTCCTAGCTGCGAGGTTCTACGATGCAGTTTGCAGATTCAAGACAAGGGATAACCAAATAGAAACAGTACACTTAATACTTACCAACAGTATAGTTGAGAACTCCGCCATCACTTTCCACAGATAAAAGTCTGCTGTAAAACGTTTTCTACGTCGACCCTAGCTATAAACTATTAAGAGATAAAATAATGTAAAAATAGTGGCTTTTGTAGAATAATTTAGTCTTAAACTTCAGCTAATATTATTTTATTTTTTATATTAAGGAATGAAATGACGAGCTAGTTGTTCGCCTGAAGTTAAGCGACAACAGAACAGAACAGAAACACTTCTTCTTCTCTTCGTTTAATGGTTTGCTATCGCTTTTTATCGATAATTCTGCCAATGTCAAGTGAGGAATATTGTACGGTTATGTCATCTCAAAGTATTATTTTGTCAGTCAAAATGCCACAGTATAATAGTGAATATATTACTGAAGGCTCTAGGAAGCCTTGAAGAGAAAACAAAAAGGCATGGCATTTTAAAATAGAATTAATACATTTTCAAGCAACTGAAACTTACATAAACCTTTTCTATTACCTTATAAGCACTCTACATTAAAATGACGCCGTTGAAGTCTAAAGTAAATTTTCTCAAAACTATCAATTTGACAGTTAAACCGTTTTTATTCAGAGCCCTTCAATTGTTCTTGAGCACTACTGCTTGGCGGCAGAATAACTGGCAAAGCGGTGGTCCTGGACGAACTTTGCAGAAAACTACCACATAGTAAAACAAAATATGGCATTGTATTTTTTGGCATAGATTATTTTAGTTATAAGATTTTTAATATGAGCCAATATATGAATGTCTATAAGTACATAAGTAATCATGGAGCAGTATTAACAAATAGAATTTAAAATAATATTTTCGTGGGCACTTCAAACGTCGGGTAAGTACCTAGAGCCTTAAAAGGTAGGCAACGCATCAGCAGCGGCCCTGGTGTTGCATTTGTTTATAGGCGACGGTAACTGCTTGCGGTGCTGGAGACGGGCTGTCATGTTATTTGTCTACGTTATAAAAAACAAATATACTTTCAATTAATATGCACCACGCTGAGCCACTGTCAAGTTTATTGCTTTACTAGCGGCCCCTCCCGGCCGGGTGGATATTTAAATTTAAGCATTTTGGCAAAAACATCTTTTTCTTGCAATTAAAATAATCTATATATATCAGTGATAATGTAGCATTGAAATGAAAGAATTTTTAAAATCGGTCCAGTACTTTTTAAGCCAATTCATTACAAACATACATACAAATCTTTCCTCTTTATAATTTTTTTTTTATGTTAAGGAATGACGTGACGAGCTAGCCGTTCGCCTGATGTTAAACGACACGGCTGCCCATATCAGCTGCAATGTCACTCGGAACTCTAAAGTATAGAGGTTCGCGTGACACTGCACTGCGCACGTCATCCAGAGACATCAGCACAATCTAGTAATAAGATTACTAAACTGTGAGATCAGATCATAAAGTCTCATTTGCCCAGTAATTTCACTAGCTACAGTGCCCTTAAAACCGGAACACAGCAGTGCTTGCGCACTACTGCTTGGCGGCAGAATAACTGGCAAAGCGGCGGTACCTACCTAGACGAACTTAGCAGTAAAGTCCTACCACCTAGTAAATTAGTCTTTATAATATTAGTATAGATATAGATTACTTCCCTACCTGTAACTAATAAAAGTGAATTGTGAACAGGTAAATGATCAACAGGCGATTGCAACAAAATTATATATTTTATTGGGCTTCATAATTACAATAATACGGAGTACTAGCAGGACTACACTCGCCACCAAATAACTTCACTCAGAACCCCTCGTACAAGTTTATTCGAACGTACATTAAGTACAGCACCCCTACCGCGTAACCGTTCTGGGAATCGGCTTCGCCTGCCATCTTGCACGCACCAGTTAACAAGTCCAAGAGTGCGAGCAAGAGAGAATACGATTACGATCTCCACCAGACTTACGCGGTGAGGTCTGTTCTGTTGACATACAGTACTCTACAATACTCTTGAATAAATGATAAGTAATTTATGTGTTATCCCACAGTTTGGTGATGAGGAAAAAATCATTCCTCTTAGCCAAGTGTGAGGAAACAACAAAACATTTATATAATACACCATAGCGCCGCTAGGGCAACTATACGGAACTAAGGATATCACAATATCTTACGATACTCTAATCTTACGATACTCTATAGGGATGTTATGGAGCTCCGTAACTATAACTGAAACTATCGGATATCCGAAATAAAAAATATATCCGTAACCGTAACCGTTTCACAAGTTTCGGATAGTTTCGGATAAGGGTGGAGTCTAAATAAAACGAAATGTTTCGTTTCGACAGGTTTTTGTTTCACCGCTCGCACGCCACGTGAATCTTGCGGTTTGCTTGTTATTTCTAGTCATAAAATAACCTCTTCTATAACTAGTTAGTTTTTTATTTAAGAGTTGATACTTAATTTAAGAAAGAGTTTTGTTAAGTATTAAATTGATTTCTATGGACAAAATGTGACCAAAGTCGAGTTTAATACGACATATTATTTGCATTACATTGTGTTTATATTTTACTTCAATCTAATGTCCGTAACCGAAACTATCCGAAAATAACGGATAATCCGAAATCATTATATATCCGTAAACGTATCCGAAACCGTTATAATTCTATTCCTACAAACATATCCGTATCCAGATCCAAAATATCATATCCATAGCATCCCTAATGCTCTACAGCGAGTACAATAATGTATTTCGACTAAACTGTACTAGAGGTACAAGCTACAGGTCCAAATGCACTTGCGTCGCGAATTCTCACTATAAGTAGCTTAAGATCCTCCAGAGTTTAACTAATTTATGACCGTTTGCAAATTCTATGAAAATACAACCTAGCTAAGAAACACTTTCCCGGGGTTTTTGTACGTTTGATAAATTAATGTCAGCCTGACACATCAAATACTGAACGCTCATTGGTTGCTTGTTATTCATTGGCTATTTTCGACCAATGAGCGTACCCTATTTGGTGTGTTGACTTGATACGAGGTTGAGAACGTATGAGAACCCGGTGGCTAGAGAGATAAGTGCGAATTTATGAGCTGTCAAATTAGACTGTAGGCTCATATTGTAAAGATAAAACGGGTCTATTTGCGTACAAAAATTATCAAAACATTATTTTCCCCCTCGTGACCACGGCCAATGGTAACTTGGTCGAAAAGATTTAAATTTACGAACCTACTGCATCCTCCTTGTCGTAAAGATATATATAAGAGAAACGTTTATAATATGTGCATATCAATGTATAATTGTATACCAAATGACATAAAAATTTTAAAGGGCAAAGTATTGAATAAAACTTTGTATGACTGGTTGTTACAACACGCATTTTATATTACATTTTATTTATTTATAGTGTTAAGGAATTCCAAATGTACTGTAACAAAATTATTATTTAACACAAAATGTCTAATTATTTTAAGTAACTTATGTTAGCATCTCTCGAAAATTGTGTTCTTGATAATTTTTGTATGCGAATAGACCCGTTTTATCTTTATAATATGAGTTCAAGACGCGAAAGTTTAAAAAGTGTTGATTGTAGGCTGGCATTATGTACTGTATGCCTGTTTTTAGACAGGGTAGCATTTCACGAAACCATTTGTAAAGTGACGATATGGGAGATGGTGAAAGCTATGGATTGAGAACTAAGGCTATCAAATCCGGAACATATGCGATTATCTAAATGTTGGTCACTCTACTTATATATAAAAATGAATCTCCATTTTCCTCGGTCATCGCATCACGGGTGAACGGATAGAACATTTTCGCTAATTCTTTTTTTAAGGTTCTTATGAAAGAAAAAGTTAAGAAAGTATAAAAAAATTTCAGCACGCGGATGAAACCACGGGCCGCAGCTAGTAGCATAATAAAAAAAATGGGCTTAAAAACTTTTACAAATAGCCATCAAACAAACAAGGTATCAATAAAAAAAAAAACTTAATTTTTACCTTATCGCAACGCAAATGCATTTAGACCTTTATCTAACTAAATACACATAACCTTTCAAACTAAATTCGCTTGGCACCATCCGGGATAGCGGCCGAGTAAGCAGTGGACATCAAGTAAAACTAACGGCAATAAAGGCAAAACATGAAAAATGTTTTCTCGATCGCACCTATGCTTTCACCTGTAGTGGGATAGAGAAAACAATAGATTGATCTGAAGTTCGCTTTATTGCAGCCAGTTAAATTACTTACTATAGTGACTTGTAAGAAAACTGGCACGCCACGGCAATTATATAGACTATAGAAGCCTAATGACTTTCCATGTTAAATTTTAGATTTTTAAATGAAAAGGGTCTTATATTCACAAACTTTGTCTGGCACAAATAGTAAAATAAATATTTGTGGACATTTCAAACAACGCCATCTAGCCCCAAACTAAACAAAGCTTTTACTATGAAATCAGATAACTGATAAAATACTTGGATACTTTTTTTAAAATATATACATAGGTTATAACACCAAGACACAGAATAAACACTTATTTTCATCACACAAATGTTTGTCCTGGGTGAGAACTGAACCCACAACCTATAGTTCTAAAGGCCAGAGTTACTGCCAACTGCTCTATCAGGCCAGTCTAAGCATACCTACTTATGTGCGTCTTATTTTTTCTTCAAAATTGCGTCTACACATTAACACTTGTATGAATGAACAAGGTTTGTATGAGACAAAATCTCCCCCACCATCACGTTTCTAAGGTAAGGTAATTTTAATCAGAACTAAATTGAAAATGTGTATGTGATTTTTTTTATTTTAGTCAACCAACAATTAATTTGGAGGGCATGCCGGTTGCCAGGTATGCTCCGAGGATTTGACCCGCATAACCGCAATAACCGCAAGGTTGGCAAAGCCATAAGAGGTGTCCCTAAACATTTTTTCGAGCATAATTATTTTTAGTTTAAAAACTATCGTATGACACATTTTGTAAGATAAATAACGGCTAAACGTTACGTGCTGACGCTCGCGAAAGCCGCCGCGGCTTGCGTTAGTAACTGGCTCTTAGAAGAAGGACATCGAATATGTCCGAAACCTGGTCGGAGTAATTTTGGCTTTTTAATTGACGTGAGTTTAGCCGTTATTTATCTTACAAAATAATTGTAACTGATTTAATATATTATTGCATTTCATCGCTAGCAGATTATGTACATAATTTTTATTGCTTATCGTGAGTGCTTGTGGAAATGTCATGTTTGTTTCTACAGGAAGTACTACTCCTCCTACCTTGTTCCATGGGACTACATTTGAACTACAGATGGCACTGTAATAAACTAATCATGGACTAAATTTGAGTCATTATATCGGCGTGTCGTTTTCTTACCGGGCACTGCATTCCTAGTACAAAACCTAAACTAGTCTAAACTTAGGCATTAGGCACGGTTTACAAATTAAAGCCTAACTATAGCAATTTTAATGATATTGCTCTTTAATTACAATCGAATTAATCACATTTTTTATTACTTATTTTAATAGAGTTAGGCCGTCTTGAGCGTTCCGTTTTATAATTGATTAAATAAATAACTAACCCATACCATATCATTTTATTCCTTTACAAATTTATCTGTATTATTAACCCAGGGTTAATTCTCAATTTTTATTTAGCAGGTTACAAAAATATCCATTTGCCGCGTTATATTTTTAACCCAGGCTTGAATTGAATCTTAGTGGCTTCTGCAGCAATTTTAACACAATTTCGCCAATGTCATTTACCAAGATAGACCCTCAAACGAAGGAGATAGTTCAGTAATTTAAATAATTTCTCTGGTGAAAAACCCTGGCTTAATTTGTTAAAATGGAAGACATATCAAACTTTGACATTTCGTTTTATTGCGATATTTGACACTGGCAGAAAACTTTCCATTGATACCTTTCCTTACAAATATCATTAATTTTGGTATACGTAAACTATAATTAAAAAACAAGGAAACACGTAACACCAGAACATAATTCAAATAAGTGTGACTGAGACGGGCATATATCGCAAGTGATTGTTCAATCGCTTACACTTCATCGCATTACAATTGAATGACCTGCAATTCTTGTTTTATCTCTGTAAAATTTCTCTTTGAATAGAATAGAATAAGAGTAGAATTTATTGGCCATATAACTTATTAAAATAATAATTATGCATACATTAGGCTGTGTACCCTCAGGTTAGAGAAATAATAATTGGTTACTCTGTGTATGTACCCTAATGTGTGGTAATTGTTATTTATTTTGTCGTTATTAGCACAGTAAATAAATAAAATAAAGTTTCATAGAATAAGCTACCGGCTGGAGGTTTACTCTATCTATTTTCTGAACATGCAAGATAAAAGTTTGATTGACTTGTTTAAAATTTAAATCCGAGTAGGTTAACTCTGGGTTAGCTATTAATTTATAATTTTAATCCTGACCACGCGCAAGAGGGCCTTAGTGGATGAGTGTGGCATTTCGGGTTACTTTTTCTGTTTACCGTTTTCCCACACTTCACTTGTTAATTGACAGTGATGTCCGAGAGTGAATACTTGGAGAAAAACTTACAGTATTTTATTATAAAACAGACCTAATTTTATTAAACTAATAAGACTATTTTTACAGCTAGGCGATCACGTAACTTGGTCGCAAACGATAGAAACAAAACTTTTATGGATTTGGCAGTCCCAATACGCAGTTCATAGTTACCATGTATATTTTCAATTTGGGAAAGAAATTTCTTCTGTTGCACTACAATCAGAATTCCGTTATCACCCCGATGAAATGTCCTGGGCAAACTTCCATCCCGTTTTCTTGTATTCGTCTCCAATGGCGAGGTTGATCCAATCGGGACGGAAGACCATTACGTCATCACGCTACCTTTTTCTAGGCTCGCCGCGGTGTAGCCGTCCATCTGTAGGAACTAGGAACCCACCGTGTGGCCACTTTTGCAGACATTTCGGGATCAAGTCTTGCCCATTCCCATTTAAGCTTCGCGCTTTTATCATAAGTTCGTAATCATACTTTTCAAGTAAAACTTCTTTACGCACGCTTGACTTGGAGAGTAAGTTGGTGAATGCGTGACGAACGGAAGTTGAAGATAGTGCACGTAGATAGAAAGAAAGAAAGAAAAATGTTTTTATTCTAAAATATTGTATTTCATTATTTCTCTCTAGATCTCCATTGTCAACATAACAAAGTTAAAAATTTGTATTATTATGTTGGTATGTTCGGAAAATGACAATTTACAATTGTCAAGATGGCGACATTAACATTAAACAAAGCAAAAACAAAGTTATACCGGCCGATAGATGGAGTTAAACTAAGGAAGTTTTATTTGAGTCGTGTGATCACACTATTCATTTTTGTTGTATATTTAAATAATGATATTCCCGTCATGCCAAACTCATCCTTATTGAAGTCCACTGCTCACTCCGCGTGAATATAAAGGAAAATAATAACAAAAATCTGTGTACTAATAATAATAATATATAATAACTATTTACAAATGACTCGTGTGATGGATACGGGCGAAGTCGCTGGCTACCGCGTGTTATGAGACACCTTTGATACATGTGGATTATTCCTAAATTTGGATGCGTTTACCTGAAACCAGAAACAGTAAATTTTTATTTAAAAATATAATATAGAGTAATATTAAAAATTGTTTATCACATAACTCGATTGCAACAAATAGAAACACAAATTTGTATGGATTTGACAGTTTCAATACGCAGTTTATGTGCATAATTAGTACTAGTTGCGCCCCGCGGTTTTACCCACAGATAAAAAGTATTTTAATTATTTGCTGATCCCACGGGAAAATTTCACTTATCCGGGATAAAATGTAGCCTGTATGTCAATCCAGTGTATAAGCTATCACGGTACCGAATTTCATCTAAATCCATTCGCCGTTTGAGCGTGAAGGAGTAACAAATACACACACATACAAACTTTCGCCTTTATAATATTAGTGTGATGGATTTTTCTCCTGTTGCATTGCAATCAAAGTTTCGTGATGACAAGTATGGTGTTTTTTTTTCCAGGAATTCCCCCCCCCCCCCATATCCTAATTCAGTCCCCGTTTCTTTATTTGTTAACTTTATCATTCCTAGATATTACTCGCCAATTCCATTATATAACAATTTTTTTTTCGAATTGTACAATAATTAAAACAAGAAGATATTAGAGATGTACATTGATGTCATTAACACTAAACCAAATAAAGAAACTAGATCCCAAATATATCGATAAAATATATTAAAACAATCCGATCATGTAGTTTGTTTTATTATCTCTAAGATTAAATTGAAAATGCCAAGTTTGATAGCCATCGACCACACCTAAAATACTCTAGCATTAATTGGCCACTTTAAGCAATGCTGTTGACACAGATGGCCACTTAAAACAATGCTATCCAGGTAGAGTTGACTTAAGTTGGCTACTTAAAACAATGCTATCCAGGTAGAGTTGACTTAAGTTGGCTACTTAAAACAATGCTATCCAGGTAGAGTTGACTTAAGTTGGCTACTTAAAACAATGCTATCCAGGTAGAGTTGACTTAAGTTGGCTACTTAAAACAATGCTATCCAGGTAGAGTTGACTTAAGTTGGCTACTTAAAACAATGCTATCCAGGTAGAGTTGACTTAAGTTGGCTACTTAAAACAATGCTATCCAGGTAGAGTTGACTTAAGTTGGCTACTTAAAACAATGCTATCCAGGTAGAGTTGACTTAAGTTAGCCACTTTAGACAATGCTCTCCACAAGTTGGCCTGAGTTTGCAGTCTTTACCTGTAACTGAGATGACACTTAGCACTGTTTCCTTTTTAATTGTGTTATCGGATCTGGCCACGGTGTACATTATGTTGGTAATCGTGATAAATAAATGAATCAATAATAAAATAAAAGAATGAATGAAAAAATGATTGATTGATTGATTGAATGAATTAATGATTGATTGATTGAATGTTTGAATGAATGAATGAATGAATAATATAATAATAATAATATGTGTGGACATCTCACACAATGCCATCTAGCCCCAAACTAAGCAAAGCTTGTGCTATGGGAACCAGATAACTGATACAATACTTAGATACTTTTTTGTTTGTAAATACATACATAGAATACAATATGACACCCAGACACAGAACAAACACCTATGTTCATCACACAAATGTTTGTCCTGAGTGGGAATCGAACCCACAACCCACAGTTCAGAAGGCAGGACTACTACCAACTGAGCTATCGGGCCAGTCCCAGGTCAGGTCAGGTCAGGGTCAGGAATTAATGAATGAATGAATGAACAAATAAATAAATACACTACTAGGTAGGTCGGCAGGCCGGCGGGTGCAGTTCGCGGTCGGCGCCGCTGTAGCTGATGTTAAGTAGCATGGCCTCGAAGGGGTCGCTGCGCATGCGCTGTTGGTTGGCCAGAGCTGCCGCGCCTGCGTCGCGGATCAAACGAGACTCTTCGCAGCCGTCCTTGGGACAAACGGGATATATTAGTCTTTGGAAAAAATCTATATATATAAAAGAAAGTCATGTGTAACTAACACACTATTTATAGCTCAAGAACTAAACTGTTAAACCGCTGTTTTGTATTGTTAAACTACGTTTGACGTCTGTCTTAGCCTTGTTTATACCACAATAGATTTAAACAAGCCTTAATCTAGTGTTAAAATGCCGTTTTGTATTGTTAAACACACGTTTGACGTCTGTCTAAGCCTTGTTTATGTATTTGTGGTAACACGGTATATGTTTGATGGCGGCAACGTCCAGTTGTAAATGTAAACTCTATGCGCAGCGGGCAGCGATCGAGCACCGTAATTTACCCTGTGGTGGCATTAAATTGTCCCCCTGTCCTGCCCCGTCTGGCTATAAAAAAGGACCGCTCGGTGTACTACGGATCTTTCTTGCTCCAGACACGGCGCGGTGTGGACATGCTGAAGGCCTATAGTAGGCCTATAGGTTGCAACCTACGCAACACGTTCCTGCCTACATGTTTCATAGTGACTGTCGTTTATTTATTATGCAAAGTAAATAAATGAAAATACATTGGCTCCAAGTTTCGTTGTAAGCGCCATAATTAGTATTCGTTTTTTGAGAGCTGTGGATTTTTAACCGAAATCAAAAATGTAAGATTTTCAAAAATGTTTTTCACTTCAGAAATTTCGTCTCGGTGAACCTTTTATAATTTGAAAGCTGGTGCTTTCCTTGTTTCCCTTTAATTTGGTCTAGTACTGACAATACATTCATGAAAAAACCGATATAAGTCTGTAGTCGGTTTTTTATGCTTTGCGTTTGTTATAATTATGTTTGTCGAGCTTCTGCCTGCAGCTTCGCCCGCGGCGTGGCCTATGGGAAAATAATTCAAGCACCCATTTCACCCTCTTAAGGGTGGAATTTCGAAAAATCCTTTCTTAGCGGATGCCTACGTCATAACATGTACCTGCATGCCAAATTTCAGCCCGATCCGTCCAGTGGTTTGGGCTGTGCGTTGATAGATCACTATGTCAGTCAGTCAGTCACCTTTGAGTAATATATTTGGATAAATAAGCAGCCGACGATACGCACCTCGGGCCTGGGGCTCCACAGGCGCACGACGGCCTCGATGCCGCTGGTGGCGATGAGGAAGGCGGCGGGGTGCAGCTGCACGCAGTTGACGATGGACTCGTCGCCGCGCAGGCAGCGCACGATGTTGCCCGACTTGCGGCTCCAGATGAACAGGCTGCCGTCGTCCGACCTGACCGGTGCGAACATATACACTGGCTCAGCCTTTTTTAAATGTTTTTTTTTTAGTTAGTCACCTAACATCAGGTGTTTTCATCAAGCGATTTATTTGGTAGGTTGTAGGACTTTACTGCAAAGTTCGTCTAGGTAGGTACCACCGCTTTGCCAGTTATTCTGCCGCCAAGCAGTAGTGCGCAAGCACTACTGTGTTCCGGTTTGAAGGGCACTGTAGCTAGTGAAATTACTGGGCAAATGAGACTTTATGATCTGATCTCACAGTTTAGTAATCTTATTACTAGATTGTGTTGATGTCTCTGGATGACGTGCGCAGTGCAGTGTCACGCGAACCTCTATACTTTAGAGTTCCGAGTGACACTGCAGCTGATATGGGCAGCCGTGTCGTTTAACATCAGGCGAACGGCTAGCTCGTCACGTCATTCCTTAACATAAAAATAATAATAATAATATATATTACAGAACAGTGTCACTCGGAACTCTAAAATTAGTTCTCTGAAGTTTAGCCCGACACTGCACTGCGCACATCATCCTGAGACATCAACACAGTCTGGTAATAAGATTACTACACTATGAGATCAGATCATAAAGTTTCAATTTCCCAGTAATTTCACTAGCTACAGTGCCCTTCAAACAAGAACACAGTGCTTGCACACTACTGCTTGGCGGCAGAATAGCTGGCAAAGTGGTAAAACCTACACCTGCAGGCCTAGCACGGCCGGTGGACAGCTTCTACCCAGGGAGTAGATAACAAACTTATCCTCACTGTCACTTTATTCCACCCTGCGAGCACGGCCGCGACAGTGGAAAGCTTTATCCGGGGGATAAACGGCGGGAGTAACGTTTTTAGATTTCTCTACCGTATTGTTGCCAGAACGAGAAAATTTAACTAAAATGACATTGCATGCTTCAATATTTTGTTCAGTCCATCAAACCATCGATAATTGTTCGGCTAAATATACTGGGATTCAAGACAAAATATAAAAATTAAGAAAAAATAAGGTTTTTGAGTCTGTGTCCTTGTGTTAATCAAAGAGTATGTAACGACTACTATGTATATGAGTGAGAGTAAGTGAGTAGTTTAAATTAAAATTTTATTATGTTTGTAATATGAGCGGAAAAACTTGATTAATTATTGTGTAGTAGTTATATTTTACATTTTTATATGTACGTATTTTATAATAAAATATACTCAAAAAATATATGCATCATTTAAGTTAATTACGTAAATTAAATAATTTCCTTATTAAAACTAAACTAATAATTGTATTTTCACGAATATTTCGCTATGTAATTTTTTTTGTATAGAAACTAATTTCCCGGGATTTGAAGGGATTACTTGCATTCCGAATGCTCCTCCCGGTGTAACTTTCGCTCCAAAATTCGAGTTCCCGCGATTAATCGTAGTTATAATAGGCACGCGACATTTTTGTGCCTATTAAAACACTTTGACTTCCTTATACCCACCTACAAGAGTCGAAGATAAATACTCTCTGCTTTGTGTCAATTCAAGAGAATATTATCCACTTTCTTCCGAGTCCGTGCTCTGAAGCGGGGAGTAGCGGGATATAATGTCTACGATAATGTCAAAGGGAAATATTTCTTTCCTCTCCTCGTTGCCGTGCTACGTAAGGTGGAGAGGGGGATTATTTTAACTGACAGGTGGAAAAAACCGGGGGAAAGACAATTTCTCCACATGCCGTGCTAAGCCTGCAGGTATATAATAATTTTGGTGTAGGTAGGTATATAAATTCTAAGTTTTATTAATAAAGGGCTGCGAATTTTTTTAAATATATAAAATAAAATAATGACATGCAATGATTTTTCAACTATCGCAGCGGACGCAAAGGAGTTGTTCAAATCTGTGAGTCACTTCAGGTGACCTGCTATTCTGTAAACTTGTTGCGAATACGCTGAGTCTGACATGTAAATGAATTATAAAGGTCCCTAATAATAAAACTGATTAAAAAAAAATATCGCAGACAAAACCTAGTGGCATAGAAACTTGCATTTTTAAAGGAATGTTGGAGAACATTCCTATAAAAATGCATGTTATAAAAAAAAACGAGTATACGATATCATATAATTCTTTCTCTCTCTTCCTATTTTCACTAGCTTATATCACCCTGTCAACTTCCGTTCAGAACAAGATGTGAAATAAATGGTTTTTTTATACTATACCAGCTTCTGCCCGCGGCTTCGCCCGCGTGGTCATTAAGAAACGATAACTTTTTTTATAGATAATTCAACCACCCATTTCACCCTCTTAGGGATGGAATTTCGAAAAAACCCTTTCATAGTGGATACTTACACTTTACAAAGAACACACCCTCCAAATTTCAAGTCTCTAGGACCAGCGGTTTCGGCTGTGCGTTGATATATGAGTCAGTCAGTCAAAACTTTGAATTTTATATGTCATCATCATCATCAGCCTGTGTTAGTCCACTGCTGGACATAGGCCTCTCCCAAGGTACGCCATTGAGCCCGGTCTTCGGCTCTTCTCATCCAATGACTGCCAGCCACTCGGCGCAAGTCGTCGCTCCTTTTATATGTATAGATGGCTAATTACTAAAATGAAATGAAGATTCCTCACCCGGCCGCGAGAAAGTTGGCGTCCGGTCCGAGGAAGTTGGCCTCTTTGATATCTGTGGTAGTGTTGCAGTGTCCGAGGAACCGCTGCGAGTAGTCCAGTGCACCCGCTCGCAGCTGGCTCTCCAGCACGCTCATGGTTTGTTGGCTGACTTCTTTCTCGCCGCTGCCAACTGGAAAACAAATCGGCCAACTCGGTTTATAATATATCATTATACTAGCAGCCCGTCCCGGCTTTGCATGAGTGGACATAAATTTTTTAAACATTTTGGCATAAACATTGTTTTCTTGCAATTAAAATAGTGATGTAGCATTTGATGGTAAAAGAATTTTTAAACTCGGTCCAGTACTTTTTGAGCCAATTCGTTACAAACATACATATATACAAATCTTTGGAATGTGAAATTATCCCGTGGGATGAGTACATAATTAACGAAACTAGTAGTACATATATGGCACACAATTCATTAAGTGTATTATTGGAGCAATACCTTCGTCCGGCTGCGTTTCCATGTTGTCCAGCTTCACGTTGATGTCCTTCTGCAGGAGGAACACCGCGTGGCTGCTCGCGTGTCTCGGGAACTTGTCCTGCGAAGGTCATCATACGCGTTGGTTTACATCCTGTTACAATGGCGCTAATAGCGAAACTCGACTAGCCGTCACTAACCGATCGGTAAAGTTTCTTTTTGTTGTTTTTGTTTTGGCTCCACACTGTTGTGTATTTACCGCAGTTGTCAGTTGGACTACAGGAAAAATCATGCTGGATCCATTAAGGGCGTGGAGTACACACAGTTCACTATGAAGCACCCTATTTTTGAGGGGGGGCAATGCCCTCGCATTTCCCTGCCACCACGGGGGTGGTGGCAGGGGGTATGTGGGACTCGAATCCATTAAAACCCCCCGTGAGCCCTCGTCCGCCGTACCGGGGGCGAGAAGGGGTCGCGGCTGTAGTCCAACCAACTCGCCCCCAAACAAAATAAACATAATTAAAATTTGTAGCCTAAAAATCGGCAATTTTCAACAAAGATATGAAAAGTCGAATATCTCGAAAAGGGTTAAGTTTAGGCTAGGCTGATTCATAGTGAAATAAGTCAGAAATGATGGGTACTTCATGCCCTTAACGGATTTAGCACGATTTTTACTGTAACCCTGTATATATGTCAAGTCAAGTTAACAAGCCAAGTCATCAAGTCAACATAGTCTAGTCTAGTCAAGGCATACTCCTAGTAAAGTGGTGGCAACTTTACCAAAAGCTTCTGTGGAGTTTTGGAAACAACACGAAAAGAAACGTTTCACCATCATTATACCACTTTCTCACACTCACGCCTGTAATCCAGCATTTAACGCATAAAACGCCACAAAATTTATGCACTAACACTGAAAATAACACAAGTTTTGGAAAATAATACAATGCGATGACGCGATCTTTTTCGTTTTCCCGCCAAAATCTCGACTCGGAGATTGGTTTGTCGGAGTCGGAATCGGAACAGAAATAGGAGTCCGATTCTGAGTCGAAGACGGAGGCGGGAGACGTGCTAATTAAGGGCAGAGAAGGGTACAAATAGGTCTTATAAAATAAAATATTACAAACATTAATCAGCCTCTTTAATTTCTAATTTCTTAATAAATCATTTCCTTGGCCTGCTTCAAACTCCGATAAAACCTCCGGTTCGAAATTATTGGAACCGAAATCGAGGTGTAATATCAATAGGAAGTTCCGACTTTTCGGAACCGTAACCGAATCTCCGTAACATCCCTGCATTAAAACGAATACTTAAAAGTACAGATTCAGAAAAATTGACTCCAAATTAACAAATCAGTGCGCCCACTCTTAGAGAGTAAGTTACCTTGAAATAAAGCAGACATTCGTGTGCCTCCCGTGCTCTCGACAAGTCCATAAGTCCTTTCGCAAGTCTAAAATGAGACTTGACGTGCGCCGAGTCCAGTTTTATCGCTCGATAGCAGTCCTTTATAGCCGCGTATGTGTCGCCCGACCTGTTACACAACTTATATTACACGCGCCATTCAATTGGAAGATTAAACTCACTAACGTGAGAAAAAAAAGGTTACACGGCTTAACTTGCATTTAAAGAACATAACATTTAAATTTAACTTATTAAAATATTGTGGGTAGTTTCACATTTATTTTGATGGAAACCAGATAACTGATTAGAATACTTATATACTTTTTGTTTGTATAAATACATACATAGAATACAATATAACACCCAGACACAGAACAAACATCGATGTTCGTCACACAAATGTTGGTCCTGGGTGGGAATCGAACCCACAACCTACAGTTCAGAAGGCTACCAACTGAGCTATTAGGCCAGTCGATTTATTTTTGCTGTTTGATGATTTATTAATATACAATCATAAACTTCTAGCATATATTTTTTTTACTTATTGCTTTATCCAACCCGCACTTGGCCGTTTTTGAAAACCTATTATCCTATATGCTATTCCAAAATATTATCTATAACCATATAAAATTTCATCAAAATCCATGCCGTTGCTCACGCGTGAAGTGTAGTCAAAGGGACAGACAGAAAAAGTAAGAAAAAAGTAGCAGTGCAGTATCACACTATATATGAGGGGTATAGAATCAAATGCAGCTACGAGCACAACCTTCAATTTAAAATTTAAGCTGTCTTTGATGTTTGCATGCCGTTTTTAAGCTGACTTTGACCCCAATGCAGATTTTTAATCTGGTTTTTGTATTATTTTAAGCTGGTTTCGATGCAAAATTATAAGTTGAGATCATACACAATTGACAGACCTATATTTTTGCATTCATAGGTCAGATTTAAAAAAAAATGCAACTAGCTGCTTTTGATTCTATACCCCTCATATTTTGGAGTTCCGAGTTCCGAGAGACACTTTTCTGTTATGGGCGGCCGTGTCACTTAACATCGGGTGATCGGCTAGCTCGTCACATCATTCACTGACATAAAAATATATAGTTACCATCCCCTCCGCATGAGCGCGGCGGCGCGGTTCGAGTACAGTATGGCGCAGTCCGGACACCGCCCTATCGCTTCGTTGTACAGCTCCACGGCACTCGAGTAGTTACCTTTGTTCACTAGATCGTTCGCCTGGAACACACACACACACAGACTGTCGTTAAAAACTCTATACTTTAGAGTTCCGAGTGACACTGCAGCTGATATGGGCAGCCGTGTCGTTTAACATCAGGCGAACGGCTAGCTCGTCACGTCATTCCTTAACATAAAACAAAACAAACAAAAACTTATGAAAATAGTTAAACTTATTGAAATAGTTTTAGTTCATTTTGTTTTTACCTGTACACCAAAGCCCAAAATTCTAAGCTACAGATTCCTCCGATTCAAAGGTTGTCTGGAAGAGATCGCTCGAAGCGATAAGACCGCCTGTTGTACTAGTACTAGTTTATTATGTAAGTTTTTCATTTGTAAATTGTTTTCTTTTTTACGGTGTACAATAAAGTGTTTATCTATCTATCTATCTAAAAACAAACATTGCTGCTACCTATTGGGAAGAGATGAGGTGGCTGTATTCATGATCACACGGCTGCAAATAACAATGAACACTCACCACTTCCTTAAGACTCCTAACAGAATCCGGCAGTATGGGCGTCTCAATGGTCCCATTGGATCCATTAGGGGCGGCGCTTGTGGTGCCATTCTTGGGGGGGTGCTTCTCGCCCTCCCGGCACCCGTGGTTGTGTTGGATGATGAATGACTCCACCAGCACCGGCCGCCGCGCCGAGTTTATATCGAACAGGTACACCTGGAACGTCGGAGCTGGACTAAGCATGTTGGGGAACGGCGCGGAGGCACTAAAGGTTGTTTTTTTTAAATATTTATTACAAATAGGCTATTTTAAGCACTTTTACAAGTCAAAATTGAAGGGTTGAGAATAAAAAGGATTAAACTGACAAATTGACAGTTTCGAGAAAATTGACTTTAAACGTCAACGGCGTCATTTTTATGTAGAGTGCTTATAAGGTAATAGAAAAGGTTTATGTAAGTTTCAGTTGCTTGATAATGTTTTATTTCTATTTAAAATTACCAAATATAGTACTAATTCATACAATTACTGTAAAAATATAATATAATAAAAGAAATAAAGTAATGTTTCTATGCTAAGCGTACTGTATTCCTGTGACAGATAAACCATTTTTAGACTCAAAATCTCGAGATTCAAGCCTCATTTCGGTATTTTGAGAATGTATTATTGAAGATAATTTCACGCTGAATCCAACGATACCCATAAGTCATTTGGTCAAAAAAATCAGTTAAATCCTTTTTATTCTCACCCCTTCAATTATATTAGGTACTTAAAATTACGTTATTTCATTAAGCATATAAAACTTTGTACGACTTGGTGTTACAACATGCGTTTTATAGTGTTAAGGAATTACAAATGCACTAGAACAACAAAATATTATTTAATATTTGCACACTTGCATGCAGGTTGAACACGAAATGTCCAATTTTTAAAGTACCTAACTTGTGTAACATCTCTCGAAAATTGTGTTCTAGCAAATAAATATTTGATTTTTTTTCATTTGATTTGAATAGGCCATAACTGATACTTAATGTAAACTTGACATCTGGCTAAACACTTTGAAAGCATGAAGCCAAACTAAAAAAAATAGGATAAATGTACCTGTTCCGATCCTAAATTAACCAGTAGTTCGTTCCCGTCGTGACTGAACGCCACGTATGTTGTCGCCTTCTTAGGGAAGTTTTGTTCTGACGGCTCCATTGATAAGTGACCTGTGGGAGAAATGGTCTTTTTTAAGTTTCTTTGTATTGGCAACACTGCACTGTAGGGTAAATAGATAATTGAAATTATAAACCACTAAGTTTTTCGTGAATCCATTGTTGCCGACCAACCAACCTTTTTATTATTTAGTTTTATTTTATTGTTTTTCTATTTTTAAATTGTTTTTGAAAGGGGGCTTTTTGTTTTATCTGTCATAATTTTTTACTACTACTACTACGATCGTGGTGTAAGAGTGCGTTCTAGTTTGGTTTTCACACTTAATATTATAAAGGCGAAAGTATGTATGTGTGTATGTTTGTTACTCCTTCACGCTCAAACGGCTGAATGGATTTTAATGAAATTCGGTACCAAGATAGCTTATACACTGGATTAACATATAGGCTACATTTTATCCCGGAAAAGTGAAATGCTCCCGTGGGATGAGCAAATAATTAAAATACTATTTATCCGCGGGTGAAACCGCAGGGCGCAACTAGTAATAAATATGTTTTTGAATGGTGATCTTTACTGTTTTACGCGCGCTCAACCTCAACACCCGTCATTATTTAGCATCCTACGCATTCTGGGATACAATACGTATCGATTCTGCTGATCCAAATCCAAACTAAACTTAAATATACAGTTCTAAAAATACTGCTAGCCCTTTTCATTAAGGTCCAAATAACAAGGACCGCAATAGTTTTCAAATTAGGTTTAGTTTTTTTCATAACTAAACCGATACTAACGTCAGCCAGACTGAAATTTAAGCCTCTTGCGAGGTGGTGTTTCGATAACAAGACGTGCTAGTGAACGGGTGTGGCTTCAAATTCAAATATTTATTGGATTTTTTTACTACGTGGTAGGACTTTTCTGCAAAGTTCGTCTAGGTAGGTACCACCGCTTACTGCCGCTAAGTAGTAGTGCGCAAGCGCTGCTGCGTTTCGGTTTGAACGGCACTGTAGCTAGTGAAATTACTGGGCATTTGAGACTGTGATCTGAGGTGTGATCACGAAACTCATTGCAATGCAACAGGAGAAATTTTCACACAAACTATGCACACAAACTGCGTATTTAAACTGTCAAATCTATACAAATTGGTCTCTATCGATAGCAATTGAGTTACGTGATCACCCAGCTGATCTTACAGTGTAGTAATCTTATTAACATACTGTGCTGATGTCTCAGGATGTTCGCAGTGCAGTGTCGCGCGAAACTTTATATTTTAAAGTTCCGAGTGACACTGTTCCGTTGTAGACAGCCGTGTAGCTTAACATCAGGTGAACGACTAGCTCGTCACATCATTCATAAAAAAAAATATTTAAAAAAAAAACATATTTTAAAATTATTTTAAGCACATACCTGGCGCGAAGTAATGTACGGCGGCGCGAGGAATGTTGCTGTCGGGATCGTCGGGAATGCGCGAGCAACACTGGCTCTGTCGCTCCCACGACATTCGGGACGCGCCAGAGCCATTCCCGTTATTCTGATGCAACAATCACGTATAAATAAACTATGCAACACTGTTTAAGCTCTCAATAATGTCAATACAATACATAAACACATAGTTCTATCGAAGCCATGGCAGCCCTGACACGTTAAAATACCGCCGACTCGTTAGAAGAGTAAACTTTTTGATGCAACTCTGTGCGAATTAAATTGTACTTTATCGCGTTGTAGCAAGGGTGGCTTTTTTGGGTTCCACGCCTAATAATTATAATAATAATAACGCCCAACGATCACATACATAGATCCTGGACCCTAACTAGGATTTCCTGTGTCTAGGGCGCCAGGAACTACGAGGACCATTGTCACACAACACCCAAACTCATAACAAGTATTTGCGCTTTTTTACTGTGCACCAATACTTGTCCTGTCGCGGGAATCGAACCCGCAATGAGTCCTTATTAGAGTGTGATTCAAAGTTGGGGGCTACAAAGAACGGAGTAGGCAAATTAAGAATGCGGTATATAAGCGGGAACGTGCGGGGGGCCAGCATCGCACTTCACAGCCACAATTGAGTTTGAACCCAATTCTACTATTCTACTAAGCCTCCGCGGCTTAACCACAAAAGATTTTGCCTTAAACAAGTTTTAAACTACTTTTTTGTATTGTTAAACACACGTTTGACGTCTGTTTAAGCCCTGTTTATGTATTTGCGGTAACACGGGTGGTGTCTGTTCGACCTATAGACTATCATCTCTTGAACCGAAATAGGTATCCAGTTGAAACTTTACTAAAATTAGCTTATATTTAATTGCTTGCCTAGAAGATACCTGATCTAGTTAGGTGATATTGCGGCAAATTACCATAAGAAATAGTAAAAATTAGTTATTAGTACAGCATGTTTTGGGGAATACATGCTAGGCGAGGCGAACGGAAGTTGAAAGTTGTTGGTTCACGTAGATCTCCATTGTCAACATAACAAAGCAATTACAATAGTCAAAATGGCGACATTAACATTAAACAAAGCAAAAACAAAGCTATACCGGCCGATAGATGGAGCTAAACTAAAGAAGTTTTACTTCAGTCGTGTGGTCTAAAGCACACTCGTTTTTCATATTTGAATCTGTGTATGGTCCCACCTGTATTCTAGTTAGTTTGATCATCCTGGTATCGTAGAGGCGTACATAGAAGTCGTTGGCGCCGACCGCCAACTGGTGCGGCCGGCGCGGGTTGACCGCCACGCACTTGGCCTCGGCGGTGCGACCGAAGTGGTTGAGAAGGTTAATCAGAACGTTGGCCGAGTCTGCGTTACAACGGTGTTGGGTTCGCAGGTCGTGCTGTCTGGAAAGGAGGAAATGTTTTTGAAGTAAAACTTATTACGCACGCTTGACTTCGGGAGTAAGCTGGGGAATGCGAGGCGAATGGAAGTTGAAGTTGGTTCACCTAGATCTCCATTATCAACATAACAAAGTTAAATATATGTGGTCAGGAACGGGTTGTGCGTAGGTTGCAACCTATATAACTATAGGCCTTCAGCATGTCCACACCGCGCCGTGTCTGGAACAAGAATGATCCGTAGCACACCAATCGATCCCTTTATATAGCCAGACAGGTAGGGCCGCCATGACAGTTGCCGGTGCTGCCACTGTAATACATTTAATGCCACCACAGGGTAAATTACGGTGCTCGATCGCTGTGCATAGAGTTTATAACTGGACGTAGCCGCCGTCATATACTAATATTATGTTGGTATGTTCGGTAAAATGACAAACAAGGTTGCAAACAAGTTACGTGATCACCTAGCTGATACCACATCATATAATTAGTCGGAACATTTCCACTGCTTAACTTAGGCCTTCCCAACTACACTAATTATGTTACTCACAGTATAAATCCATCTTCCCCGGCAGACCACATCATGTGTGGGTTGTCGGGAGCGGTGGCGAGCCTCTTCACCCGGCCGCAGTGGCAGCGGCACTCCAGCAGGGGCGCTCCGCTCGTCACGTTCCGCGCTCGCACCGAGTTATCCGCCGCACACGTGGCTATCACATCTGGCGATAGGAACTGGGGACAAACGTAACATTTTGTTTTTCTATTAATAGCCCGATAGCTCAGTTGGTAGTAACCGTGCCTTCTGAACTGTGGGTTGTGTGTTCGATTCCCACCCAGGACAAACATTTGTGTGATGTACATTGTTCTGTGTCCGGGTGTTATATTGTATTATATGTATATAATAGGTCTTTACTTATGAAATTGCCGTATTGCAGTACAGACTTTTTCAAACAAAAAAAAGTTTTGATTGGCTATGAATTCTAAATTCAAATGAATTTTGTTTTAAAAATATGACATTTTATTTACAATATAAGTCTTTTGTTTATTGATTAGCGTTGTATTTTCATTACATTTCAACATTTTTCCTCATAATGGATACTTTGAAATTTCGTGTAATTATGGAATATGAGTTCCGTCGTGGCACCAACGCGGCACAAACGACACGTAACATCAACGACGTTTACGGAGAGAACTGTACAAACGAACGTACAACCCGTTATTGGTTTGCTCGGTTCCGTTCTGGGAATTTTGACTTGAAAAATGAACCTCGTGGTCGTCCGGAAACTTTGATCAACAATGATGAATTAAAGGCGATTGTGGAAGCTGATGAATCTCAATCTACAGCTGAGCTGGCAGCAGCTTTTGATGCTAGCATCAAAACAATATTGGTCCATTTGCGACAGATTGGCAAGATAAAAAAGCTTGATAGATGGGTGCCCCACGAACTTAACGATCGCCAGCGCAACGTACGCGTCGAGACTTGCCTTGCGCTGCTTAACAGGCACAGAAATGAAGGAATTTTGAACCGAATTGTTACGTGCGACGAAAAATGGATTCTTTTTGACAATCGAAAGCGCTCAGCAAGTTGGTTAGATCCTGGTTCGGTACCAAAGCAATGTGCAAAACGAAAAATGACCCCTAGAAAGGTGATGGTCACAGTTTGGTGGTCTAGTGCTGGTGTGATTCATCATAGCTTTTTACAAAACGGCGAGAGCATTACTACAGATGTGTACATTGAAGAACTGACCACAATGATGGCGAAACTCGCACGTCTGCAACCAGCTTTGGTCAATCGGTCGTCTCCACTGCTACTTCACGACAACGCGCGACCCCATACTGCACAACAGACCGTCTCTAAGCTGCATGAGTTGGGTTTGGAAGCTCTCCCTCATCCGCCATACTCACCAGATCTTGCGCCTACCGACTATTACTTTTTCCAAAATTTGAACAACTTTTATAAAAAAAATTCAATTCCCGAGAGGCAGTACAAAACGCCTTTGAAGAGTTTGTTGTCTCCCGTCCTTCTGATTTTTTCAAGAAGGGCATCCATAAACTGCCACAGCGTTGGCAAAGATGCATTGAGTGCAGGGGTGATTACTTTGAATAAAAGAAATAAATAAATTCGAAAAAAAAATACTGAAACTTTTTTCAAACAAAACGGCAATTTCATAGGTAAAGACCTAATATTTACAAACAAAAAGTATTAAGGTATTGTATCAGTTATCTGGTTCCCATAATTCAAGCTTTGCTTAGTTTGGGGCCAGATGGCGTTGTGTGAAATATCAACACATATTATTATTATTACACTAGTATTAGTAGTTATCACATACCATTAGGTTACTTTTTGCTTATGATGTCAGCATACTACCTCTTTTGTCCATACATGCCAACGTTTTTCTACCCCTAAATGTTATAATTTCGATGATATTCTCTTTTATATGTTGTCTACAGTGAACAACAATGATCGCACGTTTTTATTACAAAATTTTCGCAATATCGTCATTTTTGTAGCCACTTAAAGTAACGAATTTTTTGCGTTGTAATTCTGATAAAGATTAATAATTAGAATACAAGATATATCACAAAAAAAACAACAAAACGTTGTTGATTATTAATCTTTCCAAACAATTATTTATATTGTTTGTTAAGATTTAGAGGATGAAAACCGTTTACTGTAAAAATTCATAAGAAATGTGGATACATTCCATTATGGGTTTTTGACAGCCTCTGTGGTGTGGTGGTTGAGCAGCTCGGCTCATAACAGGAGGCAGCAGGTTCGATTCCCGCGGCAGGACAAGTATTTGTGCAAGAAAAAAGCGCTAATACTTGTTCTGAGTCTGGGTGTCGTGGGACCATGGTCCTTGTAGTGCCTGGGTCTCTAGACACAGGTAATTCTAGTTCTGGTCCAGGTTGCACTTGTCTCTATTATGTTATCGGAGTGATGGTAATTATCTAAAACCATATTAATATGCCATATAAAAAACACCATGACACCAATACAAGTATTTTTTGTAAATGTATTTACACATGTTCAAACAAAAAAATAACTTTATCTTTATCATACATTTACCAATTTCACTGAGTTTTTAAATTATCTTGTTTTTTTGCCTACTTTGAGAAAGAAACATTTCTTAGTTAACATAGTAAAGGTATCAAATTAAAAACCATGTCATATAATGAATCTGCATGACTGGGACTAATTTAATCTAAGGAGCCGGTTTGCACACAAGAATTCATCAACTACACACAATTTCACATTGCTCAAACAAAATAGGTACTAATCTAATCAAAATACAAAATGTGATAGGTACTTGTACTATTCCATACATCAGAATTTATTTTATTTACTTATTTAAGATGAGAATGTAAATATGTATTGCAAAATATATCACATATGATGGGCCAGTAAATGATTGCACCTCTTTCTGAATGAATTTAATGAAGTTTAATGCATTGAGGAAGCAGTTAAAACATTTACTTAGTTGCTACAATATTGTTTCATTATTTTATGTATTTTTTTCTTACTGAGAAACCACAGACATTTAAATTGTTTATTTTTTATGCTGTTCTTGCAGCTTTAGTGTACTTGTAATACAGTTTTTAAAATCTACATTAGTCACCAGCCTCTCACAAAGCAATGTTAATTTATAGTGCCTAAATATTACCAATTAACAATATCTATTTAATTATTAACTGCTTGTGCATGAGAGAAATAAATAGATGATATTTATTATTATTATTATTATTAATGATTAAGTAGTCATTTAAAATGATGCAACTGTCTTTTTGATAAACAAGTTGTTTTGTAACGGTCTTCATGAACTTTATCAGATGATTCATGCAATGATTTAATAAATTTATTGTTTAATAACAAGTGTTACCCACCTTTACTGAAAAGATATTTCCAGTGTGGCCTGTGGGTATGTTATTAAGCTGCTTATAACGATAGGGGTCCCATAGGATGACGTGGAGATCGTCAGACGCCGATGCGAGTATCCTGCAACAAAACCAGGCTTATACTCCTTATCAAATCATAACATTCAAAGTTTTAGCAACTTAGGTGACGCTTACGATCCATCTGCGTTCCACTCCAAGCAGTTGACGCATCCCATATGCCCGTGGAGCTCTTTTTCGAGTCCTAATCGGTCGATAGTGCTCCGCGTGACAGTGAGTCTATTCTGGAACTGTCTATCGATATCTCCACGCTCCCGGGCCGCCGTGAGCCCCACAGTGCCTTTCACCCAAGCGGGCTCTTCTCTCCGACCCATTGCAGCTGATTGTCTACTCAATATGTCTGCTAAACCATCACGCCATCACAATCATGAACACTTATCTACGACACGATCTATTTAGAGTGATATACATATCACTGAATATTACAAACTACATACGCGTTTATCAGTGAAAATTACGCAAATCTAATGCAAATAAATACACCAAACCAACAAATTAAAACAACAAATAAAATGGTTTTTCTTGAAGATGATTTTCTTATGAAAATAAAAGCAGAGCTGTCAAACACAGCTGTCAGGCTGTCATATTGCATATTTTTACCAGAAACGTCATCGCTGGTCTAGGGCTTTCTCTCCACTTTCATTTATCTTTGCCACTATCGCAAAAAAAAAAACAGTGAACATTTTATATCTTAACGTAGTGGTTATATGCTCTTTGATATCTTATACAGTGTATGAGGACTTTTGTTGTTCATTCTATACTCTAGAATTTGTCTATAGTACAACTTTGACTTTGACTCTGTCAAACTGACGGGAGTGTCAATTTACTTGCTATTAAAAAAAGATTTTTTTTTATTGTTTTGCGTTCTGCCTATTTATTGATAAAAAGTCGAAAATCTAGATTTATTTTGGTGTAATCAACCGACAACTAAGTTAGCATCGTTACTTCAAGCTATTGTACCAGAAAAAAGTTTATAGCACCCTTAGACAGTAAAATAACTTGCAAACTATTTCCAGGTCTTCCACCATGGGTGAGCGCAAAGGGCAGAACCACTACTATCCCCCCGACTACGACCCTAAAGTCGGGGGGCTGAATAAGTTCCTGGGGACCCACGCGCTGCGAGAACGTGCTAGGAAACTCCACATGGGTATCCTCATCATCCGGTTTGAGATGCCATACAACATCTGGTGTGACGGCTGCAATAATCATATAGGCATGGGAGTGAGGTACAACGCCGAGAAAACTAAAGTAGGAATGTATTATACCACTCCTGTGTACCAGTTTCGAATGAAGTGCCATCTGTGTGATAACCACTTTGAAATCAAGACTGATCCAGGGGTAAGAAAGAAATTTACATGCTTAACTAATTATTTTTTATTTACCTATCAAATAACCCATGTCTAGAGTAACACTATGTTTAATATAGTTCTGTATTTGCTAAGTTCAGTTTATTTGACAAAATTAATCTTTTGACTATGGAATAGTATATACAATATCACTCATGACCTTTTACAGAACCTGGACTATGTAATAGTATCAGGTGCAAGGCGCCAAGAGAACAGGTGGGATCCGACAGAGAATGGCCAAATTGTTCCTGAAACTAAAGAAACACAAAAACGATTATTTGATGATGCTATGTTTAAACTGGAACACAAGACGGGTGATGAAGATGTGGCCAAGCAGGACAAACCTAGATTAGGGAGGCTGGTGGGAAGGAATGAAAGTGTGTGGAAAGATGATTATGAAGCTAACTGTTCATTGAGAAGGAATTTTAGAGTGAGTTATTATAGAAGCGTTTCTTTTGTTGTTTTATATTTTAATTAGCTTTTATTTTAAAACAAAAAATACTGCAGATCAGTTTAGACCAGTTTTTTTTGCTGTTATAGTTTGTTATTTACTTGGTATCCTTATTTGTGAACAGTTTTTAGAAATGTTTTAGTGATGATAATTTTAAAACCCACACTTGCCATCATCACAAGCCAACATAAAATACTTCATACTTCAAACTTCACATTAGTAAATGAGCTTCAAATTGAATAAACAGTCATTTTTCTTAGTTTGTTCACTTTATTACTTTTTTCATGTGTAATGACATGCCTTTGATGAATTGATGCTAGTTCTTACATAATTGTTTAAATGATTTAGTTCAATTTTTCTTTTTTGCAGAAAAGAAGAAAAGAACTCGAAGAGTCATCAGTCAATGACAGCCTTCTTCTTGCCAAGTCATCGCTTGACATTAGTCTGCTGCCAGAATCGGAAGACGACAGAAACATGGCCACACTCCTTGCACTACGACCATCAAAAAGTTTTGAAGAGAAACAAGAACTCACCAGATGTAAAATACTCAATAGTCCAGCATTACCAAGCTCTAGTGGTCTATTGACAAGCTTTGGAGGATTGAAAAAAGAGGAGTCCTTAAGAAAATGTATGAATTTGTCAAGAAATGTTTTAGGAGTTGTTGTAAAAAAGAGTAAGGGAGATGATAGTAAGAATGAAACGGATGAAAATAATAGTCACCAAAAACAAACCGCAAGTCATAATATGAATGTAAATAAAATATCAGATAAGGCACAAAATTTAAATGGAATTAAATTGGTTGATAAATCTGTAACCAATGAAGTTGTATTAAATACAATAAATGTTGAAGAAAAAGATGTAAATAATGTTGACGGGAACAAACCATTTTCTCTTGTTGGTGATTATAGTTCTAGTGGAGAGAGTTCTGATTAAATGTTGAATTATGTGTGTATACTAGAGACATCTCGCGATGTCACCTGCAACTACATTTTGTAAAGGTATCCTATATTGGTGTAAGCAACCAGTATGCATAATTTAATCCCAATTGGTCCAGCAGTTTTGGTGTGAAAGCCATGTTTCACTTTTATAATATATTTTTAGGTGGGTCACCTATAAAACCAACCATTATGTTATCACAAAATTTGCACTTTCCAGGAAGAATTTTGCTGTGCTCAATAAATAATCATTTAAGGATTAGTTACCCCAAGAATAAACTTGTATTTTTCTTAATTCAGGCTACAATTTTTAATATCCACTTGTTTTTGATAATATTAATCTAAACATAGTCAGGGGGAGATTAATGGTAAAATGTAAGAAGTTAAATAAGGGTTATTCGCAATGGCCTTTACTAGAGGTGGTTGGCACAACAAAAACTAGTACCAACTGCCTCAGTAGGGTTGTTCTTGATTGATTACATTACAAAGTTGTGCCAATGACTACCACCCACCATACTTATATCATCAGTGCAGTGTCGCTCGAAACTTTATAAATATAGAGTTCCGAGTGACACTTCGGCTGTGTCGCTTAACATTAGGTAGACGATTAGGTCGTCAAATCACTCATTAATATAATAAAAAATCCATACACTATGGTGGCGGTTGGCATAACTGTTTATTTTTATTACCAATGGCCCCCAGTTGTTAATAGACAATTTTATTTGTATTGATAAACTAAACTCCATGTGGTGCCTGCGTAATTAAATTACATATTTTTTCTCTGTACCAGTAGTTCCCTTGCCTGTGATTTTTTGTTCTTGCAGTTCTTTCCATATATTACTAGGAACTAGAGTGTAATATATTTAGTTAATTGTTAAGTTTTCTGTAATATAAGGCCCAAAATTCATATAAAATGTAAATATAATTGAGTATATGTATATTTATTACTACCCCATTAAATAATATACAAGGTAGATAATAAAATCAGCATAACATGAAGTACAACTTTTATTTTGTCATTTAAAAAACATTAATGTTCATTTATTAATAGATTACCATGTTCGATGTAAGCATATAAATTCTTACAGACAACAAAAAGCAAACTCAATTTTTTTTATAAGTAAATGACAAAACCAAACACTAAGAAATCATAAACAATGTTTTAAAAAATATGTGCAATGTTTGCATTCTAGATACATAGGTACACCAAATAAATAGACAACAGGAATGTACTAAGGATTTGGCCGAGGGGCCTATATATAGACACCAATAACTAGCCTCTTTGGCCATCACATTAAAAACTAATAACAAAATATTTTAGTCTATCTAATAAATAACAACGAAGCTTAGATCTAACCACAAATCATTTTCAGTTTAAGAATGTCATTGGAAACTAAGATTTTTTAACACGTTAGAAAATAGGTCAGTTTTATTAATTGTTATTTCTTCTTATTTTTATAATTAAACTCTGGTATCAAAATGTAGCTACCATCCTGTTGAAACAAAAATATTATGCTGTGTATTTTAAATATTTTTTACAATCAACAATCTATGATCCTGCATAGAGGCCAAATTTCACAGGATAAAATATTTTTTGTTCCCAGTTATTCCAAATATTTTGTATTTAAACACGATATTTACGAAGTTCCCAACAAGTAATACAGCTTAGTAGGGCCACAGATTATATAATACTACCCTAGGTAGGGCTTAGACATCGATCACATTAAATTATATTCATTCAACATGAAAAAATAGCTTAACATTAAATATTTATTACAATAATTAGGCAATGATCATAGTTAAAAAAATGTTTGATCTATAACATAAATTACTAGATTTATATAAATTATATTTAAAAGTATGGCTAGACTGAGATCACTTTTAAAGTAGGAACATACGTATAAATAAGAGATTTATGATTTTTATAGCAATAAAGGACAGATTTGAACCCGCAAATACTAAAGCTCAAGTGAAATTATAGAAATATAGAAAAGTACTTTGTGAGTGAACTCATGCATGTACAACTTTATCTTTAACCTTTTACAACCAACTTACGGGGTTGGTAGCGCCATCTTGATTTGGGAGACAGCTACCTTCAAAGTATTCGTGTTGATAGGTGACCATGCTGGTTTGGATGATTCTCAATAATCTCAATAGATGGCGGTCAAACCCGTAAGTTGGTTGTAATAGGTGAAGGATAAATTTGTACATGAGATCACTCGTCACGTTAGGGATGGATAGTGCGGGTTAAAATCGCATTTGTAATTAAAAAAAACTCTGACGTATTCATCTATAAGTATAAATACTTAAATTTCAAGTAAAAGGCTACGGTGACCTCTTCCCTTCAGGAAGGGTTTATGTTTGTTTGCTACCTATAGCATTTAAAAAAGAACCTTGCCAAAGCCGCGATACTTTATTTTTGAGAAATAAAATTATTATACCACGAAATAGGGCAAATATGGGACTAAGTAATCTATTTATAATTTTGTGCTTTACAACATTAACAAAAATAGTAAAAACGTTGTCAGTTCTTTGTGATATACTTTGTCAAAGTTCCTTTCATGACAAGTCAGATATAAAATATATTATAAATTATTGTAATGAGAGATCCTAGAATTTTATAATTATTTTCTACGTGATACTTATGGCACCGGAGAATTATTTTATTACATTTACAAAATTAATAAAAAAGGATTTGTTAGTGTTGCAATGTGTTTTCTATTTAGATATAAAATGTATAAAATAAACCATAAAACTATGAATCTCAACCATAATATAGTTTCTATTGGTTCTGATATAAATAGTGAATACCTATTCATAGATATTATAAAAATAGGCCTTAATTTGCTTCCCCAGAAAAAGTTTAGCTTAAAAAATTATTCTGTTCACTCCGCATTTTGACCAGGATCTCTCACACATACAAAATAACGTTTCACTCTTGAGTAGGGCACCGTTTGTCTTCCAAAGCGAGTATGAGAGCGCACTGGATCTTCGCTTGCAGCCACTGCAGGAGCTCAGGGTCTGGTACTTCGATCACCTTCTCGTCCGTTGAAAAGTAATTCACCATTTCATCCTGTAAGTGATAAAAGATATTCTTACTATAAACTTCGTGAAGGACGAAGACTGCGGTGCCAAACTTTTAAAGTATGCGGTCTACATTTTTTGACTGGCCCGTTAGCTCAGTTGGTAGTATCCCTGCCTTCTGAACTGCAGGTTGTGGGTTCGATTCCCACCCAGGACAAACATTTATGTTATGGACATCGAAGTTTGGTGTTTGGGTGTTATATAGTATTCTATGTATGTATTTAAAAGTAAATGTCCACACATATTTATTATTTCAATAAACTTAGATTATTTCACTAGAGACTGTTAAATGTGCTTGGACGCCGCCTACATTTAAATTACAATGAAAGTTAAATTACATGTATTTGAAAAAAAAAGAATGTTCTTTAGACCACACGACTGAAGTAAAACTCCTTTCTCTTCCCCCCTCCCCCTCTCGCTGCATCAGCTGGTATAACTTTGTTTTTTTTAACATTAATGTCGCCATCTTGACAATTGTAAATTGTTATTTTACCGGACATACCAACATAATAATACAAATTTTAAGTAATTCTTAACTTTGTTATATTGACAATGGGGATCTACGTGAACCAAGAGGGGCAAGAAGGGCAAGAGAGGGCAGGGGCGAGAGAGGGCAGGAGCAAGAGAGAGAGGCCGGTTGTACAACCAGCTTCTCTCTCTTGCCCCTTACAGTCATATATGAAACGTAACTCTCTTCCTATCTTCAATAACTTATATCTCCCTCTCAAGTTCCGTTCGCTTCATCACCCATTCACCAGCTTACTCCCCAAGTAAAGCGTGTGTAAATAAGTTTTACTTCAATAACAAAGTAAATAAATAAAAAATTAGAATTTGTCTAGCATAAACTGTGATTAGCCAGTATAGTCCGCTTTACTTGTAATGTATCGCTTTGCTTCAGCAATGCGATCTGTAACTTGATTACAACCAAAAGAGACACATAAATATATGGATTTGATAGTTTCAATACGCAGTTTATATGCATAGTTCGTTTGGAAATTTTCAAATTCGGAATAAAATTTCTCCTGCTGCATTGCTATCAAGGTTGCAGGTCTGCAGCCCTGGTTACCTGTTTGATGTGGAGCACGAGCGAGCCCCCGCGCGCGGCGGGCGCGGCGACCAGGTCGTGCAGGCGCACCGCCCACTCCACGTGCCACGCGCCGCCCGCCGCGCCGCCCGCTCGCACCAGCGATATGTGCCTGGGGCGGGTGTTACTCTACTATCTATACATATCAAATTCAAAGTCCTGACTGACTGACTGACTTATATATCAAGGCACAGCCTAAACCGCTGGTCCTAGACACTTGAAATTTGGAGGGCGTGTTCTTTGTAAGGTGTAGATATCCACTAAGAAAGAGTTTTTCAAAATTCCGCCCCTAAAAGGGGGAAATCAATGGTTGAATTATCTATGAAAAATTTACGTCTTCGTTTCCTATAGGCCACGCGGGCGAAGCTTTGGGCAGAAGCTAGTATACATATATAAGGCTATTAAGCCTACTTATTTAACGTAGGTATTGTATTGTATGATTCAAACTGATGGTAGGCCCGTTTCTTGGCGATTATGTAAATTTGTAAAGTTTTAAATTTATTACCTTTGGAGATAATAAAGCCACTTGATAGCTCGTGAACATAATTTCTCCTACAAACACGACTCACTAGCGGGGGTCTGCCCGGGCGAGGTAACAGCAGAGTACAACATTTTACTTATTCTGTAGACATTTTCTATGCTTGCGATTGGCTCATCACGATAATGAAGCAAGAGCAAGGTTAAAACGAGACAAAGTCATACGAAATTACAAAGAACAGAGTAGGACGGAGCAATACACATCAACGGGTTCCCGCTTCTACTTCATAATGTTCGTTTTTAATTTCAAAATAGATGTACTAAGTTTTCTCTAATTACCATATGAAAATTGCTTACTTGTGGAATGATATGCCGTCCTTTGCACAGCCAGACGTCTTGCTATTCTCATCACTCAATTTCACTGACGATGAAATTGAGCGGGAAGATAACTCGTTTTTTAAATATTCTGTGATTTTTTTCGTTAGCTGTTTCTCCGCGGAAATCCAAAACGAAACTGACGTACTTTCAAAGGCTAGTGGTGGCAATCAACTACTATTTATGAGGGAAGTTGTATTGGTCAACGGTGTCCTCACTCGGTAGAGAGCAGCAGCGTGGCGAGGTGCGCGGGCGGCAGCGCGGCGTGCGCCAGGTAGCGGGCGGGCGGCCCGCGCGCGCTCGCCGCCAGCGCCGCGCCCAGCGCCGCGTGCTCCGAGTACGGCCGCACGCCCTGCCGACACGGCGGTGCGGCGTGTACAGGCGCGGGACACACGCTGCCGTACTTTAGGTACAAAGCTACAAGCACTTCAACTGGAAAACACCCACTGCTGAACGTAGGCCTCCCTCATTAGGGGGAGTTTGCCGTAATTGCCTAAATAGGTATGCAAACTTTGTCTCCAGGTGTATCTCTGCTCAGAATACAATTTACAAGGAATTCCGCTATCCTGATACGACAATATTATCTATGAAAACATTAATAACTTTGGTGGAAAGTAGGCTTTACATGTAGTGTCCGTGGATGTCACGTTTGTAGCCAATTTCGTTCAGTATCATGTTACTACCTTGCAACAGCAACTTGTTGAGTTTTACGGGAAAACGAGTACATACTACATACCTAAAACTAAAATAATTATAAACATAATTATAGACTTGCGAGCTAAATTGCAACGTATTACAATGTAGTACACAACAAAAGAGGCGATTCAAGTAGGTTAATATTGGGCATTCTACCCCACCCTGCTCGTTACACTCGCGGCGCTCGTTTCACTCGCTTGGTGGGATAGAAAACCCAATATTACTTTATTTCTCGTTGATGAAGTAATTATACTCATATATAACGATCATAACAACGAGAAAATTGTCATTTCAAGAAAAACATCCTTAACATTGATACATAAAAATGAAGTTTGTTAAACAAAAAGAATCACTAAGTTTGGACAAAATATACGAAGAATGTAAAAAAACTCTCCATCGACATGGAAAATTACTGCCAAACACTATACGCTGTTTGATAGTCGGACCATCTAATTGTGGAAAAACAAACTTAATGGTTGGTCTTCTGTTGCATGAAAAAGGTTTACGTTACCGTAATATTTATGTATATTCTAAAACTTTGTACCAACCTAAGTATATATTTCTAGAAAAAGTTCTGGGAATGGTTCCTAATATTTATTTAACCAAATATCATGATACAGAAGACGTTATTAGTCCACAAGAAGCTAAACCTAATTCAATAATAATATTTGATGATGTTGCCTGTGAAAACCAATCGAACATACGAAATTATTTTGCAATGGGGAGACATAAACACATCGATAGTTTTTATTTAAATCAAACTTACAGTAAAATACCTAAGCAATTGGTGAGAGATAACGCAAATTTAATTGTACTCTTTAAACAAGATGATGTAAACATGAGACATATTTACGACGAACATGTAACTACAGACATGACATGGTTGGAGTTCAGAGAAATGTGTTCAAAGATTTGGACCAGCCCTTATAACTATCTCGTGATTAACAAAGATTGTGAAAAAAATAAAGGTGCATATAGAAAAAACTTTGACACATTTGTCGAGTTTAATTAGTACTTATAAATAATAGTTTCACAAATATGGGACGTCATTATACACTAAGCAGTACAAAGATAAGTACATAATATTTTTCAAAATAATAAATATGGAAAAAGATCTAAAAAAGCAAATAGTAAATGCTGCAGAAGCCGTTAAAAAGAAAATACGTCATATGAAAGATATAGAGAATGAAAATGATCAAGTGATCAGAAACGTTTTCAAACCGATAATTAACCCTCTAAATCAAATTGTTAAAAATGAGTATACAAGTACACACAAGAACAAGTTCAACACATCCATTGAATCAAAAGACTTTGATAAAACTCTTATAAACAGGCATTCTGATGTCACACTTTTCGGAAATAAAACAAAATATGAAGACACTGATTCAGAAGATAAAATGGACGATTCAGATCAGTGTCAGGATACTGAGGAAGAAGATGAAAATGATTTTAAAAATTCAAGCAATGTATCCTTTAAAACAATTGGATCTAACGAAAGTATTGAAGATTATAATATATCTTCTTGGTCTCTGTCTTCAGACGTTTTGAACAACATTCCATTTGGTGTAAGGAATGAACGTGGAAAGCTAATGATGGGATCATCTCGTGTTGTTGTTACTGATGACTACATACAAGTTGGTGGACGTAAATATAAAAAAACACCTGGGATATACGAGCTGTTATTTAGAAAGACCCCAGATTTAACTGCGGTGAATAATGAAGATACTTTACACTATAAGTCGATGCTGTTAGATACTAATGCCCACAGAAGAGATTATGATCCACACAAGCCAATGAAAAGCAACAGGGGACGAAAATACTTAGCTATTATCAAACCATTATTTAAATTGCGAAAAGTTTCTGCAAGTACTGAAGACAGTAATCAAGATTTACATCAAGGTTCAGGATTGCCACTGTTAAAAAAATGGAAGAAAAGTACTGATTATGTGTATTGGGATGATCCTAATGAACTAATAGAGCGATTAAAATTATTAATTGCTTCACGTGATGCTGGTAACACAGGAGTAGATAATGAAATCATATCAATCATCGAAGAATTGCGTGAAAGTGGTGTAATATAAAATAAATAGATTGACTTTTTAAAAATTGATTCATTTCCTATTTATAACTTAAACATTGCGGTTCACCTGATGCAATGAATACTGATAAATTTGGTAACCACATACATAAACGCTTACGTTTGACAGAATTATTAGATATATTGGATAATACTTTAACGAAGACGGAAAACGAAGAATTTGATTTACAAAAGACAAGATTGACAGGGGTGAGAACTCCTTCAATGGATAGTGATGCTGCTAACAAGGAATATGTGGACAGTATGAAACAAAACTTTTTTAGCAAACAAGAAGTCCAGCGTTTACTCCTTGCTATCAAAAACGAAATACTGATTTCAATCAATAAACTTCAAGAAAACTATTGTACCAAAGCTGAATTAGAAAAAGCTTTAAAATTAAACTTAAAATGAGTAAGGAAGAGGTAGTAAATGAAATTCACAAAACAGCAAGGAAAAACTTTACAAGACGACCTGTGGTATTAAAGGGAATTGACGACTTATGGCAAGCAGATCTTATTGATATACAAAATTTAAAACGATATAATAATGGATTTGGATTCATTTTAGTTGTAATAGATTGCTTCTCAAAACTTTGCTTGACTGTTCCACTCAAGACAAAATCAAAAACAGAAGTAACAAATGCATTCGAACACATTTTAAAAATTACTCGTCGCTCTCCGGTAAGCTTACAAACAGACTTGGGAAAAGAGTTTTATAATGAAAATTTTAAGAAACTCGTTATTTCGTATAATATCAATCATTATTCTACATATTCAGTAAAAAAAGCTTCAATTGTTGAAAGGTTAATCAAAACTTTGAAAAGCAAATTGTACAAATACTTTAGTCTAAACGGTAGTTACAAATGGATTGGCAAACCCTTGGAAAGTGTTGTGAAATGCTACAACAACACAGAGCACCGCATTACCAAATATAAACCAGTAGACGTAAATAAAGAGAGTGAAAGCTATGTCAGATATAATATTCGAAAATCACAGACATTTATGTCGAAAAGAAATAAATTTGATATAGGAGATCATGTAAGGATAAGCAAATATAAAGGTAGTTTTGAAAAAGGATACACTCCCAACTGGTCGACAGAATTGTTCATTATTAAACATGTTAATAAAACATTTCCTACAACTTATTTACTTGAAGATATTAAAAAGCAACCAATTTTGGGAAGCTTTTATGAACACGAACTGCAAAGGACGAACTGTCCAAGTATTTATCTAATTGAAAAAGTTATAAGAACAAAAGGCAACAAACTTTACGTAAAATGGTTAGGCTTGCCAAGTAATGATAACAGTTGGATTGATAGAAAAGCTATTGTATAAAAATCAGGATACTACGCGTTGGAGGACATTATTATGTCAGTTACGCGAGGTAGAGGACTTATTAACAGTGTAATAAATAATTTGCCATTTGAACTACATTTACCTGGATATAATTACTGTGGGCCGGGTACGAAACTGAAGGAAAGATTACAACGAGGTGATAGAGGAATAAATAAATTGGATGAAGCTTGCATGAAACACGACATCGCATACACCGCGAACAATAATTTAGAAGATCGTCATATAGCAGATTCGGAGTTGTTAAATATGGCAAAACAGCGAATGAAAGCAAAGGATGCTGGCAAAGGAGAAAAACTAGCCTCCTGGCTAGTAAGTAAAGTAATGAAAACTAAATTAAAACATGGAGCTGGAGTAAAATCTTTCAATAAATTAGTTTCATCGATTCGCTCTAGCTTGAGGAAAACGAAACCAAAAAATAGCACGACGGCTATTAAATTAGCATATAAAGCAGCTAAAAAACTCATTAATTCTAAAAATAAAGGAATGAGTCTGCCACGCATCATACCTGTGCCTAAAACAGGTGGTATTTTACCTTTAATACCCATTTTTGCTGGATTATCTGCATTGGGCGCTGTGGCAGGTGGTGCTGCAGGAATCGCTAAAACTGTAAACGACTATAAGTCAGCTCAACGCAACTTAGAGGAGGCTCAGCGACATAATAAAGTGATGGAAGCTATAGCTTTAGGCAAGGGCTTGTATATGAAACCTTATAAAAAGGGTAATGGATTGTTGGTTAAATCAAAAAACTGATGAAGCGGCTACCTAACCGTCCACTCACAAACATAGACATCCTAGAATATGCGCTCCATCGCATTCCTTACTTCAGAGGTGTTTATATGAGAGATACGCTGCCAAAAAATCCTAGAAACATCGAATGTGCTATAGTTAACTTAGATAGTATGGCAAACGAAGGAACACATTGGGTAGCCTACGTTAAGTTTTTAGATTATTGCGAATATTTTGATAGTTTCGGTGACTTAAAGCCACCTTTTGAATTAATCAATTATTTAAAACAAGATGTAACATACAATTACAGCAAATATCAAAGTTTTAATACTTTTAACTGTGGACATCTGTGTATAAAATATCTAATGAATTTTTGGAAAAACCCTACTATTTTGTTGAGTAAATATTTAGAAACAATTAATAAAGATGTATAAAACATAAAGTACTGTTTTAATTTATGTCATTGCTACAATGTCTTTCACACTGTCCATAACTGGCGGTACATCAGTTTTATCAACCAGCTATTCGCCTGCATTACAGCTTGACGGTGATTATGAGTGCGCTTTGTTGTATTTGTCTACTTTTAATTCAATTCCAAATATCGATATTACAAATAATAAATTCCATTACGATGATAATGAAATCATAGAAATACCAGAAGGAGCGTATGAACTTCAAGATATTTGTGACTACTTGAAAACCAACATTAAGAATGCATCTCTTAAGTTATACTGTAATAATAATACATTAAAAACATTTATATTTTGCACAAAAGACATACATTTTGAGAAAGAAAGTTCTCTTGGTATGTTGTTGGGTTTCGGCGAAAAGGTATTAAAAGCTAATATATTACATGAATCGCAGCTTCCAGTGAACATTTTATCGACGACTGTGGTAAGAGTCGAATGTGATATAGTGAGTGGATCATATATTAATGGAAAATCAAGTCACATTATTCATGAATTTGCGCCAAATGTACCTCCTGGATATAGAATCATAGAAATACCTAAAAACATAATTTATTTTCCTGTCAATCAACATAATATCAGTTCTATAAATATAAGAGTATTGGACGTAAACGATAATTTAGTTAATCTAAGAGGTGAGGAAATCCAGCTCTATCTACATCTGAAAAGGAAATGATTGACTATAATAAATACGTGATTCCTGTATCAAGAGCAATCAGTGTTAATCACACAATTCGCAAAGGCACATCTAATCGGAAAATAAAAATAAGTAAAGAAAATAAAAAATATTTGAAATTAATTGGGCTTCTAAAATGAGTATTTTAGATATAACAAGTACACCTGCCTACGACAACACAATCGACGGTATTGAATTCCATTCATACAAACCATATGTGACAAGTTTTAACAGGAATGATGAAATTCGTATTCCCATTAATCAGCAAGACTTATACGTGCTACCGTCAGCCAGCACTTTATATTTAGAAGGAACTGTGAACATTTTAAAAAAAGATACAAAACAGAAGGTTGAACACGTTGAATATACGAACAATCCTCTGCTTTACTTATTTCAAGATATTAGGTATGAGCTTAATGGAGTGGAAATAGATAAAATCAAAAATGCTGGTATATCAACCACAATGAAATCTTTGATATCTATGACTTTAGATGACTCCAGAGTAGCAAAAGCTTGGGGATGGGACATTCATGGAACAAAGCAAGGAGTGAACTTTTCGGCATCGGTACCACTCAGTAATATTCTCGGATTCGCAGAAGATTATAGAAAAATTATAATTAACTGTAAACATGAATTAGTTCTTCTACGCAGTAATACAGATTTGAACGCAGTAAAACTAAATAATGGAGAAATAATAGAAAGCATAGAAATTCATAAAATAATTTGGCGCATGCCGCATGTTAAAGTATCTGACAAGGAAAAAATTAATTTACTGAAAATTTTAGAAAAGGATCGACCGATTATACTCGCTTATAGAAACTGGGATTTATATGAGTATCCTTTATTACCTCAAACTACAAAACACACGTGGTCTATCAAAACTTCATCTCAAATAGAAAAGCCCCGATATGTAATTGTCGGTTTTCAAACAAATAGAAAAAATCAATGGGATAAAGATATGTCGCAGTTTGATCATTGCAATTTACGCGATTTGAAAGTGTACCTCAATTCTATGTATTTTCCTTACGAAAGCCTTAATGTTAATTTTACTGATCACAAATATGGTATATTATATGAGCAGTATGTCAGATTTCAACAGTCTTATTACGGTCGTGGGACTGTGCCCTTGTTAAGTATAACCAATTTTAAGGAAACAGCTCCACTTTTTGTCATTGATTGCTCTAGACAGAGTGACAATATAAAATCTGGACCTGTAGTAAATGTACGCGTGGAGTTTGAAAGCAACGCAGAGATTCCTGCTAATACTTCGGCATACTGTCTTATTCTTAACGACTGTATTGTTGAATACAAGCCTCTAAGTAATTTGGTGAAAAAAATATCATGAATCCTGATACAATCATTTTAGATCTTCAAGGATTCAAAGATTCAAGAAACAATTTTATCATAAAAGAAATTGCAATTTTAAGTGAAGATCATACCCAAACGTTCTTAGTGAAGCCTCCCTATTCCTATAATAGCTTAACAAAAGAAGAAAAAAGACAAGTGAAATGGATTGAAATCAACCGTGGAATTATGTGGAGCGAAGGTTTCATAGACCACCGAGAACTAAAGCGTACCATAGTACCATATTTGATTAGAAAAAAAGTTATTACTAAAGGCCTGGAAAAGATTAAATGGATTCAGGAGCTTTGTGAGAACTGTGGTGTAATTGATATAGGCGAAAAAGGGTGTCCTAATTTTATGAAACTTCACTCTCAGTACGATAATTTAAATTATAACTGTGTTAATCACAAAAGACAATGTGCATTAAGAAATGTAATTTGCATAAAGAAATGGTGTGAAGATAATGATATTTTTAAATTTAACTTGTTTAATTAGATATTAAATAAGTACCTAATTAAGATGCAATACTAGTTTATTAAAGAAATTGTTAATTTATTGTAATAAAGATTTTTATTAATACAAACATTTTTTTCCTAAGTAATCTAATAGGTAAAAAAAGATTTAATCATAGTTAAATACCATTTATTTTATAAGGACGCTTAAATGAACACAGTATATTATTAATTGTATCTACATAACATAAACCAAAAATAATTACATTAAAATATTTTTATGAAAAATCATAACTATAACCACATAAGTTTTTTGAAATATTATTGATTATACTTTGTGTTTGATCATAAATAGCATCATTTAGATTTCTCACAACGTATTGAGCACTTAGCATTACATTATCTCCACATTCTTCACACTTGCAGTCACTCAAATGCCGCTGAGATTTGTCCATATTCAGTATTTGAATTTTTATTAGTCGTATTCCTCGAGATGGTTCTCCGTTTATAACAAACGATGGCTCGTAACCGCGCTGACGTTTTTCTATTATATGGCCTTTTACCATTTTCTTGCCGGGCTTCTTAGATTTTGCCTTCCTCTGAGCTTTGATGACATCGCAGTGTTCATTGGTGTTCGGCGGGGTCGGGGGCTCGAAGTATTGAGCGCACTGAGAAAACGGATCCGGTGACACAGCGCGTTCTTCTGGGTCAGACAAAATTGAGAAGCCAAAATTCTGAGTAGCCTGAAACAATTTATTTTCATGTAAAACACATTTACTAAACACCCTTCAATACCATTTAGAGACGAAGTAACAAAACTCACCATTACTTTGTTGCGTTTGGTTTTCGTTGAAATAAAAATAGAGCTCGCTGGTGCTTTGTTGCTTGCTGCCACTCTGTTTGCCTGCTGCCGTTTGAATGTGATTATTTATTACATAAAAATTATAACAATATCTGAATCATACTTGCTTACACTGCAGTTTTGTTATGTGTGCTAATGATACCTCGAAACCATACCACCTGCGCGCATAAGATCAACAAGTTTGAACGTGTTACAGCAATATCAAATTCAGTTATTTGCTTGCAATGCAGTTTGATTATGTATGCGAATGGTACCTGGAAATTGTACCAGCTGTGCACATAATATCAACAAGTTCAAACATGTAATGCAGTTTTCGATTATGTTGGTATGGGAATGGTAATTAGAAAACATACTAGCTGTGCACCCAATATCAACAAGATCAAACTTCTTACAAATAACTATGATGCTGCAGTATATAGTATAGCTAACCAATGTTATGTTTCATTTTAATACCTACTTCAGGGTATATCAAAAATAAAAAAATAAAACAATTTTAATAGTGTAAATCATACATTTATTAAAGGGCACAGGTAATACAATACTTACTAGCTAGGATAATATCAAAAGTATAACCTTAAAACGCTAAAAAACATTTTGCGACAAAATGGGCATGTATTTTTCAAAGATAACGTACACTTTACACAACTAAGATGTCCGCAGCTTAAAGACAAAGAAATTTCATCATTGAAACAAATTTTACAAATCATATTTTTAAGGTACTTCTTATTTGGAATATCATCGTCATCGTCATTGATATTAACATTATTAACATGGAACGTCTCTGATTTTTCAGATTGGTCGAATTTTTTTTCTATTACTTTTTTTATGTATCTTTCACCTTTCAAAATTAAAATATAGGAACAGTCTTGAAAAAAACGAGCATGCTCTACCATCGGCTTATCTTGAGCTAGCCAGTCCTTAATACCACCGCCACAGAAGTAACAAATCACTCTATCACTTTGTCCAGTGTAAAAAAAACCTGCCTCGGCCATTTCTTCAGGTGACTGGGTTAAGCCTTTAGGCCAAGTATCAAAACTCCGCAGACGAGTTGGTTGTAGGGAATAACGAATATGAGCAGGCCGTTCTAGTTTCATGTTTTAATTTAAAAAACAATATCAGAAATTGCAGTCAAGACCAGTTACAACCTGTCCTATTCGTTTCAATCTACTAAATGTTTATCATGTATTTCACAGAACAAGTTGAGTTTAGCTTTATATCTACTTATTACACACACATTAATATGAGTACCTTACATACAACGTCATTTTAATATTATAATTACAAACTTAAGAAAGAGTTACAAACTAAGCTAGGTAGGTATATGACAAAAACTTTATTCACATCAATAATAAAAAATAAGTAAGTAGGTAGGCACATGCACATTTTAATCAATTTCATCTGTCCCAAAAAGTATTGAGCAGTTACCCCAAGCTTTTGTGGATACCTTATCGGCAGAAATCAAACGCTTATCATCGTTGGCTGACAAGGCCACTTTCTTTACTTTTTGTGTAAATACCTCATGTTTTATTGATTTAAAAAGAACATTTGTTTTTTTTAAAACGTTTCCCTGATATAAGGTTTTATTATAGTCGGACAGATCTAGTTCGTTAACGACAGATTTTTTGATACCTTTTGCTTTTTTAATGATACTGTCAGCGGTCTTCACGCAGTAAAGTTTGGAACGGAGGCCTACAAATTCACTGATTATTTTGCCACCCATTTCATCTTTAAAAAGCCCGGGAACTTTTTTATTTTTTAGAGGTATGTCGTGCTCGTTATTAATCGGGTAGTTGCTAGTATCAAAATACGAAATGAAGTTTCGTTTTAGATCTTGGAATAAATCTTTGGTTTCAATATGATATATAAAACTATCCGTATCCGTGTAACACATCTTTATGCGATTATCATACACAGGTCTAAATACTGAATAATGAAAGTCATACATGTGACTTTTTGACAACTCAAGTACGGTAAAACCGATATAGATTGGTTTGTCTAAAACAACGCGATCTGGTTTCAATTGCACAGCGACCAAATTTTTGGAGAATACAGATGCGCTATGAAAATGTGGACTCGCAATCAATTTTGCAGCGGTCGTTTTCTTTTTAGTTGTATTTTTGTTGTCTCGCCATTCGTTGACTAATTTAACATTTACCCGTTTTTCATTATTTTCTAGTGTTTTTCCAAATATGCTATTATTTAGCAACTTGAAAAAATCTTGCTCAAATGTTGATGATGCCTGTTGACGTAACTGCGTGTTTAGATCGATATATTTTTTTAAATACGGGCTCTGCACGAATTTTATTACTCTGTGTATTTTATGCAATATCAACCCATGTTTCAGACAAGTTTTTAAATGTACGTAATGAATAACGTAACGATGTTTGTCATACAAATTCGGCACAAGTTTTTCCGTTTTTCCACCTGGTGGAATGCACTTTTCAGGACAAAACGGGAGATCGTTGTGTGCACTATGCAGTTTTTTCGGATAAATCAAATCGACTTCGAGAATAAAACCATGCAAAGAATCATCTGGGATTTCGGTGACATCCAAAGAATCGATTTCATTTTGATCCATAAAATTGAAATCCGATAATGGTAAATACTGACTCATACTGAATCCATACAAATTATTGCAATCGATATAAACGACAAAAGAATCTGTTTTAGACGAGTCATAATCAGGAAGATATTTGTTATTGGCTTCGGCGTGTCTATGAGAACACATGCAAATTCCTCCTCGAATGCCACTCTGAATCATTCTCAGCATAATTAAATCATCAATGAGTTCAAGTTGCACCCCGGTTTTGAGAAGCATTGCATCAAATGACAAACTCGGTGCTGTCAGATAGAAAGCAGGATCAAGATCGTAATACCGTTTGCAAGTTTTTCTAAAATTTTCAAAAATATCGGTAAGTAAAAGAACGTCTGTTTTTAAATACAAATCGGTATACTGTCCCAAATCACGCATTCTGAACTCTGTCCACACTAATTGTGCGTGTTCATAGTCCTCGTCGGATACGTTTTCATTTGTTAGAGAACTGTAAAAACAGTCTTTGGAGGGCAGAGACCGTTCTCCGTAACGTTCCCACATATCCATGTACTCATACGGATAAACACCTTTACGTGAAAGCAGATGGAATTTTTTATCGTCACTGAAAAATTGACGCAAGTGTTTAAAGTTGTCTTTATTCAAAGTTTTTGTAAGTTTGTCCAAACTAGCTCCCAAGAATTTCAACGAATCAACAAATCGGAGTTGAATAAATTCGGTTTCTGACACAGCAATAATTTTCGTAAAAGATATGTAGTTTTCCTTCGTTTTGGGAATGATCTTAATAGCGCCAGGAGCTTCCCCTAATTTTTTTATGAACAAGTGGCAATCATAGCCAGACAAGTTGTGAAAAAATATCGGCACAAACGATGGGCGCTTAAATTGCAAATTGCAAAGACTATGTGCGGCACCGCGATAGCGACCGGTGATATGACAGTGATCGCGAACCTTATCTGAAAACATAAAATTTTCGCATATATGACAACGAGTGGCATTTTGAAAATCAAGTGCATTATTTTCAGTATAAATCATTGGAGCGGTTTCATTCAAAATCTTATGAATCTTTTGCATGTCTTCAAATATGCATTTAATAAATTTTTCTACACAATCTGGACCGCGATGTGATACAAAACTATTTAAGTTTTCATCGACTGAACAAACAATGTAATAAGCGAATGCCGCTGGTATGTGATGATTCAATGTTGACGTGTTGCAAGTCTCACTGTCAAGGTCAAGGTTTCGTTCCAATAAAGATTCGAAATCTGCATATATGACAAAAGGAACGTTTTGCTTACGTTCGAAATGTTTGAATTGAATCACGGATCCTTTCTCGGGTAATACAGTGACTACGCCACCGCAAACATGATTATTTAGCTCTACAGCATTAGAAAAAAATACTAAACACGTTTCACAAAAATATAATTTCCCGTGATGTTTAGTGATTTGACTTCTAACGAGTTTAGTCAAGCTTTTAATTAAACAATAATGTTGAGTTCCAGAGTTGTTTTCGAGCAGCAACAAATGAATGGTCTTTCTATGCTCTTCTTTATTTTCAGAATTGTATAAAGGACCCACAATAGTCTTGTTATTTTTTAGCCCATACACGATAAATCTGAGCTGCGAATTATTGCTCTCGAATTTTTGTATGTCTGAAAACGTAACCGGATACTGCATATCATTCACATTCAATACTTTGCGAAAGTCTGGATAAGATGTTACCCGCTCTGGATGCGAATTAGCTGGATATAAAGCAGCCGTCACACACCACATGAAACAACAATCGTCTTTATTTTCAATGTTGAGACATGCCTTTTTATTTTTTATTTTTTTAGGCAATTCTATATAACTGGAACCACGTAGCGGTTCATATTTGTTAATATTAACCTCCAAATGAGTGTTATGTAAAAATGACCATCCAGAATCTTGGTGCTCAAATGACTCTATTTTTTCTTTTAACGAACATACCATGTCTGAAAAAAACACTTCAAAGTTAGAGTTTTTGTATAATGTAACGTTCTTAGTCAAAAACGATTTCATTTCTTCCGTGTTATTTTTAAACATTAGAAATTTAGCAAAGTATTCTAAATTTATTTTAAAGCAAACGTGTTTATCAAGACAAGCGCTTAAAAGAGCGTTTAATTTATCGCGAATTGAATTGAAAAACGCATCAACTGAACCAAGATCTTGTTCACTACATATTAATCTGTAAGTGGCAATGCGTTTGCGGAATGCTGAAGATACAATTTCCACACCCTCGCTGTGCGGTTCAACAAAATTATTGTTGTTTTTTCTATGAACGTTACTTCGCAAGTGCCCTACCCAAGACTTTGCATCAACAGAAGCACTACAGACTGCACAATAAGGCATTTTTGTGAGAAAACCCAAGTTATTACGTATTATTATTATTATTTTGATTACCTGTGCCTAACTGAAACAAATAAACAATATTAGAAAAGTAAAAAAATAAAATTTATTTAAATATTCATAGCATATAACCTACCTACTTATAGAGCTACTTAAATCTATTAAACTGCTTAAATGCTGTGTTCCTTACGTACTAAATAAAATATGGTGTGCAAAGATTAGTCTTCCATGTGGAAAAGGTAAAAACAAAAAATACGTGTGAAAATACTTCGTGACTAATCTTTGTACACCACCGGATCAGTCCCTTTGAAGACGCCGTAGGCGTCTTCCATAAATGACTGTATTTTCTCCCACGGTGGGGAACCCTCTGCCGTCTGCAATTTTATAGCCACGAGGGCCTTTTTATATAAATTTTGAGAACTGTTTAAAGCATCCTCCGAGTGGTATATTTTCAAATCTATATAAAAGTTGCCGCTCGTGACCTTTGCCCGTCGCTGACGGCCAGCCGCCACCCTGCTGGTGAACGACGAGTATAATATCTTCGCCGCCGTCGCCTCTTTCTCGCGAGCAGCCTTCTCTTCTGCTCTTAAAATATAATTGAAGAACCCCGACTTATTTCTGTAACAATGAAAGTAAAATAAGTTAAATAGCACATAAAAATTATATATAAATATAATATATTCTAACGTGATAACATACATATACACATACGTTGAAAAGTTTTTACAGGTGACGGTAAAGAAAAAAGAAAAAAATTGAGTGTTAGAAAACTTACATGCTTGAAGGTTGCTCGCCAGCTTCTTTTTTGGTGGTGGCCCTTCCCTTCTTGGATGTGCTCGCCGCAGAGCACTCTAGTTCCGATTCAGAATCAGATCTTTAAAAATAATTGCACACATTAGCTTACAATGAAAAAATAATATTATTGTATGTCAATATTTGTGATCTGCAGATAAATTACCCGAATAACTCCTGGGCTCTCGCTCTCGCTTTTGATGGTTTTTGTTTAGGGGCGACACGTTTTTTTCCCTTTTTGGAAGGCGGCGGGCACTGAGGGGCTACCGCTGCTGTGGTGAATTCAAATTCAGAGTCCGACCTAAAAATAAAAAGAACATTGTAAGAAAACTATAAGTAAATAAAAAATTTGAATACATAATGAATGAATTAAATTAATTAATTAATTTAATTTAATTGATTAATTAATTTAATAAATTGATCAATAAACAAAATGTAATTAAATTAAAAATAAATACTCACTAACATTTTTTAATTCCGCTGCTGCTTTCTTGATTAACTTTGCACTATCGTCCTTTGCACTTGTTGCAAGGCTATTTTCTTGAAAAATAATGATTATGTTCTAATAAATCAGTGTATTTAAAACAACCAATATTGCATCGTTAGCGATAAACTTCACTGTCAAAAGTTGACCATCTCACCTTCGTGAAGCATACAAATATAGACTTTCGTTGTTTACAGCTAAATTATAAAATAAATAGTTTACGGATATCTGATTAGACATCTTTCAATAAACATTGCAGGAAAGAAAAGGACAAATGCTAAATTTGTTTACTATGCAATTTCGTTCACCTGTATTCTTCTTCAAAGGCTACTAGACACCGCTTCCATGAATTGATGCATACGAGCGGTTTATAAACGCGCGTTTTCATGCAAATTCAAATTATGTGCATGGATATACACTTAGTTAAACACTTTGGGTTCATTAAGAAATATGTTTATCAATGTTCGAATTTAAATAAAAAGTTAATGTATGTTATAAAGTTTCGTTGCCTAGTTCTACGCATAATTTACATGTAATTATTAGGCAATATGTGGCAAATTGTGTGCCTAGTGCATAATTTGTGTAGACAACTTTAGAATAGCATCTTCCTTTTTTACTTACTTTGAACTATGAACCATGTATTCATTTAAAGTTCGTCTGCATTGTACAGTAACTATGTCGAATGACACAGAGATAATGCTTATGCTGACGACAGAAGATTCATGAGCACTGTAATTATTACTCGGAAATTATAGTCAAGGAGACAATGCAACTTAATTTAAGTGATCTGACAGCCTTTGTGGTGCGGTGGTTGAGTAAGTTGGCTTATAACGCAGAGTCACTAGGTTCGATTCTCGTAACGGGATAAGTATTTCTGCAGAAGAAAAAAAACGCAAATACTTGTTGAGTGTCTGTCCATAAAATAGGGTCCTTGGCTCTTGGGTTCATGGCTCCATAGATAAAACGAATCCTAGTTAGTCCACTGTCTTATATTTATTTATAAGTTCCATTCTTTCGAATTCACCTTAATGTACATTCAAATATTCAAAAAAATAAATAACTACATCAAAGTGTATCCATGAAAATATAATAACAAAATTTGTATAAGCCAAGTATTCATTATAAATCGACTATAGTAATACTATATAATAATAAATCCGAGTATTCATTATAAACATGTACGTGATTTACAATAATTTATGATATTTAATTCTGGCTTTTTTAATTTAAACAAAACTGCTACAATTGTACAAAGAAGGTACTATGACTCTTAGACTAATTTTGTTGTGTTGCTGTGCAATGCACAAGTACATTATTTTATTACGTGATTCAACGCCGGTGTGAACTGTGAAGTGATAGTGATAAACGAGACTTTCCCATGGGTTTTTTCTGATTTATGTAAGTATTAATCTAAATATAAATACATCATAATATTAAATAGCGTATTAATGTAATTAATTCTTGGTAACATTTTTATTTGGTTTGTAAAGAAACTCAAATTAAAATTAAATTTGTGTCGGTAATAAAATTGCTCTAATAAAAGTGTAAATTTTATATAATATTTCCATGTTATCTTTTTGATAGTATCGATTTAATTATATGTGTTTAGTTTTTGATTGGTGATTAAAATGAAATAAAAATAAGCATCTAAATGATTATGAATGTGCTCGATAATAATAAAAATAGAAAAAAATAAGACAGGAAATTAAAGAATAATTATATTTGCAATAATAAATGGTTTAAATTTAATAAATGTCTAGCAGCAGTAAATTATTTAAGTACTTTTTGTGCTGAGCATCTTTTTTTTAATTACAGGTTCAAAAGCGGTCTACAGCAGAGTTTTCGGCAGTATGGAATTTGAAGCAGGACTGTATCCTTTTTTAAAATTGCAACTTATTATTAATGAATGTTTCCATTATGTAAGAACTTAATTTCAAAAAGATACTTTGTTAAAAGTTCATGGGTAAATGCAAATGCATTATATACGTAAATATGTAATAATATTCTTATCTTCTCTATATAAGTTATTCTTGTTTCATTTTGTATTGATTATGAATTTCAAGCTTGAGTCAGTTACTATACTAAAATTCAAACCTTTTTTTAAGTATTATATATATTATATATTAAATTTTAAATATTATATATCTTCAAATGAATTAATTCAACTGATGGATTAAGTATTGAGCCTGATCCAAACCGGGCGCGAAATAGTTTCTGTGGCCGACCTTGAGCCGAATCAGGTCATAACGTAATTTTTGGCGAATCTTGCTAATCTGTGTTATGGAGGAACCTGAGCCTATTCGAGGCTTAGAAACAAAATTTATATAAATTTTTCTAAGGGAACCTTGAGCCAATTCGTGGTCATTTCACATTGGTAACGTTTCTCCAATTTTATATGTTATGGAGGTCCTGCACCATAGAAACTTGATTTTCGAAGAGCCTCATCCAAACCGGACGTGAAATAGTTTCTGTGGCCGACCTTGAGCCGAATCAGGTCATAACGTAATTTTTGGTGAATCTTGCTAATCTGTGTTATGGAGGAACCTGAGCCTATTCGAGGCTTAGAAACAAAATTTATATACATTTTTCTAAGGGAACCTTGAGCCAATTCGTGGTCATTTCACATTGGTAACGTTTCTCCAATTTTATATGTTATGGAGGTCCCGCACCATAGAAACTTGATTTTCGAAGAGCCTCATCCAAACCGGACGTGAAATAGTTTCTGTGGCCGACCTTGAGCCGAATCAGGTCATAACGTAATTTTTGGTGAATCTTGCTAATCTGTGTTATGGAGGAACCTGAGCCTATTCGAGGCTTAGAAACAAAATTTATATACATTTTTCTAAGGGAACCTTGAGCCAATTCGTGGTCATTTCACATTGGTAACGTTTCTCCAATTTTATATGTTATGGAGGTCCCGCACCATGGAGACTTGATTTCCAGGAGCTTACTTGAGCATTGTGTAAAAGCTAAATACTGAATAGGATATGAAATCTAAGTTTTAAAGGCGAACGATAAACATCATTTTGTTCAAAAGTGTATTTACCCATCATCTTTTAAATAAGTCCTTTCTTATACATTACATGAGTATTATACATTACATTCAACGAACGGCGATGAGTCATACATTCAACTTCACTGATAAATGCATTGAACTTAACTTATTTTGTTTGTGCACTGTATTATTTGAATAAGGCATTAATAAATATTTTTGCATCATCATCGCATTGTTTATAGCTCTCATATCCGCAAAGACATTCAGGGATTTTTATAATGATGTCCAGTGATTGTTGGTTAAATATCAGGTGAGTATATTTCTTACTAACTTAATTCCGACACCGGGAAGGAGCTGAAACGTCGACGTTTTTGTTCAACTATTGTGTAAGCTCGGTGCGGTGATTCGGTGACTTAAGCATATCGACTGCCGGCTTATTACTTTTATGCTATCATCGGATGTAATTATGTAAAATAAGATTTTGTGTGCAGGCTGCTTCAAGGAACGGTATAATGTAATATTGGGTATTCTATCCCACCAAGCGAGTGAAACGAGCAGGGTGGGGTAGAATGCCCAATATTAACCTACTGATTCACTTTAAATGTTTGCGAAGTAAATCTCTGTACTTATAACTACTAAAATATAAAGATGAACTGAAACTGGGGAAATAATGAAGGATTGTGAGCCATTGTTGAAGACTTTTACTGTTCACTGCTGCCCACATGAGACTCCACAGCCCGCGCACGTACCTCCGCCACAGGACAGTGCCGCGGCATGCGCCGCCGCGACAGCACGCGGCCGGCGCCGCACGCTCGCAGCGCTCGCTCCGCTCCGCTCAGCTCCGCTCCGAACTGTGCTCCGCTCGCCGCTCGGCATATGTCTACCAATCCACCAATGCTACTATACTATTGCTACTTTACTAGGTGATAGGACTTTTCTGCAAAGTTCATCTAGACAGGTACCACCGCTTTGCCAGTTATTCTGCCGCCAAGCAGTAGTGTGCAAGCACTACTGTGTTCCGGTTTGAACTGTAGCTAGTGAAATTACTGGGCAATTGAGACTTTATAACCTGATCTCATAGTCGAGTAATCTTATTACCAGACTTTGCTGATGTCTCAGGATAATGTGCGCAGTGTGATGTCACGCGAAACTTTATATTTTGGAGTTCCGAGTGACACTGTTCTGTTATGTGCGGCCGTGTCACTTAACATCAGGCGAACGACTAGCTCGTCACATCATTCATTAACATATAAAAAAAATACTAGGAATATTTCACTGAACTGGTGTGATGAACATAATGTAGCTCTTCCACAAATTTCGCCGGATGTTCGAATTTAACATCTTTTCTGACTATAGTAGATTCTATATATATGTTATTCCGAATCCCGTAGATTATATTATCTATGATCCACGCGTCTTTTAACAGTTTATAATATTGGAGTCATTTGGTAGGACTTAATATAATAAGTTACGTTACGTACGTACGTTTAAAAGCTTTAACTGGAAATTCTCTAAATTGGTAGATTTATTTACGACGAGGCAAAATATTTTCATAAACATAATTTTCAGTGAATTTTTTGACCAGAATTATTCTGTTACAACATAAGTAACAACCGATATAATTTACGGATGAATCTTATAATAATAATCATAATAATTTAATCTAAACTTATCAATAACTTAATACTTGCGTTTAAAATATTACTCTTACCTTATATTTATATGGCTTTGATGATAATAGTTTTCCTCTTGTTTAAATGTTACAAACAATATGTTGAGCTAAGTACTTACCTTTTCATTGTACTAATTACCTACTTATTAGTTCTAAGAGTGATAACCTGTATTTGGTTTTGGAGTATTTATTATCCTGTATTCATATTATTTTGTAAGAAAGCTGTTGGTTGTCCAAATAAAATAAAATAAATAAATAAAATAAGTAGTCAGAAAAATATTTCTTCCTTCTTTCTTACATTATTTCCCTTAACCATCTTCATGTTAGATGAATCGATGAGTAAATATTCACATGCATTTAAAATAATTACAGTACAGTACAGCTAAGTGGGTAAGTGTAGGATCATGCACTAATACTCACTCTTCAACAACACATAGTCGTCATCTATCCGCGCACAGACAGACGGACAAATAAAGATGTTAATGAGTAAAGTAGCAGGCAAACATCAGGCAAAGGAAAATAAACTGCGAAAATTGTTAACTGCCCACTTGACGCGCCTCAATCCATGTCCATAATAATTGAATAACAAAAACGAGTGCGCTTTAGACCACACAACTGAAGTAAGACTTCTTTAGTTTAGCTCCATCTATCGGCCGGTATTACTTTGTTTTTGCTTAGTTTAATGTTAATGTCGCCATCTTCACTATTGTAAATAGTCATTTTACGTGACATACCAACATAATAATACACAATTTAAACTTTGTTATGTTGACAATGGAGATCTACGTGAACCAGCTTCAACTTCCGTCCGCCTCACATTCACCAGCTTACTCACCAAGTCAAGCGTGCGTAAAGAAGTTTTACTTCAAAATAAGAAAAAGTCGAGAACGAAGTTGAATTAGTATGCTAGCATGCGTTCTAAAGTCATGCTAAATTAGTTGGACAAAGTTATGGTAAGCTACATGGAGTGAAATATAGGTCCCTTCGGCCGCCTTAGATCGATTTTATTCCCGCTTCAGTCAGTATTATTGGTCACAAAAATTCTCAAAGAAATCAAAATGAGTTCATATTGGTGTGAGTCAAAATAATCATAAATACATGCCCAAGAAAAATTTATACGGTATGTGAAAATTGTAACTTTTGGGATTTGAGATCATTAATAACAATAATAATTATTTATTTCGAACACGAGATCCATAGTACCGCTAAAATTAGAATAAAGTCATATGTAGGTATAGCTCGCGCAAAACTTAATGAGCTCTCAGAAGTTAGCTCAGATGACTACGCAGTACGCATATTATAGTTATTGTATGAACGCTTTTATAAAACTGTACGGTGCGCAGTTTGGTACTCGGGCCTAACATCCGAGAGCTCATAAAGTTTCGCGCGAGCTATAGTGTAAATAATAAATAGAAAAAAAAACAAATAATATTAAAAATAGGTGGCAATATATGATTATATTTAACCATTTCTATGTTCCTATTACAATGGCCAACGTTCCTATCGCGAAAATCTACAAATCGAAAAAGAGACAAAATTCCATACGTGAAATACCAATAAATGCAAAAATAATGGAAATACAGCTACTAAAGTATCTCTCACCAAAAGTAGGTCTTGCGACGAGCGCCGTCAGCGCCAGCGCGAGGCTGGTAGCGCTCGTGCTGTCCGCGGCTATTATTGCCTCGGGCAGGTCGTTGCCGATCTTTTCTTCACCTGCTTCAGTTGTATGATGATAACAAGAGAAAAAACTAACAACCTCTTATATATTACTTGCGGCCCATCCCGGCTTCGCACGGGTGGACATTTATTTTTTCATTTTTTTACACCTTGGGTAACATTATTGTAGTTTTAGTAGGATCCTTATTCTTTTTTCTTGCAATTAAAATAGCCTATATTAATCAGTGATAATGTAGCATTCAAATGGTGAAAGAATTTTAAAAATCGGTTCAGTACTTTTTGAGCCAATTCGTTACAAACATACTTACATACAAATCTTTCCTCTTTATAATATTAGTATAGACATGGAAAATTTGGCGCACTTTTATTGATTAGCTTAAAGAAGCAAAAGCAGATAAAGGTGGCGACCACTGCCCGGAAGACGTATTGTGGGACTCGAACCCACTAAAACCCCCCCGTGAGCCTTCGTCCGCCGTACCGGGGGCGAGAAGGGGGTCGCGGCTGCAGTCCACCCAACTTGCCCCCAACCATTTGAATCCTACATTATCACTGATTAATATAGGCTTTTTTAATTGCAAGAAAAAAAAATAAGTTACCAAAAGTGTAAAAAAATGCGTATAAAATATCTTTCATCGCATGCGCTGCGAAAACTGTTATGTTATGGTACCTCCTGCATTTATTGTACGCTTATGCCAAAATGTTTAAAAAATAAATGTCCATCCGTGCGAAGCAGGAACGGGCTGCTAGCATTCAAAAAAATAGGTACTTAGTCAAGTGAATATATTGTACAAATGTTGACTATATTCTTTTAAAATAGTCCCAATATTTTAGAGAGCAGCATTCCCTCACCGGGTCTCCGTTTCTGTGCGCGCGGCACCGGCTGCTGTGCGTCTCCAAAGACCGCGGCGCCCCGAGTCGTCAGACCCAGCAGGGAGCCCGCGCCTTCCATCAGCCGAGAGGATACCTCCAGAGACTTGCGACCCAGGGCTTTGCCCTGGACAAATGGACAAGTGAGTAGATTATAATAATCCTTCGTTCCTTCTCGTGTGGCCCTGTCTCAGGTTTGTTTAACCACCCATGGAATTGAGCCGAGAGAGTCGAGAGACCTACACAACTTGACAAATAAACGCTAAAAACAGTTTATCTCTATCGCAAGAAATTACTATTTTATTAGCTTTAGCATAGTAGTGCTAACTGATGAAGTTTTTAAAAGTATCATTTAACTTTACTATCATTTAACGAAGTATTATTTTAAATCTATATTTAGAGCTATATATTACACTAGAATTGTCCAAAATAATTTACAATCAAAATGGGTCGTCGCTAGTTTGGACGAACTATGGGTTTCATATAACGTGTTTCAATACAGAAAATATCTAAAAAGAACAATAATGTCTATTGCTATTCCCACTGCACTAGGTATGTCTACATACCTTGTGGTGGAAGTGGCAAAACAATATTTCGTGCTTTAGGCAGAGTACTTTTTTCAATGAAATGCGTTATACCTACATAGCCTTATTGATTTTCAACGCAATTTTATAGAAACTTAATAAAGTTGTTAAATAAAAATATCAGGATTAAAACTCACGCAACACGGTTCATAATACTGCTTCAACCCCCGGCTGAAGTCCCCGATGTAGCTGTAAGGGTTTCCTAGGATGTTAAGACCCAGCACCAGCACATAGAACTGTTGTACCAGCTGCATCCAGTAGTGGCGCGACGCAGCGTCCGTTAGCTCTTGTATTGTAAACGGAGCATTGCGGAGTTCCAGATATGCCATCCTGGAAAGTAAGGTTCTATTTACAACTACCTATAGGACTTAAACGCCGCAAATACACCAGAGTTCAAGCCTAAGTAACGTTAATGTAGTGTTTGGTATAGTGTTACAGAACTTTATATTTAAAACTTTGTGGTAGACTGACATTCAGACAAACAAATTAAAATTTCAGTAGCAACTAAGCAAGTTCGGATCTTACTATTTCATCATTTTACTTAAAACCAATATTCAACTAAAACGTTGCTTAAAGATATCGAAAAACTCACTTTAAAACCACGTCTTTCATATCGCAAAGCGAAGATCCCCAAGAATTAAAAAGGTATTCCAAAAGATCACTGTTGAACAACTTCGGTCTATTTTCCTTCTTATTCCCGAACCTCGTCCTGCTCGGACTGCTTGCGTTATCTGCTAGATATCCTCTAGAAGACAACGATAGGATCAGCTTCACCGGAGACAGGTGTACGTATTCGAAAACGACGTATCTCTGCCCAGAGTTCTGCGCTTTAAAAGCAACGATTGGTAGAGGCATGTGGACTAGAGCTAAGTCAGCCCGCAGCCTGACCGCTGGTTTTTCTTCAATTTTCCAGTGGTTCAATACATCGAACACATAGTTCACGAAACCTCGGTCGAGGTTGATGCAATATTCTTGCACAAGGACCTTTAAGTATTTATACACGTCCTGGTTTAGTGAGGGTCTGTACTGTTTTAAAGCAACAAATTCAATGCAAGCCTTCTGGTTTGAATATCTTATGTCGGCTGGCAAAGGAGCTGGATACAATACGCTTGGAAAAACAGCCTCATTCAGTTGATTGTCTATTTGAAGTCTCTGTACTTTTAAGTGGCAGTACGTGTGAGTATCAGACTTCCGTACTTGCATCCAAATGCCGGGGTTATATGCGCGTCTCAGCTCCGAGAAGAACGGCTTAGTCATCTGCATTTTCTCCAGGTCTAAATGGATGCAGTCTTTTAAGTCGCATTTCTTTTGCTCCATTTGGTATTTGTCTTCAATCCAGGAGCTTAAGTCTTGGGTTAGCTGCTTCCATTTGTGGTTGACGTTGACTTCCCATCTCGGTAATGAATCCGTCACACTGACGTAAGCTAGTTCCTTGACAACATCGTTTGCTTGTACGCAGACAGACAAGCTGACCCCTGAAAGAGACATGTATACTTCATAGTTGCTTTTTTCAGAGTTGATCCTCATTCGGTACTGGTACGCAATTCTTTCGTCTTGAGCTAGCGCGAAGACTCTTTGATAACCATCCATGTAGGAAATCCAGTATACTATGACTTTATCCTTCCTCATTTTCTTGGACTTGGCATGGACTTCGGGCAGGTCTGAGCTATCTGAGTCGTCACTGCTGGAGTCGCAAGGTTCGGGCGATTTAGGAGTCAAGCGCTTGAACGTCGAAGACAGTTTGGATGTAACGCTGCTTGTGGCTACTAATGTGGAGTGTTTAACGGAGTGGAAGCTGACTTTTTCTTCTCCATACCTGTAAAAAAGATATTCGTACTTAAATATTTGTGTTACTAGAAAAATATGGGGTTATCCCAAACGTGAGACGTACCCATCCTGGTTGAAATCGGCAAGGAACCCTTTCCCCTTATTGTTGTAGATATTCCACATGAGCTTCCTCTCCTTTGCCGGGTCATCCCAGGTATAGAGCATGGCCTGGTACGGGCTGAGTAGGGCCACCTGACCAGAGTCCGCCTGATGCAGCTTGAGGAACAGGTCGTCACAGAGGTTGTCGATGCGGACGGGGGCGTCGCCGGCGATGTAGTGCTTGAATGTGATGGTGAAGGGGCGGTCGGTGCCGCCGGTCACTTCCACGCATATCGCTGACTGGAAGAGAAAGTGTGGATTTAAAAAAGGAAGTCAACAATTACAGGAACGAAAAATCTAAAATAACAATCAGTGTAACTTTAAATTACCATCGATTTAGATTTCTAGGCTAAGTGAATAAACATTTAATAAATTATTATTTTTTACTGAATTTTAGAGTTTAAAAATGTGTATATATTAAATAAATATATCTATAAACTTTTTATTAAAACATTCACAATACTGTTAAATTTATACTGACAGAAAAGATAATTTATTATTTGTCCTTCACCATTTACTCTTTCTCTCTTTCAAATTTTGCGTGCCCGATCGTGGTCTATAATGAACTACGAACATATTATTCTGTAGTAAACAATATTGAGGAATACAAATAAACAATGAAATGGTATTGTAACTAAAACTTTCCCAAAAAGTTCTTTGTTTAATGTTTGACAAAATTTATTGTGTAATTCAAGTTTTCGTGGAAGTAAAAAGAAAACGGACAAGTTTACTGTGTTTGTAGGTCACTCGCCCACACTTAGCAGTCCAAAATGTTCATTATACTATCATTAACATGTTATTATACATTTCCACGACAAAAGTATAATATTATACAAGCCGTTACATCACTTCACGTCACCGAGAGCGCGGCCGAGTTACAGGCACTAACTTGATTAACACCACTTTCGACTCAACTATTATAAGACCCCTACGTTAGCACCACTTTCTCTCAGTTTTCAGACGACACTTGTCAAAGTCTCATCGATATGTATGTAAAACTGGTGCTAGCTCTAACAGTGTTCTGTGCAGTGATATTAAAAACAAAAAGTGAAAAAAGTTACGATGGCAGACAATACATGCAACAAGAATATACAAGAATAAAGCGAGGGAAATACTACTCCAGTCCCCCACAAAGGTTCTACAGCAGACCTCCTGCCAGCTTCCCCATTCGTGGAGTTTATTCATACACACCTCCACCGAATTATATGGCCGATGAGGATGAGCCTCCGTATCCTGGACCACCCGGATCCCACGGACCATCTGGGTTTCACGGACCTCCTGGGTCTCATTCCAGACCTCCAAAGGTTAGTAAAAGACCTAATGATGGTTTAGGCGATGATGACATTAATAATATCGTCAAATACCTATCTAAGCAAGATCTGGACAAAATTATAGACCTTGCAGGTGGAAAAGACAGAGACAGTGGCAGGTACCCTAATGATGTCATTGAAAAGGAAACTGAGTATAACACACCACCTAAACATGACTTTAAAAATATGTATAGCGTTTCAGAAGACATAGATACAGAAAAATACTCGTTTAAGCCGTTAAGAGAAGATGAAAACAAGCTTTTTAAAGCTCTAGTACAAGAAATTGATACGAATGTAAAGTATAGCACATCACATCAAGATCCAAAGCCTTTCAGTGCTGAATATAGTAAACCTAACAAACCTAGCCCAAGTTTCGTTACTGCACCAACTCCTCCGCAAACATATTTCACTGATTATCAAAGCAATCAACTCTATGACACGGCCGCTTTAGAAGCCGAAGAGAGTATTCTGAAAAAGCAGATAGCGTATCTAAAATCTCAAATAAACGACGGCGTTGTTCATACAGACAGTAAAATAATGCCGGAAGAGAATTTACCGAAGCCTATGAATCTCAGAGAAGATCAGGACTTTGATATATCGTATACGAATAATGTCCCGACAATTGTAAAGGCAGAACAAAGCAGTTCTTACAAATTGGAGAATTTTGGCGACCTGCCGTTAATGAATTACAATTCTAAGCTAGACACGCTAAGCTCTTATCATGTGCCACACTACACAGTAAGTACTAATCCAATCATTGAATAATAAATTAACATTCTCCTTAATTTACATAACCAGTATCGTATAAGATAGACTTGTCAATAAATTAAACAAGATTTTTTGCAATATTTAAGATCATGTTAATTGAAAATATTGCAGTTCAAGAGATTATTATTATTTATTTTTTATCGCAATCACTCTATTTTTAGATGCCGTTTTATGTAAAGCATTTACGTTACGTGGCAAACGATTACTTGTCTTATACTAAGTTGTATGAAATCATCAGCTATTCATAATTTAATAATGTAGATTTAAATGTTTAGTGACTTCACAGATAATATATTAGTAGTAACTTTGAAAATTCATGCGGCACAATTTGGACTCACACATTTCGCTTCTAACGTGTGATCAATTGTAAAAAATACGGTATAATTTTTGTAAGAGAAGCATTAAAGTTTTTCAATTCACCTTTTTGCCTTCAATTTACTTTGCTCATAAAATTTTCCACCTTTGTTTCAGGTAACATCCCCTAAAGCATCATCATCCACATCATTTTCATCATCATATCCGCCACCATCACCATACGGCCCGAAGGTACCATCAGTGGAGGCAGCCCCGCCCCCATCAGCTGCCAAGGCCCAGAGCGATGCCCACCTGAAGGCCGTCAGGATATGGTCCCACAAATCTAAAGGAACAGCCTACACTCTGCATGATGATGGAAGCTTGTCTTTGGAGAAGCCAATTAGGCCGAAGGGAAGTTATGGATACCCGTAAAGATGAATTAAATGAAGTTTGATATGATTGTATAATAAGTTTATATGGTAAACCTCTTACGTAAAGTATTTTGAGTGTATAATTTGAATTATTTGAATGTTTATGAATTTATGTTTTAAGAGACTTACCTTATTTGAAACATTTGTACTCAAGTGTTTTTAATTTTTATAATTATGTAATAATAACTTATTTTTGTTTTTATTATTCCTTGTTTTATTTTTTCAATATCGTTTCACGAACCGATGCGTCATAGGTAATCAAATATTTTTCGCACTCCTATTTAAAATCATATGGCTATTGGACACGAGATGTCGTTTACATATAGGTATCGTATCGTATATATGTAATCGAAAAGGGAAAGATGAACCACGTCCTCACATTATATTGTTTCTTTTACACGAAGAATTGTGTGTATTACATCTAATTAAAGCGAATCACTTTCAAATAACTTATGCCTCGTGTTCCCTCTTTTACTTACAATTATTTCGGTAACATGTGCTAATAACGGCATTTTTACTTAGTTGTCAGTAAGCTAATCACGAGTCCTGTTCTATTCACTAAAACGCCTAGTACTGATTACTTACCCCTCTATCCATCCTGAGCACAGTAAAATGATTCTTCGCAATAGGGAAGTGCTGCGACACGACCGTAGAGTCCCTGAACTTGCAGTGCATCGCCATGGAATCTGTCTGAGGCCAGAAGGCGGTACATTGCTGCGGGGTCAGGTCCATCCAGAGGTCTGCAGCTTCGTTTTCCTCCATGAACCGGAGGTGGCGCTTGGTCTCGTTGTAGACCAGGAAGTAAGGGAGCAGGGTTACGATCTTGGTCAGTTGTGGACAGAGTTCGGATAAAGTCACCTGAGGAAAAGATAATATTTTATAAGGTAGCTGATTTATGTGAAGAGAAATAAATGGTCATAAATTTATACTTGTTTATAAAATCTCCTGGAAAATACTGGATAACTGCAATCACCCATTCTTAGAGGCTATTCCAATGGACCCCGATATATCTGCTGTAAATTGACAGCCGTGGTGGTTGAGTAGGTCAGCTCATAACCTGGAGGCGGCGAGTTCGATTCCCGCGGCAGGAAAAGTATTTGTGCACCGAAAGACAAAAGTGCAAATACTTGTTCTGTGTTTGGGTGTTATGGGAGCATGGTTCTCGTAGTTCCTGGGTCACGGGGAATCCTCGTCAGGGTCCAGGATATATAATATGTATGTGATCGTTAGGCGTTATTTATTTATTTATTGGTGAGGTGTTAAGTATCCTGCAGATTTCAGGTGATGCTACAGCATTAGGTAAAGTTAACACTTCCTTCCTCCGAAGCTTTCTTGTTTCCTAAATTTGGTTCTCTTTGTAGTGAGAATGAGAACATCTTCAAACTTATTATATTGTAATGGGTTTGCTATGTTATATTTGACAATAAGCACTTTGTAATTCTATATGTTTAGTAAAATAATTTAAGTACCTAATATAATTTTGACTCGTAAACGTGCTAAAAAAAGCCTATTTGCAATAAATAAATATAACAATTGCAATAAATATTTGACTTTTGATTTTTTTTTTTGGTTTAAGATTCTTTATTACTCAAATAACATAGTTCACTCGCTGAGAAATTATAGCTAGTTAAATATATGATATGGTACATAGTTTGCCTTTCATCATGCAGGCGTAAATGCAAGAACAAATTTTATATATTTGGGACCATGGTCCTCGTAGTTCCTGGGTCTCTAGACACAGGGAATCCTAGTTAGGGTCCAGGATCTATGTATGTGATCGTTGGGCGTTATTATTATTATTATATAAGGTAGGTAAGCAAAAAACTATTCCACACAAGTCTGGTCAAAGATTATGTAGGTTTGAGAAGTAAAGTAGGATCACTCAAAATGTCTAGTTGTTTTGACTTTTGGGAGTAGAGTGAGTAGGTTCCTCGTGGGCAGTGGCGGGAGTAGCAGGGCGGTTACGTCGAGCAGCAGGCGGTAGGTGACGCGGCGCTCGGGGTGCGGGCACAGCACGAGGCCGGGCGCGGCGGCGGGCAGGCGCGCGGCGCGCGACCAGGCCGAGTGGTGCGCGCGGAAGCGGGCGCGCCCGCGCGCGCCCGGGCTCCACAGCAGCGGCTCCTCCGCCAGCTCCAGCGCCGCGCCCGCCTGCCGCCCCTGCGGACACGCCTGCGCTTGACTGCTGTCTCACTTCATGGTAAGCGACGCGGAGTTTTGGCGGGATAACGAATAAGATCGCGTCCGCATTATATTCTTTTCCAAAACTTGTGTTATTTTCTGTGTTAATGCATACAAGTGGTAGCATTTTGTTCATTAAGTGCTGGATTACAGACATGGGTATAAAGTGGTATAATGATGGTGAAACGTTTCTTTTCGTGTCATTTCCAAAACTCCATAGAAGCTTCTGGTAAAGTTGCCACCACTTTACTAGAAGTATGACTTGACTAGACTAGACTGCGACTTGACTTCATGACTTGGACTGTGACTTGACTTGACATTAGAATTATCTATTAATTAACTTGAGAAATTATCAATTACTTGACACTGGCTAAATACACAAAAGTGTGGAGCCAAACAAAAACCAGAGTTCAAGGTCGCAGAAGACGGATCGCAAATACTCGTAACTACGTAATTGACGTGCGAGTGATCGGCACGACGAGGATGGCGTACCTTCACCTGCAGCGGCAGGCCGGTCTTGTTGATGAGCCAGTGCTGCGCGTGCAGGTAGAGCGCGCGCCGCGAGCCCCGCGCGCCCGCGCTCGCGCGCACGGCGACCCGCGCGCCCGGCGCCCCCGGCGCCCCCAGCGCCCCCGCCGCCCCCGCCGCGCTCAGCCACACCGACTTCTCGCTCATGGCTGCCGACACGCGAGAGGTGATAAGGAGCTCCGCAGCAGAATAAGTCGCTTCCGATCTTTAAAGCGGCTCTCATGGCTGTGTTAGGTGATAGCAGGTTCGGGAGCGAGTTGGCCAACTGCTAACGCGACCCCTTCTCGCCCCAGCATGGCGGAAGACGGCTCACGGGAGGGTTTTAGTGGGTTCAAGTCCCACGAACCACGAAAGGACATATAAATATAAGGACTCAAAAAAATTGTGATCGTAGGTTGTCGATCGAGGAGATACCCACAGTCATGCTGGAACTGCGCACAGCTCCTGGGAGTGAGTACCTACGACTAAGTTGACCGGCTGGACACTGAGACTTCCAGGAAAGTTTTTTTAACTTTTTGTGTTTTTACAGTTTTCTTCGTATTATTTTTATACGCTTGTTTAGCGTTTACACGATTAGTTTAATAACTTTACGTGCCCATTCGAGTTCGTATGCATAATTTTTTGTATTGAGGTGAGTTACTGTCACATTGTATAAGTATGCCAATGACAAAACGTTCACACTAGCAATCAGTCTGAATAGTAGAATATGTCGCGTAAACACTATATGCCTTGTATTATATACATGTAAAAATAAAAGAATGTTACCAGGAGTGAGAGTGAAGGACCCCGTCCAGGCCGTGCTCATGTACTGCATGGAGAGCTGCAACCGCTGCGGCTGTGTGACCTGCAGCGTGTACGTGTGCGTGTGCTCGCCCGCCTCGATGCGCACGCGCCAGGCTATCGCGCTGCACGACACCTGGGTATTCGTAATATTATTTGTAACTAGTGGCTCTGTGAGCAGTAGACTTCGCGATTCTGGTTTTTTTTTTTTGGGCAATATGAATTGATCAAAACATTCCATATAATTATCGAACCTGCTTACATTATTTCACAAGAATCGGTTAAGAAATGCGATCTGTAGAGGATAATAGCCGTACTGATATACGAAATCATGTTTACCCAAGCTGCAACGAAGAAACTTCGTTCGTTCGCTCAAAAAAGAGTTATCGACTTTAATCGCCTTAATTTTATACTGAGAAATACTTGTCTATTCTTTAATTTAGTCTTTGATATTATAATATACATAACTTTCCCAGTTATTTTGATTTAAAAACCAAATTACTGAATCAGTTATCAAAATATTTCGATCACATCAATCTGAAAGTATAATTATCCTTTCAAATATAAAAAAGATTCATGACGATGACAGAGATAACAAACATTAACAAAATACAACAATACTGAGAACCTCCTGATATTTTAAGTCAGTTGAAAATTAAATAGTTTATTAAAATGATTGAAAAGTGATGATGATATGAAATTACAAGCATCGGTTTTGCATCTCAAGATATGCCACACTGCTAACCCAATTTCTCCGTTACTATGCAATACCTATTTCCGAGCTACAACATACCTCTATAGCGTACGGCAATCGGTTGTAAAGTGCCAGTGGTGGCAACACTCGGACCAAGTAGTTAGGGATGGAACGGCTTACGTTATGATACTGGCATCCTGAAAACACAATTGGATTTTTCAGATACAAACAAAAATGAAATAAAACAAGTTAAAATTTAACAGATCATTACAAAAAATTGTCATGACAAATGCTCTAGCAGATAGTTATACATTTGATAATAATTATAGTCAAAAGCAATCCAATATTACCTTCAACAGCAAGAATTCTCATAGCAAAAATCTTTTTGTCTGCATCATCCTTCGCAGGACAAATCATATCTCTCGGAGTGCCCAGATCATTGGCCAGTTCCATCCACCAAATACCCTGGGTTGCTGTTTGATAACTCCTGCAGAAATGGTATTGAAATATCATTATACTATGAGAAAGATATCTAGACCGAGTGTGGATCCTTGAGGAACACCTATGATAAAATTATTTAATGATGGAAACTGGGTAGATAATATATCTACCCTGCTTTCTTGTTCCATGTTTATTCTAACAAATGCCTTCAAAATAATCAACATTAGCACTGAAAAATATTTAGGTTCAATTCAAAAGACACAAACAATAGAATGTTTTGTGGCGAATGATGTCGAAAGCTTCAAACAAATCTTTAAATAGCAAAAATTGCAGTAGGCGATGTAAATACTTCTGAGCGTTCAACTATGCCTTCAAAGGTCTTAAAGGTTTTTACTCTCTACCTAGGAATGAATTTTACTCACTCAAAATTCGACGGCAAAAGATACAGTTTGCAATGGTACGCAATATAAAGTGGCACGTTGTAAGTCTGTTGAGGCGCTATCACCGCCAATTTCATCTTGTCATCGAACGGATTCGTGAGCGAACCGATCAGATCGGCGCCGATTGCTTGCAAGTCCTTCTTGTTGTAGAATAGCTCTAGAGCGTACGATGTCTCGTTTCGGACCTAGAAATAAATAGGCGTATCTACTTCAATTTACGAAATGAAAAGGAAAGTCTATATAAAGTGTATAATTTATGGGCTAAAGTTTTTCAAGCGCCTTAATGCGTTGCTTTTTTAATAAAGCTGGTAATAATTATGTTGATAAATGATTAACTTGTTAGATTACTAAAGAAATCGCAGATAGATTTTGCGAAAACCTTATTTGGCAAAAAAAGTGAAATGAACAGAGATGGCGGATATGACCAATTCACATTTTATAGTGTATGGAAATTTTCAACTCAAATCTATTGTAGCTAAAAATACTTACTTGCAGAGGAGATCTGACGACGATTTTCGTAACGTTATACTTTGAAGTCCGTTCCACTGCGATGTAATACCGCGTCGAATTTTTGCTCGGATGTAGCACGTGCAGCTTTGACACGGTCCTTTGTGGGCACAGTATCTGAACAAATAGATCCAAATCAAAACATAGATAGATAAATTATTTACCTATCGAGAACACCACATTGGTATGTACTCACAGTGAGCTGATCCAAGTCGTGGAGGCGAACGGTGAGCGTGACGTCAGTGAGCCGCGAGTGCAGGTCGCGGGGGGCGGGCGGGGCGCGGGGGGACCACTCGCGGGGGGACGGCGGGGGCAGCGGGCCGCCAGGGAACCCGCCCTCGAAGCTATAGGGGGGCGTATAGTGAGGTGGTGAAACAAATAGAAAGAAAGAAATGTGGCATCAAAGTGTTGCGTTTTGCTGATACTAGCGAATGCAGTGTGTGACTGATTTTTAGTCGGAACCTATATGCGTCTCTTCGTAATCTTCTTTGTTATTCTCTGTTACTCTTGTAATCTTTGTTACTCTTGTTACTCTTGTAATCCTTATCAATTTGTTCCTATTGTAATTCTTACCAATCCCACTCATCGCTGATATCCGTCATTTCAGGTTTGTGCTTCTCTTCGACTTCGTCCAGCATATCTCCTGTGGATGTGTCACATCCTGCAACCGTTACGTCAATAGTTACAAATTGGTGCGTGAAACGCTTCAGAGCCTCGCTAGGCTTTGAAGTACTCGTATTTCACTCATTTCATGTCTATCAGACTTTTAAAGATTACACTGTGGGAACTGACACAAGAACTGCGTGGTCAGACACTCGAAATACCACCCATTCAATGAAAGTAAAAACCTCCATTAATGAGGCGGTAGAGGATGCCGCTTTGGCGTTAAAAACCTTTGAATAGCCTCTGAACGTCAAAAAACTCTACAAAGATACTATAGTAGGTAAAAATGTAATCTTTATTAGATATACTTTAACCTCCTTACTAATAAAATCACTGCCTAACTACTCAATAGATACTCAATATTATCTCTTGTTTTATATTTGCCTATTATAAATTGGTTAGACAGAAACAAAACACAAAATAACTTAATCCTTCGTTGCATAATATTTAATGGTGGTTTTCATTACGCTTTAAAATCCATTTCATCATAGCTACAAGTCTTCTTCTACCATTTAAAAATGTTTGTAGTTTCATTATTAGCTGTGTCACCTGGTGTGCTGGGCCGGCTAGTGTCGACATCGTAATCAGCTATAGCGATGACGCGGTCGTTCCCGGCCAGGTCCGTCTCGGCTTTGGTCTTCAAGTGTACCGTGGATCCCGGACCTGGAAAACCGGAGATTGAAATTAAAAATTATTGATTATTTTTGCGCATTTTCTGTGGGTTTTTTATGTTTGTTTCTAGTTGAATGGTAACTATAGTCACCTTGAAAAAAAACCGAGTGTGCTTTAGACCACGCCCCACGACTGAAGTTCAACTTCTTTAGTTTAGCTCCATCTATCGGCCGGTATACCTTTGTTTTTGCTCGGTTCAATGTTATTGTCACCATCTTGTAAATTGTTATTTTATTGGACATAGGTACCAACATAATTTTTAACTTTGTTATGTTGGCAATGGAGATCTAAATGAACCAACAACTTACAGCTTTGGTGACACATTCACCAGCTTACTCCCCAAGTCAAGCGTGCGTAAAGAAGTTTTACTTCAAAAAACAGTTACTATGTTGTTTGGGTTATTAACCACCACTGACACAGGGTGATTTCGTAACTTAAAATACACTAACTTGGACACCTGACGAAGTTATTTCATTTTTTATTATAGATAAATATGAATAATTAAATAAATATTTGTGGACATTTTACACAACGCCATCTAGCCCCACACTAAGCAAAGCTTGTTTAAAGGGTACCAGGTTACTGATAGAATACTTAATACTATTTAGTTTGTAAACACTTACATTTGTAATACAGTAAAACACCTAAACAGAACAACCACCGATTAATGTTAAACCCTAAACAGCACTATTTATGTGTCAAATTCAAACAAAATCGATTGATTAAAAATTGAATATTATATTCGATATCAACTCAGGCAGCTATTCATAGAAATTGTTTCTACATTTTCAAGAATTTAATTGCGCGATTGGCCCAATTCGGCCGAGTGCCACCCAGACGGTAAGAGTAGATCAAGTTACGGAGAACTGCACCGAAGCACAAAATCTATGAGAAGGAATTCCATTACCTATATCATTGATGAGGTGCAGACCGCTCTCGCCAGCCACTATAGCGGTGACGGCAGCAGTCCTGTCCGTGCAGGCGGCAGACAGCGCCAGCAGCACCCTGGCCGCTGCAGGCGTCACGGTAACGTTCAGCATGTCCCTGGCCTCCAGGAGGATGTATGTACAGAGACGTTCCGCAAAGCTTTCCGTTTCCAGGCCGGAGTCTACAGAGTCCTCGCGAACGGGGGCCTGGGAAATCAAATAAAAACTAAAATGTCAACTATAAGCCATATCGCTCGCTGAATTAACAACGGATGAGGAAGAAAGGCATGATACAGTAGATATATAAATATCTAGTGTAATTCCACTGAAAACGTTAAATTGAAAACAATCGCCTATAACCAATAAGAAAGGTACCGCATAGAGCCACACAGAATCACTAAAACCACACAAAATCACATAATTTTTTATATATCATTTTGTGTTTAAGACGAACTTCCGCGAAGCCACGCGTAGTCAATTGAATTTTTTGAGGAATAATGGTTATCGAATAGCGAGCACTGCCCGGAAGGCGCAGCTTGTCCCCACTAGGGGGCCCCACGACCGTCACGCCGCGGGGACGCAACGGGAGCTACAGGGAAGCATCTTGATGTTCAAAGTGGCGCTTTATAAGGGAAGTCTTTGCATTGTCTTTTTTTAATATTGTTGATCAAAATCAGATAGAATATGGTCAACATCGACTTCCTTTTTTTAAAGTTAGCCTTAAATTGTCAGTGGTAATTTTAGTAGCACTGCGATAGGACTATATGTATCATTGAAGGTAATAGGTATCCTACCATATACTACCTACTATATCCTACTGTATATAATAGTAATCCTACCGCATATACCTATTACCTACAAAGAAGTCTATTCCGAATCCAAGTCAGTTATTTTATGTTTCGACTTCGTAACGAACTTATATTAGTGAATTTCGAAACCGAATTTGTGGTGATAAAATTACGATTTACAAAATAAAAATGAATCGAACAGTGAAATCAAACTTCCATTTAAAAGACTAATACAAATAAAAACTATCTGTTTAATTTTCGTAAAAAATATCTTGTCAATTTCTAACCTGTAAAGTAACAGTCTTATGTTCTGTCTCCTTCTTAGTCTTGACTTTTCCGTCGGTGAAGGTGACCGCCTTCTCGTTACCTTCATCATCAGCTTCCACCTCGCTCTGTGGCGCGGAGGAATCTTCCTCGTTGCTTAACTCTTCTGCACTTGATTCACTAAGAACAGATAGATTTTGATAAATGAACGGCCCATCTTTAAGACCCTCTGAACGAAGATACCGATGTGAGCGTATAGCGAAGGTACAGAAAGTTGCATTAAATTTAAAAAAGTTGCCTTTTCTCCACTTTTTTTTAACTACAAATTTGTTTAGCATTTGACCACGCTCTCACCTGATGGGAAGTGACGAAGCGAAGTGAAGTGCCTTAGGCCTTTCTTCCTTTAATCTCCCTAAATATGCCATCGACGAAACGTTTGTGTGGACGACCAGCCTCCACTTGGTTAATGACGGTCGAGAAGAAGAAGGTCGAAAGACCTTGAAATATCAAAACTTGACGCAGACGCTGCACAAAATCGTGCGAAGTGGAAACAATAAAGAACAAGGAAGGCCGACCCCAAATAAAATGGGACTAAGTTCTTGGAAGAAGAAGATGTCTTTTATCCGTATAAAAAAATACACATCTGAAAAATAAATAGGCAAATATTTGCAGATGTTATTAAAAAACATCTATAAGTTGCGTGACCTGTCTCTAGTCCAAATATAATAATATAAATAATTTTGTATCTAATAGTATTTAACAGAATTATTATTATTATAATAGTTAGTAAAAAGACAAACGATCGTTGAAAAAAAACCATCGCATTACTCACTCACTAAACAGATGTCCGATAGCCGTAGCAAGTTTATCCATGAGTCCATATTCATGTTCCGAGTCGGATTCGTCCAAATCGATTCCTCCGAGGAACGACATGTTTCCTGCGCTCAACTCCACGTTCATCTTGCTCTCTCGACCGTTCGGGTTCCTAATGGGAGAAACCAATTTAAGCATAGGTATACTCCTAGAATTCCCTGTATCTAGGGACCCAGGAACTATGAGGATTATGGTCCCATAACACCCAGACACAGAACAAGTATTTGCGAATTGTTGTTCTGTGCACAAACACTTGTCCTGCCGCGGGAATCGAACCCACCGCATATTGGAAAAATTAAACAGGTGTTATTCGCGCACAAAAATTATCAAAACATAATTTTGACTAACCTCGACGTTTCGACCAAGTTACATTGGCCGTAGTCACGAGGGGACTATCATCAATCATCGATGTTGTATTCAATTTCGTACTTAGAAGAGAAGAATGCGAACCGGTCAAGGTGAACAAACGGAAATAGACATTGAGGTAGTTAATTGCCGTTATCGTGAAAGGACGAAAAGCTAGCGAGGTAGAAGACGATACTTTCTCAAAGTAAAAGGATGGAAAGGAAATTCAATTTATTTTCTAAAATGCGACATTAAAAATCGTTTCATTTTTATGAGGTAAAACACTTGCACTGAATGATGTCATCAATGGGAAAGGATAGAAAAGACCGGTAAATGAAAGAAGAGTAAAAGGGTAGAACAAACGGGTGAATTGAAAAATATATAGTTATTGTGAAAAAAAGGTGAAAATACGTTATGAAAAGATAGAAATACCCTGATGATTTCATCGTGATAGATGAAAAGAGCAGGCGAAATGAAAGATGCTTACGTCAAGGTGTAGGGAAGAAAGAACCTTCCACCGAAATAAAATAAGCAGTTGAGGCAGAATAAACTTTTGAATAGAGAAGAGACGCGGCATCTTAAAGTTACCTGATAAAAGTCATCTCGTTGTCAGTATCGCATTCGTCGGCGGAGGTCTCCGATTCAAACTCGCTCCTCTTCTTGGGTTTCTTGGCGCGGTCCGATAAGACGGACGTATCGCACTCCGTCTCCGGCTGGGAGCCGCCCTCGGGCCGGCTCGACATCGGGTACGCTTTGGCCTGGGAACCAATCAATGAAAAGGAAAACTCCAACAATCACCTGAATATATTTTCACACTTTGCTTGTTCTTTTTTATTGAGGGAATTTGGGATTCACATGAATTGTCTGTAGATACTATATTGAAATTAATAATAATAATAATAACCAACGATACTTTGACCTGGACTCGAACTAGGATTCCTTATATCTAGGAACCCAGGACATACGATGATCATGGTCCCTCAACACCCAGACTCAGATCAAGTACTAAACCTTTTTTTCTGTGGACAAAATAATTGTCCTGTTGTGGGAATCGAACTCGCCACCTACGGGTTATGAGCCAACCTGTTCAACCACCGCACCACAGAGGTTTTCAAGGGGAAGGAAGTTCTTTTCTTGGGTTCCTAATTTTCTACTCGGACCAAAAATATATTTATAAAAATAAGAATAATAAAACTCAAAGTCTTGACTGACTTATATATCAACGCGCAACCTAAACCGCTGGTCCTAGAGACTTGAAATTTGGAAAGTGTGTTCTTTGTGAAGTGTAGGTATCTTTTTTATTTGTTGCTGGGTCCTTAGACTCAGGGAATCCTAATTAGAGTCCAAAATCTATGTATGTGATCGTTGGACGTTATTATTATTACTAGTTTTTGCCCGCGGCTTCGCACGCTTAGCCTATAGGAAACGAAGAAGAAATTTTGTCATAGATAATTCAACCACCCATTTTACCCTCTTAGGGATGGAATTTCGAAAAACCCTTTCTGAATGGACACTACACTACACTTTACAAAGAACACACCCTCCAAATTTCAAGTCTCTAGGATCAGCGGTTTAAGCTGTGCGTTTATATATAAGTCAATCAGGACTTAGAATTTTATATGTATAGATAGATTACGACGTTCTTTTGTAATTTTTGTGTTAATTTTTTTGTTCTGTTGCAAAATAAACTTTCTTTCTAAATGTTTTGTGCAGTGAATCTAAATATATATAACTCAAAGGTGACTGAAGGTAACTGACATAGTGTGCGTGATCTATCAACGCACAGCCCAAACCACTGGACGGATCGGGCTGAAATTTGGCATGCAGGTAGATGTTACGACGTAGGCATCCGCTAAGAAAGGATTTTTCGAAATTCCATCCTTAAGAGGGTGAAATGGGTGGTTGAATTATTTTCCCATAAGCCACGCCGCGGGTGAAGCTCGTACCATATGTAATTCAGTCTTCAGTGGTGAAACGTACCTGAAACACCGTGGCGGTGATCTCCCACGGGCGGTAGATGTTCTCCCGGAGCACGACGGGCTCCACGAGCGGCTCCCACGCGTCCACCCGCTCGTTGTAGCACGACGCCTGAACAGATACCGATGCTGTTCCGTGCAGCCGGCTAGACCAGTCGTACAGGCTCACTTCGCCGGTTGACTGAAAATACATAAATAATTTTTTTTTTTTTTCAAAATATGTTATTTCTACAAAATATACGTTGACGTCGGGTGGCTATTGCCACCTAGCTATTTTTTTAATTTTATTTAGTTGTTTATATTTATTTAGTTGTTTATGTCCACACTCCATATTTAATGACTTTTCTAATAATAATTTTAGCCGTACTATGGATCTCGAGTCTGCAGAAAAGAATTATTATTATTATACATCTATAAAAAAAAACGTGTGTGCTTTTAGATCACAAGAGTGAAGTAAAATTGACGAGCGAGATATAGTGGAGGCTTGCCGGGTGGGCCCTGAGCGCATAGGTCAGGACGGCAAGCAGCGGCCGCGTCCTATCGTGCTGCGTGTGTCTCGGCGCGCTGTCCACGAGCAAGTGCTGAAGTGCGCGCGCGCTCGCCGCAACGTCACGACTGGCGACCTCGGGCTGGACGGCACTCCGCGACCGGTCTATATTAACGAGCGGCTGACTAAAGAAAACCGACTAATCTTTAATAAAGCTCGCTTGCTGTGTAAGCAATATAACTGGAAGTACGCGTGGACTCGTGAGGGAAGAGTACTTGTCAGACAAGCGGATGGAAAAACTGCATTTCGTGTACGCAATGAGAATGATTTGGACAGGATTTTTAAGCATGACACATCTGGTTCTAGCAATAAGTAAATATAATATGGGGCTACAAATTTTTATTTTCATGGTTTTGAACACATTAACTTTTTTAAAGGAAAAATATATGTCGCATCATTTAGATAATTGTTATTTTTGTAATTGTATTTATAGGAAACTTGTTTATATGTACATTTTCAGCAAATCGTTTGTAAGTTATAAACAGATTCGCTGGTTGTATAATCATATTTTAATCTTAATTAATTATTCGGTAATTTTATCATGGTCTGGGTTACATTCACTCACACTTACACACCTTATTTACATTTTTCAAAGACACTCTTACACACAGACAGAATGCGGGAAAATTTTGGACATGCAGTTATTATTAATGTCTATCAATGGTTATTAAAAATGTAATAAAAACCCGTTTGAAGCTCGGTCTTCTTAATGTTAGGTCACTAAATACTGGCAGGGATGAGTTGGAAGCTTCTATAGTGACTCACAAACCGGATATATTAGCATTAAACGAAACATGGATTCAAGGAGGGCAAGAAATGGTTGCACCGGTTCTGCCTGGGTATGTTTTAAAGCACCGAGCTCGTAAAACAAACAAGAGAGGTGGAGGAGTTGGTTTTTATATTAAGAAAGGTTTAAGGGCACGAGTGCGTGCACACCCAAACTCACAGCTGGAGCAGCTGTGGCTTGAGCTCACACTACCTGGTGCCCGCATGGCTGTTGGAACTGCGTACAGACCCGAAAGCGTCAAATTGAATACGGCATTAGACGCCCTCAACGAGTCATTTAGTGTATTTGCGAATTGTGATTATGTTTGTCTTTTATCAGACTTTAATTTTAATTTACTTGAGCCCCATAATCCAAAATCTAAAGAACTGTTAACCTTTCTGAGTCAGTTAAGTCTTGAAAATGTTGTCCAGGAACCAACTAGAAAAACAGAAGAATCTCAAAGCTTAATAGATCTAATAATAACTAATATCCCCGATAAATGCAAAAAAGTTACTATTGTACATAATATATGCTTGAGTGATCATGCCCTTGTACTAAGTGAGTTTGACATAAAAAAAACCCAAACCGAGTGCTCGATTCATAGAAAACCGCTCTTTTAGAAATATTGACGAAAATTCTTTTAACAGTGACCTTCAATTAACTCTATGGAATAATATTATCTTAATGGAAGAGCCTCAATTGATGATCGAAAAATTTAACGAAAATATGATAAATCTTTTTAACAGGCATGCTCCACTTAAGCGAAAGAGAATAATAGAATCACCCAAACCATGGATAACAGATATGATAAAGTTTATGATGTCATTAAGAAATAAAGCGCTAGTAAATGCTCATACTAAAAAAACAGATACCTCGAAAGAATATTATAAAAGCCTCAAAAATTTAGTCATAGGTGCATTAGAAAGAGAGAAAAAAGCTTTTTTCACACATTACATAAATAAAAATATAAATCAACCCAAAAAAATGTGGAAATACATCAAAAATATAAAAACCATTAACAAAGATCCCATAATTATTCCAGAAAACTTGAATGACCCAAATTTAATTAACAATCACTTTTTAACTATTCCTGGCGACGGAAGTATAGACATTGAGACTCTTCAGTTTTTTAAAACAAACAAAGCTACTAATAGTATATTTGTATTAAATCCCGTGTCCATGGGAGCAATAGGTAAAGTCATTCTTCATATTAGTACTAACGCATCAGGGCACGATCAAATCAATGCAGACATGGTAAAGCTTACTCTTTCTGAGACCTTACCAGCCATCACAGCAATCATAAACCGCTCGATTGAACAAAATATCTTTCCTGCATCATGGAAACGAGCATTGGTCAAGCCGATACCAAAGTCACAATCGGTAGAGCAGCTTAAGGATCTGAGACCAATTAGTATACTTCCTGTTCTATCAAAGGTCTTAGAGAAAGTAGTGTTTAATCAATTGGAAAAATATGTCAATTCAGAAAATATAATTCCTTCGTTTCAATCAGGTTTTAGAAAGGGACATGGTACAGAGACTGCCCTTTTACATGTAACCGATGACGTTATAACATCGTCAGACTCGGGGCTATGTAGTGCTCTAATATTATTGGACTTCTCTCGTGCATTTGATTGTTTGAATCCGGCTATGTTAATTGCAAAGCTTTCATACTACGGTGTCTCAGAAAGTGCATGTAAGTGGTTCGAATCATATCTGTTCAACAGAGAGCAGTATGTAGAAACAGAGTCCCATGACGGCATTAAGATACAGTCTGAATTGGGCAGATTAACTCGTGGGGTGCCGCAAGGTTCGATATTGAGTCCAATTTTATTTTCAATATTTACAGCTGATTTACCAAAGTATATAAAAAATTGCAAGTATCATTTATATGCAGATGACTCTCAAATTTATCATTCATTTTCTGCTAATGATACTTTGAAGGCCATGGATTTAATAAATAATGATTTAAATGAAATTTACAAATGGGCTGCACGTAATTCATTAATACTGAATCCTTCTAAATCTAAAATGCTGCTTTTAGGTACTAAAACTCAAATTGCTAATGTGGAACGTCATAACCCTAGAGTATCCATCAATGGAGTGGATATACCGATCGAGTCTGAAGCCAGAAACCTTGGCCTTATATTTGACAATGAAATGAGATTTGTAAAACACGTTAATGAAAAAATCAAAACTGCTTTTTATAAACTGAAGGTTCTATATAATATAAGGAAACATATTTCACAAGAGGTAAGGGTGTTGTTGTGTGACCTTCTGGTGTTGTCGCCATTCAATTACTGTAGCGCAGTCTATGGGCCAAGACTTTACGCAAAAACAGAAGCTGCAATCCAAAGGGTACAAAATGCGTGTGCAAGATTCTGTTTTTATATACCCAGACGAGATCATATTACTCCTTACCTCGTTAAGAACAATATATTAAATATGAAGGCTAGGCGAGAACTTCATCTGGCCTGCACGACTCAAAGAGTATTATGGAACAAAAAACCAGATTACCTTTTTGATAAGCTAACCTGGAATAAGGATATTCACGCTGTTAACACTCGCTCTAAATTCCTGAACCAGTTATACATCCCCAAACACAAGACCGCAGGATTTAAAGGTTGCTTCAAATACAGTGCCTCCAAAATTTGGAATAATATTCCGCCTCCTAGCAGGAAGAGAATGAGTCCCAGTGCATTTAAAATTCGATACAAAAATTTGCTTTTGGAGCACTACAAAAATCTGTTTGAAACAACCTTTAGATTCAAATAAATTATATTCATAGCATTCTCCACACATATACCTACGAATCATTCACAAAAGGCACTCTTTAACACACACACACACACACACACACACACACACACACACACACACACACACACATGCACACATACACAAACACTCACATATACACAAGCATACACACACACACACACACACACTAGCACACATACTTCCTCACGCAACCTATTATTGGTACATCACACCACCAGTCCATATGAGCATTGGAATGGAACTCGATAGCGTTTTTTTTTTTTCTTTACATTAACATCTATCTATAATATTAACTTACTATTCTTAAATTATAATTAGAAAAATACTGCCCGATTGTTAATTTTGAGAAATTTTACTGTTCTTTTACTCAATTTTTATTGCTTTTTTTTGCTTTATTGTCCCTAATTTAGTTTATTTTATTTTTTGTAAGCTGTAATATAATATAATAAAACAAGTGACCCAAGTTATGACCCGCGCACACTCGCTAAAACTCGGCTAAGACCTTTGTTCGAGAACTGGGTTATGCTGAAAACCAGCCCTGCGTAGAACATTTCTACGCAGCATAGTGCTGAGCATACTCCTGTTGCCAATTAATTATATTATGTTAGATGTAATATTATTTGTGTGTACCCAGTTTGTTTTACTTTTTTTTTTGGCAATAAACAATTTTTTTTTTTTTTTTTTATTTATTTAAAACTTCTTTAGCTTCATCTGTCGGCCGCTATAACTTTGCTTTTCCTTTGTTTAATGTTAATGCCATCTCCAACGTCTCTCTCTATCTCTCTCTGTCTTGTGACAGAGAGAGATAGAGAGAGACGTTTCGATTATTACTGTAGGGAACAATCCCTACAGTAATAATCGAAACGTAACTCTATCTCTCTTTCTATCTTCATTAACTTATATCTCCCTCTCAATTTCCGTTCGCCTCGTCACGCATTCACCAGCTTACTCCCAAAGTCAAGCATGCGCAAAGAAGATTTACATTTATACTTCATTTTGAACGTGCTAAAGGTACGCATTTTCACCTTTATCGAGTCTTTGTTAGCGCTCAGAGCGATGCTGGACTATCCGTTTTTAACCAGCAATGTTTGCCGTGGACATTACCTAGTTTGATATGTGATACCATAAGGCACTCTTAACTGAGACCAACCGTGTTTTTGAAGGCATATCGTAAAATAACAGTTGTTAAGAGTGTTAAACAAACACACAGACGAACATAGTACCTCCTTCTTTTTGGAAGTCGGTTAAAAAGGGAGTTAAACCGACTTCAGTCGCCTATCGTCGTCGTATAGTCGTCGCTTTTTTATTTCTCAGACGACATCTTCTATTTTCTATGGGACCAATAGGAAAGCATATCATTTAAAGCAAAAATTTTTTTTATCGGTTTGTAACTGGGGTAACAAGCATAAAAAACTATCGAATTAAGAACCTGCTCCTTATTTCGAAGTCATTTGAAAATGCAGAAGCCTTAAAGCGCTTAAAAAATCTGCCACAAACTTTAACCATTTACTTGCATGAGAAAATAAGGAATATTCAACTACAAAGCCAAGCCAAAAAAAGCAAAAGTCAAGCACTGAAAACTTTTTCACTCACCTTCAGCATCAAAACCGGCACTCTAGTAGTCTGCTCGATCTCAAACACCACCCGCACACTGGGCACCGCCATCACAAACGTCTCCGTCGGTCTCACTACCGGGTACTTCGGAGGCACATAGCTATCCTCGGGGATGATGGCCACTGTTGGAGTCAGCTTCTTTGGAGACCACAGGTCTTCTTCGTGTCTTTCCGGACGAGGGTAGTGGTTGTTGAAGTGGAAGGGCTCTCGGTCTTCTGGCACGGTCAGCTCGGATGATATCTCGTCGATTATATCTGGAAATTATCAATAATAATGTAATACTACTCTCTCACTTACTCACTAATACTACTAACTCACGCTACTTAAAAAACGGTACTCCGAAAAATATAGTTTTCTACATTCCCACCACTTGTCAAAACTGTAGTGACAATACATATGAAATAACAATAAAAATGTTATCTCTTCACCAAATTTTGCTTTAATGGCGCAAGATATCTTTGATTTAACTTCTATGAATATTATTGCTATTTTAAAATCGTTGACATAACTTTAAAAAATTCAATCAGCAGATCAAACAAGGTTTTGAAACTAACCATCTAGCTTTTTCTTAGGAGTCCTAATTAATTCAGCCTTTTCCAAGATTTATATTGTGATTTTAACCAGTTGTAACTTACCAACAACAGTGTGTATAGTGGTAGCTGCGATGTGCATTTCAATATCCGACACGGACATCTTCACTCGGATACCTTCTTCTACATTCTTGAATGACTTGGAGAACTCCAGGTCACATGGCTTCAGCACCAGTTGAGGTGGGAGGTTCTTCAGTTTAGACTGCAGCTTTGACATCACCTACGACCACACACAGGTACAAAACACACACGCACACATTAACAGCTTGAAGACATCCACTACTAAACATTTTTGGACGATTATCATTGGCGGGTTGGTGCAGGAGATTAAAATAAAGACCGAAGAGAATGCTGCTGCCCATACTTTGGACATTCCAAAACACCATACAAAAATAAACAAAGAACAAGCAAAAAAAAAAAACTAAAGAAAAAATCTGCACAGGTTGGTGTCTTCAAGGCGAACGTGCTACATCGTCGAACACATTGTCAATTAATATCAAGCAAAATTTAATAAAACGGAAGCCTATGTAGTAAGAAATCGACAGATATGGAATTGACGTTCTTGCCTAACTCTCTTTCTCATTCTCCCACTCAAATACTACTAATCACTAATACATGACAAAGATATGTATTGGTTATTTTGCGTCTTGGTGATTCTACGTCATTTCTCTTGGTGTCTTGATATTATGTGCTAAAACTTTTATATATAATATTTGAATTTCACCTGCAAGCCAGCCAGCGAGACGACCAAACTCTCGCTATTAGAGTGGTAAGAGTAGTCCACAAGTAGCTCAGCCCTCAGCAACAGCGCGTGCCCATCTGTCTTCGTCAGGTCCGTGAAGAACATCACTTCAGGCTGACGGAACTGAATGGAGATCGACAGGCCTGGGGGCTCCTCCGAGAATGATACGGCTGATGGATTAAACAAGGAAATATTTTTCAGAATTATCATTATCACCATAAGCTTGCGTTAGTCTACTGCTGCACAAATGCATCTCCCAAAGTACGCCATTATAATAACAATAATAATAATATCGCCCAACGATCACAGGACACGTAGTTTCTGGGTCCCTAGACACAGGGAATCCAAGTTAGGGTCCAGGATCTATGTATAGATCCTGGACCCTAACTAGGATTCCCTGTGTTCCCTATACGCTATGAAAAAAAACGATTTTCTTAAGATAATTTATTATAGTTGGGAAACCATGCTTTCAAAAGGCTAAGAAACCATGTATATTGAAAAGGACAACTAGTATTTTTTACTAAAATTGTAGCAAATCCGATAAAAGGTAGTGAATCAGAGAGATACCTGTAGAAAAGTACCCGCTAGTAGAATCACTAGAGCTGGGGAAGCGAGCGGCGCGGTTGTTGTTCCCGGGCTGCTTGGAGGCCGGCAGGTCGCCCACGTAGCCGTGGTTCACCACGCCGCCGTCCATGGTCTTTTCTCCTGGGAGAGTAAGGAAAAATATCAGAAGTAGTACGAGCTGCGAACATGGAAAAACTTTCAAATCGGAACGCTTATTCCTGTCTGTATAGATTGATAGCTCCTAAGTTCGCATTTATAAGACTTACCCAAATGCGATACAGTAGGAACATCATAGAGGGATAAAAGCGAACTTTTGAGCTGTTGAACTTTACGCAGGCGAGCATTAGAGACGCGAATGGCGATTCATAGCCATCTACTTGTTTATATGAATGTGAATAAATGTATTTTCTTTCTTTCTTGTTTTTCCAGAGCGTTTCAATTCAAAAACGGTTTAAGCCACCCTAGAATCACATCCAGTAGGGACTTCGCCAGCTGCAACAGGAAGGATGGTGCGAGGTTGAGCCTACAGACGGGGCGCCTCACCCGGCATGGCGTCCAACAGCGACCTGGCCAGCTGCAGCAGGAAGGGCAGCGCGAGGTTGAGGCGCGTGCGGTCGACGCGGACGTCGAGCTGCCGCGCGCGCGCCGCCGTCACGCGCAGCGCGCAGTCCGCGAGCGGCGGCCGCCGCACCGAGATGCCCGCGGCCGCGCGCCTCGACCCGCCTTGCGACTGGAAGATTCTGGAACATTCCGCGTGCTAGCTGCATACGGCCCGATGGCTGAGCGTGGTGATTATGGCACACCGCTACGATAAGCGTCCAAAGTACCGTTTTATGGAAGCCTATGTTCAGCAGTGAACGTCTTCTAACGGCCCTCCGGCAGTGTTTCCGGTAGCACATGACATCTGTGGCACTGGAGGTGTCACTGTGCGTTGCTAACAGGCAGTTGGAGATGCACGCTCATTGGTATGTAATTGTCTATGGTCTAGTCATTCTGATATTTACGAGTGGAAGCGCACACGAGCAGCTAATCTTAGTAGACAACTTCCTCGCTCGAGAACCTAAATAATCAAAATCAAATCAAACGTCATCGATAAATGTAAATTTTTATTCGCAAGTCTTTGGGTAAATGACAGTTTGTATCCAGTGACCAAGATAAATGAACAGTTTGGTTTCTCATTCCGAAATGTGTTGGCAATTTGTTAAAGATTATGCTTGAGAGATGGTTAGTTCCATGTTGCCGACTGAACTTCAGCTTCATGCTACCATCAGAACTGGTACCACTCTCCAGCTGTAGCCCTGGCAAAATCATCGTTCTTGTAGGTAGATGTAGGTCAAGTGTAAGAATAATGTACATAATGTGAAGGTAGGAGAAAATAAATCAGTTTATGCATGGCACTCGGTGGTCTCAATTCGCTCCCTCGTCCCTCATAGTTTTACAGTTCTTACCTCTTGATAACAACACTAGGATCTGGTCTAATATCCTCCACTAGTAGGCTCTGCAGACTGGCCTTCAGCTCCATGCTGCCATCGGAACTGGTGTCGAGCTGTACTGAGGTCTCTCCAGCTGTGACCTTGGCGAGGCCGTGGTTCAAATCACGGACGGGAGAGCTCAGAACCTCATCCATATCGGAGAAGAGTTTGAGCTCGATACCTTCGAGGGTGAACCTAGGAATATACAGTTCTTTATTTATGTTGAACTGGAGGAACTTCGCCGTTTTACTCGCCATTTACAGGAACCATGAATTTTCTAGGATAAAAAGTATCTCTGCAGAAAAAGCAAGCAGCATTCCAAAACCGGTTTTGACGCGAGTGCTACACAAACAAACTAATTAACATACAATATTTCACATTTATACAGAATGCTAACATGAACGTTTTTTTTTTTCTGTATAAAATAGGCAGGTACTCAATGGTTTCGTTTTGTATCCATTAAACATTTTTTGCCCTATTTTACCTGACTGATGCTTCCTTCCTAATAGGCTCCCCTTGCGCGAAGAATGCTTGTAGCTTCTTCACTGACACGTCCGTTTGTGGCACCTCTACTGGAGAACTGGGCACTATGCTCCCTGCAGGAAAACTTAACTGTCAATGTAAATCACAACATTAATAATAAAACTAGATCACATAGATTGCGACGTGAGCTAATTTATTAAGCTCCTAGTATGTATGCATTCGGACTTGCATCGCAACATTTAATTAATAAAAGTAACATGAGTATGAACTGTAAGTATTACCCTATTAGTATAAACTCACACTTTCCACGATGTAGATACCTCTATAAACTTCTTTTTCACTCATCATCGCCGGAACCAAGAACACTTTCAGAGCTAGCTAGCTATTTTCAGCCAGCCGAACTAAAAGCTCTGAAAGTCATATATAGACAAAGCAACCTTGCCAGTGCTTTCACTCTACCTATCATCATGTCAAAAGTGAAAGTCATGAATCTTTCATCTCACCTATATAATGTCCCTCGCTCAAATTGTCGCACCACACAGCTAGCACTGTCGCCAGGTCTTTCTGCCCAATGTTTAGTAAAACCACATCCATGGTGACGTCAGCGGAACACGCCAGAAGGTCGCGGTATGCGCTGATGCCGCACAGCTGCTGATAGCAGACTGCGCGCTTCAGGTCGCATCGGATGCAGATGGGTTCCAGAATCGGTTCCTGGTGAGAAGAATTTGATGGTTTTATATATGTGACTGGCCCGATAGCTCAGTTGGTAGTAGCCCTGCCTTCTGAACTGTGGGTCGTGGGTTCGATTCCCACTCAGGACAAACATTTGTGTGATGAACATAGGTGTTTGTTCTGTGTCTGGGTGTCATATTGTATTCTATGTATGTATTTACAAACAAAAAAGTATCTAAGTATTGTATCAGTTATCTGGTTCCCATAGCACAAGCTTTGCTTAGTTTGGGGCTAGATGGCGTTGTGTGAGATGTCCACACATATTATTATTATTTATAAATAATATATATTTTTTTCTAAAAAAAAAAAATATTGTATAAAAAAAAAAAAAAAAAAAAAATATGTGTCAGTTCAAAATATTTAAGATTATTTAAAAACTGAGAGTTTTAAAATCCTATTATTTTAACAGGCGGTGGGCATTTCACACACAAAAGTGAGCAAACTATACCGTATGTGAGAACCAGTTAACTTATGCAGGGGTTTATCTTATAATCTTTGATTATAGAAACAAATCCGTAAAAAATAAGGTTTTGATGAATACAATAGTTAATATTTTTTCATGTTATAAAAGTTACTTCACTCAAAGTTTTACTTTCCTCTAAACATATCACCTACCTGAACTTCCAGTGTCCCAGCGAGCGTCATCACCGCCCGGCAGAAGGTGATGTTTTCCAACTTGATCAGGATATTGTCTATCACCGGGTTCTGGATCGGGCTCGATACTTCTTGGTTGGGGTTCAGTTGCTTGAAGAAGTTCTCAATTAAGAGATCACCTGGATGCATTATTATTAAGTGGAGTAAGCTGACATCTTCTCAAAACTGATTTGTAAAGAGGACCTACTCCAAAAGGAAGCTCTACTCAATATTCAGTTATTTCATTAGGTTTAAAAGATTGGTGAACTCTTCTGCGAAAGCCAGAAAAAAGATTGATTAAAATTTAATCAATAACTATGTTCTGTTTATTCTATACAGCCAACAACATAATTAGTTGAATATTTGATGTTGAAGTCGCAAACGCATTACATGAGAATGGCTTTGAGGTGAAATTGCCTATTTTTTTATTTTAAAATTTTCCTAATTGTCCGAATTAGTCATTGAAAATCATTTAAATAAACATTGTTTATCAAGAGAAGTATCACTTACCCATATTAAGGACTAACAAATTCGGTGAAGACGGCTTTTGTGGCAGCAAAAGTACAGGGGCATGGATCTACAAAAAAATACGGAAACAATCAGAATACCTATTCATATAATAATTATCTGGCGAAATCTCTTTTACTATATAATATTACTGAACTAACATATATTGCAGGGGTTATACGGGCAAAATTAAGACAGAATTTTTATTTCATTGTGTCTCACGAAGATTCACTTCCGACCAAATGGTGGGACAGAGAGAGCTGAAGTCTTTACATTTGTCCATAGAACAATCTTACTCTATGGTTTCTTCAGAACATCTTCTTTATGTTACCTCTATAACCAAGTTGAGTCGTGTACTCCAAACCCGGATTCCTTGCGCGTGCTTCTCAGCAGCCCTCTCCGCCGCCATCGCCGCTTCTGAAGCCATGGAGCTCGGGATCAATGGCTCCAAGAAATGCTGGAAGTAATCACAACTTCCATACTACATTTTGCACCTTAAAATAGAAAGTTAAAGAGAAGGCTTCAAAGTGCCAGATGAAGGAGGTATCCAATCACATTTTAATACAGACAAAGCAGATTCAATAATGCCTAGGTCCATTTATAGAATACTCTACACCTTCACCTACAGGTACAGATACTATATTAGTAACTCTGGTTTCTACTGAGAAACCAGGGTAACTAACTATACATGAAATGTCATGTATGGTGCAATATCAGATGAATGACTTTATTCATAAGACTTTTTGTCTTAGTCTTGTGAAATAAATCATATATAATCAGTTTGGCTCTCCACTATCCAGTTCGAAAAACACCCAAAAGTAAATCTCTTTCAGTTGTTTTAATTTGGAGGAGTGAGTCTGCAATACTTAACACTTTCTATTATCCTCGAATTCTCCTTGTCCACAAGATGCATAGTTTTGCTGGTACGGCTAATACTACTGAGCTAATCTATTGTCTACACACGAGGAAGTTAATAGAAGTTATCTGGAGCTGATGCAGTATTGAACAGAACATGTGATTTATTTCGGCATAAAACCCCTGTTCTATGTGTGCGTTCGTAATACTCTAGTGTAGTGTAAGAAGTGTAACATCTTGTCAGTTAGTACAGTCACCTGCAGCTGGTGCAGTATAGAACAGAACACGACCACGTGCACCCTCCCGACGTACAGGCGGAGCTCCCCGTGGGCCTTCATGTTGTGCTCTCCGCCGTACACCCGCGGGGCCGCGCGGACGTATTTCAGCTCGAGGACCTTGTCTTCGTCAGGCCAGATCAGCTGGAACCAATCATTCATAATGAATTATTAATAAAAAAAAGAAAAAAGAAGCCTCATTTATTCCAGTAACAAAAACCTAATAGATACAGTACATTTAATTTAATATTTCATTTATAATTTTTTTATATATAATATATTTTTATTTATACATACTACTTGCTATCAATAATTCTTTTAATTTATTTTTTTAGATAATTAAATATAATAAGTTGTTTTTGTTCGTTACTTATGTTGATTCGTTACTTGCTACGTCGACCGCTCTTCGGGTAAAGGCCTCCTCCAGGGTATTCCATGTTCCTCTATCCTGAGCGGTATTGGACCAGCTCATACCTGCGATGGACTCTAGCTCGACCTTCCACCTCGCCTTCGGTCTGCCTCTGCGTCTGTAGCCGTGAGGACCCTTCCAAAGCGTCACAGTCTTCGTCCACCTATTGTCGGAGTAGCGAGCTACATGTCCAGCCCATAATGAATTATTACGTACTAGTTAATCGTCGCCAGCCCAAAATAATCCCGCTGTTGGGACACGGGCCTTCTCTGAAATGGCTACGAACTTGCACCTTAAAGCGTTGACTACTGACCTTAGGGTAGAGCGTGGCTTCAGACAGCTCATCCAGCTGCATAGAGCTGAGGAACAGCTTGAAGATGCAGCGATCATTGGCGCGGAACACGCAATCACTCTCCAACGCTCCGAGACGGAGCTCCAGGGTCGACCACTCTGAGTGGCACAGCTTTATGGAGACGGAAGATACCCTGAGACAAAATTATCAAGCATTCTTTGACTGTCTGGAATCGCACGCGGCTTTCTTGATTCCAGACAGTCGCCCTGACAGATGCATTAGTGATTTAATAAAATAAATACTAGCAAAGTTTTAACGTCTAATGTATTAGAAGATTGCAAGCATGTTGCATTTTTTTCAAAATGAACATGTTTAATATTATTTCCAAAGGAATAGACAAAACCAAAACGTTTTTATTTAGACAAAATTTAAAATACTTCAAAAGACAAGTGTAATGCTGAAGAAAACTGAACATTACTAATCAGCATACCTCACAGAATAGCTGAATTTGGTGGCTCCCGAGGGAACGGGAGGATCTGCCTCCGGCTTCATCAGGTACTCCCATAAAGACATCGTCTTCGGTACCACGACGTTCTTGAAATTTATCGAATGCCGGCTTTGGATTCTGGAAGAATACACTATCGTATGTCACATGTTAAGCTTACTTAAGTGCTGATTGGGCTTTTACACTTAACAGTTAAATAGAGTTACTGGAATAACTTATTAGGAACGCATAAATTCAATTGTTTGCAGTTGAGCGTGGCGGGTTCTCAGTATCGCTTGTTCATAAAGTCCATACCTACTGCGACAGTGGCATACTGTTTCCACTTACAGGGATAGACTAGATTGGCCCAGTTTCCAAATATATTTTTACTTCTTCGAGTTTTATTGCTCACTAATCACTCATTCACTAATCGATTTTTGTGTTATAATACTCTGTACAGCTACGTTGTCTTTATCCGACTTACTAGAGTCACTGCGGGGTTCACTTGCAACGGGTTTTACTTGTACCCATTTCCCACGAGAACTCTTCATTTTGCAGAATAAAAAGTATCCTATAGTATACCCGGTAACGTAAAAAAATGGTGTGATATTTTTAATTCAAATGGGTACAGTCATTTTGAAGTGAAACTTTCACAAACAAACAGATCACGTTTCATCAGAGATTATTGCTAACAATAATGATAATGCTCATCTTCCTGCCACTTAAATCACGAGTTCGAAGTACTACCATAGAACTATACGAATAAAAACGTTTAAACAGTTGTATGATGATCTAACAACCGATACGGAAGAATGGTTCACGAGTAGCGATTACGAACCGGAAGACATAACTTAGTCCCGCTCTAGGTGGACCGACTGGTCAGAACCGCGGGGAGTCGTTGGATACAAAAGGCAAACAACCGTTCAAAGTGGCGTTCCATGGCAGAGGCCTATGTCCCGGTGCCGCGTATGTACCCACTTGGCGTGTATGTACTGCAGGTACTTGAGCAGCGTGTGCAGCGCGGGCGCGTGCAGCAGCAGCGCCAGCGGGCCCGCGTCCGCCACCAGCGCCTGCTCCACGCTGTGGAAGTGCGACCGGAACTCCGGGCAGCTCGCGCGCACCTACCGCACGCCACTACATGTTGCAATACCAATTTGTTGTTGCCAGCACTGTGCTGAGTTGGGACCGATTCGTGCCAACTGGCGATCACGTTGTATTTAGTATTTATGTTTTTATCTAATTCGTACCTTTTGCCATGAATAAACATCTTTCTTTCATATGTAGCCATTCAACCAATGTTACTTCTTGACAAACACGCCCCACCATAAACCACGTCATCGCTTAACATCAGGCGAGACAGTAGTCAAATGCTTTACTTATAACAAAAAAAGGAATTGATTTCTATGGAAGTTTAAGTATTTTCAATGTACACTGACTAAAGAATCAATGAAAGCTAGAACGACGGTTATGTTTTTCAAGATGTTGAAGACGTTATAATACTTATATTATTTTATAATCTGTGGCTTGGATATTCACTTACTCACACTTGGTAACTAACTACCTAACAAATTTATCAGTGGTGTTTTAAGCACCTCGACATTGTAACAAATCAACGTTCTGACATTTGAACTTATTGAACAGTCTTTTCAGCATTTGGACATTGTTACGAATTTGAACATTTGATCCAACCTATGATTACCATGTAGGTAATCATACATGGAGGTTGGGTCCTATGATTACCTACATGGTAATCATAGGACCCAACATCTCAAGGAGCAGTTTCGGGAGCTATAGTCATGGGAAATTTCATAAAAACCCGTCCGGTAGTTTCAGCCTCAATATGTTTTGATATACAATTAAAAGACGGACAACAAAACTGCTTTGAACACTATGTAAATAAATAAATGTTTATGACGGCGGCTACGTCCAGTTATAAACTCTATGCGCAACGGGCAGTACCGTAATTTACCCTGTGGTGGCATTTAAATTTATTACAGTGGCAACACCGGCAACTGTCGTCGCTGCCCCACCCATCTGGCTATATAAAGGGATCGATTGGTGCGCTACGGATCATTCTTGTTCCAGACACGGCGCGGTGCGGACATGCTGAAGGCCTATAGTTATATAGGTTGCAACCTACCTACCCACAACACGTTCCTGCCGATATCAGAAGTGGGATTGCCCATTTTCGCATCACTCTTCAAGCAACGTCGAAAATATGATGACGTGACGGCGGGTGACACTAATATCAAATTTGATTGCAGGGTTAACCCGGACCAATGAAAAAAAAATGGAAAAAAAGTAGTGATTCGTTTTTTCGAGAAAAAAAGAGAATGTAAAATTGATGACAAGAAAAATGTGTCTGAATGCTAAAGCGATAATCTATCCGGACTAGCACTAATGGTCCATAAAAAAAATGTTGGTTGCTAAAGGGATATCTATCCGGTCTAGCACTAATTGGTCCATTAAAAAAATGTAGGAATGATGATTTTTGGTTGCTAAAGGGATATCTATCTGGTTAGCATTATTCGGTCCATTTTTTATAAATGAAGGTATACTAATGGTCCTGAAGGGTTAACCCTGACGATGACTGGAAGGTTAAAATACTTTTGACTAATCAAATTGAAAACTGATCTTTTGACTTTGACTCCAAGTTTAACTCAATTTAATTGTCAGGATGAACGAGCAATAACACTGATACTTATGTCCCTTACCAGGTACAAAGTGAAGCTAAGCGTAGGAGGACGTACGCACGTCAGTATGGCCGTGACGGCGGCTACGTCCAGTTATAAACTCTATGCGCAACGGGCAGTACCGTAATTTACCCTGTGGTGGCATTTAAATTTATTACAGTGGCAACACCGGCAACTGTCGTCGCTGCCCCACCCATCTGGCTATATAAAGGGATCGATTGGTTCGCTACGGATCATTCTTGTTCCAGACACGGCGCGGTGCGGACATGCTGAAGGCCTATAGTTATATAGGTTGCAACCTACCCACAACACGTTCCTGCCCACATTTACATTATACTGAATAAAAATTATCCTACAATTAATTTTATAATCTGTTATGATATTTAGACAAAAACAATGAGGTACAACTTTTACATGCCACACAGTACTGAAAACAATGTTTTGTAACTACCAAATGAAAAAGTTTTAACACTCCGTCACTTCAAGTCACGCTTTCAAGGCTCATACCTTCCTATAAAGCAGATTCAACAGTTCCCCTCCACTGGTCAGCAGCTCCAGATACTGTCCCGTGCTGCTGTGATGCTGCTTGTCCGTCAGCAGTGCTTGCGCCACGGACAGCTGGATGGCTGGACCGAACTCCATGAGGGCCACGTCAAGGCACACCTTCGTGATACTTAACATGATGTACGGCTTGTCCACTTGCTCAGCGGAACGGGATAGGTTGATTACGATCTCACCTAGATGAAGATATTTTTGGGCTCAGTGATACCATATCATCCGCATAAGACTAAGCTTTAATTATGGACTTAAAATACCCAAACTAAAAAGATATCAATATTTTAACATCCTTTGATGTAGATAGTATTTTCATAGCATTGGGAAATTTATATGAAAATTCGGCCACACTTTTTAACTTTAAATCTTTACAGAGAAAAAGGATGTGCCGTAAAATCTGTCTGGTTCTCTAAAAATGACGACCAGGAACCTATAAAAAGTATGTTAAGCCCCTTCTTACATGTGACACTAACTGATCTGCCCGGTGACGCTATACCCGCCCTGTGACACTGGAAAGGTCGGTAGCGACCAACAGAATAAGCCCGTTTGTAAAAAAAGTGACACTATGTGATAAAGTATGCAATCAAATCAGGAATAGCAAGAATGTCACATCACTTTACAGCCTACGTTCTAAATATCCAAACTCACCGACAATAAACCTAAGCAGCGTGTTGATATTGTTGCTCGGCGACACATTGTCGTCGAAGCCAGGCAGGTCCACACTACGTGCGTACACCTCCATGTCTTCGTCGCTATGTTCCGATGATATGAACGCTTGCTCCGACTGGGTGAACCCGAGCTTGGCTGATGCTTTATCGAACGTTGTTTCAGCAGCCCTGGAGAATATTACTTCTATAGAAAAAACTAAAAGGGGTATGGTGTACTCTGGGCAAGTAATTGGCATAGTATGTAAAGGTAACGATGTTGGGGCCAAAGAACATCGACGTATATCTTTTGTCAGAAACAACTTTCTGCAACGATTCTAAATGCCACCGATAATGTAGTACTATACTCAAAAGTTTAGGATATTCTTAAGTTCCTGATTTGCAAAATTTTTTTCCACTGCAAACAAATATAGGTAAAGTATTACTATAATTTAAAAAAATTGGAGTTTGCTACAACTTTAATGTAAAACATAAGATACACTACAAAATTTTAAAACAAAACACACAAAACTTACTTGTTCCTACTCAAATACGCAGCCACAATCTTCTGCCTTAGCTTCACCAGCTCTCCATACCCTGGGTCTCCTTCTACCCTATCCAGTGCCAGAGCTTCCATCAGCTCTGGGTCTACCATATCCTCGGCATAATCTCCAGAGTCCATGAACGAGACCGGAACTGTGGTGGGGACCGGAACTGGGAGGTTGTCACAGAAGTCTAAGATGAGACAGATGATGCGGTCCGATAGGTTGAGTTTGAAGCTTGATAAGGAGATGTTGAGTTTGTATCTGTAGTACACAAAAAACACTGCTGGAATAAAATGTATCAACGGGAGCTGATGACAGATTCTCTTACTATGACACTAGTTGCGCTCAGCGTTTTTACCCACGTGGACGATGACGGTCAATTTATAGGGTATAAGTCTATGCCAGGAATTTCCAAAGTTTTTTCATACCAAATTTCATCAAAAACTTTTATCAGCGCTTAACAAACATAAGCTTACATCGACAAATTGTCGCATTTAAAATTTATTTTAGTAGAATGATTATCATTTTTGTTGATGTCTTTTTAGCGCCTACTTTCCCAAATACACAGAATACACTTTAGTACTACGTACTAAATGCCCATATTAATTAAGCACTTTGAGTTTGAATTCAAGAAATGAAATTGTACTGAGGCTGATGACCCTATTTGCAGATATTTAAGCGGGAAACTCAAGTTTAATGAATAATTCAAAACTATGACCATTAATATTTATAGCGGAATTCACTACTCCGAGCACATCTTTTCCTCGAAATTGGTCTACTTACCTCGGTAACAGTTTATAGTCTTTTTTGATGCTATTTGAGAAGACCACCTGCATTTTGATTTTCGGTACCAAGTGCAGTTCAGAATCCGCGTGCCTGCGGGAATCACGCCACGGATCATTCCACTCGCAGAAAAGCACCTGCCAAAAGAAATATTTACTCCAGGTTTGGTAGAGCTCTGACTTAAACACACAGTAATGGGTCAGTTTGGTTCGGTTGTTATATCGAAATGTGGGACTTTCTTTCTTTCTCTTCTTCCTTTTCGTTCGTTTCCTGGGAAAGCCGTAGCTAGAAAAGGTAAATACAGAAAATCTCTACCTTCAAATACAGAAAATTTCTAAGACAAGGTTTAAATTCCAGCTTACTAGAATATTTGCAGATTTTTGGTCAAGTTAACCTTTTTATACCAAGTAAAATATTATTAAGAAATGCAATATTACCTGAGCTGAACATTCAGCATGTAGCCTGTCGTACAGTTTTTCTTCCAGTTCCATGCAGGTGGCATCTTCTAGCGCCAGGTTAGAAGGTTGGAGGTCCGACTTTATAATAATCCTGCTAATATCAATAACCATGACACGGCCAGACCTAAGAAAGATGGGATAGGAGTTAGAATGGTGATAGAGGTCATATCAGTGATCTGGTTAAATGTATTCAAAGCAACAAACAATCAAGTAGCATATAACAAAAAACCTAATAAATCTTTAAAACTACTGCCAACTTACTTATGCACACAGCCATGTTCCGGCAGGACCACACAAGGTCCTTTTACGTCGACATTAACCTGGAACACCTTCTTCCTGCTAGCCGCGTACTGCAGCACAGACTTGCTGACGTCACCAGCGCGGCGGGCGACGTTCGACACTTCCTCCACAAGCTCGTCTGACGTCATCGAACGGGTTTGGATGAAATTTATCAGCTCGGTGAATGCGTGCTGTGGAAAAAGGTTTACACATCTTTCAACTGCAATAGATCCAGGCTAAGTTCAGCAATTGGGCTGAACCTAGCTTTCTCCCATTAGAAGGGGAGTTTCCCGTAATCATCACGCTTGGCGTCTTGGAGACCGCAGTAGATCATAATGCAAACAGAGAAAAATGCTGCTGCTCATTTTCCGGATATTAATTAGCCTACTTTTACGGCACCCACGGAAAGAAATGAGGTGATTCTATTCTTACTGCAGAAGTAAATAGCAAGCATTCCCTACTTAGAAAGCACACCCTACAAATCCCTAACCCTGCAAAGGTGTGAGGATCTTACCTCAATGTAGAGCAGTTCCACCGGTTCCATCAAGCAGCACAATCCGTAATCGGCTTCACTGCTGCTAGGGTTCTTCTCGAAGTCTATCGCCAGCAGATTGGTGCCGGTGAGGGCGCTTCCTCGCTCGGATGTCAGGAGTGGCAGCATATCGCCATCTGACGTCACGCCTTCCGCTACTATGTTCTCAGCACGGGCGGACAGCTGGGTAGATTGTTTTTTATTTGTCAGGAAACAGCATCAATTTGTAATGGCTATAGATGTTGGATTTTCCCATTTATAATACCAACTAAAGCACTTTTTTAGCGAAGACGATAGGATACTTTCATGGATATAATAAAACCTTGAGCTTGGCCATTCAGAACATTTTTAGTGTTTGTCTCTTAAGAAAACATTTTAAACTAATTAAACAAACGAGTACGTTATTTCTAGGATCTATCTCATACAATTGGACGGAAAAATATGGATGAGGTTAAACTTAAACAGATCTTACTTGGATCACAGAATGCAACAAAAATGGAATTCTAGACTCAGTATTAGGTAAATTAAGAAACGATATGATTATTATAAAAATATTGACTAATAATGTGAGAAAATAAATAATAATTCACCTTGTAAGCCTTAGCCGACGGCCGAGTCTCCAATGATGCCAAGAACTGGGTTATGGTCAGCACCATAATTTCTTTGCTTCTATTCATCAGGGTTAAGGAGCAGTTGGCTAAGGTTAGGTTCAGTTTATGCTCTGCAATAAATAAACGAAAAGAGTCTTGTAGACTAGCCTGTACCAGTTGTTGTGTTGTGTCACCTGTTAGATAAGCTCACTACACTAAAACAGTTGATTATATGGGTAGCTCCCAACGTATACCACCAATATTTATACCTAAGGTTTATTAAAATTGAACCAAAGGTTAAGAAAGTTTAAGTTATGAAACTGTATACAAATATTTTACAAAAAAAAACAATGTTACTCACCAATATACTGCTTCGACTTATCGACCCTGGGCGCACCTTCCACATACCCGATGAGCTCACACACCTTCTTCCGTTCAGGACTAGAGAGATGGCTCCACAGCGTTCGACTTCTTTCAGTCTTCACGCACAGTTCGACGCGAGACTCTGCGGGACTATCACCGGGGGGCGTCTCACCCTTCCACCAGTCAAACTCTGTCTCTACCACTTCTATGCGGTCTGGTTCTTGTGAGAGCAACTGTTTTTGGGAGAAGGTTGGGGGATTTAATATCTATGATGGAGAAGCAGCATGACTACTAATGTCTTTTATCCTACTAAACAATGGTATTTATTTATATAAATACCATTACTATAGCAATATTTATTTGTTCGTAACCAATCGTCTAATTTGATTTTGATGTCATCGATGGCATCGAACACATCTTTCAGAAGCATGTTCCTGCTGAAGCCTGCAGCCGTGAACTACGTCCTTAGTAATAGTAGTAGTACTAAGAAAATGAGATAAATTCAAATTTAGATACAGATCGGAATTGTGAGCAGAAAAAAATATAAATTTGATTTAATAAAACAAAAAAAAAAAAGTCGACAAGGAACTGTAATGTGATACCAAACGTGGAAATAATTATGTATTTTTGACACCATTTAGTGATCAAAAAAGAGAACCAACAATTTTCTATGATCACTGTAAAAAATTACTCCCTAAAACCTAGCACTAACCTCAAACTTGGCCTGTTCCCGCGCTATCACCACCGATATAATAGGCAAACTATCTTCACACTTCTGCAAGTCCAACTTCAGCTCAGTATCGTTAGGGCTCCGTAGGGTGCTCTTATAGGTCTGCTTGTATATGTTATAGTTTTCTCTGTGTTTTTTGATAGCTGCCCAGGTGTACGGACGGACGCGTTGTTCCACGACCACGTTGAAAGCGTAACGCCACCATAGTTTAGCGTCTCTTGATAGAGGGCCACCAGGGTGCAGGTGGCGGTATTTTCTGGATAGTGAAGGTATAGTTTGAAGAATTATTTGTATATTGCATCTTCTTGCAAAGGACAAGGCGAGTTTTAAGACGAGCGAATTTTATTTAGCTAGTGACCGTTATGAGGGATTTGTACAAAAAAGGAAAGGTATAATAAGTTTTCAAATTGTCGTCAAACGAAATTATGATAAACTTTTTCGAATTACAAAACTTTCGGATCATTGATACACATAATGACCAATGATACCTACTTCGACGACCAGCTGCTATTGATTTTGTGGTAGGAAACCGGAGTTGAACTTAGTGGCGTTTTAGTTATCGAACAACTCATTAATATGAAGACTCACCTATTCAGCTTAATCCTAGCAAACGAGGACACCAAGTTGTCAATGGAAAGGTACTGCCTCCGCGACAGTTGAAGCGCGCTGTCATGTATGACGGCATCCACCAGGAGGCGCGGCACGCGAGCTTCTCCGGAACGATTGATCAGGACTTTCACTTTGCAGGATACGGGTTTCACCACTGAACCACAGAAAAATAAAGCTATAATAATAATAATAATATGTGTTGACATCTCACACAACGCTATCTAGCCCCAAACCAAGCAAAGTTTGCACTATGGGAACCAGATATCCGATACAATACTTAGATATGTTTTATTTGTAAATACATACATAGAATACACTATAACACCCAGACACAGAACAAATACCTATATTCATCACACAAATGTTTGTCCTGGGTGGGAATCGAAACCACAACCCACAGTTCAGAAGGCAGAGTTACTACCAACTGAGCTATCGGGCTAGTCTGGGCTATATTATAGAAAGGATGAAAATATTTAATTACAGCAATGGTAACGTTTCGCCTTTCTGATGATGGTCGAAGGTGCCACACTACCCCTGGATTGACCTAATATACAATATCAGCCCATTAAGTTCCCAGTGGTGGGATAAGGGCCTTCTATCATAAGGAGAGTGTTGTAGGCTATAATCCACAATGCTGGTCAAATGCAGTTCGACACGACCATTGTCTTCAAATTTTGTGATTCTTGAACATGTTGGTTTCCTTTCGTAACCAACATCGGGAGGAAATTTAAAAAGAGCAAGTTCGAAATCAATACATTAATTGGAACAGTTTTTGGCCAAGTGGGATTCGAATTATGGTGCATTGGATTGAAAGTAGCACAACACAAGCCAGAGTCGCAGGTGCAATTTTAATGCTCAGCTGTTAACCACTTTTCAACAAGCACTGAACAGTGTTTTCTGGCAGACTTTCGACCATTCAGCTAACAGTGTCCGCTGAAAATCACTTACAAAACTCAAAATCCTCGCGATGCATAGAGAACTTATCCAGTCCAGTGAGCATATAATGCTTCCAGTTGTAATACTGCATCGGCGTGATGTGAGCGGTCTCAGCGTCATCCAGTGCAGTCGCCGTCGGGTTCCAGTAGATGGACAGGGACTCAACGCGCATTAGCTGGTACACTGTTGAGGCGCTTGGTGGTGTCTCCGCTGGTTTCCATTTGCTGGAAAAATGTTTTTAATTTCATTGATTTGTCTCAATATTTAACGATTTATAAATTTCCAAGTTCAAGTTACTTGAGATATTTACAATTTTCATCATTTTTTTTAAATATATGTTTTGAAACATACGGCCTACCTACATATATCAAGGTCAACTGGGTTTTGACTTTACACAAAAAATTCTATAATATATTAAAGTTTTAAATTGTCTCTCCATAAGCACTTTTTAAAGCAACACGTAATTTCAGTTGGTTCCAGCAACTCACCTGTTTGTCGTCTCAATAGACAAACTCGCCAGGCACAGCCCACAGGCCAGCGGCCCATCTTTGGAGCTGATGGAGTCCTCATACCTTACATGCACATTCCTCACATAAATCTGTATATTATTCACGATCGCCGTGAACAAAGTCTCGAAGAAATTCTGCGGTCCTTTTAAAATCTCGCTCTCCGCTTCGAGGTCCTGCAATATCTTCCGTTTCGCTGCTCTTGTCAGCCGTTTCTCTCTTTCAGGGTCAAAGTATGAGTTGGAGATAGCTGGTCCGACTAATAGTAGAACGTCTTCAATATTGGCAATGACGGGTTGTGTGTAGAGGCCAGCCCATGGTATTTGGAGGCTGATGCGGCCGATTGTGCCGATCTTTACATCGATAGGGAGGTCCAATTCATACTGTAATATTACAAAACTATAACATATACCTATTCAATAAATTGCACAATCATTTTTTACAATTTCCAGAGGCACGATCTATTTCCCAATATTCTCATACCACACGCAATATTCATGGCCGTAAATGCATACATTTACGCGGGTTCATAGGAATACGCAAAGATGAAATGTTCAGTGCAATTATCACTAGCGTACTACAAACATATTATTAAGCTTGTAATTGATTAATTAAATACCAATGATTGTAATAAAGTAGAAGATGTATCAGAACAGGTGTGTATCGATCGCCTCGTAATATTTTATATGCTGAGACAAGGTCGAGCTGTTGTTCATTATTCTATCGTAATAATGAACTATGTGAACAGGATTTTCAACACTGTAATATAATTGAAGTTCAATTACTGATTGACTGACTGATTGATCAACAACATTTCATCTTCTATATATATATAAAAATCAATTGCTGTTCGTTAGTCTCGCTAAAGCTCGAGAACGGCTGGGCCGATTTAGCTGTTTTTGGTTTTAAAATGTTTGTCGTAGTCTAGGGAAGGGTTAAAAGGTGAGATGAGAGAAGAAATATTCTCTTGGACTGGGTTAGGGTGTAAAACTATTAACCCGTGTGTAGCCGGGGCGAGTCAGCTAGTATATATAAAAATGAACCTCTATTCCTTTGGTCATCGCATCACGCGTGCACGGATGGAATATTTTCGCTAATTATTTTGTTGTTGTGTTTATTATTGGCAGGAGAAGGTTCTTATGAAATATAAAATTAAGACAGTAGAGCGGAAAATTATAAAATGTTCGCCACGCGGATGAAACCGCAGAGCGCAGCTAGTATATAATAAAAATGAATTTCTATTTCCCTTGGGCAGAGCATAACGCGTGAACGGATGGAACATTTTTGCCGATTCCTTCTTTGTTGTGTTTATTATTGTCAGGAGAAGGTTCTTATAAAGGAAAAAAATAAGAAAGTTGAACCGAAAATTAGAAAAAATTCACCATGCGGATGAAACCGCGAGGCGTAACTAGTTTACAATATTTGTGTTTATTTGTACGTTTAATCTATATTTGAGAAGTACCTCAACTGGACAAAAAATAATAGCTGTAACTACTTTACTACTATGATTCCTTCATCAACAAATGGTAATTTTGTAGAAGGGGGTACCGTCTCACTAGTCTTGGGTAAATCGTGCCACCAATGAGCTTTGGCTGTTTGAAGACAATACGTGAATAATGTCCTAAATAAACCTAAGAAATCCTCACCAGCGCTTCAGGCTTGAGCTTCAAGTCAGTAAGGTTGACTATTCCGGAGAAGATGCCCACGTTTAGGTTCTCCGTGTCCAGATCCTGAACATACTTGCCCAGCAACCGGTTGAGGATACCAGCGACCGCGCCTTCGAACATTTTGAAGAGCGGGGATTGTAACGGTTCTGTGGACAATAGAGATAAAAGTTACATCTTAGGTCCGTATATCAAGCAGAGATTTCATTCACTAATTGATCACTTTATGAATGAAATCTCTGCTTGAGCACCGATCAATGACTGAGCATCGTTCTGTAATACGGACCTTAGTAATTTATTTCTGAAGTAATACTTCTTTACGCACTCTTGACTTGGGGAGTAAGCTGGCGAGGCGAACGGAAGTTGAAAGTTTTTGGTTAACGTGGATCTCCATTGTCAACATAACAAAGTTAAAATATGCTTTGATATTTTGGTATGTTCGGTAAAATTACAATTTACAATTATGAAGATTACGACATTAACATTAAACAAAGCAAAAACAAATTTATACCGGCCGCTAGATGAAGCTAAACTAATTAAGTTTCACTTCAGTCGTGTGGACTAAAGAACACTCGTATTTTTATCTTATTTCAATTTAAAATAATTATGTAGTTGCTAAGAACTAGGTCAACGGTTGGAATTTTCCAATATACCTCAGAAGATTTAGGTAGATAGATTTTAAAACCCATCCCCATCCGCTAACTTCTCCGCTCATAATTATTCAGGGCCATGAAAGGGATTGTATATTACCTACATACTCCCGAGCTCGTAAACTTTATAGTGTCGAGACGTGGACTAAGATTCTGAAGTTATAATTACTAACCTAGTTCAAGTTGCTCGACTGCTTTGTAAATAATTAAGATAACTTAAGGACATGATTTATGAAACACATCATGTCATGCTTTCAATCAATTACCTACCCAACTTAATCTTCTACACATATAAAATTCAAAGTCCTGATTGACTGCCTGACTTATATATCCAACGCACAGCCTAAACCGCTGGTTTTAGAGACTTAAAATTTGGAGGGTTTGATCCTTGTAATTGATGAAAAAAAAATCCTTGTAAGTGTAGGTATCCACTAAGAAAGGTATTTTTGAAATTCCAGCCTTAAGATGGTGAAATGGGTGGCTGAAATATCTGTGAAAAAATTTCTTCTTCGTTTCGTATAGTCCTCGCGGGCAAAGCCGCGGGCAGAAGCTAATATCTTATATATTAACTACTAAAATGTTGACAGATAAGTTGAATAATACGAGCACTTAAATACATTAGTAAAGATGAAGATTAATTAAAATTTGGTACTACAGAACTCAGGGGAATGTACGCTCATTTTAACGTAGCGCAAATATTCCAATATAGGTAACTACTGCAAAAAATGTAAGAATTAACAAGTTCATTGTTGAAATCACTTTAGCAATCACGCAATCACTAATTAACTTCCATCATAATATATCCACACGAACAAAAACAAAATCACCTCATTCAAGATAGCCATGTATACCTAAGATCTGCAACTTCTATTCAAATCACCATGGTAAGTAGCGCTACAGATAATATAATACTAGGTATACCATGGTAGCGCTTATTTCTGTTCACCAATTCAATCGTTATTTTGGTCACAATAAATTCGCGTGTAAACAAAATGAGCTCTGTATTGTAGCCGAACACTGCCTAATACATTCTTATCGAGAATTTATCTGATATACGAGTTATCGGTTATGTTCTGCCGTACCGTTGCATTGTTTTCGAGCGGCGCCTTTGTCCTTGCTTTTCAGTTTATCCATTCATTTATTTTTTACGTTAAAGGGAGCAAACAAGCATACGGCCCACCTGATGGGAAGTGGTCACCGTAGCCTATGGACATCTGCAACACCGGAGGAGGCGTCACCAATGCATTGCTTACCCTGTAGCACTCCATGCTGAATTTCATCAATGATTCCTACAATAGGTACCAAATGAATTTTAAAATGTGATTCAACAAACCTACAAAAACCCTTGTAGGGATACACGTTTCCGTTACTGACGACGCCGGCGCCGACCTATATAAGGGGCGCGAGATTTAATAATTAAAGAGTTGCATAAGAAGTTCTAAGATGGTTGAATAGAGAGTTGTAGGTAGAGTAATTCCTCCAAAGCCATTAAGACGCGTGTCCGCACATACATATTATTCGAGCTTCTGCCCGCACCTTCGCCCGCGGCGCGGCCTATGGGATAATAATTCAACCACCCATTTCACCCTCTTAAGGGTGAGATTTCGAAAAATCCTTTCTTAGCGGATGCCTACGTCATAACATCTACCTGCATGCCAAATTTCAGCCCGTCCGTCCAGTGGTTTGGGCTGTGCGTTGATAGATCACTATGTCAGTCAGTCAATCAGTCAGTCACCTTTGAGTTATATGTACTTAGATTAGCTTTTTCGCTTTTTGAGTTCTTTATGAATCATGTATTCAGTTCGTATGGACAATAAATTTGATGAAAAGAAATAACATCTAATTATTTATCCCATTCCAGTAATGAAGTCATTAATAAACATCAAACGTTAGACCCTCATATGCTTAGGTTGTTGATTTATTAGGCTGTGACATAACCAGTACGTAGTAAAAATCTTTTACATAGGTCACCTTTACTTGCTACTTTTAAAGATTCACAAACAACTGAAAAAATAAGTTATGATCGAAAACGACTTCAAGTGGAAGAAAAGCACTGGAAAGGATAAATTAATTGTATAAAACTTCTTCGTGATAAATATATAGTCAAAATAGAAAAGCAAAGTCCATAAACGACCACTGCATTTTCATAATAGTTAAAAGAATAAAAATGCTCAGTTTTCAGTTAACTTAGCGTTGTCACTTTAAAAAGTGTAAAGTTTTTGAAAAAACCTTTTTTGTTTTCTCCGGAGCACGCCCTAATTTCCATGTAAATGGTCACAAACAAGAAAAACTTTTCAAACAATTTGAGACAGGTAATTGAATGTAGCGCGTGACCAGACACTGAATGTAAAGACGGGGTTCACTTCGAGGATGATTATCAAAAAATTACCTAAGAGCTGACGTCACTTGTCCAATAACGCCCACAACATGATAGTTTTCGTCTAAGATTTGACGTTATCTCGTGACACTTTTTTTCGAGGACCCACTATAATTTCGTTTCTTTTTATCCAAGGACACGTGACGCTTACCAGCAGAAATATTGGCCAAGGACGTTAATAAGGCTACCATGTACCTACCTACATTTTGTTACTTTTATCCCTCCTTACACATGCGAGTATTCCATATTCTGTTATGTTCAAAAGTTCAAGGGTGCAGATCAACTCAATGGGAAATCCCCGCTATGGCTGGCATTTCTCTCTCTTTTACTTACCTATATTTTAACACTTTCATCACACTCTTACTCTTCCTAACATAAGAATAATAACATAACTTACACACTCTTTTTTTAATGCTGCTTCGCCACAGACTCCTGGGTCCGTGCTCTTTTTTAATATACTACTTACATATTTGTTTGTTGTGTTTTATAAAATTATTTTGTATTTATAAAAAATACACACACACTTTTCATACTTAAAATATGGGAAAACATGGGTAACTAATGAATTTTAAGGTACACAGGAATTGTATGAGATTTTTTAATTATTGTCTCAATTGACAGATTGGTTTGGAAAGCCATGATAAAATATACGTAATACAGATTTAACACGAGCCGACTCCTGTAACCTCCACAATCTAACATTCTATTTTACTTTACCTACACAGTTATTAATGTTGTTTATCTGGACAGGTCTGTGGAAAGCCACCCTAGCGTAGGTAATATTTACAGCGCCGACGATTCATTTACATGCTAATGCTGTCAGCGAGCCGCGGCGCGGTAATGAACGCCAAATTGGAGGAGGGCAGCAAGGGGTGATGCTGTTCACACTTTTGCTGGGAAAATGCGAGCCGGGAAGTAAGGATACAGTAGAAGTTTTTGAAAAGGCTAAAATTTATTTAAATAATCTCTTACCTGTGTAATTCAAGTATTTAAATTGAATTATTTGCATAAGTAATACAATCTTAATCTGTACATATAAAATTAAAAGTCCTGAATTATTGACTGACTTATATCAACGCACAGCCTAAACCGCTGGTCCTAGAGACTTGAAATTTGGAGGGTGTGTCCTTTGTAAAGTGTAGATATCCACTAAGAAAGGGTTTTTTGAAATTCCACCCCTAAAAGGGTGAAATGGGTGGTTGAATTATCTGTAAAAAAATTTCTTCGTCGTTTTCTATAGGCCACGCGGAGCCGAGAGCAGAAGCTAGCATAATACATAATATAAAGTAAAGTAAAATTGATTCAATAAGAGGTAGGACTAGATGGGAGTAGGTTTTACATCGTAATTAATTTTGTACAGACTTTACATTCGAGCAGAAAGCCAAGTCTAAACTATCTTAATTTAGTTCTAACTTAAGATTTGCTAGATTTGCTTTCTACAAAGGCCCCGCGGTTTCATCCGAAACTTAACCTTTTAAACGCAGGGTTCTCAAGATTCCAGAATTTATAAATGTCTAAAGTTAGCCCTGGTAATATAAGCAATCCGTTTACAAAGCGTCGTCCTAATCGGTTCAGCCTTTTTGGCATTAAAACTGTACAAAAAACACAATTTTAAATTTCAAATTTTCAACTATTATGTTTCAAGAGTTCTATGATATATCAACTATCAACTGACAACGTCAACTATCAACGCTATCAACGTCCAATCAATGGGGATATATTGAATATATCATATAAATCTATAAGAAAGAAACAGTTTCTAACGATCCAGATTTATTTTTGCCCAGTACCATAAAAAATCTGCATACTGTTGAAAACAGGCGGTAAGAAGCCGGTGCTAGATACAGTAAAAAAAACGACTGAAGTAAAACTTCTTTAGCCCCATCTATGGGCCGGTATAACTTTTTTTTAACTTTGTTTAAGGTTAATGATAATGTTAATGTAATCTTGACAATTGTGCATTGTCATTTTACCGGACATACTTACCAATGTGTAATACAATTTTAAGTAATTTTAAACTTTGTTATGTTGACAATGGAGATCTATCTACCAATAATTTTCAACTTCCGTTCGCCTCGTCACGCATTCACCAGCTTACTCTCCAAGCAGAGATAACCCCCTATCAAGTCATGCGTGCGTAATGGTATACTTCAAAAAATAATTTTATATATTTTGTAATAAACTTTATAAAATAAATAATAAAAAAACAGGAATAGATTTTGCAGTAGTTTACCTTTGCATACAGTACACAATATAGAATCTCTACTTCCAAAAGCACAGTAATTTATAAATTTAAGAAACCTTTACAAGATTAACAACAATAAACCATTCAGTAGTAAATCTAGCTCAACACTTTAGAATAGATGTTGATCAGCGGTCTGGTTCATAAATATCACAATGATTATGAAGCACGTCCTTGATCCTGACCTTTAAGTTAATCAAACGTTAAATGTTAAGATCCAATGATGAAAGGCCATTAGGCACGCGCACAACCAATAAGATGACACCTTTTAATTACTGTTATCATTATCAGTACATCTACAATCTATTTAAAGACTAATATCAGGCGCTGAGAATGCCAAATTTTGTATTGACCCTTTCCTTGCTGGTTCAGCGACTTATTCGCGTTATTTAGGCAATAAAAAGAAAAAGCGCTCCAAAAAGAAACAAAAAAAAATAGATTTATAGAAAAAAAATCAAAATAGTTGCTAAAGGATTCTTTTAATTTTCTCGTTAGGTATACATTCTAAAGGAATAGATGTAGGTTTGACTTACCTCAATATTACATGATTTTCTTCTATGCACTTGGAAATCCCGATGATGGATGCAGTGACGTCAAGGGAGTGTTGCCGAAGAGAGCTGTGCTGTTTTTGACAGGTGTCAGGATCTGCGCATGGCTCCGCGTCGCGCATGCGCGGTGCCTGGTAAAGTCTGGAAAATTTTCAGGGGTAAAGGCATGGCAAAGGAAGCGCGCTCGATATTTAATTTGCGCTGCGCATCGGGAAATAGAATAAGAAAACTTGCGAGGAAGGAAGGGCTTTTCTTGAAAACACTGATCGGTTTTTTGAATTATTAAGATTCATTTCCGACTACTGTACCTACCTATTAAAAATGCAGCGAATAATGACGTGACATAAAATAATAATAAGTAATAATATAAATAATAATCAACACGTGACCAAAATGCTGGTCTCTATTTAGCCCAAGACTAAACATTGCCATTCAACGGGGCAATGCCGCCAGCATTTTGGGAACGTTGCCTATGGTAAAGGCTTCTTAGATTAAGTTTTGCTAATGCATAGTTTTTTAAATTAATTTAAATTTTATTGTTTGAAAACTTTTTTTGTTATTGAATGATGTGACGAGCAAGTCGCTCGCCTGATGTTAAGCGATACGGCCGCCCATAACAGAACAGTGTCATTCGAAACTCCAAAATATAAAGTTTCGCGTGACACTGCACTGCGCACATCATCCGGAGACATCAGCACAGTCTGGTAATAAGATTACTCGACTGTGGGATCAGGTCATAAGGTCTCATTTGCCCAGTAATTTCACTAGCTACAGTGCCCTTCAAACCGGAACACAGCAGTGCTTGCACACTACTGCTTGGCGGTAGAATAACTGGCAAAGCGGTGGTCCCTACATTTTAATAATTTTGTTTGCATAAAAGTCCTACCACCTAGTTATCTCTTATAATTCGTTCTACCGAATAATTAGCATTAAAAACGAGCAATATAATTTAGGTAATTTTAATGCGTCGTTAGTACCTACCTTCTATTTTTTTCCTCCTTTGAGGAGTAATTGTCCGCGACTTCCATTCGTAGTAGCAGACTCGGCTGTCAGCGATATAGATATGTATATAGTATAGATATGTATGCGATACCATTACAGCCTTTCCAAGTTTTGAAGTAAAACTTCTATATGCACGCTGGACTTGGGGGTAGGCTGGTGGTGGTAACGTGAAGATAGAAAGAAAGAGTTATAGAGTATATTACTGTAGAGGCAAGAGAGATGGAGCTAAAGAAGTTTGACTTCAATCGTGTGGTCTGCACACTCGTATTTTTTATTCCTTAAAATCACATTTCGCACTATTATGAACAATTTAAAACGAAAATATCCAAATTGGTTCAGCATTTCTCAAGTGATGCGCTTACCAACGAACAGCATTTCATCTATAATTACATAGATTACAATTATGTGCCAATAGCTATAGAAGTGGTAAAATTTATATAAAAGATTCTTCTATGGAGTCAAAAGTATCTAAGTAGATAGTCACTTCTTTCACCATAATAATCAGCTGAATCTCAACTTCTATTATTATGTAAGAAAATGGAGGAGTGGGTAGGAAAGAGGTCTCAGACTCAAAACTAGCCTAGTTTATTCCTAAAAAGGTTTACAGTAAGTAAAAAACATATATAGTACGAAAAAATGTTTTTAATTACGAAATAAGATCCTTAATATACCGGCTTACCTGGAGTCCAATAGGAAAATAATTCCCATTGCACCTCAGGGATGCGTCGGTGGGCAACGAAGTGGAGCCAAGCGGTATAACCTTATACTTCATCGGTTATAGTAGATTTTAGAGACAAAAATGAAGACGGCTCTATTTATCTGCTCTATTTATCTTTAAATAAATACAGCCGTCTTCATTTGTCTCCTAAAATTTTAAGTATTGTTTTTATAATTGTTTTTAACATCCTACTTCGTTTAGATTTCCTAATTGTATTTCTACATGTGGATGGAACAAAGACAGCACGATTTCTTTACAATTGAGGCTTGAAGCAAAATGCACAGAGTTACGAAACACCGAAACGTAAATTATGTTTTCTGAATTAATATTATAAAGAGGAAAGATTTATTGTTTGTTTGCATTGAATAGACTCTGAAACTACTGGACAATTTGATAAATTCTTTCACCATTAGAATCCTAAATTGTCCTTGATTAACATAGGCGATAGATATATATATATTTAAAATACCCGTGTGACGCCGGGGCGAGGCGATAGTTTTAGATAACAGCACACACGACTCACGTAAAAATAATTTGTTTAATTTGTTCTTGTATTCATGTTGCGTTACATTATTTTTTGTTTACGTTATAATTCTAGCGGAGAGATATGTAATTCTACACCTAAGCGGATCTGGGCAGCGCAAGACATGCGTTGCATGTTCCATAAGGCACTTGAGGAGCGAAGCAGTCAGTTGGGCAGACGGGGCAGGCGGCCGCGAACGACCGCGGGTACTGGCATGTAGCTGTGGCCTTCCATTGGGACGGGGTCGCGTTCTACCAACAAAATAAAACTTATCACATCACACTATCACACTAATATTATAAAGGCGAAAGTTTGTATGTGTGTGTGTGTTTGTGTGTATGTTTGTTGCTTCTTCACGCTCAAACGGCTGAATGGATTTGGATGAAATTTAGTACCGAGATAGCTTATACATTGGATTGACATATAGGCTACATTTTATCCCAGAAAAGTGAAATTTCCCCGCGGGATAAGCAAATAATTAAAATACTTTTAATTCGTGGGTGAAACCGCGGGGCGCAACTAGTTTAATAATAAAAACGAGTGTGCTTTAGACCACACGATTGAAGTAAAACTTCTTTAGCGCCATCTACCGGCCGGTATAATTTTGTTTTTGCTTTGTTTAATGTTAATCTTGACAATTGTAAATTGTAATTTTACCGAACATATCAACATAATAATACAAATTTTAAGTCATTTTTAACGTTGCTATGTTGACAATGGAGATCTACATTAACCAACAACTTTCAACTTCCGTCCGCTCGTCACCCATTCACCAGCGCACTCTCCAAGTCAACCGCGCGCAAAAAAGTATTACTTCAATAAAACCCCTAGTACCGAATTTATTCGAATGTACATATACCGTACTCGCTAACGAGTATCATAAAATATTTGCATCAAATACCGAGTTACTTACAGGTACCGCTAATAGCACTTTGCTGAGTTTCATATAAATATTCTACGACAGGAGTACACTATAACGGGTACAGTACACCCGAAATAATCCGAATAAACTCGTGCTAGGGGTAAGTACTAAGTACTGCTATATCAGTGTACCCCCATGTCACATGCTCACTTAGAGTTGGGAACTGGTCATATAGGGCCGCACATGTTTTTTTTAACATAAAATAAAGATCTATCTCGCCTAATAATAAATTACAACATAATTTTTCATTCCATTTTTTCCCACTTCTAGGACATCCTCCAAGAAATTCCGCACATCATTTCTAAGTCACTGTGGTATTCGAAACATGGTTACCCGTATTCGAAGCCACACTTGGTCTGTGAGCCACTGCATTCGCTCTCTGAGCCACGCTCGCTCCCTGAGCCACGCATGCTACCTGAACTACGCTCGCTCCCTGAGCCTCGCTCGCTCCCTAAGCCACGTTCGCTCCGAGCCTCGCTCGGTCCGAGCCACGCTCGCTCCATGAGCCACGCTCGCTCCCCGAGCCACACTCGCTCCCTGAGCCACGCTCTCTCCCTGAATCTCCCTCGCTCTCTGAGCTCCGAGCTCCACGCACTATATTATTTCTCTATTCTACTACAAACTTACCTTGATAAAACTTGTAGTGATACAATGCATGACGTCAAACGCCGGGCAGCCTATATAAGGCCCCTGTGCTGGTAGGTCATGGTCGCCAACGCAGGCCGCCTTCAGGTGGTGGACGGCGGGAGCCCAGGCCGGGTGGTCCGCGGCGAACTGCTCGAAGCGATCGGATACCTTCTTCTTGTCCACCGTCTCGCCGTTCATCCAGCCTGATTCGCGGAAGACGCATTTCATTTTGTCACACTACAATAAAATATAATGACGTTCATTTTTGAAGTAAGCTGGTGAATGCGTGATGAAGCGAATGAAGTGATTCGATTCCCGCGGCAGGACAAGGATTTGTGCACAGAGAAAAAAGCGTAAATACTTGTTCTGAGTCCGGATGTTGTGGGAGCATGGTCCTCGTAGTTCCTGGGTCCCTAGACACAGGGAATCCTAGTTAGGGTCCAGGATCTATGTATGTGATCGTTGGGAAATATTACAACCGTTCGTAAACTTTGTCGAAGGCAATGTTGATATCACGGAATACTTCACTGCCTGCTCAACAATCAATCAAAATAATTATGTATTACCTACTTAATTATTATTATTTCACAGTACCTCTGAAGCGTGATGAGTACATTTTTTTAAAATGTCCGTGCTGATGAGCCGGGGAGTACCGAGGCATTGAAAAACCTGAAAATTAAATATAGTACATAAAGTTACAGAAACATATAGTTACGGAAACATTACATATACCTAGTTACAGAAAGTTATGACTAAATTGCTTGTTCTATGTAGGGACTCCCTTCATAGAATACAAGCAATTTCATGGTCCCTTAGGGACCATGAACAAAATAATACCCGACTGACCCGATAGCTGTTGGAAGTAGCCCTGTCTTCTAAGCTGTAGGTTGTGGGTTCGATTCCCACCCAGGACAAAAATGTGTTTGATGTACATCGATGTTTGTTCTGTATATGGATGTTATATTGTTTTCTATGTATATAATTACAAACAAATAAAAAACTAGTGTGCTTTGGACCACACGACTGAAGTAACACTTCTTTAGTTTAGCTCCATCTATCGGCCGGAATAACTTTGTTTAATGTTAATGTCGCCATCTTGACAATTGTAAATTGTCATTTCACCGGAGATACCAACATAATAATACTAATTTTGAACTATGTTATGTTGACAATGGAGATCTACGTAAACCAACTACAACTTCCGTTCGACATATCAACAGTTTATTCCCCAAGTCAAGCGTGCGTAAAGAAGTTTTACTTCAATAGGTAGAAATTTCCACAATACAGGGAATGCTTTGCTTTTCGGCAGAATAACTGGCCAAGCGGTGGTACCTACCTAGACAAACTTTGCAGAAAAGTCCTACCACCTAGTAAAAAATGTTTCAATCAAATCAACATATACGATATCCCATTTACCTTAGTTGTAAACATTTCAGATTTCCCGATATTTCAAATATTAGCATAATTACATGCACCGTGTTCATTGTTTTGATAACTGAATTGTTATTTACAAGGATGATATTGTTATTGTTTGTTGAAATAAATCTCTTCTTATTTGTATATAAATACTTACAGCATTGGGCGTCTCGCCGCAAGCAACTTGTGAAGTGGGAGCGTCAGCAAGGCATCCCTGAAACTTGGCATAATATATTGTTAATATTTATTATTGTAACTAAGTGCCTAAATATTTAAAACGCCTTTAAAAATTACAACAAAATGGGTAATAACCTAGACAAATCAAACTACTTAATAAGCAATATAATCAAGTTATAGATACTCTATTGAAACATAACATTAAAATTTCTACGGTCTTAGTATTTACAAAGTTTGATACTAAGAAATGACATTCCTTACTAATAATTTTAAAAACCTTCACGGCTCTCGAAAGCTCTCCAAATTAATAAATACCAACTCATTAAGATAGATCTACATGATCTGCGCCTGAAGATCTTAACTTGCATACAGACGTCATATGTATATACAATAACTTACCGCCAAAGCAAACACAAAAATAACGATTCCCTTGAACATTATTTCACAGGAGCTGTCGCTCGTTAGTACTTCTTCACATTTACTAAACTTTAAAAGATTCCATTATACCTACATGCGATACGAATGATATCATAGGTCAAAAGTCACAGGTCAACCTGGGTCAATTTATAACAGCTCTTATTATACTTTGGTTGTCAACATACCAATTTTCAAGATGGTTTCAAGGTAATCCGTTAAATTAGCAGTTTTATTGTAATTGGTATACTTCGCGTAAAATTGCAGCACAGATATATGTATAGTCCGATGAATAATGTATAAAAATACCAAAGATGCAAAGACTGACCAAGTTTTGACGAAATTTTGTATAAATTGTGCTGGTCCACGAATATAATCGCGCGTTGTTTTGTTTTGGTAAATGCATGAATAAAATTTGCTATCATGAATTGTCTTTTAAAATTTCCTTGAACGAACCAAACCACGAAGACAGCCACTACAAAAATGTACCTAATATAATTTACTCCTCAAATATTATAAAGGCAACATAATATTAAGCGCAATATTATAGTATCCTGTCGTTGTCGTGAATGTCGTGATGCACCCACAGCGTTGTTGTAGGGCACAAGTAAATAAAGTCGTGGTCGTGATGCACCCACAGCGTTGTTGTAGGGCACAAGTAAATAAAGTCGTGGTCGTGATGCACCCACAGCGTTGTTGTAGGGCACAAGTAAATAAAGTCGTGGTCGTGATGCACCCACAGCGTTGTTGTAGGGCACAAGTAAATAAAGTCGTGGTCGTGATGCACCCACAGCGTTGTTATAGGGCACAAGTAAATAAGGTCATGATCGTGATGTACCCACAGCGTTTCCGTAGGACACAAGTAAATAAGGTCGTGGTCATGATTCACCTACAACGTTGTTTAGGGCACAAGTAAATAAAGTCGTGGTCGTGATGCACCCACAGCGTTGTTGTAGGGCACAAGTAAATAAAGTCGTGGTCGTGATGCACCCACAGCGTTGTTGTAGGGCACAAATAAAGTCGTGGTCGTGATGTACCCACAGCGTTTCCGTAGGACACAAGTAAATAAGGTCGTGGTCATGATTCACCTACAAAGTTGTTTAGGGCACAATTAAATAAAGTCGTGGTCGTGATGCACCCACAGCGTTGTTGTAGGGCACAAGTAAATAAGGTCATGATCGTGATGTACCCACAGCGTTTCCGTAGGACACAAGTAAATAAAGTCGTGGTCGTGATGCACCCACAGCGTTGTTGTAGGGCACAAGTAAATAAAGTCGTGGTCGTGATGCACCCACAGCGTTGTTGTAGGGCACAAGTAAATAAGGTCATGTTCGTGATGTACCCACAGCGTTTCCGTAGGACACAAGTAAATAAGGTCGTGGTCGTGATTCACCTACAGCATTGTTTAGGGCACAAGTAAATACAAGGCCTCTCTTTATCCCGGATAATCTTTGAGCTCCCGCGACAAGAAAATACATGTAATAAAATATTGGTCAGACACCTATACCTATATAAAACCTACTATTTTGCCTGGTAATCGATACAGTAATATGCAAGCATAAATACATGTCAGTATCCAAAGCTTTTCGTGTTGACAATCTAGGCGACCTTGAAAGCTAGATCTAAAGGTGCAATATTGATTTTGCTGACCCTTTGCAATATAGGTCAGGTCATAACTTAGTAAACCTATACAGAGGCCGCGGGGAGATTGAATTAAAAGGATCTGTAGCTGAAAGCTGAAACACAATTAATAATAATACTAGAAAATTTATGGAACCTCAATTATTCACAATGGCGGGAAATATGAATTTTCCGGACTAAAATATGTAATACTTTTTTTTCTATGTCATTTAAATTAAATATATGAATCATTATTTGCATCTGCGGCTTTTTCGTTAACGCGAAAGTTTGTGTATAGATGTTTGTTACTCTTTCACGATCAAGCGGCTGGACGGATTTGGATGAAATTTGAAATATAGATAGCTTATATATTGGATTAACACATAGGCTACTTTTTATCAACTGCGGGGCACAAATTAGCAATAGTTTGAGTTTCAAGTGGAATATTTATTACATGTATGTATCATTACTAGAAATATCACGTACTTTCGGAAGTTTAAAAAAAAAACAAACCTTTTTGCAATACTTATGTAGTGAGTATTACAGTTACTGTTTATTTCTATCACAACAAGAGCAGAATGTTTGTGCATTATATAGCTACACATCGATCGGGTAATTTACAAATGACATTTAGATTTAATATTATTCTAAAAATAGATTCCGATTAATATATTCAAACATATACACAAAGATATCACTAACATTTTGGTTTTTAAATATAAGCACGGTTTTTGACGTGATAACGTCTTATAAATCTATGAACGCCGGCTGCACACACGAAAAATTGTCACGTTCCGCGTGCGCCGAGCGTGCGAGCGAGAGCGCAGAACAAGCGATAGAGAGGCACGATCGGCCTGACGTTATCACGTAAAATTATCGTCCGTAAACCAACTTTACAGACAGATATTTTTAGATATCAACAAAATCAAAGGCAAAACTACGCGAAAGAGTAAAAGGAACAGAAACAGTTTGGCATACCTATGAAACCTGCCAAATCGGAAAACAATGAAGGCGCGAGGGGGTAATGCTGTTTATGAGAATAACCCTGTGGTCTTTAAGTATGAAGTTATAAACTTTATAGTATAAATCTTCAGCAATTAGGTGAAAAATAAATTAAGGCCCATATTACAGAATTATGCTCAGAGGCGTGATCACGGAACATTGATTGCAATGCAACAGGGGAAATTTCCAAGTTCATAAGCTACGCATTGAAACTGTCAAACAAATATCTAAAAAAAATAAAACAAAAATCCATACAAATATCTGTTTCTATTGTTTGTAATCATGTTACGTGATCGCCTAGCAGTAGTCGATTGATGCTCAAGTAGGTATTTCATTCTCTACTTTACTATTTTGTAAAAGAAATCTCGTTTTGAGTAGAGATTCGCGACTGAGCGTTGTTATGTAATAAGTATTAAAACAAGTGACTCGTGGCAGTTCATGTTTAAGAAACATGCTTCAAATCATACTTTAGGCCATCACACAAAGTTGTAATGATGCAAATAACAACAGAATCCAGCATACCTCTATATTATTACTTCTTTACGGATAAGAAATAAGGTAACTTTTGCGTAGGTTTGCCTACTTTTGTTATTTAGCTTGTATATGTATATAGCCAACAATAATAGGCAATATTTAGAGTAGATCAATGCTGATACATAGACACCTTACATTAAAATACATTAAATTAATGTAGATATAGTTTCTATCACATTCAATAATCACGTGAGGTCATCCTTCCCTCCTCCAGGAATACTTTTCTTAATTATTCATTACTTTTGTCTTATACCTTTTCTATGATATTTTTGACCTCACTACCACTCAAGAAGTTTTGAGCAAAATTTATAGGTAATATTTAATTTAATTCATTAAAAATTTTAAATATATAAATGTATTTTTCATGACTAGATTGTAGATTATATGAATGTTTTGGATTAAAGGCTTTTCAGTGTCCAATTTATTAAACAAACTTCACTACAGAAGTAACACACTGATTGACTATTTGATATTGATGATTATTCTCCAAATTACTTTTATTTGCATATATAGATTATAAGAACTATACATTCATAATTTTTGTTTTTTTCGTATTATTAAACATTTAAAGAATTTTAAAAACATTTACATAAATAAGTAACACATTGCATTATTTACTTTGGTACCTATGTGCAATGCAAAAATTACAGTAGGCCTTTGAAGAAATAAGTAAATTACAATACAACTCATGAAAAAACTTACAATGGGAATCCAGCATTGGCCCATAAATAGCTTGAGCACACACTTTCAGTAGCACAATGTAACTTATATCTCATACCAATTCATCCTCATATGGTTCTAGTTCTAGTGGTCTAAGCCTTTCAGCATACACACTTCCATTAAAACGCTGATTTTTGCGCTGAGGAGCAAAGAAATCCCGATCAAGCACTGGACCATCCCTTTCTTCTTCTCTTTCCCTGTCTAGGTTTTCCCAAGGGAACCTGATCACAAACTGGGGGTAGTTGGGATGCCACCAGTCTATCACCATAATACTGAGAACGGAGTCAATATACAATGAGCACTCCGGCAAGACATTTTTTGCAGAATGCTGCCCAGAGTTGAACCCCATGAACAGTTTTCGTGAAAGAAGGGATCGTGATAACCCCAGTTTAACTGATGTTAATGTCATGCCCATCAAAGGTGGGATTTCATAAAAGAACTCGCAGTTTACCTGAAAATATACAATATATTATAACAGTGTTTTCAAAAATAAATAATTCTTAAAGGCAAGCATACTTCATCATCAACATGACTTAAAAACAAGAGAAATATATTCAACCCCAAGCCTATATAATGTTAAAAATATACAAAGCTTTGTACAACTACTTTGTAGTACAAATAACTGTTAGTTAATTTAAATGTTATTTAGAAGCAACTTTAACAAAGGTAAAATGTACTTTGTTAGTTTTTAATGCAAATAGCATTAGTACTAGCACTTGGGGATTTCAAATTCACAGATATATTAATAACAAGATCACAAACCTGCAAAACTTGATTGTCTAATTCAGGATTAGCATCAAGCCTTCCCAACTCATCAAGAAAGTCCAAGTCTACCTTCTTAGATGTTTGCTGATGAGGCAACTTCTTGAACTTGAAGAACAGGGCCCAATGGGTTTTACTTTTACGGAACCACATATTAATACATGGTCGCTTGATCATGTCATGTGGCTTGCTATCATGCATAGCTAGTTCCACAACTTTCTTTACAAAGTAATTATCAGTATAATACAACGCTCGTATGACTCTTGTTTTGTAACCATATGTCTTTGCACCATCCTCAATACGGAGTCTAGGGGGCAGGGCTGGACTGTATTTACAATGTTTCTCATAAATATCAACCCAAAAAGATTTCTGCTGGGTTAATGCATATGTGGTTTTATTGATACCAGCAAATCGACCGATGTCTGAAGGGTCAATACGTCGGGAAATTTCATACCAAACCACTTCTGGGTATTCTTTATATTTACTTTCAACATTTGGATTAATTGTTTTCTTTCGCTTTTTAATGCAAACTAAGTTCATGGTGCCGTCTGAGTTGACTTCCTTTACAATATCCAAGTCTTCATCATCCGAAACTTGATCCCATGAAATTGCTTCAGTTTTTTCTGGTTCTGCCTTAACTGTAGCCTTTACTGCCTTGTTTACATGCTTTGGAGCGTTCGCATAATAGTCTAAAGTGAAATCTGAAAAATATGTATTCATTAATTCATAGTATCATGAAGTAGCGCATTGTTTTTCACACAGGTTTTTTGGTATAGTGCAGTAGGCAATTTTACATTAAAAATAGCTTACGTCACTGGTGTTGTTAACTTCCGAGCAAGCTATAACAAAATAAAATGAAGTTTACGATTTTGTTAGGATCGACCAAGCAGGTACCTATCGAACGTATGTACGTTAAGTGGATGAAATTAATGAAAATTAAACAAACCTTGATATTTGTTCAGTCCTTTTTTTTTCGACATTGGAATGGCCTAATGTTAACAGCCGAGTGAAATAAACTGAGCTAGCACCAGCAGCAGCAGCAGCGCAATCAATTATTATTATACTACTCAAAGAATGTGTAACTCTAGATCACAGAACACTATTATCCTTACGGATTACGGCTCTAGATACTTCTTAACTGAAATTTTGTTCGTATTGTGACCAATAATACAAATAAAATACAATACAATAGTCAGTCAGTGTCTCAATGATTCAGTAGTACCTAGAGAGTATTTATATACGTAACTATTTATGTATATGTATAATATTCCTTAATTTTCTATATCCACAGAGCAGTAATATGTAGGAGAAAAGAAAGAGTATGTAGAATTGGCAAAAGGAGCAACAGTGCTGCCAGCCCCTAAAGAATTTTACCCCCAAGATTAGAATTGACAGCCTCTGTGGTGTAGTGGTTGAGCAGGTTGGTCTAAATCCGGAGGTGACGGATTTGATTACCACCGCAGGACAAGCATTTTCGCACAGAAAAAATGCGCAAACACATGTTCCATGTCTGGGTGTGTTGTGGGTCGTCATAGTTCCTGGGTCCCTACACACAAGGAATCGTAGTTAGCGTCTACGCGTAATATGGCATCTAAGCCGCACTATGTATTCGTTACAGAGAAAGATTGACACATTGACACGCATGTTTAGTGACGACTGAATTCAGTAAGGTATGTTATTATCATCATAGTTTATCTGAGAGCAGTTAACACTTCTGTAGGAGCAGTATTTGGGTCCTAAAGATGTGAAAGAATCAAGTTTTTTAAATCGTGAAGAAAAAGAGCTGTCATACAATTATTCTGCTTCAATCAGATTGCTCATGATTTAAGGAAATGTGAAATTTATAGCAACATATTTTGACTGTTCAAAAATATAATTTACTGTCACTGTCAGGTAAAGCTGACAGATTAGCCAGACAATCGGTACTCAAGCAGAGATTTCATTAATAAAATCATCAATTAGTGAATGAAATCTCTGCTTGAGCACAGATCGAAGACTGAGCATCGTTCTGTAATACTGTAAGAGTTTTCATATGTAGGTTTGCAATAAAGTTTCTATTGTCTGTGGCAACTTCTATAATTCTCTTTGTCTAATGTCAAATGTGTCTCGGAAAATACGGCGGACGTGCCGGTCGCAAATAAATTAACTATTGCCTAATATAAAATGGTTTGCTTCATATTCCCATAAAACCCACTGCCATACTCAGCTACCAAGACGCTTAACCTAACAGGTTATGGGCCCAGAGGCATCGTGTGTTTTATGAGGAATTAGGTATATGAAGTAAAAAAAAAGTGAACCACGAAGGAACTAGAAAGTTCGGTTGAGAAGGCAAGTCGAGAAGAAGGAGACCAGCCAGAATGGATAAAGTAAATACAGAAGTAAAGCTAGCAGGCGCTAGTAACTGGAATGTCTGGAAATTTCAAGTAAAAATTATGTTCCAAGCAATGGATTTGTATGACGTGTTGGAAACAAATAAAATAAATGACGATCAGTGGGTCAAAAAGGACCAGAAAGCCCAATGCCTCCTAGTTATGAATACAGAGGAATCAGTCCTGGTGCATTTGTTGAATAAAAAGACGGCTAAAGAAATGTGGGATAAGTTGCATTCGATTTATGAGAAAAAGTCTAGCACATCTCTTCATAACGAACAGCAAAAGTTTTTCTTGCTCACATGTGACGGTGATGATATAATTACATTTTTATCAAAACTGGAAGAGTTACGAGGCCGGATAGGACAAATGGGCGAAATTATTTCTGATAAGATGTTGGTTACGAAAGTGTTATTGTCACTACCTGAAAAATATAAGCATTTCGTTGCAGCTTGGGAGTCAGTCCCAGAGGATAAGCAGACTTTGGATGAATTAACTGCACGTTTATTGGTGGAAGAAGAGAGAGTGACAGGCGTAGCGCAAAGTTCTTCGGTTGCGCTGGCTGCTAAAACAATGCCGAAAGATAAGAAGTGTTTTGCATGTGGAAAGGTGGGTCATTTCAAAAATAACTGCAAAAGTAATATAACATGCCATTACTGCAAAAAGGCAGGGCACTTAATTAAGGAGTGCAGAGTGCGTTTGAACAAAGAAAGAGGTAATAAAAATACAGAAAGTCAGTCAAATGCTTTTGTGGCGTCGATGTGTGAGAATGACCAATGGGTGGTAGACACAGGTGCCAGTGAACACATGTGCTTTCAGAAGGAGCTCTTTACCGATTACAAAGAGATAAAACATTCACGCAGTATAGTGATTGGTGATGGCAATGAATTGAGCGTCGAAGGAGAAGGCACCATAGAGTTATTATCACATGATGGAAGGAAATGGATTAATACCTCTTTGTCAAATGTATTGTTTGTACCGAAACTGACAGTAAATTTGTTTTCGGTAAGAAGTGTCATAGATAAAGGTTACCAAATGCAATTTAATAGTGAAAATTGCGAGATTATGAAAGGAAATAATGTTAAAGCGGTGGGTATACGAAAAGGCAAATTATATCTGATGAAGTTTGCAGTAAAAGGTGTGGCTGCGGTGAGTATGGAAAAAGAAAGTTTAGACATTTGGCATCAGAAATTAGGCCACCAGAATTATAAATATGTGAAGTCAGTATTGGATAAAAATAATATAAAATATGAAGACGAAAAGGAACAGTGTGAAGCGTGTCTTGAAGGCAAGATGCATAAATTTCCGTTACCAGAGAGTACGACGAGAACTACCCAAACATGCGAGTTGATACACATGGATGTGTGTGGACCTATGGAAAATACTTCGTTGGGAGGTTCAAAGTATTTCTTGGTGATGAAAGATGATTTCTCAAGGTATAGACATGTATATTTTCTGCAAAAGAAGGATAAAGTATTTGAGAAAATTAAAATGTTTGTGACAATGGCAGAAAAGGATACCAGAAACAAGGTTAAAATGATAAGGACAGATAACGGAGCAGAATTTATAAACAAAAATGTAAAGAAGTTTTTAGAAGAAAAAGGAATAAGACATCAAACATCAGTGGCATACACACCAGAACAAAATGGTAAGGTTGAAAGAGATAATCGTACTATTGTGGAGTCAGCAAGGACGATGTTGATGGCAAAAGGCCTGAGTAAGAGATTATGGGCAGAAGCTGTCAATACTGCTACATACATAATAAACAGAACAGGAAAAAGTTGTGTACCGGAGAAGACACCTTATGAAATATGGTTTCAAAAGTCATACAACATAAACCAGTTGAAAGTGTTTGGTACAGAAGTGTATGTACACGTACCTGATGTAAGAAGAAAGAAATGGGATTCAAAAAGTGAAAAAGGTTTATTTGTGGGATATGGAGATTCAGGTGCAACTGAAAGCAAAGGATATAGGATTTTTACACCGGGAACCATAAGAGTCGATGTAAAGCGAGATGTAGTTTTTAAAGAGGAAAAGAAAGAACAAGGAAATTCATCAAACTTATTACGAGAGTGTTACAGAGAATGTTTCGAAGTGAAAGAATTAGAAAAATGTTCAGATGATGAATATGAAGTACCAGAAGAAGAAATTGTCACTAAAGATCAGAAAGATGTTGGAAAAGTGGTTAGTGCGAGTAGAGAGAAGGAAAAGAGAGAAATAAGAAGGCCGGTATGGCATAGTGATTATGATACAAATTTCTTATGTATGATGATAGAACCAGCAACTTACGAGGAGGGCATAAATAGTAAGAACTCGGAAAAATTGAAGAAATCTATGGAGATAGAGTTGAGTGTATTAGCGATAAAATTAAATGTACCAGTACATCACATGATTGTTCGTAGTGATTTTCTGAATGGTGAAATTGATAAAGAAAAATCGCTTAAGTACTGGAATATGAAATTTAAAAAGAAAATGTGCTCCAATGGAGAATAAGTTCCAATTAGTAAGTATGAGGTTAATGACCGTGTGTACGAGTATAAATGTAAAAAATAAATTAGGTTTTCTAATGGCTGTATACTGTGCAATGCTCTAAAACAGATTTATTGATATTTGTGTAGTTTTCAGAATTGGTGCTAATGAGAATTTGTGCTATTAAAAGAGTATTGATATACGAGTACGTCAGAAGCACAATTGATTTAAAACTTGTGTATTCATGTAAAAATGATATGTTGATAATTTTAGGAAAAGTTTAGTGTTTGACTGATTTGTATAAGTTTGTGATTATTTTTATGGGGTGTTCAATTTTAAAGATTTTTTGGTTGTGCGTGTTTACGGACTCTTGGTATATCGTTATGTCATAGAGTAGGGAATTAGGGATTTGTTGGAAAGTATATTATTTAGTTTATAGTGTTATACGAGATTGCTAGGTGTCAGGGTTGTCACACAACAATATCAGAAGGGTTGTTTAATGTTTAGTTTATTTTAAAAGTTTCGAGAAACTTTATTGAGGGGGCGTGTAAGAGTTTTCATATGTAGGTTTGCAATAAAGTTTCTATTGTCTGTGGCAACTTCTATAATTCTCTTTGTCTAATGTCAAATGTGTCTCGGAAAATACGGCGGACGTGCCGGTCGCAAATAAATTAACTATTGCCTAATATAAAATGGTTTGCTTCATATTCCCATAAAACCCACTGCCATACTCAGCTACCAAGACGCTTAACCTAACAATTGTTTAAATTCTTTTCCTTACGTGAATGTTTTATCTCTTTGTAATCGGTAAAGAGCTCCTTCTGAAAGCACATGTGTTCACTGGCACCTGTGTCTACCACCCATTGGTCATTCTCACACATCGACGCCACAAAAGCATTTGACTGACTTTCTGTATTTTTATTACCTCTTTCTTTGTTCAAACGCACTCTGCACTCCTTAATTAAGTGCCCTGCCTTTTTGCAGTAATGGCATGTTATATTACTTTTGCAGTTATTTTTGAAATGACCCACCTTTCCACATGCAAAACACTTCTTATCTTTCGGCATTGTTTTAGCAGCCAGCGCAACCGAAGAACTTTGCGCTACGCCTGTCACTCTCTCTTCTTCCACCAATAAACGTGCAGTTAATTCATCCAAAGTCTGCTTATCCTCTGGGACTGACTCCCAAGCTGCAACGAAATGCTTATATTTTTCAGGTAGTGACAATAACACTTTCGTAACCAACATCTTATCAGAAATAATTTCGCCCATTTGTCCTATCCGGCCTCGTAACTCTTCCAGTTTTGATAAAAATGTAATTATATCATCACCGTCACATGTGAGCAAGAAAAACTTTTGCTGTTCGTTATGAAGAGATGTGCTAGACTTTTTCTCATAAATCGAATGCAACTTATCCCACATTTCTTTAGCCGTATTATTTATTTTTGATAAAAAATAATAAAAATAAATAAGGAATAGTGAATAAATAGTTATCCAAAATAAATAGGACCTTAAAGCATACTCGTTCTTTACTCCATACCGCATATTAGAGAAAAACTTGTAAGAGTTTTCATATGTAGGTTTGCAATAAAGTTTATATTGTCTGTGGCAACCTCTACAATTCTCTTTGTCTAATGTGTCTCAGAAAATACGGCGGACGTGCCGGTCGCAAATAAATTAACTATTGCCTAACATTAAATGGTTTGCTTCATATTCCCATAAAACCCACTGCCATACTCAGCTACCAAGACGCTTAACCTAACAGGTTATGGGCCCAGAGGCATCGTGTGTTTTTTGAGGAATTAGGTATATGAAGTAAAAAAAAAGTGAACCACGAAGGAACTAGAAAGTTCGGTTGAGAAGGCAAGTCGAGAAGAAGGAGACCAGCCAGAATGGATAAAGTAAATACAGGAGTAAAGCTAGCAGGCGCTAGTAACTGGAATGTCTGGAAATTTCAAGTAAAAATTATGTTCCAAGCAATGGATTTGTATGACGTGTTGGAAACAAATAAAATAAATGACGATCAGTGGGTCAAAAAGGACCAGAAAGCCCAATGCCTCCTAGTTATGAATACAGAGGAATCAGTCCTGGTGCATTTGTTGAATAAAAAGACGGCTAAAGAAATGTGGGATAAGTTGCATTCGATTTATGAGAAAAAGTCTAGCACATCTCTTCATAACGAACAGCAAAAGTTTTTCTTGCTCACATGTGACGGTGATGATATAATTACATTTTTATCAAAACTGGAAGAGTTACGAGGCCGGATAGGACAAATGGGCGAAATTATTTCTGATAAGATGTTGGTTACGAAAGTGTTATTGTCACTACCTGAAAAATATAAGCATTTCGTTGCAGCTTGGGAGTCAGTCCCAGAAGATAAGCAGACTTTGGATGAATTAACTGCACGTTTATTGGTGGAAGAAGAGAGAGTGACAGGCGCAGCGCAAAGTTCTTCGGTTGCGCTGGCTGCTAAAACAATGCCGAAAGATAAGAAGTGTTTTGCATGTGGAAAGGTGGGTCATTTCAAAAATAACTGCAAAAGTAATATAACATGCCATTACTGCAAAAAGACAGGGCACTTAATTAAGGAGTGCAGAGTGCGTTTGAACAAAGAAAGAGGTAATAAAAATACAGAAAGTCAGTCAAATGCTTTTGTGGCGTCGATGTGTGAGAATGACCAATGGGTGGTAGACACAGGTGCCAGTGAACACATGTGCTTTCAGAAGGAGCTCTTTACCGAGTACAAAGAGATAAAACATTCACGCAGTATAGTGATTGGTGATGGCAATGAATTGAGCGTCGAAGGAGAAGGCACCATAGAGTTATTATCACATGATGGAAGGAAATGGATTAATACCTCTTTGTCAAATGTATTGTTTGTACCGAAACTGACAGTAAATTTGTTTTCGGTAAGAAGTGTGATAGATAAAGGTTACCAAATGCGATTCAATAGTGAAAATTGCGAGATTATGAAAGGAAATAATATTAAAGCGGTGGGTATACGAAAAGGCAAATTATATCTGATGAAGTTTGCAGTAAAAGATGTGGCTGCGGTGAGTATGGAAAAAGAAAGTTTAGACATTTGGCATCAGAAATTAGGCCACCAGAATTATAAATATGTGAAGTCAGTATTGGATAAAAATAATATAAAATATGAAGACGAAAAGGAACAGTGTGAAGCGTGTCTTGAAGGCAAGATGCATAAATTTCCGTTACCAGAGAGTACGACGAGAACTACCCAAACATGCGAGTTGATACATATGGATGTGTGTGGACCTATGGAAAATACTTCGTTGGGAGGTTCAAAGTATTTCTTATTGATGAAAGATGATTTCTCAAGGTATAGACATGTATATTTTCTGCAAAAGAAGGATGAAGTATTTGATAAAATTAAAATATTTGTGAAAATGGCAGAAAAGGATACCGGAAACAAGGTTAAAATAATAAGGACAGATAACGGAACAGAATTTATAAACAAAAATATAAAGAAGTTTTTAGAAGAAAAAGGAATAAGACATCAAACATCAGTGGCATACACACCAGAACAAAACGGTAAGGTTGAAAGAGATAATCGTACTATTGTGGAGTCAGCAAGAACAATGTTGATGGCAAAAGGCCTGAGTAAGAGATTATGGGCAGAAGCTGTCAATACTGCTACATACATAATAAACAGAACAGGAAAAAGTTGTGTACCGGAGAAGACACCTTATAAAATATGGTTTCAAAAGTCATACAACATAAACCAGTTGAAAGTGTTTGGTACAGAAGTGTATGTACACGTACCTGATGTAAGAAGAAAGAAATGGGATTCAAAATGTGAAAAAGGTTTATTTGTGGGATATGGAGATTCAGGTGCAACTGAGAGCAAAGGATATAGGATTTTTACACCGGGAACCATAAGAGTCGATGTAAAGCGAGATGTAGTTTTTAAAGAGGAAAAGAAAGAACAAGGTAATACATCAAATTTATTACGAGAGCGTTTCACAGAATGTTTAGAAGGAAAAAAAGCAGAAAAATGTTCAGGAAAATCATCAGATGATGAATATGAAGCACCAGAAGAAGAAATTGTCACTGAAGATCAGAAAGATGTTGGAAAAGTGGTTAGTGCGAGTAGGGAGAAGGAAAAGAGAGAAATAAGAAGGCCACTATGGCATAGTGATTATGATACAAATTTCCTATGTATAATGACAGAACCAGCAACTTACGAGGAGGCCATAAATAGTGAGAATTCGGAAAAATGGAAGATAGCTATGGAGAAAGAGTTGAATGTATTGAAACAAAATAACACATGGACAGAAGTACCAAAACCAGAACATAAACCACTAGTCGACTGTAAATGGGTATACAGAGTGAAGTATGATCAAAATGGACAGCCAACTGAGTTTAAGGCTCGTCTTGTCGCTCGTGGATTTCTGCAAGATGATAGGTTTGAGCCATATGATATTTATTCTCCAGTAGCTAGATTAAGTACGGTTCGAGTCATGTTAGCGATTGCGACAAAATTGAATGTACCAGTACACCATATGGATGTACGTAGTGCTTTTCTGTATGGTACAATCAATGAAGAAGTTTATATGAAGCCTCCTAAAGGTTCAATTTGCGAAAAGAATGTAGTGTATAAACTGAATAAGTCACTTTATGGGCTGAAAAAGTCGCCTAAGTACTGGAATATGAAATTTGATGCTGTCATTAAAAATATAGGATTTGCGAGATCTGAAAATGATTACTGTTTGTATACTAAATATGAAAAAGACAGCTTTATGTACTTGGTATTGTTTGTAGATGACATTTTATTGTGTTGTTCAACTGATGATAAAATGAAATACTTGAAAGACTATTTGGCGACAAACTTTTGTATGGCAGATCTAGGCCTTGTTACTAACTACTTAGGAATATCTGTAAAGCAGGATTTGGATAAGGGAGTTACTGAATTATGTCAGGCAAACTATCTAAAACTAGTGTTGAAAAGTTTTAACATGTTAGAGTCGAAGCCTAAATCTACCCCTATGGAGAATAAATTCCAATTAGTTAAGACTGAGGTCAATGACCCTGTGTATGAAAATGAATGTAGGAAAATGCTAGGTTCTTTAATGTATGCTGTGCAATGTACTAGACCAGATTTGTGTTACGCAGTGTCATATTTGTGTAGGTTTCAAAATAGTGCTGATGAGAATTTGTGCAAAGCTATTAAAAGAGTATTGAGATATGTCAAAAGCACAATTGATTTAAAACTAGTGTATTCTTGTGAAAATGAAACCGAAATGTTATGTTGCTATGTGGATTCGAGTTGGGGAGATGACATAAATGACCGCATATCGACATCAGGATATTTATTTAAATTATTTGGCTGTACAGTTGCTTGGACGTCAAAAAAACAGCAAAGAGTTAGTCTGTCTTCAACTGAAGCTGAGTGTTACGCTCTTAGCATGGCTGTTTGTGAAGCCATATGGCTAGGAAAACTTATAAAGGAATTTTCTTTAGCAGAACCAAGTCCAGTTTTGGTGTTTGTTGACAACCAGGCAGCTATAAATATAAGCAATAGTCCTGAAAATAATAAGCGAGTTAAACATACTGATATAAGGTTCAATTTCATAAAAGAAAATATAGAAAATAAGGTAATATTGTTAAAATATATCGAATCAGGAAAACAACTGGCAGATATTTTAACAAAGCCTTTGTGTCATGTAAAGTTTAATAATTTTAGGAAAAGTTTAATGTTTAACTGATTTGTATAAGTTTATAATTATTTTTTGTGGGGTGTTATGTAAATATTTTTTGGTTGTGCGTGTTAACAAAATGGAGGACTATTGGTATATATGTTAGCGTTATGTTATAGAGTAATGATTTGTGGGAAAGTTTATTATTTAGTTGAGTGCTAAGTGTCAGGGTTGTCACAAAACAATATCAGAAGGGTTGTTTAATGTTTAGTTTATTTTAAAAGTTTCGAGAAACTTTATTGAGGGGGCGTGTAAGAGTTTTCATATGTAGGTTTGCAATAAAGTTTATATTGTCTGTGGCAACCTCTACAATTCTCTTTGTCTAATGTGTCTCAGAAAATACGGCGGACGTGCCGGTCGCAAATAAATTAACTATTGCCTAACATTAAATGGTTTGCTTCATATTCCCATAAAACCCACTGCCATACTCAGCTACCAAGACGCTTAACCTAACAAAACTCCTTGTCTGTGGTTGAAACCGTAGCGTTACCATACTCTTTGGTTGAAACTACACATATTTCTTCCTGCGATTTTGGTATACTATTTTATTTGCTTGTTTTGTCTAAGCGTAAGCTAGTAAATTATTTATACCCTTCGAGCAATGTTTATACCTGTATAAAGTACCTTTTTATTATTCGCTCGATCCACTTGATCAACAGATAATGACTTCTTTTCACAGATGTAGTAGAATGCTTCACTTCATTGACGCTGGCGACCTCTTTGGATTACTATCTACAACATTTTCCATTATATTCGTCTTTGATACTCGTCAAAGACTATGCTGAGGATAGAAGATTCTTGTTATGTTCTTACATGTATCTACCAGAAAAAAGCACAGCTTTGTAAAGGCTCGCAATAAGACTTGGCTATTAAATCTAAATTTAGCATCATTCAGCCGATATACTCACTTTAATAACCGGTTAAGCTTGAGTTTTTGACTTTATTGAACTCCAAGAAATATTGATGCTTTTAATAATAATAATATGTGTGGACATCTCACACAACGCCATCTAGCCCCAAACAAAGCAAAGATTGTATTATGGGAACCAGATAACTGATACAATACTTAGATGTTTTTTGTTTGGAAATACATACATAGAATACAATATAACACTCAAACACAGAACAAACACCTATCTATGTTCATCACACAAATGTTTGTCCTGGGTGAGGATCAAACCCACAACCCAAAGTTCAAAAGGCAGGGTTACTACCTACTGAGATATTGGGCAAGTCAAATATTTTTTAATATAAAACTTACAACAAACACATTTACTTGCTTGACATTTTGAGAGAGTACAAGCTGCGTCTATTATTGATACTAACTATTGATAGTTATTAATTTTCAATCACAATCAGCATATTAAGTAGTTATTTAAATAGAACCAACAAAAATGACTAAGATGGCAATGTTTGAGTCCTAAAATTTTAAGGGCAGTTTCAATATTAATATCACATTCAAAAATCAGAAAAGCAAGGTGATAGGATTTTTCTGCAAAGTTCGTCTAGATACATAGGTAAAGTTAAATTCTAGTTATTTTAAATAGGTGCTTAATTATTGTAATAACAGACGTTTTTACGGTTCTGTCTACTATCGTATCCAAATCTATTTAATCTATGCTCTTGATTGACGTTTCAATCCAAGATGGCAGACATGCCGCTTGAGCCATGATAGTACGGAATCGTAGGAGTTACATTTTTAGGTGTGTCTTTCTATTTATCGAACTAGAATGTCTCCCGAATTCTCGATTAAACGCAAATACGACTGTTTTGACTATGTGAATATAATTTCTCGCTCTACGTACGCTACATTTAGGTAACGTTTGTGCCGGAACATATGTAATAAAACTGTGGTCGGAGTGTTGTTCGGTGTGTCGTGTACGATAAGTATTCTGGTTTGATGGTAAATTAAAATGTGGAATATGATGTGCGACGTGATGCCCACGATATCGGAGGACAGTATCAGCCAGAGAAGTTCCCAGCTGTCGGGTGAGGATGCTAACTTCGAGCAGTTGATGGTATCTATGCTGGATGAACGAGACAAGCTGGTGGAAAGCTTGCGGGAGACGCAGGAACGGCTAGGAGACTCGGAGCTGCGGCTGAAGGAGGTGGAGAAGGAGCGGGACTCGCTGCACAGACAGATCGCCGCCAACTTACCTCAGGTCAGTGACTTTACACCATGCTTGGAAAGTTTTACCATTCCTTTGAGGAACTACTCCTGGCTACATTATAAATTCTAGTGGATCGTTATCGAGATAAATATGGTCTCTATTGGGTTCAAATAATGATGAGTGTTGGTCTAAATATAAAATTAAACACAAATCAAAACAGAGTTTTACACCTTCCTATAACTTTTACAGTAATTAACATGTTTATAATTGTTCAGTTGCTGGTTTTTCTTTAAGTATTTCATTGTGAAAATTGTCATTCTTTCAAACAATAATAGCTGCTATGTCAAGATAAGGTATCTCAGAATAGGTAAGCTACCTAGAATATATATTTAACATTTTGTGATTTTTTATTCATATAAAACAAACAAAATCTCCAATCTATGCTATCCCCACATATTCGTTTTTTAATTATAATAATAACAATTTTTTAGTGCAATCATTGGTTCTATTTTAAATGATTCTGTTTTTATTTTCTTTGTTTAATACATTTGCAAAGTTCTATTGTTGTGGCATCAGAAAATATTTCGTTTTTATACAAACTCTTAAGATTTACATGAAATACTGTAACTTTGTTAATATATCATTTTTTCATACAATTCTATACACTCTTTACCCCTTTCATATGTTAATTAACGAAAATTATTTTCCAAGTATGAACCCATCCTGTATATATATAGCCCACTATAAAAGAATATTATTTAATACACACTCTGGGTTGATCATCAGGATATTGCATTTTATATTATAGATTAGGGGTTGATCATCAGCTTCCATAGACTTTGTTATCCCATAGGTATAAGCCTCTCTTGGTACATGCCATTTACCTTAGTCCTGTGCTCACCAGGCCCATGTTCAATTGTAGGCTAATTAATAAGGGCTTAAGAAATTTTTGATTTTAAGGATTTACCTGTTGCATGTCTGGTTTAATAATGTTTTTGACAGGACTGAACTAAAACATGCCATTCTAAATTTGAATATATTTTTTGTCTTTTCATTAATGTGTTCGAAGTTTAATAATCAAACAAAATGTCTCTTGCTTCAGTTTCCCCCTCGTTAGTGAAGATTTTAGCCTCATGATCTTGGGGTTTAGATTCCATTGATTCTCATCCATAGTCCCCACGAGCCCAAGGAAAATGTATTAAAGAATTTCTTATTCCTAAAAAACCTCTATAACACATGTCTAATTTATCAAAAATTCTCATGACTATTAGTAAGGAAGAAGATTACTTCATGTTACCTGTTGTATCTCTGAATAAGTTATTTGTTAACATAGAAAATTGCCTTTATTTTCAACTAAATACTACAATGATATAATAACTATCACTAAACGCTACCTACTACGATAAAAAATAAGTTATTAGAAAATCAAAGTGTTATTGCTAATTGTAATTAGTGGGTCAAGGAATCTATTGCAGAATTTGCAGACATAGTGCTCAGCCATCGGAACCACTGCATAATAAAATATAATATCACTATCTGATTAGTTAACTATCTAAACATGCATAACTATTATTGAGTATTGTTGGAATGTACTGTCCAAAAACATACAATTTGAATTATTTTTTAGTTGTCTCATCATTTTATCAATGGAATAACTAGGTAGCTAGTAACTAAGCTCTGAATTAATGTATGATGTGATTTACTCTTAAACCTGGTGTTTTAGTGTAGTTTGTTACAAGACACTAAGATCAACTTGAAGTGGTTACAACCGCAACATGACCTGTTATCCTGCATAAACCATAAATTTTCCACATAAAAATGTTACCTCTATCTATAATGTTTATAAACAACCTGTTTCATACAAATCTGATAAGCTGTTTTGATGTGAAAGCCATACAAACAAGCATCATCCAATATTTTATGAATACATACTATAAGTAAGTACCTTTTCCAAAATCCATTAGGAGTAGAACATGTCACAATCTTTGTGATATGTGAACAGATGACATAAGCACATTATTGTGATACTATGTTATCTTATTGAGCTAAATGCACCTCATGCCTACCAAAATAATGCTCTGATATGATAAAAGCTTACATAATCTATGTATACAGGTCAGTGTCTACCAATGATACTGATGGATAGACCACAGAAATTGAGCATTGTGAGGCATCATGTGACCTGTACAATGCAGTTTATTATCAAACTAGCTTCTGCCCGCGGCTTCACCCGCGTTGCCTATAGGAAAATAATTCAACCACCCATTTCACCCTCTTAGGAGTAGAGTTTCGAAAAACCCTTTCTTAGTGGATACCTAAACTTTACAAAGAACACACCCTCCAAATTTCAAGTTTCTAGGATCAGCAGTTGAGGCTGTGCATTGATATATATAAGTCAGTCATTCAGTCAGTCAGTCAGACTTTGAATTTTATATGTATAGATTTAGAAATATCATCATCATCATCATCATCTGAGCTCAAATTACACCTGCTCCATTGCAGATGGAATAAATATTTAGCATGGGCCCATTTGGTACTGATAGTTTTGGGTCAAATAACTTTTTTTTTAAATTAAAATTTGACGTTACTTTATAAGATTTTAAAGTTAAATAAAGGATAACAAAGTTTCGCAGTAATTCCCATTATTTTCCCAAAGGATATAATTATATCTCAAACTAAAAATATGCCTTATGAGTGATAGGTGTTTGGAATGTTGCAATCTTACGATGGGCATAAAATCGCCTGCAGTCAGTGATCACGGTACTGTGATAAAAACGAACACGACGTTTCATTCTCAATTTAAAATTTACTATTGTATTTATAGTACAGTTTTAGTGCAGTAAGTAACCTTTTATCACCTTGTTACCTTTCAATCGAAATCCACATGGACGAATCGCGGTATTTGCTGAAAATCACCTAACAATCACTGAACCATTCATCCGTTGTCTATTCCGTCGTTAATTTGCCACATATCCGTTAATCTGAAAACAGATATCCAAACCTATTTCTATCTTCAATGAACCGAGACACTGACTGAATGAACCCTTAGTGCTGGCTGTCTCTATATTTAGACTAGATCATTTTGAATACGTCTATGGCGTTGGTGTTGGAACGCCATAAAACCGTTGTAAATTTCACGTAAACGTAAAGTGTAAGTTGTGATTGCGGTTGATGTTTCATACGACAAAAACATTCGGCACTAGCCCATAATGGAAGCTAAGATTCGAGAATGTCGGGTAATGTGTTTTTGCTATAATACAATCCGAGGAATGATATTCCTTAGGTCGCAAGGTCTGTGACCCAGTTCTCGTAACATTTGTACTATATTACAAATGTTGCGAGAAAAACTATTGGAGCTATTCACGATATTTGTTTATGGCAGACAATAGTTTCAGTGGTTTAAATGTAGAGGACATAAGCAAAAAGGAATTCCGCAGCCAAGGTCGACCTTGCTAGGCTATTGAGAGTTGCGACGCACCCTCCTACATATGCGAATTCTATTTGTAAATAGTCTCTTGCACGCCCTAAACAGGTGAAATGTTTTACATAACCCTTTACCTCTGCATAGTTGTGAAACTGCGGAAATCTGAGGAGACATGACGAAAACAAACAGAGTTAAACAAATGTCGCGACTGACTAGTTCGCGTCATTAGCCAACAGATAAAACTTGCCTGCCTAGGCGAGGCACGCGTGTCTACGCTCTGGCGTTAAGCGAAGGTTTCTTTCCTTTGCTTTTATAATTTTATACGTATATATACCAGATTTGCTAGTAAAATTGGCCTCCAATTTCAAAGAGTGTGTTCAAACGCTAACGCTACGTAATTTGCACGTACGTCATAAAATTCTACTCTTATGATTATGACGTACGTGTATATTTTCACTCGCTTTGAGATAGATGAGAGCGAAATACAACCGAGGCAACCTGCAAGCTTTATCGTAATTTACTTTGAAAATACGCCTACAGTATTGCTCTTGCGTATGAATTAGGGCATACAAAGGTATGCAAACCTCGTGTATCACACGGTACCAACCCTGGATATTTAACCTCCGAAACCGTCCCAAATAGAGTGGCAACTCGCAACAATCGCTGGCATACCAGTATTGTCGGTTCACTCATGCAACCGTATGGTTCACAATAACATGCAAATTGATATTGTGAACGTGAGAAGATATGCACGATTGGGCAATGACCATTGCTTGCGCTCGATCAGACTCAAGCGATAAACGCGAGGAAAATGCAATCGATCATACTCGGAAATGGATTGAAAGTGAAACCACTGCAATATTGGTATTGGTCTGAGAGTCTTACATGCACAGATTTCGACTGATTTAGAATAACAAAGAATATTAATATCATGCAGCACGTCATGGGCGAATGGAAGATGATAGCGCTGGCATGGTCGCCATGTAATATGAAAGATGCAAACATGTATAAACACTACAAGAATAGCTGAGTGTCATTTTAAATCTCTGGTTGACTTTTTCATCGAATGGGAAAATCCATCCTAGACCATCATAAATAAGGTTCATTAAACACTTTTATCTATGCCTTGTGCCAGTCGACCCAGAAGCTGCGCCTATATTGCAAGCCAGGAACTAATCAGGGCGAGACAGCTTCTTTTATACGCACTCAGGCTACCGTCCGAATAGATACGGCGTAGCGACGTAAGACCTAGATCAAGTTATAAGACGACGAAACTATTAAAAACTTTGTTATTATACTTTATGTTAGGTTAAGTAGAGCATTTCGCAAAAAAAAACATCACAATGAAACCATTTGATAATAATAGAATCTGGTATCATCTAATAATAGAATCTGGTATCATCCAAAAAATCAAGTTCCTTTTATAAAAGGTGGGTCAGGTCTTAAAGGAATAGTAGAAAACGAGCGGAGAAATATTTTATGTTCTAATCGAAAATGATAATGTTAATAAGCGTCATCAATAAACTAAGAGCTTACGCTGGTCGTGAATTACTATTTAATAATAACTTCCAGCTGGAAATAAACGTCCCCCGCTGTGGTGCAGATGACAACGACGCTTTCATTTCAATGTCAGCACTCGGGTCAGCGGTCTGGCGGTCTGACAGTCTGGCTAATCTAATGCGTTTGACAATAGTTGGAAAAGCATTTTATTAGAATCCACTCGTTTGTTACGTCCGTCGTTATCGTCGACGTAATCTACATTAAACTTTACGTAGCTAACTGACCATCGCAATGCTTAGCGAATAATCTAATAGTTAAATTTGAATCGCTTATGCTATCGAACTCTTGACCAGTGCGATTTCTCCAACTCGTTGCCTCTCAGAATTCCGGCAAAGATTCAACCATGCTCTATTTCACAAACTCATCGAGACCTAGACCTCGATAACACGAATATAGTGAGAAGACTAAAAGGATGAAACCTTTTGAGTTAGTTTATTGATAGTGATATTGAACCAAAGTGTAGTGTAGTTACTCAAAAAGACTCGTGAACAAAGGGTCTACCCTTTAATAGACATTAAGAAAGTGTTAATGGACACATTCTTATTAATACTTTAGCAGTTTAAGTCAAATTTAAATTACTTATTAGCCGTAGTAATGGCTAGATTGTAATTTTAATGAAGTACAATTTCATGTACTTCATCACATAAAAAATCAAGACCTAGACACACCGGCCCCGTGTCGGCTACAGGCACGCCGGCACACACGGCATCCGGACTTGCAGTGTCACTGTATATTCCCCGATCTCCGTCATCGCAACCGCTCCACCCCTGCGCCAGCCTCGCGGCTGATAATCAGCGCGCGACGAACGCGGGCGTTCCCTTTCAAGCGCCGGACGTTCTCTCGGATATTGTTACACGTTCCGACGACGCGTCGCCTCACTGCCGCACTTGCTCACACTTGGGTTAGGTAATGGTTAAGGAATTTCCTTGTGTTGTAAAAGCAATTAGTGTGTCGGCTGTCTCGGACGTTGATAATGCGGTAAAGTTGAACATAGTTTCAGAATATGATTTTACGATTTGTGGCTTTCATTAGGGTTATAGCGAAGTAAATAGAAGTAGCACCCACAGACACAGATCTTTGAAACTGGCCCCAAATTCAAAATTCCGATTGCATTGTCTTCAATACTTGTTTCTGACAGACTTTCTGTAGCGGAGCTGTCAGTATTTGACAATTATTATTGTAGCAACGACAGTTCTACCATTCTAAACTGGGGCTAAATGTGTGTTGAAAATGAAATTCCTAACTAGAGCACTGTTCATAATACAACAGCAGAGCAGCTGCTGGGCGCTGCGGTTTTTTTGCTAGCAAAATAATTCTGTACCGTTAGTCGTTACACTGTTTGCTACCACTGATAAAAGAAGAAAAATAAACAACCGTAATACACTCGCGCCGGTCTTTCCTTTGTGACCTTGCCCCGTCCAAAATAAACAGGCAAAATCACAAACATAAATTGTGGAAAGGGATACTCGTAATGCTTCTCTCCCAAACTCTTAGCATCGAGTCCGGCAATATTTTATCCAAGCCATAAGGTCTGTGCGTGTTAATAATTTACGTCTTCGCTGTGTATGGGTTACCCTAACGCCGTTCTACCATCAAATATGAATTAGTTCTATCCTGACCCCGTGATAAATCAATGTTTTAGAATCGTTTACAATGAATTGCCGAGCTAGTAAACTTCCGTAAATTCCGCTTTCTCAAGAATACTATAAGGTTTTACGTGTACTTCGTATTTCGATTCCTGCTGCAAAATATATGAACTATTCACACGATGATTCCAAATTGAACGACGACCTATCATTTAAATGAGTGTAGCAATCCTGTGAAAATGATACGTTGCTCGTCCAATTTGGGATGTATGTCGGAAAATGTGATCTGAATTTTCCGCTTTTCGTTTACGTATGATATAGCTCACAAACCGAACCATATTATATTAAAGCTTCTGATGCTAAGGTTATACTTCTACTCCACATACATTTTTAAGTTGTTGTTGATGACCCCCTGCCCTTTAAATATTGAGGAAACATTACGTTTTATTACATAAACAATCAATTATTGATTACGACTCGTTTAGTGCAGGGGGCAAGGTCGTTAGGGCAATCAAAGTCGTAGAGGTCTCCTCATGCCAATTCACACCTTACCCCGTCAGGAGAAAAGTCAAATTTCCCTGCTACCACGAACATTTGGTTCATTTTCGGTGTAATGCTTTTGATGATGAATGGGCCTTTATACCTATGCCTCTTTTAGAAACGCACAGACCTCATATTCAAACTCATTTTCTACATCTTTGGGAATACACGAAGAGTTTGATTGCCTCGTTTTCATTGTGCGCATCGTTTTAATTATCTTATCATTTCTGGCTATTTGAAAATGTATTTACTGTTAAATTTTGAGTTTGTATATCGAGATACGTTTCAATTTCAATTCATTTGACTTAGGCCCGTATTACAGAATTATGTTCAATCATGAATCTCTGCTCAAGACGAGATTTCATTCAAAAATCATCAAATAGTGAATGAAATCTTTACTTGATCATCATTCGACAACTGAGCATAGTTCTGTAATACGCGACGCAGAGTCTTTAATAAATCGTTCATGCGCAACGAAACTATACCGGAAGACCATGTCTGATAGCCGTATTAAACATAGCATTTCATCGGGAGGTCCACGGTTTGGCCTATTGACAGGCAAATTGGCCTCTCGAAGGTACCACGCCCACCGGTGGTATCGATGAGGTGGTCGATTGTAGGTTACCACTTCCGAATTCCGTAACGCGGTCGAATTCTTTGCTTCTGTGTTCCTCGTAGTTAAATTTGTCGCCCATAGCTAAGTATTCTATCAGTATCCTGAACCAACGCCCGTTCAATACTTGTTTTCTTTTCGAGTGCATCCAAGTAAAATGTAGTCAAACGCTTGTTATATTTCGGTTTCGGTTTGACATATTTTGTTATAATACTAGTATGGTCAGCAGATATTTGAATATTAAACTGCAAATCTATACGGTGAAGAATTTCAAAAGTACCCAACGAATTTCTGTTAAGAATCTTCTCGAAAGCATCATAACGTTGACTCTAATAACGTGAATAATATTCTATATCCCGGATTCCCAACATGAAAGCTAAACAATATATCTCATCTGAGACAAAAGATTTTCACATGCGTAAAAACGAAATAACAAAACCTTTTTTCCTTTCGATCTACATCTCATCTCTGAGTGACATTTGGGAACGCGATTACGTTCTCGATAAATAAATTGTCTTTCATATCATTATATTTGTGGTTCTTCACACGCACTTGGTTCCATATAGCTGAAAGACTAAGGTCCGTATTACAGAACGATGCTATCATCGATCGGTGCTCAAGCAGAGATTTCATTTATAAAGAAATCAATTAGTGAAGCTTAAGACTCCGGACCTAAGAGCCTTGAGTCAGGATGAGGACTCTACCGAGGACTGCCCAGAGCCCTATCTAAGAGTTGGAACTCGTCGTAATCGTGTATTCGTTTTGTGCGTTTAATCAATTAATAATGATCACTGACATTGGGAACAGGTTTGCTTATGGCCATGTCATGGTGGTTGAAACGCTAGTTGTACAATCGTTTTTAAATATCGACTCTTTTAAAATTAAATCTTAGAAGTGTTTGTTCCATTTTTTCCTCTTGAATTTTCCTTTCACCAGAATTGGAAATGCAGAATTTGAATTGACAAAACTGCGGTATAACCTCCACACACTTTAAAGAGCATACTAAATGTGTATTCATAAAACTATATGCCAAAGATGTGAAATAGGATTTCAGCTAAAGCGTGTAAAGTGCCTACTGGAATCATACGTGGGTAAGGCCAAACCTTTTAACAACGATATTTTTTCAAGTTGTCTTTAGTGAGAATATGTACCTGCCCACAACAATTTTGACGCCTAACGTGGGTTGAAAACTTTGCTATATTCCTCAAACAAAGGTTACAGTGCTACATAAATCATTATTTTTAAAAATCTCAGTGTTAATAGTATGGTTCATGGGTGTACGGTTTTAAGGTAAAATTTTATTTACGTTAACGTTTAATTTGATAAAGTATATTCTAATTACTAACGGTATTTCGTTCAACATCAATACTTCCTTGATCAAAGGGAGCTCAGCCCTTGCGAAATAAGACTCCTTTTAAACGGAACCTTTTCTATTTAATTCGATTTATGGAGATATCGTTGAAAAAATACGCAATGGGAAGGAACATGAAAAAAACATAACGTTTCAAACCGAAATCTTGGAAAAGAGAAGGTTACAACATAATTCTTATTTTTTGTTATGCTGAAACCCGAAGAGTTTATACGACCGATTATTTAACTTATTAACGTTAAATAATAATCGAATAATAAAATGGAAATATATGACTCCCTGCTATGAAAGGACCCACGGATAAAGAAAATATCAATACTACATTTTTATATAAATAAGTAGAGTATTACCATCTCAATTTTACATAAAAAGGAATTAAGATTCTCGCCTGTAACCTAAGAAAGGGCCAGTTCACATCGCTGATTGTAATTGATAGAGGGTCCGCGACGTCATTAATCAACCGTTTTATAAAACGATCTGTAATTAGGGCTCTGTCTCCGACACGCTTATACTTCCCGATAGACGCTTTAACCAAACTGTTTTCAACAACAATATTTTCCAATTAATCGGTCACATCTTACGTTATTTCTTCATTGTCCTTAATTCACTCCGTTTTCCCTGATCGGATCGGCGAAGTCATTATTCTCTTAAGAAGCAATCGACCAAAAGATTTATCTAGTTTCCGTCCCACTAGATACCTTATCCTTTATTTTCTGAGGATGTGGCGAGACATTATTGCACAGCTATATAAAATAATACAAAGTCGAGAAAATAGTTTATCTCTGTCTTCCATGTTCCAAAGGAACATCAAAGCCGGTTAGGCTTTAGTTCGCGCGTTTTGTTCCATGTTATATGCGCATTTGAATAGCACAAAAGTTGACAAAAGAAATGAAACAATAATTTACAAACAGGTCGCGAAATTGAAAAAAAAAAACAGGCAAATTGGTTTATAGCCGCAAAAAGCTTGTATTTTCTGTTTTGTAACGTAATAAAACTAAGAGTCTGGGAAGGAGGCGTGAGTTATGAACGGTCGCGATAGCGAAAGTAGTGACATGGACTTGGATGCGGCATTGATGAACTTGACGGGCTGTAAGGCTTTTCGGCCTAGGACCCGCGGGTCCAAATACCAAACAAAATAAAATATTATTTTAATCGTCATTTGGCTCCAATAACATGTGGCGGGCCTAAATAACTAAAAAAACACGTCAAACAATGCACAACTTTTTATTTGGCCTACAAAAAGCAATTTGACAATTTATTTAGAGACATTCTATACGTTTAGTTCATTTAAAAAATAGAATCAATGTTATAGACGTGCCAATTTGAATTGAACACATCGAGAATAAAATACTATTTTAAAACATCTGGCTCTTATTATTTAATCTATTCAATTAAGCGTTTTCTCCAATAAAAGTATTAGCATCGGAACCCCAAATAATTTCCATCTTTGATAACTTGTGCCAAATTTTCAGGTCCCAGCGCTCGATTTAGGGAAAAGGGGCAGTTTACACAACACCGGGTGCTGTAATATTTAAGTGGACGCTCAGCACAACCTCCCAGATGTATTCTGCAGGTGTTTTGTACGAGATTTATGTGTACACCGCGTTATGCGGAATAATGGAGCGTGAGACCTAAACATAATAAACTAAATTCTGTTCGCTGGTAGGTCGTAACCTGAGCCATTACTGGAAAACGGCTGGACCAATTTGTATTGTTTTGTTTGAAAACGTCTTTTTTCTATGAGATTATTGTATGAACACATCATAAATCGTTAGGAAAGGACGTCTGTCGGGTCAGGGTCTAAATTGAACTATCGATTCTTTTTATGTATGTTGCCTTTTTTATAATTAAAAGCAACGGAATTTTTTTCATAATACTCAATGAATTCTCAGATTTCGTATCAAACCGTGGCGAGTTGGCGACACAGCTTAGATTATAAACAAAAAAAATATACTACTTGAAATTTTACCCTAGAAGTAGAGCTATTTCGTTTTCATTAAAAGTCTTTCTATACTAATATTATAAAGAGGAAAGATTTGTATGTAAGTATGTTTGTAACGAATTGGCTTAAAAAGTACTGGACCGATTTTAAAAAATTCTTTCATCATTTGAATGCTACATTATCACTGATTAATAATATAGGCTATTTTATTTGAAAGAAAAAAATAAGGATCCCTACTAAAACTACAATAATGTTGCCCAAGGTGTAAAAAATGCCCATTAAATATCTTTCATCACATGCGCTGCGAAAACTATTGATGATAGAACAAAAAAAATGTCGCGATAGCATGTGCAGTGTGTAAACGTACACAACGTTTATGCCAAAATGGCTAAAAAATAAATGTCCACTCGAGCGAAGCCGGAACGGGCTGCTAGTATATTATAAAATATACGAGTACTAATCGTTCTCCAAAATTGAAAATAAGTATGTTTCACAAAAGATTTTCGGCTCACGCGCCTGTAGATCATGATTATGTCAAAACAATCACACTTCTAAATCCAAAGAAAGAATTCTGTAAAATACCGTCAAAAAGTTTAATGAAAATAGTTACCTTATTCATCTCATTTTAGTGTATTATATAAATGAAAATCCGGGTAGTGTAAGAACAAAAATAGATTGGTCGATAGCACTCGCTCCAGCTAGCCACCTCCAGCCAGACTGACTGTTGATTACTGATTACTCCCCCATTTATCCTGTCATCTCGTCAGTTATAACTGTCCAAAAACAAACATGAATAAGAGCAATTTGTGGTGTTCAGTGATGAAAGGCTTGGAAATGTCGGAATCTAATTGTATACTAAGTATTATTAATCTCTTATAAAACAAAGGGAATGCTATTTTTGAATTTAAAGACCTGAGATAGGATAAACATTTCATAAACCTAGGAAATTACCATTTAAATTACAGAGAATAAAATTTAATGTTCCACGTCAATAATGTCCAAAGTTTTTTTGGTGGAAAAACTAAAAAGATCGCTTTACCGCATTGTATTGTTTTCCAAAAGTTGTGTTATTTTCAGTGTTTGTCCATAAAATTTTATTCGTTAAGTGCTGGATTACAGGCATGAGTGTGAGAAAGTGCTATAATGATGGTGAAACGTTTCTTTTCGTGTTGTTTCCAAAACTACATAGAAGCTTCTGGTAAAGTTGCCACCACTGTACTAGGAGTATGACTTGATTAGACTAGACTATGACTTGGACTATGAGTTGACTTGACACATATATACAATATTAATTAACTTGAGATATTAAATACTCAAAACTGGCTAAATACAAAAAAGTTTGGAGCCAAAACCAAAACAAAAAAAATGTCCACGAAATCTTTTTTCTCTATGGTTTTAAATGTAACTTTGTACACTGTGTTGTGGTCACACTGAAAATACCTAAATAAATACCATTGTAGCGTTTATTACAGGAAGAGCGCCCCAATGTATCAAAGTTATGGCTCGCATGAATTAGCACAATCATATTTTATGAACCGTGAAAGGACCATTTAGTGCCTGCGGCGTAACAAAATAATGTTTTCCTTTAAAATATTCAGTTACATGAACTTAAATGAATGTAGATAACTATCGAGTCGGCTTCAGTTTATTAGTAAAACGTTGGATCGGAAGGCCATGGGTACATCACAAGTAGTCTAGTAATTCGTTATTGTTTATTTGTTTAATAGTCGGGCTCGGCGGCTTGCCATTGGTTTACTTTTACCTCTTCGTTTTATTTTTGTACATTTAATGTAATTCTCTGCAGTAACTACTTTTTCGTAAAATGAAGTGAAATGATGGTTATTTATCAAACATGAAGCCTAGATCATAAACCAGAAGGTTTTATGTCTATTCATATGGAAATACTTGCTTTTTTTGATACACTTGTCGCTTTTCTAATAAATCAGCGCTAAACTGAAACTGTCAAGTCTTATACTCGTGTATTTCTAATTCCTTACAATCGATTTAAGTCAGATTCTGGACTGGATAATCTGAAAATATCCACCAAATTGCTGATTTAATTAGAAACGAATAAATCACAATTTTACGCTTCTGTCTATCACATTTTACGTGTAGCAATCTGAGCTTTAATTCTCTACAATGTTTTCACAAAATTGTAATCGGGGCAGTCTGTCAAGGTTTCTGTGCACGGTCAATGCAATACTCAATCAACCTGCAACGTCTAACGAACTACGGATGGAAATGGACGGGGTTTTTTGCGTGATAAAATCCGGAATGAGGAGATCCGTAGAAGAACTGAAGTCTTCAATTAGCAGTGCGTACTGGCATCGCTCGTAGATTCGATAACCGATGGGGAAGAAAGGTTCTCGAGTGGCGACCACGTACTGGAAGGAACAACTGATCCTCCACCTAAGGTCCTCTAAGGTGGACCAAAGATATGGTCAAAACAAGGAGCCGTTAGTTGCAAGAGGCAAATAAGCTTTCAAATGTGTATTTTTCATTTTTGCTCGTACAAATCACCGAGTAAAATGATTTGTCATCATAGTTTTAGGACAAGGAATAAAACTTTAACATATTCGTGCAAGGTCATAATTAGGAAGCAGAAACTGTTGCTCGCAAAAGTCAAAGACCTCTTTAGCATTATCGTGCTGTTTTATTGCTGAGCAAATTGTTTGATTTACCTACATTTCTAATATTCTAGATCGATTTGCGATTGGTCGTTCCATTCCAATGTCTGTTTACTCTTGGAAGTTGGATCCTATTCGCACGACTGTGCCTTTGTCGAAATATCTAAACATATTTTAGATATTGAGCACCTGGCACTGTCCTATAAATCGTTCGTTTTATCTTCGACCCAACAAACAGAGTTCAAAGTTGTCTACAAAGAAAGTTGAGTGGTCTTGCAAAATACAGTCGATAACGTTGGTTAGGTTCGGTGACATCATACGATGCTCATTCCAACACCAAATAGAAATAAAACAGCGTAAAAAGCGTAATATTAGAAGAAAGCATGTCTCGGCTAAATGGTCGGATAGACGCGAAATCAAATATCATTCGTGATTCAAAAATTTTCCCTTATACAATGATTAATATGATTACGCTAAACAGGAGATAATGCTATATATTAATCATAAATCTTTAGGAGGCTCTAACTTCGGAGGGTAACTAGAAATGTAGGAACGTCTAACAGTATTCGTGCCATAAGAATTTATTCTGCCACCAACTTTCGTCAAGTTCACAGCCATTGTTTGTTAACAGGAGTTAAATAATGTATTTGAGTAGAGAGTGTCGGTAACAGCAGCTGTAGAACCACGCAGCGATATATCAATGCTCATTCACCAGCCCAGTCGCATTCATCATGGTCCCTCGAAGACTCGTGACGGATTGCCGTTACGTGGTTCCAAAGAAAATGTATACGTCTTGTCACCGCTACCTGGCACCGTACCTGCGCGTATTACGAACTGTCTTGCTTGGTCATGTATCTTGATTTAGATACCGGACCTATATCATGAGATGTCGTACTGGGAAATACATTCTCACTGTTAGCTGGGATTCATGTTTATTTATAGCTAACTTACATGGAATTTGTGATTTAAACTTGTGATTCGAAGCCGAGTTTTCAAAATGGAAACATCAACTTGTACATAATTATTTAAATATTATTTTAAAAGAGCTACGTTTCATATTGAAGTGATCATTTAAATTAGATGATCTATGTATTTTGACTCTTAACAAAAGATAAATGATAGCAAAACAAACAATACCCCATAATAAGAAACCTAGCGTAATTTTCATCAAGACATCTTAAATTTTGGCCCATTACAGGTACAGGTCATTATATCACACAAAATAGAATTAGCCAGTCATCTGTGCCTCTAAAAATTTTCGTAATGTTCCGAGCCATGAATGAACATTAGATTGTCACCTACATACCTACAATCGTTTGAGCCGGTCGGCGCGCACGACTCGACCTTGTCAAGGCTAACCGCATTCTATCGATAGCTCTTGACGGTACCTATCTGGACCCCATTTACCCATATTGACGAGATGGCTACGCAGGAGTTCGACAACGTGCACCTAATATACTAAATAGGATGTTTCAAAGGATGATCATTCATAAAAATATTGTCTTGTGTAGCCATGCAAAACCCATTTCATATTCTCCCCAAAGCACCTTTTGACCAAGCACTTCGCGTTCTCGCTAACTCTTTCGAGGCAAGTAAACTAATGCGTTAAGACACAAATATTGAGCCAATGGTACTCTTGACATCTTCTCAAGTGATGTAGCATTATCGACAATAGCATCATAAATACCTATTCACCAATCATTTCATTCATATATGTTCGCGTCTCGTACAATAATCTGACATTTTACAAATCTTCATGTTGACTTTTGATCTTTCATTGATCCTTTGCTACCTGTCCAGTGTTTGCATCTAGTTATAGTGGTTTTCTATTTGGCATTGTGTTAAAAAAATCTGTGTAAAAGTGTACTCCGTTAGTTGTCACCTGCGAACCAGAGACCGACCGGCGCGCGCGCCGGCCACAGCTTTAACAGCAGTACGTCGACCTTGTCAAGGCAAACCGCTTCATCTGTGACGTGACTTATTACTCCTCCATAGCGCGCCATGGCGTTAGCATTATGTCATGGATTCTTTTATCCGCTAACATTATTTCTGTGTGCAACTGTCTGTCACGTTTTTTTAGATTGGCAGCACATTAAAGTGTGTCACGTATCTGAATGGTTTTAAAGCGGTTGAGAAAATATTTTTACATTCTAGTGCTATCATTGATGCCATCGAAAAATTAACAAGATTTCATAATCGTGCGTTAAAGTAATGGGGGATGATTCCCCGATTCCATTTGTAGTTGGTGTAACGTCATCAGCCCAATACGTCCCCACGGCTGGGACACGACCTTTCTCTTTCAGAGATAGTAATTTGCCATCGCTGCCGCCGGCCAAGTTTGGGTTAGTGTATGACACATCAAATCCTCAAATTTCGTGATTCTTGAACATGAGGTTTACCTTCATCGTTATAAAAGTCACATTGTCGCAGAGCCGGGATCCGAATAGGTGCGTCAGTTTGAAAGTCGCACTGTCCACCGCCCGCACTCGCTCTGGTTGGTGTAACTTAGCTATACTAGAAACTACGAAAAGAAGAACACTGCTTGCTCTTTTAAAAAGTAGAGGTTCTCGGTTCACTAAACGCTTCCTCGACTCGTGACAGGTTGTAAGTACCTCTAAAAGTCCATTAGCTGTAATGCCTCAATTGAGGTGCGCGTCTGAAATTTAAACACATTTACCCCGGGCTCCTCTCCGGGAGCCTCTCTGCCTCTGCTACTCTAGCCGGTGACCCTGCGACGTAAATAACTAATGTGTAAAGAAATATAATATAAAATATTGGGGTATTAGTAACATAGTGAATCAAACTGCCTCAAAAGCATAATGTTGGGCTAATTTCTAAAGAAGGTTTAGGTGATTTAATATAGTTTCTTTTTTGCCTATCGTTAAGTGTTTTACTTAATTCATTAATGCTACTCTAACGGACTATATGTCGCGAAAAGCGTGTATATACGTGCTATATTCGGAAGCATGCCGTGTTGCTGACTCGACTGCACCGAATTTAAAAATACAATTCTGAATTGGCATCTAAATGGTAGAAGAAGCTGCAGACTCCCGTATCCCGTATTTGATGACTTCCTCATAGTATCCGTCCGCATGGAAGGTTTGATGGTGCTAACTCGGCCCGCGTGCCCGGTGAGCGCGTGTCGTAAATAACTAATGATTATTCTGTGTGCGTTGTCGGAACTCCGGATTAGTGGGATCTTACTTGATTACTGAATGAACTAAATGGACTATATCGTGTTCATGGCTTTGTAGAATCTCACCAAGCTATGGAAAACCGCTACTTACACTTTGACAGCCTCAGCTGTGGTGTGGTGGTTGAGCAGGTCGGCTCATGACCCAGAGGCGGCGGATTCGATTCCCGCGGTAGGATAAGTATTTGTGCACATAAAAAAAAGCGCAAATGCTTGTTCAGAGTCTGGGTGTTGTGGGACCATGGTCCTCGTAGTTCCTGGGTCCCTAGACACAGGAAATCCTAGTTAGGGTCCAGGATCTATGTCAATCTCTCAGGCAAGATGAAAATGCTATGAAAATCGATTAAAAATTCTATTATCCTTACTGAAGATTCGATCGAAGAATTCAACTTCGGAAAAGCAAACAAACAATCAGAACAAAATTGCAATAAAATTGCAACTGTGGATGAAGGGCACTCTGAAGAACATGATGAAACCGGTTTCTTGTAGGAGTAAAAATACCTCATTGACGTCAATTGATATGTAGCCCTGCCCACGATATAATGATATGGTTTAGCAATCAATCTTACTAATGATGCTATTCATTATTTATTTAATGAAAATAAGAGAGAGAACTTAATAATTGGAAGATTAAAGCACAACAATTTTTTTTTTTTTTTATACTGTGTTTCCACAGACATCTGGGTCCGTGCTTTTTGTTAGATTATTTTTTATATTTATTAATTAAGCCTATTGCACAACAATATTGTTCCAGTAGAGGTTTATTAGGTACCAATTCGAGTAGAAGGTGGGATGTAGAATGTCAATTTCTTTCATCAGATTTATCTAAACTTTAGTTTTAGGATCAAAATCCACTGGATATTCACAAGTAGTACGTAGAAATCAAAAATGATTGCGAGTCTTTAACGGGAATTCAATTTTAAATAGCATGACGTGTTTGGTGTAGCTCAGTATTTAGAGCCTGTTGAAATTCGTAACGACGAAGATCCGATGACGAGGCGTCAACCATCAATGGTTTTTTTCTTTCTTACATTATCTCTAATTGTATTCGTTATTCTTTACGTTACGTTGTATACCTAGTTATTTATATATTGCTTGCCTGTTTGTTTACAAATCAATTTGTTGATTACTCTACGCAGGCGATACTGCTATAAACATTATAAATGTATAATTTGGACGTAACGATTTTGTAAGTTTGATGCTATGAACACAGTATGATAAGGCGAACCGTACGTACATAATAGTGGTTTTCAATTCGATTCTACTGTATGCTCGTTTCGCTTTACTCTTTTTTTATGTTAGTGAATGATGTGGCGAGCTAGTCGTTCGCCTGATGCTAAGCGACACGCCTGCCCATAACATAACAGTGTCACCCGGAACTCCAAAATATAATCGCACTGCGGATATCATCCTGAGACATCAGCACAGTCTGGTAATAAGATTACTCGACTGTAAGATCAGATCATAAAGTCTCATTTGCCCAGTAATTTCACTAGCTACAGTGCCCTTCAAACCAGAACACAGTATTGCTTGCACACTACTGCTTGGCGGCAGAATGAATAACTGGCAAAGCGGTGGTACCTAGACGAACTTTGCAGAAAAGTCCTACCACCTAGTAAATAACAACTCAAAAAAACAAAACAACTCAAACTCTGGTTCGCTGCCTGTTCCGGCTTTCACAATATCTGCTTTAATAAAGATTCCTTATTCACTCATTCTGGTTATGGTCTCATTTGATTTTCTGGTTCATTCGTTTCTGGCCCAAAGAAAAGTCATCGGCTCGTGAAGATTAGTGGAAAAGATTTATACATTGTAGGTGAATCGCCTACACTATCCGCTGTTTAAAATGTGTGACGGTGAATCACTTTTACACTTATTGGTTCTGGTAGAGGTGAGCTTTTATTTTATGAGGTATGTATGAGTGACAAACGTACGGCCCGCTTGATGGAAACCGTAGCTTATGAACATCTGCGGCTCCAAGAACCCGGTGCCGTCACGGACGTGGCTGCATTGTTGCATAAGCCGTGATGGTATGTTTCCACGTGTAAATTTCAACATATTCCTCGGTTTATACCTTCATTCAAGAAATAGCAAAAAAAAAACAACCTGAGAACTTACAGTATAAGTTGCATAACAGAGTAGTGCAGCATAATATTGCTGCAGCCGGGCGTTTGGCTCGATATTTCTAACCATTTAAAGATATCTGCAGTCGGAGGGCCAACGGAGATTCAGTTTTCTTTGCGATATTCTTTCCATTTCCAGCTCTGAATTAATTTATTGGACCCCAGCCAGAAGTTACAATTCTTACTGGGTGGTTCTTTGTAAACCTTCACGGTCTAAATCGCAGCACCAGTCAGATTATTGTTCTCAAAAGGAAACATTCAATCCTTAATTCGGAAACGTTAATTACCAGCTTTTATTTAAGTCAATTTTGACTTCCTCGTGTCCATTGAACTAAGATTTTAATACCTTAGTCGTTCTGTTGATAATGTATAATCTGTTGGGTTGATGTTGACATCAGAAACTGACAATAATTATAGGTAAAACGTTAACCAACTAACGAATTTTCAGGTCGCTTTACTCTTTCTATTGGATAGTGCTATGGTTGAAAGTAATTTTCCTTTGCAATATAAATACAATGACTGAATGCTGTTAGGTCTAGTATTGTAGGTTCTGCTAAGAATATAAACGATCCACTTCCACCGATATTTGACTGACTCACATCTGTCTGAATTAAACGCATTGGTATGGTATGATGTTTCTCTTTATCATTTCAGTTCTTCAAACCCGAAATACGCTCAGAACATTGTAACAGATGCTCATTTGAAAAGTTTATGAAACGTTTTTTTATCGTCCATAAAACAGTCATCCGGCCTTTACTTTAATTGACGGCTTTCATGGATAATCACAAGGACATTAGTTTAAGCTCAGCCTGATCGAAAAACACTTTTTACCATGTTATTGACAAAGTCATAACTTATAACAGCATGTGTATTCACTGAAAATTCCTTGGTTTAATAAACCTTTCCACGTCAGTGCGCTCGCCGCCAAAAGTCGAACTTCCCGCAGGCGGCGACGCGGCGGGCGTCCCTCAACAAGCAACTTTACGCCTAATTTGTGTACACAGTTAAGCTTGTTACGCCACGCTTGTTTGTCTGCGAATTTCGTTGTCATTTTTTCATGCATAATGAACTGTTTTTGAAATTTGATGCTCGATGATATCCTCCCTTGTGGAGGATTCTTAGTGATGCCGAATGTTTTTATCCAGATGAATGGACTCAGTTTCATCATCGAACTTTTAGTTAGAGATTAGAGAGGTTGTTGATGATAATTACTATAATCATTCAGCCGTTATGTTTGTGGATTTGGCGTTCTTTGTGCATATTCAAGTCGCTTGATCGGCTATTACAATGTTTCTACAACTCGTATGATATTCATCCATTTTTGCCACTTATTTTATTTTTAACTAATAACGTTCTTAATCTTTATATAAAACTTGAACTTTTTTATTTTATGTAAGTCATCGTTGATTTTCTATACTCGAGTTCTGTTAAATAGCTATAGGCATAAAGCTCGATCTCAAGTCCTATGCATCCGGGCCTCCCCGTTGGGACGTACTGACCGATATTAAAATCACGAATAAAATATTCTCATACGGATCCCCAATTAGAATTCAACGCATAGTCAGTCGTGTCCATAAAGAGCGCGCTAAACTGCGGAACCATTATTTACATTAGGAACGCAACCCGTTTAGTCCGGCTCGAGGCGGCTTGATCCGGTTACGTCCGGACAACGGATATTGTGCACCGGGTTAATCGCTTTCGGCTATGGATACTTTAAACGCTTCTTTGAAGTAGCAACAGGCAACGTGCTGGGGTTGAAGCGAAGAGTGCCTATTTCCCTATCTATTTCGTCCTTCTAATATTGTTGCTAGATTTTGCCAATTTTGCCAAACAAATGTTGCCCATTTCCAAGTTATTTATTGTGGTCAATATTTATATCAGCTCGATTCATGTACCTAACTCTCTTTTTATTCGCCTTATTAATAAAATATTAAGTGACGTATATCGTAGCCCCACCTATTGAACATATAAATGAAAATGCACAAAATAGGCTATCATGATTTTGTACATTTATGTAATAACGAAATAATGTTAAATTAATTTAAATTTAAGTTTTTGCCGATCGTCATCAACTTTAGATTTTAAGGTTAGTTCTCTTGGTTTTGTTTTACTCATTTAGATTGTGTAATTTGCCTTGCGATTGCGAAGAAGCCTTTTCCATAGAATCAAAGCCAATAAACACCAAACTGGCGCCTCTTGCGGAGCGAAGCCGAACTACTTCAACGTTTAGTAACGTAGTCGCAAGACTCGCAAGAGCTGGAGGTTCTCGGCGGGGTTGACTACACAAGCCTAGTTAGTTGCGCCACCCTTCCAGAGATGGCGTTGGGTGTATGGTTTTGTGTAATATGATGCCAAGGTTTCAAATGCTTTAATTAAATTGCAATAACAATGAAACGCTTTAAACATAATTATAGAATTTAAGTTATTGTAGAAAAATACTGTCAAAATCATTTAACGTATTAAATAAAAAAGATTTTAAAGATTGCCGTCATTTAATAAGACATACATTTATACGTGTTTTGTGTATAGAATAAGGTGGTATATATACTGTGCCTTGTTTTTGAAAAAAATGGGAGTTAAGGTGGTAAAGTTCGTTATTAATCTTATTAAATTCTTTAATAAATAATTTAATAGCAAGGCTCCCCGAACCACCCAACCACTGTAAAGTGTTAAAGCCTAAATTAGAGCCTTTTTTAGAATATTGTATCACACTGCACGCATCAAAAAAAATTCGCTGTTTTATTAACGTTAACAAGCAACTTCGCTATTTCTCTAACAAAAGAGATCCTCTAAAGATCATAAGCAGTCGACAGGTTTACGAGCATTACAAGATCCATCAGCATCGTTTTTGTATCTACATTCATAAACAGCTCGGTTATAATGAGCTAACTATAAACATATCTCTAATATTAGGTCTATTTAATATTTTCTTATATTTTTATCGAAAGCTGGTGAAGAAAGACGAAGAAAATATTGAAAAACACAAATTTGCACAAGTGTAATTTATTATATAAGGTAATTTGCTCATCCCCGAGAGAATAATGGTCGATACCGACCTGCTTTCGGATACGATATTAAAGACTATTATTTTAGTCTACTTCGCAGAATAAATGTAAAAAATGTAAAATGTAATAGTAATTACATAAAATTCAAAAACCGTCTAATGAAAAGAGCCTCTCCGATTAAACTTTAAGGAATGAAGGGACAGCTTCATCCTGAAACATATTACTGAATGATATCCTTATATACGAGTATAAGCTTTTACCCCTAAATAGGGCTTAACTGAAAATCAGCGCCAGGTGTTGAGTACACCGGCATGAATGCTGAGTTAAGCCCCTTTCGACACCACTGCTTCCGTGCTATATCTACTCTTTTATTTCTCTTATTATATATTCTTAACTAGGTACTGTTTATATTTAATTATAATATATAAATTAATATTCTCTTGTTTTTTATGTATATTCTTGCAAATTTTATTTTATTTGTGTGAGTGAGTGTTGAATAAATGTTTTTATTTCTCTTTTTTTCTTTCTTAATTGGAACACAAAAGCTTACAGTTTTGTAAAGAACGAATGACGCCAATCCTACTTAGATTAATAAATTTGGTTTCCAACTTATATCATCCACAAATGACACTTTAAATTATATAAAACTAATCCTGCTTTTTACGCTTGCCAATTCCAATTCTAACATACCAATGTTTCCGAAGCAATCAGGATTCTAGCTAATTTTCGTACACCATCTTGTTTCTAGGCACTTCTAGGGTGATGTTCTAGGCAAGCGTGTTACATCCTAGATCGTATCGTTACTTACCATCAGGTGCGATAGTGGTCAAACGCAAAACTATCAAACAATAAAAAAAAACAAGATGATAGTATAGGTATCTTAGGGAACAGTATTACCTATCAGACTGGCCAGGACGTCGCCGAACCCAGGTCGAACCGATGCTTCAAAATGTTTTCTCAGCTTCGTTGCAAGGTGTTAATTAACGTAGCTTCAAGTAGCTTCACCGACGGTTTCCTGGGACTCTAGGATGGATCTCAAAGGAATGGATTACGGGAGCTAGTGATATGAATGGACCTGTTCAAAAGGCGCTCTAGATTCGTTAGCGTCTTCATAGTTGTTTTGTACGTGCAATTAGTTTGGACGCTGGAACCGACCTTGTGTCCTCAATTTTCATTAACTTTTCATTTTATATAAATATTTTTTAAACTGTGACCAAAAATTAAGTATATACCTGCTGATACCATAGTCTCAAATGTGTAAATTATCGGGAGAGTATGGATTTTTCTGCTTTCTAAAGATTTTCATTTATTGTTTCAGGTACGTCAATTTGAAAATGCTTTAGCAAGTAAAGGTAAACTTCGTTGATCTGACAATCAGGTAAGTCCTGCTACTATCAATTGCTTTATCGAAACCCGGAGTGGCGGTTATCAATAGCAATATCTCGATGTTGTGTTTAAGAGGAATGTAGTTGTGATATAGTGTTTAATTCGGTTTTTACCTAAGTTAATTAATAGGTAGTGTAGCTAAGTAGCAATAATAATAATAATAATAACACCCAACGATCACATACATAGATCCTGGACCCTAACTAGGATTCCCTGTGTCTAGGGACCCAGGAACTACGAGGACCATGGTCCCACAACACCCAGACTCTGAACAAGTATTTGCGCTTTTTTATGTGCACAAATACTTGTCCTGCCGCGGGAATCGAACCCGCCACCTACGGGTTATGAGCCGACCTGCTCAACCACGACACCACAAAGGCTGTCAAGTTAATAAGGTGCTCGTGAGTGTAAGTCATTCACTAGCACCTTTTTGATATTATTTTAGTAGTAGGTAAAGAATAAAGGCACACCCAAATTATCTGATAAAGTGATAATTGCTCAACCAATTGGTTAATGGCTCAGCTTGTCTCGTATCGTTTAGTTAACGGTTTCACGCTGGCTTCTAGCCCAAATGTGTCAAAGAATAATGTAAATAAGAAACAAAAAGAAAACATTCATTTACAAAAACAATATCGCCTGTTAATTTCGTTGGCAGATTGCCTGGCGGGCACGTCACTTTTACATGCGCACGCGCACCGAAAGTTCATTCATTCGTGGGTTAAATTTAGAACGTTGGTTTTGTAAGTTTAAAAGGTAAGTGTACGTTTTGTGTTGTGGCAACACGCCGCCAATCGAGCGTGGGTCGTGGGCGCGAGCGGATGTCGCCCGAACCCTAAATGACGCCGGATTAGATCATGGTGGAGGTCATGATCGTTTCGAGCAATCCAAGGTGATGTTGTTTTGAATTGCCTTGTATGGCTGTACATACAAGTCATTTTATTCACTGCGAGTTCGGGTTTTGGAGCTGCTTGATATAATAATAAAGAAATATTTAAAAAAAAAAAACTTTAAATTCACAGGTTTGTCTTCTATATCTACGATTTAGACAATGGATGGTAATAATAATAATAATAATAACGCCCAACGATCACATACATAGATCCTGGACCCTAACTAGGATTCCCTGTGTCTAGGAACCCAGGAGCTACGAGGACCATGGTCCCACAGCACCCAGACTCGGAACAAGTATTTGCGCTTTTTTATGCACAAATACTTGTCCTGCCGCGGGAATCGAACCCGCCGCCTCCGGGCTATGAGTCGACCTGCTCAACCACCACACCACAGAGGCTGTCAAATTGATAGTAGTTTCACTGAGACATTATCATCTGTGCGTGCGTTATTGTACTAATAAAATATAGCCGTTTAGGATCAGCTGTCCGTTACTCCTACTGCCATGCTAGCAGTTTCGACGTCGCCCGTCGCTTTCGCCTCATTTGACCGCGTCGTCTTGATCGGCTATCGGAGACCGCGTAAGCCCCGCAGCGGCCGTCTGTCTCCCTGATTGATGACCGCGCCGCCAGAACTACCGCTGACTTGTCTTTCATTCCGGAGCAATTAGCTGATGACAGATATTTCAGAAACATTCACTGATATTTTTATAGGTTCAACATTTTAGTTGTTGCAATATTTTGACTGCATCTGTGGTGTGGTGGTTGAGCAGGTCGGCTCATGACCCGGAGGCGGCGAATTCGATTCCCGCGGTAGGATAAGTATTTGTGAAAAAAAAAATCGCAAATACTTGATCTGAATCTGGGTGTTGTGGGACCATGGTCCTCGTAGTTCCTGGGTCCGCTGTCAGAAAGTACGGAAACAGTACGGAACATTACTTACAGCTAGAGGTCACTTTCAGTGTGTTTGGTTGGTGTTTAATTATAAATATCTGTCAACAACATCTCATAAAGCCAAACAACTCGGTATTATTAAAAAAATGTCGCTCCCAACCTCAAATGTCAAACTAAGTCAACATTTCTGGAAGTGTTTTCATTTATTGCGCGAGAAAGTCCCTGGAACTGTGACAATGACGGATTTCTCAGAAAGCCCCAAAACCGAGATGGATTTAAACATATCTTTTTCATCATCCCGCCTGAAGCAATCATATAAATGCGTACATCAGTGTTTGAGTTGTCGGCTTGTATTTCTTTGAGTTTGCTAATAGTTGTCTGCTGGGATCTGTGTACGATCTGAGATATATTAAATTGACTGCTGGGCGTAAACTGCGTTCAAACTTTACCGTCTAGACTCTACGAGTTCTCAACACAGAAAGGCGTCAATAAGGGGTCTGTACATGTAGTTTTATAAAAAATAACATTTCGGACACCAGCGCTATTGCAAAAGAAATTAAATATCAAATGAAAAACACATAAAGATTAAATAAAATTCGACTACTATTCGTAAAGAGGATTATTTGTCAAAAAATATTTTTTTAGTCTTATTGTTTACATTTGTTATTGGTATTTGCTTCTATGATCCGAATTAGTTATGGTGATAAATATCACGCCCTTACCGTTATGTATTATAACAATAACATTAATAATAATAACGCCCAACGATCACATACATAGATCCTGGACCCTTACTAGGATTCCCTGTGTCTAGGGACCCAGGAACTACGAGGACCATGGTCCCACAACACCCAGACTCAGAACAAGTATTTGCGCTTTTTTTTCTGTGCACAAATACTTGTCCTGCCGCGGGAATAGAACCCGCCGCCTCCAGGCTATAAGCCGACCTGCTCAATCACCACACCACACAGGCTGTATTATACGGCTTATGTGTTTTATCATTATAAATAAGACGTTTCGAGTAGAATGTTACACTACTAGAGAGTAGAACCACAGTTGGCATTAAAACTTTGTACCACAAACGTTTCAAAATCCACTTCGTTACACAACGAAATGCAAAATGCTCACAGAGCAATTTAAATCACATAACATATTCACATACAGTATATAAATCCCAGAACACTTCCGCCACTAAACGCCAGATCCTGCCGTTTACCACCCGTGCATGGGTCAGGCACTCAGGTCTCTCACGTAATTTCACAGAATATTTTGCCGAGAGGCTACTGGCATGGAATAACTACGGTCAGATGCAACATACACAAAATCTAAATCTATCTTTGTTAATAAAATGCTATGTCCTGGTACAGACGACGTACGTTACGACCTAGAGACTTGTTATTAGGAGAGTATCTTCCTTTTAGGGCGTCAAAGGTATACTTAAACAAAGGGTTTAAATAATTCAAACCTTAGGGTTTTGGTTTTTAGATTGTGATTTTGGGTTTTGGCATGTTAATATTTCATTAAAAACGCGGGCCTGACTAGTTAAGTACAAAGATGAATATGGTGCTTTAGGGAAAAAGCAATCTACCTAGGCAGCACTATTTGGGCATATTTTGTGTAGGCAAGTAAACACAGTACGCAGGTAATGGATTACATTTGCGACTGCGTATTTTATGAAAACACTCCGTCTGAACGCATTTATTCTAAGGCTATCTCACTGGCATATTTATCGTTCACGTCAGTGCAGGACACACAAATGTGTTCTAAACAGTTTTCTACAAACTTTTGCAAGGTTTGTAGGTTTTTTTACACTATAAACGGACAATTTTCTCTTGTTCACCTAATCTTATTTTTTGTATAGTTTAACTGCATTCCTAGTTGGTGGATATATGGAAATTTACGTATTGTTTTATCCATGTCTTTGTTATACCCAGTGTATCTTCTTTCAAAGGAATTATCATCATCGCTTCAATATATGCGCAATTATGTGCGCAATTCTACCCATCTGTGGCCGAGTCATCTACTTAGTTTTAGTACGTTGTTACGTAACATTACTAGGAGTAAAATTACGACTTCCTATTTTCACCGTCATAATTTTAGAGATTCTTTATATTACAAATTAATTTGCTGGAAGATCTGTGTTTGGTTTTTTATTTCTTTGGTAACTTCTTATTTGGTTTTTCTTTTTCTATTATGTGTCTTGTCTGCTGGCTAGAATTAAGCAACATTACTATATATTTAAAGGATATAAAGCTCAACGGGACCAGCGTGAAGTGGAAGCTCCAAGCGATGGCACCAGCACAGAAGTCCAATCAAAATGACTGCCTCCGGGCGGCTATTCAATTAGAAATACCCGCGACGTCTGTGGAACAAGGGACTAGACCCGAGAGACTTGTTATTGCAACCAGATAACCGCTCAGACCTCTGTTTTCTGAAGGAGACGGATATTTTCCAACACCACAATGTCTTGTTTGCAGAAGACGAAAAGCTACTAGGCAACGATGGCGCGAATCGATTGTTTGGCGGGCAATCGATTAGTGCTTGATGATGGTTTTCTTCAGTGGTTTCTTGAGACCTTACCCCAGGAAGCCAGCTGGCACAAGTCTCTCATTGTACTTGTCGTTCTTTCCATTACTCAACGACCAGAGCATGCTTAGTTTGCAATCGCTAAGAAATGAAACCAACAGAAAAATAACATCGATTTGAGAATATACGATTACGATACACTTATACTTTATATCAATATCAGAGGTAATAGACTGTGATCTGAACTTCTGTCGACCTTCCGTGTAATCGATCTCATCTCAGCAAGTATAATAATAAGGTGTCCAGTTCGACATAGCCTGAAACTTCAATACGTGGACAACCAATAACATATAATGCGATGTGGCTTTTGCTAAGTGATAGTGTGTACTTTTGAATTCCTTTGTAAGCATTAGCAAAGTAGCGCCAGTTTCGTTCCTGCAAATCAAAAACTTATTGAATTTATTTTTCCATCAGAAAAATCACTCGAGCAAATTTCTCTCTGACCGTCAACCAATAACTTCGATAACTTTAAGTGGAAGCTGTCTCGGCCGTTGTTCACTTGCGCCTTGTTTCGTATAAAATGCTCTATCAAGTCTCTGGAACTAGCGGCGGCAGGCAAATTGGGTCGCCTCAGATAATCCGTCTTTTGACCTTCCTTTTGCATTTCTTTAAATGTTTGCCCATTTCCTTCCTTTTGCACTGAAACTTGATTGTCGCGAGCGCTTGCCTTATAAATTGAATTCATTGCCTAGTAGTAAAAGATTTATTTGTTTTTTTTTTACGACTAATTCTATGCTATGAGAATTATGTTGGCATACACTACTTGAACTTTATTTAATTTGCTTATAGGAAATCCCAACATTGATTCCGTTTGATAAATAAAATACCATTTCTCGAGGTAATATTTCAACGTTTTATATTTTGTTTGTAAATAAGCTACATAATTATACCTATGTAAAAAAGCAGCCAACACCGTTTCCCATCCCAAAAAAGTTCTTTTAACAAACATCCAAAAGCAGCTAACCTTTGATCCCATCGTCCTTCGGAGTTTCTTCTTCGCGTAAACACCAACAACAGAGCAGTTGTCAGGAGCCCTTGTTTCGGCAGTAAACAGGCCGCAATAGGCTCCGTGTTTATTGGTTATATATGCCGATCGCGCATAAAAATAAATTGTTTTGTAATGTCGCCGGTGTTAGGTGTCGCGTGACAGAGGTGTACTCACTGCGGCTGATCTGATCCAATGCGATATTGAAATACACGCGATTCGTAACCAATGGTCGATAATAACATTATAAAGAGGAAAGATTTGTGTGTAAGTATGTTTGTAACGAATTGGCTCAAAAAGTACTGGATTGATTTTTAAAATTCTTTCATCATTTGAATGCTACATTATCACTGATTAATATAGGCTATTTTAATTGCAAGAAAAATAAAAGGATTCCTACTAAAATTACAATAATGTTACCCAATGTGTAAAAATATGAAAAAAATAAACCCGTGCGAAGCCGGGACGGGCCGCTAGTGGTCGATAAAGAAGTGCATTGATGCAGTTAACGGTGACTAAAAAACAAATAGTTATCATAGTTAGTATATTGTCCGTCATCTTTAGTTGCCTTGAGCCAATTTTTATGAGAAGTGATGAAAGAGCAATGTAACAATTTGCTACCTTTCTTTTTTAAATGTATAATGGCGTACTTGATTAGGTGTATTTAGCAGAGCAGTTTTGTAGTGACACTTATTTTTGTCAAGCCATTCACTGCAACATTTCCCGGCACCACATCAACCACAGTTTTAAACTTACAGCAGATTCATTTAAGAATTTCAAGATCCAGTTCCTAATAGCTCCGCAGGCGTGTCCCAATAGGTAGTTCAGAAGTTTCCACAACCGAATCACATCACATCCGAGACAAAACAAAAGCGAAAATAAAATTATTTTATCGCATAAAGCTCTCTCTAAAATAAAAAATGCTTTTAAGAAAAATGATGGGCGCATGACAGTGACTGCAGAATAAGGAAATCGTAAAGCGTCGCGTGGCGTCGGAAGCACGCACGAAATTATTTTATTGCGACCCGAGGCGTAAATATGTCGCGAGACCTTACAAGAAGGCTGTATCGAGCGGAGTCATGTTGTCAGGTGTCGTGAGCACAACCGTTGGGAGAAACTGGGTAATATTTGTGTGATGTGCTCGTGTGTAAGTAAACCTGGCGCATTTAGCACGTTTGACACGAACTACAAGTGTATCGGCGAGCCGGCCCGGGCTTGTCCTTTCTCGTTAAATCACAAAATAGAGATATTTTAAGTTAAACGCAACGCGTCGGCAGGAATGAAAGTTATTCACTGTAAAGATCGGCAACTCGTTGTAGCAATGACACATTATTTTATATGTAAAAAAATGTACTATCGATCTAGTTGTAAGTTCGATCTCAAACGTCACCGCCGCCCTTAACAGTTATAATTGCACTTGGAATACTAACAGCTGGACAGCCTCTGTGGTGTGGTAGATGAGCAGGTCAGCCGGGTAACCAGCTGAGCAGGTAACCCGGACGCGGCGTTTCTATTGCCGCGGCAGGACAAGTATTTGTGCACAGAAAAAATAGCGCAAGTACTTGTTCTGAGTCTGGGTGTTGTGGGAGTATGGTCCCCGTAGTTCCTGCGTCCCTAGGCACAGGGAATCCTAGTTGGTGTCCAGGATCTATGTATGAGATCATTGGGCATTATTATTATTAATTATTACTAAATTATGAATTTTCTTGTCACATACAGTGTCATGCGCACGTCATCCTGAGACATCAGCACAGCCCAGTAAAGATTTAGTCTGTAAGGTTTGGGAAGAGGAAGGAAGGAATAGGCAGAATGTCTGGAAAACCGGTGGTTACCTTTTTTTAACCTACCTTTTTTTTATGTTACTGAATGATTTGACGAGATAGCCGTTCACCCGATGTTAAGCGCCACGGCTGCCCATAACAGAACAGTGTCAATCGGAATCCCAAAATAGAGTTTCGAGCAACACTGCACTGCGCACATCATCCTGAGACATCAGCACAGTAAATGAACTCTTGTAGAAAGCATACCACCAAGTTTCTACCCACCTGTTTACGGAGTGAATCTTTTGTACCTGTAAAAGTAGAAACAACCTGATACCGCAGGGTCAAATTCGTTATATGTCAATATTTGCTAGAGAAACCAACGAGTATTCTTTAGGGCGGCTTTTATAAAAAATAAACTACTTTATCCGTTGGTTATATAAACAGTAGTCCCTCAGCAGCGTTCGCATTGCTAGTAATTCCAGTATTCCACTGACGAAGCGACCCTTTTAACTAGCCAAAAGTAAGTCGGAACTCGGGCAGCGCTGTCAAAGTTGCTCCCGGCCTTGAGGCCGACATCCGCGGAATACCTAACGTGATGAAAAGGATTGGGTTACCACTGTATACCAATTTGGTTTTTTCACATAAATATTGTGGACATTTCACAAAACGGCATTTAGTTAGCTAAGCAAAGCTTGTAGGAAGGAGTACATAAATATAAGCTAGTTCTATGTATTGAAAGTAAGCAATTAATATCATTATATGAGAGTTTGAACTTTTTTGTACTTAAAAGACAAGATAAGACAGAACAGACTTACAAGAAAGAACATTGTTCTTCAAATCTTAAAATTTTTTATGAATTAAAAAACACTGTAAAATACGGTCTGACGTGCTTACTCCATGTGAGTTTGCAGCGTCAAATTGGTGGTCAAAGTGGAGTTCAAATTGACATTTCATTCATAAAATGACCTCCGACATCCTCTGGGCTTGCCCTTGCACTGATGAAGACCGTTAGTGGCTGTGTGTCCCGTCAAAAGGCTTGTGCAGTAAGTGTAACGGCATCGTAGAACTGCATTTTGCAGTGTTGCGGTTGTAATTTGCGGATTTCAGTTGTATTGGGTAAATAAGCTTTGATAAATAACTAATCATCACGGATTCCCGGTACGTGTCATTGGTAAACATCATAAGAGGCTTACTACTGTTTTTACCTCTATTTTGTTCAGTTACAGCTCTCAGCACAAACAAGTCCACGCTTTCATGCCGCCAGATTACTTATTGTACTGACGCAGATGATAACGCGCTTCTTTGTACTCGTACCGCTTAATTATGCGAATGTTAGATTACTCTCGTGCGGCTGATGGCTTAATTAACGTTTGTTTTACGTTTCACTCTAATTAATTTAGATATTGGGTCAATATTGTTGCGGATTACGTTTAAAGGTCCCGTACCTATGTGTTGTCTTATAAATAAAGCTTGGCGTCCGTACTTTAAAAATACAGGTGGCTTTGACTGTCGTACGGGCCGTCTAGTAATATTAATTTATTATAACAAATACAAATGTTTATTGACATAAATATTATTACATGATTTTAATGAATCTATAGATTCCTGAACTAGTTTTAAACTATATTTTAGGAGGCTTCTCCCAATATAATTATTTCATTGCCATATTTACTTTGCGCCTCTTCATAAACGCATCCTCGTCGTATCATCTACACTAAACGATTATTCAGCAGAACCGTCGGTGGCAAGCTAGAACTTTCTGTCCCGGAGCTACGGTCTGGATTAGCGGTGTGATCAAGAGGTAGGTATGCGGGGAGCTCTCGGTCTTATTATGCAACACTTATAGCGTCAGAAGAACGGGAAATGAAATTAGAGCAAATTACTTTAACAAAGCGGCTACCGAATTTCACTGGGAGCGCGGCAATTTGATACTTTCGTAAAAGCCCACTGTTATTCCCGCGACGTCGACGTGCCGGATTTTCTAGTGATTGATTGCATCAAAAAGGATCAATCGAAAACGCGTTGACTTACCTTTATCGCAGATTTGAAGTAAGACCTTTCAAGCCGTCTTTAATTTGATGGCTGACTGTGGATATTGGTACTCTCAGAGTACCAATATCCGATGGTCACGATGGACCAATGACGTAAAAACAATAAAGTAAAACTTCTTTAGCTCCATCTATCGGCCGGTACAACTTTGTTTTCGCTTTGTTTTCGCTTTGTTTAATGTTAATGTCGCCATCTTGACAATTGTAAATTGTCATTTTACCGGTCATAATAATACAAATTTTAAGTAATTTTTACCTTTGTTATGTTGACAATGGAGATCTACGTGAACCAACAACTTTCAATTTCCGTTCTCCTCGTGTCGCATTCGTACGTAAATAAGTTTTACTTCAATAGCTGGAAATATTAAACAATAGTTGGATAAGCGTGAGGTCAGACCGAGCAGAATGGCAAACCAAAAGGAGACCTATACCCAACAATGGCACATTACAGGTTGATTATGATGATGGTGATTAGATGATGATACGTGCTCTCGTGGTACTGATGGCGGTGCGAAGCAGCGGATGCGAATGCGAAGCACCATATTTTGAAATCATCACCATCCTATCGATGTCTGACTCTGACCAACATGATTAAAAGTGGTTGATTTATGTCAATCAAAATACATAACCAAAGATCGCTTCTACCATTTAACATTTATGCCTTAATTAGATACGCAATGAAATGTAATTTAATTACTTGAGCCGGTTTTGATTTTGAGTTCTCTTTGCCTTGTATAACTAGGTCCTTTTTATCGTTTATTTGAATCGATGCACGCCTTTATTTATGATTCGAACACCTCTAGAGACTACTACCATCTTTATGCTTTTTATTATTTTTAATTGTATATCTGTAATCCGCCAATAACAACGTAAGCCCTCCTTTTATTACTGTCGGTAGAAAAGCATTTTCACCTCCTCCTCTCCTGTTTATAATTTATTTTATTAATATTATGATTCCTGTTATAAAACTTGCATAAAACCACACTATAAAACCAAAGCGAAAATTAGCATGGTATAAGAGAAAATAATAAAGACAATGCCAGTATGACAAACCATGAAAAGAATGACTAGAACAATAAAATTTCTAGTTTTTGAAGCCACAGTACCTGTTTCTACTACAATAAAAGAGTTTCCCACTAAATTAGCATAATATTAGGCATTGGAGACAAAGTACTGTTAAGCCATTTCGATTTGTAGAGTAGTTTTTAAAAGTCAAAATGAAATGAACATATAACAAAACAATGGTAATTAACTAAACAAATAACGCAATAACTATCCAAAACATCGCGTTTTAATTACCCAACTCCTAAACGGATTAGTTGTCTGAGTCGAATATTAGCCAAGTGGGCGAAATATTGGCTTCAACCTAGAGGAGCTCCAGGTTTAAACGGCTCAGTGAGAGCTGGAGTTACAATTTATAGCTGTATCTTTTAAACTAAAGTTACAGCCACTGTGTTTAAGCTTAAAAAAGGCACCTATTTGGCCCTCAATTTTTTGTACGTTTGTTAAACTCGTGTCAACTTTGGTTATCTAAAAGCTCATTGGTTGGCTGTTGATCAACTGTCTTCAACCAATGAGAGTACAGTATTTGATGTGTTAAGTTGACATGAGTCCGTCAAACGTAGAAGAAACCGACGGAGTTGCAAAACGCTGTGTAAAGACCAGCATACAAAAGCTAAACGTATAAAAGTTATCCAAGGATGTTAAAAGGAAATAATTCATAGGCGAAAATTAAATTAGATTCGGTTGCAGACAGAACGCTGGCAAGCACTATAAATATAATTATGACCCAATGACCTTGAGCTATATACTCTACATTTTACACTGTACTTCAAATTTTTTTGTACTTACGTACGCAAACCCTTGACTAAATTGATATTTACAACTATTCCTGCTTCTCCTGTCCAGTGAAACCAGACAATAAAATCTGGTCATTAACTTGGAAAAAGCAGGCCCACGACCCGAGTGTCGTATGTAATCTAAATTCTTTTGCAGTTTGTGGTCGCGAAAATATTATTTTAGCTGCACAATGGTGTCGATTCTGTGTCGCATTCTCTAAAACTAAAGTAAACTTAAATTATGGCGGTACTCTTCTGATAAAGGAGAAATGACAAGGACGGAAATATGTTAATTTCGTTTAGCTTTAGAGTATGCGTCACAGAATCGACACTAATGTCATTTTAAAACAAGAACTTTGCACATTACGGTCAAAGTAGGATAGTCCATAAATCTTTACCTTATGTATTAGTCAATTGGGTGGCAAATACAACCGCGCCTGAATTAAATATACAAAAGTTCTATTCGCGGCTCTCCTGACTACGCCGTAATTTAAATGTGGCTATGAACGTGTCATTCAATGATAACGTCATTTAAACCCTTTTGTGTTTCAAAGGTATGTCATTCGCAGTAAAGTTTAAGTTAACTAGCCGTTGTGTACGAATAAAAGATGAAAAATGCTTTTATTTTATTTAAGTTAATGCATAAGGATAGGCCAACCATTGCGATAACCAGTGCGTCTTACCGATCATGACCTACGAAGCCAAAACGTGGGCATTCACGGTAGTACTAGTCCATCAATTCGAGGTCGCTCAAAAGAGCTATGTTACGTGTGCATCTACGGGACCGAATCCAAAACAAAGTTATTCGCCAGAGCTAGGTTAGTAACCTTAGGTTATCGACATTAAATGCGAATTAGCAAGCTGAAGTGTAGAGCCGAAGACCGGGCTCAGTGGCGTGTCTTAGAAGAAGCTTATGTCCAGCAGTGGATTAGTATAAGCTGATGATGATGATGGTGATGACGATGATAAGAACCATCGCATGCTAGTTCTGCAGAACTATTGCTAACTACTTAGTACAAAATAAATATCACAGGACTCCATAAAACATAAATGGAAAAGTTTTATCTTTCCCACGGTCATTTACAGGGAAACACAATAAACTTTTTAAGACACATGTGGGACAGACGGGAATATTCTGTTCACCAGCAGCTAGCGAGCCGGACGGTTTCATTGTCACCGAATACAGTCCATTTGTTTAATGCAAGTCCGCAAGACGCAGTCTCACATAGTTTTAAAGATTTAACACTCGGTTTTATCTTCTAAGTCCTAACTCGGAGACTATTGCTTGTATTCTTGCATTTTATGTTCTTTGTTTGAAGTCTGTTCTCAACTTATACATCTTAGTAGTTTGAAATTTCTTCCATTTGTATATGGTAGTTACAAGTGACGCGAACAATAATGCAGCACAAAATGTTACATCAGTTAAACTAAAACTACAGATGACTTTTACAAGTAGGTGGTGGACCGCCTGCTTGTAAGCCAGACCTTTCCTAAAAAATAAAAATGGGTACGTTTCAGAGCGTCTAATCCCATTTAAATATTTCTATAGTGCAATTTGTTATCGAATTGTAATTTTTTATGTTTTATTCACATAAAGGATTTCGTACTAGAGAGATATTATGTAGCTGTAACGAACCCTTTATCTCGAGGATACAAAAATCCATCTGAATCCGTGGTTACGTCACGTTGCGACCTTCCGCGTTATAACCGCTACGAAAAACTCGTAGCTTATTCCGGCGTAGCAGTGGCTACGCGCGACTCGGCCGCGTAGAACGGCTACGGACGCGCTACGCTTTGTTGTAGAAATAGCTACGTGTGAAGTTTACAAACTGTGACAAATTGAATTTGAGCGTTGTCTTTTGAGTGAGTTAATAAAAGGTGGTAACTTGAGCTGCAGTTTGGGTACCAGTGTACATTTATTCAACGAATCTCGGTTCACCGCAACATAAAACTTTTTAATTAAACGAAGACTTGGACTTCAATTACTTACCACTGTTACAGTGCTGAGCTTTACTCACTTTTTAAATGCAATTTTCTTCGCAAACAATTATATTGTGTTCGTAAATGAAAAAATAAACGATTTATTTGGTACAGAGTGAAAAATTGATGCAAATAACCAACATCTATTAATTTGTCTCAGTGTATTAGTATAAGTTTGTTGGTGCAATTCAAGTGAAATATTCCGATCTTAAATAATTTGTTGGCATAGCATTTGACCACTGTTTCACCTGATAGTAAGTGGTAACGTGGCCTGGGGTGCCAAAGAAATTAAATAAAGTATTTTTGCCATTATTTTTAATTGTTTGTCTATAAGAATTAAAATTATTTGACATAAGAAATAAAATTGTTTGTGATTTTACACAGTAAATGAACAAGTTAAACTAATTCACAAAATCCAACTGACAAAAAGATACCTTTCGTACATCCTGAATCACAAAAGCAAACGAAGTGACCATAAAAAAAAAATTGGTGAGTGATGGGACAAATATTCTGACGGTCATAAAATTTCCACATTCGTACGAGTTGCGCCATGTAAACTATAAATGATGGTGGAGAGCCAAGCGCCCGGCGTGTACTTCTCTGGCGGCCCCAACGGCACCGGGTACCGGTTGTCAGCGCGCGGAGTGCGCACGCTGAGGAGCTTCCTACGGGACCACGGCGCTGACTGCGTGAGACAGTTCATGCAGGTGAGGGGAGACCGGCATTCAATGAAATGCATTTATTCGTAACACAAATTATCGTTATCCTAAAGACGTTTATTGCTGAACAGAGATCTCCCCCATAGAATATCAGCTAAACCGGCTGCTTGCCTCTTGCAGCCATCGCCTTACACCACCCGCAGGAAGTGATAAGGTGTTTCTATACGCACACGGAGACTACACGGCGGCTTCTGGGCGGCGAAATTCTGTTGTAACAATCCAATTTCCGACAGGCTGAAATAAGCATCTGTATAACTTAACCATTAAACTCATCGGAAAGATAATGTTTACGGAAAACAAAGCTCGGCTCAGCTATCGATATTCAATCACCATTTGTCGTGCGATTCACGGGACTATGACGGGAATGCCTACAGCGATGTACGCTAGGCGAAAATAAACCTAAACAAACAAAGACTAGTTCACTGAAATTGTAATAATGTGTTATTGAGTAAAGATTTCTGTCATTAATGTGAGAAGAGGTGATGTATCGTAAGGCAAGCTCGCCATAGTATCGATCATACCATCCATGAGTCTATAATTGTATGTACAACGTTCAATAATCATTCCTTTAAGTTTCACACTAGTTTTTAGATAACATCGAATATCGTATAGACGAATCGAAAAAGTATTGTACCTACGACTCATCTATTGGCAACGGGTGATGTTATCGATAAAAACCGTTCTCTTCCAGATTACTAAATTAAAACTCACTCATGGCTCGCTAAAATAGACAGTGATTGGAACTATTCTAAATTGTGTTCTGGTGTTAGCTATAATGTTATAGACACTGACGTGAGTAGTATTCATAACTACAACTAACAACCGCCGCCGCGCGTACACCTTGAAGATGGGCATCTATATTGCTCGAACTCCGGGTTATTCGACTGTATCTCGTGACTGTTAGCTTATGTAAAAATTTTCTTCGAAACAAAACTATCATTCATTTACGTTAAAAACTATCGAATAAAAGAGCATTAGGCTAGAGCCTCGCTATCAACGGACCCCTGATTACAGGTCATGCAAGAGTATCGTAATAACTGGAGCTCGAATATTGCCGTTCACGTCAAATTAAGCCCCTTATTAAAGACATTATTTTCAGCAGTGGAGGTAAAAACATACACCGCAAGGTCCGCGGGTCAAGCTTTATAGCTTTTACCGCGACCACCCCCTCCCACCCCGCCCTAATCCGAAAAGCCAAGCAACATTAATCTATCTTGATCTTACTTGGAGGAAGGCGACGGTTTAATGACTGCTACTTGAGTCCTGTCGGAGCTCGGGCCAGGATCTTGACGGGGCTAGACCTTCGTTATACACTAATGACTGTGAATGGTAGGATGAGTATAAAACCGAAACGGATAAGACCTTATTGCGCATCAAAAAGCTTTTGATTAATGGATTTGGTAAGATGTATAGATAAAGGTTTTAAAAGTTCTCTGATATTATAGTTAATGTTAGTGTTACTACGGTGGTCTTGATGGCAATATTTTGTATTGCATTATAATATTTTGGCTTTTCTATCTCAACTCAAGACAACCTTGTAGAATTACTTACCTACTAATTTAATGTCATATATGGATATGAGTGTTTTTAGTATATTTGAACGCTGTAATAAAACAGTTTTTGAAGTCAAACTTCTTTGGGAAATAAGCTGGTGAATGCGTAACGAGGCAAACGGAAGTTGAGAGTTTCACGTAGAACCAACAGATTCACGTAGATCTCCCTTGTCAACATCATCATCATCAGCCTGTATTAGTCCACTGCTGGACATAAGCGTCTCCCAAGAATGTCATCGCTCCATCTCGCCGCAGGGCGTCCCACACTACGTCTGCCGTTTCGTTGTCTCCACTTTAAAACACTACAAATAACATAACAACATGACAAAGTTAAAAACTTATATTATTATGTTGATATGTCCGGTAAAATGACAATGGCGACATTAACATTAAACAAAGTTATACCGGCCGATAGATGGAGCTAAACTAAAGAAGTTTTACTTTAGTCGTGTGGTCTAAAGCACATACTTTTGTAAAAAACGGATAAACGCAAATTGATGTCCTGCCTGATGGTAAGCACTAAGCAGTTACCGTCGCCTGCACTTGCTACACCAGGGACGCAGCCGATGCATTGCCTATCTTTTACATACAGCAAAGACAACGAATTAAGACTTCGAGAGGGTGGAGAAACCTCGGGCGTCACGTAAATACAATAATGTATAATAGCATATAGAGCTGTGTCAGTTTCAAACTTTAATCTCGGCGTTTGACTTCCCTTCCCCGACCTATGTTACCTTTTGTTAGACGTGCCGATTTTCTACACTTTGATCTATTGCAGGAATTTGCTCTGTATCAAATATCACGTTCTGACAACGTCACACACTTTACTAAATTAATGGCGAACGTGATATGGAGCCTTGGGTGGTTCCGAGATAAGTGGGTAGAATACTTGAGCGGTACTGCTACGTATTTTATTTTATAATGATATATGTAGAAGGGTTTATGTTGATTTATATGACACTTGTGATCAACCTGTGTCCCCGCAGTGATGGGAGTGTATGCACTAGTTTTGTTCTTGTATCTTGAATATGTTGGCGATTAACCACTATTTTTACCCATAATTTACGTAAAGTGAAATTGTGCTCTTTTGGGACTTTTTATGTAGTTTATTTTATTTTAAGATTTTAAGAAATCTTACAGAAAGAAGGCCAATTACAAATTTCCATAGATACGTAAGAAACAAATAATCACACATTGAAACACGGATGCACACCCAATTTAAACCACTTTGCTTCTTAATTATTAAAAAATGCATTACCCAGCAGCTTCTTTAGCTGAATAGCGAAAGTAAAAAGGTCTGTTATGTCTCACAGCCAAGTCATTGAAACACTTGCTAGCTCTTAATAGATAAGAATGTTGTCTGTAATTGGTTCTACCTTCGGCAACATGCAATGTGCAAGGCCTTCTTAAAGATGCATACGGGACCCGTAAGCCAATGCTCTCCAACAACTCAGGATAGTCAACCGTGCCATTTGCTATACACTGTACACAATATCAGCTATGTGCCTCTGTTTGTACAACGGTAACAAATAGAATTTTATACACCTTTTAATATCTCCCTGACTAGGGAGATAAGTCTTAATTCTAAATTGAAGATAGCGTAAGAAACGCTTTTGGATTCGTTCAATACGCGTTATAAATATATATATAGTATACCAAGGATTATTAGTAGTGGCATATTCCAAATAACTGCGTACGAAGGCGCAATATAAAATTTTGATAGCTTTAATTGAAGCAAAATCTGATGACATACGCAATATGAAACAAAGTGCTTTGGAGGCTCTTCTAATAATGTTATCAATATGAAGTAATTTACCATCAAAAACCAAGATGGCAAATTGAATTTACCAAGTTACCAATTTAACATTCTATTAACCTATACTTAAAAGCCTTTTGTTAGTTTCGGCGAACGTAACGTTACGTTATTTCCGCCCCGGATCAGTAGTACTACCAAGTAGTTCAACTGATACAACTGGAAGTACCAAGCAGTACATGTCTTCGTTACGGAAATCATTGATATAATCCGCCAGCATACCAGCAAGCGGTATATTGTGTAGTGTTGCCTACAGTTAAAAGAAAACATTATTATTTACATAGATTATATACATTTATTTACATAAGCCCCTATTTATGGTATGCCCTGAATTTTAAATTAAATTCCTAAAATATATATATAATGTAACGTAACCGAGTTGGAGATGAAGAAGCGATGACAGGAAGTTGACTTGACTTGAAGTTGAAGATGATGAAGCAAAGTATGGCCCCGAAGCACACCCTGGAGTCGATGTAGCCGCAGGGAGACGTCCAGAGGCGCAGCGAATGACCGCTGCTTGTGCCGAGCTTAGCAACACGGCGGGCAGCCGTCACAGAAAGCCACCTGCTAATGAAAAGGTCTTATCAACTGTTCACGCCAAATCCACTGCAGGCCGCCGTCACCGGCGGAGATTGCCACCGCTTAAGGCCTGGTTTAAACAGGGGTGGTCCGCAACCGTCACGAATAGATAGGCGAAGCGGAGAGGAACTTGGGACAGTAAACTGCCTATCCGTGGCCACACAGAGTGCCACTTGCACGGCAGCACCAAGTACACTTCAGTTACACTGTTCAGATTAAAGAATATAGTTATGTACAGAATATAATTTAGTGGTGAAGTCCAGAGGAAGACTGCCCTCGCGTCGCTATTTTCAGTTTTTTCAAGCCTCACGCCGTCACCAAAACAACAGACAAAATCCTTGAAAATCGAGAGAACTAAATTTTGAAATCCTGTCACAATTTAATATCAGCTAGCATTAAAATAGGTCGATGAACAAAGACTAATACAAAATCCTAAACAACCTAACCTTAAAATGTCGTAAATTCATGAAAACTTATGGTAAGAACCTCTTTCAGGGAATTAGAAAAGTCAATAGATGACATCTGACCAAAAAGTAAACAAACATTAAAATCGTTATTTTTAGTGCTCCTAATGGAAGAATCACTACAAAAATGCAATGAAAAGCCATAATAAAATCAGCTTCAATACCAGTGTAAATTTGGTGAAGATCTGTGAGGTAATATGAAAAAGTTATTTCTTCCTGAAACACCCGTAATTTAGGGAAAAACTTAGGGAAACGACACGTAAGATGTTCCTGTGATCTATATCTACCGATCCACTGCCAAAATAACCCATACCAAAGGCTTTAAGTACAATTTTAGAGTACAACATTTTATTCATAATAACCAAGAAAACAAAAAGGTATTATTAAAGTGTTTTGGAACATTTCAGGAGCCTGCAAGGAACGTTCAGATTATGTTTTACAGAAGAAATAAAATGAAAAACCAAAAACCGTAAAAATATCATAAAAAACTGAAACTATTCATTAAGAAAAGTGTGCTACTAAGCACTATGGCGTAGGGGTAACCCTACATTTCCCCAACAACCCCGAAAAAATTAAAATACCTAAGTATTTTAATTTTTATAGAACATACAAAGATAGCTAAGATTATATACATAAGAAAATAGAAGAAAACAAGTTTCTTCGATCGAGAAAATAACCAAAACTCAAAGAGTGTTTTCCCAATATAGAGATGATGTCCCTATGTTGAACAACAAAGAATCAAATAGCAAAGACATACAGTCAAAGGATAATATACTAGGACAACAGTGTCCTAGAACTGAACAATAAACATTATGTCCAATTATGAAATCATCATAATATCCAGCATCACAAAGGTAATGACCCAGAACACATTAAAAATGGTGTCCAGATCAGCAGCAGAATAGACATCTATAGACAGCCCAGCTTTAAAGCAAACGGAAAAATCGAAAATGACACGTTAATGACACAAATTACCCTATCACGCTAAACCTAACATACCTATATTGAACATTAATTATTAATATATATTTTATAACCTACATCCATCCACACCCAGATTAAGAGTGGGGTAGAGCTCACTATCACTGGCTACTACAACCCTTTCATGTCAAAACCGCCTGCATTACAACGACTAACCGCTAAGCAATAAAAGCTAGAGTCTAGAAGAGACCTAAGCTTTAGCCCAAGAACTGAACATTAAGGTGAAAACAATATAGAAGTATAAACATAACTTTAAAAAAAAATATTGTAAATTTAGAAATATGAATAGTACCAAAAAGAAATACGAAAACAGAAATTGTGATATTTACATTATTATCCTAAGTCAAAAAATACATTATTTACAGTTTTAAAGTTAATCATTTTTATTTTGAACCTCTGTTCTTCAAACATCGAATACTTTAAGAGGATGTCTGGTATACCAGCATACAACGCAGCTTGGACTTTGACAGAAATTCATGCCAGCAGTCCAATATTGTAAGTGTAAATAACCCGAGGCCAGCACAAACAAGATGAAAACATAGCATGCACTTTTGACATGTTGTGTCTTTGGTTAAGTTTAAGAAAAAAAAAAACATACCGCAAGCAGCACACATAACTGCCATATCAGACTGCTGGCGGCTTACTCGGTAAAAACTGGATCGAAGTGTCGATCTCCAAGCTGCGTTGAAACTGAGCTGCGTTGAGCCGCAACACCAAAAGTTCTCCTCGTTAGCAACCAGGCACCCTCAGAGGTTCAGGCTATAAACATACAAGAAGTATTAATATTTATACATACTCAACGATAGCTATACAGAATAAATATATCTATGAATTCATTTCATCATGATGAGTATAACACATTATTCCGAACTTTGGATTTGCTCTAAATGTTCTGTTTTGGGTTTATCAAGGGAATCCTCAGCGGACGTTGTTGATGTACCTTTCAGTAATAAAGAACAAACGATACAGAATTGGTATACATATGCATTTATAGAGTATATAAGATAGGTCTGTAAGATAGAGCTTTATTAATAAAAAGAGAGAAAAAAATGAGGCCAAAAGATAATCCGAAAAGAGCGTGACTTGTGTAAGTTTGTTTTAGAATTTTGAGGGGCGGGGGGGTGGGCTCGGCCAGAAGGGCGCCAAACTGTAGTGTTGCCTACAGTTAAAAGAAAACATTATTATTTACATAGATTATATACATTTATTTACATAAGCCCCTATTTATGGTATGCCCTGAATTTTAAATTAAATTCCTAAAATATATATATAATGTAACGTAACCGAGTTGGAGATGAAGAAGCGATGACAGGAAGTTGACTTGACTTGAAGTTGAAGATGATGAAGCAAAGTATGGCCCCGAAGCACACCCTGGAGTCGATGTAGCCGCAGGGAGACGTCCAGAGGCGCAGCGAATGACCGCTGCTTGTGCCGAGCTTAGCAACACGGCGGGCAGCCGTCACAGAAAGCCACCTGCTAATGAAAAGGTCTTATCAACTGTTCACGCCAAATCCACTGCAGGCCGCCGTCACCGGCGGAGATTGCCACCGCTTAAGGCCTGGTTTAAACAGGGGTGGTCCGCAACCGTCACGAATAGATAGGCGAAGCGGAGAGGAACTTGGGACAGTAAACTGCCTATCCGTGGCCACACAGAGTGCCACTTGCACGGCAGCACCAAGTACACTTCAGTTACACTGTTCAGATTAAAGAATATAGTTATGTACAGAATATAATTTAGTGGTGAAGTCCAGAGGAAGACTGCCCTCGCGTCGCTATTTTCAGTTTTTTCAAGCCTCACGCCGTCACCAAAACAACAGACAAAATCCTTGAAAATCGAGAGAACTAAATTTTGAAATCCTGTCACAATTTAATATCAGCTAGCATTAAAATAGGTCGATGAACAAAGACTAATACAAAATCCTAAACAACCTAACCTTAAAATGTCGTAAATTCATGAAAACTTATGGTAAGAACCTCTTTCAGGGAATTAGAAAAGTCAATAGATGACATCTGACCAAAAAGTAAACAAACATTAAAATCGTTATTTTTAGTGCTCCTAATGGAAGAATCACTACAAAAATGCAATGAAAAGCCATAATAAAATCAGCTTCAATACCAGTGTAAATTTGGTGAAGATCTGTGAGGTAATATGAAAAAGTTATTTCTTCCTGAAACACCCGTAATTTAGGGAAAAACTTAGGGAAACGACACGTAAGATGTTCCTGTGATCTATATCTACCGATCCACTGCCAAAATAACCCATACCAAAGGCTTTAAGTACAATTTTAGAGTACAACATTTTATTCATAATAACCAAGAAAACAAAAAGGTATTATTAAAGTGTTTTGGAACATTTCAGGAGCCTGCAAGGAACGTTCAGATTATGTTTTACAGAAGAAATAAAATGAAAAACCAAAAACCGTAAAAATATCATAAAAAACTGAAACTATTCATTAAGAAAAGTGTGCTACTAAGCACTATGGCGTAGGGGTAACCCTACAATTGCTGCAGCTCACGAGTAAACGGACCCTCAACACGACCATTCATCGGTCACTGTGCACAAACATACATTTCACAGTTGTACTCAGTAAACTCAGTATATCGGGTGGTCTGCAGGCAGTCTACTGTCTAATGTTTCAGGTGTTTGTGTGCAGAGCGCTCCTTATCCGTCGGCGGGTGACTTTGATCTATCGAGAGGATTTGGCACTGAAGATTCGTTGTGCTAGTGTTGCCAGGGACAAAAATATAGCTAGGCATGTTCTGATCTGTTATATCTCAGTGTTTCCATGTTTTTGTATCATTCTGTCAAGTTGAAATATAAACTGATTTTAGACGTTGCTTTCTTGTTTTTATTTTTGCGTTCCATCCAGATTAGTAGTACAATCACTTCCTCATTCCTACAGTATTAATACTACATACGTGCGACCACAGAGTAAATAATACGATCACTTAGTTTATCTTATGAAAAATAAGGTTTTTTATATATTTATAATTAAAAAACCAATTACCTTAATAATTCCAAAGACATAATGCAGAAAAAATTACACAACGGTTTCAGCAGTTTCTTAAAAACCTACATTCACCGGATTGCATTTGCCATGAAACTAATTTGGATACGTTTCTCTTGTTACAGGTAAATTATCTAAGTAGCGTCAATCTTGCGGCTCTGAATGTCTTGCAGCAGTTCCACGTAAACACGTCTGTAAGTGTCAATTGCAAATTACGCCCTCCACGCGTATCGTCGCGGCGCGGCGTCGTCGGTGAGCGTACCACTTTATATACCGTAATTATGTTACGTTACGTGATCTACGGAATGAAACGCGCCCAGTCTCAATTACAGAACACCCGTTATCTAAATATTTTCTATTTATACAGTTGATATATAGTCTTCGCTAAGGCCCTTGAGCTCTACCGTTAAATACACACCAATTTAACTACTCAGCGATGAAACCAACCGCTTTCATACCCTGTAGCCCCGTAGCTAAAATGCCGCCTCCTAAACGGTCTATATTTTTTTACCGTAACAAAATGTAATAAAAACTTTGAGCTTAATAGGAAGTTTATCCTTTGGGAATGCGTTTATGAAACCTTATGATAACCCTGTAAGTGTAAGGGATCGAATACACGGTAAAATTGTGTGGCGGTACACTCGCAAAAACGCAGCGATTCTAACGTCTGTGGCCGGCCGTTACCGTGTACCTTAAAACTGCGAAGATATATCTCTAATAAGTGATTAAGTATCGCGAATGAAAGTTTACACAATACTCTACAATAATAAGAATAGTAACGCCTAACGATCACATACATAGATCCTGAAGTTTACTAGTATTCTCTGTATCCTGTACCCAGGAACTACAAGGACCATGGCCCTACAATACCCAGCCACGGTACAAGTAATGTGCACTTTTTTCAGTGCACAAATACTTGTCCTGACGCGGGAATCGAACCCGCCACGTCCGGGTTATGAGCCGACCTGCTCAACCACCACACCACAGAGGTTGTCAACGGCTGTCCTAATATCTACATTGATTGCGATCCTTTTAGATTGATAATGTAACTAGCGGTACAATCGCACATAGTATAACGCGTTTCTGTTGAAATCGCCGTGTGCCCGAGGTTCTCGGTGTTTACGGACCGGCTGAAAGTTACAGCACTCGGAAGGCTCGCCAGCGATACAGTCTCCGTTACGGAACGCGTATTTATTTTTATGTACTCTCACGATTATCTCGTAAACTCAATATTTATATTGCAAATTGTAATAACGCTCAAACGAAATGGACAATTTCGTTTTGAAGCGTTTCATCTATTTACTTTTATTCTGGCAATTTTTGGCATGTTTTTAATTTACTGCGTATTGCTTTCCATCGAGTTTCACGGACGTAAAATAATACCTTTGATGTTGTTGATAAGCTTTTCTTAGGAAATGATATCAATTATATTTATTAACAGCTAATGAAACATTTTCTGTGTTACCACAAATACATAAACAAGGCTTAGACAGACGTCAAACGTGTTTAACAATACAAAACAACTGTTTGACACTAGTTTAAAGCTCGTTTAAATCTTTTGTGGTTAAGCCGTTTATGTTTAACTGTATCTCTACTAATATATAAAAGTAAAATGTTTATTGTTTGTACGGTTATCACGCCAAAATGACTAAAATGATTTTGATCCACTTTTGAACTCACATAGCTTACACTGCCAAAACATACAGCCTCTTAACACAAATACATAAACAAGGCTTAAACAGACGTCAAACATGAGTTTAACAATACAAAATACTAGTTTAACGCTTGTTTAAATATTTTGTGGTTAACCCGACAAAGTTTACCACGGGATACTTCTAGTTGCTTACTGCTACAGGCAGCGTTCAAAACGGCTTAGAACGTAGTATTCCTAAAAGTATTTCTTTCCAAAATACTAACATCTTGCATTTGTTCCAGACCCTTCCAATATCCTGCCCTCCCGCCAGTCTCCTGATCTCCTGCAAGCATCAACCCTGAATACCCAAGACTTTTCCAACACCGCAGTACATTATCTTATTACTGTGCTACCACTATCCATCCTTTAAGCCAAAAATATAAAAGAAAAGACACAAATTCTACAAATAAAATCGTCTATTGTAAATGCCTTATCCTGTAGTTTCCTTGCTTTTGTCCTCATCTACCTCCTTAATCAATAATCCGTTTTTTCCTATATCCCGTTATTTATGGTCGGAACTGATCATCTTATAATAAATACATACGTGTAATTATTTGCCACTATTTTATTTCTTCACTTCAGCAGCTGTCGTCTTTCTCACAATTCATCCATACATCTCAATTAAATTATAAGTAAGTAGATAGGCAGTTAATAAACATAAATGTATTTTAATTATGTGTTAACTACCGATACCATTAATTAATCTTGTAACACACTGGAGTGACCACAGCCTGACGCGCGCCTGTGACAGTAGTCATACTGCACCAGCGTTGTAATATATGGGATTGGAGCTGTTTGTAAAAAGCGAAACTTATAATCCGCACGATATCAAAGAATACTATCTCCTCCATATTTTTTAGCCTATATGTTAAAATCCGCGTGGGAGTCAAAACAAAAAACACCCGTCATTTTCTAATTCCGTTTTGTTTTTAGATGTTTTTATTGCTATGAAGATGTGATACATATTTGTATCGGGAAACTAAACGTTGCAGTACATATAACACGACATGTACTGGCCAGTCCTGCTGATGAAGTTTAATGTTGGACAAAGTTACCCGGCACGTCTGCCCGCCAAATGGAAAAGTAATTTAGCTTTTTCAGTGTAATTGGTGCAGGACGATGTAGGTTTAAAGCCAGCTATGGAGCATCATATTTGGATAGGGCGAGAATTGTCTGTATAATAATAATATAATAACGCCCAACGATATTTATTATTTATTTATTTATTTACAAGCACATGTATTTTTGCACCGATGTTCTACAGGATGTATGGTATCTACCACTGACTGTCACAGACAGCGATGGCCATACATAAAATCTATCCAGGATGCCACAGTGTTTTACATGTGACTTAAAATGGTAACGAGCAATATTTGAGAATATATGTTGGCGACTGGCCGAATACAAGCGTTTCTTTTTAATTTTTAAGTTTTCCTTATAGTTTTATTTTCCATTGACGTTGAAGTGTCACAGAGCGTAGCGTTACATACTCTGGTCACGGACAGCATTGAGTTATTTGGTTACGCGCAGTCGGTTTTGTTTTATTTTCTTATATTTTTATTGTAAATATTGAAATATACAATTTTTTACCCATTTTACACCATTGTACGCCTCATTTCTCCATCCGTGTACCGTCCACCGCTCGCTATCAATACACATCAAAGTTAAAACTACCTGGCCGTGTGGTCCCGGCTAGGCGAATACGACCACCGGCTACGGGAAAAGCCAAAATTGACAAAAACACAAAACCTTTATGTGGGAGGCCCGAGTTCAGCAGTTCAGTTTTTCAGTTATTTTTAAGTCAAGAGTGAATGGGCATCTCATGGGCAAGCGTGCTCCACCTTAGACAACTTCGTCACTTACCATCAGGTGAGTTGTTGTCAAACGCATGCCCATTTTGCCATAAAAAAAGTGGACGTGATAAATAAATAATGTGTCAATAAAAGTTCATAGCTTTTAAATAGTTTTCGTTGCATGTCTAACGATATAAAATTACATTTAATCCATGTCGTGCTTACAACGGCCATGCTATAAAAACAGAACACTGAAATGAGGTTTCCATTATAGATATGAAATGTATTGTTTTCAATAAAGTCGGTGTTTAAAAAAGATATGGAAATAGCTTTTGTCAAATCCTGTAGGTCACCTATACCAAGCACTGACATTTTAAAGAAACAACTTGAAAGGTTAGCCATCGGACAAAAAAGAACCTAGCATTCCAGTTCAGAAAATGTAAAGAGTTTGATGAAGGTACAAGAAAGTTATGAAGGTATTAAAATAGAGAGATCATTCCTTAATAGACTGTGTTCAAAATTAGCTAATATCGCCATAACTCCAGGCTCGCTTATTTTTCGATGTCTTCACTTGAACAGAGTAGAAATGTAGCTGATATTATTTTTGTGCAGAAACTAATCAATCGCACTATAGACACTCCTGGCCTTCTTGAAAAATTTCAGTTTACCGTCCCACGTTCCTCCAGCCGTCTCTACAATAGAACAACGTTTAATGTTCCTATTTGTCGTACAAATTACGGTCAGCTTTCGCCTTTGGATCGAATGTGTTCATCTTATAACAAAATATCTCAAAATTTAGACATCTTCGATGCAAGCGTTTTAAGCGTTTTAAGCGAACAATTATTATGAGGCATTTAAAATCTTAATTTTCTACAATAATAAATAGGTAATGATTTATTTTTATCATCTTTCAAGAGTACCCAAAATTATTTTAAGTATGCTGTGTTTACATCTAGAAGGACGTACACGCCTGCACGTGTCCGTTCGTATTTAAAGTTTATTTATGTATATCCGGTTTTGCGAACCTATAAAAAAAAGTAAGTGTTAAATTTTTTAAGAAAGCTTCCACGCGGTAGTAATATAGTGGTACCGGTCCTTCACATGTGTAGTAATGATCACGTCTGATTAAACAGATCTCTTTAGAAGATTTAAAGAAAACGGGATTCTTAGAACAGCCATAGTTGTTCGCATATTTGTACATATGGGATAAAAATACCATCAGTCCCATCATGGATCAACCGAATGGAACTACTTACTGCGATCAGCCGTGAAGCAGCTTCAAATCAACTGACTTGTGGTCCGTACTACTGTTGTGATAATCCAGTTGGCATTCTACGCTTAATGAAGCTGAATCGAAAATCGTACATTTCTACTCAGATTAGCTTAGCATTGCTGAACGGTACCGTCATATACCCGGTCGGTATCGATTCTGCTGGTGGTTTTAACCAGCTCGGCTGTAAGTACTAACCGAGTTACGGGAGTCTGCCGTCATTATTCCCTCCGCCAGAGCGTGTAAGAGCTTCAACACGGGTTAGGGCTGATCTGATAACATCGTGGTTTCAACGGGTTGCTAATTTATGAAGATCCATTAGCTTAAATAAATAAAATACATGCTGGTAGTTGGTGTGACTGAGTTGCGGTCTTAAATCTGTGGTGTACCATCCTATATCATTATTTATTTTTCTGAAAGCTTGTCTTGATTTTTTCATTCATTACAACCTTCTCCTGACAATAATAAACACAACAAAAAAAGAAGCGAAATTATTGCGCGTGATGCGATGACCAAGGAAAATGGAGATTCATTTTTATATACATATAAAGATATTATATTCATAATGTAAAGTCTACTTTTATTTGAAACGTTTTAAATTAAATTAATCATCTAGAGAATACAGTTTAAACTTGACATAACCAAAATTTCGTCGCAAATCAATGTCGGTTTCTGCAGTTATAGTAGAGTGTCGCCCACGACATTTATATTTTCTAAAATTTTAATAAGATTATTTTTATAAGATTTCGGGGACCTAGTTAGTGTTTTAGACACAATAACACAAATACCCCGAAACCCCGAGATTGAAATTTCAATACCTTATTTAGGCACCGCTCTTGCTGCTTCCCACTCTATTCAATTACCGTATTAACCCCAATTTTAATATTTTTAGGGGAAGTCCTCCAATTTAGACGTACACGTGCCTTTAGATCCCTACAAAAATACCATTTAAGGAGATTTTACGGATATTGAATCCCCAAGGATAACAATGAAGCTCTATTCAGAAACTACGTCGGTCGTATAAGCGAATATATATTGTGTAAAAATGCTCTCATCATTTACCGAATGATATATTATTTGATGGTATCATACGAGTGCAAATATATTTATTGTTTGTTTATTCACTATATACCTACCTGCTGTGAATTGTTTCACCATATTATTAAGAACAAATGCCCCTGCTTCGCACGCGTACAGTTTATCGTGGTAAACATTATCCTTATAATTATTATCCTTTCTCTAGGTTCAAAATATCTACAAACCTAATTACAATATATTCAGCCGTTTAGTCGTGAAAATGTAACTAACAGATTTACTTTCGATTTTACAATATTAATGATAAATAATAGTAATAATAATGCTCAACGATCACATACATAGATCCTGGACCCCAACTAGGATATTAGTATGGAAGTATCCACGGTTAAATTCAGCGCCTTGACTCCCTAAAATCTAAATTAACTAGAGTGGTGTCGATTCTGTGTCGCATACTCTAAAGCTAAATGAAATTAACACATTTCCGTCTTTTTCATTTCCCCTTTATCAGAAGAGTACCGCCATACTATAAGTTTACTTTAGTTTTAGAGAATGCGACACAGAATCGACTACAGTATACAGTTATACTAATTACTACTAAAAGCAACTAGGTACTATACATATTTAAAAAGTGGATTTTAATATTGGCCATGTTGGTCGACTTTTCAATTGTATGAAAAATATCGATATAACATTATTAAAACCCAGTCGCAAAGTATTGAAATAGCTGGAATCCAATCCCGTCCATCGGTATCCTAAACTCTACGCCATATGGAATAATATCATAGGAACAATACCACACCGACCTGATATTGAGGGTATTGTTCCGAGGCAATATTCCACAAACATGTACTGATACGGCTATGACTTAGACGTACAACATTCGGGAATGAAACCCGATGAGATGACGTCAGTCGCAGATAAAAGGTTTTTTTTGTTTTGTTTTGGTTCCACACTTTTGTGTATTTAGCCAGTGTCAAGTAATTGATAATATCTCAAGTTAATTAATATCATATAGTGTGTCAAGTCAAGTCACAGTCCAAGTCATCAAGTTAAGTCATAGTCTAGTCTAGTCAAGTCATACTCCTAGTAAAGTGGTGGCAACTTTACCAGAAGCTTCTATGGAGTTTTGGAAACAACACGAAAAGAAACGTTTCACCACCATTATACCATTTTCTCACACTCACGCCTGTAATTCAGCACTTAACGAATAGAATGCCACCAATTTTATGCACAACACTGAAAATAACACAAGTTTTGGAAAATAATACAATGCGGTGACGCAATCTTTTTCGATTTTCCGCCAAAACTCCCGATAAAAGGTTTAACTTCAGCACACGAATATGAATTTATAATAAAGAAGTTGCGATTGAATCTCTATTTCTCTCTTTTTGTTTTAAGATGTAAACTTCTTGGTCGGTGAGCAATGTATACCTGTATAAAATACGCTAAGGTAATACATACCTTAGCGTATTTAGCCAATGAAAATTATTATTTTTATTTAGTGATGTATTATATGTGTTTGTATTACATTTTCTTGTTTGTGTTTCAAAAATCGTATAAAAAAATTGTCTAATTTCTTTGATGTCATGACTACGGGTTCCGCCTGAAAATCAGTTTTTTAAGGTCACGAGTTGACCTTAATCTCATGCTGAGTCGGGACCTGGTCATGACATCACACAATGTTACATCTGTTTATTTGTTTATTCTTTCTTTCTAAATTATACTTTATTACTTCTCCTATAATGTAATGTAATGTTGTGTGGTGTCCTGAATGTCTTTTTTCTTTCTTTCTTTCAATTAAAAGGCTTGTGTCAGTTTTGGCGGGAAAGCGAAAAAGATTGCGTCACCGCATTGTATTATTTTCCTAAACTTGTGTTATTTTCAGTGTTAGTGCATAAAGTTGGTGGCATTTTATTCGTTAAGTGCTGGATTACAGGCGTGAGTGTGGGAAAATGGTATATGGATGGTGAAACGTTTCTTTTCGTGTTGTTTCCAAAACTCCATAGAAGCTTCAAGTAAAGTTGCCACCACTTTACTAGGAGTATGACTTTGACTAAACTATGACTTGACTTGATGACTTCGACTGTGACTTGACACATATTGGCGTGAAATATCGATAACTTGATGAATTATCAATTACTTGACACTGGCTAAATACACAAAAGTGTGGAGCCAAAACATTAACAATAAAAAATAAAGGCTTGTGTCTCGTAAATTAGTAAGAGTAGTAAACGAGAATTTTCCTAACTTTTTTTAGAAACGCAGAAATAAGGCATTTAACTTTTCCATTACAGGTACAAAGTATTAAACTTGGAAACCTAACTTCAAAGAGAGCTTTGTAACTGTAACGTTACTACAGTAACTACAGTAACTGTAACGTTACTACAGTAACTACAGTAACTGTAACGTTACTACAGTAACTACAGTAACTGTAACGTTACTACAGTAACTACAGTAACTGTAACGTTACTACAGTAACTACAGTAACTGTAACGTTACTACAGTAACTGTAACGTTACTACAGTAACTGTAACGTTACTACAGTAACTACAGTAACTGTAATGTTACTACAGTAACTACAGTAACTGTAACGTTACTACAGTAACTACAGTAACTGTAACGTTACTACAGTAACTACAGTAACTGTAACGTTACTACAGTAACTACAGTAACTGTAACGTTACTACAGTAACTACAGTAAAGGCTCTAGCCTTTCGCTATTATTGTCGAGATATCAGAATTACGTATACCCATCAGGTAGTTATAGCAAAGAAACCACGGGCTGAACTACAAGACACACACAGCTTTATTAATAAACGGGTATTAGTCTCGGATTAGTTACTTCAGCTTTTGTCCTTTTTTGCTACTGGAATATTTAGCTGGATCGATAGAGACAAAAGATGGTGTAACTAGTCTAAAGCTAGTTCGTGTTTATTAATAAGGCTGACAGAGCGCAAAATCTACATTACGATACTCGATACTTTTCTACACGTAGTATTATATATCTGTTATTGAAGCATCGCTCAAAGTTGAATTAAAATACAATCTAGGACCCAAATGGATTTGGCGTTCTAGTTTCTGCATTCGTGCAGATGTCGTTAAGGAGCGTGCGTGACCTAGGCATCCTGATATTGTGGTGATGTCAAAATATATGCATGCATGCCCAAGTGTGCAATCGCTGAACAAAATTGTCTAACTTTTAAAAAAGGTTTGCTACATATTATGCCCTACCGGTAAAGGTACCAAGCCAATCAAACAAATTATTGTTTGGTTGGCTTGGTTACAATTAAAAAAGTTGAAGTATGTCGTGTAAGGGCTTGTGCGAACTGGACGTTTCACTACGAAGATTATTATGATATTTCACTCCACACCTGAACCAGCTGAATAAGTTGAAAACTAGTCAATTTGCATGGGAATATCCGAATGGTGGGACGCGATGTCACCTGCCTGAAACTCGACTTTGGACAACAGTTTCTAAACCTTGTTAGTGTTGGGGGTGGCCGGACGGCGGAAAGGTGTTGTAAACGTTTGCACGACCCTATGATCAGTTCGAATTCACACATACAACTTTAATTTTCCAGCCGGAAAGCACGCAGTTGAGTTTTTGGTGGGAAAACGAGAAGGATCGCTTCACCGCATTGAATTATTTTCCAAAAACAACTGGCATTTTATTCGTTAAGTGCTGGATTACAGGCACGAGTGTAGGAAAGTGGTATAATGATGGTGAAACGTTTCTTTTCGTATTGTTTCCAAAATTCCATAGAAGCTTCTAGTAAAGTTGCCACTACTTTACTAGGAGTATGACTTTGACTAGACCGTGACTTAACACATATTTGCGTGAAATATCATTAACTTGATAAATTATCAGTTACTTGACACTGGCTAAATACACAAAAGTGTGGAGCCAAAACATAAAAAAACCGCAGTTTATCACATGAGTATGCGATCAGATGATTTCCACATTGCACCTTTTATCCAGAAGTATAGTACGCCACTGTGTATTCGTCTAGCATTATGCCCTATATTGTACAATGCAGCACATTGGAGCTGAAAGGTGCACTTTGAACGTGTGGCCACTTGAAATACTACCCTCGTAGGCATGAACGATGTGCATTATACATCATGTTGTAGTATATCGATAGGAACTACGTGAACAAAAAAATTTAAACGCTACATTATCGTTAATAAGGCTAAACCTTTCGTAGATGATCGTAGTCAAGATCGCAGGAATTTTTGTCGCACGAAACTATACAAAAGGTTTATTACTTCTGGAAGTTGTCGATAGATTTTTCAGTGAAAATATTAATTTATTACGTACGTACGTACGTAGTTATTTACCTCTCTAGTATAATAATAATAAGAACGCCCAACGATCACATAGATACTGGCCCCTTACTAGGATTCCCTGTGTCTAGGAACGCGGGAACTACGAGGACCATGATCCCACATGGTATGGCAAAGTTCTATTGAGGTCTAGATCTTGCTAAGCATACAAAAGTATCACAGTTCACTATATAATTCGCGATCATTTTTAGGATTTCTACTCAGAAATATTTTCCTCAACATTTTGGTTTGTTAGGTTCTTTTTGGCCTCTAAGATGTTTCACAGTGCGAGTAAAATACATACAAAGAAACCTATTTAAATTTAAAATAATTTCAACATAATTATAATATCTGTATTCCCACTATAGGTACTGTAACTGTGTGTGTACCTAACTTAATAAACTATAATCTGTAATAATATAATATAATGATATTAATAATAATATTCATTTTAGGCAATGAGCTCAAAACCGGTATAAATCTACATTCGAGCTTGTTATTTAATAGAAGCGCCATCTAGCGCCCTTGTACAACACTAAGTCGTCGCAGCAAATGTAGCTCGGATTTTATTTATTTTGTGGTTTTGTATACGTTTCCTTCCCTCAGAGTCAGTGTCCACCTGACGGTAGCACCGCCGCTAAGTTACGTAAGGTCTACCTTACCGACCACCGTGAGGTCTACCTCACGTTGGTGAAGTAGGGTTTAGCGGCGTGGTAACACTACTCATAGGACTAAATAAATGCTATGCAATAATTGTCTAATAAATTAAAGTTAACCCAATGATTCTGAGTTTTTCACAGCCACTAAATGAATAATATTATGTATTTCTTGCAGAGAGCAATAAATGTTATCGTTTATTTTAAAATGCTTGTTATGAAAGTTCTCTCTCTGATATTATATTCCGTCTGGGCACGAAGCGGACAGACTATGGTTTGTAAACGAATTTTAATACCACTTTATTCATAACTCCGAGGATTGTAGAGGTAAATAAACATTCTGGATATTAAACTTTAATAAAGCTCATTAGCTCATTGTTCTGATACTTTATCGTGGGCAATGTTTAGTCTTAGTTAGACTAGGTAAATATGCTGCATCATGGACATCAATTATTGGTTTTAAATACATAATATATATATATTTATGGATAGTAGACAGCGTCTGTGGTGTGATGTTTGAGCAGATCAGCTCAAACATCACACCACAGAGGCTGCTCATGTGTGTCCTTAGACACAGGGAAATAGTAAGGATGCAGGATCGAAGTGATCGTTGGGCGAATAAAAAAAATTACACAATATTCGGCTATGTACTGCGAGGCGTAAATCCAAAACATTCAAACTCAATGAGACCACATAGGCTTGCTTATTTCATTAGATAAATTGTAAGGCGCGTGCTCCGGACGGCTTACGACATTTTTCTCGAAAACTGTCCGTCCTATCCGAGTGGGATATAACTCTACAAACGTGCTCGCCCCGAAGCTTTGACAAAGTTTTAATTCTTCCGTTTCTGGAATTCAGCATAAATCGCACATAAAGTTTCGCCAGGAAACCCTACTCAACATAAGTATATCATACTATAAATTTTTTACTGTTTAAACTGCATCAGATTAATATTTTTTATACACTAGCTGCACTTCGCGGTTTCACCCGCGTGGTGAAAAATTTTTAACATATTTTTTCTTTCATAATAACCTTCTGACAATAATACACAACAAAAAAGAATTAGCGAAAATGTTTCATCCGTTCACGCGTGTTGCAATGACCGAGGGAAGTAGAGATTCATTTTTATACATAAAAATATGTTGGTTGGTTAAGCTAATCGTACAAATAAAGCCCGTTTTTAAATCGTTCTCAAATAAATATAATTTTCCTGTTATTCTGAATGTAACCATGTTGAGTTTTCTGAATAATAATAATATTTTACTTAGATGTATGTAAGTATTGGTTGATTATTATTGATGTGTACTACTTACACAAGTATATATATATATATATACGTATATATACGTAGTAATATATATACGTAGGTGTATATATATACCTACGTATATTGCAATGTATCATTATTTAGTAAGTATCCGGAATAGTAAAATAGGTATATGTAATGTTTAATTTAATAAACGTGTATTCTAAAGATAAATATTTTGACCGACTTGAATAATTTTTAAGACCAATGTCAATTTTTCCACAGAGAAAAAAATATTTTTTTCTGATCTGTAATTTCTTCAGTTTTATAAACATTAGATAAAAATACAAAATATAAGCTACGACTACATTTCAAACTAACTTCTAATTGTAGAGCTAAAAAATGATGAGCAATAATTCCAAGAATACCGCTTTGAAAATAATTTACGCAAGTACACTCGCATTTCTAATCATAGCTCGTTTTATTACTACTAAGTGTAAACAACATGTGGCAGCCGGAATTCAGCCAGATTTACGGCTACAATACGGACTGGCTAGACCGTTAACTACAACCCACAGGAACTAGTGGCCAGCCAGCGTTGCTGCGTCGACTTTCGAACAAACAAGATAGATTGTTGATCATAATAAATTACATATATCGCGCTATGAAGCCAACTTATGATTTTATAGCAAGCCCTCCTTTTTACCTGCAATAATAATAGTAATAATAAGATTTGTATCCACAAATATTCAATTTCACACAGCGCCATCTAGTCCCAAACTAAGTAAAACTTGTGCTATACCCGATAACTGATACAATAGTTATATACTTTTTATTTGTAAATACATACATAGAATACAATATAACACCCAGACACAGAACAAACAGCTATGTTCACGCAAATGTTAGTCCTGGGTGGGAATTGAACCCACAACCTACAGTTCAGAAGGCAGGGCTACTGCGAACTGAGCTATCAGACCAGGCAATAAAAGGAAACTTCTCGTAAACCCGCTAAGAAATGAGACCACTAAGAATTAGATTTGATCGTGGAATAAAACAATCCCTAATGCCTCTTTTAAAGCCATAAAGCATGGATACGTTAGGTAGACGGGACCATCTGATATGAAAGTCGGAACTACTACTGTCTCCCAGAGTACTACTGTTTACCTGAGTTATTTGTCTTAATTGACTTTGACTGGCCTGATAGCTCAGTTGGTAGTAGCCCTGCCTTCTAAACTGTGGGTTGTGGGTTTCATTCCCACCCAGGACAAATATTTGTGTGATAAACATAGGTCTTTGTTCTGTGTCTGGGCGTTATGTTATACAAGCTTCTGCCCGCAGCTTCGCCCGTGACGTGGCCTATGGGAATATAATTCAACCACCCATTTCACCCTCTTAAAGGTGGAATTTCGAAAAATCCTTTCTTAGCGGATGCCTACGTCATAACGTGTACCTGCATGCCAAATTTCAGCTCGATCCGTCCAGTGGTTTGGGCTGTGCGTTGATAGATCACTATGTCAGTCAGTCAGTCACCTTTGAGTTATATATATATTTAGATTCTAAAACAAAAAGTATTGTATCAGTTATCTGGTGTTCCCATAGCACAAGCTTCGATTAGTTTGGCGTTGTGTGAGATGTCTACACATTATTATTATTATTATTTATTCTGTGCCTCAGTGCTATCCGCGTTCACTATTTCTAGTGTATTCTAATTTGTATGGGTATTACCACCGTCTATTATTTGCATGCACCACACCCATCTGTAACTTTATACTTCGCCTCGCAGATGCTTATCCGACCGCCCGCTGTCTGCTGTGAAGAGTAGCTACAGTCATTATGAGGGTTAGTATTTCAAGCGTTAAACGTTGCTTAGGCTTCGCTTTGTTCCTGGCTAACGGATACACGTTAATTCTTGCGTTGAGACACTGGGGTTCCAAACAAAAAAGTTCACTATTATACAAAGTATGGTGCAATGCGTAAATACTTTTTGTTCTAGCACGGAAACGTGGAAAAGCTTTTTCAAAGTACTTTAAATTGTCAAAAGAGTTTTTCAGGGTCATAGTATCTCGGTGTCCTTAAGCAACACATCGGCCCTCAGCTTTACACATTGGCTTCCCATCAGGAGGGCCCTTAGAGCACTAACTAGTAATAATAATAATAACGCCCAACGATCACATAAATACATCCTGGACCCTAACTAGGATTCCCTGTGTCTAGGAACCCAGGAACTACGAGGATCATGGTCCCACAGCACCCAGCCTCAGAACAAGTATTAGCGCTTTTTTTTCTGGGCACAAATACTTGTCCTGCCGCGGGAATCGAACTCGCCACCTCCGGGCTGCTCTACCACCACAGCAGGAAGGCTATCAACTAAGTATTGATAACGTTGGCGGACAATCCACTTATCCCTATTCAAAATTTATGGTGAAATATTAATAATTGGCGCACTACTGATAGTTTCCGTTTTCAGATAGACAGCCTCTGGTGTGCTGTTTGAGCAGGTGGGCTCATAACCTAGAGGTGGCGGGTCCGATTCCCGCGACAGGAAAGTGTTTATATATATTTACACACAGAAAAAACCGCTCAAATACTTGTTCTGTGTCTGGGTGTCGTGGAACCATATTACTCGTAGTTCCTAGGTCCCTAGATACAGGGAATCTTAGTAAGGGTCCAGGATCTATGCATGTGATCGTCGGTCGTTATTATTATAGATTATATTTTCATGGAACTAGGCTAGTAACCTTTTTTCATAATAATTAGGGTTCGCTTACCATCCAGATTACACTACCTACCTACTTTAATTAACTCAATTATAGCAAACGATGTGGTACGTCTTACCTAACGAAAATGAGATTATAATAAATAAATTTCCATTTACCTCATTATATATCTTCGCTAATAATACCTCGTCCAATCATCGATACAAGATTGGAATCATTTCCAAGCTCTGAAGGGCCTACGTAACGACCTGCCCGATACACGATTGAAACCGTCTACTAAAGAAGGAAACCGTAAATGTAATGATGGACGAGATGAGAATTGCTTTTGGGAATCTAACACAACCGTAGATCTATGTTTTCCTTTAACGTTCATGGGTCGTGTGTTATGAAATATGATATTTTTATCTTTCGGTTTTTGTTGGTCTCCACTGGTCCATTACATTATTTTATGATAAAATAAATAATGTTTAAAAAAATTAGGAACGAAATTTCTCCTGTTGCAATGCCAGATAACTGATACAATACTTAAATACTTATTTTGTTTTTAAATACATACAATTAAACTATACATAAGAACTTAAAATAAATAAAATTGAAGAAAAAGTAATATTGTAGGTAAAAAAGGGGTCATAAATAAAACACAGAATTTAATTAAAAAATATATTTTAAAGCCCAAATATAAACATAATACTAAACTAAACCCAGATGATGTTTACCATTTATTAACCGATTATCTTTAAATACTTTTTATTAAACTAACTAAGCTCTAGTCAAAATAATGTTTGATAAATTTTTGTGCGCGAATAGACCCGTTTTATCTTTAATAATATAACTTGTCTAAACTAATACCGGAATGGGCTGTTGGGACAGTTCACTGATGTGAGACTCCAGCAAATAAAGAAAATGTAACTGAAGGTATCATCTGAAAATGTATCCTTTAAAAATCTGTCATGTCTCCCCAATCCCATACTGAGAAATACTTGGAAGCCAGTGTCATACATATTTTTTCTACTTATTTTGTATTAAACCCCAAACTACTGAACAAACCTCGTAGAAATTTCTATGAAATCAATCTGAAAGTATATCGTTACAACGTATAAAAAAACAAATCGGTTAAAAATGACAAAATTCTGAGATAACAATTAAAAAAGCAACTGGGAACCTTTTGAAAATACCGTGTTGAAAATTATGGTTTCCAATACCTACACAGCAATAAAACGGGTACTACTTACAAGTACCTGCACATAATACCTTCATATTCCTATAAAAAGAATAAAAATCCTAGACTACTGGCGAATATTGTAAGTACTTTACGGAGAGATTTTTGTGATTTATTCGATTCCTATATTGAATGTCCGAAGTACCATTTCGTTTAGGAAATTGAGCTTTCTTTTCACCTTGGGATTAATGGCGGGGATTCATTCAATGACGATAACAGTAGTTTTCCATTAGTGCTCGTGCATGAAGCTCTATAGCAGATTCTATTGATTTAATAATTGTATTATAAACTAGGACTATGAGACCGCAACAAGTAGAGTAGTTAATAAGTAATAAATACATAGATCCTGAACCCTAACTAAAATTCCCTGTGTCTATGGACCCACTCTGCACAAATACTTGTCCTATCGCGAAAATCGAACCCTCCTCCTCTGAGTTTATGAGCCGACCCGCTCAACCACTACCATACTATTATACCATACCATACCATTACTATACCACAGATTCTGACAAAGATTAAGAGTATAAGTAATCCTTCCGGACGGAACTTTATAGATACGTATTGTTCTGTATAAAGGAATAAAGTTGGAAATGACGTCATCACAGCTATGACACCATAATACCAGCACCGGCTGTGCAGGCGGGATGCATCCTAAGATCACCGGTATAGCGCGCGACCCTGACCGAAATCGCTTCTTATATTTAGGGCTGCTACTCTTGGTGAAAAATAGGCGTCTATAGGTAATCTGGAGAACTGGGAAGGTTCCTCGGTGTAGGAGTTATACTACCAAATAATGCGATCACCGAGATGAAGGGTCTGTCTAAATGTCTATTGATTATATCATGATTAAACATTAAAGAGTCTAAGTAGGTCAAAACCTAAAGTCAGTATCATGTTGCTGTTTTTCCGTCCAAATAGGGGTTATTATAAATTTTAACACTCCTCTATTTAGCTCACAGTCGCGCAGCGAGCTATGGAGAAAGCTATGCTTGGCTTTTCCTTGCGATCCGAAATGAGGAGATCTGAAGGAGACCGATAAAGTCCATAGAATTAACAAGTAGAAATGGCAATGGGCGGACCTCGCTTGCAGAACTAACAACTGAAGGAGAAGAAAGGTTCTCTAGTGCCGACCATGATCCGGAAGATGCAGCTTAGGCTGGCCCCGCACTAGGTGGACCGACGATCTGGTCAAAGCCGCGGGGAGCCTATGGATGCAAGAGGCAAGCAGCCGCGCATAGTGACCTCTATTCAGGAGGTAGGCCTCCTATTCTAATTAAATATTAAATATATTCTTGTTATTCTTGTATATTCTATGTTCAGCAGTGGACGTTTTCAGGCTGTTGATGATGATGATAACTTTACGTGTGTATCTGTGTGTAGGCGTGATCTTCTATGGCATCGTACCTCCCAAATAGATGAACCCATTTAGATTTTTATTGTTGAAGTATTGAAGACGCACCCTTGACTTGGGGAGTAAGCTAGTGAATGCGAGGCGAACGGAAATTGAAGTTGGTTCATGTAGACCTCCATAGTCAACATAACAAAGTTAAAATTCTGTATAATTATGTTGGATTGTCCGGTAAAATGATAATTTACAATTGTTAAGAGGGCGACATTAAAATTAAACAAAACTAAAACAAAGTAATACCAGCCGATAGATGGAGCTAAACTAAAGAAGTTTTACTTCAGTCGTGTGGTCTAACGCACACTCGTTTTGTTTTGTTTTGATAGGTGACTTGATCGAGTGTTCTTAGTTAGCCTTCAAGAAAATCTGTTCTGTCAATTCCAAATTATCGGCCCTTTCCTAGTTGGAAAGAATTGTTTTAGGTGCCGACCCTAAATCTAATGTCCAATAGTGTGGAATGCACTTCATAGGCGTTAACGGACCACGTAGGCGCTCGACTATAGTCTGGAATATCTAGTATACAGTGATAAAAACACAATATATGTTTGAATTCTCTATGATCACGAATGCAAAAAAAAATCTGGATAAATTATTTAAAATATTTCTATGTGAAATAATAATAAACAATAACGCCCAATGATCACATACTCGTACATAGATCCTGGACCCTAACTAGAATTCCCAGTGTCTAGGGGACTCAGGAACTATAACCCCATGGTCCCACAATACCCAGACTCAGAACAAATCTTTGCGCTTTTTTTTTCTGTGCACTGTTACTTGACCTGCCGCGGGAATCAAACCCGCTGCCTCCGGGTTATGATTTTTTGATCCGACCTGCTCAACCACCGCACCACAGAGGCTGTCAAAATAAAAAAATTACAAGTTCAAAATGCCTGTTTATTCATGTTATGTATGTTTCCGATAATTATATCCTGGATAGACTATCAGCATTGTCATTTCTACTAAACCATATAAACAGCCAGTAAATCTAGGTTAATAAAGCTTAAAATTACGTGTAACACACAGGTAGTGAAGTATTGTACGTACCTATATGGAGCGCGTCATTTCTGTGTCCGATTAACATCTCGTCATGAATCCCCGCGGGTGCGTTGATAAACAGACCGTCATTGATGCAGGTTTACAACAATGTGTCGTGTACAATTTTTGGTTGTTGTAATCATCTAATAATATATGGGAAAATTTAATTCATCTTTTACTAGGCAAGCGCGCTACACCTTCCACCACATCCATCAGGGAGTGATCACGAAACTTTGATTACAATGCAACAGGAGACATTTCTATTAAGTATTGAAACTGTCTAATACATTCAAATTTGTGTTTCTATTGGTTGCAATGGAGTTACGTGATCGCCCAGCAGGTGTGATAGTGGTGAAACTCTAGTTAAACATTGATAAATAAAATCTAAAACTGGCATGTCGAACTGGTTCTATTGCGAATCGAACCGCATCTCTCAAGAGTGCTAGTTTCTAAACTAGCGCAAAATTCAACTGAAGACAAGTGCAGTGCATAATTTGTACGAATATACTATTAACTTTGCCTCGTGCGAGAACCGGCTCATTCCAATTCCTTCTTAAATTTTTTATAGATATGATTCCTAAATTTTTACATGCCGTTTTTTATTATAAAGTGCATTTAGACACCTTAGCTAAAGCTACTTTAAAGTAACTCAATAAGATAAATCTAGCAACACCAACCTCAGATTTCCTAACAACTACACAGCACATAAGCTCTCATCATGCTCTACATCGGATACAATAAATGAAGTACAGTGTATCAATCTCTCCGTAACTTCTCGTCAGCAAGGAGGTACACCGGAACAACCCTCAAGTGGAGATGCACGATACGGTTCCCCCTCACGCCTACACCGTATCGGCTTCTTATAATTAAGTACTAATATAATAGGTCTTTACCTATGAAATTGCCGTATTGCAGTACAGACTTTTTCAAACAAAAAATAGTTTTGATTGGCTATGAATTCTAAATTCAAATTAATATTGTTTTAAAAATATGACATTCTATTTACAATATAAGTCTTTTGTTTATTGATTAGCGTTGTATTTTCATTACATTTCAACATTTTTCCTCATAATGGATACTTTGAAATTTCGTGTAATTATGGAATATGAGTTCCGTCGTGGCACCAACGCGGCACAAACGACACGTAACATCAACGACGTTTACGGAGAGAACTGTACAAACGAACGTACAACCCGTTATTGGTTTGCTCGGTTCCGTTCTGGGAATTTTGACTTGAAAAATGAACCTCGTGGTCGTCCGGAAACTTTGGTCAACAATGATGAATTAAAGGCGATTGTGGAAGCTGATGAATCTCAATCTACAGCTGAGCTGGCAGCAGCTTTTGATGTTAGCATCAAAACAATATTGGTCCATTTGCGACAGATTGGCAAGATAAAAAAGCTTGATAGATGGGTGCCCCACGAACTTAACGATCGCCAGCACAACGTACGCGTCGAGACTTGCCTTGCGCTGCTTAGCAGGCACAGAAATGAAGGAATTTTGAACCGAATTGTTACGTGCGACGAAAAATGGATTCTTTTTGACAATCGAACGCGCTCAGCAAGTTGGTTAGATCCTGGTTCGGTACCAAAGCAATGTGCAAAACGAAAAATGACCCCTAGAAAGGTGATGGTCACAGTTTGGTGGTCTAGTGCTGGTGTGATTCATCATAGCTTTTTACAAAACGGCGAGAGCATTACTGCAGATGTGTACATTTAAGAACTGACCACAATGATGGCGAAACTCGCACGTCTGCAACCAGCTTTGGTCAATCGGTCGTATCCACTGCTACTTCACGACAACGCGCGACCCCATACTGCACAACAGACCGTCTCTAAGCTGCATGAGTTGGGTTTGGAAGCTCTCCCTCATCCGCCATACTCACCAGATCTTGCGCCTACCGACTATTACTTTTTTCAAATTTTTGACAACTTTTTAGCGGGAAAAAAATTCAATTCCCGAGAGGCAGTACAAAACGCCTTTGAAAAGTTTGTTGTCTCCCGTCCTGCTGATTTTTTCAAGAAGGGCGTCCATAAACTGCCACAGTGTTGGCAAAGATGCATTGATTGCAGGGGTGATTACTTTGAATAAAAGAAATAAATAAGTTCGAAAAAAAAATACTTTAACTTTTTTCGAACAAAACGGCAATTTCATAGGTAAAGACCTAATATTTAATTATTGAATGTACGTACCTAAGTACGTACATTCAATAAACGAACCAAGTACTTATATATATTAGTACGTATATTAGATTTCATGAACGAACTAATTTTAATGTTTTGTTGAAGTCCAACTTAAGAGTTAGCAAAACTGGAACAAACCGACAATCGTAAACAAATCGTAAAGTATAAGATAAAGCTATATGCATTCATGACTGAGGATTGGCCTTTTAACTTATGCTAAATGGAGAATAATGAGGCTTCATCATTACCTCGACACACGCACAAAATGTCAGATAATGTTACACTATTGCACTGAAGCCACGAAACGAAGCATACCGTTGATATGGTAGATGCCTCCGATTGAGTATTTTTGGTAGGAGGGGCGGGAATACTTTCTAGCCTGAGATTGATTTCTTAGATTTACCTGCAGCTGATTGTACAAAATATTACATTTTTGCCTATGTAAGTTTTTTATTCGTCGATCGCAGCGCTCTCGTCAAAGCCGCCGCGGCTTGCGTTAGTAACTGGCTCCCAGAAGAAGGACATCGCATATGTCCTAAACCTGGTCAGAGTAATTTCGACTTTTAATTGACGTGAGTTTAGCCGTTATTTATCTTACGAAATATGTAAGTTAACTTATTCACACCTCAGTTTCATACTGTACGGATGGAGTAAACAATAAACTGCCGTATCCAAAATGCCGGCAGAAAACGCCGTGCTCCGCGGCGCGTCAAGCACGTCAGATGGGCGGGAATAGCGCGCCGGCCGCCCGCCTCTAACGCGCGACAACACAATTTGAAAACCGAATGCAGTTTAAAAAAAACTATTTGATTGTTGTTACTGGCCAGTGTTATTATTTGTGTTTCCGTGCAAAAATGTTAAAAGTGATGTAACTCAGTGAACAACAATAAAAGTGAACGAATTTCTTATATACAACCGAATTTATCGGAAGAACTCGTAAACAACAAGTGCTTCGTAAATCATTCGATATTGCTCGTAAATTTATTAATGCTAATGAAATCAATTTGCATTAGGATTTAATATGCGTTCGATAAAATATTGTATTATTTTCATTTTATGACAGAAAGAAAATGCTAGTATCTATTATGCACGTTATGTATCGAACTTACACGTACATGTTTATGGGTCAAGTCAAAGGCTCGGGATGACTTTGGGATTAGCAACAGGCGAACAGATGTGCCAAGGGACCGAACGGGTTGACACGAGACCGAATACGGACTAGTTTCTTGCTTGGCTTTCCATAATTATTGTGTCATGAGAAATATAAGAAAGATTATAGTCATCACTGTACATTCATTCTACATAAAATTTCGTCTTCGGTAAAAAAATCCTTATGCAAGAGATCTTTTTGCTTACTCTAGTATAGTATTTGTATTATATGTGGCTAAGTACAATCCTGCACAAAAGCTATTATTCTCTATAATCTGTGACAAAAAAGCAATTTTTGTCTATAATCTGTGACAAAAAAAAATATTTTTTCTCTATAATCTGTGAAACTTATATTTCACAAATGTCAAAAACCTGACATTTGAAAAAGCTAATTTTGCTGAAGGTCCATTAATATAAATCTGTGATCTCCCTCGCCACGCGCCTCGTTTTATTGCGAATTCTATATTGTATACCGTTGTTTAATATCGCCCTTGAGAGCGTGTTTCCTTGGTTTTCCTCTTAGATCCCGGGCGGGTTCAAAGAAAATTATATGTAACGTATTGTATGATATTAAAGTTATCATAATTAAGCACCGTACAATGTTGACTAGAAATTGTATACTGTATTGTATAACTCACTATCAAAACAATGGCAAAATAAGATAATTACGCAGCTAAATTAAAATTAAAAAAAAAAATACACTAATATAGACTTTTATCAAAACCACAGTTAACTAGATAAAGAGAAAGTTTAACAACCCTAGCCACAATTATAGGTTTTTTTTGTGTATTGGCTCTACACTTTTGTGTATTTAGCCAGTGTCAAGTAAATTGATAATTTATCAAGTTAATGAAATTTCACGCAGATATGTGTCAAGTCACAGTCCAAGTCATCCAGTCAAGTTATACTAATAGTTAAGTGGTGGCAACTTTACTAGAAGCTTCTATGGAGTTTTTGAAACAACACGGAAAGAAACGTGTCACCATCATTATACCACTTTCCCACACTCACGCCTGTAATCCAGCACTTAACGAATAAAACGCCGCCAAGTGTAACTAATACTGAAAATAACACAAGTTTAGGAAAATAATACAATGCGGCGATCTTTCTCGTTATCCCGCCAAAACTACAACAAATTTTCATAAATGTTATGATAGAATCATGATTTGATCTCACTTCTGCCACATAACTTACTCGCACGTCGACAACTTAAACAAATGACTGTTGTCCGATCGAAAGCACTCCTGTAACAGTTTATTACGCATTCCTCATCCATGTACTTGTGGTTTATGCTGCGGTGGGAGTGTCGTAAAGGTTCAGTTAATGTTTTACAGTGGTTTTACGGCCCACGGTCTCCAGCCGTGGACGACCAGGGGACGGCAGGGGATTTCCGCGATTGCAAACACTAAATAAATAATTGCGACCCAATCAGTACTTATCGCAATTTGAAAATTAATTATTTTGATTAGGTACGTCCAAATGAATCCCTAAAAGCCTAGTGTAAACTGGCCCGATAGCTCAGTTGGTAGTAACCCTGCCTTCTAAATATTGAATGAGTTATCCGGTTACCATAGCTTTGCTTAGCTTGGGACTAGATGGCGCTGTGAGAAATGTCCACAGTTATTTATTTATTTAATCACCAGTGACCAAGTCCATTGTAATTCAATGGCTGCAGACAAATCACAATGGGAACTGAAATAATTTCGCTGTAAGCAGTTTTGTTTGTAATAAAACTTTGACGGGGTTTCATAGGAATGCTATTTATATACAATATTATTTTAATTCTTAATCAATAGTAAACAAATTAAATAAAACCTATATTAACCACAAAAATACTGTTACCAGCATTAATTATCCACCTTCCTACTTTTTCTCACAGAATTCGCCCTATTCATATGATGCCAAGTGTATACTTTTCATATCGCTTAATAGGCATGACGAAAGATTTTGAAATCCTCTTCCGTAATGTGGGTATACATTTACTATTTACGAAAAAACCTTTATTTCGGTAATAAACTTAATTTAAACCAAGATTAAAGCCATTTTCATAATATTTTTTTTTTGCGGCGCGAAAACAGCTCGAGGTGTCATGGCGTCGGCTCTGACGTCACTCCTAGGTATTTACCTACACAATGACATGTTTATGTCAGAATACAAAAGAATACAAAATAACAAAATCAATCCAAATGCGTATATTCACAACAGCAAAAATCTACGTGTGACGTCATGCGCTGTGATTGGCGTTTCAGTCAAAATGGCCGATCGCAGTATTTTAATGTTTTATTTTATTGAAAATCTAAGTAATCTCAATATTTTTAATAAAACTAAACCAGTGTTTCAACGTTATTTAATATAAATTTTACCCTAAAAACATTAAATCGACCATTTTTTGATACTGTCGTCATGCCTATTGTTTCATCTAAAATACCGTATTTATCTTTCTCTTTCACACTTTTCAAGTATCTTGTGATTCTATCTCTGCTCCCTTTCTTCTCCATGTTCACGCCTGTTAACAGAGCCCTAAATCGTATCGCCTGCTGACATGGAAGCCGTCAATCCATCCAACATCGCTTGGTTTCACTCGATTCCATTAGAGATCAGGCTATTTGCACTGACAGGTACACTTAAGTGTATTTTTTTTTTGGTATGTTTTGGCTCCACACTTTTGTGTATTTAGCCAGTGTCAAGTAATTGATAATTTATCAAGTTAATGATATTTCACGCAAATTTGTATCAAGTCACAGTCGAAGTCATCAAGTCAAGTCATAGTCTAGTCAAAGTCATACTCCTAGTAAAGTGGTGGCAACTTTACTTGAAGCTTCTATGGAGTTTTGGAAACAACACGAAAAGAAACGTTTCACCATCATTATACCATTTTCCCACACTCACGCCTGTAATCCAGCACTTAACGAATAGAATGCCACCAATTTTATGCACTAACACTGAAAATAACACAAGTTTAGGAAAATAATACAATGCGGTAACGCAATCCTTTTCGCTTTCCTGCCCACTTGAGTGTATTGATTGCAAATCTTTATATCGTTTAACGTTTAGAACAAACAAATCAATCCAATTGTACGGGGCACGGCCGCATGCAATAAATACATATCGATTTTCAGCACCGCTTCTTTAAGGTTTCTACACCGTGCAGGTTAACTATTAAAATGGGGTTACCCTTAGGATGAGCGTTGTGCTCCTGGGGACAATTCATTATTCAGGTTTTTTTTGGATCCACACTTTTGTGTATTTAGCCAGTGTCAAGTAATTGATAATTTCTCAAGTTAATTTATATTACATGTAGATATGTGTCAAGTCAAGTCACAGTCCAAGTCATCAATTTAAGTCATAGTCTAGTCTAGTCAAATCATGCGCCTAGTAAAGCGGTAGCAACTTTAACTGAAGCTTCTATGGAGTTTTGGAAACAATACGAAAATAAACATTTCACCATCATTACACCACTTTCCCACACTCATGCCTGTAATCCAGCAATTAACGAATAAAACGCCACCAATTTTATGCACTAACACTGAAAATAACACCAATTTTGGAAAATAATACAATGCCATGACGCGATCTTTTACTTTTTCCCGCCAAAACTCTGTGGTCTGTCTTATTCAGGTTTTCTGACAGCTGATGGAACGTAGTTCTACAACCAATGATAGATGGCGCTGACGAGACATGGTTCTCCTTTTTCTCCTTGGAAACATTAAACGTTAATTTGTGTTGTGGAATAACACAAGATTAGGAAATATCATGGGCAAGTACTTTATTAGCCACACAATAACCACAACAAAAGCATGACAAAAGTAACTTTAATGAATTTGTTTTTTTTTTTTTTTTATTTGGATCTTGCTTCATTCATTCAAAATCTTCAGAACCACGGACTGAATACTGAATCTAATTCAGAACCATGTCAACGCTTTACTGATTTTGTGAACTATTTTTTCTTTTTAATTGCCCGTCAGATAACCTCCCATTCCACTTTTAAAATTTCAAAAGATAAAGACAATTGAAGAAGGTCTAAACTCAAAAGGTTGGTGCATCAATTTGTGGGGTCTACTATTCATAATGTACTCGGATATTTCTGAACCTTTCAATCCAGCTAACATGTTGAACTCCAGGTTAATTATAAACAGCTGTAACCAGCATAAGCCGAGCTACGTATGGCTTTGACATGTCGACTGTATCCCCAGACGGAGCTTCGTTTCAATCAATAGCGCCAATTTACAACTCCCAGCTGCTATTTCTAGCACGATTAGGTTTAGATACCATAAATATCTGATAAACCTATTAGAGTTGAATCAATAACGAATGACTGGATGAAAGGGTTTTCTCGGATGTGACCCCATCCAATCTCTAAACTTAATTGATTCTGTTAATATAGTTACGCGTTTGTTTATGTACTCATATTCGTTTCACTTCATTATAATCCTTAATGGATCTTCAAACTATTACTTAATTTTTGTTTGAATTGATTATGTAAAACTATATTTTCATTCATTTTTTATACCTACTTTACTAAAGTAGGTCCTTCGAGTTTTTTTACAGTCTAAGCTACAACTCTCGTTAAAGTTACTTTTTTATATTAATGCCGCATTTTATATTAACAAACAGTTATACTAGGCAAGGAGCATTATCCAAGACTTATTACAGTTACTTTAATATTAAAACCTAATTTAAATCATTTAAATCTTCAGACTAGCATACCCGTCATCATTTGACAGCCTCTGTGTGGTGGTTGAGCAGGTCGGCTCATAACCCGGAGGTTGCGGGTTCGATTCCCGCGACAGGACAAGTATTTGTGCACAGAAAAAAAAGCGCAAATACTTGTTCCGAGTGTGGGTGTTGTGGGACCATAGTCCTCGTAGGTAGTGGATTCCTAGCACAAGGAATCCTAGTTAGGGTCCAGGACCTATGTACATAGGCCCTGGACCCTAACTGTGTCCAACGGTCACATGACCGTTGGACTTTATTATTATATTATTTGACTTTGTGAAGCTCAATAAAGTGGCAATAAAGGTAACCTAGCCATACATTCGGACGGTTTGGTTCCGTTCATTTTGCCGAGGTTTACTCACCTCTTTGATATGTAGACCATAACTCCGGCCACTCCAATCAATAGGTTCCATTAACACTGCGTTTCGTTCACTCACTCCATCTCCAACCCGTTCACTCATTCCGATCACGGAACTGCTTTCATATGCTAATACAAGGGACCCTTCAGGAAATTGGGGTCGATGACAGAAAGTATTGACGCTTGTTATTCGGTGTAATTAGCGAAGTATATTTTTAAAGTCCCACATTTATTAAATCTATTTTTGCTTAAAAAGCTAAGTTATACTTTGAACGTAATATAACGTACCTATCACTGCAAGAGATAAAAATAACAGATTATCTCAAACGGAATAAAGCACAAAACATATTTTAAAACCTGTTTAAAATTGTATAAAACCAACGCTTTTAGTGGTGTTTAGTGGTTCAAGCAAGTTAAAACTTTTCGGTCCATGACTTTAAGGTTTCTATTATTGTTAGTTGCCATTTATACAATTTAGTCGACCTACTAAATCTTAACTTACGGTTCTATTTATAGTATCCGGACCATGAATATTCAAGTGTATTAACTAAATCTCTAACCGAGCCACATCCACCGGAAACACCGCAGCGATTTATCTTCAAAACAAATTGTCCAAATTATCATATCGCTAACAGGTAAATTGTCTAATTTACCCACGTAAACGGCCTTTATTCGGATAAATGATGAACTGCATTTTTAAAGAAATTAGTGCATCCGAGGATAGGTTGCGGTGGTGTGAGCGAACTGTATTATCTGTGATCCAGGTCACTGCACATTGGTGTAATATTTGCGGTTATCGATTCACTGATTTGGCTCGAGAACTGGCTCTGATGTGATCAGTATTTGTTCATCATAATAGAGCTATTTACCACACAATTTTTGTCAAGTATTCCTTATATTTTTGAGAGGTATGCGGCCTTAAGAGAGGTTTCTTGAAAGCTTGCCCTAATTTACGTAGACGTGAGCTAAATAGCCTACAGTGTGGCGGTTCCGCTCAAGTTAGCGTAGGGAATACATGGCAAGGTCTTCCAGAGACCTTGACCTGTAGTCGAGAGGCGACACGCCGAGAACCTTAAATCTGAAACCGCTTATGCAATAAAACATAATACTGCGTGTCTTGTGAGGAAACGAACGCTATTCCTAATTGCGTTATGGGGAGAGTTAAATTAAAACTTCGTAACACCTTAAAACTTTTGCGTTTGTCGATTGTTTCGTTTGGAAAATCTACCGTAGACATTATCACTATCAATCACAAATCGTTAGACAAATTATAAATCATATTTTTGGATCCAATCCAATCGTGTTATAGGACGCCAACGATTTCCGATCAAATCACATCTTCTCAACACGTGTTCCATGTGTGAAGCTTGATCCATCTCGACATTATGCCCCATGTTTTAGCACACGTCACACGTCACAGTCACAGCCTCAAGGGTGCTCGGCATTCACGTCGGCACTGAGCTGACCTTGAGCCCGTCTCATTCCGCACCTGTACCTGCCATCTTCGCCTTTAGCTTCCATACTTGGGACTTTTTGTCGTTTGAATAGGCTTCTGTGGCTTAGACCTGCTTAAGGCGATACTTTTTGTGAAGGGTTGTTATGTGGAGTTCGGGTTTTTGTCTCGCAGTTTGTAATCGATATTGTTGCTTTAAGATCTCGATGTCAATCTCAGATTGGAGAGGAATTAAATATACACTGTACGATGAGAAATATTTGATCCAAAACCTAAAGTTCAATACCGAAAAAATTGTAAAGGTACTTTTAACCGGCTTTAATTTACGAAGTAATAAAACTGTGCTAGCCCCAAATCCTGTAAATACGAAAACAGATTCAGAACTTCGGTCAATTGGACGTCGCCAGCTCCTAACAAACACTTTTAATTTTAAAGTTTTCGCAACAACATCCTGTGTCAGTTTAGCTTATTTGCGAAAGTTACGAAGAGCGTTCCCGTGTATTTCCGAGTTTCCTTGTTATCGCCTGCTAATGGTAGTGGCGTTATACCGTCTCACCGCACAACCCGACTTGGATATTCCTCACGTTACTGTGCATAATGAGGGCTTGTTGTGCTGGATCAAGTTACAGCTGTGCCGGTGCAACCAACCCGAGTTTCAGACAAATGCCTAGAACATGGGTTCGCAAATATTGGTTTAATGAAGTACTAACATTGGAATGAGAGTAGTACAGGTCACGACAAACGGACACTACGGATATACTGGCATGATGTGAAATAAGAGACTATCTCAAGCTGACTCGGGATCTGGTCATGACATCACACAACGTTACTCTGTTATTTTGCTTCCTCTTCCCCACCTACTACATACTCGAAGTGGTGATAAGTGTAAATAAAGTCTATGATAATAAAATACAAAAAAAAATTGCAGGCATAACTTGGTTTTTGCTTTGTTTGTTTGATGTTAATGTCGCCATCTTGACAATTATAAATTGTCATTTTACCGGACATACCACCATAATACAAATTTTTAACTTTGTTATGTTGACAATGGAGATCTACGTAAACCAACTTCCACTTCCGTTCGCCTCGCATTCACCAGCTTACTCCCCGAGTCAAGCGTGCGTAAATAAGTTTTACTTCAAAAACTCAGCCTTTTTATCGAACTCTAGTTAGGGACTTTTAGTATGGTCGAACGTTGTCTGTAGTATTTTAGGCGTCGTTTTTACGAGACTCGTTTTATCGTTCCAATATTGTATATTCACTGCGTGCGCCCGGAGTTTGGTTTTATTTCCATGTTATGAATGTTATGTCACATTTCGTGTTACCTATTGTCGGAAATGGTTACGTCTCGGCCAGTTTATTAGTAGCGGTGTTATTATGTATTATTATCAATAATACATAATAACACCGCTATGTGCGTAATGCGTATGTGTTGTAAGTGTTAAAACTACTGGGTCCTCTTCAAAATAATATAAGCTGGCTTACAAAAAATAAAAACGTTTATTATTATTCTTGGCCAAAAGAGATCACTCTTCAATTTGTCGATATTCCTATATCTCGGTGGTTTTTTTCACGGCTGCAAAAATGGCCTCTGCACAGCCCCAATGAGTCGAAAATGTCAACGTCTTCTTGACGTTTTTATACAAACATTTACAGTTTATCGATACTTAACAATATGTGTTAAGTGTATACACATCTGACTATTATACCCTTTTGGTCCATTTACTGTTTGGTCTAGTCTATAGTTTACGTCCAACTCATTTATAGTCTAATGCCCATAAGTTTCACTATCGTATATTTTAATTACCGTTTCGTACAAGTCCCAGATATTCAAATATATTCTAATCGGGGTATTTATTTTTATTCAATTTATATTATAAACATAATACCAAACTAGACATAATAAAAACTATACCTAAAAACTTAAAATACATGAAACTAAAAAAAACGAAAACAAAAAACTTATAATAACAGTTGGTCGAGAGAAAAGTTCCCAGAATGCTGGCAGCATTACCACGTTGAATGGCAATGCTTATTTTTTGTGCCAAATAAAACCCCGCATTCTGGTCACCTGATGCCTCCACCAGACGCTTGGCCAAGTCCCTATATGTTTCTAATCGAATTCTAATATAGATCCTATTCTTATTTGTCATATCATAACTCATGTAAAGAATTATTATTTTTATAGCAGTATATTTTTATATCAATCAACATATACATTTTAGTGTAAAGGGAAAATTTGAACCCGCATCCATCCGTCTCTGAACCCGGGACATACTTGATTTAGCCCCAGTGGCAAGCGATCTCCATGTCTAAAAAGAAACACATACACATCATATGTAATTTTTTTTAAATTGTCTAATATTATGTAGCTTAATAATCTAGTGGTTAGACTAGACTTAAACCTGACCCAAATGTAGGATGGGTATCCTGAATCAGCTAAAATGCTCAACATTGGATTTCTTACCGGTATGTCAGTATAAAATCAGCAAATAATAAAGACTTTGTGATTGCTTTCCAATCGCAAACGCTATTCCAAGTTAGTCCCTCCAGTTGTCAACATATTGACTCCCCTGTCTCCAAAGTGTATATCGCCTAAATAAGTCGAACGAGTTTTCTCGATTCCCTTGTATCCCCTGAGCCAGGAAAAGCGGCAAAGTTTAATTTAATTTAAAATGCCGCTTGAGGAGGCACCGTCAGTATAAAGGCAGCGTGAAAGCGAAGGCTGAAGAGCAACCAACAGCATTGAAAATTATAAGAGTTTGCGGTAATTGCTAACGTTTTCTGATTTGTAGGTTAGCAAGAATGGTAGTTGGCTAGAGTGTTTTTACTCGCCGTTAGTACTTACCTAACTAATCGGTGTAATAATAATAATAACGCCCAACGATCACATACATAGATCCTGCACCCTAACTAGGATTCCCTGTGTCTAGGGACCCAGGAACTACGATGACCATGGTCCTACAACATCCAGACTCAGAACAAGAACTTGCGCTTTTTTTTTCTGTGGTCAAATACTTGTTCTGTCGCGGGAATCGAACTAGCCGCCTCCGGGCTATGAGCCAACCTGCTCAAGCACCACGCCACAGAGGCTGTCAATTAGCGTATGCTATGCTGATGATGAAATTTTAAGGTTCCGTGAGTTTGTGTACTGCGTTCAACCTCCTCCCTCTTACCGGTTCATTTTTCCCATGAATGGTTTATTTGTATGACCACGGACCGCTAATGATGTGGAAAATGCTGCTGAAGTTTACATCGCGTTGGCAGTCTCTTTGACATAATTACTCCTTTATTCAAAGCATTTTTCCATTTTCTTATAATAAAGCCTTAGAAAGTCTTCAAGGGATGGAGTTTTGGCGGGAAAACGAAAAAGATCGCGTCACCGCATTATATTATTTTCCAAAACTTGTGTTTTTTTTTTCAGTGTTAGTGCATAAAATTGGTGTCATCTTATTCGTTAAGTTAATCGTAAAGTTAATTACAGGCACGAGTGAGGGAAAGTGGTATAATGGATGGATGGAATGGATGGTGATACGTTTCTTTTCGTGTAGTTTCAAAAACTCAATAGAAGCTTCTGGTAAAGTTGCCACCACTTTACTAGGAGTATGACTGGACTAGACTTGATGACTTGGACTGTGACTTGACTTGACACAATATGTATTAATTAACTTGACAAATTATCAATTACTTGACACTGGCTAAATACACAAAAGTGTGAAGCCAAACGAAAAACAAAAAAAAAATCAAGGCTTTTTGTGAGGTATGTATTTAGTTCACAAATCCTACAACATAGCTGGTAGCGACGTGGTCCGACCGCGTAGTCTAATCATGGACCCAGGCTAGGTTAAGTAAAAATAGGTTTCGACGGCGACTCCAATCACGTGGACTATTCGATTTCAGCCACATAGTTCCACTGGGACCATAGTTAAACACCACATCTAGTTCACATGTCCTATTGATAGGTAAACTTTCTTGGTTAAGGTTATCAAATAAAAACCTCTATAATACCCACATTGTAGATCAATGTCTAGGGTAGACAGCTAGAATCCTCTATAGCATATGTATAGCAGCCTCTGTGGTGATGTGGTTGAGCAAGTCGGCTCGTACCCCGCAGGCGGCGGGTTCGATTCCCGCGGCATTACAAGTATTTGTGCACAGAAAAAAAAGCTCAAATACTTGTTCTGAGCCCGGGTGTTGTGGGACCAATGTCCTCGTAGTTCCTGGGTTCCTAGACACAGGGAATCCTAGTTAGGGCCCAGGATCTATGTATGTGATCGTTGGGCGTTATTATTATTATTTTTTATAGAAAGCCTGGCTAACTTTCATTGAGCTTTCAAGCTGTAGACATTATTCTCCTTATGTTGTGGTTATGAAGATGAAGTCTTATTGCTAAAGAGCTAAAGTTTACATTTAAAAACGTCACAAATCGTTCCTACTGTATATGCATACACATGACTGGATAATTATCGTAAAGCATTTGAAAACTCGAATGAAAACTACATGATTAAAAAGGAAACTTTAAAAGAAAGTATGAGGCAAACATATGCCTTTCCTTGGAATCGTGCCTGGCAGGCATTGAACCCGCAAAGCTTTTCGTGCTCCCGTCTATTGTAGTCATTTACCGTTGGGTTTTCTTTAATTAAGTCGCTTTACCAATTCTGGGAAAATTGTTGTTGTCGAAATAGTTTTGCCGTCCTGAGTTTCCTCTGAGAGGGTTTCATAATAGAATTTAAATTGGATTTTGACTTTTGTAATGGCTCTCGGTTAACATCCGCATGTTTAGAAACTCTTTCTAATATTGTCGTTATTCTAATTGATATAGCTTTAAGCATTTATCCTATTATATATTGCTATTGTATCATACTTCAGCTAATGCAGCGTTTAGTCACTATTTACTAGGTGGTAGGACTTTACTGCCATGTTCGTCTAGGTAGGTACCACCGCTTTGCCAGTTATTCTGCCGCCAAGCAGTAGTGTGGATGCATTACTGTGTTCCGGTTTAAAGGGCACTGTAGCTAGTGAAATTACTAAGCAAATGTGACTTTATGTGACTAGTGTAAGGTTATTCGGAAATAGCATTAATTTGATGGATAAAGTGGCAACACTAAGAAAAAGGTAGAAAAATGTAAGATGGCGGCGAGGGCGGGCATTCGGGGCCAGGCAGAATAATTGTAAGATACCTGCAACAAGCGGATTGAAAATAAACGTGTGTGCCCTTGAAACAAGAGATTTACTACACTAGTATATATCAATATATTTACTAGACTGTGAGATTAAGTGATAAAGTGCTGATGTCTCAGAATGACGTGCCCGGTGCAGTGTCACACGAAACTCTATACTTTAGAGTTCCAAGTGACACTGCAACTGATATGGGCCGCCGTTTCTTTAACATCGGGCGGGTAACTGGCTCTTCATGTCATTCCTTAACATAAAAAAACAATTTTTCATTCGCTCTTGAATAGTTAATCGCTTTTGAAATCCTTTTCTTTGCAGTATCTATACCAAGCTTACAGTCAAGTAAACCACAAATAAGAGAAAAGCAATTGCTCTGTGGGGTGAGCATAAATAGATTGTAATTGAACAGGTTGGGTTCAAAGCTCGCTCAGTTCGACAAGGCGTGCAATTAACACAGATAACCGACACTACTATATCCTGGTATCCCCGGGGGTGGAGATATCACCCGGGCTCGTTCCCCGGGTATCAAAACTGGGTGAGGATTGTGAAGGGCCCAACTCCCCGATTGCGTGCTAAAGGGTGCTAATTCTATGACGGAAATATGTCCACCGAATACTCTACGGTGGTAGTTTTTAGGGGTTGGAAAAGTTACTGCAATTAGGATAAGCCAATGGAATAAGCTATCCTTTTGTTAAGGCCGTATCTGTGTTGTATGAGGGGTGCCGAGGAAATAATGTGGGGTAATGAAATACTTAGCAGGCATTAATGTATTTTAAATTTAAAAAGAAAACTAAGCTAACCTATAAAGTTTTATTTACATTAATCTCTACTTATTAATTATATTCTGTCTTCAAAGTTTAATATACATTCATATTTATAAAACTTTAAAATGGTAAATTAAGCAAGAAGCGATTAATTTGATATTTGGTTATTCTCAGTTTACTCAATACTGCACCTACGATGTTAATTTGAAAACTATCGTGAGTATGACATATTTTGTAAGATAAATAACGTCTAAACTCACGTCGATTAAAAATTCGAAATGACTCCGTCTGACGTCTTCTGGGAGCCAGTTACTAACCCAAGCCGCGGCGGCTAAAGAAACGGCTGCGAAACGGCTTGCGTTAGTAACTGACTCCCAGAAGAATTACATCGAACATGTCCAAAGCCTGGTCGGAGTAACTTCGACTTAATTACATTTAATTGACGTACGATAAATTCAAAATTCGAAGTTGAATCTAATTAGTTTTTTCATTAAAACTGAAGCAATAGAGCACTATTACTATAATGTAACATTAGAAAGAACAAAGGTCTTAAATGCGCTCTATAGAGCGATGTCAAGTCGCCATCCATTTTGCGTGTAATGCGATCCTCCGGAGAGTGCACTCCAAGTCGCGAGGTGCTCGAGATACTTCAAAGCAGGACAGGTTAGGAACCATCTACCTATTGTATATACCAAGGTTTCACACCTACCTACCTATTGTATACACCATCTTTTGTCTCTTTCGATCCAGCTAAATATTCCAGTAGCAAAAAAAGGACAAAAGCTGAAGTAACTAATCCGAGACTAATACCCGTTTATTAATAAGGCTGAAGGAGTCTAATGACACATTCTACACCACCTTTATCGTATTGTTTTATATATTTATTTATTTATGCAGAATACAAGCGATCTCCAAACTATTAAACAACATTCTCTCCGAATCGATCTATCCGTTTCGAGCTATGATGCCACAGACAGACAGATACATAAACTTATACCACCCCTGTTCGATCAAGGGTTGAAAAATGTTCAAATTCTACTATACTACGGTAATATTCACTAAGTTACTTTAGACTTTTCTATTATACTGGATTTTGCAGCTTACTTTAAAATTAAATTATACTAATATATTTACTATCTCATTATTAATAACCTATTATTATATCACTCTTGTGTATTAACTGTAATGAAGTTTCATCTCTCCTCATCAAATTAAAAGCAATGATACGCACAGAGCCAACAGAATCAGTCGCCATACGCGCCTAATAACGCCGACCCAACTCTTTCAACAAATACCTAAGGGCGGTTCTAGTAATTGGCCCCACGAGCTTTAACGCACAACAGCACTTATCAGCAAAAATATAGAGCTTATTTTTCGGTTACAATTTAATTATTTTGTAAATGTTTGGCGAATCAGCGGAATACCGTTTTCTCTAAATTACAGACAAAAACTTGCCTTTGATAATTGAATTTCGCGAATTTGTTAGCGATTCTGACGATTATCCTACTAATATTATATATATATTACTAGCAGCCCGGCTTTGCACGGGTATTTTATATATGTCTATTATAGATTGAGATATAAACTATCCTATCTCTCAAGTTGGATCGAACTGCACATGGTGTGCGAATTTTATTATAATCGGTTAAGTGGTTTAGGAGTCCATTGAGGACAAACTTTGTGACACGAGATTTATATATATTAAGATATATATATATATATATACATATATATTATTAATGTGAAACTTTGTGAGTATGGATGAGTGTTTTTACTCTTTCACGCAAAAACTACTGACGGATTCGGATGAAATTTGAAACATAGTTTATAACCTGGATTAACATATAGAATACTCTTATCCCGGTCGTATGTTCTCGTGGGACAATTATCAAACACTTTAGAAAAATGGTAAAAAGGAATCTTTGGAATATAGATAGCTAGAAACCACGTGGCTCAACTAGTACCTTATAATACTACCCTACTTTTCCGTTTTTACGTATAACATGCTCTCCTTGTTATTTGCACAAAAAAACACATATAAGTACCTTAAAGATGCAAAATTATTAAGCATTGTGATTTCGCAAAAACAAACCAGTTTATAATTATCTCCTCCGTGGGGTCACGCATTAACTCAATCGAATCCGTTTTTTTATACCAGAAAGCCATTCTCCTGATTACTGGAGTATAAAACACAATTTTTTCTATTCAATATCTTCTAATCTCTAGCCATTATCGCAGCTATTGGCTCATCAATACTCCATATCCATGGACTAGCAAATAAATAGCTTTGTTAGTTAGCGGTAAACCAATCATTTGCCTTGTTAGGCTTCGCGGGCAATCAATTTTCAAGCAATTGGCAACGTACATGCTTCGACGCCTTCGTTGACGTCATAAGATTTGATTATGTACCTACCTTATCAATCCTATAGACAATTCTTTTATAACAAGAGATTTTTCTATTGGCTTATTTCAAATTCTGTTTGAGTTTAACTTCCCGCCGGTTGAATAATGGATACTGTAGACGTTGTTTATAACAATTAAAAAGCGTATGCGAGACAATGATTTGAATCATTAATTCCAATCTTGCCAACGTGACCAGCCTCCGTTCACTAATCGATGACCAAAGTACTTTTGAAAGCAAATCCCTATTGAATTGCAGTCGATAATTTTTTTATTGAAACGAATATTGATTGGCTGTCCAGAGTCTTATACACTAATTGTATGACACGATGCATCAAATGCAGTAGAGACACTAGCTCTCCATTGTCTGGCAAATGCATTTGATGCCCGATACTTTCCAAGAATGCTTCTTGCTAACCCGAGGCTCCCGGCTTACTAACCCGAGGTATCTGAAGACTAAACAATGCTCAGCGTCTCTGTAGGCAATTTAAAAAACGTAACGAATAGTTTATTTCGAGAAAAAACTTTAATTTTCATTTAAAACTGGCTGTGCCCCGCGGATTCAACCACGTAGTTAAAATTTTCGATACTTTCCTAACTATTTCTTTCATAAGAACCTTCTCCTGAAAATAATAAACACAATAAAAAAAAAAAGAATTAGCGACAATTTTGTATCCGTTCACCCGTGATGCGAAGTGATATATAAAAATGAATCTCTATACTAAGGAAAAGAGATTCATTTTTATTTATTGAGATATTTATTCAGGCTTTCATAAATCATTATTTTTATGTTCAAGTCTCGAACAAATTCAAGCTTACTCTCTGAGGCTTAAGTTGTTCTCATTAAACAAAGATATACCAATAATACAGCTGTAGGTACTTGTCAATCATCATTTATTTATCAATATCGAAGATAGACACATCTCCCGTGCACTCATCTTTAGAGATCAGGGGAACATTACATTATTCATCACGTCCTCATTACGTGGTGCTTGCCAGTTCCGACCAGTCACGGTAGAGTTGCCAGGTGTTCTGTGCTGCCGGGCATGTTTCACCAACTTAGGGAATTAATCCGTAAACAGAAAATGATATAAAACTACAGTATATGGCAATAACTCACCGATCCCTAAGCTATGTAGATTAATTATTAAATGGTTTAACAGCGGTCCGGAACGATATTTTTACAATTAAATTACACCATTTTCTTGAGTATTTACTCAAGAAAATACCAAATTAAAATCTTCAAAATTATAATTTCTCCTTTTAAATTGTTTTTTTTTTCTTTTTATTAACTTGCCAACTTCTTCTTTCGAGAAGTACAGTAATATTTACAATATTTATTACTTTTTTAAATTAAGTGTTATTCTTATAAAGTATTGTAGCATGCAATGTTTGCCTGTAATTAATGATACATTTAGCTTTATTATGGTCATATTTGTAACGTTAGTTTTAATGATATAATTGTTGGGAGACCTATAAAATAAAATAAATAAAAAAAAAAGAAGTAATATGACTATAACACATACCTATTTAGAATGTGTGAGTAAGGAGTGATAGAAAATTAATAAAAGAGACACCTGATCAAGCCAAAAGTAGAATTATGATCCTCACGCGCCAACAAACTTAGGTACAGAAAGTAAAAATATGAAATGTCACAGTTTCGTTTGTCTTATGGTAAATTGTGTTCAAATACTAGTAAATAGTAGATACTTCTCTATAAGTTACTACGAAATATAGTTGATTCCCCAACCTTGCTTGGTAAAATTAAATTTCACTGTCAGCGACTTAGTGCTAGAAAACGAATGTTATTTGTTCAAACTAGAACAAGTAGTAGATATTGTTCCAATACCTTTATCAACCGCGCTTGTCGGTCATATAATGATAATTTCAATGATTTGGATATATTTCTGTTAACCTTATCCAAATTTGTTTGTGAACTTAAATCTCATAAGTAGGTACGTTCTTCTTCTTTGTATTGTATTGGTAGTTAATTTAAATCACTTACCTTTTTCTCTAAAATTGTAATGTATTGTTGATAGCTACCTACTTAATTTCAGTGAGGTATTTTCTTTCTTTCAATAATGATTTATAAATATGTAGAAACTTTATTGGTTTAAGTGTTAGTAAAATTAGTTTATTAAGTTGAATATTGTACTGTTTGTTTCTCCTAAAAATTAATAAAATAAAATAAATAAATAAAAATAAAAATCACGCTCCTTTATTCGGCAAGCCCACAAAGCCCGCTTTTATGTAAAGAATGTATAACTACAGACTAAAATAACGAGGGAAACTGCGGGAACGCAACCCTTAAACACTGTTCTACGAACTGAGATACCTATTCCTGTTTCATGGGTTGAAATGCGGCTTTGAAGGTTCTGTAGTTTGATCACGTAGCCAGGTGCTAAAATGTTTTAATGATATCTATTTCATTTAGCTTGGGATTTTTCGCTTATTTCTTTCAAAGCAGGACCGCGGCACTGTGCAGATTGTGCCACGCACGTATTTCTAACTTGTTTTCTTATTTCTTCAGTATCGATCTCGATGTAAAAGATCGTTTAATTTGCTTCAAGTATGTTTTCATTTGCTTTCATGATATCGTCCGCTTACATCCGAAAAACCCCGTCTTCTCCGGTTTCTTGCCTGTGGTACGGTTGTGATAGTCCGGTCTACTGGAAAATCGTTAAAACTTGCAGTGGTACAGTTGACTGGACTTCGGTGAATAAATCTCCTAGTACAGTTAACTACGGAACTTTTATCTTAGGATCTTCTCATGGAAATGCTGCCAAAAGTTTTCAGTTGTCTAATATGTTTCTATCTGTCACATAGTCCCAACTAGCTATATATATTTTATAAATTTTGTATTCTGCCGCCAAGTAGTAGTGCGCAAGCACCGCTGTGTTCCGGTGAAAAGGGCACTGTAGCTAGTAACATTACTGGGCAAATGAGACTTTATCACCTGATCTCACAGTCTTATACCAGATTGTGCTGCTGTCTCAGGACGACGTGCGCCGTGCGAGGTCACGCAAAACTTTATAATTTATAGTTACGATTGAACCTGCCACTGATATGGGCAGCCGTGTAGCTTAACATCAGGCAAACGGTTAGCTCGTCACGGCATTCCTTAACATAAAAAACAGTTTATGAACTATAAAGCATAGTTTTCAGTAATTGCTTTTCCATCAAACCATGGAAAAATTCCCTACAAACAAATCCTCTTTGCCAATTAGCTTTGAACCTTAATGAAAACTAAATAATTCACGTCTCTTTCTGAGCCCACTTTTTTCTTCCTGATTCCCTCGCAACCCGGAGCTCCTGTTTACTGTTATTGCCTGGGTAATGTATTTCTTGAGGGCCTGACTTGTGCTACGGCCCTCAGATTCGCTTAATGTTTATTGCCATGGATAAGAGAAATTATACTTTTTACGGTAGAGGGGACGTCAACCTACAGTGTAGTTGGTTTAATCACGTTCGTACACAGATAATTAAACTTTCCTAGATCTAGCCGTTGAAAAACTTAGTTGTTTACCATTTTGTAATCAACAAGAGGACGCGCGGCGTCAAGATTAAAATCGAGATAAAATAAAATAATGATGCTTGGAATACACTAACCTGTATTATAAATATATCAACGATCCTACGGTCCGTATTACAGAACGATGCTCAGTCATAGATCGGTGCTCAAGCAGAGATTTCATTCATAAAATGACCAATTAGTGAATGAAATCTCAAAAAGGATGGCGCGAGCGTCTAGTAGTCCGATAGTGTTTTTTTTTTGTATCATGTATTTTTTATTATAAGTTTCATTTCTTATGATATTCATAGTAATCAATCTTAATAATGTCAAGTCAAGATGCCAAATACTTTACGCTCATTGGTTGAGACATAAGATGTCCAACAGGCAACCAATGAGCGATCAGTATTTAGTCTGCCAAGTTGACACGAATATATCAAACGTGTACGAGAACCCGGAGGAAAGTGTTGCTTAGCTAAGTTATAGAACTAAATACAGACGGGCATGTATTATACGAATTATGTGTTTTATTATAAACTTCAATGATTATTAATCTGTAATGATATTGTGAAAGTATGCTTCGTAATATTATGAGAAATTATGTTTATAATATAAATACAAATATATAGGGACTTGGCCAAACGTTTGGTGGAAGCATCAGGTGACCAGAATGCTGGCTTTTATTTTGCACAAAAAATAAGCATTGCCATTCAACGTGGTAATGCTGCCAGCATTCTGGGAACTTTCCCCTCGACCAACGGGTTATTTTAAATTTTTAGTTTTTATTTATTTTAAGTTCTTAGGTATAATTTAGTTTTTTAGGTCTAGTTTAGTTTAGTTATTTATATGTTGTATGTTTCATAATAAAAACTCACCCATTGAATACAAATTGATACATCATAATCAATTTGACGTATCTCGACAGTGAATCGAATCCAGACCTTGTAGGATCGCTCCCATTCCAGTAGCAATACACATGCATAATTTTGCTCATGGCTCTCACGAGAAATACGTTCAAATCATACTTAAACATTTTGCCCAACTTTACATACATATGCGAGCACCCGAGCGCACCCGCTGAAATGACAGACAGACAGACAGACTAATGCATAATGAAGTCGTGTAGTTTCATTTGTATAGGTTAACAAGGAGAATCAGATTTGTATAGGTTAACAAGGAGAATCAGTTAGTGAACAGTATTCTGCCGAAATTTATGACCTGTGCCGAATATATGAAGGGAGCATTTAATCTGGAGCATGTATTATAATGATATATATATATATTATATTCATAATTACATAAATCTTTCCTTCTCGTGTCGGCAAGTAGTCAGCCCTGCTGGGGGATCACTTTTGATTTTTGATTTATTTTTTTATATTACCAAATGACATGACGAGCTAGTCGCTCGCTTGATGTTAAGCGACACGACTGCCCATATCAGATGCAGTGACACTTGAAACTCTAAAGAATATTTTCGCGTGACACTGCACTTCGCATGTCATTCTGAAACATCAGCACTGTCTAGCAATAAGATGACTGTGACATCAGATCATAAAGTCTCATTTGCCCAGTAATTTCACTAGCTACAGTGCACTGCTTGGCGGCAGAATAACAATAACAATAATTGCGATTTAACAAGTGAAATTTCAATCCTAATTTTAAAATGTACGTAATAACTATGCACATACATAAACTGCGTATTGAAACTGTCAAATCCACACAAATTTGTGTTTCTATTGACTGCAATCAAGTTATGTGACTAGCTAGTGTCAGGAATATGCTCAAACTTTTATGACTTGGCTTAACGGCTGGTGTTACGACAGTATCTGGGACCGATGGCCCAGCCGAAGCATGGTAGCGCTTTGTTGTTAATGCCACTTTTTGTAGAGCCGTCACAAATTGGTGACGGCAGCGAAAGACTTTGCTTACTTTACCGCTGGCTCGGTATGAGTAGTCGAGCGTGGCTATGTACACTTTACTTAAATCTTGTATTAAAAGATACATTTAGCTATGACTTAACAATGTTAAGGTATAAAATATTATACTCATAAGTTTTAAACAACAAAACTAAAATAAACTTAAAAACAATTCATTAGCAAAATTTAATCTAAGAAGCCGCTACCAGTAGCCAACGTGCCCAAAATGCTGGACTAAGCATTGCCCCGTTGAATGGCAATGCTTAATCTTTGGGCTAAATGAAGACCAGCATTTTGGTCACGTGTTGCCTCGATCAGTCGTTCCGAAAGATCTTTATTATAACGTTTGGTTTAGAGGTCTGTGCAATAATGTACAAAAAAACACAATTTTAAGTTATTTAAATTTATTACGGCGACTCACTTGCAGGCGCCTTAGCGAGGAAGAGATAGAACGCTACACAGAGCATATACACGATAAATATCATCACAGAGTATTATGTTCGGTACAGATAACGTAACAAGGTCCAATCTAGAAGCGACAATAAACCAGCAAAATATCGGCAGGTTATCTCATAGCCGCAAACAAAATAAAATTCTTTTCATTATTAGCTCAGCGCACAAACCGATTGTTCTGCCCCTTTCATTTCACACGCTGTCAGCGGCACTCGTTCGAGGCCTGCTCGGTGGAAATGCGATAGCGGCTCCTACACGCCCTGTAATGATTCAACCTGAAAATGTAGGAATTCTATCTTTTGGTCAGGTTTCATAAAAATGCTTACGAATTAAACCGAAATCAGTGCTTAAGATTATTATTAAGGTGAACAATAACATATATTGTAGACTCGTGATCATAGCAAATTATTATACATATAAAAAAACTACCTTAAATAATATAAAAAAGCATTGCTATTCAACGTGGTGCTGCCAACATACTGTGCACTTTCCCCTCCACCAACGGGGTTATTATAAGTATTTGAGTTGTTTTAAAGTTCTTATGTATAGTTTAGTTTTTTCGGTCGAGTTCAGTTTAGTACTAACGGTTAATTAATAAAGGTTATCAACTCGCTTGAGCACTTATTAAAGAGGTTATTTTACTCGCTGTCAGATAATTTAGCTATACTCTATCGTCCCTCTCCTGTACGGTATCAGTAGATGGCGGCGCGGCGGGAAGAAATTATTTTTTAAATCCGAATCAAAATTCATGGTGCTATATTTTCTGCTTGAAACAGGGTCTTCTACAAAATAAAGTCAAACGAGCATCATTTCATTAACCCGCCTCCTCCCAAAATGTACGATAACCACAGTACGGAGACGTAAAATCGTATACGTCTTCATAATCCCGCGTTTTCTTTCGATTTTCTTCACGCGGGGTCTGGTCCCGTGGTCCCCTGGGGGTCATATACTGTAATTGGCGCTGTTTACGACCTCGTCTGAAGCCTACGGTTCGCCATGAATTGGGGAAAACCTGGAGTCATTGAATTTTTGGCGTATTCTCATTGAAGAAATTGTTTTAATGACCTACTTAAAATAGTTGAATCTGGGGCATGCTTTATCGTTTAAAGCTATTCATTATAACCGTATACGTTACTCCCTTCTCATTTCCACGTGGTGAGAGAAAATGAAAACCTATGCAAATTGAAATGACTGTTCCATATTGAATTCCATAGGTACTGACTGATTTAAATATTCTAAATTATGAATCTGAATTTATATCTGAATCTAAATCCCAGTTTGATTTGTTTTTGTGAAGAACTATCAGTTATTGGTGTCACAATACACCAACATAGGTTTAAGATACCGTTTGGTACCGGTTTAGTAGAGTTTCACGCTTCCTCTTCAACATATGTTTAAGTGTCTATATATAACGTAAATTTTCCCCAATAAGCAAGACTCTGCAATGATCATTTCTGAGATATCTCTATTTCAGGTTTATTGCCCTTTTACGTGTTTCCTGTCCAGTTCTTTTAACAGTTGTCATTGTGCTTAGAATTTAACGTAGCTTGTAAAATCTGTGACGAGTATATTATGTGTCAGTTGTATGGTTAATAAAAAGAACTACACCATTCCTGCGGCAGGACAAGTATTTGTGCACAGATTAAAAAGCGCAAATACATGTTCTGTGTCGGTCTGTTGTGAGACCATGATCCTCGTAGTTCCTGGATCCCACAATTTAATATCCCCCATGTGCGAACAAAGAGATTTGGCACATTTATCATGCGAACAGCCAAAGAGTGGAACGCTTTACCGGCATCTGTATTTCCCGAAAACTACAACCTTGGAGTCTTCAAATCGAGAGTGAACAGGTATCTTCTAGGCAAGCGTGTTACATCCTAGACCGCATCGTCATTTACCATCAGGTGCGATAGTGGTCAGACGCGAGCCTATCAAACAATAAAAAAAGACCCTAGATACAGGGAATCCCAGTATGTGATCGTTATAATTAATCTAGTTTCTTTAATCTAGTTTAATTTAGTCTTCCGTAGTCAACCCTCAAACAATTGTTTGGTGTCGAACTTTATAGTCAGAGAATAAGTAAATAGCCGAGGACGCGACGTGCCTTTTTAATTGCATTCAATTCAGCTCCGCCGATCCTAATTACATGATTGTTTAACATTACCAAATGTATACCTGCTTAGCTTACAATCAAAACGCTTAGAGATGTTTAAGTCATGATTCCGGCAGGAATACGTACTTACTTGGCGCTTACAAGTTGGTAACTCGTTGCTAATTCCACTTGAGGCGGCGAAACAATGACGCCTCACTTCGTTTCGCGTAATATTTTGTTGGGACTTGGGGAACAATGCTTAACTCATTCCTCTTATAGGTTTAAGATCAACTAAATATGATTTTCGCTAAACGTTTTAATGAAATCATCTATAGAGTTAATTTTATGTGTGAATGTATCTGACATTCGGGCATAGAATTATCTCTAAATATATACGTATGCCCGTGTGGTCCCCGCGTTGTGCAAAAAAGACCACCCCATCTATGGTTTGGGTCCCGGGACTTTTCGTAATCGTAGTTGTCTCGAGTCTCGGGACTTTCGGGTCGAGACTCGAGACGAGACAAAATTGTCGAAATTGTCATGTAATATCATTTTTTTTTGTTTTGTGTTGGCTCCACACTTTTGCGGATTTAGCCAGTGTCAAGTAATTGTAATCATTATTTTTTTCAAATAATTGAAGGAGCCTTGCGCCATCTGTTACTGTAATGAACAATCACTTGGTCTACTACGTAATTACTGAGCACACAACAAAGGATGGACGTACTATAAGCGCAATCACAAACAATACATTCATTCCTGAGAGTATTACCCAGCGAGGATATAAAATGCCTAACAATATCATCTTGATTTTTATACTGCCCTTTTTAATACGTTTCACCAGAAATCAACTCTATTAAAATTCTTTAAAAAATGTTAAGGTTAAAGTACAAAAAAAAAACACATACAATACATTATCTTAAAAGCCTCAAAGTCCCGGGACTTTGATTGTAGGCTGTCTCGTGTTCCGGGACTTTGAAACAGTCGGGAATTTCCAAACCCTAACCCCGTCTCTTCTCGTGGGTGCGACTAAGGGAATATCCAAGGAATGGGCCGCAGCATTCTCCTCTTATGTACGGTAGCTTAGAAGCTTATCGCTTGATATTAAAATTAATAGTAAACATGAAACCAATGTTTTAAAAACCGTTGCAATCATTCAATTTAAAATTAACTGAAAAACGAATAAACGTAAACTTAAAAGCGATTAAAGATAAGTTTAATGAAGTAGAGTTTCAACATAAAGGACTAATTTTAGAGAAAATGACATGAATCAGAAGTTGCATGGTCACTTAAACCTGGCAAATTTGTGGTTAAACTATACATCAGACTTAACGACTTTATCCGGTGATAAGTGATGAAAAATAAAAAATAATTAACGTATTAAAATTGTGATGGTCTCTAAAATATTCAGATAAAAGGTCTGTGATGGAGGGGACATAAATTGAGGTCTCTTCCAATAAAACCACGCTCGAAAGTGCTTAGTGCCTTGGACTATTAACATTGATGGTGCCAATGCGGTGATGAAACTGGCACGGATTAACGACGCAATGGAGGGTGCATAAGCAGCACGCGCGCTTGCGCGTCGCGGCATGGTCGCGCGCGATGTTGCGCGGCGGCGCGTGCGCGTGGCTGGGCACGCCGTGCGCGCGCAAGAATGGCGCCGTCTGCACGTGCCGCGTACATACCGCGTTGCTGCAGGTCAGTATTACTACCAAATACTACACACGTTTCTGGCCTGGTTTGATCACACGCTCTTGGCTTGGATTTTACGTATTTCTCTACACTTCTGTATCCGCGGGATCTATTATAAACTGGCGGTTTAGTTGCCAATATATATCAAGCAAGAAATTTCATATATAACTCCAAATTATCATTAATAAAGACTAATTAAATCAACGATAGCGAACTGCATTTTATTTTTAGGAAGAAAAGCATACGTCATGTATGTGACTGTTGGGCGTTATTATTATTACAATTATTATTATTAAAATTTTGGCTCGAGTTAAGTTTGGGTTAGAGAACCGACAGTGAAGTATGTTCCTTTTTTTTAAACATTACCGTACCCCACAGAGCGGCATATTCGCATAAGCTAAAAAGTTCCTTATATTAAAAAAAAACCGAGATAAACGTATATTTGTATGGATGTGACAGTTTCAATACGTAGTTAATGTACATAGTTACTATGATTTTTTTAAAATTATGAATTAATTTTCACCTCTTGCATAGCAATCATAGTATTTCTGTCGGTGCGTTTTCGGCAGTGCTGCAGCTGGAGAATATATAGTTGCAACAACATAAAATAAATGTCTGTTTTGAACTTGCTCCATACAGGAAAGTGAAGGGTAAATATTTGTAAATGAGTAAGAAGTCTACTAACAAATTTCTCTGTTTTCCGGAATCGTAGATGACTATCGACTGGCTGTCTCCAGTAAATCTCTTCCGCCCATCGATTCGAAAAATAATATTTACCCGACGAAGTTTATTTTCTGAAATTGTTGTCAGTTCTACGGTAAAGCCTTTGCGGCTGAGAACGACGCGACGAACTGTGTGGTTATACAAACTGTCTTCTTGTTTTACTGTTAAACTAGTTGCGCCCCGCGGTTTCACCCGCGGATAAAAAGTATTATAATTATTTACTCATCCCCCGGGAAAATTTTTCTTTTCCGGGATAAATGTAGCCTATATGTTAATCTAGTGTATCTTGGTACTGAATTTCATCCAAATTCACTCAGCCGTTTGAGCGTGAAGGAGTAACAAACATACACACAAACACACATACAAACTTTCGCCTTTATAATATTAGTGTGAAGTGTGATTAGTGTGATAGTGTGATGGTATCTTCAGTAACTGCTGCTTAAAGGACATAAAACTATTGCGAAATGAGTACATATTAAGATCGGCGGTACTAGATCAATATTGTAAAAATGTTAGTTTCATACCTAACACTATCTTAATATTAATTATTGCCTTCAAAAACCAATTTTCGTAATATTCAATTTATATATTTATTATTTGGAAAAAAGACGGCTTAAAACATTTTATGGCACAATTTTTTTTATTAAACAAGGCTTAACTGTATATATACACTATAGTAAAAGTACTGTATATATACACACTGTATATATACACTATAGTAAAAGTACTGTATATATACACACTGTATATATACACTAAAGTAAAAGACTTTAAATTCCAGTTAGTGTTAATAATTTTAAATAAATAAGTACAAATTAAATATTGATCATTAAATAGAGCTATTATAACAGATAAATTATATTTATATAAGTAAGTACTACCTTTGACAAAGTTTTAGGATACAAATAAAAAATAAAAGGCAAAACCATATCAATCTATAGAACCTAGGAAAAGAGTAAACCTAAAGTATTTTTTTGTTGTAGTTACATTTTTTTAAAACAAATTGGGTATTGTTATAAATAAATCAACATTCTTAGTATTAAAATAAAAGGTTTTGTCTACAAGAACAAAGAAATAATTCTATCTATAATTAGTGATACATCTATCCACATGAAGCATAAGGTGTTGAGTTTTTTTTTCTCAGTTTCCCCATTTTTCTAAGTCTGTAGAAATTTTTCTCCAATAGAGACACATGTCCGACCCCAAAATCCTAAATCTGCGCTTATCATGAATCTCTCCTAATATGAAGCTAAACTCCTCTCCACTCACGTGTGAAAGGGACTTGCCATTATCAGATTTAAAAGTTTCACTCAGTTACTATGTTCCGTAAATAAAGTTCACTCCACTGAATTTAACTAGGGGGTGTCTGAAGAGGGAGGTATCGCCTTTATCTTTTTTGTTGCGATGCAATACCCTAACGTTTTAATCAAAAGGAAAACGACGTCTCACCAACACGACCCGTTCTTTTTGTGCACCTATTACTTCCATATCTCTGAGCCAATTTATGATGTTAATTTTATTAAGATGACGTAATTTTTGAAGAGCAAAGTTGGGTACTTATTGAGAATTATGGAAAGTTTAAAAAGGAGTTTTGGCGGAAAAATGAGAAAGATCGCGTTACCGCATTGTATTATTTTCCAAAACTTATGTTATTTTCAGTGTTAGTGCATATTATTGGTGGCATTTTATTCGTTAAGTGCTGGATTACAACTATTAAGCATGAGTGTGGGAAAGTGGTATAATGATGGTAAAATGTTTCTTTTCGTATTGTTTCCAAAACTCCATAGAAGCTTCTGGTAAAGTTGCCACCACTTTACTAGGGCTATGACTTGACTTGATGACTTGGACTGTGACTTGACTTGACACAAATATACATAATATTAATTAACTTGAGAAATTATCAATTACTTGACACTGGCTAAATATACAAAAGAGTGGAGCTAAAACAAAAACACAAAAAGTTTTAAAATGTTTAATTATTATGTGATAATTATTTCCTCGAAACTGTTCACGAACGCGTTAAATGGAGGAAAATTCCATTTCAATCTAGACTGGAAAGAATCTGATATCAACATAAATGGAGAGTACATCACCTTCCTGCCTTCCTTTTTGCCGATGATATAGTCATATTGGCGGAGTCGCTCGAGGATCTCGGTACAATGCTGAACAACTAATCTATATTTTAAGAAGTTATTTGCGTTTCAGGATTCCGTATTCACGTCATCGTTTCACACGTCCCATTATCGCCACGACGTTCGTGAAATTAGTTATTGGTGAAATCCTTCATACAATATTTCAAATCAAAACCGCTAAATCTATAATTAACATTTAACGCGAAATTAACGCACAGTTAGTTATTCATTAATGATTTTCTACTTTGAAAGCCAATCTAATATTAAACAAATTCAATGCGAGCCATTTGCAAATGAATTCGCATCCATTGATTAGATTTCAGAGACGGGGAATCAATTAAGGTAATTAGAACTTTGTGCTTATCGTGTAGGTAACTTATACATCTTTAACAAATGATGTATATGTATATTGTATATACGTGATGTAGGTTTGAAGCACATAGGGCTGATTATTTTTGAGTGAATTGGAGTATGTTTCGGCCAGTTCCGGCACGAAAAGCGATGGGTGGATTTGCCTTATTCGCATAAAAAAACTGGTTACTTTATTTTGTAATCTTGATAATGACAATTTCATTTAAGTCGAATCGTTTTTCAGGAAAAGAAAATTTTGGAAGTTTTACTTCAGTCGTATGGTTAGACCACACGACTGAAGTAAAACTTCTAAAATTTCACTCGTTTTTTTCTATTATCAAGGCAAAACAACCTAACTGCGTAAAGCTACAAAAATGTAAAGCCATTCGAGTAATTTTACTACTCTGCGAGTGGTTAACTATGTTTATTTTTATCCGGAAATAGATCCTGCGACCGCCACCGGAGTGGCAATAAGTATTAGTTTCGCTACTAATTGAAAACTAGTTGTTTTCATACGTTCAAGGAAATCGAAATGGTTTTGTTTTGCTTAACTGTTGGTTAGCGAAAGGCGCGAAGTAGACCACGCCTTTTATTTTGCTCGCCTTTTGTACCAAAACATTTTCTTTAACAGTAGTTATGGAAACATAATGAAAATTGCGCTACTATGCGGGTATTAAAGTTGTGCGTTTCTCTTGTAGAGTGTAATGCAAAGTTGCGAGGTAGAAAATAAGGAAAGAAACAACACAATACTAGCGCGCTGGCGCTAGATTTAACTTGTAAACATGTGTGCTAGCTGTAAATAAGCCTTTATACCTGCTAAGGCTAAAATAAGTGCAGCTTGAAGTTCTTCAGAAGCCAAAGCCTTAAACGAAAGGCTTCGAAGTAGTTTTGATGAAGTTTGTTAGTGTAAAACTACTCGAAAGACACTGGCTTAATACACCAAATAATTAAACCTTAAAAATTATACAACACTAGCTTCTGCCCGCGGCATCGCCCTCGTTTCTTATAGGAAACGAAGAAGAAAATTTTTCATAGATAATTCAACCACCTATTTCACCATCTTAGGAATGGAATTTCGAAAATTCCTTTCTTAGGGGATACGTACACTTTACAAAGAACATAACCTCCAAATTTGAAGTCTCTAGGACCAGCGGTTTAGGCTGTGCGTTGATATGTCAGTCAGTCAGAACTTTGAATTTTATATTTGTAGATTTTAGTACTTTTTCGTTACTTTTGGCTGTGTTGCTAGTGCATTTTGGTTACTCTTTTATCCACCTTTTGGTTACTCAAATATATTAAATTCGAGATAAGCCAATATATACAAGCTTTACATTCTATAACCTTACTGCGGATTACTGCACGCTCTGGCTACTGGATCATCGCCGAAGCTGTAATGAAATTCCTATCCCTGTCCTGTTGAGAGGAGACGACTCGATTACATTACGAATTAATTCGATTTTGATCGAATTTTCATGGTTTCGATTACATATACGCTGAATAAACGATCTTCTGATCATTAATCTATACTAATATTATAAAGAGGAAAGATTTGTATGTAAGTATGTTTATAACGAATTGGCTCAAAAAGTACTGGACTGATTTTAAAAATTCTTTTACCATTTGAATGCTACATTATTACTTATTAATATAGGCTATTTTAATCGCAAGAAAAAAATAAGGATCCCTACTAAAACTACAATAATGTTACCCAAGGTGTAAAAAATTCCTATAAAATATCTTTCAGAAGTTGGATTTTTTAGGCTTTGCGTTTGTTATTTGTATTTAGATTACAGTTACCGGATTGACTGCAATCGCCAAAACCATAGATAACGCAATTTGGCAGAGAGCATGACCTGCATTGGGACTTTTCATGCAGTAAATTCAAATATTGTGATAAATATGCGAATAAAATCACGGTATATTTGTTCGGTAACCGGAAATTTCGATGTTTGTCCATTTGCTATCATATCGGGTACAAACGGACAGTGAATAAATACAGATAATACAATACGGAGTTAGCTGTCAATCTATTGAGCACAGCAGGGTGCGGTGCGGCGCCATAGTTGCTAGTGAAGGGTAGTTACGGGTGCAGTTACGGATTTACTATATTAATTTTTTCATAAATGGAAAAGGGAAGCTATTGATTTTCTAGTTAATCACCAATCATTTTCTCCTTTGTTAGATCGCTTATAGTGGGGACGGTAATTTTTCATTACATTTAGATTTAAACAAATGAAGGAAAATAAGGCATTAGCTGAATTTGTTTAAATTAGTTGCGATGCATACGATTTACCGTGCGAAAAGTTTTTTATTAAGGTTTTTATTGGAAATAGGCTATATTTTTAGCATTTTTACAAGTCAAAATGATATTAAATTCATTAAATTAAGCTATTAGTACTAGTATAATAGATAGATAGATGAACTCTTTCTTGTACACACCACACAGCCACCACAAAATTACAAAGAAAAACAATAATTTATATAAAGTGTAACAATGGGCGACCTTATCGCTAAAAACGATCTCTTCCAGGCAAACTTTGGATGAAGAGAATTTGACGAAGTAGTAAAGGACGGGGTACACATAACTATTTATTGATAATTATATAGTACTAAGAAAAAGATATACGCGTTTTGAATGATAATTTACAGCTCGATACAGGGCCAGTTTTTGCCTCAGCTCAGCCTGTGAAGACATAAAAGAATAAATTGGCAAAATAACCTCGAAAAATATTGCTCTAATGTCGTTACCTACAACACAAGTCTCACTAAAGCTATCCATAGGTAGGCAGCTGGGGAGGCGCCCCGCCGCGCTCGAAATACTATCGAATAGAAACACGAGTGGAGATGAATTGGGACGATCGATTACAGCAATAAATGTCTTGATGTACCACACTAATCCAAACGTGTCCGTATATTACAGGGTTTTTACGGATATTTTATGTGTCCGCGTCCCTGTTTATTATCTTTCGCCGAATTATCGGGAGCTAACCTAAAATTATAGTGCAATGGAGTTAGTGTTTCTTAATTTTTTTTGCTAGCATTGTGTATTTGACAGGTTTATATGTGACTATGGGTAATGATGGTTGGGAACTCAGAACCAGGGACTTTTCAGTTATTATTATTATTCAGTTACACGACAAAATAATAATAATAATAATAACGCCTAACGATCACATACATAGATCCTAGACCCTAACTAGGATTCCCTGTGTCTAGGACCCGGGAACTATGAGGACCATGGTCCCACAACACCTAGATTCAGAACAAATATTTGCGCTTTGCCTTTGCACAAATACTTGTCCTATCGCGGGAATCGAACCCGCCATCTCCGGGTTATGAGCTGATCTGCTCAACCACCGCACCACAGGCTGTCTATATAAAATAACCCCTTGTCTTATTTTACTTCCCATAATTTTATTTCTTTTGGAAATAAGTACTTTTTATCTTTACAACTTTGCTAGGGAAAAAAGTAACGCCGAACAGTAAAAATGTCGTGGATTGTAAAAAATGGAGACGGAACAATCGGGGTGAAGTCTTGGGAGGTATAAAACGTACGGCCCGTAAAACAACTGTGGACTGAGCCACTGTTGGGACATTTTAAAGCAATACCTTTTGTACCTGCTTTCAGGCTCACCATTAAAATGTTAGAATGGTTACTGAAATTTGCAAAGAATCCTCACACAACTGTTTAGAATGTTTGTGTATCGTTAAAGATTTAGCGTTTGACAAATCTCTTATTTATTGTTTCTTACATTTAATAAAATATTATATTACTACTCTGACACTATCTATAGGCGTTAATAAAATAATAATAATATGTGTGGACATTTCACACAGCGCCATCTAGCCCCAAACTAAGCAAAGCTTGTACTATGGGAACCAGATAACTGATACAATACTTAGATACTTTTTGTTTATAAATACATACATAGAATACAATATAACACCCAGACACAGAACAAACATCTATGTTCATCACATAAATGTTTGTCCTGGGTGGGAATCAAACCCACAACCCACTGTTCAAAATGTGCATACTGTAAACCAATTACAACCAACTTACTTTCAAAGTTGTATTCAGATTTAAACGAAAAATTCACGAATTAACCACAAAAGATTTAAACAAGCCTTAATCTGGTGTAAACTACTGTTTTGTAGTATTAAACACACGCTTGACATCTGTCTAAACCTTGTTTATAACCACAAAAGATTTAAACAAGCCTTAATGTTAAAATATTTAAAATAGTTTTTTGTTAATAGACTTAATAAAGGCGTTTTAGTCTGTAAGTCACATCATATAATCCCAAGTAAATAGTAGCAATTTGTCTGTGTCTTGTAGTTATTACATTATACTATAAATATTGATCAAACAAAGATATTTTAAAATCAAGTGTCAAAATGCTGTTTGGTATCGTTACACACACTAGGTGGTAGGACTTTTCTGCAAAGTTCGTCTAGGTAGGTACCACCGCTTTGCCAGTTATTCTGCCGCCAAGCAGTAGTGTGCAAGCACTACTGTGTTTTTTTTTATACTGCATTTCCACCGACATCTGGGTCCGTGCTTTTTGTTAGATTATTTTTTATATTTATTAATTAAGCCTGTTATTAAAATGAACATATATATAATACAGGAAGGACAATACAGCCAATAACACATAAACATAAGTACTTATTTCTAATTGTGCGTACACCACCGAGCAAACCAGCTTCCGCAAGCAGCACCCGTCACGAGCTTGACGCATTTCCAGCCATCGCCCTCCTCGACCACGTTTTAGGGAAGAGGACGACCCGACACACGACGCCGCCGCAAGAAGAAAGTGTACGCACAATTTACAATTTAATTAAAATACACTTATTACTATTTTATTCGTACGAGCGGGATAATTGACAGGTTCCTTTGAGCTCATCAATGATTCCGCTCGTACTGGCAAATGACACTTTATGATCTGATCTCACAGTCGAGTAATCTTATTACAAGACTGCTGATGTCTCAGGGATGATGTGCGCAACTGCGCAGTGCAGTGTCACGCGAAACTTATTTTGGAGTTCCAAGTGACACTCTTCTGTTATGGGCGGACGTGTAGCTTAACATCAGGTGAACGACTAGCTCGTCACATCATTCACTAACTGGTAACATTGTTTAAAATGTAAAACACAAAACGGTGCACTCTCATTATTCGCCATTATTTTTACAGGATGTTTTAATATATTCAATTGTCAGTAGATGTAAAACAGTTCTTGCGAATCCTCACATTCCCCAAACATCGCAAAAGTTGCATTGTTTACAATCCCGTCTAACAACGGGTGCATTGCGTTCAGGCAGGGGTGGACAGATTTACTTATGTTAATGCGGTAAATGGAGCCGGGATAATGAAGCTGTTACAGGCTTGCAGAGTAGAGATTTATTCTTAGTGGTCATGAATTTTAGAGAGCAGAGTGATACTTAATGCCTGATGCTATGGGCGAGAATTCAATGCAAAACTTTGTGTTGAAAACTGTGGTAGTAACGTCTGTTTAGCTCATCTTTTAACGAGTAAAAAAAACGAGTGCTTTAGACCACACGATTAAAGTAAAACTGCTTTAGCTCCATCTATCGGCCGGTATAACTTTGTTTTTGCGTTTTAATGTTAATGTCACCATCTTGACAATTGTAAATTTTTATTTCACCGGACATACGAACATAATAATACAAATTTTAAGTAATTTACTTAAATTATAACTTTGTTGTGTTGACAATGGAGATCTACGTGAACCAGTACAACTGCCTCTCTCTCTCGCGCCTACAGTAATATACGAAACGCAACTCTCTCTCTTTCTATCTTCACTAACTTATATCTCCCTCTCAACTTCCGTTCGCCTCGTCGCGCATTCACCAGCTTATTCCCCAAGTCAAGCGTGCCTAAAGAAGTTTTACTTAAATAAATAAGCAATTTTTCGTAGTGATAAGCCTGACGGTCAATCCAATGATTAAGCAACATTAATCAAGGTTTGTCACAATAAGACTCATGTAATGCCCGCTTGTACTAAAGTTTGATAGCTGCTAAGTTCTCATTTATTCTTCTATGACATACCCAAATGCATGTAGGAATGTCACAGAGTAATAAGCACGAACTTAGGAGCTGCCAAACTTTAACTCAATTTTAAACTTTAATCTCATTGATATTTTGAAGTAAAATAAAAATCTCTGTAAATACCTTATATTTCCTTTTGTTAGCTTAGGCATAAATACAAACATTCTATTTGCGCATGAATCTTTTTTAAACGGGATAATACTCTACCGACCGACTTATACAGCATCAGCGGTCGGGAAGGTGCGAATATAGACTTTATACTTTAGGACTTACGAACATCGTATAAATGATTTCAAAGAACCAATTTTTCAACGTATTTCCAAAAGACAAGAAAACCACTGAATATCTGAATAACCAACCAATACGCTCTCAAGAAGGCGGTCAATAAATCACCGGTCCTTCGAGGTCATAAATTAGGCAGATACCAGACGAGGGATTCGCGCGTCCTGTCTGTAGATAGCTTAACGCCACGTGGATTGGAGGAAAGGAAATCCGTGTCCTGTCATATTCTTTTATTGGAATTTACTGCGGGAATTTATTAGCGACTTGGAATTTCTATTCACGAAATATTTTGTAAATATTTCAACACTGAATAAGTATAATAAGTTAAATTTATATAGCATAGCTGAGGAGCGAACATTTATTTCCCTAGTATTTAAATCGGAAACTACCCGCAATATTACAGTAAGTTGTATGTGTATAAATAAGTTTCATAAGCTAAATATATATCAATGTAAATTAAAATAATGTAAGAACGATAAGCTCTAACGTTAAATGTAATTTTGTATTTCTCATGTCAGTGAATTTTATTCTTAATGAGAAATAAATATCTTTAACCAGAAGTTAAATTTAAATTTAATATGTTACAAAAAATGTATTCGTGCTAACACGTGCATAGCTCTAAAAAACATGATAAATAAGCAAGTTACTTTGTACTTATAACATTTTCACTACAAAACACATGCTGATGGAAAAGCCTGTGCTGTAACTTGATTTGGGGACAAGTAATACTTCTACTCAAGTTAGTTAATATGACGCACAAATTTATTTATCTCAAAAGTTTAAACTAACAAACTGTCAAAACCATTGTAAAATCAACTGAACACAACACAAAAATATAACATTACAAAAATATAATTTCCAATAACCAGACGACACATCACCGCTCATCGACCGCAGCCGCTGTTTGCAAAACGCTTTATTGATACCAAAAATAAACATGTAGAAAAGAGAATTACATAATAAGATAGGTACAATGGGCGGTCTTAGCGCTAAGAGTGATCTCTTCCAGACAACCTATGGATGGCCAGAGATATGAGACACTATGCTATGAGCATGGACGGCGCACATCACATTCATTACTAGGAATTTCAATATAATAAATCTCTTGGTTCTGATTCCTGTCCGTTGAATTCGGCATCACGAGTCGAAATTCAGATTAAGTATTTACCTAACCTACAAAAATAATAATGTTAAATGTTAAGTTAATACTTACCGTCTATTTCCTTTGTTTAATTACTTAAAAAAGCAAGATCTGTATTCCATAAAACTGGTTTAAAAGGCCTAGTATTTGTCACGGTGAGATCTTAAATTAACGTTCTGGTAGCAATTTAAAGCTCGTATTTCACGAGCGGATTATAGAGCTGTCCCAAAAAAGCTTTTAGTAGAAAACCGGCAGAAAAAGCAGTGGGTAGGTAACCTTTGCAAAAGGTTTCAGCTTGGTCTGACGTTTTTAACACCTCGACGGCTGAAAGTCAAACTACGGAGGTTTCGCATTGTGTTTGTGTCAAAAGAATGCTGTTGGAGTCCGGATAAGCGATGCGGCAGATATTCGGATAGTGACGGCAACACCAATGCTTCTTCTTCTTTGCTGTAGTTCGCGAGTATAGAATGGCTTATCGAGCAAACGTTTTAGTTTACGTTTTTTTTTACGTATAGTTTCGAAGAGTTTATGAAATAAGGTAAATAATCGTTTTTATCAATTATAATATTTTAAATGAATACTACACTGACATAATGATACCAATGTAATTTTTTTTTTTTTACATATTAATTATTATAAATTTATTTTATTTTTATTGACATTTGTATTATTGATTATTTTGTGTGATTATTTGATATATCGCGATCGCTCGATCGCTGCCCGCTGCGCATAGAGTTTACATTTACAACTGGACGTTGCCGCCGTCATGTAAAATTTATAATTTAATTTGTTTGTTTTTATTTTATTGTGAATTTTCACGTAGGTGTATACAATGTATACACTACAACTATATTATATTATGTACTCAAATTGACTTTATAATTAATGTATGACGTGTAAACATAGTTTATAAATAAATGGGTATTTGAGTATTTGAATGCCTGAATGATATAGCAAATTGCCGGTAGTACATGCATACTTGGCCAACGTGGTCCAATAACTACAAGTATGCATCTTTCCATTCAAGCCTCGTGTCCCGGCAGTGGGATCTTATCGGGCTGATGAAGATTTTACGTAGGTACATATAGGCGCCTAATTGCCAATAGGCACAGAATAGTGTATCCCAAGAGATCAAAAAGGTAGATTGTTAAACAATAAAACCAGCTTTAAGACTTTCTTACAAACTTAACAGTTCCAAAGTCTAGCAAATTGTTTCAGCAAACGAGTAGCTTGATGAATATTCTTTGTGGAGGAAAGCTTAGGTCATTCGTTCTCTCATGCATACCAATAGAGCTGAGAGCGGGTATAGACAAATAACCTGATTTACCAGGGCCGTCTCACCAGTTTCAGAGGAGACTAGGCCAAGGTTGTCTTCTTTTAGCAAAGCGCGCTGAAGTTTGTTCAGCGCTGGCGTAATCAACGTGGTAAATATGGAGAGCTCGCGCGGCGGGTCTTGACTCTAGAGAGAGCTGTTTTTCTTTTAAATTTTGTGGTATAACGGTATTGAAGTAAAACTTTTTTACACACGCTTGTTAAGTAAAAATTTATACTATTATGTTGGTATGTCCGGTAATTTACAATTGTCAAGATGGCGACAGCAACATTAAACAAAAAACAAAGTTATATCGGCCGATACATGGAGCTAAACAAAAGAAGTTTTACCTCAGTCGTGTGGTCTAAAGCATACTCAAGTCCTTTATATTGTAGCCTGTAGTTACTTTTCCATTATATTTTTCCCCACCCTAAAGTTATTAAGCAAAGGCACTTGTTCCGTGCTAGTTGGTCGACCTTTTTTCTGCGCCTCCATGTCAGCATCAGGTGGAGGCTCAGACAGTTTCTTTTTTTTTGGTTTTATAGTTTTTTCACCAATTCCTATTGAAAAGATAATAATTTTCCTGTGCATTTTGAACAGGTTTTGAGTACCTAAATGATTTTTCAGTAGATCATTGAGTCTAGAACTCTATAGAAAAGGCCGAATGAAAAAGAAAAAACGCCAATTTAAAAATCATTATGTATAGAAACTTAAATGTTTTAACAGATGCCAACATCTGTGTCTACCATTCTTTTGAGTCCGACTGTTTTTTTTTCATTCCGCAGCGTAGTTTCAAGCGATCGGAGTGAATTGAAGGTTTCTTTTTGGCTTAATTTTATTATGTGCTTTTTTTAAACGGGCTAATGCTGTTGGTTTCTTCCGGCCTTTACAGCGTCACCAAGCAGGCTACTAGAGTTATGCCAATAGCTTGGTTTTGCGGGTAAAATTTCCCCAATGTTTGGAGTTAAGTACTCATTCAAAATTATCGGCGGCATTGACTTTCAACTCGCGTTTAAATGAATGTTCATCCACGATCACCCGGCACAAACACGCACTGTCGAACCCTGTAAAACCTGACGTATATTTAGCGGTAACTAAACGGCTGTGAACAGATTTTTGTCGTGGTTCATTAGCGGCTCTAATTGGAGACAAGACAGTAATTAGTATAACGCAGACCCATTAACGGCGAACCGAAGTGTTTCGGGATGCGGCTGACAGCTTTTACTGTGCTATCTTTTTGAAATATGCTGTTAGAGATTAAAATGGGATGTGAATGGGATGATAACTAGTTTTATAATCGATATTGCTTGCAAATTTGGCGGAAAACTTTTACAGGTAGTGAAAATTTCGCACCAGTTTAAAAAGAGATGCTCCTCATGTTCATACAAAAAGCGTATATTGTATGATTTTGATGAATTTTGTACATGACTGTGGTATACACAGCAAAATACTATGTATGGTCAAATTTTTACGCCAAAGTTTTCAAAAAATCAAAACGTACAAGCATTGATTATAATCTATTCAAAGTTGACCCTAAAAACAAAAGGTTTTGTTAAGATTTAGAGGGTAAAAACTATTTCTCCCCGAAATGCTAAATGTAGATAAATTTACACACGGGCTCTATTGTCTCTGTCACAAGTGATGATGGCAAAGCGACAGCAATAAAATTTTCAAATACCGATTGCCCTCTGTTACGCTAAACTTCGAAAAAATCGACTCGGTACGTTTGTTCAAACGTATCCATGTAATAATAACTTAAAAAGTATCCATGTGTTAATTTTAAAAAAATGCATTTTAGATTGACTGATTATTAGAACTTAACATTCATTTAATGTATAAAAACCACATCAACGAATCATGTTTTTTTTTTTGTCTGCAGGAATTCGCGACCCTAACGAAGGAGCTCAACCAGGCGCGGGAACACCTCCTAGAACGAGAAGAGGAAATCTCAGAGCTCAAGGCGGAGAGAAACAATACAAGGGTAACACTACTCTACTCTTACTAACTCCTTGTTTGACAAAAGTCGCACTTTAGTTATATGGAGCCTTAATTTGTTAATTTATTACACAGTATTAGGTATTATTATCCATACTTTGTACCGTGATGTCAACTCCAACTGAAAGTGAAACGGTGTTTGTTACAGCTGAATTAATTTGCATAAAATTTTGTACACAGATACAGAGCAGAACAGAGCCTATACTATCAAGATCAGTATAGCATACTTTATCCCTGAAAATTGATAGTTCTCCCGGGAAATCTGTATCGGGTAATATTATTTTGAAAATAATTGCGTGTCTCTTTGCTGTTTTGTTAATTTTTATCAGCAAATAGTTGAATCGATTATTATGAAATTTGGTGTGGAGATAAGTTTATTTTCGAGGAAAGGAAATGGGGTACAGCTTAGATAGTAATTACTGATAGATTTAATCCACTGTATATGTATATATACTCTACTAAATTACGATCCAAACTATGACTCTAACTATGACTAGATTCTAGCCAACTCAATAGAATCTACCGACGTTAACGCCAACTCCAGGTTCTAAGTTAAATTGGATTCCTATCCTTACATAAATAGAACCCCGTAGGGATCTCTTAACCGCAGTAAATTCTACTAAATTCTACATAGAAGTCCGGCTTGTAGAAACCGTGAAAAGCTCATTTCAATTCTTTGAACCAAAGACCGAATTTCAAGGGGAAACTAAAATTACTTTATGTCTTCGTCACAAGTTCCTACTGTTAGAACACGACCTTGACCAAGTGCGAGTTAGTCGATGACACATTCATACATTTCAAAAATTCTTTATTTTAATAAATATTACATGTTACGTACAACTTAGCGCTAGAATCTAAGCTATATCTGTCTTAAAATTAATATGTTTTACAGGCTAAAGACCGCCTTTTTAAACTTTTAGTACAGTACGTAAAAATTTAAAGTTCTCATTAAATCATAATCGAGGATAGTTACATTATGTTTTAACATAATTATTGTTTCTACGTATTACTAAGCTACTTCATACGTTTATATCCTAAGAAATAATTGGATTATCGTAAAGTGATATTTACACACTTTAAATGGATACATATAGTATAGGTAGGTATACCTACACAGTTTATATTTTACATAAATATAGATATCTAAATTTTTAATATTGGTGTCGATTCTGTGTCACATACTCTAAAGCTAAACGAAATTAACATATTTCCGTCTTTTTCATTTTCCCTTTATCAGAAGAGTACCGCGATACATTAAGTTTACTTTAGTTTTAGAGAATGCGACACAGAATCGACACCAATATGTAGTTACCTAATTTTTATTTTATCAAGTTAATTTTAACCTAGTACAGAATATCTAAGTCGGTGACAACAATTTTGTGAACATTGAACATGCCGGGTTCCTCACGGTGTTTTCTTCATTATTGTAGAAGCGACTGCAATTTCCGCACGTAAGTTGACAAGTGATGAGTCAAAAGTCAAGGCAGGGCCAAATGGGATTTGTATCATCAGGTTGCGTCGGTTTAAAAATCGCACGGTTTTCCGCTGAACTACACTCACTCGTTATGTAATCACACTTTTGTGATTTATACACGAATTGCCGAACTGGCTAACTACAAGCCCTACGGCCAGGAGCAACAGCTGTTATCTATGTTGATTGTCACTGCAATATGCAAAGCTTCGTAGCTGTTAGTTTCTGTTGCAACATATGCAGCTGCTTGTATAGTCATAATATGTACCACATTCCAGTCACATCAACTGATATGGTTTGCTACTATACAAGGTGGAATTTAATTAGTTCTTTTCCTTAAATGTATATAGTATATAGTATAACTAAATAAAAAAAGTATTTATAATAACAATAATAATAATGATTATTTCCAAAAAAGATACAAAGGTTTATGTATGTATGTACTTATGAAATAAAACTTAAATCTAGGTATTATCAAATTTAAATTCTAAAGAAAAGTTTTGTGACTTTAAACAAAGCAGGTGTTTTATTGCCTACGAAACATTTACAAAGCAATCAGTTGGTGCCGTGTGTACCGTTAAATAGACATTTCGACTATCATGCAGTTATTTTAAGACGCACTAAATACTAAAACAATTTTTTTTTAATGGACCTTGTACTGGATTATGGATTAATTTATAGCATGGTCTGAGTACATACATTTAAGGAATTAAATGCCACCGTGTATAGAGAGACGGAACTTTTAATAATATAGGTTAGAATCATGTAGACTCCCTATAATCAGCATATATCTCAGCATATTATCAGCAGACATTAGACTGGAATAATATAGTAGTAACAGGCAATAGGCGAGGGCCTACGATTTTTTTTTTATAGATGCTTTACCAAAGTTTTTTAAATTAGTTTAAATTTATTACTTTACCTTATTATTAATAATAAACATTGGTACCTACTATTTCATAACATTGAGCTTGGAGCATTCAGGTCATGCTTTTTTTGTCTGACACAATCATTGTGTAATAGGATTTTTCAGCAGATTTGACTAGATGAATGATTTAAATTTAAACATTGATGAATGTTCAATACCGTCAGGCAACTTATTATAAAAGCGTATACAGTTTCCCATGAATGAACCATTAACTTTCTGTAGTCTGAATCTTGGAACTTTCAGTTTATTTTTGTTCCTAGTATTAAAGTTATGAATGTCGCAGTATCTGGGAAAAGAGCTGAAGTTTTTGCGAGTGTACATCAAATCTTCTTAAATGTAGTAACTAAGATCTAAGATTGGTATTAACTTAGAAGAAATTTCTATTCTTCAATTTTATTTTCAAGAAATCGCTCGAATGCAAAGAACCCCGACCGGAATAACAAATACAGAACGGATACAAGAATTATATCCGCATGTTAACCCGGCAGCCTTGGTAGTGCTAACTGTGAATTATTCAGAATGGAGGAGTCTAGACCGAGTTTTCGACTTATACAACTGATTGCGTAGTATGAGATCTGTAAACGCTGAGAGGGTTTCCGTTCCCGGGTGTTAATTGGATTGAAGCGGGATACAAGTTCGCAAGTAGTTATATCACAGCGCGCATAGGATCCATGGCACAATGGTACAATATTTATGGTAGATTATTTTTCCTTCTGCGTATTCTTTTCGCCGTCCATTAGGTCCTCAGATTAGAGCCTGTACTATAAACTATAATAGCTTGGTTTGACCACACTGTATGTCCGACTGAAGCTACCGCATTCCATATTTTCAAAAATTATTTTAACTTATAAATATTTTACTTTTACCCCGTCTACCTAAGAAGAGTGATTCGTCCCAAAAAAACCACAGAAATCTGAAATAAAAAATTTGATTGTCTTTGATACCACATTACGGTTGAATCTTTATAGAGAGCTATCTGTGCTTGTTGCATATGATTATATACGAGTATGTAGTTTATTTATTCGTCATGAGAGCTGATTAAAGTGACTAAAACCCTTTACCGGTCTTGGTAGATCACCTGCATGAGTTACGATCTTTCAGCAAGTCAGAAGCGATGCAACAGTGTCTTCCAGTAGGCGGAATCCACGGTGCTGCTGTCGTAGTCGATTTTATCAAACTTCAAACGACTGACTCTGCGTATTGGATTTTTTAAAATAGCTGATTACGAAAAGTGATTTTAACCTAGCAACTAACAGCGTTGACGCGGCAAATTAACCACTGAAGTATTTAACATGTTGTCCCGTTCGTTCCAGTTACTGTTAGAGCACCTAGAATGCCTGGTGTCCAGGCACGAGCGGTCGCTCCGCATGACGGTGGTGAAGCGGCAGGCGGCCGCGCAGTCCGGGGTGTCCTCGGAAGTCGAAGTCTTGAAGGCGTTGAAGAGTCTCTTCGAGCATCACAAGGCGTTGGACGAGAAGGTGAGACCATATTTAATATGTGGATGGATATCGAGTGCAGTAATTTGCATTGGAATAAACTCCAACTAATGATATTGAATGTGGTGAGTTTTTTTTACTCTATACTTGTCTAGTGTCTTCTCACCTGATGGGAAGTGATGTTGCGATCGAAGGTGGCATGCTAACCAAGTAAATACCTATTCACTCTTCTCTTGACATGATATTAGGGATGATACTATATGGTCGAAAGTGGCGCCACGCTATAGCTACCTTATTTACGAATATATCCTTTCTTCCAGGTCCGAGAGAGGTTACGAGTCGCGTTAGAAAGGAACACAGCGTTAGAAGAAGAATTAGCTTTAACCAAAGAAGAAGTAAGTTGTCTCCTTTAAAAAAGTTAAAGCATAAACCTTTGCCAATACGGTTGATATTCACGTAACTTGATGTTCATGAATTCCAAACGATCACGATTGTTGCATAACACGTGTCATTGGAAATACGATTCCGATGAGAACTAAAAAATATTGTTTTCCCACTTCTTAGCGTCTAAGTACAGCGGGAGTGTGACAGCAATAGAAATGTCTGCTCATTTCAGCAGTTCTCTCTTTTCTTCATTGCGTTATACTATTGTATCGAGTTTGATTTCAGTTACAACAAATAAAGTCGTCCAGCGGGCAGGACGGCGACAAGCCCAAAGAAAACGGAACCGTACAGACGGGCTCGCCGGAACAGAACGGAGAACAACCACCTAAGGTGATATACCGTACAATAAACCGTTACTCTAGTCAACACCAAAATAAGAATAAGCTATTAATTTAATCTTGGGTCTCTTGTGTGGTTTATTTGTAAGCTGGAACACTGGCCATTAAAGAAATAAAATAACTTTATCTATACACTGGCTGTCAAATGCGCGTGAACGCGAAAAGTGAATAAAATACAGCTTACCAGCGATCTCGAAACGAATTCAGGCTGCGTTAGTGTAATGAAAGCAATTCATGATTCTTTCACTCGATCTGCCTGCGTCTACCCTTTATATTTGACTGTATAATTTTATTTGTATCTTTTTATCCTATTTCGTCAAGCAGGGTAAGTATTTTGATGTCAATATTTTTTGTATATATGTAAACTACAAAACATATTTTATTCACTTTTTCGTTCAAAAACTTACCTACTAGGTATAATGGTCGCACCATTTACAATGAGTGTAAGCTACCTACACACTACACATGTAAACAGCAACACTAATCGAAGTCCTTAGTGTGAAAACTCCTTTAGCTGCTTCATGAATGGTGTATGTGCTAAATATAGGATGTGTCGAAATAACTGAACTAACGGCTACCTACTTACCAGGTTCATGTTTGACCTACCAGGTTCATGTTTAACTTACCAGGTTCATGTTTAACCTACCAGGTTCATGTTTAACCTACCAGGTTCATGTTTAACCTACCAGGTTCATGTTTAACCTACCAGGTTCATGTTTAACCTACCAGGTTCATGTTTGACCTATCAGGTTCATGTTTAACCTACCAGGTTTATGTTTAACTTACCAGGTTTATGTTTTACCTTCAAAATTTTTATATTGCAGACTGTCTTGAAGACATCCGAATACATGATTTTCTAATTATTTTAATCAAAATAATATAACAATTTACTTATCTATTATATAAAAGTTACTTCAGTTATTTAAACAATTGTTTTTATTAATAAGTCCAAGCTAGATATTGGTTTTACTCAAAATTGAAAACTGAAAACTGTAATCGTCGACATTGCCTTTGCCCGTGGATTTAGTGTCTCAACCAAGCCGTAAGCTTTAAAAAAATGCAAATAAAAACTCACGTGTTGATAGCATACCTAAGTCGGTAAACCTTTTACTGCATAAGTACTGAGCAGAGTTTTTGGCGGGAAAGCGAAAATATTGCGTCACCGCATTGTATTATTTTCCTAAACTTGTGTTATTTTCAGTGTTAGTGCATAAAATTGGTGGCGTTCTATTCGTTAAGTGCTGGATTACAGGCGCGAATGTGGGAAAATGGTATAATGATGGTGAAACGTTTCTTTTCGTGTTGTTTCCAAAACTCCATAGAATCTTCAAGTAAAGTTGCCACCACTTTACTAGAAGTATGACTGTGACTAGACTATGACTTGACTTGATGACTTCGACTGTGACTTGACACATATTTGCGTGAAATATCATTAACTTGATAAATTATTAATTACTTGACACTGGCTAAATACACAAAATAGTGGAGCCAAAACATTGAAAAAAAAAATACTGAGCAGCGTGAGTACATTTGAAATAGTATATCCAGATACACTTTTGTAGTTATTGTTTACTTTGAGTAAAGCCATGTTTCTAACTTAGTGTTCTTCTGTTCACTTATTGTTTTTGTTTTGACGGTGGGCACAGGAACAAAGTAACTTAAACGGCGAGTCGGATACCAGCCGCAAACTCACAGATCTACAAAATACTGTCGCCAAGCAGGTTAGAATATGAGTAGCATACGTACCGCCACATACACTGCGGCCCAAGCCTATGCATTATTACTAAGCCAGTTATATATTGTGATAAATTTATTTAATCCTTTGAAATAACGACGGATTCACCGCAATATTTATTTTTGAAATTTTATAATTATTAATACATAACTAAACTAGACCTAAAATACTAAACTATACCTAAGAACTTAAAATAAATAAAAACTAAAAATTAAAAATAACCCGTTGGTGCAGGGAAAGTGCCCAGAAAGCTGGCAGCATTACCGCGTTGAATGACAATGCTTATTAATTTAAATTTTTAAATACAATACCCATAATAAAAATTGTATATGGCAACACTGCTGATCGTGAATGAAAATATAACTCGCGCAAACTTTATGACTTCGCGGATGGCTGCGCAGTACAAATATTATAGTTATTGTATGACCGCTTTTACAATGCACTCGACTGTACTCTGCGCAGTTCGGTACTCATCCCTAACTTCCGAGAGCTCATAAAGTTTTGCGCGAGCTATAGTAGCTTCTGTGCGATCAATAGAGAAAACAACTAGAACCCATTTGCTAGTGGCTATCAAATTAAAATTTAGGTTCTAAAGGTAATATTCTGCGATCGTATAGGAGATAAGGATTTTAATAACAATAAAACCTGAACCCTTGCAATCAGGAATACCTATTTAGATAGTCCTAATGGCGGCATTAACCCGTTAAATTATAATGCTACTGTAACACTTAAATATATCTAACATTTTAAGGGCTCCGTATTTAACCTTCTTATTAATTAGGTTAAATTAATGAGAAAGAACCCAAAAAGACTTTCTTTTTTAGGCATTGGTACCTACTTGACGTATTTTATCATAATATGTAACTGGTGAATCAAACCCAAAGCAGTCCAAGGTTTGAATGCATTGCACGATCTCGTCAAAATGCATCTAAGTATATTTATCTTCATATGTATGGTATCCCAAAATGTATTATTACATACTCATATATAACCATTACCGGTGAAAATAATACTCGCCGGTATTATATACTTATTTATTTACATTATGCTTGTCGTATTATAACCCTGCTTGTAAAATTAACACGTCTAAAATATTATGTAAAAAGTAGAATATTGCAATGGGTGTTTTCAAAGGATTTTTAAAAATTCCAAAAATATTAATAATTTTTCTGTAATATGTGCTTGATTTCAAGTATTTTTATTTGCAATAATTTAGCTATTATTTTTAATTAAAAATAAACATTTTAATGCTTGATATATTTTATAGCTTTCAAAAACTAAATACACATTTTTCATAAAAACTTTAACAACTCATTAAACTTCAACCTATTTATACCGTATTATCAAGTAAAAACTTTTAAATGTAATGAAACAAATCAAAGATATTTTGAAAGCACCCATTTCATACAGCTGTTAAAATAACTAAATTTTATAGTAAGCTGGTAAGTACTGTAAGTTGTAGAAGCATGTTCGAGCAACATTAGACTAGTGTGGCACCCTGTAGCCCCGCAGGTAACATTCACTAACACACACCAAACACATCATTGTCATGGTAGATGGACACTAATGTAATAACCAAGGTACCGCTCAGGATCTTTCTTTCCTGGAAAGAAAAAGGATAGCGTGAGCGCTATCGTGCCATCCTTCTCGCTCTGGGCAATGGCGATCCTGAAATGGCTATAGAAAAGGGTAAAGCGTGGAGAAGTGCGATTCTATGCTGACAGATGTAGTTCACGCCACTGGTCAAATTAGTAATCAATTCCTTTGCCTTTGAATATTATGGCACCCACTGTCCGCTATCTGGTTTTTTCTTTAAAATAGTGGTCACCCAAAAAACCTATATGAATCAATTTCCGACACCAATACAAACAAAGTTCTTGTGAGACACAATTTTCTCAATTGTCGCGATTCCAAGATATACGCTTTTAAAATCATACTGGTGGCGCCGCTGGTAAATTGACTTGAAACTAAAATGAATTGGCTTTATAAATATTGTTTACTGCCTTCCAAGTGTTTATAGTAATAGTAACTTTTACATTAGGTACTAATTTGTATTATAGTTATTTATTGATTTATTTTAATGAATGTCAATCCTTCGAGTGGACATTACAGTTTTTTGATTCGCTCACCCAATGTCATAAAATTAGTAAACACAATACAATAATCTTAAAAAAGAACATATAATAATTATAAAATATTATAAGTTTTATGTAGCCTACCATTCCTCTTACAACGCACTAGAGTATGTGATACCCAACATAATATTCATACTACTTTAGATAGTGTCATCGTATAAACTTCTTTTGAATCTTCAATTTAGTTCTAAATCAAACTACCGGCGGCGCCACCCGTGTAACTTTGAAAGCGTATATCTTGAGAACGTGACGTTCGATAAAATTATGTAGCAAACAAACATCGTTTATATTTGTGTCAGCTATCGATTCATATAGGTCTTAGGAGTGGCCGCAGTTTTGATGAACAGCAATATGGCGGACAGGAGGTATACCAGGCTTCAGACTAAAATATTCAAACTCCTTTATAATTCCAGTCAGCAGAACTGAGCTCGTGGCAACGGCGGGTCGCAGAGCTAAACAACAAGATGTCAGAGTTAGAGGAACGACTTGCGAAGGGGGAGAAAGAGTTGGCCAAGAAGCAGGAGGAGTGTGCCAAATTACAGCGAGATTTAAGGGAGAATGTCGCACAGAAGGAAGATCAGGTAAGGATTGGACGTATTCCTTTCCGTCTTCTAGCGAATCGATTGAAGAAATGTTATCAGATCTCTATAGTTGTGCTTATTTTGACGCTAGATGGCTCTGTGTGCAATGTCCACTAATAATATTTCCCGGGCACAGTTCCAAAGTACTGTGGCTTTAATTCTCTAAACTACTACAGACATTTTAACTACTGCTAAATTCAACTAAGTACAATATAACAATAAAATATATTTACCATCCTGACCGCCACACGACGAAATGCTCCAACCCATTAGCATTACCGGTAGCATACCCAACTTGCTGGCAGTATTGCCACGTTGAATTATTATGCCAGCTTTATCTATCCTTAATTATTTATCATCGTCAGCAGCCTTTTAGCCTTTTTGTTTGTACATACATACATAGAATACAATATAACACCCAGACACGGAACAAACATCGATGTTCATCACACTAATGTTTGTCCTGGATGGGATCGAACCCACAACCCAAATTATTTAACTCGTAAATATTTGCCATGTCATCTAGGAGGTTACCTATTTTCCGTATTTATTCCAGGAGGAGCGGATAGCTACTCTGGAGAAGCGATACCTGAATGCCCAGCGGGAGTCCACCTCACTTCACGACCTCAACGAAAAGCTCGAGCAAGAGCTGCAGCACAAGCAGGCGCAACTTAAGGTATGCTCCATCATCATACCCTCGGTTTTGGTGTAGAACTAGCACTTGGAAGGGAGCGGTTCTGGATATAAAATTGGTTGTGGTTTAAAAGAGTGGTTCAATCCTTAGAAAAACTGCAATGAAATTTGTGGTAAATTTTCTGTTAAACATGTATTTATTCAGGCTCGTATTTGTGTTGTCACTCACTGAAAAATACATAAAAGCTGAAAATAAAGGCAATTTGCCGTGTTAAAACAAGCTGCATATATATTGTTAGCAGTTGCTAACTTATTAAAATAAAAAAAAACTAAACTCGATGACAATTATAAGAATTTACTTTTACATTAATTTATACGAATCAATTCAAGAAAATAAAAGCTACACAATTCAAAATAATAGGAAAATAATGACGGTAGGTAGGTATAGTTGCGGCGATGTTCACCCTTCGACGGCTGGAGCAAAAGTGGGCGCAGCGCTGGTCTTGCCGCGTTTATATAGAAGGCGTTCGGAGGTGTTGCCAAAATGGCGGCTTTATACTAATAATATAGTATTCTGCATTTTAATAACGGTATTATCGTACATGATAACCAAATTCCAAAGTTTAGGCTGATATGTGCGCTTATTTGTCTGTTTATTACCAAAATGTCTTTTTTATTTGACATCACTCCAATAGCTCTTTGCCTCTAGGGCGGGGTGTACTTGATTAGGAGTTCTCGCTCTCACGATTCGTGATTTTTTTTGGAGAGTTGCGTAAATATTCTGTCTGTGATTAAAAAACTAACAGGTCCAAGGAGATTGGAAAGGTATTGCATTATTTTCGTGTGTGCATCTTGAGCATCATAATTATTGTGTATTTATTTACTAACAAGCTATAGCGTATTGTTTGAATAACATCCGCAGCCACGGTACATTTTATTCAACCATACTGAGGTTAGAATCTCACATAAAACATTAATATCAACGCAAAACTCATGTTAGTTTCAGTTTTCCAAATGAAATATTTGGCATTTTTGTTGGATAGACTGCCGCTAGCTTCTTTTTCAAAAATCTGTAAATGCATGATAAGTTCATAAAATGAAGCAATGTATTCTTTTATTTACATTCCATATTTAAACGTAGCTCGAGTAATCGTTAATTAATCGACCGGTAAAGTTAAGTTCGCTGCGGTCGCTACTTGGATGGGTGACCGATACAAAAAGTGGTATTTACTACAGCGCTACCGTGATTCAGAAGGCACATTAAGCCGTTAGTTCCGACTGTTGTCATTATACAACAGTTGCTAAGCCAAGTCTGAAGGCTTTGGCTTTGGAAGCTATTTGCCTATTTGCCTAAACGAGAAAGAAGGAATATTTAAAGGCATCAGTCATTCGCCATTATTATTAGGTTGTATAATCTTTGTTTTAGTATTGCATAGTAACAATTAGTGAGATTCTACCACAAACACATACACCCACACACGCAAGCCGCACATGTATATACCCATGTCCTCAGCTGCAAGAGGAGAAGACCTCGGCGATCGAGGAAAAGCTGGAGCTGTCCTCGCAGAAGCTCGCGCAGATGTCCTCGCTCCCTGAGATGGAGGAGCAGCTGAAGGCACGGATGGAGGCGCTCAGTCAGGTGAGGAGTTGGACGTTCCAAACAAAGGGATACTACGGAGAACTTCTATCATATATAGCTCGCGCAAAACTTTATGAGCTCTCGGAAGTTAGCGCGGATGGCTGCGCAGCACGCATATTATAGTTATTGTTCGCCGCTTTTACAATGCACTCAACTGTACTAGGCTCAGTTTGGTACTCGGGCCTAGCTTCCGAGAGTTCATAAAGTTTTGCACGAGCTATATCTTAATATATATAGGTAATTGCTGTGAAAGTCCCAAAAACTAAAACTATACAAATAGTGATAAGTAGGTATATGAGAAGAGTTTGTTTTTCTTCAAGTCTTAAGGGCTAATTATTTATGAATATGGAATGGTTAATTAACACGTAGAAAATGGAATGCAATATTATTTGTCGAAATGATATATATATTATTGTGCTGTCTATTTCCTCTAACATTTGTAATGTGGGTTTTGTAAACGTAATACAATGAAGGAGCGGTGGCTGCGGCAAATCCACGGGAGGCGGTGTTTATGAGTGGGTCTTCTCCGGCCGATTATACACGATACCGAGTAACGTAAAATATTTGTATTCAAAGTCAAAGTCAAAAGATTTATTGCAAATAGGCTAATTTTAGCACTTTTACAATATAATAATAATATAATTCATATATAAAAATAATTCATTTTTGGTTTCGTCGTTACTCTATTACGAATATATATTTTTCAATGACAAAAGGCAATGGCAAAAAATATGGTACGATACTCGATTCCAGCCGAAAACTTTTCTTTTTACAATAATAAAGCGATACTTACAAAGTTTGTTATCCAAAAACTTCTTGCTGAATTCAAGCAATCATATAACATCGTTACAAAAACGAATTCGACATTTTCAAAATATACATTGTTCATAGAGCATCTAGGTATATAAAAAGGAAGTGAGTTTTTATTTTTTGTGTGTTTACAGATGTGAATTGTGCTTAACAAGTAGTTGTTACTAACAATCTAACAATTTGTGTTTTTAATGTTTGTTTTAGCAACTCATGCTTTAAGCTTCTCATGTTACAGTAGATATCAAATAAAGTTGTTTCATAAAAAGAACCATTTAACGTAGTTATAAATAATTCAGGACCTTTGAGGATAGAACAGAAAATGAAATGGCAAAAAGTAGTAAAATTAATATAATTAAGACAACTTACAACCAAGATACAAACATATCAGAGCTCAGGGGCTATGCTAATTCTTGCCTTCGATATATCACGTAAAATGCGCGTCATTTTCTATACAAATAGGTGCGAAAATACCATGAACGACGTCGTTGTAAAGTTAATGAAGATGAAGTGACAGCCTCTGTGGTGTGGTGGTTGAGCAGGTCGGCTCATAACCCGGAGGCGGCGGGTTCGATTCTCGCGGCAGGATAAGTATTTGAGCACAGAAAAAAAGCTCAAATACTTGTTCTGAGTCAGGGTGTTGTGGGACCATGATCCTCGTAGCTCCTGGGTCCCTAGACACGGGCAATCCTAGTTAGGGTCCAGGATCTATGGATGTGATGGTTGGGCGTTATTATTATTAATTACTTTTAACGGATTTGGTTCATAGTTATCCTCGTGGATTACAAAATATCTGCTTGAAGATCCTTTAGCAGGCAGATTTATATAACCAGGCTAGCGCACGTCCTCTTTTTGACATTCCCAATTATACAAGCTACGACGCAACAATGATCACATGGCGCGCATGCTAGCCTAGCAGAGCTGCTGTTACTTGGTTTGATCATCATATCCACGGTGTTACCATCATATGTACCAATAAAAATTTAAAGAGAAGTACTGGTATCCCATATGTCAGTTTATGAGAACTTGAGAAAAAGTGCAAGTAAAAATCTAAAGCTTCTAGTACCAATCTTGAGGCTGGTCTTCCATTCTTTCCAGGCGCAGGAACGGCACGGCTCCGCAGAAGACCGCATTCAAAGACTGGAAGCGAGCGTGGAAGAGAAGAACGCGGAGCTGATGCGGTTGAACCAGCGTCTTCGGATGAACGAGGAGCACAACACGAGGCTGTCGGCTACCGTCGACAAATTGCTCTCCGAGTCTAACGACAGGTGTGTCATACAAGTTTGTTTCTGTACAATGGACACATTTAGTTTTTTGGAAGGTTTTGGAGGGGTATTCGATAACCCCTTAAAGATTAGAGAACCCTTAGAAACCCTAAAAAACTCATATAAAATCTATTTTTCTCAAATTATTGTTAAAAAACAAAGTGAGGCTAAATGTCACTCGACGTGTGAAGCCTGATTTGTGCCAATGACCACAGACCAAGTAGAGGATACAATGACTGCGAACTTTTTTTTCCTCTCAGTATATAAACTTCTTACTACGAAACGAAGGTGTTGAATTCCGTTTCTTTCTCGCTTTTAGCTAAAATCTTCATTTAGCCTCGCATCACCCAAAACTGACGTGAGTAGTATTCATAACTACAACTAGTACACGGCTAACACTCACGATATATTGCCCGAACACTAGTCGAGTTATTCGACTGTATCTCGTGTTAGCCGTGTACTAGTTGTAGTTATGAGTACTACTCACGTCAGTTTCCATAATATGACAACTTAACTTCAGTTTCTAAGTTTCTAAATTTATTCATTACAGGTTACAAGTGCACCTTAAAGAGCGAATGCACGCGCTTGACGAGAAGAACGCGCTCACTCAGGAGTTGGAGAAGACGAGGAAGTACGCCGATGAACTCCTCGCCGAGAAACAGGAGATACTCAAGGAGCTGGCCAAGTGGAGGATGGAGACTGAACAGGTATGTTAAAGGTTTTTTTTTTTCTTCAAACTTGTCTAAGATTTGACCACGCTCTCACCTGATGGGAAGTGACGATGTGATCGAAGGTGTAGCATGCTAGCCAAGTAAATACCTATTCACTCTTGAACACGCCCGGATCATATTTCGCCGGAAACACAGACGCTGGCAGGGCATTCCATTCCTTAGCCGTTCTAATTAAGAACGTGGAATTAAATCGCTTGGTACGAATGGGTGTTATTTCGACCACGAAAGGATGGCGCTTAGCCGAGCGTCTAGTAGTCCGGTAGTAGAATAGTAGTTTCTAGGGTTTATTCATGGTTACTCAAAAATTCAACTAATTGTGTTCTCACCAGGTACATAAAGACCACTTCCCAAAATGTCCGCTTTCAATATATACGTGATTGTTAGTTTTTCGAAACTTCCGTATCCCAAATTGTCTGTTATTTAAAATGTCTATTTCTCAAGATGGTAATAAAAGTGCCCTTAACTTGATTGGTCGGCGCACTGCTTTGAGTGCTTTGAAGCTTTGAATGTTGCAAGATACCTTTATGTACTTTTTGAGTTCCCGACGCTCTTTCTCAACGCGTTGAGCCGAGGTTGTTTACCACATCTTTGATGAATGCTGTAACATGTCACAAAGGTCTTTGAAGACCAAGAGTAGGTTAAAGTAACTACGTTTTATAAAATTACACTACCCTCACTCGATACTATTTAGCGCGTACACTTCAATGAATCGACCAATCAGAGTAGCGGTTGCCACCGCCACAACGGCATCGGCGCTTCTTTCTAGAATACCCTCAAAATTATACGTTTTTGATGTTATCTAGTCATGATCAATTAGTTTTTCACCCCGCTTTTTCAGCTGAAGCGTCAGATGCTGGAACAAGAAATAGCGTTTAACATCCAACAAACGGACGCTCTGACGAGATCGCTCTCTCCAGGCGCGCCGCAGCAGCCTCCTGGTCTCTTCCAGGGCAAGGTAAGATATCACCCAATTTATATTGGAACATTGATTGCAATGCAATTTGAGAAACTTTTTCAATCTCCATAACATGATGCATTTAGTTTTCGTTTTGGTTTCAGCTGGACGGTTCGTGGGAGAAGTTACAGCAAGCTCACGTGTTAGCTAATGTACAACAGCAGTTCGATGTTTCGAGCGACGCTGAGGTATAATGACCTTAATGTTCATTTTAAATTGGCTTTCTTTAAGGATCCAAAGCCTAAATACAACATTACCGAACAGTGGCTAATGTGTGATTTTTATTTCATTTTATTGGCATTGTTTTTATACGCTTGTGATTTTCTACGATATTACATACATTTCATTCAACTAAATACTACAATGATATAATAACTAATACTAAACACTACCTACTACAACAAAAAATTTGGACTATATAATAGCTGCGATGCCTATAGACAGTCCAACCATTTCCAGCCCACTATCAGTAGGTAGCGTACCCAACATGCTGGCAGCATTGCCCCGTTGAAATACAATGCTTATTAATAAATTGTGATTAATGTTATTTCTTTTTGCCATTTTACATTTGATTTCAAAGCCTCTGTGGTATAATAATAAAAATGTGAATTCTCGTCGTTCCAGAACGACGAGTCCGACGGTGGCGTGGAAGGCGGCCACACCGACGCGGCGGCGCTGGCGCTGATGCTGCAGGAACAACTGGACGCCATCAACACGGAGATCCGACTCATCCAGGAAGAGAAGCAATCCACTGAGGCCAGGGCGGAGGAGCTCGAGTCCAGGGTACCTACTTGGAATGTAACTATACTAACGACTAACTATATCATTGCACTAGCTCATTAGGGGGCATCCATTCATCAACTGAGGTTTTTAGGGGGGAGGGAGTTGAATCTCACCCAATCTCACGTGGGGAAGAGGGAGAGATTTCGGCAAATATCACGCAATTACTTATTTCTGCAAGAAACAGTGTAAAATTGCGAAGAAACTGGGTAGAAATAGTAAAACATATTTCTCCACTAAAATATCGGTAAATCTTACATATTATTTATCGCGGTTATACGAATGCGAAAAAGTAGCACAGTAGCTCCTTGATTGTAAATGTCACAGGCTAGGGTTGCAAAGAAATCTCACGTGAGATTAGGGTGGGAGAGGTGTCGAACCATATCTTACGATAAATCACTGTTTCAGCTGTCTCTTTCTATTGCATTTTAAAATGCTTGTAACTTTGTTATATTAAGATATTTAATTTTTGTTTACGGCTGCTTAGTTTTTGAGAAAAATCTTTATCTTCCGATATAAGAAAGAGATAAATTTGTTCACTTAAAACATGTCTAATAGATGTCTAATAGATATTATATTATTAAATAAATAGAGTGACTTAATTTTGTGCCTAAATTTGTGTGCAAAATTAGAAAGATGTGACTGCATCTTACTACTTAATAAAATACGAAAAATTCTAATCTAAAATAAATTATAATCAATTCAAACTTTCAAGTACATATTTCTACTTGGTCGACATATCGGCAGAAATAAAAATATATTAGTGAAATGCCGTAATGTGATACGGAACCATTTTAGTTTCTATGGGGACTGTGAAAGTGTTAAGATCCCAAGCTAAGCGCCGCGCTCCCGCAGGTGGGTAGCTACGAGCACATGAACGTGGTGTCGCGGCGCGGGGACTCCCCGCCGCTCGCCGCCTCGCCCTCGCGCCCGCACCTCGCCATACACAAGTACCACACGGTTCGTACCACCGCACTTGTGCATGCACTACTTCGCTACAGTACCTTAATACAAGTACCCGTAGCACAGTTTTGTACTTGATCTCGAGTATCGTGAACTAATAATAATAACGCCCAACGATCACATACTTAGATCCTGGACGCTAACTAGGATTTCCTGTGTCTAGGGAGCCAGGAACTATGAGGACCATGGTCCCACAACACCCAGTTCAGAACAAGTATTTGCCCTTTTTTTTCTGTGCATAAATACTTGTCCTGCGGATAAATGCTTGTCGCACGGGAATCGAACCCGCCGCCGAGCTATGAGCCGACCTGCTGAACCACCACACCACAGAGGCTGTCAATATTTGTATGTATATTGTAAACCTTAGTTCCGACCGGTTACCGCTAGGGTACCGCTATGCTAGATTTTCATATAAATATATTACGATATTCGATATCGAGTACGTCTGTAATGTATATTCGAATTTGCTCGCATTAATATCGACGGTAAATAATGCACATCGAACTCTACGGATCCGACATTCTTTAACTCGATGTGAATTATTAACCTACTGCTAGTAAAAGTACTATTTAATACTTTAAAGTCCATCCGGTGTACCCTTGGCTGTAACTATAAAGGTTGAATTATTAATAAGAGGGTTTGGATTGCCAAATCTAAACCTGTAAAGAAAAATGCTCAGTTGAGTAAGGTGTGAGCTAAAGCCTAAATTCAATCATTGAAGAATTCATTTCTTTTGTAGCGACGTCATCAGATGCTGCTCGGTATATTTTATATCAAAACTAATGGAATCGATTCTCGCTAGTGATAAATGATTATTCAAAAATCGATTGATGAAACATTAGTTTTTATTGACCCTACTCTTTTAACCATTTATCGCTATTTCCGATAGGCCCATTTCACGCCTACTTGAAAATTTCTTCCTATGTAGCTACTGCTTTACAAAATTTACAAAAATGCAATTCGCAGCATTAACCTACTTTATTTATCCGGCTTTTAGACTCTTGCGCGACTTGCCGAAGTCTGAACAGTCTTTTTTGAGTTACCGTTTTAATTTGGCAACATTTTTATGGGTATTTTATCTCACCGATGTTGCATCGCAATTAAATATATTTCTAATCTAACAGTGTTGATATTTTTAATTAGTTGTTGTGTGTGAAATTCTTCCTATTTACGTGGGATGTACTATTAAATTTTTTGTAAATATTTATTGTCGAAAGTTTGTTTCACTTGTACAATGTATCACATTCTGTAAAAAATGTACATCTGGCACCAAATTTTAACCCTTTTCAATCATAATTATTTTGTGTAATGGCAACATTTTTCAAATATCGATCCAAAGTACTAAATGTGTCGGCATCTAAAATTATTCAAACATAGAATAATTTAAACCGGATGGTTCATAGTTCGGTTCGGTTTCATACTATTATTTCCTAAACCGAACCTAACTTTCTTTAACCCAGATTAGCCTTAATGCGGAGCTAACTTTGTAAAAGAAAGATAAAATATAAGCGTGAATGAAACGGACAGTTACTTCATGCTATACTACTACTAAATCATGCAAGTTAGCCTAAACTTTACAGAAGTTTCAATTTTCGTAGGAAGTATTTTTGTCTCAAGGCACTGCGTGATTATATCTTAGGCCTGAACGACACTCAGAGAACCGGTGCTCAGTCGACATTTTATTTGTATTATTATGATCATTTTTCTGATGAAATTTCGACCAAGCGCCGTTTTAGAATACAGGCCTTAGAGGACACAAAATTTGGTGCCTTCTGTATATATTGGTTTGTAAGGCCTCCATTATAAATATGCTTCCATCTAATAACTCAGTCATCTTGTTACATAATCCTCTGTAATGTTTAACCAATCGAATGCTGATATGCTAAAAATTGATTAACAATAATTATAAGCTGCCTGGCATCCGTTCGTCCGACACTCCGTGAATAAAACTGTGTGTATAAATGGTGGTGGATACTAACTGGTGGTGTGTATGTGTGCGTGACGCAGGCGCCCGCGTCGATGTCGCCCGCGCACTCACACTACCGCGCGCCCGGCGCCGAGAGCCTGTCGGCGAGCCAGGTCGGTCGCGCACTTTATGTACGGACATTATACATAATAATGAGTATTGTAGAGGCAACCTGTCGCTGCTGCTATCAGCATTTTGAATAACAATAATAACGCCCAACGATCACATACATAGATCCTGGACCCTAACTAGGATTCCCTGTGTCTAGGGACCCAGGAACTACGAAGACCATGGTCCCACAATACCCAGATTCAGAACAAGTATTTGCGCTTTTTTTTTCTGTGCACAAATACTTGTCCTGCCGCGGGAATCAAACCCGCCGCCTCCGGGTTATGAACCGACCTGCTCAACCACCACACCAGGCTGTCTAGAATCTTAGAGAGAACTTATACATACAGTCACAAAAATTGTGCTTTTTGAATCAATGGATTCTTTTTTACGCGGATCGGATTTATCCTTACGCAGTTCCAGCTAAATAATAACATTCCATTTGGCTTAGCCCGAAAAAATCCAGGTTGGAATGATTATTTTAAACCATACTTATTTTCACAGTGGGTATCATGAACCACTGATTAGTTTAACATCGAGTAAAAACACTAATATTACATTTAAAATTAATGTACTTTTCGTAATATAACTGTAATGTACTGTAATGTAATGTACTGTTTATTAATGGACTGTGTTACTCACGAATAGTGTGTCGATTTCTCAACCAGGCTTCGAGCATATTCGATGCTTTTTCTCATGAGATGAGGTCACGCAGCGAGATCGCCACAGTGATTGAAATAAATATTAATTTAAAATGAATCACAACTCATGATAATTTGAATACTCAAATATTACATTTCTCAAAATTTGTGGGTAAAAAAGTTTCTTATACAATGCAAAAGCCTACTAGTCTCAACTCACAAAAAAACACACTGATTTACTTATATTGGGATATTTCTCTTATCCTAGAAACTTTGGGTTGAATCTTCTTGTCTTAAAGCAGATAACACCTTAAATGTTGACACCAACGGCAGCGACAGATTGACCCTACTATATAATGTTCCGACTCACTGAGTGTGCTATTATTGTATTATACACCTTATATGTGTGCATATCCCACCGGCTGCACCGATGGAATGGCTTTATATGTACCTACTGAAGTTGTTTGTCAATTTCGATAAGAGAGGGCGTTATGTGAATACTCCTCATTTTTATAATGCAATGTACATATGTATTAATGTAAATATTATAAAGAGGAAGTATGTATTGTATTAAATGAAAATTAGCTTTTGTAACTGTAATGTCACTCATGAAATTATTTTTAAAAGTTATTTAATTGTACTATTTTTTTGTAAATAATGATACATTTATTTTATCTGGTCCCCGATTTTACATTTCATTGGAAAGTTATGATCTCTATTTTCTTCATCTACATTTAGGATGCAAGAGATGGAGTGTAGATATTGAATTCCGATAGATTGTGAATTAAGGTGCTGAAATTTGATTAATATTATACACCCAAATGTAATAATTATTGATAAAAAACGAGTGTGCTTTAGACCATACGACTGAAGTAAAACTTCTTCAGCTCCATCTATCGGCCGGTATAACTTTGTTTAATGTTAATGTCGCCATCTCGACACTTGTAAATTGTCATTTTACCGGACACACCAACATAATAATACAAATTTTAAGTAATTTTTTCAAATGTTTCCAATGGCGTCCTACGTGAACCAAAAACTTTCAACTTCCGTCCACCTCTACGGATTCACCAGCTTTCCTCTTTTTTTCTTTTGAATTCTCCCCAAGTCAAGCGTGCCTAAAGAAGTTTTACTTCAATAGTGTTATTAATGCAAATAGTATTGTGTCCTCGCGTTCCCTAGCTAAACACCACACTGCTTTACGCTAAGTAGATAAATAAGCAATGTTTTATTTACACAATTTTTATTGGATTGTGCGTTGTAACTTGTGTAGTAGATGCATAAAGATTTGTAAAGTAAATTATAAGCAGGTAGCCTAAAATGTTTGATTCCTTAGTATGTATTTCTACGCTTGATAATTTTATAGTAAGTATATATTTATATGTATGTATAAGTATCTACATAAATAGTTTTTTAGCATGTAAGCTTATAAGTGACGAACGTTAAAACGACTTAAAATACATCAAAATAAACTAAATTGTACTATTACTAATAATAATATGATCGGTGGCGTAGAGGGAGACTCAACCCGAATGCTGAACACCAAGATGATTTATTCTGAAAACATACAGACAACACAAATAAAACGAACACTGTGTTAGTAAAACGAGAGCATACTCCACAGATGCAATAAAGTTTTGACATTGACATTGACAGATGCAGCTGTGCGAAGACGGTGGCGCCCCAAGCGCGCCGTCCGGTGCTGAAGGGGCGGAGTCCCCGCTCACCGCGCGCTCGCTGCGCCTCGAGCGGGCGGCGCGCGCCATACACGCGGAGAGGGACCGTCTGAGGACTCACTACCAGACGCCTTACGACTCGTGAGTAATGAGTCTAATGAACCATAACCACTGGAAATTACAATATACACCGTGGAATTGATTTTAATCGAATCATTAATCGTTATCAACCGCCTTAATTTCATACACCGTCATCTGTTATTTTCCTTGTATCTTCAAATGCCATTCATCAAGTCACCGAATCATTATACACCTCGTAAATGGTAAAGTATCTCGGCAAGTGGATTCGGCATCTTTCTATACAAATATAAAATATGACAGTTTGGACACAGCGCGGCCTAAATGGTCAATGACGCGAGCGGGCGTAAATAGCTGTGGCGCACTTTATCCACGCAAGCAGTGTTAGTGACTACCTTATTGTTTTTACTAAATAATTAGGTGAAGTATTAAGCACCTATTTTATACATATTTAGAACGAGCTTCGAGTACTGAACGCCCGATATTACAGTATGAATTTATTATCATTATTCAGTAATGTATTTGAATTTTTATTCCACGCTGCTCAGGACTTCTATGATGTCGGGCAGCCTCGCAAGGATCCCGATGCACAGGTGTTCAGCCAGAACTCTAAGACCTAACCTAGGATATACTTCTAAGCCATATCTCTCAGAAATCAACTTAACAAACGGGTGGTGCGACTGTCCCGATACTTTGATAAATTACGCACCACACAGACTCTGTTTTAAGTCAAGTTTGTATCGAATAGTTGACAGTTATCTCTTCCACCATCCGTGCTTAGTGAAATCGGCGAGTTATATTTGAATTTGAAAATCTACGCTGATCAATTGGTTGGGTTTCGAAATTGCATTTATATTCGTCTAATAAAATGGAATTACTAATTTATTGAAGTTGTATGTTTATTCAGATTTCATATACTTAAACATGTACTCGGGTATGTTATTTCTGTTGTTTTGTGTGTTGCCATTTTAGTAGTTAGTAGATAAACGTAACTAAAGCTATATGTTGGTAATTCCATTTTAGATGACGCGCTAGGAATTTCGCACTTATAAAATCCGCCAGTTACACCACCCAATACAAAACAAGCAACATTTTGTTTATAGCTATTTTGTAAACAACATTACGTAGTGGCTTTCTTTGACTATAACGCGTATCAATAAATAAATCATTTGAAATGATGAGATATTCATTCTCACTTCCACTGCACTTCGTCGTAATGGTCGAAGTGGGAAATCAATATTTTTTTGCTTTTGTCACAATCAGTTTGTTTTGATCACACGCGCTATATCGAAATTTCTCAAAATCTTTTACTGAGATGTTGTGGCTAAGAAGTAGGATGTACCTAACTGCAAGAAAGGTGTAGCTTGCAGCTTGAATTATTGTATGTTGGCTAAGTCATACTATTGACGCATTTCTTGTATCTAGTCGTACAGTAACAATATTTTTCTTTTTAATTTTTTAATAACCAATAGTATTGGTCTCTAGCTCAAGCCAAGAGTCTCTCGGAGCGACGATGTCGACGACGACGTGGGGCGGAGGTGCCTCGCCAGGGCTACCGCGGGGCGTGGCTGCCGCCGCCTCGGCTGTCTCCATCGCTTCCATGCACCAACAGAAGAAACGAGGCATCAAGAGTTCGCTTGGACGTTTCTTTAGTAAGAAGGAGAAGGCTGGGATGCCGGTAAGTATTATATTTTTTAAATAATTTTCCAAAGGAGCTGTGACGCGTTTTTTTTTTGTACTTAAAACGAACGTGTCTATCTATAGTATCTATCTGTTGAATATAAATGTAACACTGGCTCTTCACGCGCACACGTCCGCTTTGGCCGACGGCTCTCGTGCGAATGATGTTGGCGCTCAAGTATGGAGATAGTGACGCTTAAGAAGTCTAGGTTCTTACGGAGTATATTGTGTATAGCAGTAACGTACTTCTATATTATTAACTCGCATACACCACAGTAAGTTTACAAGTTTTTTAAGACAGTTGCGTTGGTCGACATTTAATAAATAATAATAATAATAACGATTCACATAAATAGATCCTATACCCTAACTAGGAATCCCTGTGTCTAGCGACCCAGGAACTACGAGGACCATGGTCCAACAACACCCAGACTCAGAACAAGTATATGCGCTTTTTTTTAAGTGCACAAATATTTGTCCTGTCGCGGGAATTGAACCCGCCGCCTCCGGGCTATGAGCCGACCTGCTCAATCAGCACACCACAGAGGCTGGGATGTTAATTGTAGGTTAAGTGACGAAATAATATGACTGAAGGTCTAAGCCTTTATTGGATTGTAGTCAATTAATACGCCAATAAGTTTGTATTGAAAGTTACGTAACATAAGCTAACCTCCTCTCAACTAATATTTTTTGTGAACAGATGCAACAAGGGCAAACGTCCCGGTCGCTGTCGTCGACGTCGTCCCTCGGACTGTCGACGCTAGCCGACGATCAGATGCCACTCGACAATAACCCTCTTCAAGAGTACGCTAGAACGAAGACCAAGTTAGTATCTACCCACATATAATGCCAGATATTCTGCCGCCAAAAATATCGTTTTCACTCCGAACAAGTGGTCGGAAATTTAGTGAAAAACTGAAAGGAATAGAAGCGGCTTATTTCAGATCTTTCCTTAAGCACTCGTTATCAATCTTCTGCTAATAGGCTATTTGACTACTATTAAAAATGAACAAATAAATATTATTTTCATAAAGTAGGTTAAAAATGAATGTAATTATTGTAAAAATAATTAAAATCGGTAAGTTAATCACGGAGTAGTACGCTTTTAAAGTTTCATCGCCTGTCCCTTTCTCGCAAAACAGAGATTGCGCTGAGCTTCCTCACAGCTAGTATGAAGGCATGGCTTGTGACGTCACATGCCAAAGAGATTGTATGCAGAGCTACCACAGCTTAGCAATTAGTTACTATGAGGACTGGTAACTGACGTCACTGCGTGTTTGAGCTGTCTCTTTCTATTTCTGTATTTTAAAATGCCTGTAACTTAGTCATTTTTTGAGATATTCAAGTTTTGTTTTCACAGTTATCTATTTTTTGAGGTATATTATTTATGTATGTAATAAAAATATAGTAGTCAAATAGCCTATTGTACGTCACGCTGCCTGATTTCTAGCTTAGAATCATTTTTTTTTTTATTGTGTATCAAATAGTTGTAATGGTGATCCTACTGACTGCGCCATCCAGTGAATTCATTTTGGGGCTAAACCATACATGTTTATTTTAGCACCGGTGCTAAATGCCGTAATGTGATACGGAACAATTTTAGTCTGTATGGGGACTGTCAGTGTTAAGTTCCCAAGCTAAGCAAATGTTTGTCCTGGGTGGGAACCGTACACACAACCTGCAGTTCAGAAGGGAGGGATGAGCTATAACTGAGCTATCGGGCAAGTGAACGAACGAGTGGTCCCCGCAGCTCCGTGGTGCCGCGCGAGCGCGACTACCGGCACGAGCTGCTGGGCGAGGCGATGCGCGCCGGCACGCCGTTCGCGCTGTGGAACGGGCCCACGGTGGTGGCGTGGCTGGAGCTGTGGGTGGGCATGCCGGCCTGGTACGTGGCCGCCTGCCGCGCCAACGTCAAGTCCGGCGCCATCATGTCCGCGCTCTCCGACCAGGAGATACAGCGCGAGATAGGTCAGTACACCCTACTAGTATTCATTTTCATTTGTATGTGTATTGTGTATATTTTAAATATTTGTTTATTTTGGTGTCCTGCCAACTTACCCGTCAACCAAAGGGCTTAACTGAAAACCAGCGGCAGGTGTTGAGTACACCGGCATGAATGCTGAGTTAAGCCCTTTTCGACACCTCTGCTTCCGTGCCATATCTACTTTTCTATTTCTCTTTTTATTATATTTTATTCTTACTTTACTAGGTATTGTTTATATTTAATTGTATTAATATTCTTGTATTTTTTTTTGAGTGTGAATAAATGTTTTTCTTCCTTTTTTGTTTTTACTTATTCACGGGTGAATGCGAGCCACGAACTGTAAGCTTGTAATGGATTCAAATGTCACCAATTCTCTTAGTATTATGTTTAATTATTTCTACAAAGCAGATAACTACCTTTTTACCATTTTTGCCCTTAAATCTTTAGGTGCTTGTGTCACAATCAAACTATTTATACTTGTATATGTACTAATGTGTTATGTGAAATAACTACTATAGGGGCAATAAAAAGTCATGTTCGTTTATCAATGATTTCAAAATGAGGCAAATATTAAGTAAAGTCAAGATCTGCGTTTTCCAATAAATATCGGCCTAAGTATAGTGGAACCACGACGTTTACCCTTATATTAATAATTTTATTGAAGTAAAACTTCTTTTTTTTGACTTGGTGAGTTAACTGGCGAGGCGAACGGAAGGTGAAAGTTGTTGGTTCATATTGTCAACATAACAAAGATACAAATTTATATTATTATATATATAGTATGTCCGGTAAAACGATAATTTACAATTATCAAAATGACGACTATTCTATCTATCTATGACGACATTAACATTAATCAAAGTTATACCGGCCGATACATGATGCTAAACTAAAGAAATTTTACTTCAGTTGTGTGGTCTAAAGCACACTCGTTTTTATTATACAAGTAAGGCCCTCCTCCCAGGTATAAGCAACCCCCTGCACCGCCTGAAGCTGCGGCTGGCGATCCAAGAGATGGTGTCTCTGACGTCACCGTCGGCGCCGCGCGGCACGGCGTGTGCGGCGCTCGCCTTCGGAGACATGAACCACGAGTGGATCGGGAACGTCTGGCTGCCTTCGCTAGGTAACCATTCATTCTGCAGGTCACCTCGAACATTACTTCCTTGTAAGATGCACGGTCAGCTCCGTACTGCTGTGATATAAAATAAAAACAAAAAAAGGAAAGTAGCTCCATTTTCCAACCAACTTCAAAAAAGGAAGAGGTTATCCACATCAGCTGAAAGGCGTCCACTCCTGAATGCAAGCCTATGGGGAGAAAACGCCACTTTGGACGCTTATCGTTGTGGGAGGTCTCAATTTGGTTGTTTTTGTCTTTCTTTTTATTTTGGTTATTCAATTGATGATCACGTAACTTTGATGTCAATGCAACAGGAAAAATTTCAGTTTGAACAATTTTTATAGTAACTATGCACATAATCTACGTCTTGAAACTGACAAATCCATACGAATTCGTGTTTCTATCGGTTGCGTTCAAGTCACGTGATCGCCTAGCAGATCTTCGTCATTTATAAACATTTGAATTTTTTTTTAATTTGAAGCTATTTGTTTTCAAGTTGTTTTAAATTAATGTAATCCCGACATGAGTGTAACTATTCGTGAGTAACACACGAATAGTTACACTCATGAGAATTTTAATACTAAATCTCATAGAAATTTCATCAAAATAGGTTTTTAGTTTTTATGTGAAATAACTGGAAAAAATATCGTCGCAAGTATTTGTCAGCATAGCGTTACATACTCTTTGTTCGTCAGTATGAAATTAAGGTAATTGAGGTCTGTTTAACCCCCCTTAAAAAATATATTATTATTTACTGTTTTTTAACTCTCGTTTGATTTCGCTTATGTTCGTTTAAGTAGAATTTTAACGTAATAATTTATTATCGTTTTGTTCCAGGCTTACCTCAATATAGGACGACGTTTATGGAATGTTTGGTAGACGCAAGGATGTTGGAACATCTCACGAAAAGAGACCTTAGAACGCAACTTAAAATGGTTGATAGTTTTCACAGGTACGCTTATAATTTTACTTTTTAATCAATTCGGTTTCGCGCGTGTAATGTTAAATGACCAAGTGTGAGTCGGGCTCGTGCATTTTAGGCACCGTATCACCAATAGGCCACTCATAATGAATTTAGTTTGAAAATTCTTAAGTGTGTATCACCAATAGGCCACTCATAATGAATTTAGTTTGAAAATTCTTAAGTGTGATTCATTTTGCGACAGCCTCTGTGGTGTGGTGGTTGAGCAAGTCGTCTCATAATCTGGAAGCGGTGGGTTCGATTCCCGCGACAGGATAAGTATTTGTGCACAGAAAAAAGCGCAAATACTTGTTCTGCGTCTGAGTGTTGTGGGACCATGGTCCTCGTAGCTCCTGGGTCCCTAGATACAGGGGATTCGGGCGTCACTATCTCGAGCGCCGGGGTCTGTCGCATGAGAGACGTCGGCTAGAGTTGACGCGTGCGGTAGTCGTGACTATAACTACAAGTCGTATGAATTGTTTTTAAATTACGCCTGCGAATTCATTTTTACCATACTTTAAGGGACAGAGTTTGATTGACGTCGACTTTGCGTGACGGTTTTGTCAAATTACGAGCATTTAGAAAAAATAGCTTTTGTTAACTAGGCATTACCAAGGAATCCGAAAATGGCGTTTGTGAATTTTGAACTTTTTCCATTACCCGTGTATTTTTGAATTTTAATGTGTGATAGTTATCGCTAAAAATCGATAGAAAGCCATCAGACGAAGAAGAAGAAGAAGATAAATATACAGCAGTGGTACCTCTTTGTATCATCACATCACACTAATATTATAAAGGTGAAAGTTTGTGTGTATGTTTGTTACTTCTTCACGCTCAAACGGCTGAATGGATTTGGATGAAATTCGGTACCAAGATAGCTTATACACTGGATTAACATATAGGCTACATTTTATCCCGGAAAAGTGAAGTGTTCCTGTGGGATGAGCAAATAATTAAAATACTTTTTATCTGTGGGTAAAATTGCGGGGCGCAAATAGTGAGTTCATAACCGATTATATACACCTTCAACTTTAACCGAAGAAGTAGGTATTACCAGTGGGAACGTATGTTCCGATGTGCCCCGTTCCGAAGGGCGCCGCCCGCCTCGGTTACAGAACGTCCCTGCACTTCGGCGTGGCGTGCCTGAAGCGCGTGGGCTACAGCGTGCGCGCGCTGGAGGAGCGGCGCCGCGCCGCCGAGCTGGCGCCGCGCGACGTGCTCGTGTGGACCAACGACCGCCTGCAGCGCTGGCTCGCCGCCGTCGGCCTCAAGGTACGCGGGCCCGGCCCCGTACGGTGGGCCCGCCTGACCGAACCATTCCTTAAACGTTGTGCGCGAGAAGAGCTAATAGTTACAGAAAGATAGCAACTTACTCATTGCATTCTATAATACAATAAGTACACGTGAATCTTTCCCTATTGCTGGGACATCGCCAGATCTCATACAGGGAGAATGTGGTCAACCTCAAAGTGACCACGAGAGGTAATATATTCTAGGTTATTGTACGGTGTAGTCCGTACATAAAACGATAAAACCTAATAAATGAGAAAACTGTTTATTAATCCCAAAAACTAGGTCTGAATGGTTGATGTAAATGGTTGCGAGAACACGCGGAATGGTTGGTGTCCAATCGTGAACTGGTGACGCGCGGTGTGAAATATGGTATGAATGAGTAAAATGCTGACCGCGCGTTTGGTGTGCGATGCTTACATCGTACTGTAATTGATCGCGAGATCTGTTTGTCGCTCGCGTAATTATGGAAAATCGTAAGTTCGGGAATGAAGGCAGTTGATACAAGAAATGTTACGCTTGATTAGTTATGTACAATAATTATTTCCAGGAATACGCAAACAACCTGAGCGAGAGTGGCGTGCACGGGGCGCTGATAGCGTTGGATGAGACATTCGATGCTAACAGCCTGGCGCTCGCGCTGCAAGTGCCTACTCAGAATACGCAGGTACGTTAAGGCGGCTGAAGTCAGTTTAATCCTTTTCTATTAAAGTAAAACTTCTTTACGCTTGACTTGGGGATTAAGTTGGCCAGGCTAACGGAAGTTGAAAGTTGTTTTGTCCACGTAGATCTCCATTGTATCGTAGATCATCATAAAAAACTTAAAAATCTGTATAATAATTATTATGTTGGTATGTCCGGTAAAATGACAATTTACAATTGTCAAGATGGCGACGTTAACATTAAACAAAGTTATAGAGTTTTGGCGGGAAAGCGAAAAAGATCGCCGCTCCGCATTGTGTTATTTTCAGTGTTAGTGCATAAAATTGGTGGCATTCTATTCGTTAAGTGCTGGATTACAGGCGTGAGTGTGGGAAAATGGTATAATGATGATAAAACGTTTCTTTTCGTGTTGTTTCCAAAACTACATAGAAGTTTCAAGTAAAGTTGCCACCACTTTACTAGGAGTATGACTTTGACTAGACTATGACTTCGACTGTGAATTGACACATATTTGCGTGAAATATCATTAACTTGATAAATTATCAATTACTTGACACTGGCTAAATACACAAAAGTGTGAAGCCAAAACATAAAATAAAAACAAAAGTTATACCGGCCAATAAGTGGAGCTAAAGAAGTTTTACTTCAGTCGTGTGGTCTAAAGGACTCGTTTTTCTATTGTATTTTGAGATGTGCATCGTTTTTTTGGCTCTACACTTTTGTGTATTTAGCCAGTGTCAAGTAATTGATAATTTTTCAAGTTAAAAGGTATTAGATATATGTGTCAATTCAAATCACAGTCCAAGTCATCAAGTCAAGTCACAGTCCAAGTCATCAAGCCAAGTCATAATCTAGTCTAGTCAAGTCATACTCCTAGTAAAGTGGTGGCAACTTTACCAGAAGCTTCTATGGAGTTTTGGAAACAACACGAAAAGAAACGTTTCACCATCATTATACCACTTTCCCACACTCACGCCTGTAATTCAGCACTTAACGAATAAAATGCCACCAATTTTATGCTCTAACACTGAAAATAACACAAGTTTTGGAAAATAATATAATGCGGTGATGCAATCTTTTTTGTTTTCCCGCCTAAATTCCAGTGTATGGTTCTATTCTATTTACCCGTGTATCCGCAGGCGCGGCAGGTCCTGGAGGTAGAGTTCGCGAGCCTGCTGGCGAGCGGCACGGAGCGCGCGGCGCGCGAGGCGGCGGGCTCCTGACCCCGCGCCGCGCACTAGGCCCGCGCGCCGCCCCCGCGGGACTACGCCGTGTGACCGCGGCGCCAGGGGCACGGACTGCTTACTCAATTTTGAAGTGGAACTTGAACGATCTTGTAGTGAGAACTATCGCTATCCTGAAGTGGGGGAACGTTTTTAAAGTGAAATTCCTAAAAATGGGGGTGTTTGTAACAGTCATGGAGCTAGATTACGGTTTTAAATTGGGATTGGACAATCACTGGCATTTGATGGCCTGGTGGTAAGTGGTGACGCGGTCGATGATGGGTCATGCTTGCCTAGAAGATACCGGCTCATTTTTGCTTTGAAAACTCTCCGATTATATTTTTCAGGAAACAGGCGCTGGTAAGTTGTTCCATTTCTTTGCCGTGTGCTTAATAAATGTTGAAGCGAAACGATTTGTGCGGATTGGAAGAAAAATGACCTTGAATTGTGCAGTTCCATCGCACACTCTCCGAAGTGCAGCCTGTTAAAGATTAACCACTATGCGTCGGTTCTCAATCCTTTGTAGTAAACTACTAAGTCTTCACGAGCGCTTCACCAATGAGCTTTATTCCTCGCCTTTAAATCGAGTCCAAGGCATCAAGCTGATACTTAGCCGAGCCATCCCAAAAATGGCAGCAGTATTCCATAAACGATTGGATTTGTTCTTGATAGAGACCTAACAGCTGCCCTGGTGTGAAATATTCCCTAACCATCTCAAGGATGCCGAGCTTCTCTGCAGCTAATTTTAACTTTTCCTCAATGTACAATCCAAAGTTGAGGTAGGATGTTAGAGTATCAACCAAAAGCTCAAGCTGGTTGGTTATTCAAACGTATGCTGAAATGAACTCCGTTTTGCGGTCAGAAGACACGCATAGATCTTGGAGGCATTGAATCTTACTAAATTGGCATAGCCCCAGTCGGAAACGTTCAGCCTGTAAAACTGAATACATGCACCCAATCGTGGCTTTCCTTAGGGACTGTATATAATTAGTGATTGTCTGAACCTAAAGCGGGATTATTCTAGCTCCTAGTCTAAAGTGCGGGTATGCATGCGCGGTTACGTTTGATTGCAACTGGTTTTTCACAACGAACTTGTGATGAGTTAAAAGTTTTTTGATAAAATAGCTGTTTTAATATTCAATCACTTGTCGTCATCAGACATTTATATTCATTTATTTACATTCAGGATTTCGTTGCAAAAAAATATATGGTGACATATATGCTGACTCCCTGAGTAATAAGCTGTAGTAATCAATAGAATCGCGCGTCCACAGACCAATGTCTCGGTGAAAGTTGTAAAGGGTTAGTGAGCGTATAGTCAAGTTTACACTATATATGGATTTATTTATTTTTAGTTTATGGTACAAAATGTTTATTTATGTTTCTATTAACTGCCGTTTTATTGGACTTAATATTTTGTCTATTATTCTAGTTAAATCACGTGGAACTCATTTTCTTTAGTCAATACAACACTTTTTTTTTGAAAGTGTATGTGTTTTTGTTATTTGTGTAAGTGTGATAAATAACATGTCCTGCCATTGATAGGAATGTAAGTGCGAACTAATTGCCATTATGTAATGTTTTCTATAGCAGAAAAAAAACGTACTGGATTTGTTTGGTAACGCAAGTGTGAGTCATATTTTATTTATTATTTATTTATTTATTTATTAAATATTTATTTATTTATATGAATTTCTTGTATTTAACCTTAGCCAAATTTAACGGTTTTCAAACTGTAAGTTTCACATTGACTGCAGTAAATGAGTCCTCGTGATTCCGTATGGGAATCATTTATTCACAAATTAGATTTTTTTTTATGAATTTGTCTTTTATTTTTAACGAAAAAAAATAACCCAACCTATTCTGGGGTTATTTTAAATACAGCCTGCAGCTATGAAAATAATGATTTCCTTTTCAACCTTTGTATTTAAATTAACTAAAATGTCGATCATAATAAAAAAATCATTACTTGTGTAATATTAATGTAGAGGAATAATGCTTCATAATGTAAGTTACAAAGTGCTCTGATAACTCTGATAACCGATAATTATTATGGTAGATTATGTACTTAACCATGTAATCCGGCATTACTGCGAGTGCTAGAAATGTGAGTACATCGTGCTTTTGGACTCGCCAACAGAAAGGAATTCAACACCAATTCTCGTTCTGTTTATTTCTGCCTCTATTTTCCCCTAAGCTTTTATCTTTGTATTCAAAAGCACGACGAACTTAAAATTCATTGCCAAATATTAGTTACAAACTAATGCTTTAGGCTCTGTGACGCTGTCTACAAATATTTCCCAATTTTACACATGATTTTAATCTTACTTCCGAAATATGTATAAAAATTAAGTAGTGTTTTAACCGTTTACGGCAATATTTGCAGATGGCGCCACATGGAGATTAGAGTTACTATATTCCATTACCGATGAACTCTGTGTATTATCATTAGGTGTGCCTAATGACCATTATGGTATAATTGGACTAATGACCATTATGGTATAATTGGACTAATGACCATTATGGTATAATTGGACTAATGACCATTATGGTATAATTGGACTAATGACCATTATGGTATAATTGGACTAATGACCATTATGGTATAATTGGACTAATGACCATTATGGTATAATTGGACTAATAAAATACTTTGAAATTGCTAGTTTTCTTAGTACCCGCAAAGTGTATCGATTCAGTCTACCAAGTGCCTCACCGAGGCGTGTATAATATAGCTTTATCTAGATAAATGTGTGCCTCTCAGTTGTTTAGTTCGTCACTACTAACCGTATGTACTATGCTTATGTAACTTACGTTACTCTACTAATGTACAGTGCTACCAACGAAACTGTTCAATGGGGTTTCTCATTTTCTCTTTCTAATTTAACAGAAAACGGTCACATGAGAAAGAGATGGCCACGAATTGAAATGCGCAAGGTAATTTGGCAGCACTGTAACAGTTCCGAGAGGGCACGCAACTAGTCTGTACAGCATTGTTGCCGATCGTTTTGTAATCATGTATTTTATTATATTACAATGTAATAGCGAACATAAACTGAGACGTAGCTAGGTATATTTTTGTTAAGCGTTTACAAGATAGTTTTAATATTCAAGGCGTAGTTCATGTGGCGGGTTTCCGAGGCACCGAGTCCTAACGTGTACAAATATTGGAACTGCCGATGCCGCGATGATATAAACAGGTTGAGTTGCCATGCACTTGTGATATGCAAGGGTTCCTTGCGGCGACCGTCTCAAACACTAGTTGTTTGTATATCACACGCATCTAAACGCAATAGATAATGAAATAAGAATTCACGATTGTATAGCTAATTTTATGATTTTGTGAAAACTTGATCGTTAGCCAATATGTATATTGTAAATATATGTTTCTATATTATAGCGTTTCTATCGAGCGTAGTTTTATAATATTAGCAATATTTAGCTAGGATGTGTTCAAACTATTAGATGGTTATTTTTTATTTACATATTATTTTAAATTTATTTATTAACTAGGATGTTATTATTTATTAAGTTATTATCTAACGGAAGGTGTATTTAAATAGTAAATTGGTTATGGACAATTAATACCTCAACAATCATGGCTGGTTGTTTAAAATCACAATTTGTTTAAGCGTGAGGCCCGAATGCTGTTTTATAGTACGAGTGTGTATAGATAATATGTAACAGTATTATAATGTTAGGGGAGTATAAGAAAGGCCACTTGGTGTCGTTTTATATGAAACAAGGATTTCATAGTAGCTCGTTATAGCGTTTGAAGTTAAACTCGTTGAAATTAAATCGACGAATCTTATTTAGATTTTCCAAAGTTGAGTGTGGCTATTACGGAGAGTAAACTATGTCTTATGATATCGCACAGCGGTGCATCACTTATTGTGATCATGTTCCTCAAAACTGTCTGATAAAAACCATTGGAATGTATCACAAAAGGTGTAATTATTTCGTTTAGTTGATTGTGTAATGTGTATCTTGAGCTACATGTATATCCAGTGCTATATAGATTTTATCACGCCGGCTAGTCAGAGACCGCGTCTTACCAATTCGAACGAAATTGGATTTTATAAAATATAGTATAAGAGTTAAAATATCGGGAACGTCTACCGTCTCAATATCATTCATACACATCATTCGTTTCATTATTCAAATATATATTATAAATATAGAGCTCCTACTTACATAGTTTTATAAAATGCAAGTACGGTAACGAGATGGTTATTTAGTTATTTGTTAGTGTATAGCTTTTCGGTGTAGCTACTGTTTTGTATAACTCGGAGGGATGTCGTGTAGATTTCGAGACGTTTCCCTTGACCGCCGTGCGGCCTGTAATATAGTATAGTAGGCAAACGAAGGCTTGGCCTGCGACGCCATATCGTAGTGAGCCTTCAGCTTGCCTACAACACCTCTAGTGTACATACAAATATACGTCCGATGAAGTCCTGTACAGAGTAGCGTCTATTCGTCGAATAGATCGCAGCTCCCACAAGCTAGCAGTCCTCTACTAGCTATCCGTAATGTAACCTCCACAAGTGCCAAGATATCGGAACGGGCGCAAAACGAACAATAATAGAATAATTTTGTATCACATTCCAACGCAGTGTTGTATTCGAGAACAAAAATGAAAATATTTTTCCACGGAAGTCCCAGTGGCTTGCTACCAAAGAGTACAGTTACGTTTACAGTTACCACGTTAAGGGTTAATGTAAAATAGATTAGAAAAATTTCGAATGTATATAATTTTGCAATATGTATCGCATAGCTTGTTATAGTATGAAGTGGCGGTGTATCGTCGGACTCTGTAACCCGCGTAACATTCCAGGCTTTCCATGTTTATATCGCTTCGCCCCTCGACTTACATTAGCTGTAACAGGTCATGCGGGGCACGGTTGTAATGTACGAGTCAAAATTGTTAACCTAGGCAGTGATTATTTTGACCAATGTTATCTGAACTACTGTGTAACCTTTGTAAAAATATTTATCAGACGTGCGATGGCGACATACGTTGTGCATAATGATAACAGGTAAATACAATTTACACGATATTTGTTGGTTTTATTTTATGTTTTATCACTCACCTTCAAATAAGTATTTTTAATGGACTTGACTATAAAAAAAAAACAGAATAAAGCAAAAGGAAACAGGTGTATTATTAAGCAGTCTATGCTTGTAACGCTGTCACCCGATTTTGATGAACGTAGGTCAATCGATACATTATTTTGGAATATCATTCTCAGTCGGGATTTAGTTTCCCAACGTTGTCGCATTACTAGCTGCGCCCCGCGGCATTGCCGGCGCATCTCATGACGAGCCTAAAACTAATTGATTCTGAACATCTCTCATTGAATGGGCGCAGCTTATAAGTATTATGCAAAACGTGAGCATTCAACTACTTAGGTATGTACTATACTAGCCTAGTTACAAAGGTTCTTCAGTTAGACACTAGAAATAAACTGAATAAAAAATATATTTAAAAGTACTCACTATGTAACTACTTAATTAAGAAAAAATAATTATTCACATCTGAGGTTGCTTTTTATTACCCATTTTGCTTAGCTGTCTACAAATCTTTTTCTTTAACTCTTTCTGGCGTTTTAATTTCTTCCACTCCTCTATTTCCTGCTGTTTCTTATGTTTCTTCAATCTTTCCGCTGTGGCTTCTTTCTGAGTTTCCTTCTTTTTCTCGAAATTAGTCTTCAGCATCTTCATAACATTGCTGACCTTCTGTTCGTAGGGGCTCTTGATGACTGCTACCCTATTCTTCAGTATATTGACCTTTGCTTTACCGGATGGAGTTGTAGTCTTTTCTTTAGGCTTGAACCTGTATGGGAGACCTTTCTGTAGCTGCTTGGGAATCACCAGAGGCTTGAATACTTTGAGGCCTCTATTTACTTCTGTGTACATTGAGTCCTTGTTGGCGTCATTCTTAATGTTTCTCTCTCGTTTCAATTGACCCTTAGTCTTCATACCTTGCCATGCGTTCTTTGTACCCGCCGGTAAAAGAAGATTGACGACAGGCGCATAGTACTTCGTGACGTCGACTTTAAACCATGTCCGGCAGAAAATTATGTCGCTCATAAGAATTTTATCTTCAAACGTTGCTCGGAAAGCACCTTCTGGCTTATTCAAAGCTTTCTTGATCTGTCCTCTGATTCCAGATACAGTTTTAATTTTGGCGCCTTCGAACTTCGCCACTTCCAGTGTAGTTGTGAACATGTCTTTGATGAATGCAGTCTTTTTATATATTTTCAAAGGTGTTCCAACCAGTTTTAGTTTCTTGACAATTTGCGTAGATTTGTTAATTTCGTTAACGCTACCAGTCGCTGCTATTCTAAACCCTACTTGCTTGACTTCATTTGGGTTGTTATTTACAGTCTGTAAGGCTAAGAATCCCGTATTTTGAGGAGTAATAGGTCCGTAGAAGTGCATGTTGCAAGTGACATGTTGCGGAGTATATTTCAGATATCGACATTTAAAGTCATCTTCTATTTTAGAATAGATTGGTAGTGTCTGGAACCTTCTCCATCCTAAAGATATGATAAGTGGATCATTGGTTTTCAATATCTTTTTGAACCACCTATGCTTCTTCACTTTACATGACACAAAGCCTATGTTTTGTTCAGCCATATTGAGTGCTCCTATTAGAATTGGATAGCTAGAATCAAAATTGGTTACAAATTCTGATGACATGTTTTTAAATAGCATCCTGACATACAATCCTGGCCTAAAACCCTCCACTTCAATCCTCAAACCTTGATCTAGGTTTTCAAAAACGGATTTATTTAACTCTGATTGTTTTAAAGCCTCAGCTTTAAGGTTTTCATAATATGAGTGATCCCCTTTTATTCTGTGATCATCTGGGTTATCATATTCAGAGTCAAACTTTGCTTTTAATTTCATTTTCTTATCCAGAATTTCTGCCTTGGTTGGTTCACCTTTACGTTTTGTCCCTGTTTGGGGTTGAGAATCTTGATTCTCTTCTGCTTTATGCTTTTCTCCTGTCTCTAAGTCTTCAAAGTCTCCATATAATTCCTCATCATCACCATCACTGGCATCATCTAATTTGAGAAGTTCAGAAGCATCCTCATCAGCTGATCTTTTGCCAGTAACAAAACTGTTGATTAAGTACTGCTTATTGCTATCAGTTGACCAATCTCTTATATTGGGTTTGTCGAGAGAATAGAAGAATGAGCATTCATCAAGATCAAGTCTGTCCTTCTCCTTATGTTTTTTCTTTTGTGTTTCTGTAACTTTTTTGAAAAGTCCTCCAATTTCTTCTTCATCACTTTCATCTTCTGATTCTTCCTTTTGGTTTTTTGTTTTGTTACCAATTTCAAACTCCCCATAAACTAATTTCATTATGTTTTTAGATGTTCTCTGCCTCTCAAAGTAAGCTTCAGTAGCTTTTTGTCCAAGTTTTTCTTTCCACTTTGAGCTAAAATCTTCATTGTCAGATTCATCATCAGATTCTGATCCATTTCCATCATTTGCAATTGTATTCTCAAAACCACTGGTATTGCCTTCAATGACTTCATTTTCTGAGTCAGAATTGTTATCCCATGGAAGATTTCCATCGTTACCTTTTTGATTTTCATCTATACCACTATCATTTTCTGATTCACTTCCTTCTGCACCAGATTCTGAATCTGAACTAGCTTCTTTATTGTTATTTTGATGTAAATATTTATCATCTTTCACCATGTCTGGGTATATAACTGCTCCTCCACTGAACAATTTGAACCCTGACTCTTGCATCTGCTCGTCAACTGTTTCTGTTGTTTCAACAACACTTTTAAGCAGTGCGTTCTTTTCATTTGTTTCCTCATCTTCTTTCTTGTGTGAATGAGATCCATGCAGATCAATGTATACAGCATCTTTGTCATATACAATGCCTCCGACTCCAGAGAACGGTGCATAAATTTGTCGTTCTCTTTCCATTAGATGTCTCTTCTTCTCACTGCTTGGTAGTGGGCAAGGGTCAGGTAAGTATGAGAGTTCACTAATCTTCATATCACCTACTCCTGTAAAAGCCATAGAAAGGTTTTAAGATTCTTTTGGTTTTTACTAAGTAAGAATAAGGATGAATAGTGTAAAAAAAGTGAGGCTTATGCCCAGCTGCAGGTGAGAAACTAGCTGCTAATGATGCTATACACAACACAGCAGACTGCTATCTATAAAATTTCATCGTGGTATATTATATTACGATTTATTTATTCTATATGAACCAAACTAGTATGCAGCCCTCCAGAAGACTACAGAAAATGCTGAGAATAAAGAATTTGAAGAATTGATCAATAACCTTTTTGACCTGCATAAATAAAAATTATAAGAACTGGAGCTTAAATAAATTCAATATTCCTAGTCATACTAGGAATATTGAACTGATTTCTGACTCCTAGATATAGAACACTTCAAGTGGATTATCCAAATATAATAATTTCTGCTTACCTGCAATATGTACAGCGGAGTCCTTCATCAAAGGCACCCCTCGGACATATCCATACAGCACCACATCTCTGCTCACCTTTGCATCTTTTCGTATCAGCTCCTGATTAGTTATATCTTCCAGTCTATCCGCTAGTATGTAAGCATGGGTCATCCGCCAACTCAGTGGCCTAAATTTCATTACAGAAATAAACCTAGCAAGGTTCTTAATCTCATTTCGTAAATATTCCCCATGTACTATACCTGATAGATAAAATAACTTAGCACCTGAATATACTTCAGTCCAAAATCTGTGTTTTAAAGTCTTCTTGGTTGTTTTTAAAGTCTTTGCGTTCTTTATCATGTCTAAATGTGTCAACACACCCATGATTTTGGGCATGCCATGGACTTGGCAGATGTTAAGGAACTCAAATATCTCCATTTCAAAGCCAAAACTGGCATCGCATAGAAGTAAAACAAGATCAGCGCATTTAGCGATGTCTATCATGGAATTAACATCATTGTTGCATTCTATCAATGTGAGACGTCGCTTTTTAGATGTAACGATAGTAATAGGGCCGTTGGTGTTTGTCACGTTTGTTTTTATAAAGCTTTTGATCAGATTGTTAATAAGGGTGGTCTTGCCGACCTGAGGTGGCCCCACTATTGCCACTACAATAGGAGGTGGTTCCAGAGGAGTTTTATCCACTTGAGGAATGTGTTGCTTCTTTGAAATCACATCCTCACGCCGACGGAACTGTCTCTCAGCACGGACAGCAGATTGGATGGCAAAAGCTTTGGGATTTCTCTGCCGGGCACTTAGGTTAGACTGATCCACTTGATTTTTCTTTTTCTTTTTGTCTGCTTTTCGCCCAGCTTGCTTGGCACGGTGGGCCTTCTTCTTATCAAAGGCGGTATCATCCGCCATAATTTCTGCTTTAGTTACATTAATACAATTATACTAATACAATATTTTTTTTGCAGAATATACAGAAATAAGACACATGTGCGTGTGCTTGTGTGTTGTTCCACCCACAGAGACTCACAGAGTACATCACAGAATACTATTGTACATTATATATACGGGCACAGCCACAGAATACTATTACTCCCATAGTATTCTGTGATTACTCCTAGCGGAGGCCACAGCCAGCGAGCGATGACAGCCAGATGACTGTCGCTGTCAGTCTGGTGTCACTGTCAGCAAAGAGTATGTAAAGCTACCAGAGACATTTGTTGATCTTAGGTCCGTATTACAGAACGATGCTCAGTCATCGATTGCTACTCAAGCAGAGACTTCATTCACTCATTGATCACTTTATGAATGACATCTCTGCTTGAGCACTGATCGATGACTGAGCATCGTTTTGTAACACGGACCTTAGACCCGTATTACAGAATTACGCTCAGTCGTGAATCACTGCCCAATGACGAGATGTATTAATAATGAATTAGTTAATGAAATCTCTACTTGAGCATCAATCGAAGTCTTGAAACATTTTAACAAAGACATTTAACCAAAAAAATGTACTAATCAAATAATTAAGTATGTAATCTTCTTCCAGTTAAGCTATAAATGTCTAGGACTCCTCTAATACTCCTTCTTTCGTGAAAACAGCCACTTAACAGTCAAATGTGATGAAAAACACTAGTTAAATAAAACGAATAATGCGATATCAAAGATATAACCAAATATCAATTTTTACCTGACCCCTATCCCTAATATCCGTACCGAAAATAATATAAACAAAGTATTGAGGATGACTGTAACCTCTCGATCCCTACCTCTGAAAAAGGAAACCAGGTTTCCTTGTTCAGAGATCCCTACACTATCGACAACCGTCAATTCCATAAAGTGCCTTTTTATAAACGGAAAGTCAATACCAATAATACATACTCAATTGTTGTGGAGGTCAATACAATCAAAATTGAGCCCATCACTAATCGATACTGGGAAGACAGCTGTTGCTTTGATTCTTGTATTGAGGCTACACTAAAAAGAGTAACCAAAGAAAACCACTACAACAAGCGTTTACAAGAACGTCGCCGCACGATCAATTTTGGAAGAACGCCATCAAAAATTTGGAAGAAATGAGATTCATATATAAAACGGGTAAATAGTCCACGGTGCCTGCACAAAATAATTTTATCACCATGTTAAAGAACCTTTTGCGCATATGGCATTTTTTCCAAAAAAGGGATATTAAGCACAGATCAGTAATATGTAGCTAGATATTAAGTATTACAGCCACGATACTTTAATTCCGATCCTGTGGAATTTTTTTCAGGGCAGATGAGAGTGTATAGTTTTCGAAACAATGATCCGAGTTGCCATTCATTTAAACAAATTTTCCGCTCGCTATTGGTGACCTGTTTTATAAATATTCATTCCGAAAAATATAACAAATAAAATCACATTCGTTTTATTTTTTATTGAACCTTTCATTATTGTAGTCATTATGATAATTACATAATATATAGGATGTATTTAAAAGGCATTTTTTTTCTGCCACGGAGCGTAATACTATTTATGGCATAAGCCAATATAGAATGCAGATAAATAAAAAAAAAAGAAATGTCATGTGGGTTGTGATACATCGTTTATTGGCTGTTCTAAGATTCCTGTCTGATACATAGTATCCTCTACTTGGTCTGTGAATACAATATACCAACCAACCGTCAAAGTTAAATCGTCAATCAAATAATCAAATTCTGACAACGAATCCAAATTCTGATATACTCTTTGATTTGAATCAATTTTGTGTGCCCGTGTGTTACTGAACAAAAAGTGTATTTATTTGGATGATGAAAGCAAAAAACGCAGCTGCAAATGGTAGCTCGCGATTGGAAGGCCCAAAGTGAATTAAAAACAAGTGTAAGCATGACTTCATCAGAGCTGGACAATCGCAACATTGCATTATCGATGTGAGTAAAGTTGACGCATTTCTCCTAATTATAGAGAGAACACGTATCTATTTAGTTGTACTTTGTGAATGTTGTGCCGCTTGTCTTGTTTATTTGGTGCTGTAGGCGCATTTTAACGCTTATGTAAACAACGTCAAAACTGGTTCTTGGTGAAAGGTCATTGATCTTTGTATCACACTATTTCTACGCTGCTAAATAGTTCTCTCCCTCGTTTCGTAGTTTCAATGATATTTACCTAATTCAACCTATCTGGGTGTATTTAAAACTAAGGTATATAACCATTATTTTGCACTCCAAATTAATGACAGTAAATCAGCAAATATATTAATTCTATTAAAATATAAGTATGCATTATGTATATATTGGTATATAAATTATATACATTGTTAATATTTTTGTTGTAGATAATGTATAGTATTATATATTTAACTCCTAGTTTATACATGTAAAATTAGTAGTTCTTAAGTAGTTATGTATGTGAATCAGGATACAAGAAAGTTAAATTTATGTTAGTGTTTTTATATGTTTATTTAGATAATCTATGTATAAGCTGCTTGCACTGCCCTACAAAAATTTCCATGTCACACCCAGTTTAACTGAAGCCTATTTTCCTAGTGCAACTAAATTAACCCATGAATGATAAAAAATTAAGTAGAATTTAATTGAAAGTATCATTGTGTCAAATAATTGTCTGCCTTGATTATGTAGCTATATATGTACCACCCATTATTAATTCAACTTGGAAGTACATACTTGTACGCGTTACTCAATTTAAAATTTTATATTTATTAGCTGGAACAATAATTACAGATTACAGAGTACATTATAATTTCAAGATATAAAATAACACATTAGACATTTTTATGTTCAACCTGCGTGCAAGTGTGCAAATATTAATTAGTGTTTTTATATAAGTAAATGTTAATTAAGTTGTTCAGCTGGCTGTGAATGATTATGCAACATGCATTTGTTACAAAAACACCTGTATCCCTATTAATTTAGATAAAAAATACCTTAAACAAGTCTGTTACACAATATAGCAGAATATGTTATCACCTACCCTTATCCCATTTAAATTGGATTGTTGCAGCATGTTTTCTCTTCCACTCATTTCTAGCAGACATCAACATTCACTCCCTCACATCAGTGTTCACACAGTTTGACCTCACTTTCAACACTCATATTGTCTTAAATGGTGAAATTTCTTTCATCGCTATGCACAACCCGACCATATTGCCAGCCAACTTTTCCATCACCGGTACCACTCACAGGCTTATGTACTCATTTCTGGTTTTATCAACCTTCATTATAATGCATATCCATCTCAACATTCACATTTTGGCCGAATGCAGTCTTCTTTCATCCACACCAGCTTGGCTATCAGGTAACTTAAATGCATTAGGAACCAAAATTTGTATGGATTTTTTCAATGCGAAGCTTATGTGCACAGTAACTATGGAAATTCGAGAATACAATATCAAAATAGGAATGAAATTTATCCTGTTGCACTGCAATCAAAGTTCCGTGATCACCCTCCTGTTGTTGCCCAACACTCTGAATACATACAGCAGGACAAGTATAATGGTGTAAATTGAAATTTATTAATAAATTGATTATGCTTATGATTGTTTTGTAGATTATGTTATTGTATGTGCATACAATCCATAAACATGCATACCTAGTCTGTTCAAGAAAAAAAATCACTACCTGTTCCAACAGAAAATATATTTCCATTATGTTGCAGGAGAAAGTCAGTTGAGAACCTCGTAATATCATCTCAAGATGCCATCGGGCAGAGCATCAGCCAAGCCCTCACATTTTCCGGGGTCATCACCCACCACAGCAACCAGATCTTACAGGAGAACAGGTCAGTTTACAGATGTTATGCTGTAGACGTTAGCACTAACACTTACTGGAAACAAACACTTTTCCTCCTGTTTTTATCCAATCATTCATTCAGCTCTAAATCGAGAGCAGCAGAATAGTGAAAGTTTGTGCTCAGGTGTGAGTCAGTGCAGTTCCAATAACAATTCTGTCAAGTTTTCAAGTGTTAATTACATACACATTTTAATTTCGATTTTTTCGACTGAATAAAAAAGTCAAAGTCAAAGTCTATAATATATAATTGTTTTTATTATTTATTGTTAACTAGCAGGGCCTGCAGTTTTACCCTTGTGGTGAAAACTTTCTTTTTTCTGCTCAACTTTTTTTAATTTTTTTCCTTTTATAAGAACTTTCTCCGGAAGATAATAAACAACAAAATAAAAGAATCAGTGAAAATTTTCCAACCGTTGACGCGTGATGCAATGACCAAGAGGAATAGAGATTCATTTTTATATATACTACTGTAGATAACGCTTCTAGGCTAGCTAATACAAATTTAAATATGTATAAAGCATAAATAACACATAAAAGTAATCATTATTATTCAGTATAAACACACCACTATGCTAACAAAGAATATGAATAATAAAGAAGAATGATATTTGGCCTTAACTTTATTAAGAGATTAAAATTAGATTAATATTATCGCGTTATCTGTAGTGCGAATTAGTTCATTTGAGGCTTTGTAGTGAATGGTTTCTTACGCGGCATGGAGGTGGATTCATTGAGAGTGCATTGCACCCAACTTGGGTCTATGAAGAAGGTGTCTAAATTAAGGTAATCTTTTTCTTAATTCCTTCTCGTATGGAAAAGACCTATTTAGCCATTGCCCTGGAGTTATCAAAAACTTCTGACTCAGATTAAGGACTGTTGTTTTACGACAGCCAAGAGCGACTCTGGTGGCTAATATTTCGGAATTTATTTTCTTACAACTTGCAGCATTTATGGACGATTAAAGAGTATTATCATAGAGTAAGCAACGTATCAGTGCAACGTCTAGTGTTACAGATGACCATAGGGTGACCTCTTCCCATCAATAGACTAGTGTGCTACGTATAGCATAAAAAAATTGGTGATTTGTGTCCTCCGCTAGGATTAATTGTTATGTGTGTGTATTTGTGTGTATACGTAGGGCTTTGTTTGGAGCCGTGGTCAATAACCATGGAGTATTCAATAACTGATCATTTATCGAAGATGAGTTAAATATATGGCTGGTGCGCAAATGGACTGGCCAGAACGTCTCACCCGGAGTATACTCGTATGAATCGAACCGAATCCTATTTTATATTAAAAACTAAATCAAATGCTCGCATCTAAACGGTATTCTTAGCGACGCGGTATAAGTGGTAAAACATTGTTGACAATCAGTAAATCTAATAACGGAATACGGATTTCGTGTGGTTTTGTGAAAAGCTTTGTGATAACAAAGGATGCGCGATCGGTTTTTTTTATGAACTATTATATTGTTACGATGATACTTATTTTCATATTAAAAAGCTATTCGTAGAATTACATTTATATAAATTAAATTATATTAATGTTTTTCTCCTGAAACAGTTGTGCCGTCAGCCGGACAGTACAGACTTCTTCTGTACAGATCGCATTTCTCAACTGATTCTCGTCAAATTTCAGATTCGATAATGATTATTGGATTATATGGATATTTTTTGTCCATTCAGTTTGTGGGTACTTTTTTAAATGGACGAATAAAATACCATGGTATTTGAAAATGTACATTTTTTTTCAGTTTTAAGCTATACAAAGATAGACTCGCAAGGTCTATCTATATATATATAGCATCTAGGATTTAATAGCTACAGATTTTACTAAGCAGTGAGTAAAGGTACTTGTAATTACCATTGTTGTTAGACCAACATTCAATTAATTGCTGAACACAATTGTTTCCTACATTTAGCGAATTCAACTATGTATTAGGTAATTAAACAAATAGGTATGTACTAAATACGTTTTCTTTGTTTGCTATTTGTTATTCTAACAAAGCATTGACGGTCTGTGCAGGGCCGGAACGAGGTCGCAAAAGGAAGTACCTATAAATATCCGTAATTATATTATAAACTAACGCGATTTCTCCCCCAATTTATCTGCTTACTCGCAGACTCTTAATTTTTCGGGATACGTTAATCTCGGCCCTGTATGTAATTTGTGTGGAAAATATCATCCAAATCGGTTCAGCTATGTTAGCGTGATATGAGAGAAACACAAAGAAACGTTTCATTTTTATATGTCTGTCGGTTTCTGTGTCTGTCACCCTGAAACAAACAGATTTTGATTAAATTTGATATAGAAATATAACTCGTTGAGTTTTGGCGGGAAACCCACTAAAATCGCTTTACTGCATTGTATTATTTTCCAAAACTTGCGTTATTTTCAGAGTTAGTGCATTAACTTGGTGGTGTTTTATTCGTTATATGCTGGATTACAGGCATGAGTGTGGGAAAAGTGGTATAATGATGGTGAATCGTTTCTTTTCGTGTTGTTTCCAAAACTCCATAGAAGCTTCTGGTAAAGTGGCTATACACTGTTGACTTGATGACTTGGACTGTGACTTGACAGATATCTGCGTGAAATATCATAAACTTGAGAATTCATCAATTATTTGACACTGGCTAAATACACAAGAGTGTAGAGCAAAAAAAAAACTCATTCCACGGCTAACTAGGAAGTTAACATCCGAAGTATACAATCACATCTATCTTTTGTCTAACGTCCGTATTACAGAACGATGCTCAGTCATCGATCGGTGCTCAAGCAGAGATTTCATTCACTAATAGATCACTTTATGAATGAAATCTCTGCTCGAGCGCCGATCGATGACTGAGCATCGTTCTGTAATACGGACCTAAGTCTAACATCGGCCAGAAAAAAGAGTTGCTAGTGAATGCTGTTGTCAAATGTTGTGACTAACTCTACTATAGCTTGTGCTCACCGAACCGTGGGCTCCAGTACTCGGCAGCTAGTAGCTACTGTACCTACTCATATTTTTTTTATTTTTTTTTTATGTTAAGGAATGACGAGACGAGCTAGCCGTTCGCCTGTTATTAAACGACACGGCTGCCCATATCAGCTGCAGTGTTACACGGAACTCTAAAGTATAGAGGTTCGCGTGACACTGCACTGCGCACGTCATCCAGAGACATCAGCACAATCTAGTAATAAGATTACTAAACTGTGAGATCAGATCATAAAGTCTCATTTGCCCAGTAATTTCACTAGCTTCAGTGCCCTTCAAACCGGAACACAGCAGTGCTTGCGCACTACTGCTTGGCGGCAGAATAACTGGCAAAGCGGTGGTACCTACCTAGACGAACTTTGCAGTAAAGTCCTACCACCTAGTAAAATATTAACTAAAGTTTAAGTCTTCCTATAACTACGGTTCAAAAGCGAATTCGCATGTAGACTGCGATTTTATTCCAAGGAATGTCGGACGTACGACACCCGTGCGTCTTTTAATAATCGTTATGTACGGTTGTCTCACTGAATATTATAAAGATGTATGAGTTTTATAGCAGTATCGACTGGACATGAGATCATTTGTCACAGTAACTTAAGTAAATTGTCTGGAATGGAATGGAATGGATACGGATTCAAATCCCGTTCGTGATTCAAACTTTTTCTTATAAACGAATCTGTCGCTGTTGAATATTATAAAGCTAATAAGTTTTTATTAGCTTTATAATATTCACGATGGGATTTGAATCCGTATCCATCCGTCTCCGCCCGAAACACGTTTTGAGGGACCCGGTCAATCCTACCCTTGATCCAAAGATCCTATCGCAGCTGGTACTACGTAGGATGCGATAGGATCGTCGTGAAGTCTAGTCCTTCTGGCCCAGGTAATACCGTATACACCACCAGTATAGGATAGGATACTAGAAAATAAAAGGTCATAGAATCTCTAACTAACACCGTAGTTTGCAGCCGCATATTATACTACTTATAATATATTTTCAGCCATGTCTATATATAAATTATTCATTTTCACTAGGTGGTAGGACTTTACTGCAAAGTTCGTCTAGGTAGGTACCACCGCACAGTAGTGTGCAAGCACTACTGTGTTCCGGTTTGAAGGGCACTGTAGCTAGTGAAATTACTGGGCAATTGAGACTTTATGATCTGATCTCACAGTCGAGTAATCTTATTACCAGACTGTGCTGATGTCTCAGAATGATGTGCGCAGTGCAGTGTCGCTTGAAACTCTATGTTTTAGGGTTTCGAATGACACTGTTCTGTTATGGGCGGCCGTGGCGCTTAACATCAGGTGAACGACTAGCTCGTCACATCATTCAATAACATAAAAAAAAAGAAAAAAAACGTTTATTATGTACATAACAATACTGTACATTCATTGTATTAGGTACTATTGTTGCCAATGCACGTTGTAGATGCCGTTATCTCTGAATGTAGAATAATAAGGGCGCAAAGACAACTGATAGCGCGTAACTTGCGTCTAATGTGATATGCAAATATGTATGGTTCTGTGAGAAAATGTAACATGTTTGTGTATGTTGACTTGACATGACCTAATAACGCAGTATTATTAATTACGTTGTTTATTAATCATATATAACACACAACATTACTTAGGATAGTAGGATAAATAGGTTTTTGATGGGCTCATAATATAGTCACCTGTATTTCAAAGTTTAAAACTTTCGAGTTTTTATTCTATTTGTATAGTGTATAGGTGTATACCTAATCATAATAAATCAGCAGCCTCTGTGGTGTGGTGGTTCAGCAGGTTGCATATCCCAGAAGTGGTTGATTTGATTCGCGCGACAGAACACGTATATGTGCACAGAAAAAAGCCTAAATACTTTTTCTGTGTTTGGGTGTTGTGGGATCATGGTCCTGGGTCCCTAGACACAGGGAATCCTATCATATCGTTGGGTGTGATAAATATTTAAAAAAAACTGACAAAATATAGTAAGTAAAAAGAGGTTATAAATAAAACACAAAATTTAGATCACCTTCTGCGGGAGCGTACCCAAAAAGCTGGCAACATTCCCTCTTGAATAGCTAGGCTGATTCGTTGGCTGAGGTACGTGTCAGCCTTTGAAGACAATTGAAATTATATTATGTTTAAAATCAATACAAACGTTTCACTATTCTTTTTGTCATAACATTGGCCCTTCAACTATGACAAAGGAAAGCTGTAATGTTTAGAAATTTATAGAAAAGCATTCAACGGGCTTGAGCCAGTTTTAAAAACTGCAGTGGTATATTTGTACCCAAGGAAAAACGAACTCGGTTGTGCGAATAGTTATATGATATAGATAATTATAGATATATAATATGATAGAATAGTTATAGATGGTACTATGTATGTTGCAACGTTTAAGTTGTACCCAAAATGTGACTTAAAAATCTTGTGGGTGTCGTGTAGAAATAAATTTACATTGCTGGTTGGGAAGAAAAGATAAACGAAACAACATAACGAAGCAAGCATGCGGTATAGTTTTCTAAAACTAACCTTTACTGGGTAAGCGGACATTTGTAGATTTTCCTAGCCTTAGAAACAGAAGCCTAACCTTAATAGCAGAATTTTAAAAATCTGGAATTATCTGAAAAAAAAATCCTTAGAGAATGATTAAAGCCGTCTTCTGTTATAATGATGAGGAATGCCCATGGAACTGTTGGTTTCTATAGAACGGATTATTGACGCATTTCATGTGGTGGCGAGAGTGAGTGGGGCTCGGCAGTGGCACTAGGGGCTGGTGGCGCCATGTGTCATATGTGTTGTCAACTTTCTGTCAGTTTTGACAGCCTCTGTGATGTGGTGGTTGAGCAGGTCGGCTCATAACCCGGAGGCAGCGGGCTTGATTCCAGTGGCAGGACAAGTATTTGTGCACGGAAAAAAGGCGCGAGTATTTGTTCTGTGTCTGGGTGTGGTAGGACCAATGGTCCTCGATTTGTTAGATACAGGGAATCCTGGGTATGTTGTAAGATCTATGTAATTGTTGGGCGTTATTATTATTATTGTTTCGGTTATATATTTGTTTTCTTTTTCTTTCTTAGTAGGAAATGTGCAGAAATACCTGATAATTATGGAGACATCTCAGCTCAAAATAGTTTTTCCTCGTTTTACGTCAGTTGCTCCGTAGTTGCTAACTTCTCAAGTGACTTTTGGGAGCTTTAGTCGCATAGCGATTATGTCAGCTCCACTTAGACTTAGGGTAAAGACAATTTTGTCGGAACGCCCCCTAGATGGGCAGGACAGAGCATCCTTCAATTCCACCCGACTGTGCAAGTGTACAGAACCACTGACTTCTTGTATCATAATCTATACTGTTTTATTTACTTCCTCGCTCGTATCTTCTATCGACTCTTGAAGCATTACAAAACTATATGTTATTCATGCTTGCTATTAGTATCCAGTTAAAATTGAAGTTGAAGGATTTTAAAGTAAACGACATAATATTTAAAGAGAATTGGCGCGTGTAATGCTAATTTTGTAAAATAATTAGCGTATCCGTTAGCACAGCTGCAGAGAATCATGAATAATCAATGAATGCTAATGATAAATATACGGCATTTTCGGTTGATTTATCTTTACATATAAAATTCAAAATCCTGACTGACTGACTCATACATCAACGCACAGCCTAAATCACTGGTCAAAGAGACTTGACATTTTGGAGGGTGTGTTCTTGGAAAGTGTAGGTATCCACTAAGAAAGTGTTTTACGAAATTCCACCTCTAAAAGGGTGAAATGAGTGGTTGAATTTTCTATGAAAAATATTCTTCGTTTCTTATAGGCCATGCGGGCGAAGCCGTGGGCAAAAGAAAAAAAAATTAAAAGTAAAGGCCTGAATCATTTTTTTAAATAAAAAAAATAGCATAAATTAAATTGTTACTGTCATCTGTTGTGTATTACTACAGTACAATTACTGTGGGTATTTAAGGCTTACCTACATTTTATAACAAGCTTAGTACCCTGCTTTCAGGAGCATCTCCCGTTCTCCGTCCCCGTCTCTTCGAGTGTCAGAAGCCGGCCCCGAGACCGTAGAAAATGACAAGGTAAGCAGACTCTATCGAAGTTAATAGGGAAGCACGTTAGCTTGGCTAAAAACTTAGCTAATTTTGAGCTGGCTTAGCTGTTTTAGGCTTTAGCAGAGTGGCTTAATAATACTAATCTGGGGCACCTGTAAGTCTAGTGCGGTCGTGTCACGTTGGTGGTGAACGCAACAAAAAACCCAACTCGTCGCTAGGAGCCGTACATTAATGACGTGATGTTTTTTTGGCATTTTAAACCCCGTCCCCTCCACCCAAAATCACGTGTATCTTTTAGTACCTACAAAGAATCTTAAATTTTTAGAATATCATCTTCAAATATAGATATAAAGCGCGGGGATTTTGTTCGTTGCCTGGCAACGGCGATTCAAGTTCACACTACACGTCGCTGTTCGGTGATTAATGGATGGCCCCTAGACGCGCTGCATTTCTTCATATAAACTGCGCGTAAAACTGTAGCAGAGCTCACACGTAGAGCTGATCCTGACTCAAATCGGTTAAGAGATTTTCTAACTCACACATTCACAATCTGCTGCAGTTATTGCAGGCTAATGATAAGTTTCTTTGTATTCCATTCATTTGAGTTCCAGCTATGGAAACGTAGGGCTGTAGGTGTTATCTATTACTCTTAAGTTGCTACCATCACGAATACTTTTGTTTTTTTACCCATTCATCTCAGCTACCTAAGATTTCATCATACCTTTTACAACACCCGTGCCGCTTCACCGAGTTCAGGTCACAGACGAAATAACAGTTACTGTTGAACTCAAGGTCTCCCAGAATGTAGTGAGTTGGGTATATACCGCTTGTTAACTAGATGACGATGATAAATAAACCAGCTCGGCGATCACGGAACTGTATTGCAACCAAAAAAACATATTTGTATGGATTCGATAGTTTCAATACATAGTCTACGAGTATGTGCATAGTTGCTATGGAAGTTTTCAAATTAGGAATGTAATTTCTCCTGTTGTGTTGCAATAATTCCGTGATCACCCCACAGATCTAAATAGACTTAAAACTGATTATCTATATGCATATTACGCGTACTACAAAGAAATAATATAAACCATAATAAAATACCACCCATTCGTACCAAGCGATTTGATTCAACGTTCTTAATTGGAAGGAATAGAACGCCCTGCCAGCGTCTGTGTTTCCGGCGAAATATGACCCAGGCGTGTTCAAGAGAAGAGTGAATAGGTATTTACTTGGCTAGCATGCTACACCTTCAAAAAAAAAATAAAACAAACTCGGGAGTTTTCTGAATGTTCCCTGTGAAGAAGTACAACCCTTACAACCAACTGCACAAGCCGCACTGCATTGTAGTTGTCTTATTGTTTTAATATTTTATATGAGTCATCCATCGTACCAACTTGTATTTATAGCAACCGCCGAAAGCGTAAGGTTATTAATTTCATCCGGTGTTTTGAATTATAACATTGAAGGTCACCCACATGCACTGTGTAACTTGTGTGCTAATGTAATCTACGCTAATATTATATAAAAATACTAGCGGCCGTCCCGGCTTCGCACGGATGGACATTTATTTTTTAAACATTTTGGCATAATGCGATGAAAGGTATTTTATGCATTTTTTACACCTTGGGTAACATTATTGTAGTTTTATTACGGTTCCTTATTTTGTCTCTTGCAATTAAAATAGCCTATATTAATCAGTGATAATGGAGCATTCAAATGGTGAAAGCATTTTTAAAATCGGTCCAATACTTTTTGAGCCAATTCGTTACAAACTTAGATACAAATCTTTTCTCATTATAATACAATATTAGTATAGAAAACGTCGTACGGTACGGTAACGATCAGCTGTAATACCACTTAGCGGTCACACATCCAAGTACAGACCGTAGCTTATGTTGCTTAATTTTCTGTAATTGGAACGCTATTTCTTGTTTGATCATGGTGTTATTTTTTACATACACACAATTTTTGCGTAGGTACTACCCACCATACCGTTTCGGTAATTCCATTTCTCATTTTTTATATTGTTTGATAGGGTTGCGTTTGACCACTGGTAATTCACCGGATGGTAAGTGACAATGTGGTCTAGGCCATAACACACTTGCCTAGAAGATACCTGTACACACACTATTTTTTAATTCCTTTTTGTTTGTAAAGTTATATTTTTTGTTGCTACATAAGACTTAATCTATAGGATTTCTGCAATGGAAATCTTATAGACTCCTGGTTGTTGCAGAGCTGCGAATCTCTCGCGGGCAACGGCGGCGGCGACAACGTGTCCGTGTCTAGCAACGAGCTGCCTACCGTCTCGTCGCGGATTGACAATGCTAAGGTAGCCTGGGGATGGGGGTGGTATCGACTATGAAGGGATGGCGCTGAGCGGGGCGCCTGGTTACTCTGTAGCAAAATGGTGACGGGGTAATAAAATCTGTTGCTTCCATTTTCCATTTTCAGACGAGCAAAATTCCTTATTTGTTGCGAGGAAATCGCCCATCATTAATACATCAATCCTAGGCAAATTTGTGCTATTTTCTTTGGTTCCATTGTTACAGCAGAGTGGAGTCGATAAATCACACGTGAAAGAATACAAAATAACAAAATCAATCCAAATGCGTATATTCACAACAGCAAATATCTAAGTGTGACGTCATGCGCTGTGATTGGCGTTTCAGTCAAAATGGCCGATCTCAGTATTTTAATGTTTTATTTTATTGAAAATCTAAGTAGGTAATATTAATTTTTTTATAAAACTAAACCAGTGTTTTAACGTTATTTAATATAAATTTTACCCTAAAAACATTAAATCGACCATTTTTTGATACTGTCGTCATGCCTATTGTGCACATATTTTTAATTCTTTATCGTCTAAAATAAATGTTAAATGACTAAGTTCCAGGGTGCAACGGCCAGCACCAAATCAAGTGACGGCAGCGCGGTCGGCGGCGGCGGCGCGGGGCGGGCCAAGAAGAAGAGTTGGTACAACTCGTTGTATCCAACTTATAAAAGCAAGTCGGACGACTTCAAGCGGCTGTTCAAGGATCTGCCGGACGACGAGAGACTCATCGTCGGTCAGTGCTCTTTAGTATAATAATAATGAACAACAATCACATACATAGATCATGGACATTGACTAGGATTTTTATTAAGTAAAACATATTTACGCGCATTATTGTAAAGATAAAACTACTCGCGTACAACAATTATTATCAAAACGTAATTTTGACTAACCTTTTCTTTTGTTCAAGTTGCGAAAGTTTAAAAAGTGTTTTACGCGCGATTGATTTGGGGAGTAAGCTGGTGCATGTGTAACGAGGCGAATGGAAGTTGAAAGTTGTTGGTTCACGTAGATATCCATTGTCGACATGACAAAGTTAAAAATTACTTTATGTTGGTATGTCCGGTAAAATGACAATTTACAATTGTCAAGATGGCGACATTAACGTTAAATAAAGCAATAACAAAGCTATACCGGCCGACAGATGGACTTAAAAAGTTTTACTTCAGTCGTGTGGTCTAAAGCACACTCGTTTCTTTTTAACTTGTTTAGCATTTGAGGACGCTCTCACCTGATGGGAAATACAGACGCTGGCAGAAGTCTTTGGGCAGCTTAAAAATTCTAACACCAGGGCTGATCGCTTGCCACGAGAATACCAATAAACTTATGCCCGTCTGCATGACTTTTTACTCTAGCTCTAAACTCTAATGCTAGTGTGTACTAAAGTTAGACAGGCTTTAAGTTCGCACTTATTCCAAATGCATTGAGTAGGTGAGAGGAGAGAGGGAGAGGAGACGAACTTCGGAGCTGTCAAACTAGTACATACGAGCATAAGTCTCTAGTTAGGTGGGCGTTACATTAATAGGTACTCCAGATTTTGTCCTTTTTTTATCTTACTAAGTCGAAAAAGAGGGCATAAGACTCAAATGCATTGCAGGAGGGACATCATAGGAGCTGTCAAACTTTGGTATAAAAGATGGGCATTAAAGCTACCGAATGACTTAGTTACCTCATTTTATTCCCACCAGACTATTCGTGCGCCCTCCAGAAAGACATCCTGGCGCACGGGCGGCTGTACGCGTCACAGAACTATCTCTGCTTCTACGCCAACATATTCGGGTGGGAGACCAACATGACGCTACGGTGGAAGGAAGTCACTGCCATTACTAAGGAGAAAACTGCTCTCGTGAGTATACACTGGCGTACTTGAATGGAATAGAGCAACATTATTGCATACACCAACATCATTTCCTTTTAAAAAAGGGGTCAAACCGACATCATTCGCCTAATTCAATACTGGGAAATACTTAGATAATAATAAATCACATTCGTGGTGTCATGAATGAGGGCTCCGACTGAAAATCAGTTATTAAGGTCTTACGACCTCAATTGTTGCATGCTGAGTCTGGACCTATATCATGACGTCACGTAACATTATATATTTTAGTTTCTCTTTTTTCGTGTGATTTGTTTTGTGTAAATGCCTATTTGTAAAAATGTAATGTTGTGTGATGTCTTGAAGAAATGTATTTTTTTCTTCCTTTCTAAATATTTATTCAGTTATTTTGATTTGTTAACCAAACTACAGAACCGATGTTTTTTTATTGTTTATGGACAAATCATTTGACCAACGTCGCACCTGATGGAAAGTGTCGACGGTGCCCTTCAAACCGGAACACAGTAATGCTTGTGCACTACTGCTTGGCAGCAGAATAACTGGCAAAGCGGTGGTACCTACCTAGACGAACTTTGCAGAAAAGACCTAGTAAACATTTATCTTTCTAAAATGTTGTACCACCTAGTAAAAGCTAAAGCTGAAGTTGATTTCCTCCCGCAGGTAATACCGAACGCGATCCTAGTATGCGCAGAAGGTGAGAAGAACTTCTTGACGTCGTTCTCGGGACGCGACAAGGCGTACCTCATGCTGTTCCGGATCTGGCAGAACGCGCTCATGGACCAGCCCATGTCCAGCCAGGAGATCTGGCAGTGGGTGAGTTCTATGATGATGGATGGCGTCGAAGACAAGCTGGTTCAGTGAACGCATGCAGGAAACTATTATATTGCTATTGTTGGTAGTAACCCTGCCTTCTGAACTGTAGGTTGTGGCTTCGATTCCCATCAAGGACCAACATTTGTGTGATGAACATCGATGTTTGTTCCGTGTCTTGGTGTTATATTGTATTCTATGTATGTATTTACAAACAAAAATTATCTAAGTATTGTATCAGTTACCTGGTTCCCATAGTGTAATCTCTGCTTATTTTGGATGCTAGATGGCGTTGTGTGAAATGTCCCCATACATATTTGTTTTTTATTTTAGTTTAAAAACTATCGTGAGTATGACACATTTTGTAAGATAAATCACGGCTAAATTCACTCACGGCTAAAAAGCACGCTCTCCAAAATCTAGAACTACACTAAGAAGCGTCAGACAAACAATACACAGATGTGTAAAATACTTCAAAAATTAAATATATTGCACAAAATAAAACAAATTATCAACAAAAAGGTTAATCGGTCGACAATAAATGGCGACACTTGCAACATTAAAAAACGTGAACGTCTGGTTTTTGTTGTAAGACAACAGTCGCTAAACTATGCCGGAAGCTTTCGTGTCACAAATCTAACACCATTGCCAGCCTGTGGGAAAAGAATTACTAATACAGGGTTACAGGAAAAATCGTGCTAGATCCGTTAAGGGCGTGGAGTACCCATCATTTCTGACTTATATCACTATGAAATTTGACTTAATTTTTTTATTGAAAATTGCCGATTTTTGGGCTACAAAATTTAATTATTTTTATTTTGTTTGGGGGCGAGAAGGCTGGGGGGCGAATTGGCGGGACTGCAGTCGTGGCCCATTCTCGCCCCCGGTACGGCGGACGAGGGTTCACGGGGAGGTTTTAGTGGGTTCGAGTCCCACATACCCCCTGCCACCACGGGGGTGGAAAGTGAGAGGGGTATTCCCCCTCAAAAAAAATAAGGGTGTTTCATAGTGTAATAAGTCAGAAATGATAGGTACTCCACGCCCTTAACGGATCTGGCACAATTTTTCCTGTATTCCTGTATATGTACTAGGTTCCACTGCTATATACTAGATCATACTAGGTTATAACGCGACCCCTTAGTCCGGCGGCGGACGGATCACGTGGACCCTCAGTGGGTTCAATTCCCGCTTACCCCTAGGACATCCCCGCAGTGGCACGGAGGTGCGAGGGTACTACAGGGGTAGTACCCCCGCACTTCCATGCGACTACCCCTAAAAAAGGTTATATTATAACAGAAAACATTTCTCAAAAACTGTTTCAATAAAATTGTAACCAATTCGCTCAACCATTCTGCAACAAAGTACATTGTGTGTGACATATTTTTCACAGTTTACAAAAATGCGCATATTTATGACATCCATTATGCATTCGGATTCAAGTCGGCTTAGAAAAACAGGACGCTAGAAAAACTAGCGCGATTATAGATTAGATATTCTATGAGGCTGTAGAGTTGACAAGGCAAGTATAAATGATTACGAAAAAAAATACTGTCAAAATGTGATTTCTGACTGCCTCTGTGGTGGTGGTTCCTAGGTTTCTTAACTACCATTCGTTGGTAGTATATTCAATCATCTTAAAACAATATTTAAAAAAACTAGTGGGCTTAGACCTAAAACTTCTTCAGTTCAGCTCCATCTATCGGCCGGTATAACTTTTTGCTTTGTTTAATGTTAATGTCGCCATCTTGACAATTGCAAATTATCATTTTACCGGATATACCAACAATAATAAAAAAAAATAACTTGCTTATGTTGACAATGGAGATATACCTGAACCAACTTCAATTTCCGTTCGCCTCTCATTCACCAGCTTGCTACCCATTTCAAGCGTGCGTAAAAAGTTTTACTTCAAAAAGATCCATAATCAAACCTACTCTACACTATTTCATACCCACCTGAGAAACAAGCCGTGTCGATTAGCGTATCCTTTCTAACGCTACACGAGCGCGGTGACGAGTGCGTCGGTGCCGGATCAAGGCCGGCCTACAGATCAGTCAGCTGTAGGTACTCTTTCAGAACTAACACCGGTTAGAAATATACGTTAAAAAACTAAAGAATTGTGATCAGTTATGAAGTGAATTCAGTCTAACGTTATATTTTATGAGAGAAGCGTTAAATTGATAAACAAACAAGCTGTAGTGTCCTGATCAAGGGTATGGATGCGATGTTCATTATCTGTAGCAGGTAGGAAACCATTGCAAGTAGGAAGCGAAAATGTTAGAAATTGTTTAGTTGTATTGTTGCATTATTCTTATTTCATAATATAAATTACTGAATGTAAATAAATACCGCACTAATTTGAATGTTGTAACAAAACAGGATGTATCTTTTGACACAGAATAAATAATAGTATAAGTATAATTATCAAGTAGATGTTCTTTAAGTTTGTAATATTTGTATAAAACTTACGTTTTACTTTACGTTCACAGTGTATTAGGCTAAGTTTTGACAAATAAATCATTCATTCATTTGTTTATTCATTAATTCATTAATTTTCGTTTGAAAGTAGTTAAACAGGCTCTCGCTGTAGAGGCTTTGTTATTTATCTGGGTTTTATCCGAAGCCTACACAGATGTCTCGTTTGTTCGTTTTTCACAGTTCAGAAGGCAGGGTTTTTTTATGTTTTGGCTCCACGCTATTGTGTATTTAGCCAGTGTCCAGTAATTAATAATTTATCAAGTTAATGATATTTCACGCAAATATGTGTCAAGTCACAGTCGAAGTCATCAAGTCAAGTCATAGTCTAGTCAGTCATACTCCTAGTAGTGGTGGCAACTTTACTTGAAGCTTCTATGGAGTTTTGGAAACAACACGAAAATAAACGTTTCACCATCATTATACCATTTTGCCACACTCACGCCTGTAATCCAGCACTTAACGAATAGAATGCCACCAATTTTATGCACTAAAACTGAAAATAACACAAGTTTTGGAAAATAATACAATGCGGTGACGCAATCTTTTTCGCATTCCCGCCAAAACTCTAAGGCAGGGTTACTACCAACTGAGCTATCGGGCTAGTTAAATTTACAATAATAAATCAAATCTAATAATAGTCAGTCTTTCTGGAAATAGAGGTTTATACTTTACTATCATCCCAGCTTATCATGTCGTCAATTTTAGTCCGTGATTTTCAAAACTTACCTATGTTAATTCCCGCCAGGTTCACAGCTGTTACGGCGAGGAGTTAGGATTCAACTCTGACGACGAGGAGTATTCTAAGGATGCTGTAGAAGACCCCGCTTCGCTGCCCATCGACGTCATCTCCGAGGTAAACCTATACGTATGTATACCTGTAGCTACATGGATTATAAATATAAATAAAGATAACGTGATTCCCGTGAACACTGCATGTAACTGCGCCAAAATATCGGAAACTTAAAAATGTTTACTATCACGGTAAAGATCCCTATAAAAAAACGAGTGTGATTTCGACCACACAACTGAAGTAAAACTTCTTTAGTTTAGCTCCATCTATCGGCCAGAACGAAGAACGAAGTTGTACCAACTTTGTTTTTGCTCTGTTTAATGTCGCCATCTTGACAATTGCAAATCGTCATTTTACCAGACATACCAACATGTAAATACAAAGTTTCGAGTTTTGGCGAGAAAACGAAGAAGATTGCGTCGCCGCATTGTATTATTTTCCAAAACTTGTGTTATTTTCAGTGTTGGTGCATAAAATTGGTGGCATTCTATTTGTTAAGTGCTGGATTACAGGCATGAGTGTGGGAAAATGGTATAATGATGGTGAAACGTTTCTTTTCGTGTTGTTTCCAAAACTCAATAGATGCTTCAAGTAAAGTTGCCACCACTTTACTAGGAGTGTGACTTTGACTAGACTATGACTTGACTGTGACTTGACTTGATGACTTCGACTGTGACTTGACACATGTTTGCGTGAAATATCATTAACTTTATAAATTATCAATTACTTGACACCCGCTAAATACACAAAAGTGTGGAACCAAACATAAAAAAAGATACAAAGTTTTAACTTTGTTATGTTGACAATGGAGACCTATGTAAACTGACTTCAACTTCCGTTCGCTTAGCATTCACCAGTTACTCAATCCCCAAGTCAAGCAGGTGTAAATAAGTTTTATTTCAGAAATGTATCAGTTAACTGTATCTATACTAATACCCGTTTGTACTAAAGTTACACAGCTCTTAAGTTTGCACTTATCCCTCATCATACCTACTGCAATGCATTTGGGTATGTCACAGAGGAGTAAGTGCGAACTTAGGAGCTGTAAAACTTTAGTACAGACGCGCATTATATACTTAGGCTAATATTTATCAAAGATAACTCATAATCGCGCACCTGCACGCTTGAGACTAAATAATAATTAAATCGGGTATTTGATAAAACAAAAACGTCACAAAGAGGAAAACAAATCGGAAATGTGAAAATTGTTTCCGCCCAACCTGATATTTAAATCATTTATCTTTGTAGTTATTGTCCAGTTTGATTTCATTTCCTATGAGAATTTTTGTTTAGAGGGGAGTTTCAGATTTTTATGCCGAATAAGCAACTCTTGATCCCAAAATAGGAAGCCCATAAGTAAAACCTTTCACCTCATCTCAACCTACAAGTTCACATAATACAATAATATACAGTGTTCATTATTTATAATAGTTATTTAAACTTAATCCATACTTAAAATGACTGTCTCGTTTTTGCTCGTGACATTCACATCAGAGAATAGTTGACAGGACATTTTAAGCATTGATTAAATTACGTACCTATATCTAATAATAGGTCTTTACCTATGAAATTGCCGTATTGCAGTACAGACTTTTTCAAACAAAAAAAAGTTTTGTTTGGCTATGAATTCTAAATTCAAATTAATTTTGTTTTAAAAATATGACATTCTATTTACAATATAAGTCTTTTGTTTATTGATTAGCGTTGTATTTTCATTACATTTCAACATTTTTCCTCATAATGGATACTTTGAAATTTCGTGTAATTATGGAATATGAGTTCCGTCGTGGCACCAACGCGGCACAAACGCCACGTAACATCAACGACGTTTACGGAGAGAACTGTACAAAAGAACGTACAACCCGTTATTGGTTTGCTCGGTTCCGTTCTGGGAATTTTGACTTGAAAAATGAATCTCGTGGTCGTCCGGAAACTTTGGTCAGCAATGATGAATTAAAGGCGATTCTGGAAGCTGATGAATCTCAATCTACAGCTGAGCTGGCAGCATCTTTTGATGTTAGCATCAAAACAATATTGGTCCATTTGCGACAGATTGGCAAGATAAAAAAGCTTGATAGATGGGTGCCCCACGAACTTAACGATCGCCAGCGCAACTTACGCGTCGAGACTTGCCTTGCGCTGCTTAACAGGCATAGAAATGAAGGAATTTTGAACCGAATTGTTACGTGCGACGAAAAATGTATTCTTTTTGACAATCGAAAGCGCTCAGCAAGTTAGTTAGATCCTGGTTCAGTACCAAAGCAATGTGCAAAACGAAAAATGACCCCTAGAAAGGTGATGGTCACAGTTTGGTGGTCTAGTGCTGGTGTGATTCATCATAGCTTTTTACAAAACGGCGAGAGCATTACTGCAGATGTGTACATTGAAGAACTGACCACAATGATGGCGAAACTCGCACGTCTGCAACCAGCTTTGGTCAATCGGTCGTCTCCACTGCTACTTCACGACAACGCGCGACCCCATACTGCACAACAGACCGTCTCTAAGCTGCATGAGTTGGGTTTGGAAGCTCTCCCTCATCCACCATACTCACTAGATCTTGCGCCTACCGAGTATTACTTTTTCCAAAATTTGGACATCTTTTTACCGGGAAAAAAATTCAATTCCCGAGAGGCAGTACAAAACGCCTTTGAAGAGTTTGTTGTCTCTCGTCCTGCTGATTTTTTCAAGAAGGGCATCCATAAACTGCCACAGCGTTGGCAAAGATGCATTGATTGCAGGGGTGATTACTTTGAATAAAAGAAATAAATAAGTTCGAAAAAAAAATACTTTAACTTTTTTCAAACAAAACGGCAATTTCATAGGTAAAGACCTAATATAATAGATATATATATATCTATTATATTAGATCCTTAGTGTGCAATTTTATCTATAGTCATTTAACTTACACGTTTACGTAAGCCTCTAAAATTTGTTTAAAAAGCTGCGATAAACTCAGGTTTCTGTTAAATCAAAAAAGTCTCAGTTTCTTTAACGAGAGAAAGAATTTACTATTTACAGTTATAATATTATTTACTGAAACAGAAACACAAAAACAAAATTATATCAGATACTTGTCATAAGATAAGATACCTTCCAACACTCGATTCCAATTTTATCTCCACATCATTCTATCACTGTCCTGCGAGGACTGAATTCATCTCAGAATTATTTTGATTTCTGTCGCGAAATTAAAATCTAATAAAGAAAAAACATATGAGTAATCTACGCTATCTGTTACGCGAGTTCGGCTTAGGTAGGAACTGCGATACGGAAAGATAAACACCCAACCGTCGATAAAAACCAAGTACGTGTAAGCATTGTGTTGTTCTACAACCTGGGATCATGGTCAGACTAATGAGAAACAAGAAAAAAGTAAGTGGGAGAAGATTTTTTTTTTGTATAATTATAAGAGACTTAAGATCGTGTTCTTTGTGAACCGGGGAGGTGCAGAAAGTGTTAGTTTCGAGGTAAATATAATCTGTGATTTAAAATCGTCGTGGTTGTTCATTTTGGTCTAAAGTTTGTTTGATTTGAGCATACTTTTTTACATAATGTGTGCAAATGATAAGATCGCAAATACCTACTAAATGTTTAGTTATGGATATGGCATAGTGACAGATAACTGTGTGGAAACTAACTGTTCCGCAAAGATCATCATGTTGGGACTCGGTTTAAAATATTTCAAAATGCGCATGAGAAAATACAATGACTTCATGATCTGACAAAGCCGGTTCACTTTCTTGTCATTTTCTCTTCTTTTACCGACGCTCTCTTGTTACACTTGCAATTACATGATTTCCTGCGGATATCTCTACTAAAGTAAATTTGAAACGTTGTCTTTCACGCCGCAACCGCTGAACTGGTCTGGGTGACATTTTGTGCCCGAAATTAATTTGAGGTTTTTTTATTTCTCTAAGTTGAGTTTTACGCGAAAAACTGTTATTATGAAGTGACGAATAATAGATTCGCCTATATCATTTTTATATTGAAGGTGAAAGCACCAGTTTTATTGCTATATTCATTGATCGTTTTAAAAAAGTTGACATATTCAGCATTGCGTGTAATTATGACTAAAGGGGTAATAATAATAATAATAATAATATGTGTGGACATCTCACACAACGCCATCTAGCCCCAAACTAAGCAAAGCTTGTGCTATGGGAACCAGATAACTGATACAATACTTAGATACTTTTTGTTTGTAAATACATACATAGAATACAATATGACACCCAGACACAGAACAAACACCTATGTTCATCACACAAATGTTTGTCCTGAGTGGGAATCGAATCCACAACCCACAGTTCAGAAGGCAGGGCTACTACCAACTGAGCTATCGGGCCAGTCTAAGTCCAGGGGTGATCACGAAACTTTGATTGCAATGCAACAGTAGAAATTTTCATACTAACTATGCGATCACACGGATTTAGTTAGGAGATTGAAAAGAACAAAACCATTTGAGTTAGTGTAGTGGCATAGTTTATTAAGTGTTAGTATAATGCAGTGCAGTGAAAACAAGTGCTACCTAAAAAGAACACAAGAACAATGTGTCCTCGCCTTAATAGAGACAATAAGAAACGTGTTATTGGACACATTCTTAGATAATTTGGTTGTAAAAGTTTAAGTTAAATTCAAATTACTCATTAGTCAAATACTTGGCTAGATTGTAATATTAGCAGAGTGTCATTGTGCATTCTAGGAATAAGAAAAAAAAAATACTAACTATGCACATAAGCTGCGTATTCAAACTGTCCAATCCATACAAATCTGTCTGTGTGAATCGTTTCTATCGGTTGCAATCGAGCAGCTTATGTGCATAGCTGGTATCGAAATTTCTCCTATGGCATTGCGATCACAGTTTCGTGATCAACCCCCTGATGTATATTGATCTATTGAAATTCCCACTTGTGGTCCTTCTGTGTTTCCTTTAATTTTCCAAATAAAAATCTAACATTCATTTTGATCCACATTCTATATTAATTATATAACCAGGAACCACTCTAACCCGTATAATAATTGGATTAAGAAGCAAATTGGCGCGTACCCCTCATGAATCATTGTTTATTTGGATGCTTATCTCGCGCACAGTTATTATGCGTTACACCGATATTGGTCCGCACTAACTTCCTGACTCGTGCCACATATACACAGGAAAATAGACTTTATCATATCACTCGGTCTTTTTTTTGTTTTGGCTCCACACTTTTGTGTATTTAGCCAGTTTCAAGTAATTGATAATTTCTCAAGTTAATTAATATTATATAATGTGTCAAGTCCAGTCAAGTCATACTCCTAGTAAAGTGGTGGCAACTTTACCAAAAGCTTCTATGGAGTTTTGGAAACAACACGAAAAGAAACGTTTCACCATCATTATACCACTTTCCCACACTCATGCCTGTAATTCAGCACTTAACGAATAAAATGTCACCAATTTTATGTACTAATACTGAAAATAACACAAGTTTTGGAAAATATTACAATGCGGCGACACGATCTTTTTCGTTTTCCCGCCAAAAACCTCATCACTCGGTCTTGTCAAAATAAATATATATAATCAAATTTGGAATTACAGTTATTTCAGTTATGTTTAGTGAGTCAATGCGGTAAGACTAAAAATGTGGTGTTTCTAAAAACTCGCGTTCATTTGTTTATGGCTTATGACGTCACCGTTTTGTTATCGAAAGCTATCGAGATATAATTATCGTGCTTATGGGGAACGTTTTGAATAACAATACGCGATTCTGGCGCCAGATGCTGATAGTTTATTTGAACTAATTTTGATAGCTGTTTATCACATAATTTTAAATTGATCGCGCTGTGTAAAAAAATATAAAAACTTAATGCATATGGTTGCATAAAGTTTTAACATTAATATCCTACAAATATTATAAACGGGATAGTTTGTGAATATGGATGTATGTTTGTTACTCTTTCACGCAAAAACTACCTAACGGATTTGGATGAAATTTGGAACACATGTAGTTTATAACCTGGATTAACATATAGGACACTTTTTATGGGCGCAACTTGTATTATATATATAGAGGAGTCCGTGTCTGCACAGGAAGGCGGTGAGCCATTCTTATTCTAACCCTAAAGTTGAAACAAGGTGCTATTGACAATAATTATAATAACGTGTGAATTTTTACTCTGATATATTTTTGGGTCACTATTTTAGTGGTGGTCTGGAGGAGTATTTTCACATACTATATTAAATTATTACTACATTTGACATTTCTATTAGAGGGCCTTTTAGTCATCTTGACTGGCCCGATAGCTCAGTTGGTAGTGACCCTGCCTTCTGAACTGCGGGTTATGGGTTCGATTCCCACCCAGGACAAACATTTGCGTGATGAACATCGATGTTTGGTCTGTGTCTGGGTGTTATATTGTATTCCATGTATGTATTTACAAACAAAAAGTATCTAAGTATTGTATCAGTTATCTGGTTCCCATAGTACAAGCTTTGCTTAGTTTGGGGCTAGATGGCGTTGTGTGAGATGTCCAGACATATTATTATTATTATCTATAATAATAGTAAGTCATATTCCTAACAGGACCTGGTAGACTCGACGTGCATGGAAGCGGGTGGAGGCGAACCACGAGAGGAGCACCGGAGCCCTAGATCCGCATCGCAAGGCAGAGACTCCTCGCCGCCTTTAGGTAAGACCATTTTCTATTGGCTATAGTATTCGTCACCAGACCAATACGTTCCCACTGAGCAGTAGGAACGAAATGGGGGGGAAACGAATCTACAACTATACATGGCTGTACAATACCGTCTGTACCAATTTTGGTACAGACAATAATGTATAGCACGTATTGTACAGCCAGGAATCCGTACACATGGCTTTGGAATACCGGGCTGTGTAATACAGGTCGTACAGTATTACTGTACGGCCGACGACTCGAGCCTATAATGTGCAGCCCGGAGTAGGAAGCAATCCATAGACAAACATAGAATCTCTACATGTCATAGTAATGTTTATTTTGTGGCAAGCAAGTGGATACAATCGACATAAACATATACTTTTAAGTAAGTATAGTGCGTCGCGTGCCAAAATAAACGGAATCCACCAGTAATTAAGATACGTTATGCAACTATGTCAGTCTTGTACAAAGAACTATTCAGTTTATTGTGACTTAATACAAGTAAATTGCAGAAGATATATCACGTTTTTTGTTCACTCATAATGGACCTTAATATACAGACTGGTATAACGACTTCATTTCAAAGTTGCCAGCGTGACAATGAGACACCGTCCTCGGAGAGTCCACCGTACTCCCGTAGGTTAGATAGAACACTCGCGACTTTCCATGGGGACCACTATTCCAGTGGACGTTATTGTATTATTTATTAAATAAATAAATATTTATGGACATTACACACAGCGCCATTTAGCCCCATACTAAGCCAAGCTTGTACTATGGGAACCAAGTCACTGATCAATACTTAGATACTTTTTGTATGTGAATACATACATAGAATACAAAATAACACCCAGACACAGAACAAACATCGATATTCATCACACAAATATTTGTCCTGGGTGAGAATCGAGTCTACAATCTACAGATCAGAAGGCATGGTTACTACCAACCGAGCTATCGGGCCATTCAAAGTTTGATCGTTAAAAAGAGCGCTGCGTGTATTCGGTCCAAAACATATTATTTGGTAACTCCCCGTAGTGTTTTGACTGACTGTAATTAGAACGGCACTCTAGATATTAACGCTTCAGAGTTGAAATGTCAAGGTAACTAAAATTACTATCTACTGATAATAATAAAACAGTCAATGCATTGTAAGAGTTTCCTGGGGCTTGTGGCGGGCTCAAAATTACTCGCCACTTTGGGAAAAAAATGTCGTGCGCGTGCACGTTTCGTCACTGAATAAAAAATATTATTTAAAGTTTTCGATAATCATACATAAACCATAACACATGTTGAGCACGTTCTCCTACTTAATAAGGAATACATTTAACGAACAAATACATGCATATTCAGGGATTGTGTATAAAAATGCGGGACGTCGTTAAAGATGTCGTGGACACGTGGATTGAGGCATTCAACCTGATAGATCTGGCAATACCTCGCGACACTATCGAAGGGTGCGAGATAGCGCAGGCGGCGACACCTGGTAACACTCAAATTTTTTTAATGGTTATAAAAGTTTGATTTCAACACGCACATAACATAATAAATCAATATTTTTTACGTACTTTCTAATTTCCTAAATTAAAAATTATCCAAAGTTACTGTGCGCGTAATTTTATTCAAATTGGTTTAGCCGTTATGATGAAAAAATTGGCAGCTTTTCTATTTTTACATTAGTTAGAGATCGTAGTGAATTGTTAGCGGAGAAAAGTATCGAAACTGAAGGATGTGGCTTTAAATCCAATAAGATCTTTATGAAGTAATACTTCTTTACGCACGCTTGACCCCAAGTCAAGAGATTGAAGAATGATATGTGTGCTAAGGGAGTGAATGTTGAGTCTGATAGAAATTAATGGAAGAGAAAAACATGCTGCACCGACCCCGTTTAAATGGGATGAGGGTCGGATGTTATAGTTGTGACTTCATTAACATAACTGTCTATGGAAGTAAGTTGAAAGTTGTTGGTTCATGTAGATCTCCATTGTCAACATAACAAAGTTAAAAATTTGTATTATTATGTTGGTATGTCCGGTAAAATAACAGTTTACATTATTGCAAAGATGGGAACATTAATATTAAACAAAGCAAACACAAAGGTACACCGGCCGATAGATGGAGCTACGCTAAAGAAGTTTTACTTCAGTCGTGTAGCACACTTGTTTTTTTTCTGTATACTGTTATTTCTGTTATATATATATGTAGTAGTGTTTATTGTCTGATATCTTGACGTGCGTGTCGTGCGCAGTGACGAACGGCGATGGTGCGGACCGCGAGGAGGCCGGCGACGCCCTGCCCACCGACATGTCCGACACCAGCGACAGCGAGCCCGACAACAAACACAAGTAAGGCAACTTCCCTACACAACACAACTACAACAAACACAAGTAAGGCAACAACATCCCTACACAACACAACAACAACAAACACAAGTAAGGCAACAACATCCCTACACAACACAACAACATCCAGAATTGTAAAATCTAATTAAGTCAAAATTTGGGGGCCGGGAGCTCATCGCGTTTTCAAAAGTTTATCAGAGTGCCTGGTCGATGCTATGTGTGACCAAAATGCTGGCACTTATTTGGCACAACGAATAAGCATTGCAATTCAACGGGGCAATGCTGCCAGCATGTTGGGTACACTACCTACTGTTAGTGGGCTGGAGCATTTGGACTGTCTATAGGTCAGCGCGGCCAGTATATAGTCCAAATGTTTTTTTTTGTAGTACTAGGTAGTGTTTAGTATTAGCTATAATATCATTGTAGTATTTAGTTGAAAATAAAGGCAATTTGCCGTGTAAAAAGAGTAAAAAAAAAAAATATTTCATAAAAACATGTTTACATGAAAACGTGAGTTATGCATAGTCGCCGCTAGTGGCGCGTTGGATCCTTACTAATATTATAAACGCGAAAGTTTGTATGTATGGATGTTTATTACTCTTTCATGGAGTTTTGGCGGGATAACGAGAAAGATAGCGTCTCCGCATTTTATTATTTTCCAAAACTTGTGTTATTTTCAGTGTTAGTGCATAAAATTGATGGCGTTTTATTCGTTAAGTGCTGGATTACAGGCATGAGTGTGGGAAAGTGGTATAATGATGGTGAAACGTTATTTTTCGTGTTGTTTCCAAAATTCTATAGAAGCTTCTGGTAAAGTTGCCACCACTTTACTGGGAGTATTATGACTTTAACTAGACTATGACTTGACTAACTATATAAATGAAATATCATTAACTTGAGAAATTATCAATTACTTGACACTGGCTAAATACACAAAAGTGTGGAACCAAACATAAAAAAAGATACAAAGTTTTAACTTTGTTATGTTGACAATGGAGACCTATGTAAACTAACTTCAACTTCCGTTCGCTCAATAAAAAAACTCTTACACGCAAAAACTCGATTGCGACTGCGACGATTGCGTAGTAATCGGTATTGTAATTAAGCAGCGAGTTGATACGTAAACAACAACTCGTCTGACGTCGTAACTGTGTTTCGCTGTCTCATTCCTACGTGACTAGCTCGAAGGTTTCTCTCTTTCTCGACGTGACGCAAGGCGCCCGCGCTGGCTCAGAGTGCATTCACTCTCCGCGTAAACATCGGTTCATCTATACGCTGAGTTATCTGAGTAATAAGATTTTTTTTATACTATAGTTAAAACTAAAACAAAGCGTAGAAACGGTATCTAATCAGTGCAGTGACTTGTGCCGCAATATTTGGCAAGGATTAAGAAATCTTTCCGAAGCACGAAGGTTGAATTTCATCATTAATAATGGACGCAACAAGTAAGTGAACTGGTTTTCAAATTTCGATAAAAAGACGTCATTTTTTCCGTTTATGATCACTGCAATAAATATACAACAGTGGCAGATATTTTTAGATCAACAGGATTATTATCTAATGTTATATTACTTACCTAGGTACAGTATAGAAAATACAATAGATTTATCAGTTTTGTATCATTATAAGAGTAAAAATATGAAAATGATGGAGATGGATTTTAATGAAACTTGAAGTGCAAATAGCTTACCTATACGCTGGATTAACATATATGATACTTTTTATCCAATGGTTATACGGTGGGGTGCAACTAGTTTCATATAAATACTAGCTTCTGCCTGCGGCTTCGCCCGCGTGGCCTATAGCAAACGAATGGCACATTTTTCTGCCGAAACATACACTATAAACGCTCTCACTTTTTGCCTCTGTTGGAGAATGTTCAATAAAACTGTGCTACACGTATCTCACAATTTTAATTGAAGAACATGTTGTGTATATATTTTCGAGATTTCAAATAATGCTTAAAACAAAATTTAATTTTTATATTGAAACATACAACATAATATTATTTAATAAGCATAAAACAATAAAAAGGGAACTTAATCAAACAAACCACTACCAGTAGGCAACGTGCCCAACATGCTGGCAGCATTGCCACGTTGAATGGCAATGCTCAATCTTTGGCCGAAGTAGAGGCCAGCATTTTGGTCACGCGTGGCTTCAACAATTTTTTTTTCGAGTCAATTGATCCAGAGAAGAGCATTTTTCATAGGTAATTCAACCACCCATTTCACCCTCTTAGAGGTGGAATTTCGAAAAACCCTTTCTTTTCGGATATCCACACTTTACAAAGAACACACCCTCTAAATTTCATGTCTCTAGGACGAACGGCTTAGGCTGTGCGTTGATATATAAGTCAGTCAGTTAGTCAGGACTTTGAATTATATTTGGAGGTTACATGAGCTACTAGATAGTTAACACTTTTGTATTTTTTTTTTATGTTAGTGAATGATGTGACGGGCTAGTCGTTCACCTGATGTTAAGCGCCACGGCCGCCCATAACAGAACAGCGTCACTCGGAACCCCAAAACACATAGTTTCCACGACACTGCACTGCGCACATCATCCTGAGATATCAGCACAGTCTGGTAATAACATTACTCGACTGTGAGATCAGATCATAAAGTCTCAATTGCCCAGTAATTTCACTAGCTACAGTGCCCTTCAAACCGGAACACAGTAGTGCTCGCACACTACTGCTTGGCGGCAGAATAACTGGCAAAGCGGTGGTACCTACCTAGACGAACTTTGCAACAACGTCCTACCACCTAGTAAAAATATGTATAAATATATGTCATTACCTGTAAATTTTGATTTTTGATCATAATTTGGTTTAGCCGTTATGGTGGTTTTGATGTCACTCACCAGAAAAACTGTGAAGCAACCAAACTGTTCTTTCTAATATATATTTTACGTTCACCTTTAGATACCATTACCACTTTTATTTGCTAAAACGATCTAAGCGGACCTCATAATCGAACAACAATAATTGAAGGGGTGAGAACAAAAAGGGTTTAACTGATTTTTTTCACAAAATGACTTATGGGTATTGTTGGATTCAGCGTGAAATTATCTACAATAATACATGCTCAAAATACCGAAATGAGGCTTAAATCTCGAGATTTTGAGTCTAAAAACGGTTTATCCGTCACAGGAATACAGTTCGCTTAGCATAAAAACGTTATTATATTTATTTTATTATATTATATTTTTACAGTAATTGTACGAATTAGTACTATATTTTGTATTTTAAAATAGAATTAAAACATTTTCAAGCAACTGAAACTTACATAAACCTTTTCTATTACCTTGTGAGCAATCTACATTAAAATGAAGCCGTTGAAGTTTAAAGTAAATTTTCTCGAAAATATCAACTTGACAGTTAAACCCTTTTTATTCTCAACCCTTCAATAGGGAACCGGCGTCCGCTGTACGGCGTAGTACTGCAGAGTTAGATAATTTTCAGTATGTTCCAGCGGCGGCGACGAGGAGAAGTGCACGAACCCCCACGACGGGAAGCTGATATTGCAGCAGCAGTTCGCCTTCAACATCGACCAGATGTTCACCATGATCTTCACCAACTCCAAGTTCAACCTGGAGCTGCTGGCCGCGCGGGCAACCACGGATTATGTGCAGGTAATAATAATAACGCCCAACGATCACGTGCATAGATCCTGGACCCTAACCAGAATTCCCTGTGTCTAGGGACCCGATACGAAGACCATGGTCCCACAACACCCAGACTCAGAACAAGTATTTGCGCTTTTTTTTTCTATACCCAAATACTTAGCTTCCGCGGGACTCGAACGTTCTCCGGGTTATGAGCCGACCAGCTCAACCACCACACCACAAGAGCTGTAAATGCAGTAAATATATAAAGCCTAAATTAATCCTACTAATGTTATAAATGCGGCGCATTTTGTTTTTAATTCCCTTCTGAGTTGGCTAATAATTGATTGATTGATTAATAATTGATTACTCAATATCAAAATATTGGTGTGTAAAAACTTGTAACAAGCGCAGTCTCTTTTATTTTAAGTTTACTTTTTATTTGGCTGCAACGGGCGCTACACACTTAGGCGGGGTCATTCGGTACGGCAAACGCCAAAGCCGGTCGCAAAGTTGACATAATTATGATGAATAAATGTGGTCTCATGACAGTTTCATGTATATTCCAGTCGCCGTGGCAGGCACAGAACGGGTTAAAGTGTCGACAAATCAGCTACACACTGGCACTCACGTCTGGACCCATCGGACCTAAGGAAGTTCATATAACAGAAACACAGGTACGAAAATAACATTCATTAAAAAAAAATATACTTACAAGTGCTCTAACAACCAGAAATGCTCATCTTATAACTTGCACCAGATTTTTTCTATTCACTAGCGGTAATAAAATTTTCACATGAGTAATTTTTACAATTTTCAATGTAACGATAATGACGGATGTGAGAATATGGCTCAGCGGTAGCGCGTCCTACTTTCAAAACCGACGCACACAGATTCAAATCCCACTCGGCCCTGCAATGATTTATCAAGTTACGTGCGGAATTTGCACTCACTCTCACAAGGGTGTAGGAAAGCATTGTGAGGAAATCGGATTGTTTTAGAACCATGAGCTCAGAACGATTGAGTGCTTTGGTTTGAAATGAAACTACCTCAATACTCAATTATTTATTACCAACATATGTGATACTTTTATAATAATATATTACACTAATAATATATTACACATTAACGTCACTAGGTGGTAGGACTTTACTGCAAAGTTCGTCTAGATAGGTACCACCGCTTTGTCAGTTATTCTGCCGCCAAGCAGTAGTGCGCAAGCACTGCTGTGTTCCGGTTCGAAGGGCACTGTAGCTAGCGAAATTACTGGGCAAATGAGACTTTATGATCTGATCTCACAGTTTAGTAATCTTATTACTAGATTGTGCTGATGTCTCTGGATGACGTGCGCAGTGCAGTGTCACGCGAACCTCTATTCTTTAGAGCTCCGAGTGACACTGCAGCTGATATGGGCAGCCGTGTCGCTTAACATCAGGCGAACGGCTAGCTCGTCACGTCATTCCTTAACATAAAAAAAAACTTATTTTGGGTATAGCAACAGGTGAGGTGAAATCTGGAAAATATATGACATCTAAGTACTTTCAGTATGAAATTAAAAGACGATTGAAGTCGGCTTAACTCCTTTTTTTAAAGGGTATTGCAGGGACCAGGGTCCAGCATACAAGTTAAAATGAAGTCGAAATGAGTTTCGACATAATCGCTAACTTTCCACACGGTGCGGTTCACGATAATCTATACAACGTGTTACAAAATACCTCGTAAAAAATATAATTGATTATAAAAGCTAAAAATTTTGTAATAAAAAAAATGCAATTTTTTCTTTCATTAGAACTCTCTCCTGACAATAATAAATATAACAAAAAAGAATAAATTCGATCAAAAGCACTAAGGAGTATTGATATCAACTTCAAAGCAAATCACCGCCAAAATAACTCTCTACCCCTTTCTGACCCCGTTAGGGGATGAATATCAATAAAATACGAAACACGCCTTCCATAAATTTTGTTAAAAAAGGTTATACAAAATTTTAAGTAGATTTGATTAAGGAATCACGTTGTTTTTCACCCTCTTAGGGGTAGAATTTCGGAAAATCCTTTCTTATCGGAAGCCTACGACATACAAAGAAGTTGTTGTTCTAGTTGGATGTACGTTGATCCGTCAGTCAGCTATAATTCAGGACAAAGCATTTTATATTTATAGATATATAACACCCGGTGCTAAGCCGGGGCGAACCGCTAATTACCTATATACCTAATATTCGTTATTGTAATAAATAACGGCTTAATTATTGCACCACGATAACAAATATTGTAGTCGATGTCCTACGGAATTTAAGTTAATGTTGTTTCCGGAATTTTCCAAAACGACCGCCGCGTATAGCTCGCGCAAAACTTTATGAGCTCTCGGAAGTTACCAGAGTACCAAACTGCGCATGGTACAGTAGAGTGCATACAATAAGTGGCGCAGGTGATGAACAAGTGCTCGAAGCCGGGCGCGCTGTACTCCATCGACTGCACCAGCGAGAACGCGGGCATCCCGTACGCCGACTACTTCACGGTGTGCGTGCACTACTGCCTGCAGCGCGCCTCGCACCGCGCCACGCGCCTCTCGCTCTACGGGCAGGTCAAGTACAAGAAGACCATGTGGCCCATGATCAAGGGTGGGTACTGCTGGCGCTGATGCAATGTTATATATATATAATGTATATATTATCTATATTGTAGTATTCATTAATATATGTATTTTTATACCTTAATAGTTGTATCGTTGTTATAGTTTTATTTTAATTTATTTGATGGTCAAAATGAATGTTCAAAATTATGCTCATTTCCTTATATGCACGCCTAATCAAATTGTTTCTCTGCACGCCTTGGTTGACTGGTAGAAAATGCTGTTAGCATTAAGTCCTCCTTTGTACTTTTTATGTGCATAAAGTATACAAAAAAAAAAAAACTTTTTTTTTTTTTGGCTCCACACTTTTGTGTATTTAACCAGTGTCAAGTAATTGATAATTTATCAAGTTAATGATATATAACGCAGATGTGTGTCAAGTCACAGTCGAAGTCATCAAGTCAAATCATAGTCAAAGACATACTCCTAGTAAAATGGTGGCAACTTTACTTGAAGCTTCTATGGAGTTTTGGAAACAACACGAATAAAAACGTTTCACCATCATTATACCACTTTCCCATACTTATGCTTGTAATTCAGCACTTAACGAATAAAATGCCACCAATTTTATGCACTAACACTGAAAATGACACAAGTTTTGGAAAATAATACAATGCAGCGACGCGATCTTTTCGTTTTCCCGCCAAAACTGTTAGCTTTCTTAGTAAAACGTAACGTCTTAGTTCCTGCAATTATTTCCCTATACCTCTATCCCATTCCTGCACATTGGTTGCGCTGATTCAATGTTAAGTTTCTTAGTAAAACGTAACGTCTTAGTTGCTGCAATTATTTCCCTATACCTCTATCCCACTCCTGCACATACCTATCTGCATATGTGCAACGGAGACCGCTACATGCGCCCTCCGACAGTAGCGTACCCGAACGCGAGTGGGCCAAACTAGTTTGCGCGCTCGAAAATTTCGCATGGCCGACCGACCTCCGCTTTCGTCGTTGAATTTAGAACTTTGTGTGTGAAATTGTGGTGTATTTGGATGCTCCCGCATTTGGAAGGACTCTTAAAGGACCAGCACTATTGGACTATTAAGGTATTGTGCTCCTTTCCTATTTAGAACTGTGTTTTTTTTCTCTCCGAATTCCTACGCAGTTCTATCGCATCATCCTCTCATTGCAGCAACTTACTTTTGATTTCATTTTCGCAAAAAATCGCTTTTCCCGCGCCTACATTTTTTGGTCCTATCGATCCGCATATTGAATCAGTGCCTAGCCATCTAGATATTTGTTCAAATTATAGTAATTGTCGTAATAAATCGCTTAATATTCGCGTCGGTCGGTACGGTTTAAAACACCTACCCCCATTTTTCGTTTAATCCTTCGCCTCAAAGGAATCTTCGCTTTCGTAATCGTTATCTTTCGCTTTAATTCTTGTTATAATTTAGATACTTTATTATTTATTATTATTATTTAGATACATAACTAATTTGTAGTTATTTCGCTCATTCCGCATAAAGTAGGTAAACAGTAGGTACAGTTGACCGTAACCGTAACTTTTACCTACATACTTCATAACTTATGTACTAGATTAGTAAATCATCTCGCATTAAAAATTATTCATAATTTTCGCTGTCGTTTCGCAATAAATATTTTATTTACCTACTTATTTCGTTCGCCCCGCATAGGTAAATAATTTATTTACTTATTATACAGTCCACATAGTATTTGTTTCGTTGATTATATTCGCTTTCGTTCTAACTGCATCTTGCAATAAATAGATACGTTTACAATTACATCATTCGGTATCGTATATAGGTCACTTCTTTCACGCCGGTGTTTGTAGGTAATTACGGTTCTCCGCCGCTTATCTACGTTTATTGTTTGTTATTAAATTTGTTGTGAATTGATTAAAATGGCACCTGCTGATTATTTAACAAAGTTGAAGATGCTACATGCCAAAAGAGATAGAATATTTGCTCGCATGCAATGTATTTCTAATCGCGTAAACAGTCTTGATTTAGAGTCGGCTAGGGAAGCGTTTCTGTGCGAAATGGAAACCGTAGACTCATTACATCATGATTTCGAAAGTGTGCTGGATCAAATAGTCGACCTTGAGGTAAAAGAAAACCCCGAGTTTGTTATCAGTTACCAGGCGCTTTCATCATTTGAGGATTTGCTAGGTTGTGTCAAACGCGCCGCGAAGGCGTTCCAGTTGCAAACTGATGTCAAACCGCCACCATCAAGCCAATATAAGGCGCCTAGACTTCCGCCGATTGAAATTCCCGAATTCAACGGTGATATAAAAAATTGGTCGTTATTTTTCGCTAGTTTCAAAAACGCCGTACACGATAATGCGTCACTAACCGAATCGGAAAAATTGTATTATTTAATCGGAAGGTTGTCCGGTAAGGCTCGCTCGGTATGTGCCGGCATAACTCCGTGCGCCGAGAATTATTCTTTGATTTTCGATATGCTTAAAAATAAGTACGAAGATAAACGGTTAGTAGCCGCTACGTACTTAGATCAAATATTCGATTTTAAAAGTATTTCGTCCGCATCTCCTTTTAATCTAGAACAGTTTCTAGATAAATTCGCATCTTCGGTCGCCGCTTTGAAAAACCTGAAGGTCAATGACCTTTCAGATTTCGTATTCTTATATATCGCGTTAAAGAAATTGGATCCAGAGACCGCACGTTCGTTTGAGTCATTCTATCGTACTTCTGAAATGCCATCCTTCAATGATTTGTCATCATTTGTTCGCGATCAAATTAAAATATTGCAACGCACTTCCCCCGTAAAACCGGAAATTACAAAAAAGTACGTTGATCGTAAAGTGGAGACGGCCTCTAAATTTAATAAAACTACGCATGCTTATGTAAATGCCGCATCCAGTTCTCAGCAATCTTCGTGCTCGTTGTGTAATAGTCAACATGATCATTTATACAAATGTACCGCATTTCACAACTATAACCCAAGTGAACGCTTTAAATTCGTTAAGGCAAATAATTTGTGTATTAATTGCTTGAGTGGAGGACATCGCGTGTCCGCGTGTGGATCCAATTCCTTGTGTAAAAAATGCAATTCGAAACATCATACTTTGTTGTGTTTCCGGGATGCATCTGCCGCTCGCAATAGTTCGCTCGTCTCGTGCGCGCACGCCGCCCCTGTGCAATCAGCGGGGTCCGACGGCGCGTCCATCGCACTCGCTCGCCCGGCTCGAAATGATGACGTCACTCTATGTTCGTTATCAGATAACAACAAAAACAAACTCGTGTCTCGAGGCCCTACTACGATATTACTCGCGACCGCGCGTGTAATTATTGTCGATTCTTGTGGTAAGGAACATAGCGTACGCGCTATGTTAGATAGCGCGTCCCAAAGTAATTTTATTAGTCGTGATTGTTGTCAACGCTTAGGATTTAATATAAATCGAAACTCTTCTTGTTCCGTAGTAAAGGGAATAGGAGGTTCAACTAAACCCGTTCAAGGGTCAGTAAATATTAAGTTTTTCTCGCGCTTTGATCGTAATATTAATTACGAAATGGAATCGCTAGTGGTAGATAAAATTACTGAACGTTTGCCGACTGTCGCAGTCGATATCTCGCGCTTGTCGAACTTTAAAAACCTACCATTGGCTGATGATACTTACTCCGTATCCGGTCCTATTGAAGTTTTGATCGGAGCTTCGATTTTCCCGCATCTTCTCTTGTCTCACAAGGTTCCAGGACAATCTTCGCATCAATCCCCGCTCGCTTTAGAAACTGTCCTCGGATACGTGATCGTTGGTGATGCTCCAGTTCACGTTGGTAGTTACGAAACCGCTTCTTATTGTTGTATCGATGATTCTCTTAATTCAACCGTCCGTAAATTTTGGGAAATTGAAGAGGTGAACGTCCCACCTATACTCAGCCCAGACGATAAAATCTGTGAAGAAATATATAGCAGCACGACCTCTCGTGATGATGATGGCCGCTACGTAGTGGCGCTGCCTTTCAAAGGAAATATTCTTTCTCTCGGTGACTCTCGACAAGTAAGCGAACGGCGATTTTTCTGCTTAGAGAAAAAATTGCAAGCTTCTCCTAAGTTGAAGGCTGCCTATGATAGTGTTGTGAGGGAATATTTAGATAAAGGCTATATATCTCCTGCATCTACAGACATGCATACATCGGAATCTCAGTCGTATATTATACCGCATCACGGGGTTATTAGAGAGGACAAGGTGACATCTAAACTTCGTGTTGTACTGGATGGTAGTTCCAAGACTAGTACTCAAGTATCGCTGAATGACCTACTATATAGTGGTCAAAACCTTCAAGGTAATTTGTTTGATATAATCGTTAATTTTCGCTTGTTTTCGATCGCAATTTCGGCTGACATTCGTCAAATGTTTCTCAGCATCGGCGTTCGTGAATGCGACCGTCGGTTTCAACGCATTCTATATCGCTTCTCCCCGCAAGAGCCTTTACAGGTTTTCGAGTTTAATCGAGTCGTTTTTGGATTGAAGTCGAGCCCATATCATGCGCTGCGCACAATCAGACAGCTCGCAACTGATGAAGGCGACTCTTACCCCAAGGCTAGAGAGATTATTGACTCTGGTCTTTACATGGACGATGTGGTCTATTCTGTCCAAAATGAAGAAGACGGCATATCTACTGCTTCTGAAATGATAGGCCTTATGAAATCTGGTCAGTTTGAACTTGTAAAATGGACGAGTAATTCGCAGTCGGTTGTAGATTCGATACCACCATCGCATCGACTTTCATCGGTTAAGGAATTCGATGAATCTGAACAACATAAGATACTCGGCTTATGTTGGTCACCCGCAACAGACCAGTTTAGTCTTAAAATTAATACGCCCGCTCAAACTTGTACGAAACGCACCATATTATCATGTGTCGCGAAAATATGGGATGTAATGGGATTTGTTGCACCTGTCGTCTTACACGCGAAGCTGATAATAAAGCAGCTTTGGTTATGCGAATGTGATTGGGATGACACACCTCCCGACGACATAGTTCGCGTATGGTCACGCTTTAGAGAAGAGCTTTCTTGTCTCTCCGAGATTAAAATTCCTCGCTATGTGGGAATCACCGCTGATAGTGTCGTTACAGTTCTCGGATTCGCAGACGCTAGTGAGAAGGCGTACGGGGCAGTGGTCTACTTCCACGTTCAAAACGATGATAGGAATACCTTAAGTCTTATTAGTGCGAAGTCAAGGGTTTCCCCTCGTAAAGTCGTTTCACTTGCTCGTCTTGAACTTTGCGCTATACTCGTTCTTGCTCAGCTAATGAAGAGCATAATCGACGCTTGCAAAAATCGTTTCGGAATTCGAAACATATTTGCGTTTTCAGATTCGACCGTTGCTCTTTGTTGGGCGCATTCGTCACCACATCGGTGGGATACTTTTGTGGCCAACAGAGTGGCAAAGATACAAAATGATTTGTCACCAAAACATTTGTATCACATATCCGGTACGGATAATCCAGCAGATTGTCTGTCCCGTGGACTTACTCCTTCGCAAATCATTGACCATCCGCTTTGGTTTGATGGCCCACCTTGGGCTCGCTCAGACATTTCGCAGTGGCCTGTGGTTGCCTTCAATCCTTCCACAGTGACAGAAGTGTTTGAAGAAAAGAAACACTCGCTAGTAACATCTGCGCCGCCTGTAGAATCTGTCATAATTTCGTTAGCTAATCGCTTATCGTCGTGGTCGAAACTATTGCGTTGTGTAGTTTACATTTGTAGATTTGCAAAACTTTTATACCGCGTGATAGGTGAACAAATTCTGTCATTTGAAGAGCTCAATACTGTGCTCGCTCAAATCGAATCGGTTATGAATACTAGACCTCTTTGTAGAACGCTCTCTAATGATCCTTCGGAACCGCTTGCATTGACTCCAGCACATTTTCTGAATCTTACGCCGCTGAAGTGCTTACCAGCCGTAGAAATCGATGATAATTTGCACACTCTTTCGCGTCACGATTTGCTCAATAAACTAGTTCAATCATTCTGGAAGCGCTGGAGAACTGACTACCTACATACTCTACAGTCGCGTCAAAAATGGAATACACCAGTTAACCCAATCGCGGTCGGGACTGTTGTTATCCTCATAACTGAAAACTCGCCTCCTCTTCACTGGCCTTTGGGTATTGTAGAGGAAGTTTTTCCCGGTTCGAACGGAGTGACACGAATAGTACGTGTTAGGACTGCGACTGGATCTTACTTACGTCCGGTTGTACGTCTCTGCCCTATACCTGATCAATAGTTCAGAGAGCTTTAGTTTAGGTTAGGGGATTAACTTAGGTTTTTGTTAGATTAGCATTATAGTCGATATTTTAGCATACAGTTTTTGTTAGATTAGCATTATAGTCGATATTTTAGCATACATAATAGGACACATTTTGAAGGCGTTCCTTCAAGTCCGGGGGAATGGTTGCGCTGATTCAATGTTAAGTTTCTTAGTAAAACGTAACGTCTTAGTTGCTGCAATTATTTCCCTATACCTCTATCCCACTCCTGCACATACCTATCTGCATATGTGCAACGGAGACCGCTACATGCGCCCTCCGACAGTAGCGTACCCGAACGCGAGTGGGCCAAACTAGTTTGCGCGCTCGAAAATTTCGCATGGCCGACCGACCTCCGCTTTCGTCGTTGAATTTAGAACTTTGTGTGTGAAATTGTGGTGTATTTGGATGCTCCCGCATTTGGAAGGACTCTTAAAGGACCAGCACTATTGGACTATTAAGGTATTGTGCTCCTTTCCTATTTAGAACTGTGTTTTTTTTCTCTCCGAATTCCTACGCAGTTCTATCGCATCATCCTCTCATTGCAGCAACTTACTTTTGATTTCATTTTCGCAAAAATTCGCTTTTCCCGCGCCTACACACATACCTATCTGAATTTATGCAACGGAAACCGCTACATGCGCCCTAATGCGAGTGGGCCAAACTATATTACGCGCTCGAAAATGTCGCATGGCCGTGGCATTACGCTTTTGTCGTTGAATTTAGAACTTTGTGTGTGAAATAGTGGTGTATTTGGATGCATTTGAAAGGACTCTTAAAGGACCAGCACTATCGGAATATTAAGGTATTGTGCTCCTTTCCGATTTTGAACTGTTTTTTCCCTTCAACTCCTACGCAGTTCTATCGCATCATCCTTTCCTTGCAGCAACTTACTTTTGATTTCGCATATATTCGCTTTTCCCGCGCCTACAAGTACCGCCCGTACTCCACGGGTGCGCACTACTGCCGAATGAACATAGAGGTGTTGGTTCTGTCTCTGCGTGTTATATTATATTCTATGTATGTATTTACAAACAAAAGTGATGGTGAAGTGATTCTTGCACTGGTTCGTAACTACTAATTTAGTTGTAGATGCATTATGATTTATTTTGGTTGGTTACATATTTATTTCCGAAAATAAATTTCATTTCATTTCATCAGTTATTTAGTTCCCGTAGTACAAGCTTTGTTTTGTTTGGGACTAGGTAGCGTTGTGTGAAATGTCCACAACATATGAATGCATGTTCCTTAGCATTCCTGGAGAAGAACTCAGTGAGCGGGATGGAGGAGTTCAGCCGCCTGCTGGAGTCGCGGCTGCAGGCGGAGGCCGACACCGCCGTGCCGGCCGCCCGCAAGGCGCGCCGCCACCGCCGCCTCACCGGTACACACACCGCAGGACACTTCGACGGCCTCTGTGGCGTGCTGGGTGAGCAGGTCGGCTCGTAACCAGGCAGCGGGTTCGATTCCCGCGGCATTACAAGTATTTGTGCACAGGAAAATAAAAGCGTAAATGCTTGTTCTGAGTCTGGGTCTTGTGGGACCATGGTCCTCGTAGTTCCTGGGTCCAGACACGGGGAATCCTAGTTAGGGTTCAGGATGTATGTATGTGATCGTGGGGCGCTATTATTATTATTTGGTTAACCACTCTAACATTTGAGACCCTTTTACTTTTGCTATATTTGTTAAAAAACAATGTTTACGTAGGTTTTATATTTTTCCACGAGCCGTTTTTATAAGATTTTTTTTTGTAATCCGGCTCGAAGGACCATAAGGATGCTTTTGGTCGTAGTTGTAAATAATGGCTCGAAGGACCAAAAGGATGTTTGGGCCTTTCGTCGTAGACTGCGGCCCGGTGGTAGTTGTAAATCCAAACCACTGCACTGTTCTAATAGTTGTTGTATTTGTTAAAAGAAAGTCTACGCGCAATTCGGTGTCTGAGCCGCACTAGTTAGAATGGACACATTAGCGCACGATGGTGGTTAAGTAACGACTCTCTTTAGTAAAGAATGTACGGACATTTATAGTTTACCTAAGCGTATACAAAATTGCTGTACGTGCTGTATTGGCTCTTACAGTAATGATGTACCTAAGACAGTAGTACATCATTAAAATTACAATCTAGCCATTATTACGGCTAATAAGTAATTTAAATTTGACTTTAACTGCTAAAGTATTAATAAGAATGTGTCCATTAACACTTTTCTTAATGTCTCTATTAAGGGGAAGACACTTTGTTCATGAGTCTTTGAGTAACACTCAGTACAGTATATACACTGTCTCCCACCCTAACGCCGCCACCGAGAGGTAGTGCGGCGCGAGTGAACCGTGTGGCGCCCCCAGCGTCCCCGGCGCCGGCCCCGCGCCCGGCGCCCGCGGCGCGCGCGCGGGGCGCGGGCGGCGCGCGCTGGCTGCTGGCCGCCGTGCTGCTGCTGCTGGCGCTCAACGTGCTGCTCTACTGGCGGCAGCCGCGCGCCGCCCGCGCCGACCTCGCGGGCCTGCACGACAGGTGCGTGCGGCCGACAGCGCGGAACTACAGATAGAGAAGCACTTATCGATCGACCCGAGTGTTTTGTTTTTCGATGGAAAAACGAAAAAGATCGCGTCACCGCATTGTATTTTTTTCCAAAACTTGTGTTATTTTCAGTGTTATTGCATAAAATTGGTGGCATTTTATTCGTTAAGTGCTGGATTACAGGCATGAGTGTGGGAAAGTGGTATGATGATGGTGAAGCGTTTATTTTCGTGTTGTTTCCAAAACTATGACTTGACTTGATTTCACATATATACATATGATAGGTCTTTACCTATGAAATTGCCGTATTGCAGTACAGACTTTTTCAAACAAAAAAAAGTTTTGATTGGCTATGAATTCTAAATTCAAATTAATTTTGTTTTAAAAATATGACATTCTATTTACAATATAAGTCTTTTGTTTATTGATTAGCGTTGTATTTTCATTACATTTCAACATTTTTCCTCATAATGGATACTTTGAAATTTCGTGTAATTATGAAATATGAGTTCCGTCGTGGCACCAACGCGGCACAAACGACACGTAACATCAACGACGTTTACGGAGAGAACTGTACAAACGAACGTACAACCCGTTATTGATTTGCTCGATTCCGTTCTGGGAATTTTGACTTGAAAAATGAACCTCGTGGTCGTCTGGAAACTTTGGTCAACAATGATGAATTAAAGGCGATTGTGGAAGCTGATGAATCTCAATCTCCAGCTGAGCTGGCAGCAGCTTTTGATGTTAGCATCAAAACAATATTGGTCCATTTGCGACAGATTGGCAAGATAAAAAAGCTTGATAGATGGGTGCCCCACGAACTTAACGATCGCCAGCGCAACGTACGCGTCGAGACTTGCCTTGCGCTGCTTAACAGGCACAGAAATGAAGGAATTTTGAACCGAATTTTAGGGGTATATGTTTGCTCGCGTCCGTAGGCTTTAACCCTAGTTTCCCTACACGTGACCCCTGGGTGGTGCCAAAAGAGCAACCAAATAACTGGTGGAAGGCCTTAGCCGCCGGCTTAGTTACCACCCATTAGACAAAACCACGATGCCAAGCGACTCGTCGTGTTCCATCGTGATGTCTAATGAAGCCGTTCTGACGAGTAGATGTGGACAGTTGTGTTGGGTATGCAGACCGGTATTGGTGATGGAGATGCTTTCGCGTCGGAGACCTTGCTTCGGAGGGTAGCGGGATCCGAAGCACGGTGCTCTCTGCTGGCCGACCGCAAGTTGTAGGGGGCCCAAGTAGTAGTCTAGCCAACTACGAAAGGCTGCCCCGCCGCTTGTGTAAAATCCTGAGGTTGTCCACAGGGCCAGTTGGCGACTGGAAGTGAGGAACTTGTGGGCAATTTCAGGGGGGTTCGGGCGTCCCCGCAGTCTCCGCGCAAGTTCTCCATTGGCGTAGGAGCTTCTCTATTACTGAGGGTTAGCATCCCAATATCTCGTCCACTTCCTACTTGTCTACCTAACTCACCCAACTATGAAAAAGTCAAATAAATTGAGCAAGTTTAAACGGCAGATGCACGTCCTCACTCTTAAAGTGCACCTCACAAATATTCGTGGGCTGCACTCAAATCTGCAAGCGGTCCATCATCATCTGGAGACCAACAAACCGCACTTGCTCTTCTTGACTGAGACGCAAATAGGTTGTCCATCAGACACGGCATATCTGCACTATCCAGGATTCATCTTGGAAAACCGCTTCCTTCCACGCGCTGGTATCTGCGTTTACGTCCGTGATGACATTTGCTGTTTGCGTCTCCGAAACCTTGAACATCCCCACTTTTCGGTGATTTGGGTGCTTGTGGACACCGGCATTGAGAAAATTCTCTATGCTGGTGTGTACAGATCACATAGCGGTGACCGGGAGACAACTCTTCTAATGGAGTATCTCAGTGAAACGGCAGATGTGGCTCAGCAACGCTATCCTTCGGCTCAGCTTGTTGTTCTGGGAGACTTTAATGCTCACCACCAGGAGTGGTTAGTCCCACACCGGATCACGGACCACGCTGGGAGAGAGACGCGTAAGCTCGCTTTGGCGCTCAATTTAACGCAGATTGCTAAATAGCCAACGCGAGTGCCTGATATTGATAGCCACACTGCTAACTGCCTCGACCTTCTGCTCACGACTGAACCAGACCGATACTCTGTGGCGGTATCCTCACCCATTGGTAGTTCCGATCACTGTCTGGTCAAGTCCGTTTCAGTATACTCCCCGCCTGACCCAAGACCTAAGAGCAATCGGCGTGTCTGGAGATACAACTTAGCAGACTGGGACGAGATGCGACATTTCTTCGCTTCATATCCTTGGCGGAAAACGTGTTTTTCTTCTGGAGATCCGACGGTCTGCGCGAATGCGGTTACTGAGGTAGTATGTCGGGCTATGGAATATTTTATTCCATTTTCCGATAAACCCGTGACCAGCAAAGCCAGCCCATGGTTTGGAGCCGAATGTGCACGTGCTGAAGCGCAGAAGCATGCGGCATATCTGGCATGGGCTGACGCTCGAAAACGCAAGGCCTCGGACACTCGAGCTAAGAAGAAAGCCTTTAACGTTGCCGCCAAGGCCTGTAAGAAGGAATTAAGGAAGGCTCGTTTCAATCATATTGGTCGAATAGGGACTAAACTTGCTTCCTACCCAGCGGGTAGTAAGGCTTTTTGGTCCCTAGCCAAATCGGTTGAAGCGAACTTCTGTCGATCCTCACTGCCTCCATTATTGAAACCAGACGGATCGCTGGCTCACACTGCAAAAGAAAAAGCAAACTTGTTTGCCACTCTCTTTGCAGAAGCTTCGCGTTTAGATACTGCTAATGAGGTACCTCCCTGCCTTCCACAATGCGGTGTTTTCATGCCGGAAATACGCATACGTCAGAAGGAGGTACTAAAAACATTACGCAGTCTAGACGTGAACAAAGCCAGTGGTCCCGATGGTATACCTGCAATTGTACTTAAGAGCTGTGCACCCGAGTTGTCTCCCATTCTAACACGCCTATTTCGCCTCTCTCTAGACACCGGAATAGTCCCTATGAGTTGGAAGCTAGCCAACGTACAACCTGTACCTAAGAAGGGCAGTCGTGCTGATCCTGCCAACTATCGACCCATCTCAATTACCTCCATTCTCTGTAAGAGTATGGAGCGTATAATTAACAACAAGCTCTTGGCATACCTTGAAGACAATGATCTCCTCAGTGACCGGCAATACGGATTTCGCCGAAACCGGTCCACTGGGGATCTTCTCGCGTATGCCACTCACATATTGAGCGAAGCCTTAGAGATGCATGGAGAGGCACTTGCTGTATCTCTAGACGTCTCTAAGGCATTTGATCGGGTCTGGCACGACGGTCTTCTGAATAAGCTTCCATCTTACGGACTACCTGCTGGTTTGTGCACTTGGATATCAGACTTTTTGAGGGAACGATCGCTTAGAGTAGTTCTTGATGGCTGCTCTTCCGATCAATTAGCTATTAATGCTGGTGTACCTCAGGGGTCAGTTCTTTCAGCAACACTATTCTTACTCCACATCAATGATTTGCTAAAGCCCGGTACCTTTGGGTATGCAGATGATAGTACTGTTGTTGAAAGATACACATCCAGTGCCCGAGCCAGTGGTGACGACGTCCGAATTGAGAGAGAGGCTATGGTTGAGCGCATGAACCTGGCTTTGAAAGCCGTGTCCGATTGGGGCGATGCTAACTTGGTTAGGTTCAATGCTGCAAAAACACAGGCGTGTTTATTCACTGCTAAAAAGAGCCCACTCCATCTGGCTCCTTCATTCCGTGGTGTATCTGTAAGTTTAGGAAACCATCTTGAGCTTTTGGGTGTTGATCTCACGTCAAACCTAAACTTTGGATCCTACATCGAGTCCAAAGCCAAAGTAGCTTCAAAAAAACTCGGCATATTGTCCAAGGTAAGGCGGTACTTCACACCTGGACAGCTTCTAAATCTGTATCAAGCTCAAGTCCGATCGTGTATGGAGTACTGCTGCCACCTGTGGGACGGGTCTGCCAAGTACCAGCTTGAGGCTCTGGACTCGATTGAACGGCGTGCCAAAAGGCTCATTGACGACGACACTTTGGTTGGTGAAAGGCTCCAGAGCCTTGCACATCGACGTAAGGTGGCAAGTCTGTCGGTTTTTTACAGATTACACCACGGTGAATGCGCTCAAGAACTGCATGATCTAATTCTCCCATCACCATTCCACTACCGGACTACTAGACGCTCGGCTAAGCGCCATCCTTTTGTGGTCGAAATACCACCCATTCGTACCAAGCGATTTGACTCAACGTTCTTAATTAGAACGGCTAAGGAATGGAATGCCCTGCCAGCGTCTGTGTTTCCGGCGAAATATGACCCGGGCGTGTTCAAGAGAAGAGTGAATAGGTATTTACTTGGCTAGCATGCTACACCTTCGATCGCATCGTCACTTCCCATCAGGTGAGAGCGTGGTCAAATGCTAGACAAGTTTGAAGTAAAAAAAAAAAAAAAAAAAAAAAAAAAAAGAATTTTTACGTGCGACGAAAAATGGATTCTTTTTGACAATCGAAAGCGCTCAGCAAGTTGGTTAGATCCTGGTTCGGTACCAAAGCAATGTGCAAAACGAAAAATGACCCCTAGAAAGGTGATGGTCACAGCTAGTGCTGGTGTGATTCATCATAGCTTTTTACAAAACGGCGAGAGTATTACTACAGATGTGTACATTGAAGAACTGACCACAATGATGGCGAAACTCGCACGTCTGCAACCAGCTTTGGTCAATCGGTCGTCTCCACTGCTACTTCACGACAACGCGCGACCCCATACTGCACAACAGACCGTCTCTAAGCTGCATGAGTTGGGTTTGGAAGCTCTCCCTCATCCGCCATACTCACCAGATCTTGCGCCTACCGACTATTACTTTTTCCAAAATTTGGACAACTTTTTAGCGGGAAAAAAATTCAATTCCCGAGAGGCAGTACAAAACGCCTTTGAAGAGTTTGTTGTCTCCCGTCCTGCTGATTTTTTCAAGAAGGGCATCCATAAACTGCCACAGCGTTGGCAAAGATGCATTGATTGCAGGGGTGATTACTTTGAATAAAAGAAATAAATAAGTTCGAAAAAAAATACTTTAACTTTTTTCAAACAAAACGGCAATTTCATAGGTAAAGACCTAATATATAAATTAACTCGAGAAATTATCAATTACTTGACACTGGCTAAATACACAAAAGTGTGGAGCTATACAAAAAAACGCCAGCTGTACGCTCGGTTCCGTCTGAGCCGAACGTGCAAGCGAAAGCGCGGAACGGGCTATAGAGAGACACGACCAGCCTAAGTGTCTTCTTACGACGTTATCGTATAAAATTATCGTCCGTTAACCGACTTTACAACCTTTTATTTTGTAATGTAATAATGAAGAAATTTATACTTCTGTAATGCAATAAAGATATCTATGCTTCTCTAATGCAATAAAGATATCTATGCTTCTCTAATGCAATAAAGACATCTATACTTCTTTAATGTAATAATGATTAATAAAAAAATATATAAATGGTTAAAATAAGTATCTGCTCCGGTGACTAGAACAGGTTAAGTGATCTCATGCCGTGTTCCAGGCTGAGCTCGATGCAGTCGGCGCAGACGGCGGAGTGGGCGCGGCTGCTGGAGCGGCACGGCGCGCGGCAGCGGGAGCAGCTCGCGCGGTGGCTGGCCGCGCTGCGGGCCACCGTCGCGCAGCTCGCGCAGGTACGTTAGTGGGCGCGGCTGCTGGAGCGGCACGGCGCGCGGCAGCGGGAGCAGCTCGCGCGGTGGCTGGCCGCGCTGCGGGCCACCGTCGCGCAGCTCGCGCAGGTACGTTAGTGGGCGCGGCTGCTGGAGCGGCACGGCGCGCGGCAGCGGGAGCAGCTCGCGCGGTGGCTGGCCGCGCTGCGGGCCACCGTCGCGCAGCTCGCGCAGGTACGTTAGTGGGCGCGGCTGCTGGAGCGGCACGGCGCGCGGCAGCGGGAGCAGCTCGCGCGGTGGCTGGCCGCGCTGCGGGCCACCGTCGCGCAGCTCGCGCAGGTACGCGGACGAGGGACCACAGCCGATGAAATATATCAGATTTTTTTAATAATATTTTAAATTTCATCCAAATCCGTCCAGCCGTTTGAGCGTGAAAGAGTAACAACTATTCATACATACAAACTTTCGAGTTTATAATATTAGATAGATAGATAAACACTTGTACACCCAAAATAACAAAAATTACAAAAAGGAAAATATTATTTATAAAAAGTGTAACAATAGGCGACCTTATCGCTAAAAGCGAACTTCCAACCTTTGGGTGGACAGAATTTAACGAAGTGGTAAAGGGCGGGGTGCACATAACCATTTAGTTTATATTAAGGGTATAATAATATTAAAAATTAATTATATTTACTAACGAGCTGTGCCCCGCGGTTTCACCCGCGTGGTGTAAATTCTCCATACTTAACTTTTTCTTTCATAAGAACCTTCTCCTGACAACATTGTTTATTGTTGTCATAAGAATTAGCGAAAACGTTCCATCCGTTCAAGCATGATGCGATGACAAAGGGAAATAAAGATTCATTTTTATATATTAGGTCTTTACCTATGAAATTGCCGTTTTGTTTGAAAAAAGTTAAAGTATTTTTTTTTCGAACTTATTTATTTATTTTATTCAAAGTAATCACCCCTGCAATCAATGCATCTTTGCCAACGCTGTGGCAGTTTATGGATGCCCTTCTTGAAAAAATCAGCAGGACGGGAGACAACAAACTCTTCAAAGGCGTTTTGTACTGCCTCTCGGGAATTGAATTTTTTTCCCGCTAAAAAGTTGTCCAAATTTTGGAAAAAGTAATAGTCGGTAGGCGCAAGATCTGGTGAGTATGGCGGATGAGGGAGAGCTTCCAAACCCAACTCATGCAGCTTAGAGGCGGTCTGTTGTGCAGTATGGGGTCGCGCGTTGTCGTGAAGTAGCAGTGGAGACGACCGATTGACCAAAGCTGGTTGCAGACGCGCAAGTTTCGCCATCATTGTGGTCAGTTATTCAATGTACACATCTGCAGTAATGCTCTCGCCGTTTTATAAAAAGCTATGATGAATCACACCAGCACTAGACCACCAAACTGTGACCATCACCTTTCTAGGGGTCATTTTTCGTTTTGCACATTGCTTTGGTACCGAACCAGGATCTAACCAACTTGCTGAGCGCTTTCGATTGTCAAAAAGAATCCATTTTTCGTTGCACGTAACAATTTGGTTCAAAATTCCTTCATTTCTGTGCCTGTTAAGCAGCGCAAGGCAAGTCTCGACGCGTACGTTGCGCTGGCGATCGTTAAGTTCGTGGGGCACCCATCTATCAAGCTTTTTTATCTTGCCAATCTGTCGCAAATGGACCAATATTGTTTTGATGCTAACATCAAAAGCTGCTGCCAGCTCAGCTGTAGATTGAGATTCATCAGCTTCCACAATCGCCTTTAATTCATCATTGTTGACCAAAGTTTCCGGACGACCACGAGGTTCATTTTTCAAGTCAAAATTCCCATAACGGAACCGAGCAAACCAATAACGGGTTGTACGTTCGTTTGTACAGTTCTCTCCGTAAACGTCGTTGATGTTACGTGTCGTTTGTGCCGCGTTGGTGCCACGACGGAACTCATATTCCATAATTACACGAAATTTCAAAGTATCCATTATGAGGAAAAATGTTGAAATGTAATGATAATACAACGCTAATCAATAAACAAAAGACTTATATTGTAAATAGAATGTCATATTTTTAAAACAAAATTAATTTGAATTTAGAATTCATAGCCAATCAAAACTTTTTTTTGTTTGAAAAAGTCTGTGCTGCAATACGGCAATTTCATAGGTAAAGACCTATTATAAAGATTATTTATTAATATTAGTAGGATAGGAAATATTTTAAAACTGATATTTTAATCGTTAAAATGTTAAATGAACTTATATTTGTATTTCAGACGGAGCAGACACTCACGAAGCTGCTGGAAACAATAAAGCCGTCGTTAGAAAGCGCGCAAGCGGAAGCAAACGACCACAATGATGAGCTATGAGCCGTGAGTTAATGGACAAGCTTGCATTTGAATATTTTGTCGTATCGTATAGCGCAATGGCTTCAAGATCGTCAGTTCGAATCCTGCAGTGAGATTCAATATAAAGACACAATTTTTTATGGTTTTGACAGTTCCATTAAGCAGTTTATGTGCAAAGCCACGATAGAAAATCTATATGAATTTGATTATTGTTTGTTTTAAAATTATCGTAATAGTCTGAATTAGATTTTGTATACAGGGAGTAACAAAAACCCTGTTAAATAAATGAAGTATGTGTACAGATCATTACAAGTAGTCATATAAAAATGTCTAACAATACCTAAGTTATACGTATCTGAAGTTACACGCAGTATCTAAACACAAAAAAATAATACCATTTCCCAAAAATGTTTATGACACAAGCCGTGCCTATTTTTAAATAGCTAAGTAACTAAGGGAAGAGCAAACGCGGAACCGACAAATGGGGGCCGCCTTTGTCGGCTCTTTTGTAGGATGCCGCTCCTACACCTGTGTGCCTACGGGGAAATGGGGTGCGCGGGCGGCGCGGCATCACTCGGCATAGGTGCGGCGCGGCCCGCGGCTTACATTCAGTCGCACGTGCTCTCTCATGCAATTTAGTCGTTTCCAGTTTGATCGTCGCGAATTTAGTGTCGAGTGTGATGTCGTATTCTAACGACGAATACTACAATATGTTAATGTGCCTTGGTAGAAGCATTTGTGTGATGTGTTTTTGAAAGCTCTTTTAAGAGCTAAAAATGATGTACCTATCTTGTTTCTTAACAATACAAAATCACACGTGAATTCGATTGTTTAGCCTTTGCTTGACGTAAAATGATTAGAATATGTCAGTGCGGCAGAACGGCGCGCAGCACTTGTGTGCTTACCACTATTGGTCAAAGAGACCTTTTACGTCATTAAGTTACGGTCTCGCAATCCTACAACGTTGTGGTATGTGGTATAGGGCACATAAACGTATGGAAAACGCATAAGAAGTAATCTGTGGAATGGCCTCTAGTTCCGTCGCAGTAGGTATGCGCGGTGAATAGACTTAGCGTAGCATGGCGGGCGGTGCGGGGTGCGGGCAACAGGCAGCAGGCTGCGTCGGTGGTGCAAGTACCTATGTTGTCAATATCTGAGGTCGTCAACATTTTTAGTAACGGCATAAAAGGTTTTAATAAAAAGCACACGTAAGTTTTGTATGTCTCGTATTTAAATAGAACTAGTATTACAACAACCTTGAGTTGACACTGGATACGCAGCTCGCGGATATAACAGGGTTTTTGTTACTCCCTGTATATGAAAAAAAATTTATTGTGTTCAAGATTTTCAAATTAACAAAAATCTGTTTCTCCTTTTTTCATCTGAGATTTGGAATACTTAAATCCGGAAATCGGGTCAGCAAGTTTAAATTAAAATGGTATTTCCGCTGTTGCATTGAAATTACGAAAGTTACGTGATCTCTCACCAGACGTATTGTTGCTATAAAAAGATCTTGGAATAAATCAGTATCGCCAGTAACGAGTAAATTAATAATTAACCGTACTATTTAAATAAATAAACGACACTTCACAAGTGTCACGGCAAACAGCGAGTGTGTTTTAGTTATCACTAGCTGACCCGCCCCGGCTTCACACGGGTGAATTAGTAAAACGCTGTAGAACGGGATAAAATTTCTCAAAATCCTATGTCCGTCTCCTGGTTCTAAGCTGCCTCCTCACCAATTTGCAGTCAAATTGGTTCAGCCTAGTGGTGGGTCGTTGACGCCTTTACAGTCGACGCAACGAGACCGTTTATCGTCAACTATAGACTAGTTGATAAAACAGATCAATATTCGACTAGTTTATGTCGTAGACGCTTAGACAGGACGTCTAAGCGTCTACGACGGCTTATGCGACGGCGAGCGAACCAATAGATATGCCGTTACCACTAGTTCAGCCGTTCTTGAGTTATAAATAGTGTAACTAACTCGGTTTTCTTTTATATATATAGATTTACTATTAGACAAAATATTCAAATGTAAAATAATAGATATTTTAAAAGATATTTATCTTAATCTGATACGAGGTTTTCACGTGAGAGTATTTATAACGTTTATCTAGTATATAATGTTTAAAGAATCTACTATTTACTTCGGCACTTTAATAAGACGACCAACCGATATTTACAAATTGATTACTTATGTATTAAAACAATTTAAGGATTAGACCGTTTATTTGCAAATAGAAGTTAGAAAAAACAGTGGCACTTTGGATTTTTTTTGTTGATCAAATGAACTATTTTTTTCAAACGTAATTCCGATATTTTTTATCTGTGCCTGAATTACAATAGATTTTATCATAAAACGTGGCATATTAATAAGTTACATGGATTTTGATGAGGTGTTATTTATTTTTTATAAATTGTCATAATATTCAGATTTACTTAATATCTCAGCGAATGAAAACCTCACAGATCCTCACTGTGATAAAAATAACAAAATAATTTTATTATTATTCCTATACATAGTGAATGTAATTTTATGACGTAGTCGCTTAGCGTTTCGTTGCCCTTTAATGTTTAGTTAGTATTGCCTTTAGGTTTAGTCTGATCGTTTTAATTTTGACCCGCTTGTTCGGGCACAAGCCACAATATAATGGTGTACTTGCACGTGTAGCTTAGTATGGCGGTACTCTTTTTATAAAGGGGAAGTGAAAAAGACAGACATACTTTATGTTAAACTTTTGAGACAGCGCCATTATTATTACTAACTCAGTACGCAACCGTTTCTTCAACTGTATAAAACATGTTTTAGATCTAGGAAACGTACTTTTTTTTCAACCTATCTATGGCAAAGCCAAAAGATTATATTTTAAACAATTTGTGAACATATGCGATTAGAAATAAGAATGGGACAGGCCTGTGACGTCACAAGGTCCGTAACACAGAACGATGTTCAGTCATATATCGGTGCTCAAGCAGATTCATTCACTAATTGATCACTTTATAAATGAAATCTCTGCTCGAGCGCCGATGGATGACTGAGCATCGTTCTGTAATACGGGCCTAAGAACTGAATCTTCAGTTGGGTTGGATTTGTGGGCAAGTTTCTAGGACAGCTATTATACTCTTTGCGCAGTGTACACATTTTTTTGCCCGCCTTACTACGCACTCGTAAACGTGTGAGTCCCAGACCCAGTCCTATTCTTGTTACACGTATGATCCACTGTAGTACCACAACTACATTTTGTGTTACTGTACGGTACCCGACTACGAGTTGTGTTACTACAGTAACACTACAGTAACACAACTCGTAGTCATAATGAACGCGCTCATTTTTGGTAAAATTGTCTGTTCGCCTAAGTCCTCTAAGTTATTCTCATCCGATTTAGGCATACATACATACCCTGAGTTCTAATAATTATATCCGGGTACAAATAAAATTATCAGACTAAAATATATATTACATCACTAATGCTTTATTTACGTTAAAAACGTACTTAGTACTTTGTTCTTTTTTATACTTATATTTATTTTTTATAAATGAATTAAATATTTCGCTTTGAAATCCAAGTAATAGTATTTATTATATTTTGTATTATATGTGTTTGATGGATTAGAAAGAGACCAGTAGGGCAATATAGGCAATTTCGCAGTTATCGCCCATTATCCTAAGAAATGTGTTATTTTCGCTTAATGAAATGTCACCTTCGCGGTGTAAAACATGATTTTTTTGTTTCGGCGTTAGTGCATAAATATTATATATGTATCATGTCAAAATTTGCAGCAATTTACCAAAAACAGTTAGCATCCTGCACCTTGGTATAAGGTACCATTATTGTTGCATTTTCGCTTGTAATGCTAGTTTTATGTATGTTACTTACTTAGACGACCGCCAAATATTGTATTTTAATAGTAGTGTCTTACAGAATATATGATACGCGGGAGAAATATATGTCATACAAACTGGAAATGCATTTTTAGAAATCTTGGCTGCTCTGCCAATTATTTTGTTTTGCTCGTATGAAGCGTGTCATATTTTGTGCCAGGCACTGCGGCTGTCAATGGGTCTCTATATTTCATAGTTTAATTATCTGTACAAGTTTGAGCTAAGTTTCCTTAAGATTTTATAAATAAATTAATTGTTTAATTACTATAATTACGTATTATGGTGTTGTTGATACATTTTAATGAGTATTATATAAGATAAATGAATTTAAATAATATTAAATGTATTCTATTTCGGATAATGTAGTAGTAATTATTGTAGGAAAGTTGTAGAAGTGTGATCTCTTTGCATATACATTCAGTTTGTGGTGCTTTAGTTTTGTTAGAAAATTATGTTAAAATTATTTTAATCATGGTTTTTTTGTAATTTTATGTACATCGATGTGTCAATTACTACATAATGTCGAACGTTTTCACCGTATTTTTCTTTGAACAGGTATTTGGAATTTTAAATTATATTTGATAGAGGGTAAGTAAAACCTGGCCAAATATAGGATTTCTAATTTTCTAGAGATGAATTGATTTCAGTATCTAACTGACTCGAGAAATAAGAGTGGGTGGTATTTTCTTATTCTGTGGGTACTAAATCAAGTGTGTTCCCATTCTCCCCATGATTGTCATAAAAGTAGGAAGACAAAAAGCTCAACTTCACCCACTTCAATACTGTGTAAAGTGATGATGGCGTCGATTCATGAACGACCGCGATTTTAATCTACAAAATTATAACTAAACCTAATTTGATAGTTCAAAACTATTGCGGTTCTTGTCATTTTGACCTTTATAAAAGAGACGAGACAAATATTTTTGAAACCGTCAAATATATTTAATTATTGGCCTCGTAGAATCGACACCAACATTTCGCGTTAAGGGTACTATGACTGAGCACTGGTAGAATTGTCACCTAGGCGGCGCTGCCGTCAGTTCTGCATTTGCACTTTCCTTACAAACCGGTCACTGCGCCGGCGCAACACGCCCCGTACGCACATTGCTTAGAGCTCCAATGCTTATGCCGTATCTAAAAAAAACACTGAATCACTGATCTGAAACACAAATTTGTATGGATTTGGCAGTTTGAATATGCAGTTTATGTGCATAGTTGGTATTGACATTTCTCCTGTTGCATTGCAATCAAAGTTTCGTGATCACCGCCCTGATCACCCACAGAAAGCGGCCTTACTGGTGGCGGTTGCTACGATTTCTTTATTACTGTGGCAACGGGCCCCACGGGCTGATCGGGAATTAATACTTAATACCATACAGCGGTGCTTCAGAAGCGGTGGTGTCAAGACAAGCGGTGTTTTCAGTTATTTTATAGAAATAAAATAACATTAGGTGGTAGGACTTTACTGCAAAGTTCGTCTAGGTAGGTACCACCGCTTTGCCAGTTATTCTGCCGCCAAGCAGTAGTGCGCAAGCACTGCTGTGTTCCGGTTTGAAGGGCACTGTAGCTAGTGAGATTACTGGGCAAATGAGACTTTATGATCTGATCTCACAGTTTAATAATCTTATTACTAGATTGTGCTGATGTCTCTGGATGACGTGCGCAGTGCAGTGTCACGCGAACCTCTATACTTTAGAGTACCGAGTGACACTGCAGCTGATATGGGCAGCCGTGTCGTTTAACACCAGGCGAACACGGCTCGTCACGTCATAACTGAAAACTTCGTCGTGAAGGTTCGTGTGGAAATGAACTCGCGAACTTGTGCAAGTCTTTGACTGGGCGCCTTAAGTGCCTGCCCTCCCGCCCGGTGACGCTGTAAAGGTCGGTAGAGAACAACAGCATTAGCCCGTTCAAAAAAAAAAGAACTTGTGCAAATCATTTGTGTTGTAGTTATGTAATATGCCCCGATTCGAAATTGGCAACTACTTTACCTTTGATTTCTCCTATCTTTTTCACCTATGATAAAAATACCAAAAGCGTCGAGTGCAGTTTTCATAGCTATGCACCGGTCCCGTCTCGAATCCACTTACAAAACTCATTGTTCGTCGAGAAAATCTTATATTGGTCGGGTTTTAACTTATACTATTATTTAAAAATACTTCATTCATAAGAATATACCTACTTAAACAAATAAGCAGATCCAATCCATTCCAGAGTGTATGTATTATTGATATGAAGAGATATTCTAAACAAAGTAACAGGTATAGTAAGATGCTGGACTGTAGTTATATTCTAGATTCCTATTAGATGATATTTAAGGGTGCCAAGCTAACTGGCAAAATATTATAATTAACATAAATCATTTGATTTTAAAAATCCAGCTTTCCTTTCGATTTAGTATTTTCACAAAAAGCTAATTCATAAATAGGTCTCAATTTCCCATCCATGATTGATTTCAATAGCTCGCATGCTTGTTTGGCTCCATGAAGTGCATTTAGTAGTTACCTTGCCCGAAAAATGTTCAAGGACAATGCACAAATAGGTAACAAACTAATTTGATGAAAGATATAAGTTAGACAATTCTATTCTCAGTATTGAATAAAATATTTTAATGAATCAATTTGTTTTATTTACTGTTTTTACTGTGTCAATTTGTTTTAGCTGACCCGCCCCGGCTTCGGCCGGGTGAATTAGTAAAACGCGGTTGAACGGGATAAAAGGTATCCTATGTCCGTCTCTGGTTCTAAGCTGCCTCCCCACCAATTTTCAGCCAAATCAGTTCAGCAGTTCTCGAGTTATAAATAGTGTAACTAACACGACTTTCTTTTATATATAGATTTCAGTCTTGAGTCATTACATTATATTATTTGCATCTATCAGCACGAAATATTTTTTTAATACTGTCCCTTTCTTTCGCTGTGGGTCTTCATTTCTCAGAAAGATCACGTAAGCGCGGCAGCATCAGAGATGCGCTCCGCAGCACGGGCAGGATGCGATCGCGGGCGGGAGGTGATCGAGTCATAGTGTGCCATCAGCGCCGATCATCACGTTCGACAGCACGCAAGCACAACCGCAACGACCGTACGAGGAAGCTACGCGCTACTTGCGAATGCATGCAGCAGCATAAATGCGATTCCGTGCTGACAGTATGTCGCTCGGGCCTTCATGAATAATAATTAGAAGTGAAATGAATAATCTCTAGCTTAGTGTAAAGGTAAATTAAAGGAAATACAAAATGAATCTGTATTGTAAATTATTTATTGCTTTCAAGAATAGCTTCAATGTATCAAACTAATCTAGTACTTACCACTGATTCCTGAAGAATAGCAGCTTCCTTGTCGATTTGGGGAAAACAGTGTTTCCATAATATGATGATGATATAATAGGATGATTAGACAATTCGAATTTTTGCAAAATCCCTGGGGATATTGTGAAAACACCCATAATTGACAATGGTGAAAAAGGTTTCTTAAAGTACCCACTATAGTTTATTTGCAAAATTAAATACAATTCTGTAGCAAAACATAATCTAGAAGCCGCTACTAGTAGGCAATGTGTCGTTGAATATTTTTTCCCATTAATATTGAGAAATATTTTCACGATTGTCTAATTAACCATTTTTCGCAATATCCCTAGGGTTTCCGCGAAAATTGTATTTATCAAATCATCCTACGACATCAACTTATTTCAAAATAAAATACGATTATTTCAAGTGGCTGGTTTTTTTAGTCCTTAAGGTCATACCAGCAAACACTCAGTTAAACCCATACCTCGAAAGTCCTTATTATAAAACGATCGAACACTATCATAAGTGCCCAAGTCGAAGATATCATTCATGGAATGATCATTTAGGTCGTAAAACTATGTCACACAACATACCATCACCGTCAGCCATAATGCCCACTGCTGAACATAGATAGGCCTTCCCCATACACTATGGCATAGAGCGCCACTTTGAATTGCTACTCGCCTCTTGCATCCAGCGACTGTTGACGGCTCCCGGAGGTTTGACAGGTCCACCTAGCGAGTGGCCGCTGCCTACGCTGCTAAACGTAAGCGTACAACCGAGTTTCGTTTTGTATTACGGTCCTATAACTTTTACTATTACTATTACTTACCGAGTCGGTCAATGCAGGCGCGCATAATGCAGTCAGGCCGCGGTGGCTAACTAAAGCCGGTTTTCGCAGACAGAAGGCTATCAAACGTACCATTGCTCGGTTGGTATACCGAAGCGGTCAAAATTGCTACTGTATAAGCGTTACTGGACTTTTGTTTGCGAAGACCCTGAGACACGCAAACCGTTAAGCGACCAAGTATGCAAATCCACCACCGCGACCTCACTGCCAATGCGCGCTCGCACAGACACCTAGAATAAGAAAGATTAGGAATATCAGAATATTGTCTCCCGATAAACCAGGAGTTAAATAAAACGAAGCAAGGATACTCTGACACTGTGTCAAGATTTATTAAAATCCATCATACACAGCAGTCGGAGTGTTGGTCTTAGGTCTAGATATTTAGGTCTTAGTCTATTTGTCGTCGTCCTTGAAGACCATAGTGCTGTGACACTTGCCGCAGTAGTGGCGGTCTTCCATCACGGCCATGAACACGCCGGCGCCGCACTGCTCGCCGGTGCACTCGCGCCTCAGCCGGTGGATCTTGCCGTTCTCGTCCACCTGGGGAACAGCTCGAGGTTAGTTTGACACTTGTGCTGTTGCTACTATTTGGTTAATGAGATTAAGGGGAAAATACACGCTCAAATATGTTCTGCGTTTCTGATCAATTCGTCATACCCGTGCTTACATAACAACTTTGACATTTTGGCTACGAACACCCTGAGGACGTTATAAGTGTAGCTGGCATGATGATACCCACGGTACTTGACTAAAGAATAAATTACACAATCTAGGTGAACTACTATATATATCGGTAGCTTACGTCGAAGTCCGCGCAACGCATTTAAGATTTAAAATTAGAAACCTATAAGATAATTGTTCGCAAAATTTCGTCCTTTTCTATTCTAAAATGTCTCATACCTCTGCAGCTGAAAAAAATGCGCTATAGTCTAAGAAACAAGCTAAGTATCAATAGTGCAAGAGATTTTTTACGCGCCATTATATTGTACTTCTAATGTGACAGTAAACAAAACAGAAAAAAAAACATTGCGCAACAGGGCAGCAGCACGACTGCGGCGTTGTTTATCAAAACATCATAATTATTATGCTAATGAGTCAGGCATCATGCACCAACTTGTTTCCACTTCAAAACCACTGAGTCACGCGCCCAAACAAAACGACTTGAGCTGTCTGTTGTAAAATGTTCACAGATTTCTTTGAAAGGCTTGCTTTTTTATTCGCGTGGGAATTTATTTGGATTTTCCTCGTGAAGGTGCAACTTGTATGAACGAGTTCGCGGCCCAGAAATCTTTGGAATTCAATAAGGAATGCAGTGGCGTTTGTTTATTTGTTATGTCACGATAAAATGCGGAACACTGAACAGGTTTCATCTTGGGTTGAAGTTGGAACATTATCGATTCGAATGGGATAATATATACACATACGCATGTACATGCGCATGCGTTTACGTATTTAATGGACTTTGCTTTTGGTCCCTCGAGTTTTACAGTATAACTTCAAGTATAACTTCTAAACGGACTCTTATTAGACCCTTCAGGATGTTTTGCTGCATCAGATAAAGAGTTAGGTCAGTTCATGTACTAAATGGTTCATTCACCTGTGCACATGATGTGAACATTCCTCCATTAGGGAGACAATTTAAAAAGAAGCTAGCATTGTAGATTTGGCAAAACTAACCTATCCAAGAGCTAAGTGTTTTTGAAACACTCAGTCATGTTGTAAGCAGTTACTAAATGAGTATAAATTATATTATGGAACTTTAATTTGGAGTGTAAGTGGCTAGGTACCTCACACTTCTAAAACTTTGCCACCAAAATAATGCAAACATAAACATCTAACACATCATCACATATCATCTCTTTGCATCAAGTGAGATGCAGTCAAATATATACAAAAAATAAAAGTTAGAAGTCACTATGAATTTATCAAATGTTTGCTTACCTTGTAGAACCTCAGTACAGCTAGCTTGACCTTCTTCTTCTTGTGCTTGATCTTCTTGGGGGTGGAGTAATTCTTCTTCTTGCGTTTCTTGGCACCACCACGCAGCCTCAGCACCAGGTGGAGTGTGGACTCCTTCTGGATGTTGTAGTCCGAGAGGGTGCGCCCATCTTCCAACTGCTTGCCAGCGAAGATCAATCTGGGGACAAAAAAATTTACAGGGTTACTTTCATGTGGGCCTTTGTATTTTAAATTGCAAATATAACCTTGAATCTGAGATAATATCCATATTCATACTAATCATAAACATGAAATTGGGCTACTTTTCTGTTTGTTCACCTTTTCACTATTAAACAGCCAAACAGGTTTTGATGGAATTTGGTTTATAGCTGGAGCAGACATAGCATAGGATATTTTATATCACTATAAATGATAGTAGTTATATTAAGTCTATCCATAACTGATATAATAAATTAGAAATCTCTAAGTTTGGTTAATAAATAAAATCAAGATGTCTTACCTCTGCTGGTCTGGAGGGATGCCCTCCTTGTCTTGGATCTTGGCTTTCACATTTTCGATAGTATCGGAGGGCTCGACCTCAAGAGTGATGGTCTTACCCGTAAGGGTTTTGACGAAAATCTGCATCTTGGCTTACCTGCAATGAGAATATCATCATATCATATTATCATAAAGTTTGAAACATGATGCTATTGACCCTAAATACGCAAATGTGGATAATTTGAGCAAGAGCGGCGAAAGGCTGCAATTTGAGACGGCCCAAGCCAGACATACAGAGGATTTACACCCTTGAGGTACTTTTACCTCCTCCTCCTTTGATCATCATCATGTCTAACATTTCTATGATCATTGGAAGTAAATATACTTAGTTAATGCTTCTTTATCCTACAATGTGCTGCACCTACAGCGCCCACAGTGAGTAAACAATTTTTTAAATTACCTATACCAGATGGTACATCTATGAAAGCAATTATAGTCTAAATGTAATTTCCCAAAGTGACATGCATTACTTAACAGCAAATAGATGAGTAGAATGGATTGAATCAAAAGTAACATACGAGAGTACACCACCTATGATCAATATTTAAGTGCTGCATACAATAAAGATGGCTTATCTAGTCTATCTTTACTGCCAATGAGACTTAAAGGTTTTAGGGTTTTAAATATACCCTACCTACTACAACTTCAGAGCAGCGACCTGTACCTCTGATCTAGTATTACAATAGTAAGTAGACTATATATTAGTTTATTAGGAAGTTTCACAATAAATTGTAATCAGTTAATTACTATGACTAAGTTGAGTCCCATGCATGTCTGCACTTGACACATAACTGTTTAAAAGCTTGGTGAATAATCTACATCCACAATTGTGTTCTATTCTTTAAACAGAACTCTTGAGGCTTCCTAAAACATGGGTGAGTAAAACAAAGTTATACAGTAGGAGAGTTTATTTAAAAGATGATCACAATACATATTAAACTAAAAGTACAGCGTTGATACACCCATCATTCTCAGGGTTGTTGGTCACCTGAGCATATTTACCCCACACAACCTTACCAGTCTGCGTGACCAGACCAAGCTCAGAAATGTTAACTTCAATCACAGTACCTTTCGTAATCACCCCTAGACTAGTGTACATCTGAGAACTAGGATTCTTTTTGACACCAATAATTGGCAAGCAGAATGTAGCCTTCAGTTCAGGATGGGTAACATGCGCTTTCTTGAATCGTAATGCCATTGGCCTGATGAACCTCTCAAACTTAGGAGGTTTACGAGTGAAATTTTCTCCTACAAATGTGACCTTAGTCACCATACGTTTCCATGCCTTTCGCTTCGATTTGCCTGATTTTAACACTTTAAATACTTCCGCATCGGCTTGTGCACGCACTTTAGGTATTGGGACATCCCATTTACCAGCTTTTTCTTTGCGCTTTTGTTTAATCATGTTAGATAGCACTTTAGCTCTAGACTGGACATCTCTGTCAAGCAGGTAGACAGGCAGAGCGCCCTCAGCGACTTTCTCTGTGTTTTGTTTAACATTTCTCTCTTCATGAGCTTTGATCTTCTTTTTCATTTGAATCTTTTCATTCCGGCGCTCTTTGTTGTATATCTTAGCTTTGATGCCGCGCAGCTTGCGCGCTTTTTCCGCGCGCTTGTGAGGCTCACGCGCTTCGCGCTTTCGTTTGCGTTCCTCATAATCAAGCCTCCTACCGTAAAGCTTACGATGGCGTTCAATATATTCGTTCTGCGGCATTGTGGTTGCTTTTTCGGCAACTACAACAAAATTGACACTTTATCAACTGTATTGTTTGACACATAACCTCTTATCACTATCACAAGGTTTGTTTTTAACTAAATCAATGTTTAAGTCGTCAACTTTATAGGATTTGAAAGAGTGCTAACATTTCTGGTTCCTCTTGAAAATAAGTTTTCTTCAGATTCTTCAGGACACACTTGGAACTTGGATACTGAGAACTTACACGTGCTTGGTTTTTATCACTAAATTTTAACGAATCCGCGTTAAAACAGAAGTACAATATTTAAAAGTGTTTTGATCATACACTGGGACAATAATATAATAATCTTTCCAAATATTGCGCAGTAATTTGTAAATTATTTCATAAAATTGACGAACTCACCTTACGCCGACACCATGCCACATGGAAAAGGAAACGGCAGGAGGGGAGGAGTTACCAGCCGTCAAAAATTGTAAGACAGATTTTACACTAGTTAAAAAAATTGTCTATGCTAGAGTACCTTAAACTTATGGCGCCTGAGAGGTTAGCGCGAAACGGTGCGCAGTAGCAAAAATTAGGTGTGAGCGTGCCACACGGGCATTAGGGGCAGACATCATTTAGTTTGAACCACACTCTACGTGCCGTGCAATAAGTGCACATCTTTGCCTGTTTCTAAGACCCGTATTACTGAATGATTCTCAATCATCGATTTCATACACAAATCGATCATTTTCTGTGTGAAATCTCCTTGCCTAGTAGAAAACTGCTCAGTCAGTCCCTACTCCAGGCAGTGCTAGTTGAAATCATCATGGCATATAACAAGACCGTAATGAAGGCTGTGAAAGACATATTTAGCAAGAGGAATGTTGAATGAATAAGCATTCTCTGGTTTGTCAATTCAGCTAAGAGCCTAGGCCAATAGCTATATTTGTACTTATAGGGGCTCCCAAGGCTGTACCTTTATTTAAAGGTGGAAATACCCTCGCACTTCCCTGCCACCACGGGGGTGATAACAGAGCACATGTGGGACTCGAACCCACTAGAATCCCCCATGATATGTCCGCCACAGGTTCGTACATCTGGTTGTCCGATGGTGGAATGGTGACGGCGGAATCAGGTTATGCAACTCTAATGCACACTCTCCAAAATCCAAAATATGCATTACCTTATATACCTACTTTAAAAAAATTAAAAAACACATTTGTACTGTACAGGGTTAGGTAGAGGGTTAGCCAAACGTGGTGGCCGTGTAGGTGGATCTACTTAGAAAACATAAGTTCGTGTCAGGCTTTTTATTATCTTGATTTTGAAGCTTGTACCCCACCATTTTTTTCGTGCATGATTCTGTTAAATTGTTTTATTACTTATAATCTCTAATGCATTTGTAGACCACAAATGACAAAACTCAAGGCACTTTTAGATTCCTACAAAATATTATACCAAGATAATATTTTATAAGCCCTTAAAGTTAGAAAAATATAACCATAAAAAATTGGCAGGCAATCTTACCATTCAATTTAAAAAAAAAACTAAATGCCACAAAGGATTTAAAATGCCTTTTAAAACTTCTTATCTGTCCCTTTGTAATAATTATGAAAGTTTTTTAACTTTCCACAAATTAGGTACTTAATGGAAAATAGACTATAAATGCAAAATACGATATTGCCAATATATATGCCAAGTTGGGTTATATACGCCAAAGTAGTATTAATTATCTTCGTTAAGTTATGATTTCGAATTCAGACATCCGAAAGAGACCTATTGAAAATAATAGGGATGCAATAATCATTATTAATGCAAAATAAGCTATAAAACAAATATGTTACTATATACTTATCTACTTATATCTAAAATATTATATCTTATTTCATAGTAACTATAACACTATACTAAACAATTGTTTTGAGTTTTGGTTGGTTGGCTCTCGATATCTTGGGGCGTACAGTGAAATCGTGTAAGTGCACACGGGATTTTATCAGTTAACAATAATTTCAATGGCAACATTTAATACACGTAGGCGATGTAAGTTTGTTTTTAATTCGACATTTCGTTTTCGAAATACCTTGTGAGCGGCTTATTTTTTTGACGTTTAATATACTTACTGCCCATTGGGTAAAAAAATCGTGTATGTAGTTACCGATTAGAGATATTTCATTCTACTTTTTTTTTAAATAGTACGCAAAGGGAAACATACAAGCTAAAATGGTCAATTTGTCACTCATATGCTGCTGGTGGGCGACTGGTAGTAGGTAGGACCAAAGACAATGTAATACCTAGGTAGGACATTTTTCGTCGTTGTTGTGTTGTGTTGTTGTCATTCAAATCTTGGGATGCCCAAAAGTGTTTTGTATCGATAATCGCATCATAACTGTATTGATACACGATATTATCGCTTCCCTTTATATCGATATATCGGTGTCGATTGCTTTTCAATCAATATGTGAAATAATAAGGTCCGTATTACAGAACAATGCTCAGTCATCGATCGCTGCTCAAGCACAGATTTCATTCGTAAAGTGACCAATTAGTGAATGAAATTTCTGCTTGAGCAGCGATCGATGGCTGAGCATCATTCTATAATACGGACCTCAGTGTGCATCAATGCGCTGGGACCACGTTTTAATGTTTTTACTATAGTTTATTAAATCAGAATCCGATTTTATAAAAAAAAATGAGTGCGCTTTAGACCACACAACTGAAGGAAAACTTCTTTAGTTTAGCTCCATCTATCGGTTGGTATAACTTTGTTTTTGCTTTGTTTAATGTTAATGTCACCATCTCGACAATTGTAAATTGACATTTTACTGGATATACCAACATAATAATACAAATTCTTAACTTTGTTATGCTGGCAATTGAGATCTACTTGAATCAACTCACGTGTGCCTAGCTACGCATTCACCAGATTACTCACCAAGTCAAGCGTGCGTAAAGAAGTTTTACTTCAAAAGTGCCAAACACTAACTTAACTGGCGGTGCTATTGCAATGATATGAATTTGAACTTGTAGCTCGAAATCGAACGAAATGAAATAGAAGAAGATGAATATAAACTTTTATTGATTGTATTTGACGGCGTGACAAGTCTAAAGATACATTTAAAATAATCTAAAATCTAAACAAATGTCAGCTGTTCTTGTTCTATAATTTTTTTTGTCAGTGGTATCTCTTGTCACGAATAACATTTGCCTTAATGACATCTTTCGCTTGGCTTTGTGGCAAAAGCCACGGCCACGCAGGGTCCAATATGCAATATTGGCGGTGGCCGCCAATATTGCATATTGGACGCTACTTGCGCCGACACTATGGCGCCGCAATATCTTCCACGGCTAATCCAGCTGAGCAACTAAAACGGCGCTAAATAATAATGTCGGTCTCTGTTACATATTTGAACCGTTTGGTTTTGAGACCCTGGGTCCGTGGAGACCGGGAGCTCATCGTGTTTTCCAAAGTTTGTCAGAGCGCCTGGTTGATGCTACGCGTAACCAAAATGCTGGCACTAATTTGACACAACAAATCAGCATTACAATTCAACAGAGCAATGCTGCCAGCATGTCGGGTACGCTACCTATTGGTAGTGGGCTGGAGCATTTGGACTGTTGGACAGATAGGTCACCGTGGCCGGTATATAGTCTAATTTTTTTGTTGTTGTAGGTAGAGCTTAGTATTAGTCACACTTATATTATAAAGGTGAAAGTTTGTATGTGTGTATGTTTGTTACTCCTTTACGCTCAAACGGCTGAATGGATTTGGATGAAATTCGGTACCAAGCTTATAGCAAGATAGCTTATACACTGGATTAACATATAGGTTACACTTTGTCTCGGAAAAGTGAAATGTCCCCATGGAATGAGCAAATAATTAAAATACTTTTAATCCACGGGTGAAACCGCGGGAACAACTAGTTATTATATCATTATAGTCATTAGAGAGAATAAAGTTAATCAGCCGGTAAAAAACTGTATTCAATGGCAGCAATGTATAATTATCATCATTTGTCAAGATGTATTAAGAATTTTAAAATTAGAAAATGTAAATATTGTCATAGGTTGATCTGATACGTTAATGAGATATTTTTATAGGAGTACGATATATCGAACATTGCGTATGGCCTGAATATCATATTAAATATCGATATATCATGTAGTGTTGTATCGATATTACGATATATCGTATCACATCGGGCATCCCTATTCAAATCATAATCATTAAAAGACCAAAAGCCAGCAGCAGTATTGGTCGGAATTCGGAGGTGAATATGAACGCTACTTCAATCCCTTTCAACACATCAGGTATGTTCGTTGTTTTGTGAAGTGTTTAATGTTCCTGGCAACTGAGTGTTTTCGATAATGGATCCATACTCGCTAACCACCAGAGGATAATGAATTTACAGTACATACCATATTCAATACACTTAACGTTTTGTACCTATTTACTATCACGTCACGTCATGTAGTAAAGGCGTATTGTACGGCGTGGAAACTGGAAGTTTGAAGGCCAACAACAACCAAGATTGATAGTGGGTCAAGCATAAACTATCAAAAATGATCATGTCGCATGATCACATCTATGTGATGGGTAGAATTTAAACGGGATATAATAACATCTATCAAAAGCGTTTGGATTACCTGTCTAGTTATCGACATGAAATATCTTGTAAATAGGCGGGAATTTTCAAGTTTACTAGTTGTATAACCGCATGCTAGATATTATGATTAGGTTTATTTATCAACAATAATAGACAGTAAATAATGTGTAGAATACTGTAGCTATGTCTGGGATGGTTTGGCTAAATACCAGCTCGAAGCCTTGGACTCCATTCAGAGACAATTCAAAGACTTATTGGTAATGATGTGATGGCGGAAGCTAAGCTCCTTAGCTTAGAGCAATGACATAAAGTTGCCAGATTATCAGTTTTATATAGAGTGCATTTTGGAGAGTGTGCAAAGGAATTACATGTTCTTATTCCTCGCATCTCCCTTCCACCGGACATCAAGGTGCATAAAATGGTTGAACTTCCATCAACCTGTACTAAGTGTTTTGCTATGCACTTTGTAGTGTGAACAGCCAATTAATCTAAAAACGTTCCAGCAATCATGTTTCCACCTAACTACAAACTGGGAGTATTCTACAAGAGGGAATAGGTATCTTCTAGGCAAGCATGCACCATCACCGTGAGCTGCATCATTACTTGCCATCAGATGGTCTTTATACAATAAAATAAAGGATAATAATATCATGAAAGAAATATAGATCTCCCATGATAAAAATTAATCATATGTGTATCATTACATCATAATAATACAAATGATTACATACAATAATTATAGGAAAAATATATGATGTGAAAAAGTAAGCAATTATAGTGGAAAATAGGGACAATGGTGTGGGTTTATTGGATTTGCCTTTGCTTTTAAATATTATTAAATTACAAATGACCGCTGGTAAGACCTGCATACAAAGCACACAATATTATTTGTTTTTGGTCTATAGTGGTTTACTTCTTGACTTCCATGATATTAACTATAAAAATTAACATAAACACTATAAGAACATAAACAATTTAAGTAAAGAACATATTTTAATTTGTTTATCTGTGTAAAGAGTTGTTAATATCTCTTCAAGGAAATTTTTTGTATAGAAACTGCATTGAAATTAAAATTAAAATTATTACCAGTAAGGGTGTATAACAGCAGCCAAGATTTATATTACCCCTAAGGGTAAATACAAAACGATTCAAAACTTATTCCAGATCATTCATGGAGCAGGCGCTGTTCTACAGAAACAATCCTCAGCATTCAGGGTAGAGAAACAGGTATGGAAATTTACCATTATTGTGCGAAAAGTGTGTTTGTGAAGTTTTCTTGTTTATAATGGGATCACATAGTATACATAGGGGACATGATTGTGTATTCTATAGGTTTTCATAAGAGTATCCTTGTACATACTATATTTCTTTGTGCTTATAAAGTAAACTAGTAATATTCCATTATTTATTTAATAGTAATCATTGCCAAATTCCTAGTACAAGTAAAATATATATTTAATTATTTTTTTGGCACACCTATAAGGAATACATACATGGACACCTAACATGGTTGAACATGTTTAATAGAATTGTGGTGGTTCCAATAATAACTAATATTAATAAGTATGCATGTTTTTGTATATGTTTTATGTAATGTAATGTATTTTTCTTTTTATACTTATAATGAAGATTTTTTTACCTGCTTATAATTATAACTAATTATTATATGAATAACTTATTCTATTTCATATCTATGATTATTATATTAACATTATAAAATGTGTAAAGTGTTATTTAAATCATTTTAATTGATGTTAAAAGAATTTTAAAAACTTTGAAAATAAAAAATTAACTTGTGATAGGATTCGAACCTGCAGGCCCTAGCGCATCTAAGCTGATACCGGAATGCGCGCTCTAATGGCGCCAAAGATATCACCATCCCGTGACTAATAAAACAAATAGAGGGCTTACTCAATACCAAACTTTAAAAAAAAAGCATTCATATCTTCAATTTAAATTCTAGTAGGTATGTGATCCTTCTTCCTTTCGGAAAAATATAGACCAAAAATATAATACAAAAAAATAAATATACAGCTGTAGGTTAGGTACTATTATATGTAGATGACAAAGAAAAACATTAGATTCCTGTTTCTGCCTGGTGCATTCAGTACACAAATGTGTCATTCACTTTGCTTCGAGTCAGAGCTCAGTCAGTACAGACTTGTACAGACTTGTTTTATATCTCCCACTTACGTGTGTGTGCGATTTCACACTTTTCAATTTTATTATTTATCGTTAATTATATAACGTTGTTTTATCGGTAGGTCATTTATTTATATATCTTTATTATTGTTTTATACATTCGGCGATTTCGTGCGCGTTTTTGGCCGAATACATTTATAACACAATTTCTAAATTTTCCAGTTTAGGAGGCACCGAGCCATTTTTTCATAGGAATTGATTCAGTTCGATGTCTTTGCTTATTCAAATAATTCGTTTTCATGGTGTATACATTTTAATTTCGTTTTTCTTATTGTATTAATCGCGTCGAGCGATTATTAGAGCGTTGTATCAATTTTTAGGAAGAACGCAAGAATCGCATTATAATTGTCAGTACAGTCAGCAACGAAAATTGCTGAAGGAAAAATTTGACTATTTATTTTTTAATTTACCTAGGTTTTACTTGTTTTTTTTTTATTTATTTACTTGTCTAACGTTTGACCACGCACTCACCTGATGGAAAGTGGCGATCTAAGGTGTAGCATTCTAGCTAAGTAAATACCTATTCACTGTTATATATAATAGAAATTGTCTTTTTTTACGGACAGTCCTTTTATATATTCAACTAAAAATTACAATGAACAACTAAGTACTACAAAACAAACATTTGGATTAAATACTAGCCGCGAGGACCTATATACAGTCCAAATGTTCCAGTTTTCTTTGATTAATTACTGTCAAAGCTGTTTGTGGAATTCTATTCTTGAACTGATTGTCGATGGCCAATGCTCTCATGCTAGGTCAACGCCATTGAGTAACTAATATATAGTTATGGTGAATAACTATATATATACACTTTGGTTACTAGGACGTATCCAACCAAATGCGTTTCAGTAGGTACTAGGTACGTCATAGAGAAGCTGTCAAACTTAGTGCAGACGGGCACAAAGCTTGTCCTTAAGTTATTTAGGAAATTAATAACTGCTAAATTCTCGTCAATTAAAAGTCGAAATTACTCCGAACGTTTCGGACGTAATCGATTTCCTTTGTGCATGTTCAAAAGTTATATCGTATGGATAATTTTTTTTATATTCACCATACCCTACTACGCTATGCTGATAAAAAGTTATATATTTTACATTTATGTGTATTATCTTTTTAACATAGCAGGTGATGAGGTGATACATGAAAATAGTAGGTTAGGTACCTATTCTATTCAAATACCAGCTGTCATGGGTACATTTTTATTTATGTGAAAAAAATTCAAAGACATCCAAGTGCTTAATTAATTCACAAACATAATTATAAAAGTCAAACATGGTAATAACGATTATCTTATGTCTAAGTTAATAAAAAAAATATGGAAGTGTAAAACCATCAACCCCCTGATATGACCCCTGTTCATTTGCAGCTGCAGGTTTTGTTACCTAAGAAATATTAGGTCTATTTAAAGAAAATGAAACAGTTTATTTGTATTTTGTGAATGTACCAACAGTTGGCTTAAACATGACATTTTACATTAAAAAAACCAGTTGAATTCGACCTACTTCCTATCAGTAACACTTTTCCAAAGTAACTTACAAATCAAATTGTATTAGTTATTGTGTAGTTACTAACGGGAAGTCAGTATTATGAGTAGAAGCAAAATATCTAATTGAATGTATACACACGTACCTATATAATATAATAATAACATTCGTTATTTTAATACCATACCGGATTATTTAACTTTAATTAAGAACCTCGCAACTTCCTGTGTAACGTCTTTTAATTATTATTTAAATTGAAGGGGCCATGGATTTGTAGTTCAAAATGTTTTAAGGACTTCCTGCCATTTCGGATTTTTATTTATATCGTATCATCCAAATCCACTCCACTATACCTAACACTATCTGGGACAGAAGATTTATAAAAATTTTGAATTTCCCGAAATGTTTTACAGGTGGAAAATAATATGTAAGAACTTGCTAAAATTCCAGGACTTATGCCTGTCTGTACAAAAGTTTGACAATTTCTAAGTTTGCACTTATCCCTCTATGACACACCTACTGCAATGCAATGGGTATGTCACAGTATATAAGTGCGAACTAAGGAGTCTAACTTAAGTACAGACGGGCCTTACTATGCTAATTAAATATAAATATTGCATCCAGCTCCAGCCCTCCGTGGCATGGACTGTCTTCCTCATTTAGGTAGAACTAGACTAGACTTGTTGGAACAGGTCATGTTATTTTTAGATGTCTATTATTTATTAGTCATTAGTTCATCACTCATTATCGAGTCCAATTAATGATTAATTTCAATCTACACAATTTTTCAGTTTCCACATACCTATTAAGATATACAAAGATAATAAATTGAATAGGTAGGTAATATGTACTCGCCAGGCTAATTAGCTGTTTATTAAAATCCTAACAACGTAGTTGCTATTCGCCTTTTAAGAATATTATCAACCGCTGAGCTGATTTCGACATAGATAAGTCTATAATGTAGACGTTAATACCTATGTATGTCTGTTTATCATGCATCTGTGTACATATACATAATATATTTTCCTCATCGAAAAATCGAATACACAAGGATGTACACATAATATAACTTATTCGAATTGAAATTTTTGATGGGTTATTTTCTGTGAGGTTTTTGCTAGATTAAATATTATCATACTTAATTATTTTTTAAGAACTTGTACATTAAACTTCTACATTTAAACTTTATCAGTCTTTTGAGTGCAAATAATATTGAATAGAGTAAAAAAAAATTATTTACATTTTTACACCATAGTGTCATAGCTGCCTAAATAATTATGTGACTATTTTTCATCTTTAAGCTTTTTCGACACCAGTCAATGATCACACTACAAATACATAATTGAATGGTATCTCTCAATACAATATTCAATATACATTATGCTTTTTAAATCAGGGATGTTATGGAGCTCCGTAACTGTAACCGAAACTATCGGATATCTGAAGTAATAATATATCCGTAACCGTTTCACAAGTTTTGTATAGTTTCGTATAAGGGCAGACTCATTTTAATTATAAAAAAACATTTTTGTTTTAATAGATAAAACTTAAAATTGAGTAGTTTTTTTATTTAATTAATTAACTATAAATAAATAAATATCTGTGGACATTTCACACAGCGCCATATGACTGATTATAATACCAAATGATAAATAATACTGGATAAAACCTATAAATAAAACCAAATCATTACACACTATTTATATTTTACTTCAATCTAATTTCCGTAATCGAAACTATCCCAAACTAACGGATAATCCGAAATATTTCATATCCGAAACCGATATAATTTTATACCTATGTCTGGTATCCAGATCCGAAAGATCATATCCATAACATTCCTGTTTTAATTCTTTATATTTCATGCAACAACTTAGCAGCTAGACATACAACTGTAAATATCCCATTAATACATTTCAATTCTAATGTAACACAGGAAAATATTAATATTATCTTGATGGCATTGTCAGACACACCACCCTGACGGGCTACTCCAGGCTTGACCAGGGACTTTCCTCAGGTGGACAGAGGGACTCGAAGATTTACACACTTCGCATCATTAGTTATTAATAATACATTAGTATAACTTGGCTTAGATAACATTATAGGTCTGGGGCTGCTGACTTGTGTATAGTATTTATTTCAGGAAATTTTGGCATTCTTCATTTTAATTAATTAAGCTTTGTAGCGCTGCTCAGCTTCAATACAGCTTTTTGGATCATTCTATTTTAAATGGTATTTCCTCATAACTCACTATGATTTCTATTTCTGTCACAAATGCAGCAATCATAATAATACTTGTCACTGTAATTTTATTGTATTTTCTTGCCACAGTGCAATTCTCAGCATATTTTTATAATATGTTATATTATTAATCACTTTTAAGTTATGTAGTAAGTACAATTTGTACTGCTGTTTCATTATTCTACTTTAGGATATAGTAAAAAATTATGTATATAGTGTTTTACATGAATACATATAGTTTGATGGACTTATATATAACATTCAGAATTGGTATTTTTTATGTTGCATAATGCATCTAATAATAATCATAGAAATAAACAATAGGAACAAAGTTGTCAGCCTCAGTCAGATATGTTAATTGAATTTAGTTTAGTACCTAATCAGTATTCATAACTTAAGGTTAAAGGTACTTGTGAGATAATTCACAACATTACATTACATATAACATGAGTACTTAATGTAATAAATAAAAATTATTTGTGCTACAGAGTTCTAATTTGTATTGTATGTTTATGTGGTTGTTTTGTTGTTTGAATTAATTGCTTTGCACATAATGCTGGTTTTAGTTTTTTGTATTATAACAATACAAAATGATTGAATCAGGTTTTAATTGATTTTAATTGCATTTTTGTCTCAGCTATTGTTAAATGTTTTTAAAATGTACAAGATGTATCTGTATCATGGCCATGATTGAAAATATCTCATAAACGAAGTCCGAAGCAATAAGAGATATACAAAAAAATTTTTGATTGAATTGGATTTATTTTTATCTCAACTGTTCCAGATACATTTTGTGTAATGTAATGCCGATATGATTTTGAAGTACCTCAATATTTGTGTGGTTTTTATAATCAAGCATGATTGTGGCAAATTGTGAGCAATATACAGCGATTGACGTCATAAAATCAATGTCAAAACCAAAATATTTGTTAAAAGGAAATTCATTATTGATCCTGTTTCCCTGTTCCACACGTGTAAAAATTTAAAAAGTCCGTTTAGTCGGAACGGGTTTTGTAATCAAACAATTTGCCACATTTTGGTGTAACTAGCGACGGAAAAATCTGAAGAGAGTTGATGTTTATATTGTTTTCTTTTCCCGCTGACTTGCCACAGAGTATTAAAAGTGTTTTCAGCTTTATTCAGCATTTTTGTTGGCGCATATTATACCTACCTGCTGCTGTGTAGCATGTAATCGTTACTTTATGTACTCACAACAATAGAATAAGTATTTATAAACTAAAAAAAAAGAAAAGGTCTATGAAACTATAGTGAAAAAAAAAGAAGAATCAAAGAAAAATGGCTATTTATTTCTGTGTGACAAAAAAAAACAGTGAACATGAAAAAATATGTGAAGAAAAAAAGAGTCAGTGCTTAAAAAATTCTATTCACAATAAATGAAAATGATAGACTTGCTCAACCAAAAAAACATGAATACTAGAGAAAATTGTGAATCAATTAATAAAAAAAAAAGAAAAGACAAAAAAATAAGAGCACATTAAAAAAAAACAGATAAGCTATCACTTTCATCCCGGCGCGATGTATCTGCCGTCTGGCTTGGATCTCCCCAGGGCGGCGCTCTAGAACCGGTGCTGAGCGTGTGTGTGTTGTAGATTGCGCGCGAGACACGAGCGACACAGAGGCGGCTTCAGACGGCGAATACGAACCGGTTAGCGAGCCGGATGACGACGCACCGCTCGATGATTCCTCCGCTGACAGCGATGTGAGTTGTACTATACTAGCTATTTAAATTGGGAGCGAAACATCACAAGATCACAAGGGGGAGGGGGGGGGGGGGGGGTGTAGTAAAATATCACGAGTGATTATTTTTTCATAAACGCGTGATGTCTAAACCTAAAAGCGACGTGTAGTGTGAACTTGAATCGCCGTTGCCAGGCAACGAAGTCTCCGCGCTTTATACCTGTACCTAATTAAAGATAATATACTAAAAAAAAACATTGTATGTATTCAAAATACACGTGATTTTGGTTTAGTCTTAAACCTCACCACATATCACCAGTGGGGGTGGGAGTCTAAACTGATAAAATAAACGTCACGTGATTAATGGACTGGCCCTTGCAGCTCTTTCATATTACTCAATATCTTGTCGGTCAGTCCGATATAGATGGTAATGTAAAATAAATAAATTAATATTTTTGCTCTTTGTCGCATCCCAAAGTATCATTACTTGTAGCCGACTTCAAAAAAGGAGGAGGTTCTTTGTTTTCGATTGTATTATTTATGATGTGTTTGTTACCGTACAACTTTCGACTGGGTGAATTGATTTTGAAGATATTTTTTTTATTTGAAAGGTGGTGCTTCATATTTGGTGCCATTCAAATGTGATCAAGATCTGACAAGTAGTTTTTGAGCTAACCTTTATAATGCGTATTTCGATTCAACTACATTGATGATGTTCTTATTGGAATTTAGTCAGCCAGTTAAAACCATTTAATTTATTTTATTAAGGTTACAGTTTTTTTTTTCGAAATGTATACTTTGCTATGGCTTTATAGCAACATTACTAAATGTAGATGTAAGATGAAGATAAGAGAATGCCATGCCACGAAGGGATATCTCTAACTGGCAAAACTTAAACCTATCCTAATGGTAATCTCCATCATTCCAGAACGACATAATAACGACGAAAGTGATCGAGGTGTCCGTCGGCGACGACGGGGACCTGGTGTTCGCGGACTCGGAGCGGACCGACGACACGCAAAGCGACAGTGAGGTCGACTTCAATGACTACTGGAACTGCGCGCAGTGCCGCGCCGTCAACGATAGCCCCATATACCGTTACTGTCAGAAGTGTTTCCAGGTGAACTTTGTGACTCTTTGAGTGTGAGCTTGAAACTAAAGACTAGACTATAGAATTGAGCTTTTGACTTGGGGAGTAAGCTGGTGAATGCGATGCGAACGGAAATTAAAGTTCGTTTACATAGATCTCCATTGTCAACATAACAAAGTTAAAAAAATGTATTATTATGTTGGTATGTCTGGACAATTTACAATTGTCAAGATGACGACATTAAACAAAGAAAAAACAAAGTTATAGCGGCCGATAGATGGAGATAAACTTGACAAATTTAATTCAATCTAAAGCACACTCGTTTTTTTGTCGTTTTGGTTTTAGCATTTGTTTTCACTTTCCTTGTGCCTGATAAATTGTTGCCGAGGGGATCGTATTCGGACATCCAAAAGGACCGTACAAATAAGTAAATTCTTCGAGACCAAAAAGAGCTAATTATTTGACACAAATCACGATGAATGACCCTAATCATAATTCTAACCCTAGTTTGAATGCCAACAATGTAATGTATATACAATAATTGGTGCGACTGAATCTGGCATAATTTGTTTATATACTACAATTGTATTTCACACCAACATAATATCAAACAAATATCTTAAAAATTATCTGCTTCAAAAATTAAAGGTAACGATCAAATTCCTTTCCTTTTGCCCACGACTCAACCGCAGTAAGCACCACATTAAACATAAACTGGCAATCTTTATTCACACGCGTTTTTTAACCATTTTCAGGTACGCAAGAGTTTCTTCCCTCCGAGGCCCCGTCGCAAGCACAAGCGCGGGGCGACCGTCGATCCTGACCTCCCCTACAAGCGCGCCCGGGGCATTGACCCCGACACCCCCTTAGAAACCCCTCGCCTCCTCTCTCAGGACTCCGGCGTCGAAACCTGCAGTCAGGGTACGTCACAGGAGTACGAAAACGTAACGTGTCAGAATAAACGCGCGGGCTCTCTCGACAGAAACCCTAAACGTATCAAGCGCGATGCGAGCGATTCGGAAAACGAAGACGTGATTCCGTTGTCCAAGAGCTTAAGCGATCCCTCCGTGTCAATAGAAAGCGTTAAAATCACAAAAAAAGTGATATCGGAAACGTTAAAGGAAATTGAGACGAAAGAGTTGTGCGTGGTTTGCGTTTCGGAACCGAAGTCCGGAGTTTTTGTGCACGGCCGACTGGCGCATATATGCTGCTGCTATAAATGTGCGGTCAAGGTCTGGATTAAAACTAAAAGGTGTCCCATTTGTAAACGCAAGATCAGTAACGTTCTGAGAGCTGTGGTAATGTAAGATTTTTTCAGGTAAACTTTCCATTGTGACTCGGGATGAGAATCTTTATTGATGTTAGTAACGTTAGAGTAAGAGCCCGTGAACCGAAGACCTTCGTTATTTTATAAAAGCAGAAAGTTTGTCAACGCATGCTCCCAACACGGGTGAGAACGATGGACCATTACGAAGTTTGGTCACCGTTTCCAACCAGATTTTTATATATAATACTTGGGCAATAATTTGATGATGTCACCTCATTATCCAGACATTTATTGATAGTTCCAACCCCTTGCCAGACAAGCATGTAAATCTTAAGAAAAGATTTGTGATTAGAATGACTTATGTAATATATAAATATTCATTTTTAAATAATAATTTACACTGATTATTAATTATTCAAATTTGTGCAAAAGAGTTTATTTGCATAAGGCATCAGGCTTTTATACTATAACGTAAGTGGAATTATAATTTCATGAACATTAGTAAGGTTGTCTGGCACGGGGTTGCCACCACGTTAAGTGTCCGGCAATGAATGACGTGATTTTTAATAATATTCTGAAGATAATACCACAAAATCACACTTTATTATTTGTTGAAATTAGATCGGCATTGTACACATCTTAGTACCGTTTACCTGGCAAAGCCGTGGTAACCCAAACTTAATAATCGTTCATCGTTCTTGCCTGTATTGGGAGCATTACACTGACAATATTTCAGCTTTTATAAAATAAGGAAGATCTGGGGTTCACGGGCTCTTAGGCTATGTGTAATCTTAGCAGTTTTATAATATTTTTGAAATGAGCTCCGATTTCTGTGGGGTTTAAATTTAAAGTAATATCAAAAATGTCATAGGTTGATTGATTTTTTTTGTGCAATGAAAGTTTATGAGGCAGAGATATAGTTGATAAACAGTCAAATATACAATTCATTTTAACGTGATGTACTGATAAAGCTATCAGTAAAGTTTTGTTTTCAGTTATCTTGTGTGTCAATAGAACTTGCCCGCGGCTCTAGCTACGAAAAAGGTTAAGTACATAAAAATATGTGCCCAAAAAGTAAACTTTTACCGCTGGTAGTTGCGGAATTGTGTTTTTGGTATGAAACGTAAAATAACGAGTGTTTATTAACGTTTTTTTATTTATAATATATAAAAACCTATGTGTGGTTGGTATATTTTGTTTCTTTAAAAAGCAATTACAAGGGGTTACATATAGTTTTTATACATCTATTCTATAAAAATAAAAGTGTAGTTATGTTACCAACACTGAAGAGGTAAGAGGGGACACCTTTTAGTTTCTATAGATAAAAAATATAAATACTTAGATATCATACGAAATGCTTAGGAGCGAAAATCCATCCGTTAAATAGGACGAAAAATCTGATAAGTTTATAAATGTCAAAGATTTAAGCCGGGATTTAGTGTTTAAGCGTTATTCTCAAAGAAACGAGAATCGGCATAGGTTTAGTTTTAAAGGATAAAAGCTGTTTATGTTGTGTAAATAAAACTGTAAATAGCTTTGATTAGAGACGTTTTCCACCGAAGAGAGTAAATTAATATATTTTCTTTAGGAGAGTTTAGTTATATTGACAATGCTTTTGTAAATGCGTCAAAAATACTTGCTGTTGAATTAGAATTTAAATAAAATTGAGTTTTAATGCAAGCTTCAAGATTTCGAAAGATGTTAAGGGATATTCTCTTTCGTAATCAATAGCACAGATGTTATCTAACAGTAGAGTATTCCGAAGAATTCAATTTTCCTACAGAACTCTCAGCGTTTCAAAATTGAATTCATTTTAATTTTTCCGTTTTGTTTAGTACTAATTATAGATTTAGTTTTACTAGCTACTAGCAGATGATCTGTGGTACGCCGTAATTATTCTTGGGAGGTTATATATACCGGAAATATTAAAAAAAAGACGTGCCTTTCATCGCGGACTTTAATCGAAGTATATATATTCATAGTAGATTAGTCAATATTGTGATAGCGGTAAATGCCTTGCATCCTGGCGGTCGTATAATTTAATATTATAAGGGACAGGGAAGAATCTAATGGCAATAGCCCAGTTTTTGCTGTGATTCAGTAGAAGAAGCAACACGCTGCTGTATACGGTTTCAAATATAACAGATGGAGCGGACGGTACGCTTATTTCAAACGGATAATACTGTTGGTATTTGTTAGACTTTACAGCGTCACGCTATATTACATTACGCGCTATACATTAACGCAGTAGACAACAGTCCTTCTGGCATGGACATTCCTTTTTTTTTTTTTTCATTGTTCTGGTACAAAGTAGTTTAGCCCCATGTTTCTATCCACGTTTTGTTACTTTTAGCCCCTGTTATATCCACTTTCTGAACATTGATTAGACACAAAATAATTTAGCACATGTTTTGTTAATATTATCCCCTGTTATATCCACTTTCTGGACATTGATTAGATACAAAATATTTTATCCCCTACTCTATCCACGTCTTACTTTTAGCCCTGTTTAATCCACTTTCTGGACATTGATTAGATACAAAATAATTTAGCCACAGTTTCTATCCACGTTTTGATACTTCTAGCCCCCGTTTCATCTACTTTATAGGATCAAAAAGTGGATAAAACAGTGGTTAAAATGTATGTTTCCAATCTGTGCTAGGGGCACGTCGTCACGTCGCGAAAATCGTGTGTTAATTTAATAGCTTGCGTTCAGACATCATGATGTCTTCGTAGTTTTAATTTTAATCAGTTTCTAGTTGTATAGAGCTTGCTGAAATATCATAACGCCAACTGCAATAGCTAGAAATAACAATGAAATAAGTAATAATCATAATTATACAGCTTGGTTTGTTGAGGAAGGCGGTAATGGGCAAGACCGAAACCACGAGTTAGCTAAAAAATCGTGTAAGGAGCCATGCCCTACATTTATAAATGGAGGGCATGGCTCCTTACCAGAAAACAATAACCGCGTATGATTTTTTAATCTTTAGCTTTGACGGAAATCGTCCGAATGATTTTCAAAATATAGTCACCTGTATTATTAAACCAATAGATTCTGATGCTAATAAGGATCAATCGGTACAAAGACACGTATAACTAAATCAAAGGAAATAGCTTATTTTCAGTATAAAAAACGAACCGGTATTTCAGTAAATTAAAGTTTTTTATTGGGTTATGTAGACGCATACAATACAGCGGCATTGCTTATGATGGGAGTATACAAAAAGCGCCAACGTTTTTCTACTCCTATATATCTTCCGATTTCGATGGTTTTTTTTTGTCTAAACAGTAAAAAACTATGTTTGTGCGCCTTCTTTTTTTAAGCTTTCGCATAATTATGTCGGATAAAAGTAGTTTTAATTAGATAACATATTTTCTAAAAGTCGTAGATTATAATCTACCCAACCGATTGACACTCAAATTAAAAAGTTGTTTTAAGATTAAGAGGGTGAAAATCGTTTTCCCCCGAAACGCTAAAATGTAGGTAAATTCACTCGCGGTCTCGTATCACACGTGCAGATTGCAGAGCGAACGCAATAACATAAACAAAAACCAGGACGGTCCTTTTAAATAAAAAGTCTAAATGTAATATTAAAGAGTTTTCATCAGCATATGAAAATATTTACTCCCAAACCTTTTTTTTAAACAATGCCAGCAATTCCCTTTCATTATATTTATTTGCCTTAAATATGCCCGAAGAGCAGTGATATCGAAAATTTAAGTATATCGATTCATAATACGCTTCAAAACGTTTTAAATACCTAATTATCATTAATGTAGCCCACCATCTTCTTCCCACAGTTCAGAGGTTCTATCTATTGTTTTCTTGTTTTAGAGAGGTTTATTTTTTTACTTAGAAGGAACAGATAATGGAAGATGTAATTTTGTTATATAAAACGATTTAACGAAAATATGTAGTTTGTTTACTAACAAACTACATATTTGCAAAATATAGTTTCACACTCCAAATCATCATTATCATTATTGTAATATTTTCGTCTCGTTGAACATCTTGCCTTTCCTTGTTCCTCTAAGTTAATTTTTTTGCTAGATTTTATAAAATAAGTCTCGGTCATGTAGGAAATGTGTCCAATAAACCCGATACATATTATTTTGTAAGTTACATTATAAAACAGTTAAAAAAAAAAAAAAAAAAAAATCGAAAAAGAGAAATCGATGTACATGAAAAAACATTCATTAATAAAAAACTTTTTTCTTTTCAGCATATTTGGTTTTTCATTTACATCCCTACAACTACAATGTACCTATTTATTATAATTTATGTCCACGGTCACTAAGACTATTGCCCAAGTAGAAGTAAATAGTGCATAAAATCTGGTAATTTTAAGGACACATTTACATTATACAGGGTTACAGGACAAATCGTGCTAGATCCGTTAAGGGCGTGGAGTACCTACCATTTCTGACTTATTTCACTATGAAACCTGAGCCTAAACTTAACCCTTTTCGAGATATTCGACTTTTAATTTTTTTATTGAAAATTGCCGATTTTTAGGCTACAAAATCTAAATATGTTCATTTTGTTTGGGGGCGAGTTGGTTGGACTACAGTCGCAACCCCTTCTCACTCCCGGTACGGCGGACGAGGGCTCATGGGGGGGGTTTTAGTGGGTTCGAGTCCCACATACCCCCTGCCACCGCCCCCGTGGTGGCAGGGAAGTGCGAGGGCATTTAACCTCCCATCCTCAAAAAAACTGTGTTTCATAGTGAAATAAGTCAGAAATTATGGGTACTCCACGCCCTTAACGGATCTAGCACAATTTTTCCTGTAACCCTATATAATAGGAAGTCATGTCCCATATCGTGACAGTTTAGTGAAGGACAAACAAGTTACGTCAGGAGACAAACAAATCAACGCAAAATGCATATTAGTACTAAGCACTAGATATCGACGTATCCTATATGCACAGGATACGTTGCTTCTATTCACGTTTTCACAAGTTTCGCTAAATGATCATTTTGTAAACGAAACCTCGACGTCAGCGTCAGTCTGTAATACGGGCCTATGTCTATAATATATATGGATTATTCCCAACTGGCAACCAAAATTCCCGATTGGCACTAACAATTCGTAGCAGCTGCCACAAAGGGCCGGCTGTTAGTGGTGATCAAAAGTGGCAACTCCACCTCTAACCAGCCCCACTGATCGCAGTTATTACAAATTTTTATTCTTAAGCATGTTGAAGTACCAGGAAACCAAAACTACTGAGGATATAACGTCTATGAAAACAATACAGGTACTTATAGAATTTTAGCAATAACGTCTGTCGTTGAAAAAACTGTTCTAACGGAAACAAGAAAATGTGATTTTCCAACTTCCACCATTAATGTCTATATGTAGTGGGAGAGAGACAGCAATAGATTATATTTTATACTTACTACACGGCTCTGTCGGTGATATTTCTACGGGTGAAAGTTTGGAATCTAGTAAAATCTATTTTAACCCTATGTCTACGTTCGTGATCTGAATACCTGAGCAGCGAGATGAGTCAGATAGGGATGGAATTGAACCTATTTAAAAACTAAGCGTATCTGCTAAGAATGTAAGTGGATTCCAGTCGTAGATTTAGCGTACGTAACATATAATAATTATGTGTATAAAATCCTTTATAAAAGGGGGTTACGATCAATATATCGTATAATCGTGCGTGCTTTCATCGTCCTATAGACATAACGATGCTCAGTCATCGATCGGTGCTCAAGCAGAGATTTCATTCACTAATTTGATCACTTAGGTCCGTATTACAGAACAATGCTCAGTCATCAAACAGTGCTCAAGCAGAGATTTCATTCAAAAAGTGATCAATTGGTGGTCAAAAATTGAGCACCGATCGATGACTGAGCATCGTTCTGTAATACGGACCTTAATGAATGAAATCTCTGCTTGAGCACCATGCTTTCATACTTTGCTTAGTTTGGGGCTAGATGGCGTTGTGTGTGTGTTGTGATGTCCACAAATATTATTATTATTTTATTATTATACTAAAAACATAGGTAATGTCACTAGTGCTTCGAGCAATTTAAGAGATCTAAGCAGAAGTGCTATTGAGTCTCAAGAATTGAGAAAGTAATCTTCTTACTTATACAATAAAGAAAAGTGTGGATATTTGAATGATATTATAAATAAATGTATGAAGACATTTCACACAGCGCCATCTAGCCACAAACTAAGCAATAGCTTGTACTATGGGAACCAGATAACTGATACAATACTTAGATACTTTTTGTTTGTAAGTACATATATAGAATACAATATAACACCCAGACATAGAACAAACATCGATGTTCATCACACAAATGTTTGTCCTGGGTGGGAATCGAACCCACAACCCACAGTTCAGAAGGCAGGGTTGGGCTAGCCAACAAAATATTTATTATAGGTATGTTTTATTATGGAAACTAACGTGGTTTTCACACATTTTGTATTGATTGTACGGGATTTACTCACGTTATAATTGGCCGGACTATCCGACTATAGTTTCGACTGCGTTTGGCAGCCTTCCTCAAGGTGAGTGCGCGCGCGCGACGGCGACTTGCTTAGCACTGCGGACCGCCGCGCGCAGCGCACGTGATGACAGCGGCTGCTGTGTAGGTAAAGGAGAGGGGGCGGGGGGTGGATCCCGCGACGTCGGCGTGCACTGAAGTTCATCCTCACTGGAATCTTCCTGTGTATCGGGAATACACCAGCACACAGAACTAATGACATCACCACCACTCTCACGGTCACTCTCACGTACTCCTCGAAGACACGGTCGCCAAGTCGGTGGCAGGCTCCATCCTCCATCTCTATTGAAGTTAGGACGCCGACTAATTTCGATGGCTTCTCTGACTTTGCGGGGCACAAAGAACTTCTCCCGTGCTAAAACCTTCGCTTTGTCGAATCGAATATAGTGGTGCGCGTCAGAGATCAGAGAATGCTCCGCCACCGCTGAACCATTACAATCCATGTTCTTCATAGAACGTACGTGCTCCGTAAGTCTAGTGGAGACGTTTCTCTTCGTTTCACCGACGTAACATTTACCACAATCGCAGGGGATCATATAGACACCGGGGACACCCAAAGGATCTCTATCCTTCGGAGAGCGGAGCAGCTGCCTAAGTTGCCCATGAGGACGGAATATTGTCTTGATGCTGTACCTCCGGCGTAACAAGTTTCCAATACTATCCGTAACTCCTTTAATGTATGGCAAGTACGCTGCCGCTCTCTCTGCCGATGTAATGCGCGTATAAGACGTTGCGTTTGCACTACGCCAACTCTGCTTCCAACTGTAGCCATTACTCTTCAGCACACCTCTGATGTGATTCAGCTCAGTATCTAGGTATTCGTGGTCGCACAGTTTCAGTGCTCTGTTAATGAGTGTTCGCGGTACTGAAGCTAGATGCGCTGGGTGATGGTGTGAATCGGCCCTCAGATATCTATCAGTGTGCGTTGGTTTCCGGTATACCGTGTGAGACAGTCGGCCATTGGAGTCACGTTTTACCAGCACGTCAAGAAAAGGAAGAGCTCCATCTTGTTCACGTTCCACCGTTAAAGCAATTTTTGGGTGAATGCTATTTAGATGTGTCAAAAACAGGTCCACCTCATCCTCACGTACTATCGCAAACACGTCGTCCACATATCGCCACCAGTGCCTCGGTTTATACGGAGTGCTCAGTAGAGCGGCTTCCTCAAACCACTCCATGAATATGTTAGCGGCCACTGGCGCTATAGGAGAACCCATGGCAACACCGTCAACTTGCAGGTAGTAGTCCCCTTTCCAAATAAAATATCCGCTCGACAGTGTATATTGTATCAGCTTTACGTACTCGATAGGTATGGTAACGTATTGTAATAAGTCGGATATAATGTTCACAGTGTCGTCTATCGGTATATTCGCAAAGAGAGATACGACGTCGAAACTCACCATTCGTTCGCTTTCAGTCAATTGTACTTCCCCTAACAGCTGTATAAAATGTGAAGAGTCTTTAACATAACTGGCTGTTTTACCTGTAAACGGGAGTAACATGTCAGACAGAAAACGAGCCGTCTTGTATGTGGGTGAATCTATTTGGCTGACAATAGGTCGTAGAGGCCACTCCGGTTTATGAATCTTCGGTAAGCCGTAGATTTTTGGCGGTGTAGGGTTTAACGGATAGTCCGGCCAATTATAACGTGAGTAAATCCCGTACAATCAATACAAAATATTATAGGTATGTATTTATTATTTTTATTAAATAAGTACCTAATCTGCAGTGAGAATTATAATTAGGCAAATATGTAGATACCTACTTAGGTACATCAATACATCTCACAGGTACAAACATTTTGACAATGCTATCTTGTGTAACTACAGGTAAGTATTATATGAATTATTTATGTTCGATTGAGCGTACGGTCGATATCGGCCATACCACTTTTATTCTGGACAATCTACGAACCGGTTCGGGCAGCAGATATAATTTTGTTTTGAAGAGAATGATAACACTGCCGCGCCCGCCGCTATATGAATCATCATACTCGATTACTCGGTACGGTTATGTACAAAAAATATTATTCAGCTGTTGAAGCATACCGCGAACCAGCCACCCCCGAGCCTGTGCCAGCCGCGCCGCCTCCGCTGCGCTCAGTCGCTCTCTTCACTCGCTCAGTCGCATTCGGACGTCGTTTCACAGTGCACGACTATACACTTCCTACTTTTCTACGTCTACAGTAACACTTGGTAAGTTAATATTTCATTTACTTTCATCAATAACCCGATTAAAATTAACAGAAACGCACCAACGCTGCGCTAAAGTAATTTCTTTTTTCAAACAATTCCTTCCGTAAATAAATAGGTAGGTATCAAATGTGTTGATCAGTGGTCCCTCCCTCGGGAACCGGCATTCGATATACTTGCATAGTATGGAATGCATTTAGGGTATTATTGATCGGTAATACATTTTGAATGTTTGAATTTTTTTATTATTAATGGTATTCCGTTGAAAGTGAGCAGCATTTTGCAATGGAAAATGAATTGTTGGCATGAAATGAGGGTGCGGTCTTGCCGCGTTTCTTTTTACGCAAACAGTTGAGAGTTGCCTGCGCCTCTGGGCTCATGGCTGTGTTTGTAGAAATGCACTTGCAGTGTCGGGTTTTGTCGTCCGATTTTGTTAGTGGTAGCTCGGATTGTATGCACTTGACATCCGCTAATTCAATGCCGGCAATGCGTGTAGCATCGGATATTAGGCGCACGAAACGTGTTCATTGTCCCTTTGTTGTTCTCAGTAGGTACCTAGGTGGTAGGTAACAATTGTTTTAATGATTTTCCTCAACGTAAACCCGCCGCTCATAATTGTTTATTAGCTTAAAATCATCCATTATCACCATTTAAAACTACGCAAGAAATAGGGTCTGTTTACAATTTGCAGTTATTAGCGATAGAACGTAATCTTTAAGTACAGATAAAATCGCTTCAGTTTTGTTAGATTAGAAGTTAATCTCAACATAAGACGTATGACCTGAAACGTCTTTGTCTCGTCATTGGAACCGTAACGTCTGAAACATAAACTGAAAATCCCAATCCCAAATAGACAGAAAAACGCCCTTAATACCTTAGAACTTAAAATTAACTAACGTACTGTTTTCTTTGATGTTACAAATAAATACATAATTGATATAAATAAATCAGAATTCGTAAAAAGCTTCAATAAGAACTGACTAATTTGTAACTATCTACCGCATTTTCAAACGCGAGGAAGTTTTCGGCAAACGCCTTCCATTTCTAATCTTCTAAAAAAACTAGGCAAAAAACGAATTACCGTTTTGGCATGGTTCGTTAATCACCGTGCGATATTATTATGTTAATAAATACAATTACTTCGTTGCTAACGATGCCAAGTCGTTCAACCTGCATCAGAGTATTCCGCGTGTATCTGCCGAAAATATTTAGAATTTTTGAATAATTTCCGTACCTAACGGTGCTTCAACAAGAGTACGGTAATTGAAACATTAAAAAAGTAAGCTAATAACACTTTTGACTAGCATTTCTGGTAATTGTTATATACCTACCTATCCTGCTTTACAGCAGCAGCAGCTATCCTTATTTATTTCAATAGCAAATACGATACAATATAGGTTAACAATTAGCCATAATCTATTTATTTACTTAGGCATAAACAAATCTAGATGGTAGGATTTTTCTGCCGCCAAGCAGTGCTGTGTTCCAGTTTGAAGGGCGTTGTAGCTAGTAACGACTAGGAAGAAGCCAAATTAAGGCTAATTTGTGACACTTTGCAATCTAGTCTATAAATCACATTTCTAGGCTACTATGGTGATATCTCAGGATAAAGTGCGCAGTGAATGCCACACAAGATTTATGATTTAGAGTTCTGACTGCCCGGGGCAACTGTTTGACAGCCGTGCTTTGTATGAATTCCTTGGGAACCGTGACGCATCAGGCGAACGACAGATTAAAAATATTTAATAACACTATGTTTATCTCATTACAATTTTGAATTACCCTATTTACAAATTTTACCAACCATGTTCTACACAATATATTTGAACTTTAAAAATAAATTAAGCTTTCCTCGGTATTGTCCACAACCCACAAGGATTTACTAAATCATAAGCCCTTTTGAAGGCAATTTAACGAGGGTATTGATGGTAGTGCTAACGAACTCTTGTATCAGCAGGACACTATAAATAGCAATCTGACACACAGCACATGGTTGACGCCAGCCTTTAGCCGCTCCTTGTTTTGAATAATAAACGGCTCATAACTTTTTAAGTTTGTAAAGAGCTTGGTTTTAATTAGAGTTACGGTTAGTGTTATCATCTTCAGACGATCTATATTCATCGCATCGACCACGGAGCTTTGTTATTTAATTTGTTATATTTCGTGGTGTATGAATTTTTACAACTATTACACTGCTCCTTGAGGATGGGCATCTATGTTGCCCGAACACCGGTCGAGTTATTCGACTGTATCTCGTGAGTGTTAGCCGTGTAATAGTTGTAATTATGAGTACTACTCACAGTCAGTTTCTATAATATTGTATGAATTTTGTTTAATGCATAAAACTTGCCTGATACCCCGAAATGCTCAAAAGCAGTAACATGACATATTTTCCTCAATGTTTGAAATGTGAATTTTGCGGAAAGAACTTTTTTGTTTGCTGGGCGTCGGCCTGTATTGATTCATCATAGTTGTTCAAAAACATACGAGAACATAGATCACACCAGTGTGTTCGCGGCAACAAAAGAGTTAAACCGGCTCGGTTATTGTCACGCTACGCTAACTTTCGCCACTTTCACACATCATAGCGCGCATCGCGTACGATTATCAAGTGATCAGTAATCACTCACGAAATCTATTATTAGAACCGCACTCATCAATTATTACGGTCGTAACTAAAGCTTTGTTACAACGTTGCAACGACAAATCAAATCAAAAACATATAGCTGCCCATTGCCCAAGCCTAGCTGCAGCTTTAAGTTATTTTATTGTTTCTAGTCACGCGTCTTTCCGAAAATTATTATGATCCTAATAAATTTAATTCAATGAATAGGTAACTCGATAGCTTTCATTCTGCATTGGTTTTCCTGTTGACTTATTTGTACAGTTTATAATGATATGAATCATAGCACCATTTTCCTGCCATTTACTTAATTAAGTTAAATATGTTACGTTTTAGAGTTCATTGCTTTACGGTTATTAGTTGCAGACGAGCTGTGTAAACTGTACGTTTCAAAATGATTCAATTTTGCCCTAGACACGCTACTTGCCGTTTCCACAATGTGCCAAAATGTGGTGTCGAAATGCACATGTACCGTGGAGTACCTACATATTGCAGACTAACATGTACTCTGTGTAATGAAATCTGCTCAGACAGGCCAGCCCGGTGGTTGTGTATCAGAGCGAGAAAGACATAACCAGACTGTTGTAGGAAAGGGAGGATATACTATTTCCGAATCCCTAAATCGATTGCGCGGAGAGCAAACTGACGCGCTCCTCACCCCTAAATGCCTAACTGCTAGGGCTGGCTGCCAGGATATTAATGGAATTAATACGTACTGTACAAGGGATGACCCCGATGGCTATAAAGATAAAGATCACAGATCGTTACTGCCCCAATTGACATCGTAGCTTAGAGAGTTAGGAATTGGCAGTTAACTAAGTAAGTAACATTGATTGTTATCTATTTGCTTTTACCGTCAAAATGATTGTCTCAAGGTGATTTGACTGCTACTAAAACTGTATAAATTAGAGTTTTCTGTAGCACCGTAACTGCTGTGGGCTTCTATGAAGTCTAATGCACTCGTCACGTCATTCGTTTATATAAAAATATTCTATACTTTATCCATTACACACATTAAACAAAGCTGAAGCAAAGTATAAATAAAATGTTATCCATAGAATTGACAACCATCACCTATTCATCGGACAGAGTCATGCTAATGAACTAAATAGGTACATATAGCAAGAATAGCGAAGCCCTAGGTACCCTATGTCTGTTTACAGATCAATAAAGAGACGAGGGGAGACGTGGGTGAACATTTGGGCACTGCAGTAGCAATAAAAAAGCTCGTACACCATTGTAATCGTGAGGGGCAGAAATGTATTATTCTGTTTTTATGTGATTTAGAATACTTCGCATTTCCAAAATAGTATGGATATGGAATACGTAGATGTCCAAATCATAATACTTTATGAGTGCAATAACTTAATACAGATTTATAAGAACAGCCAGACATTTTTATTAGAGGATGAAATATTTAATTGTCATAATTCTTGATCCAGATGTGATAACAAAAAAACTGTACATTAGCATAAAATGCCTCTAACACCGAGGCATTCGCGGTTGGCGCCCATCCGTGCGATGCTCCACTCCACACTTGAAAATGTCTTAATTACCCGAGCGGCCAACTTGACGCTCCATAAAATTTGAGACGTATATTTTTGATGTTACGTTCTATCGTTATTCGTTAGACGAGGTCGTTGGCACCGCGACACTAGCTCCAGTTTGGTCTCGTTGCTTTACCAATTAATTTGAATGAAATTATAATTTAGAAATAAATCTTGGAGTTTTTGTTTAGACAAATTCACGAAAAAATTATATTTAAAAATTATATTTGTTTTTATGCGCCTGTTGCCTTACTTCAGTAGGTTGATTATATAGGTACTTACGTATTTTAAATCAAAGTGTATTTACCTACGGAATCATTTTTTTCATTGGTTTAAATGTACTTAAATCATAACCATAACGGACAAGTATCCTAAGTAACATCTCCAAGAAATATAACTCATATCCGGAGTTTCGCAAATAACCTCAAGTGCTCCCAGCGTAAATAAGAGGGGGCGGGGTGGCCTTGGCTAACAACTCTGTGGGGTGGCTCGACTCCGCTCCGCACCCTACCAGCGAGGGTGGCGAGAGGGAAAGGGATAAATTAATACCATTCATTTGTATACTCCCGCATGCCTTTTGTGACACTAAAACGTGACTTGATGAAGTGGAAATCTTGGTAGGTACGCTTATTATCCATTATTTTATTGTCATTGTCTGTGTAGTTATTGTTTTGGATGCAAAGCGAGTAGGATGCTGAGTTATCAGTGATCACGCTTTATGATAATAGTTATTATAATTTAAATAATGGTAGTTGTGGAACAGCTGATACATTAACACGTCCTTCAAATTTAACCTTAAAAAACTTAAGATGTAAGATCAATAATTACAATGGGTAGTAGATAACAAACAACACAAACAATTATTTATAGTTTTTACTCATTAGGCTATCCTAATGAGTAAAAATAAAAAGAATTGTTTGTTTGTGTTATAAATAATTGTTTTGTTATCACCACATACCACTAACACCAGCCTAACTGCCATACATTGTTTTGATTTGTTTTGGCTCCACACTTTTCTGTATTTAGCCAGTGTCTAGTAATTGATAATTTTAAAAAAGTTAAATAATATTAGATATATATTATGTGTCAAGTCACAGTCATAGTCTAGTCCAGTCAATTCATACTCCTAGTAAAGTGGTGGCTACTTTAGCAGAAGCTTCTATGTAGTAACAACACGAAAAGAAACGTTTCACCACCATTATACCACTTTCCAGCACTAAACGAATAAAATGTCACCAATTTTATGCACACACACCACTGAAAATAACACAAGTTTTGGAAAATAATACAATGCGGCGACGCGATCTTTTTCGTTTTCCCGCCAAAACTCCAGCTATACATTTTAGGTAGGTGGTACCTAGTTCTATGCTGTATCTGTGCCAAAGAAATTAAAAGCTCCAGCTTCGAGAATCAAAATGGCGACTCAATAAAATATTAGAAAGCTGAGCACAGTCCTGGAATATCTAGAAACTCCGGTCTCACTTGATTAGGGGAGTAAAAACTAGGCATTATTATAGCCATTTAGACTTTTATTACACAAGTTTACCGCTCCGTACATTAAACATCAAAGTTTCCGTTGGAAAGTATGGTATAGCGTTCGCTAATGTTGAAAATCTGAATTAATAATACCTGTTTGATGCTGAAAATAAGCCTGTAGCTCTCGAGGAATAAGTTTGACTTTGTAACAACATTTCCAGCGCAGATAAAATCGCAAAGAGTTGAATTTGCATCGACAACAAGCTAGATTGTAAAACTGCTGAAATTAGCTTATCTATTAGCAAACTGTGTGTTTTTGCAAAAATATCTTGGCTTCAAAAGATCATCATGAACAGCTTGGAGAAGAAGCATAAAAATGTATTGCTTAAAAAATGTGATATTCCATGAGCAACTCCTGTAGACTTGTTCTAAGTAAAACTGGTAACATTGAACATTACCGTGCTAGATAAACATAACCATTGAACATTACCGTGCTAGATAAACACAACCATTGACCAAGTTTTACTGAAGTGATTCCACTCTTTCGTGGCAACACCAAGATACGCGTTTGCCATAAAAGCTCGAATACCTTGATGACATAAAATGCCTCGACCGCGATATCGATGCCGCAAAATTTTACGTGCACATGACTGGTACAACTAGTTTTATAACTCGTTATTACGTACTCTGAGTACACCTTGAATACAAGAATACAAACGCGGTCAGCATTCCCGTTGAGGAAGAGAGGCCAGGCCTGTCTGCCAGGTTGTATAACAATGGTCACACGGGCCAATTGTTTTCAACGCTGCGGGTAATCAACGCAACGCCAGGATTCAGGATCCAGAAAGCCGCCCTGCCTTCGTAGATGTAGACAATTTAGAATTTAGATACCTACTGAATCTAGAATAGTCTTAGACCACATTTAGTTAGTAAACAGGTGCAATAATCGGCTGACGGATTCGTTTAAAATTAGTACTTGTTGATATAAAGTACCGGTTAAAAAATTATTTGAAGAAGTTACACTATTATAAACTTACAAAGGCAATGGAACCACCACTGTCCACCATCAAGGCAAATCGATTTTCCTTTGTATGCCGCTCGCTGGATGCTGTTACTGCCTCTCAGTTAAGAGCTCGATGACTGATACAAAACGTGATGTTGCATTTGCAAACGTGATAATGTTTATGGTTGTTTATTATTTACGTTCTAAATTTATCACCTGGACAAGGCGGCTACGCTGGATAGTAGCCAAATTATTATTGTAGGTAAATTTATTAAATGGAACGATATAACCAAGAACTGACATGTTATATTTATTGTTGTTTCGTCCTCTCCAATCGCTTCATGATCGTCATTGAGCCAATAATCGTAATGTCAGACAATGTCGTCCACGCACAATAGGTCAAATTCGTGCCTGGGAACTGCCTCGCTAAACCGTTCCAGTTGTTTTCTGTGCAATATTTCGCTTGTAACAATTCTACTAGAACGCTTCCTACTCAATGTTCCAGCGAACGACGTGTTCGCGTTGGCATTTACAGTCGATGATGCATGGCGGAAAATAGAATTGAATTGCAGTCTTCCAGTACGTTTTTTTCTGGAATTCTTCGAGTTGCCAATTTATATCGGGTTCAAAACCCTCTGTTAAGGATGACCTTTTGCAAATTTGATTCGGAGAAAGAAGTCACCGACGTCTCCGCATTTCGTCGGGCGATTTGGAACCATCCCTCTGCGGACGACAATTTTGTTTGATGTGTTTGGAATTGGTATATTTATTATTCTCAAAGGTTGAAGCTCAGGACGTCATACATGCGAATCAGGTTCTCGACCTCTTGAAGTATTAAAATTATAATAGCCACTCAATATCCAAACAAGGCGTCACAATCGAGTTCTACTTGTTATTATGACTAGCATAGCATCATTTAATGCGATTATTAACTGATAAACTTCTTTGTTCTATGCATTATCGGACATGTTCCAATGCATTAATCGGAAATTGATAAAAGAATAATAATATTTACTCGTTTAAGTATACCTACTGCGGCGTACGGGGTAGCTAGCCACCCCGACGTCCCGCAGGTAGGTAGGTACTCAGGGGTGAGAAATGATAGACCTTCTTGTTATACAGCCGCACTGCCTGCACTGGGTTTATTCAGGAAAAAAATGGTCACTGGCCTTGCACCCGCGGCCTAGTAGTAGGTAGATGTAAGGCCCTAATGTGGCATCCGCCTTCCCGTTAAATTGGGTAGCTTCCAGGACACCTTCGCCTTCCCGTTAAATTGGGTAGCTTTCAGGTTCGCTGCTCAATGTGTCTTCCGTAGGGTAGAATCCTGGAAGAGAGCCAGGTGTTAAGCTCTTTACATGGGCTAACCATTCTGCCAAGCCTTTAAGACAACGGTCGCGCGAGTACAAGCACCGCCCAGTGACTGCGGTAGTAAAAATAATTAAATAACTAAGTTAGCCGGGTGAAGTTGGAAAGCGAGGCAGAACAGCTTTACAGTTGGAATAGGCGCAGAGAACACGACTAGCGTAACTAGAAAATTGGCAACTCACCCTAGAGGGATTCCTAGAGACACCTGCGTAATATTTTAGGTATAATATGTCAATCAGAGCGGCATGACCGCTCTCTGGACTAGCAAAATGCGTTCTGTCGGTGCGCAAGCTAGCATCGTATCCGCGCCTTCCACCGAACAGGTTTTTGACTTCAGGGGCCCGTGCCCATCGTTCGAGCGCAGGAGATGTTTCAAGAAACCATTTTCTGAGTACACATAAAACATGGCGCGGCGCGGGTTCCGCTTTATTAAAATATTTAAAATGTTTTTTTTTTAATTTAGAATTTTATTTAACAAGAGTAATTAATTAATATAGGATAAGTGCTATGCGCTAACCGCAACGTTACAGTACCCCGCGAGAAAGCATAGGATTTTTCCTATTATGAAAAATCCGACTAGCTACAGTAAAGTCCCATAGTACTGTCCTACTTCCATGCTCATTCATTCCTACATCTTTGCATACATTCATCACTGCCACTCATCTTCTGCCAACTGTTCACTCATCTTCTATTATACATTCCATCCAAAGTAGTCTACAGTCACTTAGAGGTGCCAAAAGACCCTTACATACAGAGTTAACTTGCATTGTAGAACATGCTAACTCAAAACAGTAATATTGTTGTTTTACAACTATTAGTAGCATAGATATTATAGTGAGCAGAGTACTTCACGTTACAATTTCAATAAGTATATAGGTATAATTTCATTAAAATTCTATTATAAATAAGTAGTATAATTATTTTAAAATTAAATAAATACAATTTGATTAAAATATAATTGCATTCCTTATTAAAATTAGAAAATTGTGATTTTTCTTTTAGAAGAAAAAATGTACAATTTACTATAAATATATCATTAGATTAATTTTAACTCATTTGATAGGTAAATGTAATTTAAGTAAAAATTTACAATCATACAATAAATATATTTCATTAGTTTAAAAATATTAAAATAATAGTGTTATTCTTTATAATTTATTAGTTTAATGTCCTTAACATGCCAAGTTCCCAGAAAATTACCGCTCATATCAGCAAGATCGTAGACTAGTGGTGATTTTTTAGCAATCACCTTACATTTTATATACTTAGGTGCAAGTTTTTTATTGAAGTACTTATCTTTGTCGCTTTGGTAAAATGTTTTTCGCCACACCACATCACCTATCTGAAATTCCGCAGATTTCTTTCGAAGGTTGTACGTCTTGCAATTTCTACTGTGGGCTTGTAATAAGGCTAATTGAACTTTATCAAATATGGTAGATAGCGTGCCTATGTTTTCAGCGTACTGATCCCTTGGTTGGAAAATTAAATTGTCGATATCAGTAGGTTCGGTGTTAGTGTAGTGCGAACCGCAGCTAACCAACTCACGACCATACACTAAGAATGACGGTGTGTAGCCTGTCACTTCATTCACAGAATTGTTGATCGCAAACTGGATTTTAGGTAATAGAGTGTCCCAGATACGCTGATCATTTGTAATGAACGTAGAAACTGCAGTCATAATTGTTTTATTATATCTTTCGACCGTATTTACGTGCGGCGTATATTTGGGTGTATAGTGAACGTGAGGAACTTTATATTTCGACAACATTAGTTTTAGAGTAGTACTGACAAATTGTTTTCCATTGTCCAAGACCAAAGTAGAAGGAACTCCGTGGACCAAAAATACATCTTCCTCTAAAATTTTAGTGACGATTTCTGCAGTAGCACGCCTAATTGGAAACAATAAGCAGTATTTACTGAAACAACAAGTAACCACTAGTATAAAGGTGTTTTGTTTTCTGGACACGGGAAGGGGTCCTACCAGATCAACACTCAAAACCTGGAATGGCCTGGAACAGTTTTTTGGCCTACCCATCTCACCTAAAGTCGCATGGTTCTGATGCTTATGAGCAATACAGGTATCACAAGAAGTACCAATTCTTACTACATCAGCATGCATCCCAGGCCAGTAGTATTTTAAGGCTAAACGTTTATATGTTTTAAATATACCCAAGTGTCCAGCAATAATTTCTGCGTGATTTTCTGTAATTATATCTTCCCTAGCTTCAAGAGGTACAACTTCTTTCCAGTCAAATTCTTTAGTTAGCGTGCATTTGCCTTTCATGAGACGATAGAGCCTGTCATTCTTTACAAGGTAATTAGGAAATGAAGTGGGAGAATTTTGACATCCATGGTAAATATTTAGGTACCACTCGTCGGTTGTATTAGTAGCCTTAGGGGATGTATCTATGGCAGAAATCGGACAAGCACGTGATAATGCATCTGGTATGACATTATCAATGCCACGACGGTGCTTAATTTCAAAATTGAAAGACGACAGTCTAACACCCCAGCGAGCAAGACGACCAGTAGGGTTATTGAGGTTTAGAAACCATTTAAGTGCAGAGTGATCGGTATAAACTATGAATTTTAAACCATTTTCTAGATAGCATCTCCAGTGTTCAAGTGCTAGTAAAACGGCTAGAGCTTCCCTTTCGGTGATGCTATAGTTTCTTTCCTGAGCGGAAAGAGATTTACTCATATAGGCTATAGGATGTTCTATGCCATCGACAGTCTGCGTGAGCAAACCACCTACACCGTAATCACTGGCGTCAGTGTGAACTTCAAAAGGTAAGTCAAAGTTAGGGCAAGATAGGATGGGAGCAGATACCAGACATTCCTTAAGTTTATAAAAAGAGTCATCTGCTTCCTTGGTCCATGCAAAAGATTTAGCTTTTTTGCCAGTAGAAGTTAAATTATTTAAGGGAGCAGCAATTGTAGTTTCTGATTGGTAGGTTTGCTAGAACTCGGTTTATTATAATATGTTTGGCTCGGCCCAGCTGTAGCCTTCCGATGATAATTATTATAATTAAATTTGTTAGGATAATAACTCTGTTTATTATAGTTTTTATAGTTTACTTCCTGTGGTTTCGAAAACGCTAGGTCAGGAGCTAGAGTTTCCGTGGTTGCTCTTGGTGGTTCACGAAATTGGGCAGATAAAGCCTGGATCCTCTCGAAATTACGACACAGTGATCTGAGAGTATCTATCGAATCAATATTGGTGCCATGCGAAGCTAAAACATTCGCATAACAGGGCCTAATGTTGTGAAGAAGTATTTCTAATTTTTCCGCTTCAGAAACTGGTTTACCCATCCTAGAAAAAAGTTCTGACATTATTGCTAGGTAGATTACGATATTTTCAGATTCACCCTGTGTACGGCTACGAATCTCTGACATGAGTCGGTAGTCATAATCAAACTGGCCAAAGTCGGCAATGAGTTGTTTTGTTAGATCATTCCAACTACTGATATCATTTCTTATACTGCGGTACCAATGTAATGCGTGATCGGTGAAAATTTCCGTAGCATAGGACAATATTCTTGTATGTGAAATATTCCTAGATATGCAAAAATCATTCACCTTCTGTATAAACACATGCACACAGGACCTCCCATTAAACTTTAGCTTCTGCAAGTCGGATATGTGATGACGCTCACAGCTAAGTGAATCACCTGATGCAGCAGTAACAAATATCGGCTGGGCAGGGTTAGTAGGCTCCGCCGGCATTGTATAGCTTGAGCTAGTTTGAGCAATTTTAGATAGTAATGCGTACTGAATATTAAACTCTTTTTGTAGCTTAGTAACTTTTTCCGCAATATCAGTTTTATCAATACGGCTTAATCGATAGTACATGTGATTTGCCAAAGCTTTAGTGCGCTCGAAAAGGTTTGCGTCGAATTTATCTTGGAGTAATTTAACACGCGAAGATAACTCTTTGAACGATAGGAACACGCCATCAAAATCTGTCTCGGAATCAATGCCTGATTCCTGTATGTCATTAGAAGGTATCTTATCAGTTAATTTATTAATTTGGTTTCTTAGCTTTAAAACAGTTGAAGCAGGTTCTTCGCCTCTAATGAGAACTTCATAGGAAAGCTCGTTTTTATTTAATAGTAGGAATTTTATAGGGTGAGTTTCCATTATGCATTATAATCAGCCAAAGCAGGTATGAAAAATAATAATACAATGAAAATAACAGTAATAATTAAGCGATGATTTACTAAAATACAATAATGACTAAATACAAAACCTGTTTTTATATAATATGTGGGGGCTGCAACTGCTGCGCTTCAGAATAAATTTACAGCTGTCTGTTACAAAATTAATTTAACTACGAATTGGTGAATGGATGAAAAATGTAAAATGCGTGCAAAATCACTGTGAAATAAATTGCGAACTGTTACGTGAAAAAAATAACGTTTTAAAGATAGATGAAAGTAGTAAGTACAAGATTTTTTATTTTATTAGGTAGATTTTATTATTTTATAACTATACAAATTTAATTATGTACGTAACAGTTTACATAAAATTGATTGATATTTATGAACTAAGCAACGTTATTGCTACACTAGAAAATATTACAATTAAAGGGTACATACCAGTTCGCCGGATCACCGCTTCGTTCACACGTTTGAAAACTTCCCGACGGCTGTATCCTAGTTATTTAATAAAAGTGCAGACAGATAGGCTGTGTAACTTTCCACGTTAAAGAGGGCGCCACTGCGGCGTACGGGGTAGCTAGCCACCCCGACGTCCCGCAGGTAGGTAGGTACTCAGGGGTGAGAAATGATAGACCTTCTTGTTATACAGCCGCACTGCCTGCACTGGGTTTATTCAGGAAAAAAATGGTCACTGGCCTTGCACCCGCGGCCTAGTAGTAGGTAGATGTAAGGCCCTAATGTGGCATCCGCCTTCCCGTTAAATTGGGTAGCTTCCAGGACACCTTCGCCTTCCCGTTAAATTGGGTAGCTTTCAGGTTCGCTGCTCAATGTGTCTTCCGTAGGGTAGAATCCTGGAAGAGAGCCAGGTGTTAAGCTCTTTACATGGGCTAACCATTCTGCCAAGCCTTTAAGACAACGGTCGCGCGAGTACAAGCACCGCCCAGTGACTGCGGTAGTAAAAATAATTAAATAACTAAGTTAGCCGGGTGAAGTTGGAAAGCGAGGCAGAACAGCTTTACAGTTGGAATAGGCGCAGAGAACACGACTAGCGTAACTAGAAAATTGGCAACTCACCCTAGAGGGATTCCTAGAGACACCTGCGTAATATTTTAGGTATAATATGTCAATCAGAGCGGCATGACCGCTCTCTGGACTAGCAAAATGCGTTCTGTCGGTGCGCAAGCTAGCATCGTATCCGCGCCTTCCACCGAACAGGTTTTTGACTTCAGGGGCCCGTGCCCATCGTTCGAGCGCAGGAGATGTTTCAAGAAACCATTTTCTGAGTACACATAAAACATGGCGCGGCGCGGGTTCCGCTTTATTAAAATATTTAAAATGTTTTTTTTTTAATTTAGAATTTTATTTAACAAGAGTAATTAATTAATATAGGATAAGTGCTATGCGCTAACCGCAACGTTACACTACCTTTTCTATTCTATCTAGAAAGATTGTGTCGTACATCGTAACGTGAGGCTTTTCCTTTAGAGATTCAGCCACGATGAAAATACCTAGATGTCAGCAATCGTGCTTTATCTAAAACCGTGCAGTCTATTATCTCTAGCCTAGCGTTGGCCGCACCCAAACGCCCGGATCTCATTTGTGAAGTTGTGAACATAACTTGTCAATAATTGTACAGCCAGTATCTGTTTACAACAACTTTTATCATAAATATTGTTGATTCGTTCACTACACTCATTTGGTACCAACAGAAATAATTCCAATGTAAACAAAACTGAGATAGCTAGGTACCTAGTGTCCAAAGAAACGTAACTCTAAATGTTTTGAATACTCATTGAATCTGTTCGACCTATTTTCCATGTTGTCTATAACCTTTCTTGGCAAAAATACATGTTCACTGCATATGCAGCGCCTTGTATGGCCGTCCTACCAGCAAGGTCGGCTACGTTGCACAGATGTCGGTCCTAGCTCGCTGGCTGGAATGCTGCGTATAAATAGCTGCAAGGTCACGGCCGCACTCCATGCGGCTACGCGACATCTAAACATATCTTCGTAATCCTTATTTGACATCTAATCTTGCGACCACGGGATGCGATGATTTTCCTATTGAATCAATCGGGCCACTTAAGAATCAAGGTTTTGATAACAATTTATTTTGTTTTATGAGTCAGCCTTGGCTTTATCATGAACGGTATTTTTTATCCTAGAACGGTTATTACTGTTATGAGTCATCTATTGTCATAAATTATGCATAACTGGCTGGGACATTTTTCAAATTAAGTATTTTTTTTACCTCTGTCACTAAGGTCCGTATTCAAAAGAATGCTCAGTCATCGATCGGCGCTCAAGCAGAGATTACATTCATAAAGTGATCAACTAGTGAATGAAATCTCTGCTTGAGCACCGATTGACGACTGAGCATCGTTCTGTAATACGGACCTAAGTGCCAATTAATTCAACTTTGCATTATAATATAGCACGTGTTCTAGCAGTAAACATTCCCTTTGTTGGTTGATATGGAATACCCTGGAATTGTCTTTATTGTTGTTTCTGTGCCGCGTAGTTGTGTCTCATCGTGTCAAGCAAGTTCTTGTATTTTTTTATATCCCTCGTTGTTCTATCCGGATATAGTTGCTTGATGGAAGTATCTCTACCGGCTACTTTGTTTACCCTTTTGTCGTCTCGTCTGTTCCGTTATCGATCCTGTCTGTAGTCTGATACCATTTCGTGTTCAATGAACTTCTGACGAGTCTGGGCTTTCCTCGCTTACGTAATTTTATTATTGCACGTCATGTACCTATCATGCATATGCCAGACGTTCAGTCAATTAATTACAGTTTGATAATAAACGTTACCTGGCAGTTTTATAGGTAGAGTTGTATTTTTGTATATATGTGAAGTGTTCTTTGCTATAAATTCGCTGTGAGGTGTCTGCGGTGTGTGCGCCGGAGATGTCGTTTACGGTGAAATTTTAATAACTGCATACTTTCTACGGTATCCGTTTGCCACGCCGGGCATTGAATGAGTCATTCGGTTCAGTGTACGCTCCCCTCCAAAACTGCGTCAGACCTTTCGCGGTATTGATTCTCGGGCAGCGTTTTTTGCTCGCTAAATTTTAATGCATGTTGCTCAATCGATTCGCGTTCTTTTTCACAATAACAATAATTGCAAATATCACCTCCCAGACGATGCAATTGATTTAACACAATTAATTTGACCGTATTTAAAGGATCTGTGTCCATCGAAATTATCTTGCAATGATTGTTTTGTGAACATAAAGCTAAGTCTTTAAAGCTTAGTCATTAAAATCTGGGATTTCGGTGGCAAGAATACTTTCAGTTGTCATTTAGTAAATGCGTATTGCGAGCCATATGGTGCCCAAGCGGCATATTTTTTATAACCTCCGCCGCGTCGCTTGAGTAATACGAGACATTTATGTACAAACTTGTTCTTGTCGAGTTCTTTATGCCGTATAAGGATTTGGAAAGGCGCCATGTCATGCCAAGCACCGTTAATGTTGCTTTAATCTACAATAGGACGCTGATTTTATATGGTACCAACACCAACAGATGGTCAATGAACATATGTGACAGTTTTTTTCACTAGCATTTCTGGACATGATCTTCTATTGAGTGAGCGTTAAACTGCACTTGGGTTGAGCCGAGCTGAGACGTAGGGAAGATCGGAAAGTTCCCTAGAATTAATAGCGCTCTGATCATTGTTTTCATGTTATAAATTCAATGCGAGCTATACGCCATGACTCATATCCTTTTTTTCGACGAATGCAATGATACACTCACCTCAGTCGCTAACTTTACCCTTTTTTCGTTTTGTAGGTATGTTTTTAATGACGAATCAAATGTGACGCATTGTTTATTGTACATAAAGATGTCATTAAAATGTAGATAGTAAGTATCCATGTTCGCAGGCACGTATGATGAAGTTATAATATGTACACTTACATTTTGTGTTTTCTGTTGATATTTAAAAAAAATCTTCAGGAGAAGGACAATACGAATAAACAAAAAATAAATATAAAAAACGCCCAATGATCACATACATAGATCCTGGACCCTAATTAGGATTAACTGTGTCTAGGGGCCCAGGAACTACGAGGACCATGTTCCCACAACACCCAGACTCAAAACAAGTGTTTGCGCTTTTTTTTCTGTACACAAATATTTGTCCTGCCGCGGGTGTCGAACCTGCCGCCTCTGGCCGACCTGCTCAACCACCACACCACAGAGGCTGTCGAAGCTTCACCTTTTTCCATAAGTCATTATTATTTACCTTGTGGAGATTTTATTAGCTATATTTATCTTCGTTTTGAGCTCATGCTCTGTTTAGCAAACCGCGTCGAGTGTGCGGTACCCACAGCAACTAGATACGCCAACTAACACGGCTAACACCTAACCGCGAAACTAATACATTCCACATAATTCTAGTGCACCTACTTGTCTACTCGGAATTTTAAGCAGAGCTATTTAATTTGGCACTAGATCACTGGCTGGAACGGACGGCCAATCAGCGAGAATAAAACGTGATTCATAAACGCTGAGATCTCAAATATGGAGACGGGACACGAAGAACACCGTTTATGTACTGACTTACGAAAAATAAGTAAGCTTTGTAAGATTCACTCTTCAGACTTATTTCATTTATCTGTACTACATACAAACCTTGGTTTATAACCAAAATAGTACTTACCTTACCTATTTACTCTTGTTTTGAAAATTCACTTGCCATCGGGTAAAATGTAATCAAACGCACACATGTAAATACATTACATGTAAACAAAGATGTATTCAAATCTGTAAAGGCAGCTGGGATGGCCTAATATCCTAATGCTCATTAGATGGCTGTATTGGAAAAGACTTAGACATGGCGAGTTCATGTTAAAAATTGAAAAGTAAAATAGATCTACGCTCATACCTCGTAACACACGTTATACTCGCACATCGATACTAAACAATGAGAATCCTCCGGTAACGTGACGATATTACAAATGTAAATAGGTATTATGCTCAAACGCAAGTTACAAGCCGAGCGGAGTTAATTTCTGCGCCTATTGTGGTGTTATAGATTTACTAACTTTTATGCAAATGGAATTCTGCGTAATATTTTTAACTATTTAATTTTTTTATGGGTTAGTATGTAATATATATATCGTGGTGACGAATGTACAGCCGCCGTCATAAAGTAAATTAGCTCCACATACATATCTACACGAGCGGTTGGCGATTGAGTTTACATTGTCATAGTGTCAAGGAATGTAAATGTAACAGATGTTTTCGAACATGTAGGCAAATTTATTGAGATGCTATCGGGTTGACTGTTTAGGTACCATTCTTTATTGAAACAATAATGCAATGGGCTTATAAAAATGCACTTATAATAAGAGAAAGAATAAGACGAACTCTGGTACTAGCAGATGAAAAGTTGATAAGTAGCTAGGTAGGTACCTAATACATATAAGTAGGTACCAAGTAGTGGTTGTTTTAGGCACAGCAAGGCTCTAACTGAACGTACTGCTGGGCGATCACGAAAAACGATTGCAACCGCTAGAAACACAAATTTGTATGGATTTGACAGTTTGAATACGCAGCTTATGTGCATAGTTAGTATGGAAATTTCTCCTGTAGCATTGCAATCAAAGTTTCGTGACCACCCCCAGATTACACCTTGCTAAGGGTCAGAAATGTTGCTAAATAAAATGGCATAGAATTGCCGAAGAGAACACCAGTTTGTACAGCCACGTACTTATTTAAAGTGTATAATTTGACGCCCAATGAATAATGAAATCCTTAGTAGTTATTCTAAGAATGAAATCACTGCTGATATGATAGGGATGATGAAAAGGCCAAAAGGCCCATTAATATGACAGAAACATTGGCATTTGTGATATTAAGTGAATAAACAATATTATTAATTGGCTGGATTCTTATTTTTACTTTCACATAAATTACGCACGATATAATTAAAATGCCGTTTCTGGTTCATGATTACAAACCATGGAGGTTTCATCCTTTCATGGTTTAGAGCTACGTACGAATACAATGTAAAAATTGTATATATCTTTCTAATTTCTTCTTCACTAAAACCAGACCATGAAACTAGCTTATAAAAAAAAACTAGACCACACGACTGAAGTAAAACTTATACACATATTAGCTTATAGTTTAGCTCCATCTATCGGCCGATATAACTTTGTTTTTGCTTTGTTTAATGTTAATGTCGCCATCTTGACAATTGTAAATTGTAATTTTACCGTACATACCAACACATTTTATTTTTTTATTTTTTTTACTTCAAACTTGTCTAGCATTTGACCACGCTCTCACCTGATGGGAAGTGACGATGCGATCGAAGGTGTAGCATGCTAGCCAAGTAAATACCTATTCACTCTTCTCTTGAACACGCCCGGGTCATATTTCGCCGGAAACACAGACGCTGGCAGGGCATTCCATTCCTTAGCCGTTCTAATTAAGAACGTTGAGTCAAATCGCTTGGTACGAATGGGTGGTATTTCGACCACAAAAGGATGGCGCTTAGCCGAGCGTCTAGTAGTCCGGTAGTGGAATGGTGATGGGAGAATTAGATCATGCAGTTCTTGAGCGCATTCACCGTGGTGTAATCTGTAAAAAACTGACAGACTTGCCACCTTACGTCGATGTGCAAGGCTCTGGAGCCTTTCACCAACCAAAGTGTCGTCGTCAATGAGCCTTTTGGCACGCCGTTCAATCGAGTCCAGAGCCTCAAGCTGGTACTTGGCAGACCCGTCCCACAGGTGGCAGCAGTACTCCATACACGATCGGACTTGTGCTTGATACAGATTTAGAAGCTGTCCAGGTGTGAAGTACCGCCTTACCTTGGACAATATGCCGAGTTTTTTTGAAGCTACTTTGGCTTTGGACTCGATGTAGGATCCAAAGTTTAGGTTTGACGTGAGATCAACACCCAAAAGCTCAAGATGGTTTCCTAAACTTACAGATACACCACGGAATGAAGGAGCCAGATGGAGTGGGCTCTTTTTAGCAGTGAATAAACACGCCTGTGTTTTTGCAGCATTGAACCTAACCAAGTTAGCATCGCCCCAATCGGACACGGCTTTCAAAGCCAGGTTCATGCGCTCAACCATAGCCTCTCTCTCAATCCGGACGTCGTCACCACTGGCTCGGGCACTGGATGTGTATCTTTCAACAACAGTACTATCATCTGCATACCCAAAGGTACCGGGCTTTAGCAGATCATTGATGTGGAGTAAGAATAGTGTTGCTGAAAGAACTGACCCCTGAGGTACACCAGCATTAATAGCTAATTGATCGGAAGAGCAGCCATCAAGAACTACTCTAAGCGATCGTTCCCTCAAAAAGTCTGATATCCAAGTGCACAAACCAGCAGGTAGTCCGTAAGATGGAAGCTTATTCAGAAGACCGTCGTGCCAGACCAGATAATAATACAAATTTTTAACTTTTTTTATATTGACAATGGAGAGATCTACGTGAACCAACAGCTATTAACTTCCGTTCGCCTCGTTTCATATTCACCAGCTTACTCCCCAAGTCAAGCGTGCGTACCTTTATACTTTTATTCCATAATCAAACACAGTAACAGAGGCCCTTCTACTCCTACGGGTGCCAACATATTGTTGCCATATCTCTCTCCAGCTTTTTCACCGTGGTGATATAGATAGTGGGCGAAACGGTGTTGACGCTTCAAAGTCTTGCTTTAATAATTAAAACGTAAACTAAACTTGGTAACACAATATTTTGTGTTTTTGTTGAGTTGACATGACACATCCTTCGTGAAACAAAGGTTGTTTCCCTTCCGACGGCAGGATGTATCCTATAGAACAGCTTATATTCGGAGCCGACAACAATGCCAAGTGAATTTATTATTCTGATTGCGCACCACGAGCGAAGGGAGTAAGTACTGTAGTACTGGCTGAATTCTAATTTGATTAATGGCGGGACTGTCTTGGGCTATGGTCTGTTATAAGAAAACGAGTGTGCTCTAAATCACACGAGTGAACTAAAATGTCTTTAGTTTAGCTCCATCTATCGGCCGGTATAACTTTGTTTTTGCTTTGTTTAATGTTCACGTCGCCATTTTGACAATTGAAAATTTACATACCAACATAAGAATACAAATTTTAAGTAATTTTTTACTTTTGTTATGTTAACAATGAAGATCTACGTGAATCAACTTCACCTCGCTACACATTCACCAGCACACACCCCAAGTCAGGCGTGCGCAAAGAACTTTTACATCAAAACTTATCGCTCCACTCAAAACAAGGTCTACTACTAAATTATAGCTTAATCTAATCGTACCCAGCCCGAAGCTTGGATCGAGGCATCCTTAAAGTAGAGGAGTGTGTATACCAATGTTCATAAATGTACTTTAAATAATCATAACTCTTTTTTGCCTTCGCCATAGCCGACTAATAAGGAGAAATATGTTAATATAAGTACCTCACATATTATTTCAATAATTTATAGCTTCCTTTAGATCAATATTTAAAAACAAGTATCCATATTAGTTTGTCCTAACAAAATAATTGACAGATACTTTCTCTTAAACAAAAGAACTACGAGATTGAACTTAAAGTCCGAAACAAGCGGCCAATGAAAAACAGCCTAATAAAGAACAGTTACATTTCTCCCACAACCACAGTGCTTGTTAAAAACAACTGTTAAGTATAAGCACTCGTACTCGTACCTCCATGTTGTTGATCTTACGCTTCATTGGATTCTCAATTCAAGTAAGTACATACAAAAGTAGTGAGTGAAAGAGACCCAAATTATATATACATGTAATGAAACAATGAGTTTCATTTCCTAGCAGTTCGCATGATGAAAGAGTTAGCGCAACGCTTGGGCGGTACGTTGGTAAAACTACTTTATAGGGAGGAGTAAAGCAAATCCCCGCGCTTTGTAGTCCTGTGTGTATGAATATTAATTTTGTAACCTTGTTTTGGAATTTATGTTAATTGATATAAAATTGTATTATTTTAAGGACGGTGACTGTAGAAAAGAAAATAGCCATTTTAAAGCTTGTTTTTAATTTAGTAACTTCGAGAATCTTTTAGTCATTATAATCTAAGGTCGATTGAGAGATCCGAGGCCGATATCAGCCAATAACACAACTGAAAATTTAAAACTAATCTAAGTTATCCACACATATAAAATTCAAAGTCCTGACTGACTGACTTATATATCAACGCACAGCCTAAACCAATGGTCCTATAGGCCAGGCCACGCGGGCGAAGCCGCAAACTTAAAAAACAGTGTATGCAAAGTTGAACAGCCTGTATAACTGCAACTCCTTTGTTTCATTGAATGCTTCGATGGGACTAATGGGAGTGTTAGTTGACGTATTTACGGTCCATTTGCTCGTGTAATGTCTGGCGTCTGGCGTCTGTTCGGTAGCCTAATAGGTACGCCGGGACAATCAACAACGAAGAGATTAGTTGAGGAGCCAAGCATGCGATGTGAACTATCTTAGGCATGCTTGTGGGCGTACAAAAGGATAAAAGAACACTATCAGTTAGTGCGATGAGTCATTTATTTATGTTGTGGTGGTGACTTCGTTTGGATTCGGATACAAAGGTTGCTTTTGTTAGTTTTGGTCCATGTGCATTCTAATTATAATTAACAGACAGTGATTCCACTGTTGCGACAGACTTTTTTGAATTAGTTAGGTTTTATTGTATTTTTCAGCAGGAGATACCTATCAAAATATATGTGATATGTGTGGACATCTCACACAACGCTATCTAGCCCCAAACTAAGCAAAGCTTGTTTTATGGGGACCAGATAACTGATACAATATTTAGATAATTTTTGTTTGTAAATACATACAATACGATATAACACCCAGACACAGAACAAACACCTATGTTCAGTACACAAATGTTTGTCCTGGGTGGGAATCGAACCCACAACCCACAGTTCAGAAGGCAGGTGGCATGAATGACCGGCCCGATAGCTGAGTTGGTAGTAACCAACTCAGCTATCGGGCCGGTCATTCATGTACCTACATAAGTGGAGTGAGAACCTCGGAACTAAGCAAAATAATGATAATGACTCTGGATCCCTGGAAGATGGGACTGCTCTTAGGTCCATATTACAGAACGATGCTCAGTCATCGATCGGTGCTCAAGCAGAGATTTCATTCACTAATTGATCACTTTATGAATGAAATCTCTGCTTGAGCGCCGATCGATGACTGAGCATCGTTCTATAATACGGCCCTTAGTGTGGGACGCTACTTGCATCGACACTCTGGCACCGTCACATCTTCCCGAGACACACGTTAGGGCCGGCGGCGCCGCGGCTAATTCGGCTGAGCAGCTAAAACGGAGCAAATATAGTAATCTCGGTAGCGGTTACTTATTTGAGCCGTTTGGTGTTGAGACCCTGGGTCCGTGGGGGCCGGGAGCTCATCGAGTTTTCAAAAGTTTATCAGAGCGCCTGGTCGATGCTACACGTGACCAAAATGCTGGAACTTATTTGGCACAACGAATAAGCATTGCAATTCAACGGAGCAATGCTGCCAGCATGTTGGGTACGCTGGTAGTGGGCTGGAGCATTTGGTTTGTCGCACCAGTCGACATCGCGGCCAGTATATAGTCCAAATGTTTTTTTTTGTAGTAGTAGGTAGTGTTTAGTATTAGTTATTATATCATAGTAGTATTTAGTTAGCAAAAGAAGCAAAATTCACAGATAGAATTGCTAACAAGTTACTGATGACCAAATTTTCTCTTATTTCAGATTTTAAAACAATGGCTTGCTCAGTCAGCGACACTCCTGCCCTGAAGGACCTGCCGAAGGTGGCGGTCGACCTGAAGAGCCAGCTGGAAGGCTTCAACACCAGCTGCTTACGAGATGTCGATACCAATGAAAAAATTATACTCCCATCGGCTGAAGGTATAAACCATATTTGATTGATTTCTTTTGATAAAGCAAAATTTATATTTTACTCTGTTTATATTTTACTAAGTTCTCTCTCCATAATATATATTCCATGATGCTGGTTGTGGGCTGAAAAAGTATTATGTTTGTTGTAAAGCAATAAATAATTAAAACTCTCAAACTCTCTCATTTCTTCTTATTTATTCAAAAAATTCAGACTCTCAATAATCTCAATAAAGACTCTCTTGCTGGATATCATTTATTTATTTATTTATTCAATTAGTATGTTTACACCAATTACACTAATTACTACATAAATACAATTAAAATCAGTATGTACCTACGTTTCGTTTTAGATAAACTTTCATTTAAATAATTTATTTTATTATTATTCAAAGTGTAGTTAATTATGAGTCTAAAGACGGGCTTCTAAGATTGTACAGGTAAACCACCGAATGGTTATTTCCTTGTTTTTCCAATAACTATGATAAATATTGTATAGATTTTTCAGAGTTGAGTTATATTTATTTATCTGCAAACAGGCTGAACTCCCGACGATCAGAGGCAAATTAATCTACAAAATTATTAATAATACATGTACAATGGTGGACTTCATTTATCAGTTTTAATTATATGATAGTTATTTATAAAGGAAATAGGAATAATTGAATCTCGACTTTTATCAGATGTAGCGCAAGAAAAGCAACACAACGCTCTGCTACAAGGTGTAGAACAGTTTCAGACCACATCACTAAGGAAAACGGAGACTGTTGAAAAAAATGTACTTCCGAACGCGCTAGGTATTGTGTGGTGGACCATAAGCGATAACTAATGTTCCAGTAATGTCGCCCAAATAGCCCGTAACCTGTGACGTGACCGCTTTGATTCATTTTCCTCATAACACCCACTGTATTCATTATAACGGGAATAACGAAAATGTAGAACGAATAGGCTCAACGCAATTTAATAGACGTGTTTTCCAAGCTAACCAGTGGCGTAGCTAGGTGAACGAAGGCCCCGGGGCAAAAAGAACTAGGGCCCCAACTAAACTATTTAAAATCTTTTGTTCTATATTCGTCGTGTTTCGAAATCGACGTACTCTCTCGTCGATTATTTGTATTCCGAATGTGGGAGAAATGCTCAATAGTTCAATTTTTTGAGAATCCGAGGGGCCCCCTTAGCTTGGGGCCCCGGGGCACTTCCCCATTCTAGCCCTCCGTTAGCTACGCCACTGGGGCTAACGGTTTGTTATTTGATGGCACTAAAATAATAACGAGCATGATTGTTTAGCCGTTTTGAATGTGTGCTGTACGTATTGGGACATACAAGATGTTTATTTTATTTCTGTTTCCCAGATGTTGCCGCAGAGAAGACTCAAAAGTCTTTGTTCGATGGTATTGAACAATTCGACGCTACCAGGCTGAAGCACACAGAAACACAGGAAAAGAACCCCCTTCCTGACAAAGATGGTACGTATTCATTATGGTATTTTGCACTGTAATAACGCATGAACTGTTTGTATCTACAAAACTAAATATTTTGTAATACGCACGCATTTGTTTTCCGATAAACCATGTTTAACTTAAATGTTTTTGTGTAGGCAAGGCAATACTTTCTACGGAATTACCCATTCTAGCGTGCGATAAAATGTCACACTTAATTGTTTTTGTATTCAGTTTTAACGACCCCCAATTAACTTATCGTGTTATTTTGTTAGTCTACGGCCTTTACACGCTTTCTCTCTATGCACAAGTTAAACTAAATTAGCACTTAATTATTTTGCCTTTATTTTTAATGTTTATGCATAAGCATCATTTATTTATTATCTGGAAGCATCTATGCTTTTATCATTATGTTATGCCGTGCACGGTTTTGCTTTGCGATAGTTGTGGCAGCGGAGAAGGCACATCAAAACCTGCTGGATGGCGTCGAGCATTTTGACAAGACTCAGATGAAGCACACGACGACGGAAGAAAAGAACTCCTTGCCGCCCGTTGAAGGTTTGTTCCGCTGCTTCATGGCCCTGCTTTATTTGATAATATGTTTAATCACTTTTATTGTGTGTATTTATTCCTATTTTGCTGTTAAGATTACAGTCGAGTTTTTGGCGGGAAAACGAAAAAGATCGCGTCACCGCATTGTATTATTTTCCGATAATTGTGTTATTTTCAGTGTTAATGCATAAAATTGGTGGAATTTTACTCGTTAAGTGCTGGATTACAGACATGAGTGTAGGAAAGTGATATAATGATGGTGAAACGTTTCTTTTCGTATTGTTCCCAAAACTCCATAGAAGCTTCTAGTAAAGTTGCTATCACTTTACTAGGAGTATGACTAGACTATGACTTGGACTGTGGCTTGACTTGACACATATCTGCGTGGAATATATATAAATTATCAATTACTTGACTCTGGCTTAATACTCAAAAAGTGTGAAGCCAATACACACAAAAAAAGATTACAGTCAAAGAAGGATAAATCCTTGATCGTAATATGGTCCGTTTGTCTTATGTAGAATTTGTTCTTTGCCCGATGGTTAAGCGTCACATGGGCTCATAGTTTTTACCGTTTAAGCTGTTCTTCATTTACTATTTATATAAAGGTAGTGATATTGATAACAAGCATGTAATCGAGGTATTTTAAACAAATTACAACTTTCACTGGGGGACTTCCAGAGGCGGGTGAAAAATCTTAAACGATGGGCATCGATCGGCATTATTTTATTAAAAGAAATACCACATCACAGTTTTGTTATTTAATACAACTAACTACGGTTTTAGCCGTTGTTTATGTTTTATATACCACCACATATACGTGTTACGTTATGTCTTTATCAACATATTTTAAAACCTAACAACCTTATTAATAAACACGAACTAGCTTTAGACTAGTTACACCATATTTTGTCTCTTTCGATCCAGCTAAATATTCCAGTAGCAAAAAAATGACAAAAGCTGAAGTAACTAATCCGAGACTAATACCCGTTTATTAATAAGGCTGTAACTGTCCATAATATTTTTAAATTAAAGCCAAAATCAATTCCGTTATTTGTATCATAACATTATTAAATGTGTATTATTGTGTGTAGCTATCGAAGCGGAGAAGGAGAAGAACAAGTTCTTGAACGGCATCGAGAACTTCGACCCGACCAAGCTGAAGCACACGGAGACGTGCGAGAAGAACCCGCTGCCCACCAAGGACGTCATCGAGCAGGAGAAGACTGCCTGAGCTGCGCCTTCACCGCAACCGTAACTCGCTAGTATCGCCGTATTTTAACCTCGATGTAAGTTAAGCGTAGGCCGGCCAGCGTTTCAACAACCATTCTCATCAATAACCAATTTTAAAAGGCTACGTGGACGCGAGCGGCCGTTATCATTAGTTTTATAGGAATGAAATTTTCTATGTCACTTTTTAACAGTATGATGTATATTTAAGCGTATTTTATGAGCATTTTATTAATTTAATTTATATTAATATGAGTAAGTATTGTCCAGTACTGATTTTTATTCTAGAAACACGCTGCACTCCATGTTTTGATAACTTTAGATAGCTTGTTGATTTAGGCTTGTTCTTCTTAGTTTGAAACCATAATTCACTATGGGTACCTATCTGTAAATTTTAGTCTGGGCGATACAGTAAATTAGGAGTGTAGTTACTGAGTCTGGTCTATTTTAAAATTACTTATATTTCTGTGTTTATATAATATTTTATTTGATAATCATATTATATTGACTTAGAAATTATATATCATCGAAATAGTGTGTACCTACTGTAACTGTATTAATATTACTTGCTCAACCATTTATGGTTAAGGATTTGGTCTGATTTTATAAAAAGCAAATAGATTATTTTACGATAATGCAACCAATAGTAATTTTTGTAATGTCATTTATAACAATAATAATCGACGTTTTCCATTTTTATAATATGCTATAGATGCCAATAAACCATTTTATCGAAATTTTGTATGTTTACAGACGGTGCTTTTTTATAAATATAGATTGATAAAACATGTTGTATTTTATTTTTCCTTGTGTTTCTACATTCGGCACTTATTAGTAATTCAATGTAACTAATAGTATTTATTAGTGCTGACCGTGTAGTTAAATAATGCCTACTATTGCCTACAACCACAGAATTCCCCCTATTACATCCTACAACCTTCAAATCACTGTCGGTTTTGGGGTAAATTCGCTAAATTGGTAATATCAATCTAGTTCTAGCCTAATAAAAGAGATTGCGGGTTTTTTTTTCCTGGTTTTGGCATCACATTTTTCATGCATTCTGCCAGTGTCGAGTATCTCATTTGTTCTTTCTTCATTATCGTTTATATATGGGTTTTACTCGGTGTATTAAATTTTTAGGACTTTCGACTGTTGTTAAAATGGGGAAACTTAACGCGATTAAAATTGAAAACTAGGATAGGAAATTTGGAAAAATTTGGTATTGGATCAGGAAAGAAGGATAGGAAATTTATATTTACGAATAATAAGTACACATAACATGGTAGGTACAAGATGAAAAAAAAGATTCATAGCTTTATGTTATTAGATATTATATATACATAGATAAACAATGATAAATATTAGGATTACTAGATATAAGCAAACAAGATATATCTGTAGGAAAAGGGACATGGAGGGATATCAAGGTTTCGTAGAAATAAAAAGCATCATAACTCGGACAATTGAAGAAAATATGATTCAAGTCACCAACGGCGTCTCCACAATCACATGACGCCGAGTCCATTATCTTAAGACGCGCAAGGTGTGCCGGGCTACATACATGATCCAATCTCATTCGAATCGAAGTGATACATAGTATCTCAATCTAGTTTGTATCGAAGTGAATGGATGTAGCAATTTTATTTTTTGGTATGGCTCCACACTTTTGTTTATTTAGCCAGTGTCAAGTAATTGGTAATTTCTCGAGTTAAGTAATATATATGTATGTCAAGTTAAGTCAAGGAACAGTCCAAGTCATCAAGTCAAGTTTTAGTCTAGTCTAGTCATACTCCTAGTAAAGCGGTGACAACTTTACCAGAAGCTTCTATGGAGTTTTGGAAACAACACGAAAAAAAACGTTTCACCATCATTATACCACTTTCCCGCACTCATGCCTGTAATCCAGCACTTAATGAATAAAATACCACCAATATTATACACAAACACTGAAAATAACACAAGTTTTGGAAAATAATACAATGTGGCGACGCGATCTTTTTCGTTTTCCCACCAAAACTCGTAGCAAATAGCAATTTTAAAGATTGTGGGTTAAGAAGTTTTTTTTATTTTTTGTTTGGTTTTGGCTCCACAATTTTGTGTATTTAGCCAGTGTCAAGTAATTGATAATATCTCAAGTTAATAATTAATATCATATAATGTGTCAAGTCAAGACACAGTCCAAGTCATCAAGTTAAGTCATAGTCTAGTCTAGTCAAGTCATATGTCAAGTTAAGTCAAGGAACAGTCCAAGTCATCAAGTCAAGTCATAGTCTAGTCAAAGTCATACTCCTAGTAAAGTGGTGGCAACTTTACTTGAAGCTTCTATGGAGTTTTGGAAACAACACGAAAAGAAACGTTTCACCATCATTATACCATTTTCCCACACTCACGCCTGTAATCCAGCACTTAACGAATAGAATGCCACCAATGCGGTGACGCAATCTTTTTCGCGTTCCCGCTGAAAAAAAAACCTAATTTGTGGCCATATTTCAAATAAATCGGTTCAGTCGTAGAGAGAGAATCACGAAGAGTAGTTCCACACGTATATTGAAATATGGTTATAAAGTATTAATGACTTTTTAGAAACTCTCTTCTTATTGCTTTCTCAGCTTGTTATTTTCTCCGGGGCGTTACTTTAAAAAAGATTAAAGAAAACACCGGAGAATGCATTGCTAACACGCCTTGAAGCTGGGAAAGTGTAAGAAAGGGATGAAAAACATAAACTAATACGTCATTCAAGGCCACATAGTATTATTCCTGCTTTAGGGTGGTTCGCATTATATTCTCCAATGTTTTTAATGTATGCTTCCGGTTACTTTTATTATAAGATCTGTGGCTATGAAAAAATTAAGACCTTGTCCTTGATTTCTATGTTCCGTGGTCCATACATATATCGTTTAAAATTTCAGATTTTAAGCATTACAAATAAGTCATAAGAGACAACAAAATATGATCTGTGAATGTTAGAGCTACATGCCTACTTGATTATGTTTAAAATTAAATTTGCCAATAGGTCAAAATGCCATTTTGTTGATTTTGTAAATTTCAATTTGCTTTGCTTCCCGCCGGCTTTGACGGTTTGCTTTTGGCACGTGCAATTTTCATTATTTTATTGAAATCCAGTTTCGCATTTCTGCAAAAAGTTTATCACTGATGCCAACAGTTGGGATAAATCATTTCGGTAAGTGTTTGTATGATAATCTGGTACAATAATGCACATTCTCAACAATATGCGCACGTGTTGTAATCGTAGACAGCAAAACAACCATTTGCATTCGCCAATAGCTACGATATGGTTTTTTCTGTGCATACCGTGATTGCGTTGTGATTATATTTTCTTAACTCGAGTGCGAATTGACGGTTAGCAGGATATAACAATTACGAACCGGGGTAAGGCGCGTCATTTGTTTTTGTTTACCTACAGATTATTAGCTGCTGTACAATGTCATCTCCGATCCGCTGTCGCGGGCCGTGGAAAATCCACAAGCGTACATCCGAACCCGATAGGTGGCTCGATGAAATGGGATTTTTCCGAAAACATACTGCTAGGGACGCGAGTTGCCTATTTCGCGCTGTGTCTGAGAATGTTTACAACACGCAACGATACTGTCACAAGGTTCGCCTGGAGTGCGTTCACTTCATGGCCACAACGAGACATCTTTTCGAAGGGGTAGGCTTTATTTCTTGGTACTTTTACTTTAGTACTTGGTTTGTACTTTCCAAATGTGCAAAATCTAATGAGGGTGTTTTTATTTTATAGTCTTTGACTTGTCCATTTGAGAGTTATCTGAAAGAGATGTCAAACCCATCAGAATGTGGTGGGTTAGTTGAAATATCAGCTATGAGCCACTTGTATAGGTAAGAAATTATTCAGTGATTACCCTACTTTACTAAATTACCGATAACATGTGCCTTATGCAAAGTATTCAAAATTCCTTCCCTACCTTCCAGACGTGATTTTGTCATTTTCGAAGCGAACAAAGGCCCTCAGACCAAGATATGCAATGGCTATGGGAACACAATCTATTTGTTCTATTCATGTGACACCAAGCATTTTGATGTAGTTTACACCAAAGAGTTTATAAACACATCTTCTTATTGCCAGTGTAAGTAATTTATATTAATTTAGGAAGGTTTTAATGAATATTTACCATCTTAATTATTTACTGTAGGTGCTATTTCCTTATGGGATTCTTGGTTAAAAACTTACATTATGTTCAGGCTAATGCAAATTATTTACCATGACTATACATTATGCTTATAATATTATCTATACATTGTGTACTATATTTACTGTCCAGTTGAGTGTGTGCCTGTGATAGAAATTGTCAATCAATTTAAATGTAGCTGTCTTGATTGGCTAAAGTTGCTGTTCTGGCTATAATCAAAGTTATACATTAATCAAACTAAAGATTTTATATTAAATCTAGAATCTCAGATCCTTCAATCAAATACTATAAATAAATAATAATAATAATAATGCCCAACAATGACATACATAGATCCTGGACCTTAACTAGAATTCCCTGTGTCTAGGGAACCAGGAAGTACAAGGACCATGGTCCCACAACACCCAGACTCAGAACAAGTATTTGCCCTTTTTTTTCTCTGCACAAATATTTGTCCTGCTGCAGGAATCAAACCCACCGCCTCCAGGTTGGCAGAGGCTGTCGATTGTTGTAATGCCTGATATTATTTTAGCTTAAATAATATTGTATGCTAAGGACAGACAGCATCAAAGTCAAAGTCAAAAGATTTATTGCAAATAGGCTAATTTTAGTACTTTTACAAGTCAAAATTATATTAGGTACTTAAAATTAAGTTATTTCACTAAGCATATAAAATTACAAAGTGCTTATTGTCAAATAATATATAGCAAGCCCATTACAATATATGAGTTTAAAAAAAAAAGCAGTTTTCTTTCTCACTACTGGTGCAAGCATCATAATTGATTTCTTTTATTTAACTAATGTATGGTACCCAAATAAATAACTTGTTAGCATTTTCATAAACAATTCCTTTTTGTACTGCAATATAAAACTTATAAGCCAGCCTGTATTGGACTACATTTACAGCATTGGTGTATGAAATACTGTATGATGGTGTGTACCAACTGAAAGATCTGTCATATGCTGTTGACAAAATGCTGCATGACAAAACTCCCGCCAATCACATTGAGTATTTCATGTCAGAGAATGTGGAGCGGCGTAAAAAGCAAAAGGAACGAGCTAAAATTTTCATCGAGAGTACTGAAGATAGTAAAGATAACAATAACAATGCTGTTGCATTAAAATGCAAGCACCACACTGAAGACCTGGAAAGGGCAAGTTTGTTGAAAGAATCTTTGAGCATTTTCGTGTTCAATCGCAGCCTGATTCAGTTGGAAAATGTCTGCATGAACTGTTTGAACGTAAACAGCGCAAAAGATTTGCTTGACAATGGAATCACTCCATTCCCATATAAAGTGGCCAAAGCTTTGGACCCTGACATTTACAGGAACATTGAGTTTGATGTCTGGAGCGAAATGCGTAGAGGTACATGTCATTTTTTTATTCTTCACCTTTCATACTGGTTCTTTAACAATTATATGGTGTTACAGAACTAAGATATGGAGCTAGGTATTCCGATGGGACAACATTACAAGTTGGAGTCAAATGTTTGTGCAAGCTGCAATCAGATCAATCAGTTCCATACCACTGCCACATTCAAGAGATGCGGCCCGATGGTGGGCCTTGCCTTGTCTTCATCGAGGAGTTGGGGGAGAAGCGTGTGGTGAACTATGAGCAGCTGGAGCCCCTTCCTGTCAACGAGGCGAGGCCGTGGGCTCCGCCGTACCGATACTCCCGTGCACACTCCCAGATCCTGACACTTAGCCAAATGTTGCAGCAAATAGGTGCTTTTTGATTACTTTTGAGTTTTTATTATTGTGGTTTTACACCAGTCACAATTTAATACAGCACTCACTTAAACAGTACCTACATGTCAGTTTTCCAAAATGCTGGTTATTTTACGAAGCACAACTTCCTATTCACCTTTACCTGCTATGCAACTCCATTGTACTGATGTTCCTTACTCCTAGCACTGTGTCAGTCCTTCTCACGCTTAGTTCACGCTATCCAGGCAGCATCACCAAGAAGCAAGGGCTGGGAAAGACGCGCAAGGCCAAAAGCGAAGAGAAAGATTCGGAAAAGTCCCCTCAAAAGTCTCCAAAAATATCTTGGAATGAGATGAACGGAGATGACGGCGACGGGAAGAGCAACGTTGATCTGACGTACCAGCATTTGGACTTCATGAACTTTGAACCAACGCCTGTTAGTTTGGTAGTTAGTGGTTTTGGGCTTTAGTTATGAGCATTTCAATTGTGGTTTATATCTGTTCGCAAATAAATACAGGTGCAGACGATTTTATTTATTTTTTACGACTTTTATTATATCCTTGGCACTCCCAATATCCTATTTAAAAATATTTCTCGGAGGCATCATAATAACAATCAAATCTTTATAAATACATTTGCGGAAGTTATCCAAATAGTGGCACTCAAATATGAAGTGTTTTAGCCCTCGTTATAAAGAACGTTATTCATTCAGATAAAGCTTGTGTGTCCCTTTGTCTTCTGACCTATATTGTGACCACAATTGACATTGCTTATAAAGTTGGTGAACCCTTTGAAGTACCATATCGTAGCTATACTTAGATGTACCATTCATAATAGTTTGTTATAGTAGTTGCGTATTTTAGTGTAGTTGGGAGTAGTCAGCTGAAGTATTGAAAGTTTGGTGAAATTATAATATTAATATTGATTTTAATTAGGCATGTGATGGTGAGGTAAGTTTAGAAATGTAAGTTACTGACCGATTTCTGTTAAAATATGTTTCCCATGATGTATCTACCTGTTTCGATGTATAAGTAAATTTAATAACTTATTAAATATTTGCACTAATTACTTTTAATTAATTACTATTTTTTTGTATTTGTACTAATACAAAAAAAAGTTTATTAGGCCTAAAAATACTCAACGAAAGGAAAACGAATTAAAAATCGAAACTAAATACATTTTTACTGTTGTAAAGTTACTAAAATCAATAATCGGTCAGTAACTCATGTTCAGCGCCAACAAAAACGATCCGAATATGACGTCCGTTCTATCATTCTCTGTCACTCCCCCGTTGCAAATCTATGGTAGCGTGTGAGAGAACAACACAACTGACGTCATTTTCGATCGGGGTTATGCAATTTGGAGTAGCATAGTGCCCCAGTGTAACGGAGAACCGCAGCTGACCAGGGCTCCGTCCCCAGGTTGAAGTACAAGCGCTGCCCCTAATGGTGGACTGCCGGCCGGCCGCGGGCGCTCCGCCGCACGAGCTGGCGCACGCCGCGCCCAACGGGGGCCCGCCGCCGCCGCCGCCGCCCGAGAACAACCACCACAACCAGGTATTACTTATTCAGCGCTCTAAATTATCAATACTTCAATAGCCCTATAATGCCTTAAAGAATATTTATAAGAATATTGAAACAATAATAATACGTTGTTTGTTTCGGAAGCACTTTTCTTATATTATTAGATTCGTATTTGGAGGGCACGTTAGCCGTCGGTCCCTATATGGAAAACCTTCAACGGGTTAAAATGTTGACCTCATTCGACATTAGAAGTTTATGACGTATCAGCGATACCGGGACCTAGCCGTCACGTATTTTTTTCGTTGAGTTTTATATCTGATTCGTTGTAAAGATGTAATGTGTGATGCATTGAATAAATGTATTTTCATTCTTTATGTTATCGGATGGTACACAAATATTATTTATATAGTGGGTGGTATTTATATATTGGTTATACATAGGAGGGTAGACAATTTTTTTGTTTCCTTGTTTTACCCCACATGTTGCGGAAAACATGTATTCGCAAGTGAATCTGCTTCTATTTAACAAGTTATTTTACTTGAATGTTGATTATGTGTATTAAAAAGTATGAAAGTGATAAAATTTGCCTCACATCGTTACTGCTTAGGTTTCCCTCATAAAACATTTTGGTCGATTATCATATGGGCTTCTAATAATACTACGATTGGCAGGCGTTTTGGTGATCGCAAGAGGAGATAGAAAGAGAGTTAAGTTTCGTATATTACTGTAGGGGCAAGAGAGGCGGGTTGTACTGGTTCACGTATATCTCCATTGTCAACATAAAGTAAAAAAAAAAATATTATGTTGGTATGTCCGGTAAAATGACAATTGAAGGGTTGAGAATAAGAAGGGTTTAACTGTCAAATTGATAGTTTCGAGAAAATTAACTTTAAACTTCAACGGCTTCATTTTAATGTAGAGTGCTTATAAGGCAATAGAAAAGGTTTATGTAAGTTTCAGTTGCTTGAAAATATCTTGAAAATGTTCTCTCTCAAAAATTGCTTGTCCGTGCTTCAATAAAATGTTAGCATAAGCGTAATGTATTTCTATTTTAAAATACTAAGTATAGTACTGATTCATACAATTACTGTAAAAATATAATAGAATAAAATAATTATAATGTTTTTATGCTAAGCGAACTGTATTCCTGTGACAGATAAACCTTTATCAGACTCAAAATTTTGATTTTATGCCTCGTTTTGGTATTTTTAGAATGTATTATTGTGGATAATTCCACGCTGAATCCAACGATACCGATAAGTCATTTTGTGAAAAAAATCAGTTAAACCCTTTTTGTTCTGACCCCTTCAATTGTCAAGACGGCGACATTAAAATTAAACAAAGTTATACCGGCTAATAGATGGAGCTAAAGAAGTTTTACTGCAGTCGTTTGGTCTAAAGCTCGCTAGTTTTTTTTAATTTGCAGGTTGGTGGCAGCGGCGACATGGCGCACGGCGTGGCCTCCCCGGCGGGACGCGCTTCGACTCCCGCGTCCACCACCGCCATTGCCACGTACGCCGCCGGTGAGTTGGGAAAAAGTACAGAAAAGGGAACGCGAAAAAGATTGCGTCACCGCATTGTATTATTTTCAAAACTTGTGTTATTTCAGTGTTAGTGCATAAAATTGGTGGCATTCTATTCGTTAAGTGCTGGATTACAGGCGTGAGTGTAGGAAAATGGTATAATGATGGTGAAACGTTTCTTTTAGTGTTGTTTCCAAAACTCCATAGAAGCTTCTGGTAAAGTTGCTACCACTTTACTAGGAGTATGACTTGACTAGACTAGACTATGACTTAACTTGATGACTTGGACTGTGACTTGACTTGACACATTATATAATATTAATTAACATGAAAAATTATCAATTACTTGACACTGGCTAAATGCATAAAAATGTGGAACCAAAACAAAACAAAAAAAAACTAAATAAAACACACATTTATACATTTATTGTAATAATTTAAATTGATAAGATGATTTCAGAGACTCTTTAAAAATAGAAAAACAATAAAATAAAACTAAATATATAAAAAGGTTGGGTCGGTCGGCAACACCCACATAAAATGGATATACTTTTTTTTTTAATTAAAGCAACATCCGAGTGCTTCAATTATTATTCATTAAAAACCTAATTACGAAAATTAAAAAGGAATACGGAAAATTATAAAAAAATCGTCTGAACTATTTCCTAGTGAAGTATTTGCCGGTATACCTTTTCACACTACATACTTAATAAAATAAACCTCTTTCTTTAATCCGATAGTTAGAATAGCTCGGCAATATAAGGAGATTGTTAGTAAATAATTCAAAATTAGGCATTTTTGATCCAAAGATTGGTAGATACATGAAAACAATAAAAGATGTCTTCCATAGTAAACCGGATGGTTTCGACACAACAGCTGCTTTGTGTGGGAACAATCCATCCCACCCATAGTCATACTTCTTAAAATTGTAATTGTAGTATACCGTTGTGACGGGGGAGCCGATCTGCAAAGCTTGTGGCTTTGTTGATGGGTACTCTCATCCGCATTTGTCTCGATGGTCACTTTATAATTTCATTTTTCTGTGTGCACATAGTGTTAAGCTACAATCTAGATCATTATTTAGAAGCATGTCTATTTGGAATAAGCCAATGATTGCAATTCGTTATGTGTACCTATATAAAATATATAAAAATCACATCACACTAATATTATAAAGGCGAAAGTTTGTATGTGTGTATGTTTGTTACTCCTTCACGCCCAAACGGCTGAATAGATTTGGATGAAATTCAGTACCAAGATAGCTTATACCCTAGATTAACATATAGGCTACATTTTATCCCGGAAAAGTGAAATTTTCCCGTGGGATAAGCAAATAATTAAAATACTTTTCATCCGCGGGTGAAACCGCGGGGCGCAACTAGTAAAATAATAAAATCATGTCCACCGTCAGGTAACTCCGTCCCCCACCCGGGCATGCCGGGCAGCATGGGGTACGGGCCGTACTACAAGGGCGGCGTGGTTTGGGTCCCGCCGGCGCCGCTGCCGCCGCCCGTGCCTCCGCCGCCGCCGCACCACGTCAACCCGCACGTCTTCAAGAGTGTGCAGCTTAATGGAGCGGACCTGCCCATGAACGGTGAGCTACTTCTAATACTTGTATGCTCGCGGTCTGAAAATGTTACACCTTCAGGTTGGTAATTACATACACAAATTTATCTTACAAAGTCGATAATATTATGTGTTTTGATTAGGCATAGAGCATAGCATTTTTATATATTTAATAAACGAAAATTGGACGCTCGCGACAGCAGTCGCGATAGGTAGAAAACCTTTTTTGTAAAAATATGATAAAATGTTATCAGTATTAATGTCTGTATAGAAGACATTTATCAAAGCGAATGTGTGAAGCGATTTCATCATCATAAAGTAATGAATACTCTTTATGTTAGAATCGATGCTACAACTCTTAAAAAGTAATATGTACCTAGATAGATATAGCATTTTATACTTTTGTAATTTGTAATGTATTGTGGGTATTCGATAAATTAAATTATCATTTCTACCTACATTCTGAGTTTACCGCTAATCGTGTTTTATTCAATACAAATGGCGCAGTCGGTAGGATACGAACCTACGCTCCAATAGGGAATCTGATTTCCAGTCAGCATCATTGTTTTTTTCAATACTTTACACATAAGCCACGGCAGCCAATGAATCCGTGTGTTCTCCCAGATATCCCGACGCTGCGGTACTACTTCAACCTCGGCGTGGAGTACATGTGGGCCTACTACGGGCCGCCGCCGCCTCCCCGGCACTACTCCCCGCGGGACATCGCGCAGGTAACCTTCCTCCCACAGGAATAATCCAAACTTCACACGATTATCCACATCTCTCCTGCAGAGTTGTTTTTCAAATATCATAACATTATTAAACCTATGTTTAATTATATCCCTATTTATTGGCTGAAATATAAAAAAAAAGTGTTTTGTCTGTTTCATCTGATTGGTATTTTTAATTTTAGATATTTTTTAATAAAGTCTTGTAGGAAGTGTATAAATCTTTTTAAAAATGGAGGAACTAATAAAAATATTCCTACCGGGGTAAAGGGTTGAATGGGTTTGGATTCAAATCCCTATTTTTTTTTTTCCATTATTCAATATGATGTCATTCATGCCGATTCCGGCTACGGCGGCTCACTTCCGCGACAGTCCGAAGAACTTGGGTGGCGTGCTCTTTAATGGCAAATGTATCCAATTTGAGCGGTAAAAGTACGGGTACGGTGGAAGGCACGTGTGTGTGTAAGTAAGTGATGACGATTACAAGGTTATAAGTTTATAAGTGGTTATAAGGTTATAAGTTTACAAGGTTATAAGTGATGTTAGGAGGCTGTATACTAGAGTTGGCACGTTCGAGGCCTAAATTGCGCCTTCTATTGTTTATTATTGATGATGATCATGATAAATTTATTGATAATTATAAAAAATTACAAGTCTGAAATTGTTAAATAAGCATAAAAAATAAAATAATAAATGCAATGACATAATTATTGTAAAAATAATGTTATGAAAATAGTAGGTATGTAAAAATTAAATTGATCACACCAGTTTTGGAATGAATTCCTCGACGCTGTATGGCGCTATATCTATTATAATTTTTTTTTTTTATTGTTAAAAGTGAACATTTTCAACACTGCGTATGGAGTCTGGAAGAGCGTTAAAATGTTGAAACCAGCTACCCTAGTACATTTCCTAGACTTAGCAAGTCTATGTCTCGGTAGTATAAGATCGTGAGCTCTATTTAAAATATATCAGCATTATCTTCTTCTTTGTTTAATGGCTTTCTAAGGAAGCGAAGGAAGGAAGGAAGGAATTTTTGTATTGTTATGTCATGTCAAGTCAAAATGCCACAGTGAAATGGTGGATATTTTACTGAAGGCTGTAGGAAGCCTTGAAGAGAAAACGAAAAGGCAGGGTTTTAAAACTTTGAAACATTTGCCAACACTCGTGCACGTTCACGAACACTTACGGATAAAAATCCACCCTTATCACACATTAAAATTAAAAAATACACGGGCTTAAAAAAAACTCACAATCGCCATTTTCTGATTCTTTTCAATGATCCAGTTTTATAATGTGTGCGCAACATGAAGTCAAAAATAATGTTGCAAATAGGCTGGGGTTTTGTCGGGCAAATGAAAAAGATCGCGTCACCGCATTGTATTATTTTCCAAAACTTGTGTTATTTTCAGTGTTAGTGCATAAAATTGGCATGAGTGTGGGAAAGTGGTATAATGATCATGAAACGTTTCTTTTCGTGTTGTTTCCAAAACTCCTTATAAGCTTCTGGTAAAGTTGCCACCACTTTACTAGGAGTATGACTTGACTAGACTATGAGTTGATGACTTGGACTGTGACTTAACTACAATATACTTTGACTTGTAAAAGTGCTAAAATTAGCCTATTTGCAATAAATCTTTTGACTTTGACTTTGACTTTATATAAATGAAATTAATTATGAAAATTTTTAATTACTTGACACTGGCTCAATACACAAAATAATAATAATACGTATATTTTATTTCCAAATAAGCATATATCATTCTTCTTAACCTAAGTTGGTTAGCTATTAATACTGGTGAATTAACATTAAATACATATAATTATACATTTTGACGACCATACTTAGGAGTGTCGTTAGTGGACGCACTAGGATGCCCTGTGTTACAGCCAGTGTGCAGGCAAAATAAAAAAAATAGTCTGTTATCAGTTGTAACACGATCGTGTGATGTACGTGCAGGAGATGCAGCAGATGTCGCTGCAGGAGCGCGGCGGGGGCGGGGGCGGGGGGGAGGCGCACAAGCACAAGGCGGGCGACGGCAAGCCGCTGGCGCCGCCCGGGAAGGGCAACGGCCAGCGCTCGCTGCTCGGGCCCAGGTATACTAGCGTTCACTGCCTCACTTCAATAATAATAATAGAATAGAATAGACAAATTCTTTATTGCGTATACCAACATAAAATAAAACTAGATATTGCAGTACTAGAATAGGTACACAATGGGCGGCCTTAACACTAAAAGTGATCTCTTCCAGGCAACCTTTGGATGGATAGTATCACAAAAGAACAGTCAGCGGTGCGCAATATGAACAAAAAAAACTTATTTTTTTATAATAACATGTGTGGACATCTCATAACGCTTTTTCGAACAGCTGTTATTATTATTATAATTCACTCTTTTTTATTATGCATGCAGTCTTTACCTGTAACTGACGACTGATGACACTTTGCAATGTTTCCTTTTTAATTGTGTTATCGGATCTGGCTACAGAGTACATTATGTTGGTAATCGATATAAATATAAACGCCATCTAGCCCCAAACTAAGCAATTCTTGTATTACGGGAACCAGATAACTGATACAATACTTAAATACTTTTTGTTTGTTACATACATATAATACAATATAATACCCAGACACAGAACAAGCACCTATGCTCATAACATAAATGTTTGTCCTGGGTGGAAATCGAACCCACAACCCACAGTTCAGAAGGGTTACAACCAACTGAGCTATTGGGCCTGTCACTAATGAAGTAACGCTTATTTTCGTACGCTTGACTTGGAGAGTAAATTGGCGAGGCGAACGGAAGTTGAAAGTTGTTGGATAACGTAAATCTCCATGGTCAACATTTAACTACAAATCTTAAGAAAAAAGGAAAAAAGTGTAAATAAGTCCCTTCCTAATAATAATAATAATAACACAACTAACAATATGTAAGTATTTTAAAAAAGAGCACGGACCCAGGTGTCTGTGGTAAAGCAGCATAAAAAAAAAGTTTGTGTTATTATGTTGCTATTTCTGGTAATATGATAATTTACAATTGTCAAGATGACGACATTACACAGCAATAACAAAGGTATTCCGGCCGATAGATGGAGCTAAACTGAAGAAGTTTCACTTCAGTTGTGTCGTCTAAAGCCACACACATTATTATTATGTATTGACAAGCCACTGAAAGAATATTTATCTCCTTTAATCTTTCCCTAAGAGTGTCGCGGGATTTCATGTTATAAATGGGTGGAACGGCTGAGAGAATTTAAGCATAATAGTAAAGATACATTGAGTTCCTTTTATTTTAGCTTCGAGCCAATTATAACGTTCGAATTAAATAATAATATAATAATGATAACGTCACACCAATTTTCATCACACCGGGTGCTAGGTTTGCCTTGATTGAATTCTGGCTGGTCTCACAGCACAGTTGTTAGCGGCTCTCCCTTCAGATCTGAAGGTCATGGTTTCGATTCCCATTAGATTTAGGTCCGTATTACAGAACAATGCTCAGTCATCAATCAGTGCTCGAGCAGAGATTTCATCAATAAAGTGATGAATTGGTGAATGAAATCTCTGCTTGAGCACCGATCGATGACTGAGCGTCGTTCTGTAATATGGACCTTAGACAAACATTTGTGTGAGGGGGTTATATTGTACTTATTTTAGTGGAACAATATTGGTTAATAAAAACAATGATATGCGAGTCTGTTTAGTACTATCGAATATATAAAGATGTTGTTTGTTTGTGTAGATTCAACAAGCGCGGGAACCAGGATGGCAACCAGAATCCAAACCACAACCAGAACAAAGGCCATAATAACAACAATATGGCCAACAAGGGACCCAATAATCGGTATGTTCATAACTCAACATTGGTAGATCAATAAAAAAGTTTTTGATGTAAAACTTCTTTACACACGCTTGACTTGGGGAGTAAGCTGGTGAATACGACGCCAACAAAGATAAAAAATTGTATTATTATGTTGGTATGTCAGGTAAAATGACAATTTACAATTGTCAAGATGGCGACATTAACGTTAAATAAAGCTATACCGGCCGATAGATGGAGCTAAACTAAAGAAGTTTTATTTCAGTTGTGTGGTCTATAGAGCACTCGTTTTTTTTTAAACTTGAGTCGACCACCACGCGTCATTATAAAGTCAAAGCAAAATCATTTTATTGCATATAGTTTATTTTTAGTCAATGATATTACTAGTGCATACTGCTAAGGAATGGAAATCGTGGCCATCATTTTTTCCTGAAACATAACCTGGATGTCTTCAAGGCCAGATTGAAAGTGTACCGTCTAGATTTACGTGCTTCATGTTCGGCTACACCATCGGGCGAGTTAGCGGTCAAACGTTAATATATATCACATAAAAAAATTCTTATTGTGCAAAGTTTTGTGATTTCCTGTTGATTTAAGACGAAAACTGAAGAATATTGTTATCTCCCTCACACTGTAACGAATCAACGTTTAACGATAATATTTAATGAAAGTACCAGGGAAATAAGTATGTTAAAGTTATTTCATCACTTTACACAATAATGACCTGTATCCCAATTATTTTACAGTCGCAATTCGCACGAGTCCCGCGGCCCGCCGGGCGCAGTCCCACAGTACAACGAAGGCGAATGTATAGTGGAAGCGCCGATACTCTCCGTACCTTACATGCCGTACCCACCCCCCGTCTACCCTATACAATACTACCCTGTGGACTCGGGCGACCCCGGTGAGTATTGACCCTAGATTAGCTCTGTTCTTGGTTTTACCCGAATAGTGCATTTTATAAAGCAGTTGTGCTATGGTCTACATTATAGTTTAGCAGCCTCTGTGGTGTGGTAGTTGAGCAGGTCGGCTCATAACTCGGAGGCAGCGTGTTCGATTTCCACGACAGGACAAGTATTTGTGAACGGAAAATAAGCGCAATTACTTGTCCTGAGTCTGGGTGTTGTGGGACCATTGTCCTTGTAGTTCCTGGGTCCCTATACATTTGTTTGCAAAAATTGATCCTCATCACCAACACAATCAATTGGTTCATTAATACAGGTTATCTTTTTTTATTGAATAATCATTTGGGTCTATTACAAAGTAACTCGACGTCAAAAGTAACTCCTTTCACGATATTTCTTTTCTTAGAAGTTTTTGAATTGGCCATTTTCGAAAAAACTTCTGGCCTCTATATAAATAAATTTCCAAATCTTATTCTAAACGATGATCTGAGATGAAAATGAAAAAAAAAACCTTTTTCATTGATATCATCCTCCTTTTTAAAGACTGTTGAAAATATCAAAATAACTTAAAAATCAACCACCCAAGTACTTCTCAGAATGAAATGAACTGATAGAAGTCGCATTCAACTCTTTTTTAAAGGTTATTATTTTTTGTTGTAACTGAACCATTTCCGTAGGCATGATGGGAATGATGGGAGGTATGGGGTACGTGAACTACGAGGAGGGCGGGGAGTACGTGCAGCCGTACTACCCGCACCCCCTCTACCCGCCGCACCCGGCGCCGCCCGCGCACCACCACCTGGCCCTGCATCAGGAACACAAGTAAACGGACAGCCAGAGAATAAAACGATCGGATATATATACGCTATGAACCTAACACAGAATAAATGCCATCGTTAAATGCTAATGCAATGGAAAATTTGTTTGCGGAACATTTCTCTACGATCATAGAACGAGTGGAAATTGATTTGTCTATTTGTCCCACGTGTGAGATTTTCACATGTTATGTCGTTGTGGACAAATTGTTCATGAATAAATTGTCCGCGAACAAATTATCTGTGAACAAATTGTAAGCGGTCAAATTGTCCGTCTTCAGCGCTTTACATGTATACTTAAAACCTAGCACGGAATAAGTGCCACCAACTTACACTGTTCAGTTGAATTTTCGATCTTTCTAATAAGGTGTAGAAGATATGGACTTAGGATTTTTGCGCTAAGCTCAAAAGACTAACGAAGCGTGGGAGCGAAAGTTCCTAATTCAAGTACACACCGCTACTTGAGCAAAAAAAGCGAAACAAGAAGATTTTTTTTACGCCATTGCGGCTAAATCTAGATAAATTTTAAACTTCAATATAAAAACTAAACTTTATTTTTTTTTCTTATTTTTGTTTGGCCCTTCCTGTGGGGATACACCAACTAATAAAATGCCATTACATGATAAGCTATTAATCACATACAAAAACATTTACATTTTGGTACGTCGCGTCGCAGGGGCTGTTCTACTTAGCTTATCTTACTAGAAGACCCTTTATTAGAAGATTTTTTGCATTATTGCTAATAATAATTTAGTGAATTTTTGTGTTTTCTGGCTGAAAAACCTATTTATCTTTTTGTTTGAGATTGCTTCTTCAGATCGCAATAGAAACTGAAGTTTCCAGTTTTTTATTAATCATCAATTGTACTCCAAAACTTTAAAGGATCTCAGTAAATAAAATACATGTAATATAAAAAACATATTATTATATATTGGTTGATTAAAGATTAATTAATATTATAAGAAGCTCATTAATTTGTCGCTTGCGTTGTAGATCATAAAAACAACAGATATTTCTTTCTTAAATTTCTTGTGACACCTCCCATTGTTGGTCGTATACATCCTGAGCCTGTAAGAATACGAATACACATACATTTTGAACCTGTTTCATAATTTTCATTATGATTTTCCGTCCTGTTATAACAATTCGACGAATTGCTTCACCAGAGAAAGAAGGAGGATTCAGCTGAACGGATAAGTCGGCGTTGTACAAATGTGTTAATATCATTGCGTTTCTACTGAATGTGTTTTAAAGTGTATGTAAAAGTTGTTGGCGTGAAAAAGTTTGACACCTTATTGAACGCAGCGCTTTTTCAAGAAAAGAGATATATCGATTTTCATAGGTCATGCCCTGAAGGTGGCAAGCGGTCCAATTATTATGATTAGGTTCTAAAGTGTATGCAATGGAAATACAAACAGTGTGAAGGCAACAACATCTTTTATGTGTACAAATACAAAAATGTTTATTGACATAAATATTATTACATTAAATTAATGAATCCATAGATCTCCAAACTAGTTAAAATGTATTTCAGGAATATGTATGCTTCTATTTAACTTCACCCGCTGCTATTTTTAAACAATCATTTATTTTTGTGTTTTTCAATGTAAATTTTCACATACTGAGAGTAAATGAATACCTTACACTGTTTGTATTAGGAAAGGTGAAAATAGTGAAATGTAGTGAATTACCTAAACTACTTCCGATTTCATAAGTTATACATATAATATTACCATAAATTTTGAAAGTATATTAAGTTCTTTAAATGTTGCAAATGAAGTTTTTGTAACGTTACATTTTTTTAAACTTAATAAGCTTTTAAAACTTTATGTTACATTAAAAAGCCTCTTTACAAACTTAGACATACATATACATTTATTGAATTAAAAATAGGTACAAAAAATTACATCAATACAACTCGCGATCGCTTAAATAAATAAACACTCTTACTACAGCGCAATAAAGAGTAATTCAGCTCGTACAGCGATACAAACATAGCCAAAACGGATGCCTCTAATGCGTTATACGTAACGTACCGGCCCAGCGGGCGGGGCCGGCCCCACGTACAAGTGTAGCTCCTAAAGCTTGTAGTAATCGAAATTGTTAATATAATGTATTAGGTAACTCACTACAATTTTCAGGAAGTTGATGTAAAAGTTCAAAAGCAAACAATCTTGCCGCAAAATATAAACCCCATATAAAGTTTTATTATAATAAAAGCGAGAAGCAACATGCAATACTTTGCTACATGCGTATCTAAAAATTGGCTTTGTATCTTCACTAACATCACTAAATTTTAATTAATTGCTGAATAAGTTAAAATTCAATTTTTTTTGCGACGATAAATTTACAATATCAAATTTGAAATCGGCCATTCTTTGACTGCACATTTTTTTATGCATGTAGCAAAAATCAATGTGAACCTTGTAAAATTACACCATGATTAAAAATAGAAGAAAACAATGTCACAGGTTAATTATTGATAATTAACAATTAACTTCCCGCAATTATAATTAATGTAATGCAGCATCAATTACGGTTTCATTTTATCCCAAAGTATATTGGGGTAAAACGAAACTACAACGAAAAAGTTATTTTATCTTCAAACTCACAATTTGGATGTAAAATAATCTATTACAGTATGAACCTTATGATTTCATATTGTAATACTGCGCTTTCACATAATCCTTAGCTCTGACGGTATGTTACAGACCGCAATATTATTCAAATGCTAGTAAAGATCTAATTGGATTTATGTGAAAACTCACTAACAAAACATCGTCTGAGATTCGCCGCTGATGTAGGCAACATCTGAAGAGGCCGATCTCAGGCGATGCCGGGTCACCGCCACTAGTGACGGAGTAACGCCCACCGGCCGGCGGACACTAGCAGTCTTATAAATAAACGGGTATTAGTCTCGGATTAGTTACTTCAGCTTTTGTCCTTTATTTACTACTGGAATATTTAGCTGGATCGAAAGAGACAAAAGATGGTGTAACTAGTCTAAAGCTAGTTCGCGTTTATTAATAAGGCTGTAGGTGACTTGACAAATATGCAGCGGACACCGAACGAGGTATATTAAACATCATAACTATACGATATATTTGGATTCCGTTTCGACGGCGCTACATGCCACATTAGAATTTACATAACACGGGAAGTTTATAAACTTTGCAAGAAGTTCCTCTATATTCCCCGAATCGTGGTGTCGTCTCATCGGAGCATTTTGTAAGCCATGATGCGCGCAGCCCCGATTCTATTATACGAAAAACAGGTCAATTATTTACAACGGTTTATTTATACATGTTCTATGTAGTTTTGGAAGATTATTTAGTTTTTAAACATACTGTTTTAAAATGTCGAGTCCTCAAAGGAAGGTTATAGTTGGTGCCGGGACCACTGCCAACGGTTTGATTTGTGCATCTAATGCGGGGGCTCGCGCAGCACGGCGGGTTGTTATTTATTTACAAGTATATATAAGTGACAATTCTATTGTCAGAAAAATGTAAATTTTATGTTGTAATTTGTACTTAATCTATCTATCTAATAAGGTTGTTAAGGATGCAAAGAAAACGGAACGAAGCAACGTTGTAGCCATACATTTTACATAACATTCTGGTAAAAGTAAATATCTTTTGATCCTACATTTGTATTGCGCACCATCTGTGATCGAAACTGACTGATTTTGAAATCAACAAACAAAAATTGCTTTTCGAAATTTTTACCCCGTAAGTGTTCATTGGTGCTGCAGAATTATATAAGGTAGGACAGGGTTTCATACTATTGGTACAATTCGGCATTTCGTGTAGGCGTTAGGTGCAAATCATTCCTTATTATGTAAGATAACCTGTAAATTGTAAGCCAATGTAATATTGTAGTTTTACTTCGCAAGCTAAGTTTCCATTTAGGTATTACAAGGTCGCCTCACGCCACGCACGCGATGAGTGCTTGACTCTTGACTTAATTTTAGTTTAGTTATTTAAGTCACTGTTCCGCTCTGTCTCGTTAGGCGCGGATCTCACAAGCGCTCGCGAATGTTTTGAATCTCTTTTTGAAGCACATTGCAAAGTATTACATATACATGAAATGTTTACTGTAAAGTAGCATTTGATCTCACTGTACAACTGACGATAGCTGTAACTAGGTGCTTGGGTAATATATATTTTTGTATGCGTATATTTTGAACTGATTTTTGTACCGGATGACACGTGAATGAATACGCGCTGTTTTGTTTGCTCGCCGGATCGCTTGAAAGGTTGTAGGTTACTTACATAGAGGAGGTGTGCATTCCTAACAAGACGCACACTGTCTAGTCTTCTGCATTTAATATCATAGGTTAACGCGCATTTACAACGGAGGCTAGACTCGATATACTAAGAACTCTCATTAAAATTTAGTTTACATTAACGCCTGTCTACATTACGACATAATACATTTTGTGGCAAAAAAATGACGGTTGTTCGACTCGAATTTAGAGTTGATATTTTTGGAATGTTTACATAAATCGTTGGCTGTGATTTGGATGTAATCTCGGGAAAGCTTTGTGACTTGGTTGTGCGAGACTCGAATCCTGGGCGGAATTATTACTGCGAAGCCGCCTCAACACGCGTGAATCTTACCTTTGAATCTTACTTAGTTACACACCATTTCGAATTTAATTCTCCGCCCATGGTTTTTTTGATCCATTTTTTACATTTCCTAGGCCATTATCCACCAAAGCAAAGATCGTGATGATGTTTCGTAAAAATAACTTCTATAGGTAGATTCTAGTTTACGACTTTTTTTCTAAGCACATCTCTGGTTTGGTGGTTATAATTCCTTAAAGTTATGTATGCAAATCGTAACTATTACATACGATTCCTTTATTGTTTATATACAGAGTATTGTTAAAACTAAAATTAAAAAACAACAAAAAAAGATTTACGTGTACTCTTTGATGTAATATTTGTCCTGTAAAGTCAATAATTGTTATTCAGTATTAGTTTTAAATCATTAGAGAAGTTAGACATTTCGGTTAATTAATATTTTACGTAGACATAGTGTAGCGGTTAATTTTGTTGAGTATTACCATCAGTTACTTTTTGTCTCGTCAGATAAACGCATAAAGCGTAAATATATATATTTTTTGTTTTGTAGTAGTTTGTAACGTGTTGTGCCAACTTGTGTATGTGTCGGTGTTGTGTGTAGGGCAGTCAAATCATTGAGTATATAAATGATACATCTGCCAAAGAACAAAATTCTCGTCTTTTTGTCATATCAGTTTACACTAAAAGATAATTGTGTTGTGAATATGGATAGATGGGTTGTACAGAGCTCAAAGTTAGGGTTAGCCGTGTTTAAAGTAATATTTGTGTATTATTTTTCCAAATTCATCAAATAAAAGTCAACTGATTTTCCAATTGTGTTTCATTTGATAACATCCGTTGGTTGTGATGGCCGCGCGGTGTCGGTGGCCGGCGTCGGCGCCAGTCGGTCGCGAGAACTGCGCACGAGTTGACAGGTACAAGATTGAACATAACCTCTCTACACATTTTATTACATTTCATCTTCTTTTTGCATACAGAATTTAGAAAGAGTTGTGTAAGCTTCACATCATTTTAATAATGTTTCCAATTTTCAATAAGCGTAAGTTCATTTCTTTAGTATTTTTGAGATGACTTCAATTGACCTTTATGTTAGTATTTGTAAATAACCGCTATGAGTACTATAATTTATTTTAGAAACTAGGCTCATGCTTGGAGGGTATCCGGATCAATATAAAAGTCACTATGAAAAGATTTATTTCCTCCGAAATGCTATGACCTTGAAAATAATGAACATTTTATCGGTCCCTATCACTAGCCGGTTTGTTGACTACAAGAAACGATAAATAATTAAGACGAAGCTTTGAAAATATAACTTATGTCTCTTCTAATCTCATATAGGCGAGAGATGTAATTGTTAAAAAAAAATATTTACAATCAAATATCGATAGATAGAAAATGCTTTATTGCACAAACAACAAGTGTAGGCACTAAGGCGAACTTTATGCTAGAGAGCATTATCTTTCAGTTAAACTGGGTGTAACATGGAAATGTTTGTAAAAATATTTACAATCAAATATCTATCTAAAAAAATATATACAATCAAATATCGATAGATAGAAAATGCTTTATTGCACAAACAACAAGTGTAGGCACTAAGGCGAACTTTATGCTAGAGAGCATTATCTTTCAGTTAAACTGGGTGTAACATGGAAATGTTTGTAAAAATATTTACAATCAAATATCTATCTAAAAAAATATATACAATCAAATATCGATAGATAGAAAATGCTTTATTGCACAAACAACAAGTGTAGGCACTAAGGCGAACTTTATGCTAGAGAGCATTATCTTTCAGTTAAACTGGGTGTAACATGGAAATGTTTGTAAAAATATTTACAATCAAATATCTATCTAAAAAAATATATACAATCAAATATCGATAGATAGAAAATGCTTTATTGCACAAACAACAAGTGTTTGTGTAGGCACTAAGGCGAACTTTATGCTAGAGAGCATTATCTTTCAGTTAAACTGGGTGTAACGTGGAAATTTTTGTAAAAATATTTACAATCAAATATCTATCTAAAAAAATATTTACAATCAAATATCGATAGATAGAAAATGCTTTATTGCACAAACAACAAGTGTTTGTGTAGGCACTAAGGCGAACTTTATGCTAGAGAGCATTATCTTTCAGTTAAACTGGGTGTAACGTGGAAATTTTTGTAAAAATATATAGGCCAAATTATAAAGTATTATTTACAATTTAATATGGGCACAATAAATGTAGGTATTTAATTATTCACTGCCGAAAAATATGCTAAAATGTCTCGTATTTTCATTGCAATAAGAATAAAAATATAGACCTAAAAAAAATTTGAGGAAAATATGTTACCGTTATCTACTTGTATAATAATTATTTGGGAAAAACAATGACGGTGCATTTGTGTAAGTAATTCTTAAGTTTTGTATCACTATGATTTTATCTATCAGATCCAAGCAGCTTATGAAACAATCGCTTATTGAAGTAAAACTTTTTTACGCACCCTTGAATGCGAGGCGAACGGAAGTTTGAGTTGATTCACGTAGATCTCCATTGTCAACATAACAAAGTTGAAACAAATGACAATTTATTATTGTCAATGTGGCGACATTAACATTATACAGAGTTATAGGTACCAGCCGATAGAGCTAAACTAAAGAAGTACTAACAATATCCACATTCCAAATTCGAATCACTTTTAGTCCCTTGGGATTAAAGAGCAATTATAAGATATTTATGACAAATTAGCTTTTTTAAAATATATAATTAACGCGTAATAATAATAATAATCTTAGAGTAGGTAATCAATTCTACGAAAGAATATAATGAAATTTTAATTAGATTTTTTTTAAATATTAAACCAAATGTGTAAATAGCAATGATCTTCCTGGTGGGAAGTGGTAAGGTAAGGTTCCTTAAAATATCTAATAGAAGCAGTATATCCTATAACCGTTCTTTTTGTTTACATTTTACCAACTTCACTACTTCCAGATGTCCTTCAAAATCCAGAAGATTACGGATCCCCTGGTGCTGGGCGAAGGTCCGCACTGGGATGATCAACAGCAGGCGCTGTTCTTCGTCAGCATCCATGAGAAGACCATCCACAAGTATATTCCCGCGACCGGCGATCACACCAAGACTACGTTAGGTAAATACATTCACTTGACCAATGATACAACTTCCCCTCATACGAAAAATAGTAGTTGATTTCCACTACTAGCCTTTGCGAGTACAGTTTCGTTTTGGATTTCCGCGGAGAAACAGCTAACGAAAAAATCACAGAATATTAGAAAAACGAGTTATTGCTCAGTGAAATCCTGCGAGGAGAATAGGAAGACGTCTGGCTGTGCAAAGGACGGTATATCATTCCACAAGTAAGCAATATTCATATGGTAATTAGAGAAATTTTAGTACATCTACTTTGAAATTTAAAAAAAAAACATGAAGAAGAAGAAGCGGGAAGCCGTGGATGTCTTTTGCTCCGTCCTACTCTGTTCTTTGTAATTTCATATGACTTTGTCTCGTTTTATCCTTGCTCTTGCGCCATTATCGTGATCAGCCAATCGCAAGCATAGAAAATGCCTACAGAATAAGTAATATATAGAATAATATTACAATTAGATTTTTTTTTTTTTTTTTTTTTTTGTAATGAGGTACCTTAATAGTACATCATTAAAATTACAATCTAGCCATCACTACGGCTAATAAGTAATTTAAATTTGACTTAATTTGCTAAACTAATCATAAGAATGTGTCCATTAACACTTTTCTTAATGTCTCTATTAAGGGGAAGACACTTTGTTCATGAGTCTTTTTAAGTAACACTCACTATACTATGGGTTCAATATCACTATCACTAAACTAACTCAAAAGGTTTTTTCCTTTTTAGTCTTCTCACTATATCCGTGTTATCGAGGAGCTGGATCGCCTCGACATTCACATGGTGGTGAAGCCTTCGTTCATGAGCTTCAGCGAATTTCTTTATGACGTCAGCAACAAGGTCTACCTTTAGGTCCCGGTGTAGGTCCTCGTTTCTGATATACCAAGGTGCATTGACAGCGCACCGCAGTACTTGGTTTTGAAATCGTTGGATGATCTGTATATTGTTTTGTGTGGTACAGCCCCATAACTGAATACCATAAGTCCATATTGGCACGAGGACTTGTTTGTATAAAAGTATCTTATTGTGCACAGACAACGAAGAATGCTTCCCAAGCAGCCAGTGCAACTTCCTGTAGCGAAGCTGTAGTTCATCGCGTTTCTTTTTGACATGAGCCTTCCAGCGAAGCTTTGCGTCAAGTGTCATGCCTAAATACTTGGCTGTATTTTCGTACGGTATTTGTTGGTTGTTTATAAATACCGGGTAGTAATGTGGTCTCTTGTTTGTAAAATCAATGTGTATAGACTTGCTTTCGTTAAGTTTTATTCTCCATTTGTTAGTCCAATCATAAATTTTATTTATAGCTGATTGGACTTTTTTGACGGCTTCCTCTTGGTTTCCTCCTGTAGCCATGATGGCAGTGTCATCCGCAAAGGTTGCAATGGTGTTGTTTTCTATTTTTGGCATATCACAAGTGTACAATAAGTATAGGACCGGACCTAGTACACTTCCCTGTGGTACTCCAGCTTTTATTTGCTTAAGTTCGGAATAAGCCTCTTCTTGTCTTATCCTGAACTTCCTTTCTGTTATGTACGATTTTAATATATCAGCAAATGGTTTTGGCAGCATATTTCGTAATTTGTGTATTAGGCCCTCGTGCCACACTTTATCAAATGCTTGCGCGACATCTAGAAAAATGGTAGTACAAACTTTCTTCTCTTCTAATGCGTTTTCAATAATGTTAGTGATTCTATGCACCTGATCTATTGTAGAGTGTTTTTCTCTGAAACCAAATTGGTAATCAGGAATTAACTTTTTATCTGCTACAATAGTTTTTAATTGTTTCAGAAGTAGTTTTTCAAACAGTTTCGACATTATCGGCAGCAAAGATATCGGTCTGTATGATGTTGCCTCATGTGGTGGTTTACCTGGTTTTGGTATCATTATGACTTCTGCTACTTTCCACACATCAGGTACATATTGAAGTCTGAATGTAGCATTGATGAGAGTTGTCAGCTTAACTATGGCTTTCCGTGGAAGTTTCACAAGTATTTCTGCAGTAATAAGATCGTAACCAGGAGATTTTTTTAGTTTCAGATGCTTGATTTCATTATATACTTCTTTTGGAGTTACAAGTTTAATATCTAACTCGATCTGTGAGTTTTGATCTAGCATAACACCATTGGTGTTATCTAGATCACCAATTCCGTTAGGTTGAAAAATCTGCTCCAGATATTCAGCAAACCTACTTGCTTTCTGTTCATTATTGACTGGCCCGATAGCTCAGTTGGTAGTAGCCCTGCCTTCTGAACTGTGGGTCGTGGGTTCGATTCCCACTCAGGACAAACATTTGTGTGATGAACATAGGTGTTTGTTCTGTGTCTGGGTGTCATATTGTATTGTATTCTATGTATGTATTTACAAACAAAAAAGTATCTAAGTATTGTATCAGTTATCTGGTTCCCATAGCACAAGCTTTGCTTAGTTTGGGGCTAGATGGCGTTGTGTGAGATGTCCACACATATTATTATTATTATTATTATTATTTATAGCCCAGCACCCGTCGACTGTCTTTATAGGTGGGATCTGCATAATTGGCTTTTTCAAATTTTTTGTTGTTTTCCACAGAGAATAATCTGTTGAACGATCACTTGTTAGTTTTTTAAGGTACATGTCCATACTTTTATCTTTAAAATTCTGAATTTCTCTTTTGATTCGTTTTGTAAGATTGTTTAATATTCTTTTATCCTTTGGGTCTCTTGTACTGTGCCATTTCTGCCGCTGATTTCTTTTATTGGCTATGAGAATTCTGATTTCTGTAGGATAATAATTATCCCTAATTATTGTTTTCAACTCAGGTGTATTACACCAGGCACAATGTTGAATATCTGTTATTAGTTTTCTCACCTCTAATTCTAATTGTTTTGGTTCTTTCAGAGGAACTTTCAAATCAATAGTTTGATCTAAATCTAACTGAAAGCTGTCCCAGTCGGTTTTATGATTCACTAAGGATGGGTGGTTTTCTTTTTGAATAATGTTGTCATTTAAAGTTAATATTATCGGTGAATGGTCTGAACTCATATCATAGCCTTCTTCAATATGAAGAAAGCTAGACGATATGTTTTTATAAATGAAAAAATCAATAAGGTCTGGTACCTTTTGGGAGTCAGTGGGCCAATAGGTAGGTTTTCCTGTTGATATGACGTCACACTTAATTTCTCTAATTGCATTGAGTAGCTCTTTTCCTTTCGTCGTTGTTAGCCTAGATCCCCAAAAAGTGTTCTTAGCATTGAAATCACCTCCCAATAGGAATCTGTCACCAAGTTTTTCTAAGAAACTTTTGTATTGCTCTACTTTCAGTGCATGTTTGGGTGGGCAATAGATGGCTGATATTGTGACAGGATAGCGCTTAGTTCTGACACAAACAGCCACAGCTTGTATATGTTGTTCTTCATACTTAAGTTCTTCGTAATGGTAAATATTTTCTTTTATTATAATGGTGCTACCTCCTCTGGCAGTATTATCGGGATGTCTCGCATGATAAGTTTTATAACCTTTAATTTTAATATATGATTCAGTCGTAAAATGTGATTCAGATATAAGACACACATCAACGTTTTCAGTGTTCAGGACTACCTGCAGTTCATTGAGATGTTTTAGGAGCCCATTTGCATTCCAAGCCATAATTTTCAGTGATTTCTTCATTTTTGTTGTTTTGTGGTAGCTATTTTGGTGCTAGTTTCAAGAGTTTTCAAGCGAATATCGAATGAGGTCATAAGATTTAAGATTTGGTTAATTTTTACATCCATGTTTGAATTTGGTGGCTGGGGCTGTGGTTGGTGTGATGGTTTCAACTGGGCACCTTTCGTTATTTGTGCATAAGACACATTTTTTGTGACGTTTAAGGTGGTATTAGTTTTCTTTGTTTTATTTACACTCGGTACCTGAATGATGGGTGCTACGATGTTTTTCTTTGACAGCTTATTCTTTATATTTTGTAGTTCTTTGGCTACCATACAACCTCTGTAGTTCGCAGGGTGGGGTTCTCCACAGTGGACACATTTTGGTTTTGCTTCTGCGGGTTTGGTGCAATCTCTGGTTAGGTGCTTGCCGGTACATTTGACACATCTAGGTTCTTTAGAACAGTATTTTTGGGTATGACCATACGCTTGACATCTTTTGCATTGTGGAATTAGTTTGGAAGTTTTTACTGGTTGTATGTCCACTTTGCAACCCAAAATGGACTTAATATTGTACACCTTGCTGATGTCTTCATCTTTTTGAAACGAAAGCATAAACATATTTAGTGGTTCTTTTGTTCTCCAACTTAGTTTGTTGACCGCATCTTGGATTTTATATCCACTAAGTGTCAGATCTTCGATTATTCTATCGGGTGAACACGAAGAATGTAAGTTTTTTGCCATCACTCTGATTGGTCTATCCTGTTTGTTCTCATAGGAATACCAAAGTAAATTGTTTTGTAACAATAACTTAGTTATGCACCTATATGAGTCTTCGTTAGTGGCATTGACCTTAACGTTTTCTCCACTCATCATTTTCACGATAAATGAATATTTCGCTGTATTTGTTGAAAGAAGATCATAGAACTTTTGGTAGTCCTTGATGCTTTCTACTACGATTGGTGGTGGTAATGGGGGTTTTTTATATTTCGGTTTACCTATTAGATTCTCGTTGGAGTCAGCTCCTTGTGGTGGGGATAATGACGCGTTCAACTTCCGTTTCTTTCTGCTTTTTTGTCTTACCCACTCAGTTTCTCTCGCAAGCTCCTCTTCGTCAGTGTCATACTGCACATCTGCCAGAGGTATCTCATTGTTCGATGTTTTGACAGGAGCTGGATCACTTTTCTCCCGAACGTGCTTTAGATGTAGCTGGAGTTCTTCTATTTGACCTTTGAGGTCAATTACTAAACTTTCTAATCTCTTGCGTTCATTCCTTTCTTCTTCAAAATGTTTGTATAACAAACGTTCTGTTTCTGTTTTCAAAGTTATTTCGCAAGCCATTTTATAACGAAGGCTTCACCTTAATATTGTTTATACACATAGACACTATTTTGATTCACTTCACTATCGATAACTGGGTCATCGCGACCGCGGAAACAAGCGCGCGCGACGGCCCGGCGATTTTGCGCGTCAGCGCTTTACCCGAGCGCAAACTAGAGCAAGAGCACGCGACGCGACCGTTCTGGGTGGAAGTAGAACGAGTAGTTACAATTAGATAGAAATTTATTAAATTATTAAATAGAATTAAATATCGGGGTTTTGGCGGGAAAACGAAAAAGATTGCGTCGCCGCATTGTATTATTTTCCAAAACTTGTGTTATTTTCAGTGTTAGTGCATAAAATTGGTGGCATTTTATTCGTTAAGTGTTGAATTACAGGCATGAGTGTGGGAAAGTGGTATGATGATGGTGAAACGTTCCTTTTCTTGTTGTTTCCAAAACTCCATAGAAGCTTCAAGTAAAGTAGCCACCACTTTACTAGGAGTATGACTTGACTAGACTAGACTATGACTTAACTTGATGACTTGGACTGTGACTTGACTTGACACATTGTATGATATTAATTAACTTGAGATATTATCAATTACTTGACACTGGCTAAATACACAAAGGTGTGGAGCCAAAACTAAACAAAAAAAAAATAGAATATCATTTTATTGCAGAATGTAGTACATAAATAGTTGGTATTACAATGAAATTGCTCGTACATTCTACCACGACAGTGGTGTGCAATGTTTTAAGTTCCTACACTATTTTAAACAATTTGCCTAATGAAATTCAATGTTTAGAAGGAAATATTAAATATATTTCCTTCTAAACATTTAATTTAAAAACATTTGAGTGACTGGCTTTTAGGCAAATGTTTCTATAGTGTCAAGGAATATGTAACATGTAATTACAAATGTTAATGTAGTAACAAAAAGATTTTTTTAATATATAGTACTCTGCCCCCGCTAGTGAGTCGTGTTTGTAGGAGAAATTATTTTCACGAGCTATCAACGGCTTTTGTTATCTTTGGGTAAATACGTATGAGTTAGGGAAAGCTACCTACCAAATAATCGGCTAGACGAATAGGAAAGTTAGACTATTTATAAAATATAGATAGAGAACTATTCCTAGTATTAGCGTTAGGCATTAATTATTGAAGTAAAACTACTTTACGCAAGCTTGACGGTAGCTGGTGAATGCGAGGCGAACGGAAGTTGTTTCACGTAGATCTCCATTTTCAACATAGCAAAGCTAAAAATTCGTTTTATTATGTTAGTATGTCCGGTAAAATGTCAATTTACAAGTGTCATGGTGGCGACATTAACATTAAAAAGCAAAAACAAAGTTACACCGGCCGATAGAGCACTTCCATGGCACCATGGTCCTCGTAGCACAGGAAATCCTAATTAAAGTCCAAGATGTATGTATGTAATAGTTTTGCATTATTATAATTATTAATTATACAGATAATTTGGACAGTTACGGAAATAATTTGGAGTGACACACACACAGAGTTGTATTTTTTAAGTAATCTTCAAAAAGCAAATGTGATTTAATTAGGTATTCTAGTTTGTCTAAAACAAAAATTAAATGCTGAAATGGGCATGCGTTTGACAACAACTCACCTAATGGTAAGTGACGAAGTGATATATTCATGAGCATAATATAACCTCTTTCCCAGAGGGTCGTCCCGGGTTCATAGTCCCCGTGGAAGGCACGAGCGACCAGTTCGTGGTGGGCGTGGAGCTAAAGTTCCTGATCATCCGATGGGACGGCGCTGACGGCAGCACGGTCGAGGTGCTGCGGACTCTGGGGGCGGTAGACCAGCACGAACCGAAGAACAGGATCAATGACGGGAAGGCTGACCCTAGGGGCAGGCTGTTTGCAGGTTCATTTAAGGTTTTTTACAATATGTATTGTAAAAATGTCTAATACGTAATAGTCTGTGGTAAATGCCAATAATATAAGATGTAGGTATGCAAGTACGAATTAATTTACTAGAATCGAGTTTTTTTGAGTTTGTGTTTGACTTGTTTTTGTGGAAAAAGCCCACGTAAATCAAATTGGTATTATTCGGGCTTCGATCTTTCGCTTAGGTGTGCCTATCTATGTATGTGCTATACAATTAAAAGTATTGAGTGGCATTATCGCTTATCATTATCATATTCATAACAAGCACATAATCTATCGTCGTTACGGATAAACGAGGAGCGTCGAATAGGTAATCTCTAGCGAACTATTAGGTACAATGACGTATTCTCTGTGTCCGCTTAAATCTGTAGATTATTGAACTTAGACATTTACCTACTTTTACCTCATAGATGCATATTATATACTCTTTGAATTTCCTACAGAAGATTCCCTCCGCGAAGTCACTTAAATAAGTAACGACTCTTGCTACAACGACATAAAGTGCAGTTTAAATCGCACAGTGGTACAAGAATACCATAAACCGTTTAGTGATGTAATACTTCTTTACGCACGCTTGACTTGGGGAGTAAGCTGACGAGGCGAACGGAAGTTGAAAGTTGTTGGTTAACGTATATCTCCAATGTCAACATACAAAGTTAAAAATTTGTATTATTATCTTGGTACGAGTATGTCCGGTAAAATGACAATTTACAATTATTGTCAAGAAGGCGATATAAAAATTAAACAAAGTTATACCGGCCGATAGATGGAGCTAAACTAAAAAAGTTTTACTTTAGTCGCGTGGTCTAAAGCACACTCGATTTTATTCTATAGCTATGCCTATAGTGTTTTGCTGTGCTGACGCGTTATACGCTTATAGCGTACCAACACTTTGTAAAACTGCTGTGACTGAATTATAGTAGGATTAGTGGCTGGCTTTTATTCGGTAGAAAAAGGTGAACATATAATCCAACCAATCTCCAGGTACCATGGGATTCGAAGACCCACCAGGCACGTTCCAAGAAGAGAAAGGGTCCCTCTACCGCATCGACTCGGCCAAGGGCGGCGTGGTCGAGCGGGTCGCCGACCGGATAGGGATCTCTAACGGACTCGCGTGGGACTTGCGGGAGAAAGCTTTCTACTACACCGACTCGCTTGAGGCTAAAATACGGAGATACGATTACGACGTGGAGACGGGGGAAATATGTGAGTATATTTTAGTTTTAATTAACCTTCATTGAAAATATATGGTGTTATAATAGTTGGATGAGCCTTGTCTGATATAAAAAGATCTTTCCCTGGCTCAGTTGTTAGACTAGTAAGGAAGATTTATTTTAATCCTGCACATTTTATATTTCATCCGCGTGGTATTTTCCAATTTTTTGTTTAACTTTCTTAATTTTTCGTTCATATGAACCTTCTCAAGACAGTAAAAAACGCATTTTTAAAAAAATAGCGAAAATAGTGCATCCGCTCACCCAGGATGCGATGACTAATGGAAATAGATATAAATTTATATATTATGTAAATATATTGGTGAGACAACAAAAAGTTCTAGCTTACCTAGCTAGTCTTTGACCACGACATGGCAACGGTGCTGCCACTTTACCACCGCCCGTGCCGCCGTGGAGTAGGTATATCATAATAAAGTTCACTGAATGTTCCATTTTACTTTTATTGTAGCACATAACACAATAGTTTATAGATTTCACTTGCCCCAGTATTTTTAAGACAAATTTATTGTTTTTTGAAGTTAAACTTCTTTACGCACGCTTCACTTGGGGAGTAAGCTGGCGAGGCGAACGGAAGTTGCAAGTTGTTGGCTATCGTAGATCTCCATTCACAAAATAACAAGTTTAAGATCTGTATTATTATGTTGGTATGTCCGGTAAAATTACAATTTACAATTATCAAGCGACATTAACATTAAACAAAGCAAAAACAAAGCTATAGATAGAGAATGACTAATGAAGTTTCACTTCAGTCCTGTGGTCTAAAGCATATTCGGTTTGTTTTTTTGTACATAATACATAGTAATTAATATTATTTTCTCATTTTAGCAAACCTAACCTACATCTTCGATCTGCGGAAAAACGACATCCAGGGCTTCCCAGATGGCACCACCATCGACACCGACGGCAACCTCTGGGTCGCTGTCTTTGACGGCTCTTGCGTCATCAAGGTCGACCCAAGAAACGGGAAGCTTTTAGAAAAAGTACCCATTCCGGCAAAACAAGTTACGTCGGCAACTTTCGGCGGCCCCCGCTTTGACATACTATTCGTGACCACCGCTAGCATGGACATTGGTGGCGAACAGTTGCCACCATGTGGCGCCACCTTTATGGTCACGGGCCTTGGGGTCAAAGGGTACCCCAATGTTAATTTTAAGCTTTGAATAATTATAGGGTACGAAATATCACAGACGAAAGACAATCTAGACTGAACTTGTTTTGAAGTGGATATAGCTGGCCGTTTTACTATTATGTGAGATTTTATATTTTATTGGTGTTTATTGGATGTTTTGGTGAATATAGGTAATCTTGTCTACTCAGTATGTTTTCACTTTTTTACCCTGAAAATTAAGATATTTTAGTTTTACCTAGTATAAAGTATTTAACACGAACAATTTTAATGACTGAAAACCATTTTTTTTTAATCAATGGAACTTTCCGTTTTAATATATAAAGTATAATATGTTATATCTGGGATCTACGCCCTTAGCCCTGGACATAAGGGTAAAGGTAAGACGAAAATATTCTTATTTTTTGAGAACTATATTGCGTTAAGTGTGGGTCCTCAAAAGTGCAGCCGTTTCGCTTAACATCAGGCGAACGAATAGCTCGTCATGTCATTCCTTACAAAAAAATAATAATATTGGAATAGAAGTAAACAGAACACGAAGAATTTAAAGTTCTCAAGTAATAAATACACAAATAACCTTTCTCCCGTCATTTGAGACTGTTCTGTAATCTTTTATATTTCACCACGCGAGTGAAATCTATACTAATATTATAAAGAGGAAAGATTTGTATGTATGTTTGTAACGAATTGTCTCAAAAAATACTAAACCGATTTTAAAAATTCTTTTACCATTTGAATGCTACCTTATCACTGACTGATAAGGCTATTTTAATTGCAAGAAAAAAAATCATAAAGTTTTTTAATATAGTCATGACGATTTCCGACTGAGAATCGTGCTGTAGTAAGTTGATGGTCCAAGTCTAATTTGTCGAAGTCTTATTAAGAACAAGTCTCATTTTGTTTGTCCAATACTTATTCAGTACAAGTATAATTTGACCAAATGAACATTAAATTTTAGCGGTAGCTGTTGCTAACCAAAATAAAACGCAAATTACAATAAATAAAGTATATTTAACAATTGCACTAGTTCAATCTAACGTTAACATTTTCATGTCCCCTAACCCCCATCCCCGTGACCCTAAAGGTGGAGCCACACGGCGGCTTCTGTTCCTCCCCGCGGTTCATGGCGGCTGACGTCACGTACAGCTCGTCCAGGGAACGGCCGCCGAATGTGGCCGACGTCGTCTGGAGAGCTGGGATGGGGACCTTTTGGAGGAGCTTACTTGCACGAGGGTCGATTTTCAGGAGCTGGAAACCAGAGAATTAAATTTTATTTAAGAGATATGAAAAGTTAGGTTAAATATAAATGGTCAGTGAAAATACGCGTAGGTGTTTTGGCGGGAAAACGAAAAAAAACGCGTCACCGCATTGTATTGTTTTCCAAAACTTGTGTTATTTTCAGTGTTAGTGCATAAACTTAGTGGTGTTTTATTCGTTAAGTGCTGGATTACAGACATGAGTGTGGGAAAGTGGTATAATGGTGAAACGTTTCTTTTCGTGTTGTTTCCAAAACTACATAGTAGCTTCTGGTAAAGTTACCACCACTTTACTAGGAATATGAATTGACTAGACTGTGTCTTGACTTGATGACTTTGAATTTTGACACTGGCTAAATAAACAAAAGTGTGGAGCCAAAACAAAAACAAACAAAATATAAGTAATCAAGCTAATTTTTGTTTAATATATTTATTAGATAATCTAGAATGTACATTCTAGATACAATAGTTATCTGTGCTAGTTATAAATTTCAAAGCGCAAATTAAGCAACGTTCGCTGTGATTATTGGATGGGTGACCTCAAAAGGTGTTATTTAAAATAAAGATGATTTATATACAAGTATATTACTATTATGTATTCTGTGGTAGAAATAGGTCAGGTACATAAAAAAATCACCTGACTTCCTTCGAAGTTGGCGACCCAGAGGTTGCCGTCGGTATCGATCGTCATACCGTCCACGATTCCGGGCAGTCCGTGCTCCGCGTACGTAAACACTGCGCGAGGGTTCGCTGTTAACCAAATAACAATAATATTAATAATAATAATATTAATAACAATAATATTAATAATAATAATATTAATAACAATAATATTAATAATAATAATATTAATAACAATAATATTAATAATAATAACGCCCAACGATCACATACATAGATCAAGGACCCTAACTAAGATTCCCTATGTCTATGACCTAGAAACTACGAGGGCCATGGTCCCAAAACTCCCAGACACAACAAGTATTTGCACAGATGTTGTCCTGTGGCGGGAATAGAACCCGCCACCTATAGGTACCGCTAGGTTATGAGCCAACCTGCTCAACCATCACACCACAGAGGCTGTAATGTCAAAATCATGTCAAGTTACTATTCGTTTTGTAAAATCAACAATACACACAGCATTATCACGGTGATCGCAAAATATTTTAATGCACTGAAGAGAATTCTGCTACCCTTTCTCTGCATATTCCCTTAGCCGCCTCTTATAGAACGGGAGATGGGTGGTTCTATTCTCATGAACCTGGAACCACACGTTCAATGATGTCAAAGTCAAAAGATTTATTGCAAATAGGCTATTTTAAGCACTTATACAAGTCAAAATTATATTAGATACTTAAAATTAAGTTATTTTACTAAGCATATAAAATTGAAGGGGTGAGAATAAAAAGGGTTTAACTGATTTTTTTTACAAAATGACTTATGGGTATCGTTGGATTCAGCGTGAAATTTTATACAATAATACATTCTCAAAATACCGAAATGATGCTTAAATCTCGAGATTTTGAGTCTAAAAACGATTTATCTGTCACATGAATACAGTTCGCTTAGCATGAAAACATTATTATATTTATTTTATTATATTATATTTTTACAGTAATTGTATGAATTAGAATTAATATTCAGTATTTTAAAATAGTATTAAAATATTTTCAAGCAAATGAAACTTACATAAACCTGTTCTATTACATTATAAGCACTCTACATTAAAATGACGCCTGTGAAGTTTAGTCAATTTTCTCGAAACTGTCAATTTGACAGTTAAACCCTTTTTATTCTCCACCCTTCAATTACAAAGATGATTTCGTTCAATCCATGAGAATCCACTTACATCAGTAGTGTCATAAAAGGAATGAGTGTGCTTTAGACCACACGACTGAAGTAAAACTTCTTTATCTCAATCTATCGGCCGGTATAGCTTTGTTTTTGCTTTGTTTAATGTTAATGTCGCCATCTTGACAGTTGTAAATTGTCATTTTACCGGACATACCAACATAATGCAAATTTTTTACTTTGTTATGGTGGCAATGGAGATCTACGCGAACCAACTTCCGTTCACCTCGCATTCGCCCAGCTTACTCCCCAAGTCAAGTACGTAAAGAAGTTTTACTTCAAAAATATGTTACTTACATATATCTCCAGTGTCGATATCATAATCGTATCTCCTGATCGTGTACTCGAAAGAGTCAGCATAATAGAACGCCTTCTCTTTCACATCCCAACACAGCCCGTTGGAGATGTCGATGCCCGAGGCGAGCCGGTGAGTGGAGCCGTCGGGGTCTATACGGTAAAGCGACCCTTTTTTGAGTTCAAACTTGCCCGGTTCATATTCGTGGCCCATCGTTCCTGGAAAACAATTTAACCAATTATTTTTAGAATACAATAAATAGAAAGAAAAAGAGGTTTTTGCATTGCTTTTACTTTTGCTAAGTTTTAAAGTCAAATGTAGATGAATTCATTTATTTTAATAACTTGTGCATTATGTACGTATATCCACTAATTTGGGCATATATGCAGTAGCGTAGGTACCGGGGGGCTAGATGGGGCCCCAGGGCCCCCAAGCTCAGGGGACCCCTCGGACTCGTGACTTACAAACTGTAACTTGATATAGTGAAAACTCCTCCCACATTCAGAATATAAATAAACCTGCACTGCAAGTAACGCTCTTGTCGATCGCACAATTTGACATTTTAAATAATCATGATTTGATAAAAAATGGTTTTATCGACCGTTGCAAGTACCAAGTTAGTCGATCGGTAAACAAGATCTTTAAACATTCGTTTAATATGAACAAATTTTCCGATATGTCTATTATTATTACTATTATTATTATGCTAAGAATAGCCTATTTGCAATAAATCTTTTGAATTTCTAAAGCCATTTCATGTAATGGACATATTGAGTGACGTTTGCGTCACTATTTTTACGTTTATACGTTATTGCGCGATTTTTAGCACTTTTACAAGTCAAAATCGATCAACAAAGTCGGTCAAAGATTTACACAATTGTTTTATCGAGTTTGAAAATAGTCTTGGTAAAGGTCGGTGTGCGAATTTGGTTATTAAAATAAGTTACAATTTGTATTTGGTTTTTAACTTTATTATCGAGTCGACTTTATTACGACATATCTGGAGTACGTCCAATACGGAACAAACAATTTTAAATAGTTTAGTTGGGGCCCTAGTCTATTTTTTCCCCAGGGCCTTTGGTTACCTAGCTACGCCACTGCATATAATGTTACGTATAGAACCATAATGAAAATCATTAATTAAATCGTGATTTTGAACGATAACATCTAATGACCATCTAATCCGAAGACTATATAATACCTACTTATGTCTAATCGACATCTAATCAGTAAGCAATCTATATAACTGATTAATTGACGAAACTTTATCTCGCCAATATTTTGTTACCAACCAGTCGATTTGTATGTTAATCTTTCCCGGTCGTCATCCGCCCAATACCTTCCTACTGCTGCGCCCCGGGCCTTCTCTCACAGGGAGAGAGTGTTACCACTACGCTGGCTAAGTGCGGGTAGATGAATAACAATCTCAAATATTGTCATCGTTGAACATGTGGTTTCTTTACGATGTTTCACCGTTGTAGAGTGCAAATTTCGCACATCTATACTAATATTATAAAGAGGAAAGATTTGTATGTAAGTATGTTTGTAACGAATCAAAAAGTCCTGAACTGATTTTAAGTTTATTTTCACCATTTGAATGCTACATTATCACTGATTAATAAAATCTATTTTAATTGCAATATGTTTTTTTTTTTTCACCATTTGAATGCTACATTATCGCTGATTAATAAAGGCTATTTTAAATGCAATATGTTTTTTTTTTCACCATTTGAATGCTACATTATCGCTGATTAATAAAGGCTATTTTAAATGCGAGAAATAAATAAGGATGCCTTATGCGAAGGAAATAAAATAATAACGCCCAACGATCACATACATCCTGGATCCTAACTAGGTTGTCTGGAAGAGATCGCAGTCAGCGATAAGACCGCCCATTGTTACACTAGTTCGTAAATATTATAGTTATTCCTGATTTTGTACTTCATTGGTGAGACAATAAAGAGTTCTCTATCTATCTATTCCCTGACTAGGGACTCAGGAACTACGAGGTCCCACAACACCCAGACGTAACTTCGAATTAATTGGTGCAGGGCCGAACGGCAACTGAATGTGGCTCTCCACCCGGTATAAGTGGAGTGGAGGAAGATACAGGAGAAAGAGTATTTACTGCGCCGCCCGTGGTCTAGGTACAAAAGTCTCACCAGCGAACAGCCTTCCTCTAGGGTCCGCTTTGCCATCATTGAACCTGTTTTTAGGGTTCTCCTGGTCCACTTCAGCCACAGCCCTCAACACCTTGGCTCCGTCTTGAGAGCCGTCCCAGTGGATCTCCAACACTTGCCGGTTCACACCCACTACAAAGTTGCCTCGCTTGCCCTCCACTGGTATTATAAATGTGGGCATACCGTCTGGAAGAAACATGTACATTTATCATGACAAATAACTTCAAGTAATTATGACGTATTAATATTACAAAATAATTTAATTTCAGATTAATGTCATATATTTTTTAATTTTATTGAAGTAAAACTTTTTTACGCATGCTTGACTTGGGGAGTAAGCTGGCGAGGAAGTTGAAAGTTGTTGATTAGCGTAGACCTCCATTGTCAACATAATAAAGTTAAAAATTTGTATTACTATGTTGGAATTTCCGGTATAATGACAATTTACAATTGTCAAGATGGCGACATTAAACACAGCAAAAACAGTTATACCGTCCGATAGATGGAGCTAAACTAAAGAAGTTTTACTTCAGTCGTGTGGCCTAATGCACACCGGTTTTTTTTTCTGACTCTGTTTTTTATTATTTGTGAGCACCTATAGTATAGTAAAACCTGTACTATAGTATTTTATAATCTGTGGTAATACTATCTCGCATCGTTCCTTCTTTACCTTTTTTTTCCTTACTTCTATCGAGTTAGCGGATGACGAATGTCCTCGAATTTTTTAAATCTTGACTATGCAGATTGAATGAATGAATGAATGATTTATTTATTGCAGAAACGGTGTGCAAATAGGTTTTATAAAACTAATATTAGCACAATGGAGTCAACCGTTTGCGTGACAGGCATGCAATATTTTATTTTATAAAGTACGACTAATAATAATCTGTTACGTGCTGACGCTCGCAAAAGCCGCCGTTGCGTTGCTTGCGTTAGTAACTGGCTCCCAGAAGGACATCGAATATGTCCGAAAACTGGTCGGAGTAATTTCGACTTTTAATTGACGTGAGTTTTAGCCGTTATTTACGTTACAAAATGTGTCATACTCACGATAGTTTTCAAACTAGAATAATAATTATTTATAAGAGCAACACTTTCCGTATGTGTACAAAAATAATTTAATTGGCAATAATAAATAAAAGCATATTTGTCACAACAACAACTCTTTGAGGACACAAAAATATATCTCATAGGCAATTTATCCCGTTTACCATCGCAAAGGAACATATAATTTTTTAAATGACATACCTAGTTTAGCACTAGTGTGTTTCCTGCTGACTGGATCGTACCGATGCACCCTCTCATCGAAGATGCTGACGAAGTAGAGCACCTGGTCGCTGGTGTCCCAGTGCGGACCCTCGCCGAGCCACACGGGCGGCGTCACCGCTTCCACTAGTGGCGCCATCTTGTCGACAACATAACACTTTACGGAAACGTAACGTAAAATAGCAGATGTACGAAAAAGTATATGCAGGACTGTTCAGTTTTCATATAAAAATATATGAAAACTGACTTGTGACATTATTTTAATAGCCCATTCGATTCTTTTATTACATTATAACCCTGATTTGTTTGTTGTTAATGTATGAAATATTTTGTGTGGTATTTGTGATTGATTTTGTCGTTTTTATCACAATAAATAAAATAAAATAATATAAAAATAGCTCATGGGAAGCGTGCGGTGACGATGACGCGAGTATAACGCTTTTTATTCACCCAAAAAGTACACATATATAGATATACAATTTACAAATAGCTCAAGGAAAGCGTTCGGTGACGATGACGCGAGTTTCATGATTTTTGTTCACCAAAAAAGTGCTCAACGTGCCTAAAGTTTTCACTTCAAAAACAATTAAGTATAAAAGCAGCGTAGGCGGCCCCTTCTAGGGAGAATGAGGGCCTAATCAAAACCGCGGAGAGCGTATGGATTCAAGAGATAGGCGGCCGCTCAAAGCGGAGAACTGTGGGGAGGCCTATGTTCAACCAGCGGAAGTCTCCAGGCTGTTGATGAAGAAAAAAAAATGAACTTATGCACGACTAAAATCTATTATTTACAATCCGTTCGAAAACTTCAGGAAAAATATCAATAATCAAGTTTGTGTATTCATATATATATATATATATATAAGTATATTAATTATGTAGGTGTAGTACGTTTGTTTGAAACAACCAGCGCTGTAAAAGCTAAACGGATTATGGCAGTCCAGAATCAAAATACAAGCACGTTGATGAAATTGCGGGAAGAACCACATGTACTAAGTTATGCCTTTACGTAAAAATTAAGATTTACAACGTTACTATTCATTTTATTAGATTCGTTGAATACAAAAAGTTTACTAACCTTTTTCGATCGCGCAAATCCCAACTTAAACGGAAAATATTCAAACAAAAACCAGAAACACATATTGACAAACTAATATACACCGTTTGAAATATCGCCAGACACGTCTTCATCCGACAGTCGACTAGATGTAATTATAGGCGACCATACATCGCCGAAAACACTCATTTCATATGCACAAGGTCGTCGGGCCTTTTAGATAATTCTTTAAGGAAACACGAGTTGTAATTACTAATGCCATAGCTATGATATTTCGCTTTGCCTTATAGCTTTACCGGACTTCAATAATATTTACATTTTATAGCTTAAACATTGTAAATTGTTTAATGTTAATTATAAAAAGAACTCAAATACCAGCCTTTAAGCAAAAAAAAAAAATTAACAAATATTCTACTCATATGATACTTTACATACATATATACTTTGATATCAAAGTACATAATATATTCAATTTACCGTAAATTAATTTAAAAAAATAGATAGATAAAGTTTTAATACCTATTAGACACCAATTACCTACTTTATAAAACTTTTTATAAAGAACATAACGATTGTTGTAATAGTATGAAACTATTTACGCATATTTCAATTAAATCTCTTTATACATATAATGTTTAGATTATTTAAAAAGAATGACGTTCTATTTCTATTAGTCAATCAAAATAAAACTCTTCAACAAATAACATGTTTTTCCTCTAATTTACTAGAAATAACACGTTATCAGCATTTATTTAGAGAGAAATTCAAATAGTTAATGTTTATTATTGTGCTGAAGTATTAATATTATATTTTGATTCTATAAATTTTATTTTCGGAGAATATTTTTTTATTTCTCATTACAATGTCTTGTGGTGATTCTGGTACGACCAGATGGTCCACATCTCCAATACCCGCGCTCCTCCTTTCTAATAGAGATGGATACTCCTCTTGGAAGTTCAAGATGCGAAATTACTTGATCCATGAAGATTTATGGTGCACAATAGATGGGTACAGTGAAGGAGATAAGACTTCGACTATGGTAAAAACGAGAAATGATCAGCGAGCTCTGGCGAAAATATGCTTAACAGTAGATGGCTCTGCTATGACACACGTAAGGAGTGCAAAGACTGCCGTTGAAGCCTGGAAGGCTTTACAAGATGCCTACGAAGACAAAGGTATGGGCAGAAGGTTATTCTTAGAGAGAAAACTGTATAGACTTTCACTCAGTGATTTTCAAAATATTGAAATGTATATAAATGCTGTTTTGAGTACAGCTCAAGATTTAGCTGACATCGGAAAAGTAATAGAGGATACGTCGATTGCTGCAATTTTATTGGGAGGTCTCTCTTCTAGATATGAGCCTCTAATAATGGCGTTGGAAAACAGCAACACGGAAGTATCAACCGATTTAGTTAAAAGGAAGCTACTAAATGAAATGTCCAAAATTGATTCTACAGAAACCGATACAGTTTTTCAATCAAAGAAACAGTTTAATAATATTCGTAAGCCAAAGAAGTTAGTGGTTTGCTATGAATGTAATAAGCCCGGTCACAAAAGACCAGATTGTCCATTGCGCACCAAACAAAAGAAAGAATCTAGTTCATCAGACAAGGATGGTACTTCATTTAGCGCACTTGGAATTTGTAATTCAGAAAGGGACAAGTGGTTTATTGATTCAGGCGCGTCCAAACATATGTCTTCGAGAATTGATTGGTTCCAGGATATAAAACCACTAAAAGGTAGCACTGTCACGGTTGCCAATGGTGAGAAGATCGACTGTGGTGGTATTGGGGACATATCTATAAAAACAGCGCGTGGTATAGTAGATAGCATCAAAGATGTTGCGTATGTACCTGAATTAACTAGTAATCTTATTTCTGTCAAGAAAGTCGTAGACAAAGGTTTTGTAGTACTTTTTGATAGAAATGGATGTAATTTTTATAAAGGCAATGATTTTTCTGTTCAAGGTGAGGTGGTTCTACATGGTTCGGCAAATGGTGGACTGTACACCCTGGATTGTATAACAAATTCCCTCCAAAGTAAGGCGTACGAAGTGCACTCTGACTCATTAAGTAGGTACCAGTTATGGCACAAACGGTTAGGTCATTTATGTCGCATAGGTATGGACCAATTAAAGAACTCTCACGTAGGAATCGATTACACTGAAATAGATAAATCGAATTGTATTGCCTGTGTTGAAGGCAAACAGGCGAGGAAACCGTTTAAGACGGTTCATTATAAAAAAGCTACCTCGAAGTTAGAGCTGATTCACTCAGACATATGCGGACCTATGTCTGAAACGTCATTTCAAGGTAATAGGTATGTTTTACTTTTTATAGATGATTTTTCGAGATTTATTTATCCTTATTTTATTGCTTCAAAAGCTGAGGTAAAAGAAAAGTTTTGTGCCTTCCAAGCGCTCGTAGAAAGGCAAACTGGTGTTCAAATTAAAGCTTTGAGAACCGACTGCGGGAAGGAATACGTCAATAAGGAATTTTCGGAATATTTATCATCTAAAGGTGTGACGCATGAGACAACTGTTGGGTATAGCCCACAGTCCAACGGCGTAGCAGAGCGGACCAATCGCTCCATTGTGGAGAAAGCACGCTCTATGCTAGCTGAAAGCTCACTGTCAAAGGCATACTGGGAAGACGCTTTTAAGACTGCTGTTTACTTAAAAAATAGGTCGCCGCATCGAGCTTTAGGTAGAAAGACACCGTTTGAGAAATGGAACGGACAAAAGGGAGATCTGAGCCATTTGCGTGTATTTGGGTGTCGAGCATAGATACAAGTTCCAGCTTGTCACAGAAAGAAATTAGATGTAAAAGCTAAAGAAGTAATTTTTGTTGGATACTCAGAAGATCCTAATGGATATTTCTTTAGGGATTCTTCAAATCCAAGACATTTGCAGAAGTCAAGAGATGTGACATTTTTTGAAGAACATTTTACACAACTTAAAAGTAATGTCGTAGAGTCTGTAAATCCTGAACCTATTGTTCTGATTGAAGATTTTCAGCAGAAACAGGCTGAGGTGGTACATAACGACGAGAATGTGGTGGTACTTCAAGAAAATACTGGATGCAGTGATGATGAAGTTGATTACAACTCGGCAGAATCAGTTCCTACAAGTCCTGTACAGATGGAACCAGCTGTAGATCAGCAAAATAGTAGATATCCTTCTAGGGCTCGGAAACAAACTGATTTCTACACCGCTATGATCACTGGAGAGATGATCGAACCAAAGAATTATTTAGAGGCTATGAAGTCAGATGACGCTGATAAATGGCAGGCTGCAATGGTAAATGAATATAACTCTTTGCTTAAATTTAATTCTTGGAGACTGGTTGATCGTCCTGTAGGAGATAAAAAGGTGATACCTTGCAAATGGGTCTATAAGTTAAAGACCGACGCTGACGGAAATATTACGAAGCATAAAGCAAGACTTGTGGCGAAAGGTTTCAAACAGGTCGGAGGTGTTGACTATGAGGAAACTTTTGCGCCTGTGATTCGTCATTCGTCGCTTCGTACATTATTTGCATTAGCAGCGGAATTGGATTTAAAAATGAGGCACCTAGATGTTGACACAGCTTTCCTCAACGGAGATCTGGAAGAGGAAGTTTTTATGGAACAGCCTCAAGGTTTTGTGTGTAACGGTCACGACAATCAAGTTTGTCTGCTACAGAAATCCATATACGGGCTGAAACAAGCACCTCGAGCATGGAACACAAAATTGGACAAAAGTTTGATTAAACTAGGTTTTATGAAAACTCCCTCAGAGCCCTGTGTGTATAAAAAACTCTTCGGTAAGGAGCTTGTCATACTGGCAGTCTATGTTGATGACATAATATTGTTCTATCACAGTGTCCTGACATTTGACACTGTCAAACGTGATTTAGAAAATATTTTTTCAATCAAAGATCTTGGACAACTAAAATATTATCTCGGGTTAAACATTGATAAGACTGAAAATGGAGAAATAAAGGTGAGTCAAAAAACTTTTATTTCTAATTTGCTAAAAAGATTTGGCATGGATATGTGCAAGACAGTCGATACACCGTCGAGTCTGAAAAAGTTAAGTGTTGGAACTGGAGAAGAAGATTTTCCTTTTCAAAACCTAATTGGATCGTTAATGTTCTTAGTAGTAAACACTCGACCCGATATTGCTTTTGTAACGAGCTATCTCAGTCAGTTCAATAGCAAATTCAATAAAGAACACTGGCTCGCGGCAATGAGAGTGCTACAATATTTGAGAGGTACTATAAATTACGCTCTCACTTACAGGAAGACTGGAAAGTACCTAAAAGGTTACGCAGATGCGGATTGGGCCAATTGTAGCATCGATCGTAAGTCTTACACGGGCTACTATTTTACGCTGGCAGGAGGTCCTGTTGCGTGGCAGGCTAAGAAGCAGCACACCACAGCCCTGTCGTCAACGGAAGCAGAACTCATGGCTCTTACAGCTGCCGCAAAAGAAGCATGCTACCTAAGGCGATTAATTTCTGAACTTTTAGGTAAGTTTGATACTGTTGTTTTGCTGAACGATAGTCAGAGTGCACAAAATTTAGTGCATATCCCAGTCCATCATGAGCGTACGAAACATATAGATACCAAATATTATTTTATAAGAGAAAAGGTGTCTGACGGAATTATAGACATAGATTACGTAAGATCAGACAACAACTATGCCGATATGTTTACAAAACCTTTAGGACGAGTTGCGCATATGAAGTGTGTTACTGGATTAGGTTTAGGATTAGCATAGTTACTTTTCTTTTATACTTATTGTTTGTTTTATTTTTAGAGCTTTAATTGAGGGCGGATGTTGTAATAGTATGAAACTATTTACGCATATTTCAATTAAATCTCTTTATACATATGATGTTTAGATTATTTAAAAAGAATGACGTTCTATTTCTATTAGTCAATCAAAATAAAACTCTTCAACAAATAACATGTTTTTCCTCTAATTTACTAGAAATAACAACGATTAACAAGTATAACAATGTGAGACCTTATCGCTAAAAGCGTTCTCATCCTGCATGGAATTTCGCTTTGGATGGAGAGGAATATTCTATTCCGAAAATGAAATCCAAACAGTTTGGACCTAATGAGTATAAGACTTTTTCAGAGTAAGGCGGCATCATCGTCACATCACTTGATTTTTATAAAAATAAATGTATTCTTCCACACTTGGTAAAGTCTTCTATGGTATGTATAAGTAAGAGAAAGGTCATACATTTTTTATTCTCAGTTTCTCCTCATTAGTGAGACAGAGCTGCTGGGGAGAGAGGGAACCTGTAATATTTCCGCCCCAACATTTATCCGTGCTCCGCTCAATGGCAAGCACGAGCAAAAAACGACAAAAGAGTACTGATAGCGATTTCTAAGCCCACGAAATTAAAAATATTGTACTACTTACAGTTAAAAAACGTAAACAGGTTCCAAAAGAGCGACACACGGCAATAAAAGCACAACAATCAGCACAAATACCACTACCCTGAATGTTTATATACCGCCGGTTCGTATCTAATCTAATCTGGCTGTGGCGATCATGACTTGAGAGCTATCTGGATTGTGTAACAGTTACACTGTGAATTTGAAACGTATCCTATTGTACCTGCCTAAATTCCTAGATTTGGGCTGATCATGTCTCAGTATCAGATACTTCTTCTGAGAGTTTTTCAAAGTGAGCGAAATCGTTCATCTGATGCTAAGCGTAATGCATGGCCGCCCTATTATAAAAAAGAAGGTCTATTGTCTCCATCAGCTCAGTCTAGTAACAGGTAAGATAAATCTAATTTGTTCAGTAATTTCACTAATTATAGGGCTCTTCAAACCGGAACAGATAGTGCTTGAACACTTTTGCTTGCCGGCAGAATATTGGCAAAGCGGCGATGCATACATAAACGAAAGAACTCTTGCAAATAAAGGCTTTATTTAATGTTAATGTCGCCATCTTGACAATTGTAAATTGTCTTTTTACCGGATATACCAACAAAATAATACAAATTTTTAACTTTGTTAAGTTGACAATGGAGATCTACGTGAACCAATTTCAACTTTCAACAAGTTTTTCTTCAAAAAGTATTCCACCTATAACACTAGTCGAAAGATGCTTGAGTCACATAGGCGTTTAATCTTCCCATTTCTCCCTAACTTTAAGTAACTTACTAATTAAATGCACCCTGCCGTCACCCTCTTGTCCCGCGGGACACTCTAAATCTCTCTCTCTCTCTCTCTCTAATACTCTGTTAGGTTCGGCACTGTAGCGACACGGCCGCCCATAACAGAACAGTGTCACTCGGAACTCCAACATGTACAGTTTCGCATGACTGCTGCACTCCGCACATCATCCTGAGACATCAGCACAGTCTGGTAATAACATTACTAGACTGTGAGACCAGATCATAAAGTCTCAATTGCCCAGTAATTTACTAGCTACATTGCCCTTCAAACCGGAACACGGTAGTGCTTGCGCACTACTGCTTAGCGGCAGAATAAATGGCAAAGCGGTGGTACATCACATTACAATAAACTCGCACTAGGGGCACTGTAAGTATATTCACAGAATATAAACTCTTATAATTTGTGACACTGCATCACACTAATCACACTAATATTATAAAGGCGAAAGTTTGTATGTGTGTATGTTTGATACTCCTTCACGCTTAAACAGCTGAATGGATTTGGATGAAATTCGATACCAAGATAGCATATACACTGGATCAACATATAGGCTACATTTTATTCCGGAAAAGCGAAATTTTCCCGTGGTATGAGCATATAATTAAAACACTTTTTATCACGGGTGAAACCGCGGGGCGCAACTTAGTATATAAACGTTATATAATGCGAGATAGGCAGATGCCTTAGTATTCATATAATCAGTTGTAAGAAGCGGGAGGTACCTTATCTTGGTAACTGCCAATATAATATCCGCCATATTAGAACTAATAAAAATATCATAATAGCTCTATTTTGACTGCCTCCGTGTTGTGGAGGCTTGAGCGTATAGCCCGGAGGCAGCGGGTTCGATTTCCGCGACAAGACAAGTATTCGTGCGCAAAAAAGCGCAAAAACTTTGAGTGTGGGTTTTGTGGGACTGTGGTCCTCGCAGTTCCTGGGTCCCTAGACACAAGAAATCCAAGTTAGGATCCAGGATCTATGTATGTGATCGTTGGGCGTTATTATTATTATTAATTTAAATTGCGTTTGAGCTATCTAACGCCCGTATTACAGGACGATACTCAATCGCCGATCGGTACTTAAGTCAAGATTTCATTCAATAATCGGTCATTATTCATACTCAGTCGTCGATTGTTGGTATGTCGAGATTCAATAACCGATAATTTTCTGAATACAATCTCGTCTTGAGCACTGATTAACAACTGAGCGCAGTTCTGTAATACGGGCCTAAGTATCGTGTTATCATGCTCGAGACCGTTATGTGACTACCGAATGAATGGATGAACATTCTCCGATAACGCTATCGGAGAATATTCATCCATTTAGCATACGTATACTAAAGATTTACTTATTCGTAGGTTACAAAAATAAACACGCGGGTTTTCCTCCCAAGCACTAAAACTGACAGATTTATCTTATCACATATGGATACTTTTACAAGTCAAAATCAGAATACTCAATATTTTTTACTAGGTGGTAGGACTTTGTTGCAAAGTTCGTCTAGGTAGGTACCACCGCTTTGCCACTTATTCTGCCGCCAAGCAGTAGTGTGCAAGCGCTACTGTGTTCCGGTTTGAAGGGCACTGTAGCTAGAGAAATTACTGGGCAATTGAGACTTTATGATCTGATCTCACAGTCGAGTAATCTATTACCAAACTGTGCTGATGTCTCAGGATGATGTGCGCAGTGCAGTGTCACTCGAAACTATGTTTTGGGGTTCCGAGTGACACTGTTCTATTATGGGCAGCCGTGTCGCTTAACATCAGGTAAACGACTAGCTCGTACACATCATTCACTAACAAAAAAAAATTCAAATTGGTGTTCTAAGCATATAATGCTTACTGTCAAAATACAATATGAGTTTGAAATGAAAAGAAATTGTCTTTCCCACTACTGGTGCAAGCAATCCGGCGGATGATTTATTGTATTGACATGATCAATTACTTGTTGAACTGGGTAAAATAGCTAGTAGCCAACAACGGCCAACGTCTTTATATTCTGCAGCAGTTGAAGCATGTCTTTATAAACTATTTACCTAAGTCAGTATTTCCCGTGGAAATGAAAGATGATAAAAGTAAATATATACATATACAAGGTGGAATTTAATTTACTCTTTTCCTTAAATGTATGTACTCAGACCATGCTATAGAATATTCGTACAAGGTCCATTACAACAAAAAAATTGTTTTAGTATTTAGTGCCTCATAAAATAACTGCATGATAGCCGAAATGTCTATTAACGGTACACACAGCGCGGGCACCAGCTGAGTGCTTTGTAAATGCTTCGTAGGCAATAAAACATCTGCTTTGTTCAATGTCGCAAGGCTTTTCTTTAGAATTTAAATTTGATAATACCTAGATTTAAGTTTTATATCATAAGTGATTTTTTATTTAGTTATATGGGGGCGTTCTGTAGCATGGACTGAGTACATACATTAAAGGAAAAGAACGAATTAAATTCTACCTTGTATATTATTGTAAAAAAATTACGATTTCAAATGCCTCATAATTGTAGAAACGCTGCATCGAAGATGTCTAAATTTTGAGGTATATTGTTATGAGATGAGATGAACACATTCGATACAAGATTGAGTGCTGACCGTAATTAGTACGACAAATAGGAAGATTAAACGTTGTTGTTCTATTGTGGAGACGACTGGAGGAACGTGGGACGGTAAACTGAAATTATTCAACAAGGTAGCGAGTGTCCACAATACCATTAATTAGTTTCTGCAGAAAAATAATTTCAGCTATATTTCTTCTCTGTTCAAGCGAAGACATCGAAAAATATGCGAGCGAAGACGGCGACAAAGTTTGTTGGAGTAAGAAAGATGATATAAGAATTGTTTTTAGACTCTGGATGTTAAATAATTTATGTATGGAGATGTTTTGTAGCCTTGCTAAGTTGTTTTAAACTTTATTACCTGACTAGCTTCTATCCGCGTGGCCTATAGGAAACAAAGAAGAAAATTTTTCACAGATAATTCAACCACCCATTTCACCATCTTAAGGGAGGAATTTTGAAAAAGCTTTTCTTAGTGGATACCTACACTTTACAAACAACACACCCTCCAAATTTCAAGTCTCTAGGACCAGCTGTGCGTTGATATATAAGTCAGTCAGTCAGGACTTTGAATTTTATATGTATAGACTACGGCGAAGCAAATAAGGATAAGTAAGGTTATGATTGGAATAGATTTAGTACGCGCGAGTGTTGGTACTGCTGGTCAGGGCAGCCGTTAGTAAGACATGACTTACCATGCAGTGAATAGATTTCTTCATCCATAGAAGAGAGTACGTACATCCCGGTACGTTACTCGCGAGGTGTCGGTACTTCAATGACCTCTATCCCCTTGCCAAACACACACACAGTTATTGAGGAGCTGGAACAAAAAAAAATGAGTGTGCTTTAGACCACATGACTGAAGTAAACTCGATTAGTTTAGATCCATCTATCGGCCGGTATAATTTTTTTTTAATAATGTCGCCATCTCGACAATTGAAGGGGTGAGAACAAAAAGGGTTTAACTGATTTTATTCACAATATGACTTATGGGTATCGTTGGATTCAGCGTGAAATTATCTACAATAATACATCCTCTAAATACCGAAATGAAGCTCACTCGAGATTTTGATTCTAAAAACGGTTCATCTGTCTCAGGAATACAATTCGCTTAGCATCAAAACATTATTATATTTATTATATTTTTACAGTAATTGTATGAATTAGAACTATATTTAGTATTTTAAAGTAGAATTAAAACATTTTCCATATAAACCTTTTTTATTACCTTATAAGCATTCTACATTAAAATGACGCCGTTGAAGTTTAAAGTCAATTTTCTCGAAACTATCAATTTGACAATTAAACCTTTTTTATTCTCAACCCTTCAATTGTAAATTGTCATTTTACCGGGCATACCAACATAATGATACAAATTTTAAGTTTGTTATGTTGGCAATGGAGATCTACGTGAACCAACTTCAACTTCCGTTCGCCTCGCATTCACAGACTTAACCCTCAAGTCAAGCGCGCGTACAGAAGTTTTGCTTAAAAAATAACTGATTTTCAAAGTATTTCATGTCTTACTGCGTTGCTCGTAACGGAAGTTGTACAGCTGTGTGATTTTGAGATTAGTAGTTATAAATATTTAAAACAGTGATTTGTTTTATAGATTCAAGAAAAAAAATATATTATTTAATAGGTGGTGGGACTTTGTTGCAAAGTTCGTCTAGGTAGGTACTGCCGCTTTGCCAGTTATTCTGCCGACAAGCAGTAGTGTGCAAGCACTACTGTGTTCCAGTTTGAAGGGCACTGTAGCTAGTGAAATTACTGGGCATTGAGACTTCATGATCTGATCTCACAGTCAAGTAATCTTATTATCAGACTGGGCTGATGTCTCAGGATGATGTGCGCAGTGCAGTGTCGCTCGAAACTCTATGTTTTGGGGTTCCAAGTGACACTCTTCTGTTATGGGCGGCCGTGGCGCTTAACATCAGGTGAACGACTAGCTCGTCACATCATTCACTAACAGAAAAAAAAAAATATATTCACGAGATAGATCACTATGAAAATAAAATCTGATGTCATTTGTTTTTTAGAGGAATATTTCGCCATTTAAAATTCCTATCATTAAATATGGTAATGGTATGGTAAGGTCAAAGAATAAATAAAAGTAAAATATTAGGTTTAAGTTTAAAGCTTAAAATATTTAAAAAACTGAACTTGCAACAAAGTTTAAATGAAATGTATGCCACCAGCTTATTGTTATCAGAGCATTCCAAGTAAAAGGAATTTATTGTAAATAGGCTATTTTTAGCACTTCTACAAGTCAATTGAGTTAGTACAGCCATTACTCCAATTTATATTATAATATCCATAATAAGTTATCTGATTTGTGATGAGAAAAGTCAAAGTAGTGCCACGGCCTTCATAAACTAACCTTGAACAAGTGATAAGATCCATCCCATGTATATCAGCAACATCACTATACAGTTGTGATAAAAACGTGCATGCAATTGCATCATTCTCCACTCCCCATTTAAATAAAGTTATTCTCTGATCTACAGACGTTGACAAAATAAATCTATCCACTAAACATAAGCCAGTTATTTCAGAACTATGATGTTTATCAATAATCTTCCAATCTAGTACTTTTAGGGAGCTCAGGTCAATCTGGGTGGAAGCTTCTAGCAACACCAAGTGCATAGCATTATCGTCTCCTCCGGTTGCTATCAGTAATCTCTCATTTGATATAACTTTTGATATGAAACTGTTTATTCCCGATTTATTCGTTTTTATCGTGAACATTGGATCAATTTTTTCTTTTTCTGTATTTGTGACATCCCAAAATGCTACCTCACTTCTAGTTGTACATGATACAAGCACTTTTTTATTCATAAACATTAAGATATCTGTTTTCAAAATGCAAGTCTTGTGGTATTTCAGTTCATGGATAATCTCAAATGTAGCTTTATTAACATTAAAGTCTAAAGTAAAAATTCTAAGTATAGAGTCAGAGCAACCAGCAAATATTCTGAATTTGCTTTCATCTATTTTAATATAATCTATATCCATGATTCTTGTCTCTGGATTGAAATCAACAGAACAGTTTCGCCAATTTTGATTCCCTTTCCTCATTTTATCTGTTCCCTTTATCATGTAATCTACTAACTCTTGTGACTTAACTTTTACTCCATTATTTGATTCAACAGTTGATATAATTTTGATGCATATTTGAGCTCTACCTCCAGCAGATACTATCAAGACTCGATTGTCATCTAAAACACATATTTTTAATGTCCTCACAGAGGATAGGTGCTTAAACATAGCTAAATCTTCAAATTCTAATGCCACATTAACAGATATTCTTAAGGTTGTGTCTTCTCCACCAGATATAAAGTAGGTCACTGACTTTTCCTTATTTTGAAATGTTTTTAAGCAGTTGATTTCTTTAGAGTGTGTACCGTTTACAATATTCTTAGATATAATCTTGCTCAATTGAAATTTAACTATATTGATATCAGAGTTTTTTAAATAAATCAATTTTATACATTCTTCATACCTATCATTGGCTTTTTCAAAGTACTTGATGGCATCCCAAGATCTATGTCCTCCGCCGCAAGCCACTTCAAGAAGCTTGGAGTTGGATTTAATATTGTAAACCACAAATACTCGTTCTTGAAACCCACAAACTATATTATCTTCTTTATCTAAAAACTTTTCAATCCATTTGAATTCCAAATCCTTTCTACACATAAACTTTACCTTGTCTTCTTCTATGCTAAAGTATCTTACAGTACCATCTCTCCCTGTAGATATGATATCAGTATTTCTGATTGTTATAGATGTAGGCCCGTACCTTCCATGCACTTTGTTAAAAGATTGAACTGGGTTCTTTTTCCCTTTAATATAAATGTGAATGTTACCACATCTGTCACCAAGAACAAATACACTTTTTGTGTTATCTACTGCAGACGCTGTCAGCCATCTTTCTCTACAGGTTGGAAGGATGAAATCTGAATATGTTCCAGAGCTTGAATCCTTTGATGCTAAAACTGTAATGGCACCATTCTCTGAACATAACACTAAATGCCTATTTCCTGCCCATTGCATTGACAGAATTCTGTTTAATGACAGTTTTGTATCAATAATGTTTACAAGTCCTGCTGAGTCTTTACAGTTCTCAGCAAAAACATCTAACTTTCCATTCATATCAGCTACGGCAATCATTTGCTTACATGCTGAAATGCTTATTAATTTAAATGTAGTTTCATGACTTAACTTGTGAAGTGTTTTAATTTTTTCTTCAACATTATAATATACAACTTCATTGTGTTCATTTAGAATGACAATGTTCCATCTAGCTGTGAAAATCACATTCTTTGGCATGTCAATATCAAGATCTAGTGTTTCATTTTCATTGAATTCTGTTGCTACTGTAATAGGATGAGAAATAACTGCGCAGTCACCTCCACCCGTGACTAAAATATTATTATCAGTATCTACAGACCATATACATCCATTCTGATGAGTTAAGATTTTCTTAGCAAAGCTGCCATTGTAGTTCCAAAAGCATATAGCAGAGTCTTCACCCACAGATACAATTTGATCAACACCTATGCAACTTCTCATAACTCTGGCTGTGTGGCCGTACAGTTCATGTTTACAGATTATATTGATGTTTTTCCAGTATTTTATTGTATCACAGGGATAATTGAGTGTAATATTTGGTCCCCATATTCTTATGGATCTATCATCTGATGTGGTAACAATAATTCCTTTTACCAAGTCACATGATATTGAGAAAATGACACCCTGAAAAAAAATATTAAAAAATCTGTTATATTAATGGTTTTAACTTTTATGTAAAACTGATATAAACCACTTAATACTGGCCCAAACTTTCATATAAAATAGCAATATTTTACCTATACATACTTATATTTACAATCATACATATTTATATTTACAATCGAAATATGGTCTAATTATACCTTATGGCCTTTTAATTGATGCAAGGGCTCATCTCCACAGGCATGCACTATCACCTCAGAAAATACAGTGCCAGCCATGACTAGGACTGCTTGGTCTAAGGTCAGTAGTAGCCCACTGTACAGGATGGAGTTGTCTTTACTGCAGTGCTGTGATGACAGGATTTTTGTTTTGATATTCCATTTCTGTAAATATGTATTACATATATTATGATATACATATATTTATGATGTTCAATTATAAATCTAACTTTGCTTGTTTCTTCTATTTCTTTTAAATTGCTTTTGCTTTTTGTTTTATTTTAACAATTATGTTCTTTTTCTTCTTCTTCATTTAATGGCCTTCTATTGCTTTTGAGCTTTAATTCTACCAATGTCAAGTAAGGAATTTTTGTATGGTTATGTCATGTCAAAGTCTTATTTTGTCAGTCAAAATGCCACAGTAAAATGGTGAATATTTTACTGAAGGCTCTAGGAAGACTTGAAGAGAAAACTAAAAGGCATGGTTGGAACTTATAACTTGGAACTATTTGCCAACACTCATGCATGTTCACGAATACTTAACGGATAATAATCCACCCTTACCACATGTTAAAATTTAAAAATACATGGGTTATGGAAAAATATTCAAAATTTACAACCACCATTTTCGGATTCTCTTCAACAACAATGTTATGTAATTAGCTCTAAGAAACATCCCAATAAACATTTATGATTATTATTATATTATTTGTTACTTTGCTGTGGTTTTGGCATGCATTAGCAACGAGTAAGATAGTGTCACAGCGAACCGTTTAGTTGTAGAATATGGTAGTGTTACCTGGACAGCATTATGAGCAGTCAGCAGTGCTATATTCTCAAAATCTATCCAGACACCTGAATGGACCCAATCTTCACAAACCATGGGCATGAACAATCTTGTGAACAATTTGTCACCATTGTCTTTTACTGTGGATGCAATCACGGTGAACTGCTTACCACCAAAGACCAATATTTCCATGCCGTTTTTATTAGGCACAAATCCATAGATTTTCTGGCCGTTCAAGCAAAGTAGTCTTTGACAATATTCGCCCGAATGCTTTTTATAAATGTAAGTGAAGCTTCCAATGCCTAAAAAGAGATTCACGAGGTAAATTATACAGCTTTGCTTTTAACAATCGTAAATTTTAAATAACCTAAAAACAAACCTGATAATATATAATTATCATGAATTCTCACAGAAGTTACATCCGTTCTTAGGATAACAGGCATTGCTTTTGATATGCTGCTCAATTCTGTGATTTATAACAAAAAATAAAACGAAATAGTATTCTGTGACCAAAACAATCACGATCACAGAACACTATTATTCTTACGGATCACGATTCGACAACAAAACGAAGAGTATGTAACCACAGACCAAGTAGAGGATACTATGTATGTAACGCTACGCAAGTACGCAACAAAATTACATTCAAAGAGTATATAATCTTAGCCATGCCCAACAAAGAGTATATCACTACGTTCTATCTACATCCCATGACACTGGTAGTGATTATATACTCTTTGGACACTGGTTTATATTATGGTCCGTATTACAGAACGATGCTCAGTCATCGATCGATGCTCAAGCAGAAATTTCAGTTATAAAGTCATCAATTACTGAATGAAATCTCTGCTTGAGCACAGATCGATGACTGAGCATCGTTCTGTAATACGGACCTATATCTGTAGACAGAGAAGAGAATCTAATCGATATCTAAATTAGGTATGTATTTAATTTTGTATATTGTGCCTGTTGTATTTCATCAATCGCTTTTTTTTTTAATTCATTTCTTATTGATTCTTGTATCTTTATATATTATTGGTTTTATCTATTTATTTCTTGGTAATATCTCGATTATTGTCTCACCAACATGAAATACACATGCAGGAATAACATTAATCTTACATAGACTTGCTTGCTTGGATGTAAAGGATCCTTTACATCGCCTTATTTAAACAATCAAAATTGTAAAATGTCATAGAAACCTTACTTAATAATTCGATAAAGAACATAAACCTTTTTAATTTTGTTATTATGTACCTATTATGCTTATGTTTTTTTTTTTTTTTTTTATCTTGACATTATAATTATAATTATATTAATTAATACATTATATTATATATACATTATTCCGGGCACTCTCCACAGCATCCGTGCCCTCTACGCTGGAGCCGACTGGGTTGGTGAGAGACAACGGCAAGAGACCGGATGGTGCCACCTTAGTCCCGTGGTGTCTTGGACGCACACTTGTCTGGGACGCCACGTGTGTGGATACCTTGGCACCTTCTCACGTCTCCAGCACGGCTCAAAGCGTCGGGGCCGCGGCGGAACAGGCGCAAATAAAAAAACGGCGCAAATACGCACAGGTCAGCGCAAATCACGAGTTTGTGGCGCTGGCCGTAGAAACATTAGGCCCGTGGTCGTCCGACACAAAAAAATTTATTAAACAAGTTTCGACTCGTTTGGTTCTCGCCTCGGGGGATCCCAGAGCTGGCACATACTTCGCTCAGAAGCTAAGTCTTCTAATTCAGCGAGGTAATGCTGCCAGTATTCTGGGAACCCTACCGCGCGGTGGTGAGTTGGATAGCGTATTTATTTTGTAAATAATGTTTTATTAGTTTTAACTTTTTATTTATAGAGTGCCTGTAAATATTAATGTTTATAGTGATTTTTGTGATATAAATAAAACTTAATAATTATATTTCCGACTGATACTCTCATTTAATTTTTTTCATATCATTTTCATTTAATTAAATACATAATATGATCCATAAAATAGTAAGTATCATTTCATTTCATTTCATTACCTATGCACGAACCTGTACCAAATATTTAGTGTTGTTCAAAAACAAATAACTTGCATAAAAATATATTTTAAAATACACTGGGGTGTTTAAAAATATATTTTACTATTTGTAAATTTGTATTTATAAGCAAGTATTAAATCTAATCGCTGTTGTGTTGATTAAGCGGGTAATGCTCTGGGTACTTCTTTAAATGCTCCTCCATTTGCTGCATTTGCTTTCTGGAATGATAAAAATAAAAACGTGATATGGGCCTTTGTATAAAAACGTGGCGTTGTTATAGAGGAAGCCACAATTCTTGAGACTATATAAAATTATAGTCTTTACTACATTCAATAGGAGGACATATTGGTTCAGCAGTACAGCTGATAATAATACACTTAAACTTACTGAATTCTAGGAGGTATGTCATAGTAGACATCTTCAAGCATTTCTTTCCAATGAGGTTTTTTCTTTTTTTCGGCTTCTTGCATTGTTTTCACCACAACATCTCTCGATTCTTTTTGACATGCTCTATCTGCATCCTCGTCCCATAAACCTAGAAAATTACGTATTTGTTTTGGTTTTACGTAATATAGGATTTTTTGAAAAATATCCCAACTTTTTGTAAGACCCTTTGACGGCTTATTATTAGGTACCTTTATTTTCCAAATACATTTTGAACTTCTGCAAGGGGCTCTCGTCTTTACTCCATTTTTGTATTTCCTCCAGTGCTCTGTAAGCGGTGCTGTCGTCGGAAGTAGAATGGTGTCCAACCCTGAAAATTTATTATGATTAGGTGCCTTTCAATTTTCTATACCTTTGAGAGCTTGTGCTTTGTTGTGGTGTAAGATGCACCAAAAATCAACTTTTAAAAGGGCGTCTTAATAGTGTGTTTTGAAGCTTAAGATCTTTGTGAGTTCATAAAGCACATTGTGATAACAAGATCCGTATATTGTTAGCAGACGGACTGTCAAGAAAAAATTACGGGAAACTATTAAAATAATTTGCTTGTTAAATCTTCTACCTGTAAGACATAGCTTCAATGAGCACTGGCTTATTACTCCCCACAGCCAGTTCCCTCGCCCGCGCAACCGCGTTGTAAACTGCCAGCGTGTCAGTCCCGTCCACTCGCATTGTGTGAAGCCCCAGCGCCGGTCCCCGGGCTGCGATTCCGTCCCCGCGGTACTGCTCTGAAGTCGGGGTCGAGATAGCGTAGCCATTGTTGCGGCTGAAAGCAGTTGATCAATCACTTTAATGGGCCTGACTTAAGTTAGAGTTTAGGTTATTTCCACCCTTTAACGGTAGGTACAGAACTATAGAAAGTAATTTCCTAGTATTCATGTGTAGGCAATCTAAGTTTCCTGTTATGCATCAGGATTTTCCTAAAGATAATTTAGGATTGAATTAACTTATGTATTGTATCCAAAACTCTTACGTGGCAATAATAAAATATCTAGTTCTTTTAAAGTTGATAATTTTAAAATGTCAAATGATTCTGTATGATTATATTATGTCACTAACCAGAACATAATGACCGGGCATTCCAGGGTGGCTGCAAAGTTGAAGGCAGCGTGAGCGTCACCCTCCGAAGCAGCCCCTTCGCCAAAGTAGCAGATCACGCAGCGGTCGTTGTTGGGTACCCGTTTGAACGCGTATGCGGCGCCCACGGCTTGGGGCATTTGTGTCGCTGGAGATTGAATATTTATAAAACAGTCGAGAGACAAGAGAGAGAGAGAAATTAGAGTGATACCATCACTATACATTTTCTTTTTCTTTCGAACCATTACTAAATTGCATTAATGGATAGGTTATTGTTCTAGATAGTACTGTCATAATAAATATAACCCAGTTCCTGTTATTAATAATTTGCTCAAAATTGATTTCCAGTCTGACTTACCCAGTGGGCTAGAAATGGTAACCAGATTCCTCTGCTTATCCCCGTAATGCACTGGCATCTGTCGTCCCTTCCCCGGGTCCTCATGGTTCCCGTAGCACTGGTTCACCAGCTCAGTGACCGTGACGCCTCGGAACAGGAACACCCCCACCTCCCGGTATTGTGCGAACACCAAGTCGGCTGGAGACAGGGCAGCTGCGCTGCCTACATGCATCCCCTCTTCACCATAGTTGGTCATGTAAAATGAAATGCGGCCTTGCCTGAAATGAAAAATTAAGTAGAATTTGTATAAAAAGTATTTGTATAAGAAACGCAAGAACTTACAACTTCTACTTACTTTATATAATATCAATAAATGATATTATATAAAGTAAGTAGAAGTTGTAAGTTCTTGCGTTTCTTGGAGATTGGCATCGATCTCAGAAACTCTTTAGATAGAAGATACAGATTACGCGGAAGATGCTATTTTCAAAAATTCCTTATTGAGACTGTTTTTTTAAATGAGTGTGTAGGGGTAACTAGGTACCTAAAATGCTTAATTTCTCTTACTCCAGCATTGATTACCTACTTGTATTTTGGTTGGGTATTTTTTGTTTGTATTGTCTCACCTTTGCGATTCATACAAAATTTTATCCATTTGATTAAGCTGCTGCATCGATTTGTACATGTGGACCAATGTATCATTATCGATTTTCGGTTCCTCCCTTTTGTCGATAATTTCCCCGTTGTTGTCCAACACTCGGTAAATAGGGATGGGGTCATAGCTGTTCTCATTTAGAAATTTTATTTCTGTTACGTAGGGAGCTCTAGCTCCTGGGAACTCTGATGGTTTTCCATTTTGTGTCACCTCTGGTTTAGTGTGAGTAGATAAAACCTGAAAAAATACGATGGATTTGACATGTAAGGTAAGCTAAAAAAATACTTCTTTGGAAAAATATCCCTTCTACTGGTCTAAAATCCTGCGAAAGTAAATCCCGAACTTCAGTTTTAATGAAATAACGATTCTTTAAGTAACGATTATTTCATAAGTAATACTGCCCATCCCACAAGTGCGACATAATTCAGACCGCAGAATAAAATTATTCACGGGATGACTGCAACATTTATTATTATTACAAATGTTTTAACTTTTTGCGTTATCAGCACCCCTTATAAAATTGATGGTTATCAAAATTGTACCTTTCAACCTTGTTTCTTGGTTGATAGAGACCAATTTTCCTTGACGGCTAATATGAAAACATGTCATATCATTTAAAAACAAATGCTTTGGTTTCCGATTATTCTATGTTTTTTTTTTCTTTTATTCAAATAACCAACTTAAGTAACGAAAATTTAGGTACTTAAAAAACACTAAGCAATAACAAAATGTTAATAAGTAGAACAGTAACTCACCCTAACAGCGCGCCGCAATTTATTGAGACGACCGAAACTAGCACTCGTCTTGAGCGCCATTTTGTTACTGAACGTGCGTGACGTAGTGATGTAAGATAATTAAATTAAAAACATGTGTACGTATGTATTAATCTTTATTTATTTTGAAATATTTGCAAGTTTGATAAGGCTTGGCATTTGTCAAACGACTGAGCATGATCAACTAATTACCTACGTAGGTATTTTTTTTATCGTTTACTAGAAATTCTCGTTCTTGAGAAGCTCTTGATACATACAATATACTATAGGTATGTAGTTACTTACTTTCTTACGTACATTATCTCTTCTAATAGGTAGTAGTAAACTTACCTACTGCAATTTACGGCTTTCATTTCATAAAATTTTTTGAATAAACCTACACTGCATGCATTACTTTAATATGTAAGATGGTTAGATGGTAATTAAGTATACAGTAATTGGATACTAATTAAATTGTATTATTGTCGTATACTTATAACGACGTACCTATTATGTACGACATATTGATAAATCAGTATTTATACGTTATATAGGTATCAGTTCATTTTCGTATTAGGTACATACAACAGTACCTACAGTACCTACCTGGTAATCTTTCTACACGGCGGCGTGGTGGCCAAAATAAAAAGTATAGGGAATGGTGAAAAATGCTTAAAGTATTTCTCGGCCCGTTATCAGTTGATAAACTTTCAAGTTTATTTCCATAATGATACGAAATAGGTCAATTGAGCAGGGCGGTCGGCTTTGTTTAAAAATGTGATTTATATTCGATGATACTTCCATACAATCACAGCTTATGAATATGAAATAATTGAGTCGTTTCGATAAGATTGCATAAGTAGTTCTTACCTTACTGTAGATAAGTGCTTAGTTATAAGAGCTTATCGATATAAATAATAAAATAATTAGACAGTAATTTAAAAAATGTAATAGAATCTACATTTATGAATTTTATAAATACTTGCATCGTAAGCGTAAACATGACCCCATACTCGGTAGGCTCTAGGTGTAACAACCACCCTGAACACTGTGTTTCGGTGTATAGTATTATTATACATTCTGTGGTTTCGGGCACTCTATAAAACCATAATACTGCATGAATTTTGTCACAATGAATTATATGAAGCGATTTACGCCGCAGGGCGCGTGTGCTACGTGTGCATGACACCTGCCCCTCCCAGGCGAGGCACCCGCTACCGCTAAGCACTCCCAATCCTCGGACGCGATATCTAAACAAAACATCGTAACATACCAGAAAAGACTATGTGCTTAATATTGGAGGGCACCATGTTCAGCACCGATTTTTTAAAATGCAATGGAGTAACGACCACCTGTTATACCATGTACTATCTATAAGGATAATAGTGTTCTGTGTACAATACTTTATAATATGAGGCTAACGGTTATGTACTCCATCTATCTCGTATTTGATTCATTGATCGATAATTAATTTTATTAATTGATTTAAGCAGACAATCACTAGTGAAAGCGAGTCAGATTGTATCTTGGCGACCTATTACCAGTGGTATATCTTCAATATTTAGTATAGATGATTAGTTCCCGTTTTTGCCTGAACAAAAGCTTGTAACTGCTACATACAAAAATATATACCTAATCCGTTGCCCATCTCTATTTTTGACTTGTAATACAAGATTTTGGCGGGAAAACGAAAAGATCGCGTCACCGCATTGTATTATTTTCTAAACCTAATGTTATTTTCAGTGTTAGTGCATAAAATTTGTGGCATTTTATTCGTTAAGTGCTGGATTACAGGCATAAGTGTGAAAAAGTGGTATAACAATGGTGAAACGTTTCTTTTCGTATTGTTTCCAAAACTCCATAGAAGCTTCTGGTAAAGTTGCCACCACTTTACTAGGAGTATGACTTGACTAGACTAGACTATGACTTGATGACTTGAACTGTGACTTGACTTGACACATATATATATTTGATTAACTTGAGAAAATAAAAGTGGTGGTAGTATTATATGACTATTTCTTATTATTACTACTTTTTTTTTTACTCCACTGTATACGGATTATTTTAGTTTGTTAAAAAATCAATGTAAAGACGTATGGCAAGAGTATTTCGATAGGAGGTCGACAGAAAAAGGAATCTGGTATCGGACTATTCAACCAGAAATTATGACGCATCCATGGATTGAACAAAATACGCTTAACCGGAATATACTAGTTACCGCTCTTAGACTGCGCTCCGGACACATTCCATCAAACAAGTTTGCCTTTTTAATGAAGAAAGTATCATCACCAAATTGTGAAGAGTGTGGGTCCATTGAAGATGTACAACATGTTCTGTTGGAATGTGTCCGGAATGCCGGTGACAGAAGGACAAGTATTCTAGGAACCGAGAATTTGTTTAATTTAGGATTATGCAACAGTATTTTATCGTCTCCCTTGTTAAAAGAAGCCTGTAGTCTGTATGCATTACTTAAAAATCACAGCAGAACATAAGAATGATTGTTGTAAACCGATTGGGCGATGTGGTCGCACAGCGACAAAGCCCTGTTTTTTGTATGTGTAATAAATTAAAAAAAAAAAAAAAATTATTACTACTTTGCTGTGTGGTCCATCGCTGCCAGTGCGGTACTGTAGTTGACCAGCCCTAATGACATCATTCGCCGGGCTCTTGCCACCGCCAATGTTGCAGCCATTCTCGAACCGAATGGTCTCATGCGTGACGATGGTAAAAGACCGGACGGAATGACTGGTTCCCTGGAAGAGCAGCATTGTATTATTTTCCAAAACTTGTGTTATTTTCAGTGTTAGTGCATAAAATTGGTGGCATTCTATTCGTTAAGTGCTGGATTACAGGCGTGAGTGTGGGAAAATGGTAACTATACCATTTTACCACTAGAGTAGATGATGAAACGTTTTTTTTCGTGTTGTTTCCAAAACTCCATAGAAGCTTCAAGTAAAGTTGCCACCACTTTACTAGGAGTATGACTTTGACTAGACTATAACTTGACTACGATGACTATGACTTGACTTGATGACTTCGACTATGACTTGACACATATTTGCGTGAAATATCATTAACTTGATAAATTATCAATTACTTGACACTGGCTATATACACAAATGTGTGGAGCCAAAACATAAAAAAAAATCCTGATTCCTGCCAGAGTTTTGGCGGGAAAACGAAAAAGATTGCGTCACCACATTGTATTATTTTCCAAAACTTGTGTTATTTTCAGTGTTAGTACATAAAATTGGTGGCATTTTATTCGTTAAGTGCTGAATTACGGGCATGAGTGTGGGAAAGTGGTATAATGATGGTGAAATGTTTCTTTTCGTGTTGTTTCCAAAACTCCATAGAAGCTTCAAGTAAAGTTGCCACCACTTTACTAAGAGTATGACTTTGACTAGACTATGACTAGACTTGATGACTTCGACTATGACTTGACACATATTTGCGTGAAATATCATTAATTTGATAAATTATCAATTACTTGACACTGGCTAAATACACAAAATGTGAAGCCAAAATAAAATAAAAATATCAAATAGTATTTTATTCTGTGGTTTATAACTTTATATGCTCTTTGGATACTATTAAGTATTCTGTGCTCTAAATAGTCTGTCTATCTATGGATTGAATGGTGGTGGATGCTATCGAAGGTCTATCGCCAATATTTTCGTAATAACTTTCTTAAAAATGCCTTATTGGTACTACGACAAGAAGGACTTGCAGAACACACCCTCGTTCCGCGATGGAATCCTCAACGAGACAGAGAATCGCTACAGAAAAGAGGGAGCGAGGTTTATTATCGACACAGGCTCTAAGATGGATTTAGGTTATAATACTGTTGCCACTGGAGTTGTTTATTTCCATCGTTTCTACATGTTCCACTCGTTCAGAACATTCCCGAGGTATATAACTGCATGCTGCTGCCTATTTTTGGCAGGGAAAGTTGAGGAGACGCCGAAGAAGTGTAAAGATATAATAAAAGTGGCGAAGTCTTTGCTCACAGAGCACAAGTTCGCGTCTTTTGGCGAAGATCCCAAGGAAGAAGTGATGACTTTGGAGCGGATCCTGCTGCAAACGATTAAGTTTGACTTGCAAGTAGAGCACCCTTATGGGTACTTGCTGAAGTATGCCAAATGCTTGAAAGGAGACAAGGCCAAGCTTCAGAAGATGGTACAAATGGCCTGGACATTTGTTAACGACAGGTAATTTATTATTTAGTTATGACATGACTCATAAATGCAACTTAGTAATAAATAAGCTTATCATAATTAGGCACATCAATAACATCTCATATACTAATGTGGAGTTTTAAGGCATACTCTCATTTTATCTCTCTCTGTTAATAATAATAGTATTATTTTCCTGATTCCCTCTGCTGCAGGATATAAGTCAGATCCTTTTATAATATAATTGTTACAATATTAGCTTGTCTATATTTTAGAAAAGTAGTTTATCTTTTTAGCAAACTAACATACTAGTATGGCTCTGGTGCTACAATCACTGAAATCAATATAAAGTTACTCTGTAGTTGCTGTCTAAATATTATCACATTTTGATCTCTGAATGATTTATTATAATACAATGAATACTGCTCGACTAATATTGAATGGTTTAAAATAAGAATTAATTTAGACAATCAGGTTGGACAGGCATAGGCTATAAAGCTCTTTCTAATTGATTAAAAATAAAACTAATTTACTCATTTGCCCACAGCTTATGCACCACATTGTGCCTGCAATGGGAGCCAGAAGTAATAGCAGTAGCACTTATGTTCCTCGCAGGGAAGCTTAGTAAGTTTGAGGTTGTTGACTGGAACGGACGGATGCCAAAACACACTGCATGGTGGGACATGTTTGTTGAAGATATAACCATGGAACTTTTGGAGGATATTTGTCATCAGGTATATAATTTCGTTATTTATGCCTTCAAGAGTTAAAATGATTTATAAGACACTGTGAAGTTATCTAAAGGCTTTTTAGACTTTCAGTGTAAGTCTTAATAGTGCATAATGAGCACCCTACACCCCAAATTTTTTTATAAAATGACCATACCACTTCCTTGGTTTGATGGCCTAACGTGACTAAGTTCACCACAATTTTGCTAATGTAGTGCACTCACTACATTAGCAAAATTGTGGTGAAATTGCTGCAGAAGCCATGGCTTTATAATAATGATTGGTGCCATTAATACTACAAAAAAATGCAAAAATAATTTACAGTGTAATGCATGCTGCAGGCAAAACTACCAAAATTATAAATATATGAAAAGAGGTTTACTTTTATTTAATATGTAACACAATTAACTAAAACTAAAAGTAGATTGCATTGATAGCATTGTCACATCTGCTGATGACTATGATGATCCAGTTTGAAGGCTATTGTATTTGAGGGTATTGTAGCTAGTGAAATTACTGGGCAAATGAGATTTTATGATCTGGGGGGTGATCACAAACTTTGATTGCAATGCTACAGGAGAAATTTCCATACCAACTATGCACATAAACTGTGTATTGATACTGTCAAATACATACAAATTTGTGTTTATATTTGTTACAATCAAGTTACATGATCACCGAGCTGATCTTACAGTCGAGTAATCTTATTACCAGATTGTGCTGTCTCAGGATGATGTGCGCAGTGCAGTGTCACATGAAGCTTTATATCTGGAGTTCCAAGTGACACTGTTCTGTTATGGGCGGCCGTGTCGCTTAACATCACGTCAACGACAAGCTCGTCACATCATTCACTAACAAAAAAAACTTGTTTTACATCAGAAACATTTTGATTCAAAATTGCTCCATTTCACTAAGCTTGAATGAGGATGAAGGAGATAGAGGTTGAAGGTGTAAGGTAGCCACCCAACACTGAATTTTCTTTATATTGCTTACTTACACTCCATAATTTGTCCGCAGGTATTAGATCTTTACTCCCCGCAAGCGCAGTCTACAGGCAGCGACTCACCCCCTATCCCTTCCACACCGAAGCTTCCAAAAAACGAGAAAAAGCCTCCATCGATTACACCGCCCGCTTCCGTATCACCTGTCGCCCCTGTCGTTTCTAAACCCATCATCACTCCTGTGAAAAACGGTGCTGATATAAAAATAGAGCCTCCAAAGTTGGAGCCGATGAGGTATAGTTATCCAGCGTACCCTGGAATGCCGTACCCACCTGTTTATTCTGCGCCACCGCCTAACATACCCCCGCCTCCGAGGCTGCCTATGACGGGTCCTCCACCTATAGTGTATTCGGAGCCCCCGCCGCCTTCGAGGTTCCCCCCGGTAAATATTCCTCCCCCTAACTACCCGTTCCCTCCAATACCAGGTCGGGGCCACCCGCCTCCAGGTCCGCCGCCGAGGCCTTATTACCCGCCACCCTAGTGAATAATTTTAGTTAGGTTATATGCGTAATTTTTTTACTGAAATATAATTGATAGATTATTTTTCTTTGTTTCATTTATTCTTAGATGAACTTCAGGTTGTCACAATGAAAGAATATGTAATAGTATTAAATTGTATTGTCAGTACATTGCAAAGACAACAGGATCACTCAACTCACGCAAACAGGCTAATTTAAGCCCTTACTCAATGTAGTTAAACTCATCTTACTTCAAATGGAACAATACTGAAATTTACTTAAAAAAACATTAATAGACTACAAACTTAGTACAAAATATAAGTTACTTAAATAACTCGGTAAAATTATAATTACAAGTGCGTTAGTATGTTTGTGCAAAAAAACGAATATACAACTTAAAAATATGTTTCTTGGAGCTGCCATAAGACTAGATAGGTACAAAATACGTAAAATTGAACACAACTGCACCCGGTTCCAACTGAGTGAACTATATTTATTAACAATTCCATGACACTGACAACATTCAACTTTGAGTTAAAAATGAACTTTCGAAATAATGTAAAAAAAAATATCACTAAACTACGAAGGCACACGATATCTCACGGTATATCAGATCGCGGGTAATCTCCAAAATAAGGCACATCATTATCACTTACACACTAAAAAAAAGAAAACACTTCAAAAACAATATAAAATACTCGTACACATAATAATCACTTTAGGCACAAGTTTTGAGAACAATTGTCTCTAAAATTGATAATAATACTTCTTCATACCTTTTTCGATAAAAATAATATAAATTCATTCAACAATTGCTATAATACAATCAGAACTTTCAAATATCGAATTATAATACATTAATATATAAGATAATACATTTAAATACATAATTTACAATCACTAGACAGGTGGTAGATTTGATCATTTCAGTCAAACGAAAATCTCAAAAATCCTACATAGATCCAATTCAACTAAAGATTAAACAAGTCTACTTTTATGACATTTCAGTACAATTACTTTAGAAATGCATGTATACTTTATAAAATGCTTACAGTAAATAGGATAGGTTAAGCCTAGCTTAACCTAATAATATGTTCTCTTAAGTTGAGCACAATTATTTCATTCCTATATAAATAGGTAAATTTCAATTTTGTTTTCAAAGGTACAAAATTATATTAAGCTCTAAGACAAAGCTACAAAGCTCTTATTTGAACAATGTTTTTAGCTTATACATTATTTTATGCCCAGCTGCACTTAAGTTATCACTTAGGACTGTCAAACTTCAGTGCAGACGGGCATAAGTTTTGTATTAAGATTAGACTAAGTTCTAATTGACGCACCAGATCATTCCATCACATGTTTTACAAAACAACTGCAGATTCAAAACGATTGGTGGTAAATTATTGATATTAGATTTTCATGTTTTATTTATTTATTTAATACTTTATGCACATAAAACGTTCAAAGAAGGACTTAATGCTAATAGCATTTTCTACCAGTCAACCAAGGCGTGCAGAGAAACAATTTATGGGTTAATTAATGATTTAAAACAGCTACTCAAAATGTTAGACAACCAGTCAATTACGAGCAAAATCTAGTTTTTTTTGTTTGATCTGTTATGTTTGTCATCAGTAATATTGACTGCGTATTATAATCTATTAGACATAGGCAACAATAAAAATAAATTGGAAAGTGGAAGACCACCAGGTCTTTCTTTTAAAGACAATTAAAAAGAGCTCGTATTTGACCTTATGCTTTGTAGACCCAATATGGGACTGTATACACCCATATTGGGTGAAATTGGGTTCTAAACCAACGTATTAAATGTGTGATAAGTTGCACAAAATGTGAAATTGCAGCGGACGTTAAAATTTTACAATACTTTTACAAAAAAACTATCTGTAATTAGCGTTTTAAACGCGTCTATTTTCACTAGTAATTTATTAGCGTTTCTTGCCAGTCTTGCCAAAATTTATCTTACATAGCTACAGCAGTTTAAATTTTATTGCGTTTAGATAAATTAAACTATTATTTATATAATACATTATCTTCGCATCGCTAGAATCATATAGAGCCGGTCAATATGTTCACAGACTAAAAGAAGACCCAGCTTTGGCTTCAGAAAGCAATACGCTGATGATAATGTTAAGTTTAGTCAGTGCTTGTAGGTACAATAGGCTATTTGACTATATTATTATTGCATAAATAAATAATATATCTCAAAAAATAGAAAGTCGTGAAAATAAAAATTAATTATCTCAAATAATTGCAAAGTTACATGCAATTTAAAATAGAAAGAGACAGCTCAAACACGCAGTGACGTCAGTAACCAGTCCTCCATAGTACCATTATATTTTTTTCATCTTCATTATCATTACTAAGCTATGGTAACTATTGGTACCTCTATATGCTATATCTTTGGCATGTGACGTCACAAGCGATGCCTTCATAGTTAACTGTGAGAAAGCTCCACACGATATGTTTTGCGAGAAAGGGACAGGCGATGAAATTTAAATAAGGACTATTCCGATGATTTATTTACATATTTTTTTAATGATTTCATGAAATATAAGATACTTAATAAAATAAAATGTACATGTTCCTTTTTAATAGTATGTAGTCAAATAGCCTATTCTAACCAGTGCTTATATACGCGAATTCAGTGCTTGTAAACACAGTCAGGGCTTATACAAGCCCAACCAGTGCTTATATAAATGTAGTTATTGCTTACATTACTTATGTAACCGTATGTACTAAAGTTACATAGCTCCTAAGTTTGCACTTATCTCCCTAGCCCCCCGTTTCTCGTCTGTCAAACTCGTGTCAATACGAAATGAAAAATACTGTATGTTCATTGGTTGAGACGGCCGATGATCAACAGGCAACCAATCAGCGTTCAGTATTTGGTATGCCAAGTTGACACAAATTTAACAAACGTATAGGGTTTTGGCGGGAAAACGAAAAAGATCGCGTCGCCGCATTGTATTTTTTTCCAAAACTTGTGTTATTTTCAGTGTTAGTGCATAAAATTGGTGGCATTTTATTTGTTAAGTGCTGAATTACAAGCATGAGTGTGGGAAAGTGGTATAATGATGGTAAAACGTGTCTTTTCGTGTTGTTTCCAAAACTCCATGGAAGCTTCAAGTAAAGTTGCCACCACTTTACTAGGAGTATGACTTTGACTAGACTATGACTTGACTTGATGACTTCGACTGTGACTTGACACATATTTGTGTGAAATATCATTAACTTGATAAATTATCAATTACTTGACACTGGCTAAATACACAAAAGTGTGGAGCCAAAACATAAAAAAAAAAAAAAACGTATAACAGGGGAAAGTTTTGCTCAGCTAAGTTGTATTTTAATAGACTTTAGTGCATACGGGCATTAAATGCTTAAATAAGCCGCGAGTGCTTTAAATAGTGAAGTAGCAGTTCGTGTAGAAACTTATATTGATGAACGTTTTGTATGAGATTCGCGCGTTGCTGATGAAGAAGGCTTATTGTGCGGGGGATGTCCAGCTCCTGGGGATGGAAACACATATAATTAGGGAAATACGTTTTTAGGTTGAAACCCGATCTATGTTTGGATAGCCCTCCATGATATAGAATCATAAAATAGGCTATTTGACTACTATTAAAAATGAACAAGTAAATATTATTTTCATAAAGTAGGTTAAAATTGAATGTAATCATTGAAAAAAATAAGTAAAATCGATAAATTAATCACGGAGTAGTACGCGTTTAAAGTTTTATCGCCTGTCCCTTTCTCGCAAAACAGAGATCGTGTTGAGCTTCCTCACAGCTACTATGAAGGCATGGCTTGTGACGTCACATGCCAAAGAGATTGTATGTAGAGCTACCACAGCTTAGTACTGAGTTACTGTGAGGACTGGTAACTGACGTCACTGCGTGTTTGAGTTGTCTCTTTCTATTTCTGTATTTTAAAATGCCTGTAACTTAGTCATTTTTTGAGATATTCAAGTTTTATTTTCACAGTTATCTATTTTTTGAGGTATATTATTTATGTATGTAATAAAAATATAGTAGTCAAATAGCCCATTACGGGCATGTTCGCCACTGTTAAGAATGTCGTGTTTTTTTTTAAATGTTATTGAATGATGTGACGAGCTAGTCGTTCACCTGACGTTAAGCGACATGGCCGCCCATAACAGAACAGTGTCACTCGAAACAACAAAATAAAAAGTTTCAACCGTCTGACTCAAGAACCAGTCAGCGTTGCTAACCAGAAAAATTCTTCGCCCAACATAATTTCTAAAAATACAGGGAGTAACAAAAACCCTGTTATATCCGCGAGCTGCGTATCCAGTGTCAACTCAAGGTTGTAGTAATACTAGTTCTATTTCAATACGAGACATACAAAACTTACGTGTGCTTTTTATTAAAACCTTTTATGCCGTTACTAAAAATGTTTACGACCTCAGATATTGACAACATAGGTACTTGCACCACCGACGCAGCCTGCTGCCTGTTGCCCGCACCCCGCACCGCCCGCCATGGTACGCTAAGTCTATTCAACCGCATACCTACTGCGACGGAACTAGAAGCTATTCCACAGATTACTTTTTATGCGTTTTTCATACGATTATGTGCCCTATACCACATACCACAACGTTGTAGGATTGCGAGACCGTAACTTAATGACGTAAAAGATCTCTTTGACCAATAGTGGTAGGCACACAAGTGCTGCGCGCCTTTCTGCCACACTCTAAACAATCGAATTCACGTGTGATTTTGTATTGTCAAGAAACAAGATAGGTACGTAATTTTTAGCTCTTAAAAGAGCTTTCAAAAACACATCTGCCGGTAGGCGATTTTCATGTTCAGTCAATCAATCAAAATGCTGATTTGGCGGCCCCGAAGATGTTGTTCAATGTGCCGACCTTGGACTTCGATACATTTTTGACAACGTGTCACAATACTTCCGCGTACACGTTGCAGTATCAACGCGTCCGATTTTATGCTTTCAAATGCAGCAACTATGCGTGAGCGCATTTCGCCTTCGTTGTCGCAGGTCTTTTTAAAGACCGACTCTTTCACGTGACCCCAGAGATAAAAATCAAGAGGCGTGAGATCTGGCGAACGCGCTGGCCACGGTGTAGTGGAGCCTCGTCCGATCCATCTTTCTCCGTATTCTTGAGTGAGGTAATCCCTAACATTGCGAGCGAAATGCGGTGGAGCGCCGTCGTGCTGGAACCACATCGTTCTCATAAGAGACAAGTTTAGGTCGTCGAGTTCGTCACTAAGTTCGTTGCGTAAAAACTGCAGATAATTAGCTCCATTCATGGTATTGTTCAAGAAATGAGGCCCAATAATCCTATCACCGAGTATGCCAGCCCAAACGTTTATTCGCCAACGATGCTGAAAATGGCTCTCTCTTATTGCCAGGGGATTTTCCACAGCCCATACGTGCTCATTATGGCAGTTAAAAACGCCAGTTCTGACGAACGAGCATTCGTCGGTAAATAAAATACGACTCAAAAACTCTGCGTCATCTGTCACTCGGTCGAGAAGCCACTGACAAAATGCCACTCTGGGCTCATAATCACTGGGCAACAATGATTGCACTCGTTGATAATGAAACGGATGCTGACCGTCTTCCTTCAATGTCCTCCATACACGCATGTGATTAATTCCAATTTCTCTTGCCATGCTGCGTGTGCTACGTGTTGGGTCTTGCACAAACATATCGAGCACCTGTTCTTCAGCGTCATGTAATACTCGTGGTCTTCCAGCATCAAATCTTTGCTGATCACGGCCCGTTACACTACCGGTGTTGTAAACACGTAAGTGCAATCGCTGGAATGCCATTAATGACGGTAACTCAATTCCACGCGGAATAGAAAAATTATGCTCGTATTCTCTACGTGCTGCCGCATAATTATTGTGACTTCTACCAAGGCACATTAACATATTGTAGTATTCGTCGTTAGAATACGACATCACACTCGACACTAAATTCGCGACGGTCAAACTGGAAACGACTAAATTGCATGAGAGAGCACGTGCGACTGAGTGTAAGCCGCGGGCCGCGCCGCGCCTATGCCGAGTGATACCGCGCCGCCCGCGCACCCCATTTCCCCGTAGGCACACAGGTGCAGGAGCGGCATCCTACAAAAGAGCCGACAAAGGCGGCCCCCGTTTGTCGGTTCCGCGTTTACTTTTACCTTAGTTACTTAGCTATTTAAAAATAGGCACGGCTTGTGGCACAAACATTTTTGGGAAATGGTATTATTTTTTTGTATTTAGATACTGCGTGTAACTTCAGATACGTATAACTTAGGTATTGTTAGACATTTTTATATGACTACTTGTAATGATCTGTACACATACTTCATTTATTTAACAGGGTTTTTGTTACTCCCTGTATGAATGAATAAATAAATTTCATACATCCCTCTTTATTTTATTTTATTTATTTAGGCAATCCAACAGCGTGAATAACTTAGTATACAGTAACAAATTTACATACTTAAAAGAAGGCCAAACAGGATTACACAAATTAACTATTAATATACAACAATAAAAAATGTGTTTAACAAGCTTGCAGTATACAAAAATAGCATGAAATGTTTGTGTGTATGTGTAGTGTATATGTGAATATTATATTGTGTATATAATTATTATGTGTGTCCCGGTTTGAAGGGCACTCTAGCTAGTGAAATTACTGGGCAAATGAGACTTTACCAACTGATCTCACGGTTTAGTATGATGTTTCTTGGACGCATAAAGGTTGATGAGATAGTTTTGGCGGGAAAACGAAAAAGATCGCGTCACCGCATTGTATTATTTTCAGTGTTAGTGCATAAAATTTGTGGCATTTTATTCGTTAAGTGCTGAATTACAGGCGTGAGTGTGGAAAAGTGGTATAATGATGGTGACACTTTTTCTCGTATTGTTTCCAAAACTCCATAGAAGCTTCAAGTTGCCACCACTTTACTGGGAGTATGACTTTGACTTGACTATGACTTGACTATGACTTGACTTGACTATGACTTGACTATGACTTGACTATGACTACGACTTGACTACGACTTGACTACGACTTGACTATGACTTGACTATGACTTGACTATGACTTGACTATGACTTGACTATGACTTGACTATGACTTGACTATGACTACGACTTGACTACGACTTGACTACGACTTGACTATGACTTGACTATGACTTGACTATGTCTTGACTATGACTTGACTATGACTTGACTATGACTTGACTATGACTTGACTATGACTTGACTATGACTTGACTATGACTTGACTATGACTTGACTGTGACTTGACACATATTTGCGTAAATAGCATTAACTTGAAAAATTATCAATTACTTGACACTGGCTAAATACACAAAAGTGCGGAGTCAAAACATATAAAAAAAAAGGTTGATGATGAGTATGTGTCCAGCCTACCTGGTTGTTGTCCAGGATGTCGAGCAGCAGGTGCGCCGCCAGCGCCGCCCCGCTGCGGCCCGCGCCGCCGCCGCACAGCAGCAGCAGCGGCGCGGTGGTGCCCAGCGGCGACCCCGGACCTGCGCCCGCCTCCGCCTCGCTCGCGAGACGGACGCTATTCAGCTCCGATAGGAAACCTAAACAGATGGTATTCAATCCGTGAGTGCAGAGAAAAGTTTTTTAAATTTAATAATAGATAAATAATAAAAATAATAATATGTGTGGACATCTCATACAACGCCATCTAGCCCCAAATTAAGCAAAGCTTGTACTATGGGAACCAGTTAATTAATGTATGATGTATATAGTATGTCAAGTCAAGTCACAGTCGATGTCATCAAGTTGCGTCATAGTCTAGTCTAGTCAAGTCATACTACTAGTAAAGTGGTGGCAACTTTACTAGAAGCTTCTATGGAGTTTTGGACACAACACGAAAATAATAATAATAATACGATAATAATAATACGATTGGACATCTCACACATCGCCATCTAGCCCCAAAATAAGCAAAGCTTGTACTATGGGAACCAGATAACTGATACAATACTTAGATACTTTTTGTTTGTAAATACATACATAGAATACAATATAACACCCAGACACAGAACAAACATCGATGTTCATCACACAAATGTTTGTCCTGGGTGGGAATCGAACCCACAACCCGCAGTTCAGAAGGCAGGGTCACTACCAACTGAGCTATCGGGTCAGTCAAATGGAATGAAAAGAAACGTTTCACCATCATTATATCACTTTCCTACACTCATACTTGTAATCCAGCACTTAACGAATAAAATGCCACCAATTTTATGCACTAATACCGAAAATAACACAAGTTTTGGAAAATAATACGATGCGGTGACGCGATCTTTTTCGTTTTTCCGCTAAAACTGTCGAATGTGCATAAGTTTTCGTAGATCGAGTCACCGCTGCAAGGTCTCACCGAGGAAGCTGTCCACGTCGTCCGGCAGGGTCTGGTGCGGCGGCCAGCGCGCGTAGTGCAGCAGCCACAGCGTGCGGGGCGGCGCGGGGGCGGCGCGGGGCGCGAGGGGCGCGGGGGGCGCGCGGCGCGCCTGCACGCGCACGCACGCGCCCCACGCCGTGCGCGTCGCCGCGTGCGCGCTGATCTGGAACTGGACCACTTCACGGTAGGGGGGCTGCACTCGATTCATTTATTGTAATAATAATAATAATTATGTGTGAACACCTCGCACGACGGCATCTAGCCCCAAACTTAGCAGAGCTTGTATTATGGGAACCAGGGGTGTTCGGACCTCGCTTTAGAAGAAAAAAAAGGATATTTGTTATGTCATTGCAAAATTGTCATGAGAAAATATATACATTTTTATTTATCGTTTTTGATGTTTTAATTTTATTAATTTAAAAAAAGGGATTTGGGACCCGGGCTGAAACCCGAACAAATCAAATAAAGCAATCAAAGTTTCGTGATCGGGTGATCACGAAACTTTGATTGCAATGCAACAGGATAAATTTTCATACTAACTATGCACATAAACTGCGTATTAAAACTGCCAAATCCATACAAATTTGTGTTTCAATTTGTTGCAATACTTAGATACTTTTTGCTTTGTATTTTGCTTACCATGTTTAAAATTAACCACCTTGTAATTTTATGTGCTTAGAAAAATAACGCAAATTAAATTTTTTTATCACCTGTAAATGTGGTAAAAATTGTCTATATTTCAATCAATTATTTAATGTTGTCTTTATTATGTTATTTTTATTTGACAGTCGTATTACCAACTGCCTGTAAAGCCATCTCCGGTTAATCGAGCCTTCAATCAAACTCAAATCAAATAATAATAAAACAACAGAGAGACACAATGATTTGGGATTCGTTTACGTAAAAAATCAATACAACAACCGCACAATACGAAAAGAGCGAGAGAAATGAAAACATTTTTTTTTTTAGTTTGGCTCCACACTTTTGTGTATTTAGCCAAGTAATTGATAATTTTTCAAGTTAAAAGGTATTAGATATTGTGTCAAGTCAAGTCACAGTCAAAGTCATCAAGTCAAGTCATAATCTAGTCTAGTCAAGTCATACTCCTAGTAAAGTGGTGGCAACTTTACCAGAAGTTTCTATGGAGTTTTGGAAACAACACGAAAAAAAACGTTTCACCATCATTATACCACTTTCCCATACTCAAAATTATACAATGCGGTGACGCGATCTTTTTCGTTTTCCCACCAAAACTCATGAAAACCTTAGCAACGAACAAAGCCAGTTCACTCACGTCTCCGTAATGTTGCGTGCAGTTGTCCCTGGGCAGGTAGTGCGGGCGCACGGCGCCGCCCACGGCGGCCAGCACCCGCGCGCCCACCTGCCAGGCGCACTCCCACACGCGGCCGCCCCCCTCGCCGGACGGGGGGGCTCCCACAGCTTTCACGACGTAGAAACGCTGCGTGCTGCCTACCGTCATCTGGGAACGAACGTAACGAATATAGTATAATACATTTTTCATGTTTTGTCATGTCATGTCATTAATTTATTTTTAAATATGTTTGGTCCTTCATGCTAAGATGACATTTTGTTCATTTTAACCCTCCGGTTGACTTGGGTTACTTCCATTTCTAAAATTGTCCAAACTGTGCCCTTTTTTCTATGTCGTCAACTTCCTAATTCATCTACCGCTAGAATTTTCATTATCTTCAGATTTCTCATTAAATGAGGAGGATGAGGAGATATCTGTCAAAAAATTTGACAGACGTCTCATTTTGACTGTTGTTATTTTGATAGATGTTTTATTATTGGTGCGTCTTTTTTGACAGATGATTCTCTTTAAAATACATTTTATTGGAGGCCGCAAGGCGCTAGTTGTATATTATTTAATTTTAATAATAATGATAATAACTCCCAACGATCACATACATAGATCCTGGATCCTAACTAGGATTCCCTGTATTTAGGCACCCTGGAACTACAAGGACCATGGTCCCACAACATCCAGACTCAGAACAAGTATTTGCGCTTTTTTCATCTGTGCACAAATACTTGTCATGTCGCGGGAATCGAGCCCGCCGCCTCCGAGTTATGAGCTGCCTGCTCAACCACCACACCAAAGAGGCTGTCAAATATTATATGCAAATTGAAATAAATCTATTACTCACAGTAATATGTGAAGCGTTGATATACCCGTGAGGGTTGGCCGGCGTGGGCTGGAGTTTCACCCTGTTATCTTCGTACGGCAAGTGGTCCGTACTGAACCCGTGAGCGGACGAGTACTGCGGCAACAGCGCCGTCCGGACTTCGCCTCCGGCCGACCGACCTTTGGGGATCTGTTCGAAGGCAAACGCAAGCGCTTCCGAAGACATCTTGCGTTCGAGGATTTGGCACTGGAGGAAAATACAGAGGGCGTTTTGAAATGAAAACATTGCGCTATATGCGTCATTAAAAAGGTTTCAATGGGTTCTTAATTATTTACTGTTTTGTGCCGAGCTGTCTGCACCAGCAGTGGGAAAGGGAACTCCTTTTTTCACTCATTATAATATGCTTGCTATATTTTGACATATTTAATAATGCTTAGAACAAAACAATCATCATCAGCCCGTATCAGTCCACTGCTGGACATAGGCCTTTCCTAAAGAACGCCACTGGGCTCGGTCTTCAGCCCTTCCCATCCAATTACTGCCTGCAGCTTTTCGCAGGTCATCACTCCACCTGGCCGGCCTAGGAGGCCTATGTCCAGCAGTGTACTGATACGGGCTGATGATGATGAGGGATGTAAGGGAGCAACTTAATTACTTACTGCTCCAAGTCAACCTCACATGCCCGTGGTCAACAAAACAATAATTTGAATGAACTATTATTAGTACTGTGATTTTGACTTGCAAATTGCTAAAAGTAGCCTAATATTATTAATTCTTATTTCTTTATTTAAATTGATGACAGCTAACTAACTAACCGTGAAGCGAAGCCCCTAGTCAAAATGTAAGGTAGTTTTTTTGTTTTTAATTAATGTGTCAGTTTGGTTCGCCCATTATAATAATATGGTAACATATTATTATAAGGGGCGAACCAAACTGGTACGGTAAGAAGTTCTTTTCTGTTTAGCTTATGTTCTTACTAAGAACATAAGCTAAACATGTAAGTATGCATCCGAAAGTATAAAAAAAGTTTTTGGTAGGAGTTTTGGCAGGAAAACGAAAAAGATCACTTTACCGCATTATATTATTTTCCAAAACTTGTGTTATTTTCAGTGTTAGTGTATAAAATTTGTGGCATTTTATTCGTTAAGTGCTGGATTACAGGCATGAGTGTAGGAAAGTGGTATTATGATGGTGAAACGATTCTATTCGTGTTGTTTCCAAAACTCCATAGAAGCTTCTGATAAAGTGGCCACCGCTTTACTAGGACTATGACTTCGACTGTTGACTTGATGACTTGGACTGTGACTTGACACATATCTGCGTGAAATATCATAAACTTGAGAATTTATCAATTATTTGACACTGGCTAAATACACAAAAGTGTGGAGCCAAAACAAAAAAAAAGTTTTTTTTTGTGTAAACAAAAAAAAAGACAAAAAACGATAGAGGAAAAACCACGTTTGTTTTAGTAACTTTAAGTGATAACGATGTTATATAAATGTTCCCTTAAATTTTTATTAAATTTCGTTTTAATATAATATTCCCTTCAATGCGATGTTTTAAACACACTTACAATGATTTCATACAACATCACACAACACAACAAGTAACAAACGCAAAGTTTAAAAAACAAACTTCAGACTTATATGTTTATCTCATGGTTGCCATTGTCAAAACTGGACCAAATTGAAATGGGGTTACACGGGAAGCTTTCAAATAAAAAAAGAATCATTAAAATCGGTCTCCGAGTCAAAAGTAAAAAAAACCATCCGAATTGAGAACTTCCTTCTTTTTTGAAATCGGTTAAAAATAGCTTATAGTTTTAATCCAATCAACTGAATTGAGCTATAAATGTATTATGAGTCATTTTTATGTCTGCAGCAATAGTCTGTTGATAACTACTATCAACTGATAATCAATATAAACAGATTTTAAATCGGAATTCGAATATAATCAAATATGTTAACAAATAAAATAAGTGATGATTACACTAATATTATAAAGGCGAAAGTTTTGTTACTCCTTGGAGAGCCGATTTGGATGAAATTCGGTAACAAGATAGCTTATACACTGGATTAACATATAGGCATATAATATACATTTTATCCCGGAAAAGTGATATTTTCCCGTGGGATGAGCAAATAATTAAAATACTTTTTATCGGCGAGTGTAACCGCGGGGCGCAACTAGTTATAAATAAAATTACAAGCAATATAAACTAAGAAACTTACCATGGTTTCTTTGGTAATACTGGGCGGCAACGGCTGGAACTTGGGCAGTCCGGTCGACCACCTGTGTTTATTAGCAGGCTGGGCGGCAACCTTCCCCTTGTCCCGCCCTAACGTAGCACTTTTCACATCACTAGTCTTCGCCGCCCGCCCCATAAACATGCCCCATCGTCTCCGCTTCTTCTCTTTACTGCTGATATTCTTAGATTCGTCACTAGTGCTGTACGTCGAGTTGATCACGCAACTCGATATAGCACTGTCGACCGTGCTCTGCGACACGTTAAGGTCGTTAGATCGAATGTCGGGCACGCTTATTGAGGTTACGTTATCTGTGGACTTGCTTATCGTATTGTTATTTGACACTTTGTGGGTGGAGAGACTCTGGTACGGGGTCTCGTCGTAATTCTCCTCGTGAAGCGACACTCTATCGACTGTAAGCGTGATGTTTTCGAACTCATCTGGTTTGTTTAGAGATCTATTTGAGATGTTCAGTTCTTTGGGAACGCTGGACTCTCGAACGCCCTTTATGATCTGCGCGTTCACGTAATGGCCGTCAGAGTTGTCTATTCGTACAGGATTGTAGGTCGGTACGTTTAGAGTCTGTTTGGAGAGGTTCCCGTAGTTATTGATGGTAGGATGGCTGCTGTTTCTCTCGTTGAGTCGCGCGATTTCGTCGGTAGTTGTCAAACTCTGAGCTCGGTTCCTCATGGTAATCTTCCCGTCGTTCTGCCACGGGAGAGGCACGTTTTCGTATATAGGTTCCTGCGTTTCGTTCATTTTGATCTGCTGCGTCTGCGGCATCACCAAATGTCGTTGATAAGGCATCCTATGCATCGGCATAGAGTACATTATGTTCCCTCGTTCATCGTACACCTTCTGTATGCTATCAGATATGTGATGAGGATCGATTATTATGTGCGGTTTCGGCTCCAAAACCGACGGTAGATTATTATACGTTCCGTGAGCACCAGGCATTATATTCGGTCGCGGATAATTTATATGATTATTGATATACCCTAAGTACTGTCTATTCAATGCGGTCCGCGTCGAGACTAAATCGGGACTAGATCCCGACACGTGCGAATTGATATACCCTCGGTGGTAATTCAACGCCTGACTGGCTACGGCCAGGTCTGGAGTCGAATTTGAAGCTAGCCCATTGGACGGATACGGCGGAGGGGGTTTATATACATTGACGTAACGTAGCTGATTGATGTCCGTTTGGACGTTAGGGTTGACGGCGAAAGGGTAGTTTGTGGACATGTATTTGAGGCCGTAGGCGTAGTCGTCGGTAGCTGCGACCCCTTGGACGGTATGTCGGGTAACATCGGGGTAGTGTACGCGATGTATGTCGGGGTGGGAGCCGTAAGCTATCGGTTTGGCGGTCCCGGCCGCCAGGGCGCCGTGCTGGTGGCTTTGGTAGCGGAGTTGTGCTTCGGTTCGTTGCTGTTGGTATTTCTGTTGAACGGCTGTTTCGTAGTCCGGTGCGGGACGGTATTGGGGAAGCAGAGCTCGGGATACGCTGGAAGTATATTGAAGACTGTAAGACGATCCTTTAAAATGTAGAGTGATGATACCACGAGCGTCAGAAAGGATATTTAATAAATAGCTAGCAAAAAATTACTCGAGATTACAAAATTGGTTTTATATTGAACAAACTACTGTTGGATTTCTATTATACAAAATAAATAATATATTATTGACATAAAAGTTTAACATGTGTTATAAGAGACCATAGACTCCTGAACTAATTTAACACTGTATGGCTTCTTCCCTTAAATTAGGGTTTTTATAAATTATGTCATTCGTTATATTTGTCAGTTGGTAGATATTTTAAACATCTATAACTATCGATGGTAAACTGTTATAGAAAACAAAGTAATACTTGTATTATATAATTCCTTTTAGAAAATGAGTCCAACCGCCTTCACTCAATCCCACCGCATTCGTTTATCACAAAAATGAGAACATCATCAATGTAGTTGAAGTCGAAATATACATTATCACACTAATATTATAAAGGCGAAAGTTTGTATGTGTGTATGTTTGTTACTCCTTCACGCTCATACGGCTGAATGAATTTGGACGAAATTCGGTACCAAGATAGCTTATACACTGGATTAACATATAGGCTACATTTTATCCCGAAAAAATGAAATGTTCCCGTGGTCGGCAAAAACTACCTATCAGATCTTGATCACATTGAAAAGGGACCACACAGGGGATCATCTCTCAAATGAAAAAAGATACATCAAAATCGGTTCACCCAGTTGAAAGTTCTGCGGTAACAAATATAAAAAACAAAATACAGTCAGATTGAGAACATCCTCATTTTTAGTCTATTGAAAAAATAGATATATTTTAGGTAGAATTAATGTGTATGTACACGTGTTTGTGTATGTGTACTAGTTAAGTATAGAAGACCCCCAGCTGATGATGACGCCATACCTGTTCCGGTCAGGGTGGTCATGCTGCAGCTCCAGACACGAGGTGGAATGGGCGCGGTGTGAGGGAGACAACGGTTGGCTGCGGCCGATGGAGGCCGCCTGGCTGTCCAGCTCCTCGCGGCTCTCTGATAGACCGTGCTCCTGAGGACAATCAAGGACCCATTGAGCTTCACGGCAATGCGGTTGCATTGTCACTCGCAATTCTAAATTATAAACTTTTAATTACATTACATTGCACTGCGCGGATTGCGCACGTCATCCCGATACATCAGCAGTGTAATAATAAGTGGGATCTGTGGGTGATCATGCAACTTTGATTACATTGCAACAGGGGAAATTTCATTCCTAATTTGAAAATTTCCATAGTAACCGGTGTCGATTCTGTGTCGCATTCTCTAAAACTAAAGTAAACTTAAAGTGTGGCGGTTCTGATAAAGGGGAAATGAAAAAGACAGAAGTATGTTAATTTCGTTTAGCTTTAGAGTATGCGACACAGAATCGACACCACCTGCATATAAGCTTCGTATTGAAACTGGCAAATCCATAAAAAATTGTGTTTTTCAATTGGTTGCAATCGAGTTACGTGATAGCCTAAGAGGTCATAAAATCTTATGTATTTACAGCATGATAAAACAATTAATGACAAAAAATATATCATACATTTTCAATGGGGGTGGTTAGCACAATTGTTATAAGATTAAGTACCAACCACCCCCCGCGAGGGTCGTTCGGAATAATCCTTTCTTTGATGTTTAGTATGGTTTCGTTTTACAAAACATGCTTTGTGTTCTTCCTTGCCTTAAAACATGCGCACACGCACAGGTTAGCATAGATTTCCATCCAAGATACTACACCATTAACATGTTTGTTCGCTTGACTATTAATTAGTCGGCGTGACAGTCGGTCTTGCTTGGTCGGTCCGACAGCTGGCTGTTTAGGTAATGATATATAGTCTATATTCGATTTTGTCGTGTATGTTGTCAATTTCTCCGTTTAACTTTTTGTTGAGTCATTGGGGATGTCCAATACCTGTCTTTGGGGTGTGCGGAATGGGACGTACAAAAGATCGTGAGTCAGCATTAAACGGACTTGACGTCAATAACATTAGTATGATATTGCAGTGTAAGCCTAAACCTTTTTTGAAAAAATATGATATTGTATCAAATACATTACAGTATTCAGTTTTGGCGGGAAAACGAAAAAGATCGCGTCACCGCATTCTATTATTTGCCAAATCTTGTGTAATTTTCAATGTTAGTGCATAAAATTGGTGGCATTTTATTCGTTAAGAGCTGGATTACAGGCATGAGTGTGGGAAAGTGGTATAATGATTGTGAAAACTCCATAGAAGCTTCTGGTAAAGTTGCCACAACTTTATTAGGAGTATGACTTGACTTGATGACTTCGACTGTGACTTGACTTGACATATGAGAGTCATATCAATGACTTCACACTGGCTAAATACACAAAAGTGTGGAGCCATACCAAAAAAATACAATTATTATCTTACTGTCTCAACTTCTATATTAAGAAAAGAGCTTCATCATCAAAAAGCCATGAATACTCTTTATGTTAGAATCGATACTACAACTATTAAAAAGTAATATGTACCTAGATAAAGCATTTAGACTTTACTGCATACAGTATGCTAAAGCGACTGATTAAAAACTGGTAAACATTTTTAGACCCCAATAGTATATGATCATTTGGCGTTATTATTATTATAGAAGATTTTAATGTACCGAGGAAAATACTGCTGTCCATTCCTCACATATTCCCTTCGCCGGCTCTTACGGCATCCGCGGGAATAGATGAACTTCTCCTATTCTCACAGCAGGACTACGCCACCTAATTGTAAACTAACCTTAAAGGCTGTGACATGTAAAGTGGGCACATTCTCCGTGCTGAGAGCGTTCTGGTGCTTCATGTAGAAGGTATGCTGCAGCACACACATCCGCCACACGTACTTGCCGTCCTCGGGGCTGGCCAGCGTGAACATGGCGGACTCCACCTGCGAGTGGCATTCGATGCTGAACGAACGTTTGTGGTTTATCACGTTGGTAATGTCCATCCACCTAGAGGAAGAAAACAACGTTACATAAGGGGAACGCGAAAAAGATTGCGTCACCGCATTGTATTATTTTCCAAAACTTGTGTTATTTTCAGTGTTAGTGCATAAAATTGGTGGCATTCTATTCGTTAAGTGCTGGATTACAGGCATGAGTGTGGGAAAGTGGTGTAATGATGATGAAACGTTTCTTTTCGTCTTGTTTCCAAAACTCCATAGAAGCTTCAAGTACAGTTGCCACCACTTTACTAGGAGTATGACTTTGACTAGACTTGATGACTTCGACTGTGACTTGACACATATTTGCGTGAAATATCATTAACTTGATAAATTATCAATCACTTGACACTGGCTAAACACACGGAGGTGTGGAGCCAAAAATTAAATAAAAAAGTTACATAAGCTGCGGTTACCGCTTTTCAGGCGAGCTGCATAGTTTTTGATAATGTTAAGGAATTTATATTTAACTAGATCTCTATACTTCGTCCATTATCATAATGCACTTACATTTTACAAAGTCATCCTCACAATATAAGTAATAAGAAGAATTCTATATGTTAATCCAGGTCATAAACTATTTGTGTACCAAATTTCATTCAAATCCGTTCAGTGGGTTTTGCGTGAAAGAGTAACAAACATTCATCCATACTTACAAACTTTCGCATTTATAATATTAGTAGGATTAGTAGGATTTCGCTCTGCTGTACAAGTACCTATAAAAATGTGGAGTATCACTCGTCTCGGTCAGCACTCGGATACCGGTGAGCGAGATGGCAATAGTGACGTCACTCTGGTTGGCCTGGTCTCGCGCGGAGAACATCTCCTGGCCGTACCCCCGCAGCTGCTGGCAGGTCGTGATGAAGCCTTCTTCTGCTTGAGCCTGGAATGGTGGATAAGGTTATAACACAGTGGGAAGGGTGTATAGGTCATTTGGGTATTGGCTAACACTGATGTTAGAATGTGAAAGCTGCCCAAAGGCTTCTGAACATATATTGTTTTTTTTCTGTAGAGGCTATAATTTTCAAATTGATGAATCGCAATATTTGTAGGCGAAAATCCAGTTCCAAGTTAATATCGTCGTGATCGTAGAACAACGGCGGATCTCATATTATTCCTTAACATAGAAAGTTTCGTTAATGAACGTACCGTACCAATTTTCTTGCGGACTGAAAGGTTAAGCTACAAGAAAATTTTTCTTGTTCCTTTCCCCTTTCAGTCCGCAAGAAAATTAGTACGGTACGTTCATTAACGAAACTTTCTATGTTAAGGAATAATATGAGATCCGCCGTTGTTCTACGATCACGACGATATGGATTGTCAAGAATCACGAAAAGGACTTCCCGTAAGGCGCTACCGAAACTGCCCAATTGCTTTAGCTCAGGTTTTAGACAGTTTCTTATTGAATCGAAGCGTTCATAGCGTAGCTTGACTAGCCGTTTTTAACCCATTGGTCAAGTTCGCTGGTACTTAAATGGGTGACCGCTACAAACATTAGTATTCACAACTGAACGTGATTCGGAGAGCACGCGTCCCGGCTGTTCTCGTAGAATTAGAACCAGAAGCCTTGGGGCTACCAATTCTAACATCAGCTAGGCAATCACGTAACTTGATTGAAACTAATTGAAACATAAAACATGGATTCAAGTTTCAATACACAGTTTACGTGGTTAGTTAATTAAGAAATTTCCCCTGTTGCATGGCAATCAAACACCATTATTATTTCTCTCTTTATTAAATACCATCCTAAAGAAAACAATGTTAAAAATCCTAGCAAGGAGTGGCTGTAAAGAAAATACATTCCAAAGATAAAAATAAAAATTTCATGTTTAAGTCATGGTAAGGCCAGATAAAATTGCAGGGAGTGTTCTGTAAAATGTTAACTAACATTCTTATCTCCTTGATACAATGCTAATGATTAGGTAAGTGTGATGATAACATGTAAATATTGAGCTATTTTAATGTTTCAACAACTTTCTTGTGCATAATTACGTTCCTACACACATAAATTACTGTAGTGCATAATTTACATTTATAATTGGACTTTTTTTAAAGGAGTACATATAAAATATATAATCGGAAAGCAAAACTTGAAACTATGTAATAACTTATTCTAAGCTTATATATAGCCTAAAGATGGGCTGCTGAGGGTGCGAAGGTTTCTTTTACGCACATTCTGTCACAGTATATAATATTATCAGTGGTGTTATAATTATGAATTAACCAATTAAAAGAAGTAGCTTCTCAATTCTCATTGTACTCCAATTTATGGGAGAATCAACTTATGATTTTTTTCTGTAAATACACCACTACGAAATTTTGGTTGTAGTCTTTAAGTCAGAAATAAAAAATCTTTTCGCACATAGTAATATTAATAACTTCCTAGCATTCCTTAATAAAAAAATACAGTAACTGATTCAGTTACATAATTGACATGCATACCACATTCATGCAAAGTAAAGTTCCTGACTCACACACTGAGTGCTTATTTACATGTTAATTTGATTGTAATTTCATTCAAGCAGTTTTGTAGCGACAGGTCTTTTAATTGTTTATTATGATTGAGGCATGTTGCATGTTCAACTCTCATTAATAAGTTGTGAAACTTAATTGTAATGTAACAATAGGTGTTTATAAAATAGTTTTACTGGAAATTTAGTTATATCCATTTTTATACTTGTATATTTCATTGCTAAATCTTTCTATTATAGCAAGACCTGGAAAATGTTATTTGATCATCATCAACAGCCTGAAGATGTCCACTGCTGAAGATAGGTCTTCCTTAACAGAGTGCCACTGCTTGACTTGCATCCATTGGTTCCCCGCGGTTTTCAACAGATTGGCTAGCTATCTAGTGAGTGGCCTATTCTGCATCTTCTGGTTTGTGGTCTCCACTCCAGAACATATCTTACCCATCGGTTTATGTGTCTATGAGCAATGTGACCTACCCATTGCAAAATATTAATTGCTGCTTTAGAAATAGCACTTAAAATTGCATGCATAGGTGTGTTTGGCTAGAATTATACATTTGGCCGAATTGAATGTGCAGCATCCAAATTATTATATAGCTAAGAAGGGCTTTTTGATTTAATTCTGTACAGAATGTTGTTTTACTCTGAGCACTTTTGGTTTTATCACATTTTGTTATTTATAGAGTACATATTCTACTGTAGCTATAATTATAAGCTTCCGAAAGTTTATGATTACTTTACAAAATGTATTTCTACTCACAGACTATGCTTTACAGGTTAAGAGAGCATTTTGTTAAATGATTTTTATTTAATAGATATGTGTAATTTTGTAGTGTAACAATTAATTGTCATGGTCTGTGACAATGACATGCTTTTGTTAATAATCTAATAAGAACAGTGAACACTGCAGATATCTAAGAAATTTGTAACATTGGAATAAACCAACAGTGATAAGGAACTGATCTCTGATAATGGCTTGAATAAAAAACTGCTGCCATGTTAATTTCCTTCGTACTTTTACTAAAGTTACATCAAATAAAGATAATATAATTATATTAGATCTTACCTGAGACATGTTGTGTAAGGCCATGTGATGGTGAATAACATTCTCAGTTAACCACTCCAGCCGCCCAGTCTCTGCCAAAGTACTGCCATCCACTATCTGCCCTCCATCAAGCATCTGCTTAGGAAATGCCAACAAATTCTTCAGATATTCCACTGTATGCCTCTCTCGATCATGGTTCCCATACTCCGCCTGCCGACTGTAGGAAGCCAGTACCACGGCTTGCTGGAAATCGCATATTATACGACCTTCAATCAAGTCTGTTTTCAGCTGAAGAAAGTAATGGTACCGGGTAACTTCATCTGTGATCAGACTTGTCCCTGAAATAATGTAGTACATGACACGAAGGTACAGTTGATGGGACGAAGCGTGCTTGTCCAATTGACGCTTCAGAGGCCGGTCTAGCTGAACCCATCGCGGCTGTTGACTGCGGTTAATGTAGCGTAGCCCGAAAAAGTCCGGCTGGTTGATCGCCTGCCGCTGGCACACATTATCCAAGCACTCTTGACCAGAACTGTCCACAGAGAGGGTACAATCCGCGCCGCCACCATCCAGCAACTCTACACTGATCACAAACAAACTCTTCGACGCGACGTTGTATTGCCGGGTCTTTTTTAGCTTCAACTTGAAAGGCATCTCCACCGCCGATCCACATTAACATCACACAGGAAACAAACGCTATGTTACATTTATGGCGAAGGAATGTAGGAAATGAAGCCTCCGTTACGCGGGCCACATATTTGTCACTGTACCGTATTACATTATACACTGTGAACGTTACGAGTTGTGATAATATATTATGAAGGACGGTGACGCGCGAGTTTCAGTGGAAAGCAATAAAATTCGTCATGTAAGCAGCTATATGTGTATCACTATTCACTAAAATTATAGAAATTCACGTTCACAACATAACATTACACCAATCGCCAACCGAAATGACAACTGACAATTGAAAGAAATGCGATACGATGCCGTCAAATATGACAGCACTTTATAGTGTTGCTATTTAATAGTATCATAAACTACCAATAGTTACAGTCATACGACCAAAGAAGAGAAAGCAATCGTTATTCAATACACTTCGTGCCCGCGAGATTTCCAGACATTTTGGTCTGTTTCTTAGATGATATGATTTTTATTGATAGAGTTTTATTAGAAAGGATAATACTTTTCGATTGCTCCTATTGACATTTTAACCAAAATATGAAATTTGATTTTTAATTATAAATAACTGGAAAAAAATTACATATAGATGGTATTAAATCATCCATACATACATATCTCAGTATGAAATTAAGGTAATAGAATTTAGTCAAACCCTTTTATTAAAAATGATATTATCTTAAAATGAAAACAAAGTAAATTTGGTTTAAATGAAAATATAATATTTAATATGATTATACCCATTAATTATTATGGTAGTGTCCAAAGCCATTGCAAGTATTATTATTGTTAAAACAATTGGCTTTAGCGTAATATCTTAGACTAATAAAAATCCTTAATAAAGTTCTATGCCGGGTAACTTATGAACTGTGAACATATTAGAGGATGCTCAGTACTCGAATCTAAATGAAAAAAAAAGGAGATTAATATTCGACTTAATTATCCAATAAAACCATGTGTGGTCATACATGCCGAAGGCGCGGTACTGTCGCTCACGCCACGGCTTATGTAGGTAGGTAGGTAGGAGACCGTTGGCAGTCATAATGCGAGAGACCTGCATGTGTGCGATAACAGAGACTTTCAGAGCTTTGAAATAATCTTGTAACACACAAAATAAAAATAAATAAAAACAGGAATAAAGAAATTTATTAATAAACACATCTCTAAAATATAAATTTATTAAAATTATTGATTTCTAATAAATGCTGCACCGTAACCGATTGTCTGGGCGTTTTGTAACGGGCTAATGCTGTTGGTCTTTACCGACCTTACAGCGTGACAGGGCGGTATTAACTGAGTGTTACAAGTTATGCGGCAGATCGCTTCGACGGCTCGATATGAAGCCAGTCTCGCGGCTCTTTCAGAACTCGCATGAGCTTCTGTTCTTCGGAGTTTTCTTTGGGCACGTTCATGTATTCCCATTTCTGTGAAAATATAAAAAATGTTATAACGTATTACTTTAATCAACCAAAATGTCTGTGGTTCGGCCCTTTGTTCGGCGCGGCGATCGTGTTTTGTCTACGTTTTCTACAGGGAGTAACAAAAACCCTGTTATATCCGCGAGCTGCGTATCCAGTGTCAACTCCAGGTTGTAGTAATACTAGTTCTATTTAAATACGAGACATACAAAACTTACGTATGCTTTTTATTAAAACCTTTTATGCCGTCACTAAAAATGTTTACGACCTCAGATATTGACAACATAGGTACTTGCACCACCGACGCAGCCTGCTGCCTGTTGCCCGCACCCCGCACCGCCCGCCATGCTACGCTAAGTCTATTCACCGCGCATACCTACTGCGACGGAACTAGAGGCCATTCCACAGATTACTTCTTATGCGTTTTCCATACGATTATGTGCCCTATACCCTATACCACATACCACAACGTTGTAGGATTGCGAGACCGTAACTTAATGACGTAAAAGGTCTCTGAACAATAGTGGTAAGCACACAAGTGCTGCGCGCCGTTCTGCCACACTGACATATTCTAATCATTTTACGTCAAGCAAAGGCTAAACAATCGAATTCACGTGTGATTTTGTATTGTCAAGAAACAAGATAGGTACGTAATTTTTAGCTCTTAAAAGAGCTTGCAAAAACACATCTGCCGGTAGGTGATTTTCATGTTCAGTCAATCAATCAAAATGCTTCTACCAAGGCACATTAACATATTGTAGTATTCATCGTTAGAATACGACATCACACTCGACACTAAATTCGCGACGATCAAACTGGAAACGACTAAATTGCATGAGAGAGCACGTGCGACTGAGTGTAAGCCGCGGGCCGCGCCGCGCCTATGCCGAGTGATGCCGCGCCGCCCGCGCACCCCATTTCCCCGTAGGCACACAGGTGCAGGAGCGGCATCCTACAAAAGAGCCGACAAAGGCGGCCCCCGTTTGTCGGTTCCGCGTTTGTTCTTACCTTAGTTACTTAGCTATTTAAAAATAGGCACGGCTTGTGGCACAAACATTTTTGGGAAATGGTATTGTTTTTTTGTGTTTAGATACTGCGTGTAACTTCAGATACGTATAACTTAGGTATTGTTAGACATTTTTATATGACTACTTGTAATGATCTGTACACATACTTCATTTATTTAACAGGGTTTTTGTTACACCCTGTATATGACTAGACATGGATGTCTTTCATTATTCGAATTGATAATTTGAATACATATAAAAAGGAATACTTATCAATATATAAAACTTTATACATATTCATCGATTTATTTGGTTTAAAAATATTGGTACCTATTGATTTTGTGTGGCATTTTCTATACTTAAACAAAATTACAATATCTCCATCTTTTTCATTTCTACTCTATAGGAGTACCACCATACTTTAACTTTGGATAATGCTAATGCAATAAATCGAAATGAAATAAAATAAATCGACATAATTGATTAAGTTTGTGAAAAGTGAAAAAAAAAAACGAGTGTGTTTTAGACCACACGCCTGAAGTAAAGCTTCTTTAGTTCAGTCTATCGGCCGGTATATCTGTACATGGGACCGGCCCATCTAGACGGGTCGGTTCGTTACGAGTCAGGTGTAACGCGTCACAAGAGCAGCGCTGTAGCGATGGAACGAGAGGCAACTGTTTAGGGTTGGAGGGTTGGCTTGTAGTGCTGTGCGAGCTGAACTACTCTTTATTGCGTTGCAGCAAGAGTCACTATTTATTTAAGTGCCTACACGGAGTCAATCTTCTGTACCTGTACTATTAAGTGTTCTGTGGTCTGAAACATAAAATGAATAAAGTTCCAACTCACCGCGTTAAGTGGCAGCGACATAAGTATCGACTCGTATCTTGCCTCGGGCGTGTTGAGTCCGAACTTAGTCCCGCGGTCGTACATGAGGTTAAACTCCACGTAGCGTCCGCGCCGCAACAGCTGCCATTGTCGTTCGTGGTAGCCATACGCATCATCTTTGTGCTTTTGGACTGGTTAACAAAAGAAAATTATAGGTTACCTTAATACCAATTGATAGTCCTTTTGATATTTTGTTAGTAACTGGTAAAATGGTGAAGTGCATATATGGATATGCAAGGATACCGCAAACGTGTATACTCAGAACTTCATAAGAATCCGTTCAGCTGCTCCAGCGCCGAGTGGTAACAAACATACAAAGTTTTGCATTTTACCATATTGGTAGGTATTTCTATTGAAAATAGGACTAGTATAATCGATGGTAGAATATAGTAGAAAGTAGTAGATTCTTATAGTAACGTCATCTTACCCAATGGTATGTAGCTGGGTATAACAGCTTCTGCGCATGAGGTGATGAAGGCGAATGCGGACTGTTGGTCTGGTTCGTCGATGTCGTCGAAGAATATCCCGCCAATGCCGCGCCGCTCTCCTCGATGCGGGATATGGAAGTAATCGTCGCACCACTTCTTGAACCTACCAAATAAAGTGCACACATTGAGGGATTATACGTCTACTAGCGCGATTCGAACCCACGTCTTCCAACTCCCCAGGCAAACTGGGTTAGACGCTAAGAAGTAAATAACCAGATGGAAGTGCGACCGTAGCTTTGTTGGCTAAATGATCTAACCAGGAAAGTTAAAAGACGTTGACTAAAATACTTCTGGTTGTTAAAATTTTATGGCACTTCATAAGTATCTGTGTATATATAATTTGAAGACCGTTATTCCGCTAAAGGTGCAAGCGCAGCATTTTTCGTTTATGAGTTGTCATTTCAGCATTGATTCAATTAATTTATTGCACAAACTCAATAACAAATTATAGCTATCAACTTTCTCGTACCTTGCATGATATTGACTTTTTTAATTGGATCTATTTACTGGAAAGGCTAAAGTCAAATAACCATACCGCCTTGTGGTTGGTGTTGCCAATACAATTATTTTTTCTACTACGAAGCCTGTTTATAGTTGAGGTAGAAATGTGCCGTGTCCGCTTCATTTAGTCAGATGTTCCCAACTTTAGACTACCGCTGACTACTGCCAACTTACCTGCTGTAGTAAGATTTGTCGTGACTATCACAGGCGTGTTTTAGTGTGAGGTGGAAATGTACTGCGTCAGCTTCGTTAAGGTAGTACGGCGTCAGATCAGTCCCACCACCGAACCACCACTTCACTCCTAGAAATGAATGGTTTGGTTCAATAAATGAACTAAGTAGTGAACATCATTTGAAGGTGAATATTTTTTGGATTTGGGTTGGACCACATGAATAGAATATTTTCGCTACTCTCAATAAGTCTTTGGATTGGAGACACTAAGGTAAAAAGCTAATAATTTTAGCCAATACGCTTAGTGTTACCAATCTTCGCATAGTCTAAAAGATTATTATTTAGCAATGCGAGATTGACAAAAACCGCAGGAACTACAAAACTTTTGGGCTCATTTACATACATTCAATTACGAAATCAGAGATGAGAGGTGACGAGATGGTTTCAGCAGTGGACACGGCCATGGTACCATATATTACCATAACCAAAGTAACCTACGTGATATGATTACTGATGAAACATTTAAATGCTCGAGTAGAGAGAGACGGAAGAATAATACAATGTCTTACCATCCTTGTCCTCAACTTCGAAGTACCGATAGTTGAAGTGTATTGTCGGTACCATGGGATTCCGAGGGTGAATGACCGCGCTTACTCCAGCCGCGAAAAAGGGTAGTGCTGCGTTTTCAAAGTTTTTTCCCCTGGTGGATTACAACTACAGATAAATATGACTACTTAGTAATATACGTCACACGTCATGGAAAAGGAAGGGGGTCAATAGTGTGAGAAGGGGGGACGAGGGGGGGGGAGAGGGGGAGGACAAGTTATAAACTTTGTGATTCAAAATGTGATATATTAACCTCTGAACTTTTAAAGAGTGCTGTTTTGATTTTGATGCACTACAAATTAATAGAATAGTTTTCAGAACTTGGGGGGTTATGTTACCTGCTTCTCATTTGCTGCACGGCACCGGGCGGCAAGGTCCCCGACACGACGGATATGTTGACTCCCGCCTTCTCAAACACACGTCCGTCTTGGAGCACGCATGTGATACCACCGCCACCTTCTTTTCGCATCCAACGGTCCACTTTGAATTTTGCTTCCTACAAATTATTTTCACTATAAGAATCTTAGAAGTTATTGGATGGCCTAAGAATTCTGACAGGGCCACTTGTCTACTATGTGCCTGCTATAAAAAATAAAATAAATTACAAAATCATTTATTGACATAAATATTTTTCAACAATTTGTAGTGAATCCATAGACTCCTGAACTAGTGTTCAATGTGTTTCAGGATATATGTGTAAGTGTATAGCCTTAATAACATATCTTTTTTATATAGTCTATTTCTTTTTTGGTTTGAGCTTTAGGTCTCTGGTTGAGGACTGACTAAAGATGATGCAGGGCAGGAGTTGCAGGACAAACAGAAATGGCATCATTTATTGGACAAGACCCATTTTGGGTTAGTGTGTCGTCCTAGGTAGGTAGTTATTTCTATGTGTATATTTTTTTTATTGTAAAATGCGAAAACGTTTTCGCGGAAGAGTCGTTAGCGCACCCTAAATTGTCATATTCAATAAATTGTGAAATTCAAACACAGATTACAAATATTTGAAATTGATTTAGAGTTAAACACAACGAGAAAAGAGCAAATGATTTAGGGGTATATGAGGAATATTAAAATTAACTGTACCGGCCACTTTAGGAATACATCATTGTCAAAATCGAAATCATCCACTGTTTTCTCATCTTCCCAAGCCTACAACAAACAATGCTGTGATTTATTACTATTAAAAAGTAATGTTCACTGCAAAAGCTGAAAAAAAATCCTGACCATTTTGACAGACCCTGTGATTTCTTTTAATTTTATAAATGAAGTTAATTTACTACAAAAACTATTTTCCACAATACATATATGTATACTATGTTGAATGACGTTAAACTACTATGCACATAACATAGAATGAAAATAAAAGCAACAAAACAACAACACACATTACAAAACAATTAAATACTAATATAAATTAATGCAGAGTCAAGCAAAGTCAAATCAAAGTTATTAGTTTTTCTGTAAATACTGTGAACTCATATTTTCCTTTACCAGGTTGATTCCTTAAATTTCACCGACCATCTTAGTACTTATATTCCCTAACATTTCCCTAATTTTCCAGAATGTGGAAACCATGTTAATACTATTTAACTAGTAAATTAATTGGCCTATTAGCTTACAATGCAATAGTTTCAAACCATCAGATATTATATTTTCCAACTACATAAAGTATTTATAGCTGTTTGAGTATGTACTTAATTCTAGTATAACACAAACCATCATAATGCATTTTATGTTGCTAAAAGCTTGTTGTAACATGTATTTGGTGGAACAATGGAGACTCAATTGTAAACTTAAATCGAGTTATGTCTAACTGATAAATCATGTGAACATTTTTTGAACAAAAACCATTGTGTGCCTCTTACATACAGAGAATAATTATTTAAAATAGATAATAATGGTAAACAATCAATAAATGCCTTTCATGGTGATTGTGTGCTTTGTGAATTGTTCATGACTTTATTAAAAGCTTGATGAATTCATGGATTTATAAATGATGTTATAATATTTTTTCTTATTATTTGATGTTATTTTCTATTAATAAGTCATTTTGAAGGAAATATTATAGCATCAGTGAAATCAACATTCAATCTGCAGATTCCTGACAATATTTTGCTTTTTATAGAATTTATAAAAAAATCTATGTCCAAGGAAACTCCAGGTTAACCAACAGTTTTTAACATGTGATGTTACCACAAATAGCAAAAAATTATACCTCATCTTCTTCAGCTTCTAGCGCCCGGCAGAATTCTGACTGTATCCTCATGATGAGCATTTCCATCTGTGCCTTCATGTCATTTTTGTTTTCTTCCAACTTTGTTATGGGTGTTATGGGTTCAGCCATGTAATTCTTTAGTTGCAGTATTTCCTCCATCTCCACTTTGTTCTGTTTGAACTGTGTGTAGGCTGTGTAGCCTGCACCTAGTATTGCTGCACAGTAAAGCCTATAAATGATAATTAATACTCACACTCAACTTTGTGAGATGCCTAACTAAATAATATTTGCCTTCTTAGTTCTTGATATTTTTAAATATACATGACTTCGAAAAAACTGATTGTAAAGCTAATATTATGAATAGAAGCAAAAAATTGTCATATTTATGATACCAGGTAGTTTTTTTGCTATTTTTTTGTTGTCATACATCAAATCACAATGATAAAGCAGTAGGTAGTTTATCAATAAATGGTATGAAGTCAATCTTTTATCTGTAATTGAAGTTGTGTTAATTAAGTTAGTTTGAAATTGGTACCAAATGTATATCTAACTGATCAATGCTAGTAGTTCTACGAGATTTTTTATACTATCAGGGGCAAAATATTGTATTATCTTCACCTAAACATCTCTTAAATAACAGTTTTAAATGCCTAATGTTGTATGTATTATATTACTTATTTACACTTACTTGAAAGGTCTATCTCTGATCTTTTTATAGCTTCCCACATAGCTTAGTGTTCTGAAACTTCTCACTATTATTTTGAAAGACATTTTGTAATCTAGTCAACTAAAATTGAAGTCTTATGAAATTATTTTCTGTGAAGCAAGCAAGCAGCGCAGTTATTAATGATGACCACAGACCAAGTACAGAGGATATGATAATGGTTGATAATTTGATATTAGTAAAAAATTACGCATGATAGGTCCTCAGCTGATTGAACTGACAGTGACATTAAAGATCTGACAGTGACACACACTCACACTGACGTCTAGTACACACCCGCATTGACGCTGACATTCTAGATTTGACATATTTGTCAACTGACCATCTGGTGAAAAATGTCAACAAGTCAGAATTGTTATTGTTCCAGTAGCGCCGCCCTACCGCTGGAACGCAGTACTATTTAGTTATCAGCTGTGAAATTTTCTTCCGCAAGACGTGCCTCTTCATGCGCAATATGCGTTTATCTCTTTCCTGAGCTTGGGTGGGCAGATCGATCGATCGCAACGCACTCTTTCCGGCCCGTATGGCAGTTTGCGGCGGCCTCGCTGACAGAACGACGTTAGTGCGCCTGTGCTCGGGCTTCGCTATCGATCCCTCGCGGACTCCGCATTGCCGTACATTCCGAAGGCGGTGCCTCGCCTAGTTTTCGTCGATCGTCGGCGTGGCGGGCGCGTGTCGGCGTCGGCGGCGGCCCGGGCGGCCCTGCGCAGTAGAATCGCGCGAAACGCGGGAGCGACCGACCTTCCTTCCGCCAAAACCGGCTCGCTGTCCGCCGCGGACGGCTGTGATGTAGCCGCGGCCGGCGCGAGCGGCCCTCGGACAAAGGACCCGCGACTCGGTTTATCGCGATGAAGAAGTTCACTTTCAAGGGGGTGCTGGACGGCTTCCGCAGCTCGGTGCAGGCGGCGCCGCGCGGGACCGAGCAGGAGATCCAGGAGACGCTGCGCTCCGACCACTTCCAGATTAAAAAGGTGAGCGCTAACCCACTAGGATCGCGCCGCTGCGGCCCAAGGCCCCGCAGATAATGGCGAGTGCGTCGTGCCAGCGCTGCGGCAACGTGCCGAGGAGTGGGGCTGGCCGCTTGCGTATTTTATACAGGCGGCCCACCTGCGACGACGACATGCAGCCGTGTTGTGTAAACTAACCTATGAGACGGCTCTCGGCCACCAAAACAATGCCATCAAAACATTGCCATGTTGCGCTTTTATTGACATATACAGAGGGTTCGTGCTATGTAGGTATTTTATGCGTGATGGGAAAAGGTTTCCGCATGCCGTAACGAGCGGTTCGTGATTGCCGTTACCCGCTTACGTCAGCGTGCAACCTTGACCATCTAATCTGCTTGCACCATTACCGTGTGTAATCTGCGTACTGCCCACGGCTGCCGTCGGCGGCACGATTAGCTTATTCACAGACATTACCACCTCCGAGTGCGGTGTGGCGTCTGCCGTATTATTTTCGTAGAACAATACAATAACTCGGCACCTGTCTGTAGGCGGGTGTTTCGATCATAATATTGGACTGATAACAGATAAGATAAGCGCTGCACTCAATAATATCTTTACTCATTGGGAAAATATTTTTATACTTACGTAAAAATTGTGCGAAAATCGTTTTGGTTTTTTGGATAAAATGAAAATACGGTTTCATTGAACCAAAAATAGTATAGCGCAGCTAACTTGCCATAGAAATGCACTCTTTGAATGGTCAATCAAGAATTTAAAATAGGACGTTACAGAAAGAAAAAATAAAACAATTAAGTTTATTTTTATTTAAAAATACAATTAAGTAACTACATATAAAAAAGCCTTTGACGAACTAAAAGTAGGTTAAAAAGCATTTACGGAAACAAAAGACGACCGTCATATAAATTTTTCTTTGAAATGGAAAAGTTGCGACGAAAGTAAAAGCAAACAATTGGTTCCATGTCAAGGCATATTTAACTGAGGCCTAACATGGGATGGGAAACTCAAAATAAACTCGTAATGATTGCAACGCAACCTTCTTCCGGCCACGCACATCTGGCCATACAAATAGCAAAAATAGGTTAAAATCATAATTTTTGGCCGCCTTCTTGTTAAATTTCCTTTAAATTTTTGACTGACTGGTGGACAGGACATTATGCCACGGGATTTCGTTTAAAAATTTTCCCTGCTGAAATTAGACCTTGTTGTATAGCTTTTTATTACCTTATATAATTCACGCAGTAATGAAATTCTTCATGATATCAGCTTACGGGATGCACGTAAATTATGGTCTTCATTATTTCTCGTTTACTGCAGTATTTTAATTCAAATTTTTGGGACAGTTCTTGTGTTAGCCGACGCTGAGTCTAATTCATTTCTTTTAGTTAGGATTCTGATAAATCTTTCTGAGATATTTCCGGGTCTTGAGGTACGACGCGCCGGGTGGATGCCGGGAAGTAAAACACTTTAACAAAATACAAAATTAAATTTAAAAACTTCCAGTTGAACAGGGGAAAGCTCTCAAAACTTTTCTCTTTCAATCTTCATTTTGGTAAATTAGGTGGGTGGACTAATTCGGCGACCGGATCCACTGTAAAACAATTTGTTGTTACCTTACCTTTCAAGACAAATGTCTTGAACAGAAATTGGAGTTTCCTTGTTTCGGGCTCAAACTTGAATTGTCCTGAACTCTGGATGGAACATTTCGATCTGGAATTATTATAAGTGAATACCTAATCGTAAGTCAACTTTCTTCGGTATTGTTGTTCTTATACGATGAAAATTTTCAATTTGAACATACCATACCTGTTAGGTCTCACAGACTTATTAGTACGCAAAGTTATTTTAGAAACAGATGAACTAAAGATGAATAAAATACTGTAGGTGGATAAATATTACACCACGGGGAATTCAATGTTCAAATCCTTACAAACATGCGGAATATACAGGGAGTAACAAAAACCCTGTTATATCCGCGAGCTGCGTATCCAGTGTCAACTCAAGGTTGTAGTAATACTAGTTCTATTTCAATACGAGACATACAAAACTTACGTGTGCTTTTTATTAAAACCTTTTATGCCGTTACTAAAAATGTTTACGACCTCAGATATTGACAACATAGGTACTTGCACCACCGACGCAGCCTGCTGCCTGTTGCCCGCACCCCGCACCGCCCGCCATGGTACGCTAAGTCTATTCAACCGCATACCTACTGCGACGGAACTAGAAGCTATTCCACAGATTACTTTTTATGCGTTTTTCATACGATTATGTGCCCTATACCACATACCACAACGTTGTAGGATTGCGAGACCGTAACTTAATGACGTAAAAGATCTCTTTGACCAATAGTGGTAGGCACACAAGTGCTGCGCGCCTTTCTGCCACACTCTAAACAATCGAATTCACGTGTGATTTTGTATTGTCAAGAAACAAGATAGGTACGTAATTTTTAGCTCTTAAAAGAGCTTTCAAAAACACATCTGCCGGTAGGCGATTTTCATGTTCAGTCAATCAATCAAAATGCTGATTTGGCGGCCCCGAAGATGTTGTTCAATGTGCCGACCTTGGACTTCGATACATTTTTGACAACGTGTCACAATACTTCCGCGTACACGTTGCAGTATCAACGCGTCCGATTTTATGCTTTCAAATGCAGCAACTATGCGTGAGCGCATTTCGCCTTCGTTGTCGCAGGTCTTTTTAAAGACCGACTCTTTCACGTGACCCCAGAGATAAAAATCAAGAGGCGTGAGATCTGGCGAACGCGCTGGCCACGGTGTAGTGGAGCCTCGTCCGATCCATCTTTCTCCGTATTCTTGAGTGAGGTAATCCCTAACATTGCGAGCGAAATGCGGTGGAGCGCCGTCGTGCTGGAACCACATCGTTCTCATAAGAGACAAGTTTAGGTCGTCGAGTTCGTCACTAAGTTCGTTGCGTAAAAACTGCAGATAATTAGCTCCATTCATGGTATTGTTCAAGAAATGAGGCCCAATAATCCTATCACCGAGTATGCCAGCCCAAACGTTTATTCGCCAACGATGCTGAAAATGGCTCTCTCTTATTGCCAGGGGATTTTCCACAGCCCATACGTGCTCATTATGGCAGTTAAAAACGCCAGTTCTGACGAACGAGCATTCGTCGGTAAATAAAATACGACTCAAAAACTCTGCGTCATCTGTCACTCGGTCGAGAAGCCACTGACAAAATGCCACTCTGGGCTCATAATCACTGGGCAACAATGATTGCACTCGTTGATAATGAAACGGATGCTGACCGTCTTCCTTCAATGTCCTCCATACACGCATGTGATTAATTCCAATTTCTCTTGCCATGCTGCGTGTGCTACGTGTTGGGTCTTGCACAAACATATCGAGCACCTGTTCTTCAGCGTCATGTAATACTCGTGGTCTTCCAGCATCAAATCTTTGCTGATCACGGCCCGTTACACTACCGGTGTTGTAAACACGTAAGTGCAATCGCTGGAATGCCATTAATGACGGTAACTCAATTCCACGCGGAATAGAAAAATTATGCTCGTATTCTCTACGTGCTGCCGCATAATTATTGTGACTTCTACCAAGGCACATTAACATATTGTAGTATTCGTCGTTAGAATACGACATCACACTCGACACTAAATTCGCGACGGTCAAACTGGAAACGACTAAATTGCATGAGAGAGCACGTGCGACTGAGTGTAAGCCGCGGGCCGCGCCGCGCCTATGCCGAGTGATACCGCGCCGCCCGCGCACCCCATTTCCCCGTAGGCACACAGGTGCAGGAGCGGCATCCTACAAAAGAGCCGACAAAGGCGGCCCCCGTTTGTCGGTTCCGCGTTTACTTTTACCTTAGTTACTTAGCTATTTAAAAATAGGCACGGCTTGTGGCACAAACATTTTTGGGAAATGGTATTATTTTTTTGTATTTAGATACTGCGTGTAACTTCAGATACGTATAACTTAGGTATTGTTAGACATTTTTATATGACTACTTGTAATGATCTGTACACATACTTCATTTATTTAACAGGGTTTTTGTTACTCCCTGTATAGGTGTCTATAATCGTGTTTTCCCATTAAGCGCCATCGATAAAAGGAAAACAATGTCAGCCGGCGGCACATCGTATTTATTTTAATACGATATGATGTCAGAGATGACTTCACCGCCAGCGAAATTACTATAAAACCTCCGAGCACACGATTTATCTTCGTTATGCGCGGAATTTTGATGGAACAAGGCAGAATTTGGAGAAGAACATTATCTTGCATATTATTTGCAATACAACTTTTCCTTGGTCTCGTTTTCGCTGAATGTGCTGAATAACATTTTCGTAATAGCGCTTGATACCGCAAATGCTAGTAAATTGTGACTTTATACTGTTTACCCTACATTTAAATGTGTTCCCGGTAAAACGCTTTGCAGTTTCAGCAAATACTATGTTTTGGCAGGATTATCCGCGAGCGCTTTCCTCGCGACTATTTTGCAAACCTTATCAGAAATAACTTCTTCTGTATCCATTTAATTAGCATGCCAGCAGCGATGCAACTATAACGGTTCACGCATAACGGTTATTAAAAAATAGCGCGATAAACGTCATTTTACGTTAGCCGTAATCTTGGAACGCCGCGCGCGATTCATTGCGGCAGTGCGTCGTGTATGAATGAACATTGTCATTATCTTCACATGCTCTGTGAGATAAGTCATTACTCGGGAATTGTATTTGTCCAATATTATCTTGGAGGCGGTGATTCACTTAATGAAACATACAAGCAGACAGCAGATCTGATACTATCGCCGATAGTTTTGGTTTGTATTTTCAACAGATAAACGACTATTTAAACCCGTTAACAATTTTTTTTTATAATTTGGTACAGCGATAACCTTCAATTGTTCATGAAATAGCCTTATCGAGAACAAAGAAAATGCCTATAAAATATTTATGACATAGTAATAGATACATTACGTCCCATCTAAAAAGCTAATCTTTTAACAATTCCAACTTGTAAAGTAATAAATTATTACTGACATTTGGGCAGCCTTTTAAAGCCTATATATTGTTACGATTCGGGTCAGTTTGCACACTAATAAATTAATCTGTCTGTCCGGGCGTCGCCGCGCCGCACAGTGGTCCCATTTTGAAAAAAGGTGGACTTAGGACCGAAAGTCGGAATTTCGGGCTGTTTTTTTTTTATAGAATAGGTCTTAACTATCCTAACAACATCTATTCTATAAAGAAAATCCGTAGGATGCATAGTTTTCGAGAAAAAAAATAATCTTTTTTTTCTTGTATGGAGAAAAACATACTTTATTATTTTTCTCAAGTTGGGTGAAATAGTGACGGCTTTTGTTGATATTTTATAAAAGCCCTAGTGGTATTGTATCCAGAAAAAAATAAAACCAATGCGGTCACCTGCGGCCGCGGGAATAATCAGATGTCAAAAATTGATTAATTTTTTTTGCGTATTTTGCAAACATTGTTCGTTTCTGGCCAATTATTTATGTATTTTAGGTTAGCGCTCCATACTTTAATTCGAACTATTATATAACATTTCAAAAAAATTAATCAAAATCGAGTTTTTTTTTTATAATTGATGTTTCATTCATGAAAATGCACGCATACATGGTTAATTCAAAATGCAAATCCTATATTACTCAGTATAATGTACAAAATAAACATGCACGTACCTAAAACGTAAAAAAAAAAAATTTAGTTTTTGTTTATGCTTACTAAAAGTCACCGGTAATGGTTACCGACATTACTTACCTACCACTGGCGGGCATTATCTGCATAATCGATTTCTTGCTTTGTATTTTCAAAACTGGTTTTGCGACAGCATTTTCACAACCGCGGTTATTGAATGCGAGGCAGGATATAAACAAACGAGTCACATCTGATACTAGCTATGACTGGTCGCTAGCTGGTCGCTTTGTTCCTGACAAATCCTGAAAACAGGATAACTCGTATATGCATGCAAGTAACTACCCCCTAAACATAAAAGTGATATAGCTCATCAATAATAATTGGCGTATGTTATACACCAATAATGTTTGTTATTGGTGTGTGTTTTAATCTTATGTAGTTGTGTACGTATGATTTTCTACCAGAAACATAAGATAAATGTGTAGCCTTGAAAAGGGCTGTTTTATATGTAGTTTTTTAAAGGATAAAATAAATAAAAAATTATAGCATTGGATCTGGTATATTTTCATTTTCTACTCTTCTTCCACGTATACGCACTCCGAGTCTATTTCGAGCAACTGAATTGCCTCAGGAAGCATCTCTAGATGATTAGGCTTTGAAAATTTTGGTCTAAGCCATGATATGTGGGGGTCTGAACTTATTAAAAGCCCGTGTAGTATGTCCTCGTTTGTTTGGATCCTTCCTGTCTTTCTCGTGTTCTTCTCTCTTACGTTCCGGAAGTCTTTATTACGAGCCTCGGAAGCTTCCTCCGACAAGGACCCTAAAAATAATAAAAAATATGCTATAATTATACGTTGAAGTTGACATTGAAACTATTATTTTAGTGTTTATAGATTTACAGTTAGTTAACTGCTTTATATTTCATTTGTCTTGATCTATTATTACTTACCAATAGGCAGAACTGAAAAATGACTGCAAATATCTGCTCCGTGCATCAGAAGTTTGTGGACACTAACAGGCATGTAGTACCACGGATAGAGATGCACATACAGTTCTGCTGTTTCTTTGCAATAACGTCTGAAGTTCGCAATATTGACGTTCTTTCCTGAAGATATAACTTGCAGAATGACAGAAAATCGGAGTAACAAATCTTCATCAACTCCAGTGATTCTCGATGATCTTTTATAATCTCGGAAAAAACGTCTTGCAGTGTTTCCATCGTTAGTTGTTCCAAAGCCCTGCAAAGAAGAAATTAAGTTAGTAGGGCATACAAAAACAGACGAGTATATAATATAAAGGAAGCAAATTAAAGGAAAAATTACCTGTTTTACAATATCGATGAGTATTCCAGTCTGTTCCCGAAACTCTTGTTGTGTGGCATTTTTCTTTGCTTGCTTCAATTCCTTGTGATCGCCACGAGCACTCCAGCGCTGGAAGTCCATATTATAAGATATATGAAGTAGACACTCCATACATCTTATCTTCATATGTAACGATGAAATTCCATATTGGTACAAATCCTGTCGAAGCGGTCTCGTGGCCAAAAGCTCCAAGTTATTCATTTCACTTGGTTTCGCCAAGCAAATGGGGCACGTTGCTGATGAAGGTACATCTGCAATAATATTCGCCACTTTCCCATCGATCATAGTCATGTGCAGTTCGTGGGCTATCTCCACATCACCACAATTTGTTGGTACCAATTTTGTAATTTCGCGCTGCATTTCTAAGTGTTCCCCTTTTATGAACTCCGCAGTCTCTGAAGTAAACGTGAATTTCACTGGCCGACAGTAATGTGGTGAGCAAGGATTTGGGTTTTCCCAAATAATCATTTCTCCCCCATCAACTAGTCGGAGTGGGACGATGCTGATCAATACAACAGAGGAATCGTCAAACTCAGGAGCTGAGACTTGTTTGTAATTACTCTGTGACGATGCTCCGTCAAGGCCCCATTTCCATATCAACTTCAGTCCTTCTTTGGTTGAACTTGTGATTGGTCTTAAGTCTAGCAAAATTCTTTCCACTGTGTGGTTAAGAAGTCCTTGCAACCTGAAAAATAAAATAAATTAATAAAAGTAAGCTAATGAAGCTTAAAAATTTTAAAACAACATATAGTATAATTTTATAAATACCTTATGCGAGCTCCCATTTCCGTTACTTCCACGTGTTCTTCAGATGGGTAACATCTCTTTTTAGCGTCAAGTAACTTGTGATAAGACGGAAAGGCAGCTGAACAATTTTCATCCTTCAGAAACATTCTCAAGGATAAGTATTGCCATTTGGATAGGCTAAGGGCTGTGTACAAAGCCAAAGATGTATCCTCTGCTATACTGACTACTTTTTCTTCCTTGAAAAGGAGTTTTGTTACATCTGATACAACTTCGGGAGTCTCGCACAGATATTCCACAATCTTCGCTAAAGCATATTTTCCATTTTCTTTTAACTTGGAAATAAAATAATACTGTAGTTCTTCTTCAGAGTTATCGTTAACAAAGACACTGGAACGTCTTTTCTTCTGTTTGTTGCCCAAATCGGCAAAGGGCACTCTAACTTCTTTTACAGTAGAGGTACCTGCTTCCGCAGTGCAGACAGATGGAATAACAACCGGCAGTAATTCCGGCTCTTCAACTAAGTCCTCTGGCATTCTCATTGTAGTAACAAGATCAACCGTATTGCAAGTAGGCCAATTAATATTGGTCTCTAACCACTTGCGGTTGTTTTCCCGATTCATAAATGTCTTCAAGTTTCTGCTTGCATCTTTCCACTTCTTAGTTACAAGATTGGTGAATAGCCGACAAAACTCCTTAATTGCTTGATGGTCATCTTCAGATATTTCACATGGTATTTTGGAAACTATAAATTCACACAATTTATTGTAATCCTTAAGATTTCCACTATCTTTAAGAATCAAGAACATATCAAAATATGTGCCTAAGCCAGCCATTGCAAATTCAAAATAGTAATTTTTAGTACTTCACAGTTAGCGATAAATCAATTTAAATTAACATTGCTCTGTATTTAATACGCCATAACAGATAGGTCATTAGTCACTATGTGCAAGAGCAAGGTAATAGTAAACGACCAATCACAGCCATTTATCAAAAATGACTCATTTGTTTGTATAGATAAAGTCCGCCAATGGGAGCTAAGTAACGTGTAATAAGTAATCAGGAATCTGCACAAACAAATGAGTCATTTTTTCTGGTAGAAAATCATACGTATACAGATGACAGAAAGATTAAAACACACCAATAACAAACATTATTGGTGTATAACATACGCCAATTATTATTGATGTAGCTATATCACTTTTATTTTTAGGGGGTAGTTACTTGCATGCATATACGAGTTATCCTGTTGTCAGGATTTGTCAGGAACAAAGCGACCAGCTAGCGACCAGTCACAGCTAGTATCAGATGTGACTCGTTTGTTTATATCCTGCCTCGCATTCAACAACCGCGGTTGTGAAAATGCTGTCGCAAAACCAGTTTTGAAAATACAAAGCAAGAAATCGATTATGCAGATAATGCCCGCCAGTGGTAGGTAAGTAATGTCGGTAACCATTACCGGTGACTTTTAGTAAGCATAAACGAAAAACTAAAATTTTTTTTTTTTTTACGTTTTAGGTACGTGCATGTTTATTTTGTACATTATACTGAGTAATATAGGATTTGCATTTTGAACTAACCATGTATGCGTGCAATTTCATGAGTAAAACAGCAATTATAAAAAAAAATTACTCGATTTTGATTAACTTTTTTGAAATGTTATATAATAGTTCGAATTAAAGTATGGAGCGCTAACCTAAAATACATAAATAATTGGCCAGAAACGAACAATGTTTGCAAAATACGCAAAAAAAATTAATCAATTTTTGACATCTGATTATTCCCGCGGCCGCAGGTGACCGCATTGGTTTTATTTTTTTCTGGATACAATACCACTAGGGCTTTTATAAAATATCAACAAAAGCCGTCACTATTTCACCCAACTTGAGAAAAATAATAAAGTATGTTTTTCTCCATACAAGAAAAAAAAGATTTTTTTTTTTCTCGAAAACTATGCATCCTACGGATTTTCTTTATAGAATAGATGTTGTTAGGATAGTTAAGACCTATTCTATAAAAAAAAAAACAGCCCGAAATTCCGACTTTCGGTCCTAAGTCCACCTTTTTTCAAAATGGGACCACTGTGCGCCGTAGGGCTTTGGTGGTGGTTTCCGCGGATTATAGGGGCTCCGGTCTGAATTACAGCTGCATTGGAACTGTTGTGACATGACCGCCATTTGTTACGGCCTCGGGGTTTTGAGACGCACTATTAACCGCATGGATTATGCGGATTGAGAATTTACAATTGGCTAGGTCGTTTGCTGTAAGGTCCTCACTAGGCGAAGTAAGAGCTCACTGTTTGTTTCCAGTTTGCCAGCCTAAATAATTTAAATGGAGTGCCCATAGAGCGCGTACTGTACCCAGTATGCGGCGTTTCGCTTGCAGACAGTAAGCGGCCGATTCAAAGCAAAGTTAAGCGCGCATTTCCAGTCGGTGCAGAAGTACGCTAGCTACATCGAAGTATGAAGTATAGTTTGCCTTCTTTGCTAAGAGTTGGCTATGGTTTCGCGGCTCATTTACTACAGTTCGCCGCTCACTCAACATTGAGTTTGCCATTAGCTTGCACTGCTCGCTCCACCACTCCGAGTAACCCATCGATCAGTCAGCCGCTTACTGTTTGTCTAGTAACGACACAGAGTACCTACATATTATTTAGATAAAGTTATAATTTTACAATATTTAAAACGAATTAACTATTTCAGACGAAGGGAAGACTCCGTAAGAAGTTAAAAATGAAGTATTATTGAACGAAGAATTGCTACATAGAAACAAGAAGTTATCAAATACATATTAATGATTTACATAATAGTATTGTTATATTACTTTGTATGTAGACATCGCTAGAGGAAAACGATACTTATTTGTATGCTCGTAAAGTAGGTATTTTACGTTAGTCATAGGTACCTACTTACAATACGTATAGGTAACCGGCGATAAGGCTATCATTGATGTTCGTCAGAACGCATTCTATGTTCTGTCATTCATGACACAATTATGGCAAATGAAATAATATAGCTATATCGTGGCTGTGTAATATTGTATTTTATATATTTATTTGTGCGTTGTAACTATGTGTTAATTGAAGTTTATTGTAATAACTAAAAAATAGGTACGACTTATTTGGTTTTTATAACCAAAGATTCTATTATAGTTTTGAAATTTTCTGCTGAGTTCCTTACTGTTGCAAAAGCTTTGTTTTAGTCTTTTTTTCTTGAAGACGCCAAGTTCTGTTGTAAAATTATGTGAACATTTTAGTAGGTGCATAGTTACTGATTAACTACGATAACTATTCTAAATGTATACTTATTACCGCACAAAACAACCGGTACAATATACAATAGTTAATTAATGTAATTAAAACTGCAAAAACAAATCTGCTTTAGATACTCTGTTGCCAGTTATGATTAATGAAGTCCAATTAACGTTATAACGTGATTCGGAAATGCTATTTTATGTCAAATCGCGTCGCCGCTGGCCAGTAACAAATTAGTGCCGCTGACGTCACCAGCCGAGTCATGCGTGCCTGAAAATTAAACTCGATTTGATGAAGCAGTTGACCTGTTCATTTGAAATGTGCTATGGAGAAAATAAATCACGTTTATGATCCATGTAATTGAAGGATTTAACATACCTGTATTGTTCAATCGGGTTTGTACTACGGCTGTTAGTTATGTGATAAGATTTGAAACTTCGTCAAGTTTCATTATTAAGTTGTGATTATCGTTTCAAAATTTTGTAATATATCTTAGTAATTTTCAGTATTTTGATTGGTATTATTACAACTAGCAATTAATAAAAATTAAAAATAAATGAAAAGTTACAACAAATAACAATTATTTTCAAAATAAATATGCCATCCATTTCACCACCGCGTGGTAAGTTTCCCAGAATACTGGCAGCATTAGAAGAAGCTCATTTAGCTTCTGAGCGAAGTATGTGCCAGCTCTGGGATCCCCCGAGGCGAGAACCAATCTAGTAGAAATGGGTCTAAAAATGTTTTTTTTGCGTCAGAAGACCACGCGCTTTTGTTTTGATGAGGCAGGTATTTCTTGCAGTTCCCTTAGTTCAGTTACCTTATTTGTAGTGAAAATAACGCTATTAAGAATGAGTATTTTGAACTGTTATTTAGCTTTGCAGCCAGAGAGCTAAATGACGGTTCACCTCTATCCGTTTCGCTTGACAATACATGAAACAAATCTAATAAACGAAATATTTACGCTTCAATTTACGCATCGCAGCAGAAGCCGTATAAATCAACTTTTTATTAAAAAATGAAATATCTCCCATTCCTTTCGTAATAAAACGTAATAGAATTTGTGTAACGATTGATTTGTGTTCACGACACGTGCTAAGGTCAGTTGTGCATTGTGCTCGGCCTTATGTGGCGGTGGGGGCGTGTACAGAATCTGACGGAATGGCGTTTTGTTTAGATGAGCTAATAGATATATTGTGCCTACGTGGTGAGTGGTGACTGAGAGCCACATAGAATACATTTTAATGAAAAAAAATTGCTAAAAATGAAGTAAAAGTGCTAAAAATATATTTGCAATAAATCTTTTGACTTTGAACTCCCACGCGATGATTGAAACTTTATCGTTAGAGAAAGTAAAGCGTATCTTCATTGACTTCACTCATTTCAGTTACCTGTATGCATTATGCATGCATCTTTATAAATAAATAAATCTGGCTCTTATTAATTAGGCAGAGGTAGAGCAAGCGCAATGATTGTGCTACTCGCGCCGCGTGAATTCATCCATGACACAATTTATTTGGAGTAAAAGTGCTTATTATTTACTTCAATTTTATTTTTATTTATTTTGAAGTAGCTAACCCGACAAACGTTGTAATGTAATTTATTCATGAAAAAAAATTGTACATATGTTGTAACAATGTTTATCGATTTTATCAAAATGGGTCTTGAATTTTATAAAGTATTTTTCGCTATTCCCCAAATTTGTGGACTTGGCCCCCAAGCCCCCAAGCCCAGTTGAAAAATTCATCATAATATAATTACAGCCAATCTGTTGTTGTATATAATTCTTATAGTACAGTATCCAGTTCAGATTATATATCGGATGAGCATGAGCTCATGCATCCGCAGATACGACGCGGTCCAGCGGCGCTCATTCAGTGGAACTCTACAGCGTTCGTAACTAATATTCGCTAAAAAAGTTGCGTAGAAAATGTGTTAGTTTAAATTAAAGGATTGCGATTCTAGATCCTGGTGTTGTGGGACGATGGTCCTCGTAGTTCCTGGGTCCCTAGACACAGGGTACCCTAATTAGGGCCCAGGATCTATGACCGTGATCACTCGGTGTTTATAAAAAAAAAAACGGAGTCCTTTATATCAAACTAATTTAGAATGTAGTAAGTAGGAACGGTAGAATAAACTGTTGGATGCTTAGAAATATTCCTGTATACCCCTACGTTCTGCCCCTTTAAACTTAGACGGAACAATAAAAGTTTCATCTGTGCTTCATCATGCTTCTAAACCACAGCTCAGAAATGAAAAACCACATAAAATAAAGATATCAATCGGAGACAAGCTACGTTTGAAAAAATCTTGTCTTAGACTAGCACGAAATCCCTAAATAATTGGTAGGTACCTACTTACGACATGTTTGGAATATCTCTGAAACAAAAAGCTATCGTTATTCTCTTTAAACGGTATAATTAGTATGAAAAAGGGTGGTCGCCTCAAATATTTCCAACCAAAGCTTTTCGCGTGGGATTAAAATAACGCTGAAAAAATGAGACTCGATATCAAAGGAGCACTTAAAAGCAAGCCCGGCCAAATAAGAGTCCTTTAGATAAAAATTACGAGTTACCGTAGCTTGGGGCCAAAAATGTAATTTTACTAAGATAATTTTGCGGAGAAATTGGCAAGGATCAAACATAATATCTCCTTTGTTATAACCAACGACCCCTACAAATTACGTTTCGTACTTGTTTAAATATCACTCAAATTATTCATAGATACATTATTTAACTTGAATTAATTCATAAAGTACAAGTTTCCGTTTTATTTAGCGTGTGCATTATGGATGATCGTTGCGGATGTTAATTACTAGAAAAAAAGAAAGAAAAATATTTATTTGTGACACAAAACTGATAATAAATAACCAAAAATGATGTGATGATGAAAGAAAAGATGTTTATCTAGACTGATAAACCAATACCTATATATATATATATACATCCCCTTTTAGTCTTCATTAGATTAACTGGTTTCAAAGTCAAAAGATTTTATTGCAAATAGACTGTTTTTAACACTTGTACAAGTTAAAATTATATTAAGTACTTAAAATTCAGTTTTTTTACTAAGCATCTATTTGCAAAGTGCTTATTTCCAGCCTTTAGTAGGTATTTACTAAGTAAGTATATCGGTTTTAAGTTTCAATTCCTTGTCATATTAAATCCTTTCGCGAGCCTCCTGGGCCCTGGACTGCTGATCTGGCTACGATACGTAACTCTATTTGTTCGCCGTCGGTGCCAGAATCCCAATAAGGTTTAAACATTCAGGTGCAAGCTCGCCGTGTTGGCTCGCTCACTGCACGATCAATGGAAACAGGTTTAAGGAGACGTGTGTTCCATACATCTTCTATCCCTTATACCCTTATACTAGTGGGAGGAGGTTTAATTTAGCTACACTAAGTGCTCGTCAGCACTAAGTACGTGTAGTCCGTGTTTTATTTGGTTTATTATTAGCTGGTCTCCTTTGTACCGAATGCATACAGAATGTCTCTCAACAGCTGTGTAGTTAGCTGGTGGCTACTATTTTTTTGTTGTTTTGGCTCCACACTTTTGTGTATTTAGCCAGTGTCAAGTAATTGATAATTTTTATGTGCTTATATGTTGTGTCAAGTTACTCACGTTAAGTCAAGTCACAGTCCAAGTCATCAAGACAAGTCATAGTCTAGTCTAATTCATACTCCTAGTAAAATGGTGGCAACTTTACCAGAAGCTTCTATGGAGTTTTGGAAACAGCACGAAAAGAAACGTTTCAGCATCATTATACCACTTTCCCACACTCATGCCTGTAATCCAGCACTTAACGAATAAAACGCCACCAATTTTACACTAACACTGAAAATAACACAAGTTTTGGAAAATAATACAATGCGGTGACAAGATCTTTCTCGTTTTCTCTCCATAAACTCGTAGTGGCTACCATAATGAGAATCAATTTACGTAACACACTAAAAGAAGAAGAATGCGCGAGAATGCTCTGGAAGTCGCGTGACCTATTTTTTAGTTCGCACTAGTTTGTACGTTACACGATTGATATACTATATAGATATTAAAGTTCTTTATACTATTCCGTTCGCTTCCATTCCGTTCTGAGGTAATGGTAGTATGGTCTTTAATAATCTATGGTATATAATACTTCATTGAGGATTATTTTTAAATAAGGCCAGAGATAATAATTAGTACTTCCTCCGGTTACCACAATTTTTCACCCCACCCTCGTATTAACTGAAAACTGACTTGCCATTCTAAAAAGGCTAGTAATAAACTACCCCTATCCAAAGCCGTGCTAAATATAATAATCAGAGCGCTAATGGTGGTCTGGGGTGAATCCATCGGGGTGATTGTGTCACCACTTTTATTTAGGGGTTGATATCATTCGATACAGGTCGTTAGTTAATATTTGATGTGGGCAGTTGACACATGTGAGAACCTACGTATTAACTTTGAACCTTGGTTTTGACTTGAAGTACATATATAGGTAATATTGATTATGAAAAATTTATATCATTTTCAAGTTTATACGACTTTGATTCTTCTCCGTCTTTTAATTAATGAAACAATAACATCTAAATTAAAACTATTAAACTTCTGAAACTACTTAGGTAATTACACACACATATATATAAGTTAAATTTCATGCAATCTTTATATTCGCCAACCGCAGTAATAAACTAGATTTTAAAAAACTTAATTTTGGTTGGTAAGTAGATGTAAGAAATACTACATTTTTGTAGTAATTAAGTGATTAAAACCGATGTCTGACAAAGTTTACAAACAAATTTGTAAAATAATGATAAGGTATCTAAAGAGCAACGAACTGGTTTTAAGATAAGTTTACGTGCAATGTGCTATATCATCGACTGCTTTATTAGTCAAAGCCAATAGAATATAATAAAAAAAAAATAAAAAAATTGTAAATATTTATGCAAGTTATCAATATATATCTGTATCATACAAAGATAATAAAGCCCGATAGATTATTTATATCATTATATTATATTATATGTGGATTTATAGTCAATGGTACTATAATTAAAAGTTTTAAGGAATGACGTGACGAGCTAACCGTTAGCCTGATGTTAAGTGACACGGCTGCCCATATCAGTTGTAAAGCATACAGTTTCGTGCGACACTGCACTGCGCACGTCATCCTGAGACATCAGCACAATCTAGTAATAAGATTACTAGACTGCGAGATCAGGTCACAAAGTCTCATTTGCTACAGTGTCCTTCAAACTGGAACACAGCAGTGTTTGCGCACTACTGCTTGGCGACAGAATAACTGGCAAAGCGGTGGTACCTACCTACACAAACTTTGCAGAAAAGTCCTACCACCTAGTAAAGTACAAAAGTACACGCAATTATCGCCTACCTAGCGTGGTGATTATGGAAAACCCCCGAAGATGCCTATGTGCAACAGTGGACGTCTTCCGGCGTTTGGTGTATGATGTACACGCAATCAAAATAAAACCTGTTGTTGCTACCTAAATCAAACAACTTATTACAATACAGTAGCAGACCTTACAGTTGATCGTAGATTTGGCAAGTGTCTCCACCTGCCTCACCTCATGGAAACCATCCAAATATTGCCAGCAAAGATGCACAAGGTAGTAACAAACTTTCTTTTATTAGGTGCTTTTGACAACGGAATTTCTCAAAGAATCATTTACGGAATCTTTTCTATTAAGTATAACTTCTGTAAAACTATAAGCATTACCATTAAATAATCATTCAACGAATATTCTTAATTACTTTCTTAAAGTCATCATTGAATCTAGAATCTTAAATACCTGCTTTGATTTATTTCCGTAGTAAAATTATAAGATACAACTATTCGTATTCCTATTCGTAATTGTAATGCTGCGTTAATGGTCCGTTAGACCGCGTGACCTGCCCTTGACCTAGCTTTGCGTTTCGGCAATAATTAGGTGCCCGTTAACAAGCTCCTGCCATTTCCTGCGATTTATTGTCATTTACGACAGTATAGTGGTTTCCAATTGAATGTTTCCTGTTCTAATTCAGAAAATGATTAGTTTCCATGATTGGGCGCCAGTGAAATAAAACTTGAAGACACATTTGGGACCATGATCCTCGTAGCTCCTGGGTCCCTAGACACAGGGAATCCTAGTTAGCGTCCAGGATCTATTTATGTGATCGTTGAGCGTTATTATTAGGTATTATTATTTAATTAAAAAATTCTATATCAGAAAGTTGATTAAGTTTATTTTCTTTACGTCTTGGCTAAAGTAATAACAAGCTATAATAAATATTTTGCTTTGATGCAATACAGCGCCCTGTTGCGCATCTTGGATTTCCCTGACACATTTCAAAATTGGCAACAAACTGCCGAAACAAACAATTAATTATACTCTTCGCATCTATCCAAAATCTGAAGCAAATATACGGAGATGTTCGAAGCACCGCATCGGAGAATATTACTTCGAGCGGCAGTTACAAGGTTTCCCCAGATTTGGGATGGCGACCTGCCCTTGGCCAGCTGTGAGTCGGTAACGAGTCCATTACGCGGACGGTAACAAGTTGCCGCCGTTTGCGGTTACTGTGAATGCCGGAATGCGCCGAACTCTGTTCGTTTCACCCTTCGTAATTTGTGCGGAGGGTTTAACTTTTTAGTCAAGAGCGAAAATGGCTTACAAAACGCTTACAAAGTATACAAACTGTCCCAATCAATGATGTTTACCGAGGCCTAAGGAGGCGAAATGTGTAAACAGATTCTAATTAAATTTCCTAGAGACCTCTCTGCTTCTACATGTTTCGAAATTACGGGAGTAAAGTAGACTTTTCTGAAAGCTTTGGTTGCAGTTTAAATTTCAAACCAGAACAAGATTAACTTTAGTCTGCTGCTCGCAAACGAGAACCGCTGCGGAATCGAATTTTATGCATCGGAAACCGGAACTTTGCGATTTAGTGACGGATTGCGTGACTTCTCCCTATTTGAATGAAAACCACTACGTAGCTGGTTTTAGAACAACATAATGTAAGTGGTAATGTTTTTAGTTGGCAATATGTTGCTTTTATCAAAAGATTGAAAGAAAACACGAAGAACAGTGACCGCCGCGGCGAGTGCTGTATCGATCGTGATGCGCCACCTGTTCCGACGCTGCTGTGACCGTCTGCTGTCTGTCTGACCTGCATTATAGCCTGATTATTGGCGGAGGTAATCGCGCAGTAACTTAGTATAAAAGGCTACCACTTAACTGTGATTTTCTTTCGAGCTTTTCGGCTGACACTGAGCGAGCCTGCGCCTTCTAAAAAAACTAAATAAAAAATGTGCGGGCTTATCTTTCTTATTTTGTTCTGAAAAATCTCATTTCATTTGTCCACGGTGGAATGTAATGATTATTATAAAAGGAGGGTCAAATGTTATTGAAGAACTTGAGTATGATAAAATATCTTGTTGATAAGCACACGGTAAGTCCTCAATCCTGTCTTGGATGAGTATGACTACTTATTGCTCTGTTGAAATGAGATCATTTACATTACATGAGTCTTATTTATAGTGGCAGACAGAAACTCACTCGCAATGTTTTACGCCACAAATAAAAGGAAGCCTAGTTAGAAGCCAGACAAAACTACGGCATAATGTACAATATCAAAACTTGGGATCCAGTATTTTCTTTACGAGATAATTGAGCACTTCCATATTTTCAGAGTCCGTATAGCCTATCCTTTTGGACACGCTGTAAATCGTATAGAGTTGTATTTTAAACCCGTCGGACAAATCGCTGAACGAACAAATGTGTTTGACACGGTCCAGTGGTCCGAATCCAGTGATGTACTGTTTCATTCCGCTATACGAATGGACTGGATCCAAGTATATGCGAGCAGAGCTGGATAGCATATCGAAATGTACCATTCTTCTTCATCAGAAAATTAATATTCTAAAGCAGATCTGTTAGCAAATATGAATAAAAATGGCTCACTGATATTTCTGCACAGGTAGAATACATTTTCTGTGATTCTCAGATAAAATAAATGTTAGTTTATTGTAATTCAATGCAAAAACATTGGTGTAAAGCATGTTACTGCGTGGGCCGTGTCGTGCATGACGCTCCACGTCATATAAAGTGATTTGGTAAAACTGAAAAAGCAGAGCGTTCCCTCGGGATTGCGTCAAGCATATAAGTCATAATAAATCCTTTTTTGTTTTAAAACTGATTAGAATAATATTCCTTAAAAAAATGGGTTTTATCCGACTTCAATCCCAACGACAACATCATCAATATAGTCGAAATCTAAATACGCATTGTCAAGGATAACTCAAAAACCGCTCGTCAGATCTTGATCAAATTTAAATAAGACCACACGGGAAGCACCAGCTTTCAAATAAAAACAGAATCATCAAAATCGGTTCACCCAGTCGAAAGTACTGAGGTAACAAACAAAAAATACAGTTTAATTGAGAACCTTCTCCTTTTTTGAAGTCGGTTAAGAAGTTCTATGGGTATCTTTACCGTTTTCAAGGAGTAAAGCTCGATGCCCTCGAGCCGCAAGCGTTCGTCGCTCGGTGAGGTCACAGAGTGGTGATAGCTCCGTGACGTCATCGACAAGCACTCTAAGCTATAGAGGTTTATTACACAGGACACTTCATTGGATACGTCGTTCGAGTTTATTTGAAGCGTGCCTGAAGGTATTAGTGGGAGTAGTAGTAGTTACGAGAAAGCGAGCTTTTAGAAGTTGTCTTTGAAGGCAAGTACGTACCTTAGGTAAAAACTAAAATAATAATGATAACGCCCAACGATCACATACATAGATCTTGGACCCTAACTAGGACTCCCTGTGTCTAGGGAAACTACGAGGACCATGGTCCCACAACACCCAGACTCAGAACAAGTATTTGCGCTTTATTTTCTGTGCACAAATACTTGTCCTGCCGCAGGTATCGAACCCGCCGCCTCCAGGCTATGAACCAATCTGCTTAACTACCATATCACACAGGCTGCCACAGGTACAGAGGCAAATAAATGCCGATGCTGCCTGGTTCGATATCCTTTCGGCGTTTTTGTAGGAATTAAGTTTTTCAGGGTAGAAAAAACATGTCTTTTCGCAAATTTGTAAGAAATTTTGTGGTTCCACAGCAAACATAGTTTCCACAGAATAATTTCAAACTTTATCATAGTTTGTAGCTTCATACATATTTTCTTAAGTTCCTACATAAGGTTTACATATTGCTCTATCTACCCTACCTAACCACCTACTACAATAATATAACAACTACTACTAAATACTACTTGCTACACAAACTATAACACAAAAAATTTGGACTGTATAACTACAATTTGACTATTTATTTTAATTTCATACATGTTTCCGATGAGATAGATACCTATTACATAGTGGTTAAATCCTTAAATAATTTTGTATAGTAACTAAATTTATATATACTGATGTAAAACTATAGAGTTATAGAGAACTATTTAATTAAAAACATTGTAATCAGTTGCATTGTGTAGCAACGTTACGCTATAAATACACTCGGATTAGGTTCAACTGAACGATAATAAATCTACCAACAGGAAATCATAAGTTGATAACTAACCAGTGTTATCAAATTAATGTAATATTGTGTCAGCAGTAAACTTATTATTTTTATAAATTACTGCACATTCGTTGTTTTAAATAGAGAGTTCTATTAATTTTTGGATATTACTGTGCGACCCAGTTATTTTTATGGTGGATAAAAAGTAGCACGGAAATTGTGTAATATGTAAACTTATCAAAATCACTGAACCGCAACTCGGTTGTTAAAAGATTGCACTTGGAAAGAATTGACCTAAATAATTCCCTTTCCCATTAAGGCTATATGTATGGTCATTACTTAGCCGATTGACTTACAGATGAGATCGGCGGGGATGTTTGAGAGCCTTCTTTATGGATAGACCTTTTATTTACTTGAACTGGAATAAAACGTCAAACAAAATGAAGGAAAAAAATAAAACGAGGGAAAAAGTCCAGAAACTTCTTTCAATACTTGTAATGAAGTATGTAACGTTACGTTTATGTACAAATGTCTGAAAAGATAGAGGACTAGGAACGTGTAAACGCAATGCGATGTCACGCTCATCGTTTTGGTACGTTTGTGTTGCACAAAACTACAGATTCAGTAGTTTACAATCACAGAAAACTGAATAATATAGGTACAGAAACTTGATTCCGCGAAATTGACTTGCTACAACGCAATAAAGTGCAGTTCAGTTCGCACAGTGGTACAAGCCAACGTCAAAAATGTGCAAAATTTTCTATCGCTACAGACTGACCTGGACAAGAATGAGACCAGCCTTATCTACCTGCTTCAGACTTGAGTCGTACCTAAAGTGCGAAGTACGTCAGGAATGACACAACTTACCATCAAGCCACTAAACGCTTTAATAGTTCAACGACATCAAGTTTAAGACAGTTTTGTAACTTTTGGCACTCCGTAAGAGCAAGAGATGGTTGGATTCGCGCCAGCTGAGCCAAGGACATTTGCATCTAGGGAGAATACAGCACGATAGAACGGTGAATCACGATTTCGAGCAAACCAACCTTAGAAGCATACGCAAGTTACAGAATATTTAAGAAATACGCTGACAATGTGTTTACGATGACAAATTTGTCAAAGAAGACGAATTGATAAATTGGCTGTGAATGGACGTTAGGTTGGCAAAGTTCATTTGCAAATAATGTGTCGCTACAATTTAGTACCTATTTGGCTTTAGAATTGACTGAGAGAAAGTGTAAAACGCAAGCGTTGCTCAGGCGCCTAGTTTGTTACACTACATGAAATAAAAACGAAAGAAAAACGTAAAATATCCGTCCTGATAACACTGATCCTGCCTAAGACTACAGGGTACGGCCCCATAAATCACCACGCTGCGCCACGAAGTTCAGTCACCTCAACCTTGGGATAGTTTCACTCCGCAACCCCTGGCACTCCTCGCCAGAGGTTGGATATGCGCCAAACAGGCCAAGGACGGATTTGACAATTTTCGACGTATTCAGTTCCTGAAATGTCCGATTGACTTACACGTCCATTGTCCCACCGTTAGGTACCTGTCTTTTTTATTTTCTCGTGGTCTGACGTCTCTCGTGGGACATAACATAATCAGTTCTCTGATTTTGGCACAGCAACAGCGATTACTCTTATACTTACTGATCTTAAAAGTTGTAGCATAGCCAATCGAATTTGATTGAAAGTCCATAATTCTACAGAGCTAATCAAATTTTACTCTGGCTCCATCAGAACGCTTATAACGCCACTATTCCGTAAACCATTTCTTCAATAGGCACTTCGAGAAATAAATTCCACAACCTTGGGTTTCGCTTTCCATAATTCGTGACATTTGGCAGTTGCGAGATGCGTCACGCGAGCATGTTAATTGGAGATGTGCCAGCAGGTCAAGGCCATTTCTTCACCATAATATTTACCATATCAGGTATCTGTATTTGGATACACTCCTTGCGTGTTGCGACCAACTCTCATATTGTTGTACTGATTATAGTTTCCGCTTTGCATTTGTTTTGATGTTAAGTTTATAAGTCGATATATTTTGCCATTGGTGACTAAGTGTGTAGTTTTTGTCTGTTTCAACCAAAATCGGCACACATTGTCTTGTATTTTTTAGCGTGTTTTTTTGTTTTTTTGTAGCGTATCTTATGGTTGCTTCAACAATTAGCTGGAAATTCGGAAGTAGCCCATTTGCATTCTCCAGATGCCATCCCAAACTTACGTTGCATCCGCAGGCTTGCTTGAACATTTAGTTAACGTTCCTATAACGTAATAATTTACGTATTGTAGAGGTCGATGATAATAAAATAGTTTTTATTGGGATAGTTCATATATCTTCATTGACTTCCTGATTAACGGTTTATCGTCCATTTCTGTTAACTTAACCATAATTATATGAATCCAAAAATCTATTTCAGGTTTTGGTTCATGGTTTTCGAACATGGCCTTACTTATTAAACCTCTAATTTACCTTCCCCTTGTTTTATAAGCTGCTGAAAGTTGAAACCTTACTATTGTTGCGGAAAGTAAAATACTTAATGTCATTGAATTGAATACGGAAGATACAAGTATGTACGCACCATCAGCAATATTTGCCAGTTTATTTATTTGATTATAAAATTCGGACTTTATAGATCCTTCGCCTCTATTCACGCTTCTCACTACTACACTTTATAAAGAAGCCGGCGGCCTAACGAGGGTTTTTATTAGAATATGTGCGTAAGACACATGTGCACCCTGCCAAGGACATGAATCCTCAGAGATGTATAGGGCGGGTAGGTAAATTAATCGCGTGGGTTAATCTATGCCTGATCTGAAGAACGGCTCCTTTTATGTTTGTGGGGTGTGAGATGTGATCAGAATTTTGATTAATTTTGTAAATTAAACCATTGTATTAAATTCACAATGATATTACTTTGGTAATTAAGTAATTCAATCAAAATCGATTTGAAAGAAAGTGTAGCGTTATATTGATAAAGTAGAATGAAGTTATGAAATACGAATGTACCATTCGTTAAATGAGTTGGTTGTTAAAACTAAATGTTAATGTATAAACGCTACCTTTAGTAAAATAGATTATAGGAAGCACCAGGAATATTCTCAAGAGCCCGGAAGCTTAATTCACGATAAGTAACTCGGCTAGATTTCAATATTCTGATCAAATTGAATTTATCTGAGAAATCTGAATTCAAAATTCTGGATTTATTTCGGAAGCTGTATTGCCAAAGTTCGGGAGTAGGTATTCTTGACTCAGCACATAAGAATTAAACTTTCAGCTTTTGTTTTAATTATCTTGAATTTATGGCATTAGTGTGGAGAAATTAATTTTCTCGAATATGAACGCAACCAAACTTAATATCTCAAGGTGTTTAATCAAAAGCAGTATTAAGATTTGAAATGGGTGTTTCCAGATTACTTCGAGTCTTTGAGACTTTCGTTTAGTGTTGTTTTATGACTTCATATTTTAATATGCTTAGGTGTTAATGTCAAACCACAGAGTAATTAATAGTTCAGGAAAAGGCTATTAAGTGATTAGAGTCATTCCACATCATTATTAATTAAATGATACTTGTCCCAGTTAAAAAGTATCTAAACTCATAATAGATATATTGGCATAATTTGGACGAGACTGGATAGAGACTTTAAGATTTTTTACGCTTCATGAGATCACTTGAATAAAAAACTTCAACAACTTTTAAAACGGTTCAGAACAATAATTAAGAAGTTCATTAACCACCGGGTACACCCTCTCTCACCCTGTAATTTGTTTCAGGTAAGGAGATAAGCCGGGGATGATTTATGGTGTACTGTGAGCTGCTTTAATTTACCTTTACGGTATAGGCACTTAACGCGTCTGAACTCTTGGGATTAGGTTAATTATGCGGATCTGCAGAGAGGTGTCGATATTTTGAGAATCTCAATGTGTACCTTTAAAATTACATTAGGTGCTATGTACGATTTTTTTTTTTTTGTGATGTAGTTACTTATCATCATATTCAGTTGGAAGACGTCTACTGTTAAATATAGGCCTCACCCATAGAGCGTCACATTGAACCTCTACTTGGCTCCTGCATCCTGCATCCCCGTGGTTCTGATCAGCTATCTATTTATTTATTTATTTATTTATTTATCGCGTAACTGTTCTGGGAATCGGCTTCGCCTGGCATCCCGTACGCGCTAATTAACAAATCCACGAGTGCGAGCAAGAGAGAACACGATTACCATCTCCACCAGGCTTACGCGGTAAGGCCACAGGTCGTCGGTCCACTTAGTGGGGGGCCTACGCCGCATCTTCCGGTTCGTGGTCGCCACTCGAGAACTATTCCTATCGTTTAGTTACTATTTTTAACGAATTCTTCAAAATCGTTGTGTATATTTTTATGGTTCCTTTTGCAGCCGTACTACGAATGAAGTAGATGGAACGAATATAGAGTAGAAAGCCTTTATTCGGAATCTCTTTTAGTAAATACCATTGTACCAAAAATATCACAATGTTGCCAGCTCCAAACGTTCCCCTACGGTCCTTTCAAGGTTCGCCCGATACAAAATTAGAGAGGTCTAAAAGTTGCCAAACTTGACCGTTCCTCCTTAGATACTGTTTAATTAGGGACCTCTCCGCTCTGCTGACTCGTTAAGGCTGCCTTTGTTACCTTTACACTGAGGGAATAGAGATCCGAACTGAAAATAGAAAGAACGAGAAGCTTTAGTAAGTTTTAGCAAGTTCAGCAATATAGGAGAATTTAGTCACAACATGTCGAAAATCTAAATAAACGTACAGTTGTAACATACCTATAAATTATTATTTTCTTGGTAGAATTGAAAAGATCCATCAAATCGGAAACTAAATTCTTTTACTATACGTGTTATTCTTGGGCCTGTATTACAGAACTAGGCTCAGTCGTCGATTGATGCTCAAGTAGAGATTTCATTATATATTTGATCATTTTGTGAATAAAATCACGTATTTTTCGCAGATTTTCACGATTGAGCGTTTTAAGCAATTGCTTTTGGATTTGAATTGTGCGCAGTCTACTTTGACTATCCAACCTTAGCATGATTGTTTAGAGGCAAGCTTCCTCGGTAATTGTTTTTGCAAACCCATACACTGCGCGCAGCTGCGTCTGCATACTAAGTGGACGTATGTAGTACATATTTTAAAGCATTTTGAAAAGATAATAGAATTATTATGAAACGACAATTCATTTGTTTTGACTGTTCAAAAAATGTGTTTGTTTTTAATATTGTTTCACGTTACAATAACCTGTCAAGAACATGTGGGGTCGTGCGTAGTAGGTACGTAGAGTTCCGTCGACGCACAGGTATATTTGGCCTTAATTGAAAATGAAAAATAGTCCTATTATATCAATTGCGCATCTTGAAAATTATGTTGGAGAAAAAGTCTTCCCTTTAAAGTATAAATAGTTTGGTTTGTAGGGGCTTTTTAAGTTAGAACAGATTACACTAAAGAGAGGAGATATTACATAATGCACTGAGTAAACAATACATACTCGTACTTACATAAAAGTACCTGTGCGTAAACAGTAAAATACTTTCAACACTTAATTGTGTTTTTTTTTGTGTACATATATCACAGCGCCATCTAGCCCCAAACTAAGCAAACCTTGTACTATGGGAACCAGACCACTGATACAATACTTAAATACTGTTTGTTTGTAAATATATACATAGAATACAATATAACACCCAGAAACAGAACAAACATCGGTGTTCATCACATAAATTTTTGTCCTGGGTGGGAATCGAACCCACAACCTGCAGTTCAGAAGGCAGAGCAACTACCAACTGAGCTATCGGGCCAGTCAAGTTTACAATAATGAAACGCCTAACGATCACATACATAGATCCTGGACCCTATAACTAGGATTGTGTCTAGGGACCCCGGAACTACGAGGACCACGGTCCCACAACACCCAGATGCAGAACAAGTATTAGCATTTTATTTTCCTATTATAAACACGTTATCACGTTGGGGTTGGGGCTACTGTGCCAGTTAAGGTCTGACTTGTCTGGGGGTGGCGGGGAGGAATTTCATATCATGGCGAATGCATGCCAATAAACTCATGGCCGCCGCAGATAAGCGGGGGTGGAAATAAATGTATATCAAACTGCGGATAGAGATGTATATTCTCATATTAAGCGAGATTATGTGGGCGGAGTTTAAACTTTACGTTATATAATTATTCTTCCTTAAAGAAGGGACATGCTTTTCTTAAGCTACCGTGGCAAATTATCTCAAATCCAATTTTTTTTACCTTTTACAATAGCTGCAAGCGACATTGCTATAAATCATAAAATGCTGGACATATATTCCAATTTTTATTTATATTACACATATTGTGAATCAGTACTGAAGTCGAGATTTAATCTCAACAAAACAGCAAGGTTTTTTTGTTTTGGCTCCACACTTTTGTGTATTTAGCCAGTGTCGAGTAATTGATAATTTCTCAAGTTAATTACTCAAGTCACATTAATCAAGTCAAGTGAAAGTCCAAACCATCAAGTTGCGTCATAGTCTAGTCAAGTCATACTCCTAGTAAAGTGGTGGCAACTTTAACAGAAGCTTCTATGGAATTTGGAAACAACACGAAAAGAAACGTTTCACCATCATTATACCACTTTCCCACACTCATGCCTCTAATTCAGCACTTAAAGAATAAAATGCCACCAATTGTATGCACTAAGACTGAAAATAACACAAGTTTTGTAAAATAATACAATGCGGCGACGCGATCTTTTTCGTTTTCCCGCCAAAACTTCAAAAACAGCAAGGTTTTAGAATACCTACGGGCCATAGAGTTTCCGGGTAGAGGACTATTGAATGTTAAGTCAAAAAGTTTTTACTGTCAATTGTCGTTTAAATATCATCCATACTAATTTATAATATCCATCAATATTGCACTATCGCATTAAGCCTTCCACATTACACCAGGGTTAACTAGAAGATAATGCTCTATAGCATTAAGTTCGCCTATGTACCTTCAATTGTTGTTGTTTGTGCAATAAAGAATTTTCTATCTATCTATATAGATAGACTAGTATTATGCCCCGTGCGCGGGCCGCGAGCGGCCCGCGGTGTGTTAACTACAAAAAATGCGAACCGTGCGCTACCAAGAGCCGCCACCACTGGGCCACGCAGTATTCGCGCCGCTGCGCCTAATTCGCCTTGCATGTTGAAAGAAAAAACAAAAAAAAACATTATACCATCCGAAAGTATTTGGGCCTCCTACAAATATATCTTCTTTACTTTCAAATATTTATCCTGATATTTATTAAGCTTTGGCTTTTTTTATTGTTTCTATTAACTTTCAAAATTATAAACTCTATCCTTCCTACATATTTTTCGTCTTTGTATCATTTCCCTTTTCTTTCACTCGTATACGTTTATGAACATTTTATTAAATAATGCAAAAAAAACGACACTTGCTAGCGCCACGGTGGTGGAAAAATGAAACTTTTAAGATTAAAAACTATTTACGCACTAAACGCCAATGTTGGGTTATCAAACCTTCTTTGTTAGACGATTTTGAGGTTGTGTTGGTCTTTGATAAAACATATCTATTGTTGCTCCATTTATACGATATTTACTATAGTTACAGTTAGTTATAACAACAATAAACAGAAATATCAATTTTCGCGCTTTAAGCAATGCCATATTTATGTTCTGATTATTTATTCTTTAAAAAATATGCAAACAATAAGCTTTCCAAGGCCAATGCACGTATATTATAGACGAAAACAAAAATTCTAAATATAAGAAAACGTTAAAAAAGGATCGTGTGAATAAATGTGGTCCAAATGAACAAACTTTTTTCGTATTTAGTCTATGGTAAATATATGTCTATGGTAAATATTGATTTAAGCCATGGACTATCTCTGGTATCAGCTGGTCTTCAATTAGTCGGCGTTTTGTAATAAAGTCAAGGTTCTAACTACTTACAATACAACACAATACAAAACGCTTTATTGACACCAAAAATAAACATGTAGAAAATAGAATCACGTAATAAGGTACAATGGACGGTCTTATCGCTAAGAGCGATCTCTTCCAGACAACCTTTGGATGGACAGAGATATGAGACACTATGAGCGAGGACGTCGGTGCAAATAAATACTATATACTAACCTATACTCAAATAATATAATACATAAGAATAAATAATAATAAAATACATATACCTAAATCATTGATACATAATATATACACATGTACAATATAGATAGATAGATAACTCTTTGTCTCACCAACGAAATTCATACAATACAGGAATTATTAAATCTATATATATATATATACTTATACCAGTTAAAAGGAACACAGTTTATTTAGTAAGGAGTCAGGTTAGATAAATATGAATTTTTGACTTGATATTTAAAAGTGAAAAGTGATTGAGCGCGTCGAATGATAACAGGGAGTTCATTCCACAATCTAACAGCTTGAACTGTGAAGGAGTGGTCGTAGAACGAAGTGCGACGTACCGGGGTCTTGGGAAGGAGGTTTTCCGATGACCTAAGAGACATAGAGTTGGAGTGGGAGTGATAAAGAAAATCGAATCGAGCCTTCAAATAGTGGGGAGTAGAAGGATTAAACAATATATTATAAAAAAAAAGAGACAGGATATGAGTATTCCGGCAAAGACGTATTGCGAGCCACTTGAGTTTAGAACGCAACTGAGACGTGATCATATTTTTGGAGACCGAAAACAAATCGAGATTTTGAAGACGCTCAAGTTTATTGAGTTGCTCCTCAGTAAGGTCAAGGTAGCAGGCGTCAGCATAGTCGAGAATTGGAAGAAGGAGAGATTGTGCAAGCGAAACTTTGGTCGGTAATTCAAAATCTAAAGCGATAACCCCTTTTTGTACATTACTGGTATGAACTTCCTTGAAAGTCTCTCGCGTCGAAAAGTCTCTTTTTTAGTCAAACCACCGCGGGCCGCGAGCGGCCGTACAAAACAAAGTTTCTACAAAAAAAATATATTGTCAGCGTTATCTATTATAAACTCTATCCTTTCCATTATTTTTATTGTCTGTTTTTTTATTACACTTTTCCTTCACATACTTTCCTGATCCCATCATTTTCCAAAATATTTCAAATTTATTAAGCTCAAAATACAATTTAGCGCGTTTAAGTTTCCCCACTTTTAATTAAAAAGTTAAATCTAACATGACACTGGCAGATTGCATCAATAGAACGATGCCAAAACAGAAGAAAAAAAAATTATTTGGACCGTGCCGTGTACCGTGTCTGACTGACTCTGACTTTAAAGCTTACGAGAAACATCTCGTAAGCTTTAAAGTCAGAGTCAGTGAATGGTCAGTGAATGGGAATTCCTTACCTATTGGCATTATGGTTTGTTAACCATAATTAAGGTGAGGAATTCCCATACATAGTTATCCTTACCTATCATTTTCTCTTTTGACATGACGCTTACAAAAATGTGGTAAACAATTGCCTATAAAAAAAAATAATGTTATTGTGTTATATATTTTAAATCAAGCGACCCGCGGGGTTCGTGTTATTCGACTTAAAAAATAATATTAAAAGCTCCTACAAAATTCATCAGCATTGTGTGAATGCGAACCAGGGCCCTCACACGCTGCAATCAGTGCAATCTTTAACCCTACACTTCGAAATTGGTGTTGCTTTTAGTACCGTGTCTGACTTTTCATTTATATGTCAGAAGCGTTCGAGATTACACCGGTCACTCTCCTCTCACCTACAGACCTTTCTTATAAGAGAGACTGAAACCGATGTATTACGTCCGTGTCGCTAAGTTTAATCGTTTCAACGTACCTACTACGGCTCTACTATTGTTACGAGTATTTTTCGATCCGTGCATGAAAAAATACCTTTAAAAATCAATAAAAAAATAAAAATATTAACCGGTGTGTTAAAAAATATCGCATCGTAATATATGATTTTTTTTAAACAAATCTCCATATTCAGTTTTTCTTAACCGACATCCGTTGAGAAGTTAGATTTTAAAAAAAAAAGTCGGTAATTCAAAATCTAAAGCGATAACCTCCCCCTTTTCTTACATTAAAAAACAGCTTACAGTTTCAGCTTCGAAACGGTGCTGAAAACTGGTATGAACTTCCTTGAAAGTCTCTCGCGATTCGCGCGGAACCCGAACGCGGCCCGAATTTCTTAAGATTAAAAAAAAATTTTATGAAACGCGTAATTTTTTTTACAGATTTGAAAGAGTACAAAAAGGCATGCAAACTTTAGTTCAAGGTCGACCCCGCTATCTCTCGCGATTTCCGAGGGAAGTAGGGGTATAAAGTACCTTTGTATGGCGGCCATATTGAAAAATGACGGAATCAAAATTTGTTTTTCACATTCCTACTAATCATCAAGGAGGATAGTCAGATATCGATTTTCATCTGGATCGGATAACGTTTTCTTAAAGTCAATATTTCCGTATTCGCTATTTTGAAAAAATCGGTTTTGTCATTTTCACCCTTATTGCATCTTCACTTGATCCTTTGGAATGTCTTTTCTAAAATATTGGTATTCGTAGCTCAAAAAAGGAAAGTGTATATTTCGATAAAAGTACCTTTGTATGGCGGCCATATTAAAAAATGGCGAAAGTCAAAATTTGATTTCAGAATGTTAATAAGCATTCAATAGGACTTCCAAATATCGATTTTCATCCGGATCGGTGAAACTTTTTTTCCGCCGTGACCTAAATTTCCGCCACTTTGAAAAAAAAATCCGATATCTTCCCCTTGGGCTCCCAAACAATATTAGTTTGAGCTGTTTATACTAAAGTATCACGGTGTCGGCGTCTTTTCCGGTCTAAATTTGTATGGCGGATTTTTTTCCCGCCAATTTGAATTTTTTTTATTTGCCCTAAAATTCTCCAAGGGTTTGCTATAACATTTTTTAAAACGCACATGATCTATCTCGTACAGTTTAGCCAGGCCGTTGATGGTCGCGATGATGGAAGATCGAAAGACCAGGATTTGAATTTTTTTAAATTTCAAACTACCATATCTATATGAATCGTAAAAAAATAATGGCAAAATTTCCCATAGGTATCGAGAAACAATGTGTTGAATTTGTAAAAAAAAATTGGCACGTGCAAGATGGCAAGCGAAGCCGATTCCCAGAACGGTAACGCGGTAAGGGTGCTAAGCCGCCGCGCTTTTGTATAGATAGATACCTATACCTACAGATCTATGCGGTTCCCGACATTGGTGTCGATTCTGTGTCGCATTCTCTAAAACTAAAGTAAACTTAAAGTATGGCGGTACTCTTCTGATAAAGGGGAAATGAAAAAGACGGAACCTGCAACCTGCGATGAAGAAGTACATACAGCCTTATTAATAAACACGAAATAGCTTTGGATTAGTTACACAATCTTTTGTCTCTTTCAATCCAGCTAAATATTCCAGTAGCAAGAAAAGGACAAAAGCTGAAGTAACTAACCCGAGACTAATACCCGTTTATTAATAAGGCTGCTATGGTCCGTTTTCCATTCATAGTTTAATCAGGCAGAAATACATAATCACCAATTTGTTGATTAATTAGGTTGATTTTAGAAATTGAAATAATTTGTATTTAAGACGAACTTAAATCAAAATGAACTGAATACGCATTGACTTACCTTGGTATTTTTGGCGTATTTAAAAAAGGGAATGATAGTTATTTACAACGATTAAACTAAATCGTACTACTACCTATTTACAACCTTAATTTTTTTAATAATGTGCACCTCTTCGCGTGAAGCACAGCTCGGCACGCTGACGCATGTTGTCTTTCACACGATCCAAAACGAATGAATCACTTTTAACAGTTTTAAATGCACTAATGATTTTATTCTTTAATTCTTCCCTGTTTACATACTCTGTAGCGTACACAAATAGTTTTACCTCACCCCATAAGTAAGAATCTAATGCAGTGAGATCCGGAGAGCAAGCTGGTCACGGAACAGGCCCTCTACGACCTGTCCAGCTATATTCGAAGTTACTACTTAAGTACTCACGTCCTTGTGACTCGTTCATCACACCTTTTAAAACGTTTAACGTTCATCACACTTTTTAAAACGTTTAAGTATGACACATTATTCAGTCTTCCTTCGATAAAATACGAAACAGTTATTTAGAACACCAATGTTTCCCACCCGCTGAATACCTACACCCTTTATCACGGATCACACACGCACGACACACGAAGGATTCCACGCGTATTGTTGCGGGCGCGGAAGTAGGAAGCGGTAAACCGGATGTACACATCTGTCGGCGCTTGCGATGACACTAATTACGCAGTGGGCAGGCGCCGGCGATGCGACAGGACAGCGGGTTGAGCCGGACGGGGTGGCGGGGGTGCTTTTTTGTGAAATGTATTCACCATACTTCACTTATTTATAAGGCAATTTGGTCAAAAATTAAGTACCTAATTTTATTAATTTAATATAATACGTGTGGACATATTACATAATCATAACGACAATCGTTTACCGAGTGCTCTCCTTCAGTATCGTTCGCATCTCACCAGTCATTCTGTATAACCAACCAATGGAGTAAGCTTTTGTGGTACCATCAGTTTCCGAATGCAATAGGAGCGATGGTCAAGTAACGGTATAGTAAAGTCAACCTTGGTTCCGTTACAATAGAGTCGAATCGTTTCAACGTACCTACTACGGATACTATTATTAAGAGCGCGCTTCGTTCCGCGCATGAAATAATACCTTTAAAAATCGATTAAAAATAAAATTACTATTGACCGGTGTGTAAAAAAATATTGCATCGTAATATATGATTTTTTTGCAACAAATCTGCATATTTAGTTTTTCTTAACCGACATCCGTTGAGAAGTTAGATTTTTTTTTTAAAAAAGGTCCGTAATTCAAAATCTAAAGCGATAACCCCACTTTTTTTTTACATTAAAAAATAGCTTACAGTTTCAGCTTCGAAACGGTGTTGAAAACTGGTATGAACTTCCTTGAAAGTCTCTCGCGATTCGCGCGGAAACCGAACGCGGCCCGAATTTCTTAAGATTTAAAAAAAAAAATTGTATGAAACTTGTATTTTTTTTTAAAGATTTGAAAGGGTACTAAAAAGCACGCAAACTTTAGTTCGAGGTCGACCCCTCTATCTCTCGCGATTTCCGAGGGAAGTAGGGGGTATAGTGTACCTTTGTATGGCGGCCATATTGAAAAATGGCGGAATCAAAATTTTTTTTCCATATTCCTACTAATCATCAAAAGGGATAGTCGGATATCGATTTTCATCTGGATCGGATAACTTTTTCTTAAAGTTGATATTACTGTAGCCGCCATTTTGAAAAAAATCGGTTTTGTTATATTTGCATTTTGACCCTTATTGTATCTTCACTTGATCCTCAGGAACGACTTTTCTAAAATATTGGTATTCGTGGCTCCAAAAAGGAAAGTGTACATTTCGATAAAAGTACCTTTGTATGGCGGCCATATTAAAAAATGGCGAAAGTCAAAATTTGATTTCAGAATGTTGATCGGCATTCTATGGAACTTTCAGATATCGATTTTCATCCGGATCGGTGAAACTTTTTTTTCCGCCGTGACCTAAAATTCCGCCATTTTGAAAAAAAAAATAATCCGGATTCTTCTCCTTGGGCTTCCGAACAATATTAGTTTGAGCTCTTTATACTAAAGTATCACGGTTTCGGCGTCATTTCCGGTCAAAATTTGTATGGCGGATTTTTTTTTCCGCCATTTTGAATTTTTTTTATCTGCCCTAAAATCGTCTCAAGGTTTGCTATAACATTCCTTAAAACGCACGTGACCTATCTGGTACCGTTTAGCCAGGCCGTTGACGGTCGCGATGATGGAAGGTCGAAAGACCAGGATTTGAATATTTTTGAATTTCAAACTACCGCGTCTATACGATTCGTAAAAAACGATCGCAAACTTTCCCATAAGTATCGAGAAACGATGCGTTGAATTTGTAAAAAAAAATTTGTATGGCGGCCACCTTTAAAAATGGCGGAATCGAAATTTTTTTTTCAAATATGGAATCTGCGGCCTCGAAAACCCTCCGATGCAAAAAATCAGTCGGATCGGACCAACTTTCAAAATGGCCGCCATCTTGAATCCGCCATTTTGGATTTTAATGACCACCGTCGGAAAGCCCCCAACGTCCTCTACGACATTCGGTCGAGCACCCCCCGCGTGACTCTTACCGTTTTCGATCTACGAGCGTTTCCATTTTGTATGGAATTTTAGTTTTTTTGTATGGGAACCCCATTTTTTTTTATTTCTCTAAAATCCTCCCAAGGTTTCCTCCAACTTTAGTTAGAACTCAACACCGATCCGACTTACCGTTTCCGAGATCCGTCGAGCGGTTCCATCTCGGAGACGATTTTCCGATGATGTCAGATTTTTCTCGTCGGTTACTCGCCTTCCTCTACGCGAACCTATAGTCACTTTTTCTCCATCACCTCTCATCTCTTCAATCAATGATCTAAGTCAGTCAGTGAGTGAACATTTAACTTTATATAATGTAACTAGTATTATGCCCCGTGCGCGGGCCGCGAGCGGCCCGCGGTGTGTTAACTAAAAAAAAGTTCGTACAAAACAAAGTTTCTACAAAAAATGCGAACCAGGGCCCTCACGCACCGCTACCAAGAGCCGCCACCACTGGGCCACGCAGTATTCGCGCAGCTGCGCCTAATTCGCCTTGCGTGTTGAAAGAAAAAACAAAAAAAAAATTATACCATCCGAAAGTATTTGGGCCTCCTACAAATATATCTTCTTTACTTTCAAATATTTATCCTGATATTTATTAAGCTTTGGCTTTTTTTATTGTTTCTAATAACTTTCAAAATTATAAACTCTATCCTTTCTACATATTTTTCGTCTTTGTATCATTTCCCTTTTCTTTCACTCGTATACGTTTATGAACATTTTATTAAGGGTGGATTCGACCAAACTTGGATTTAAACACGAGTAACTATACCATAATAAATCTATTCCACGATATTATACTCGAGTAATTCATTCTTCGTTTTTCCACGCAATACTAAGTTTAGCTACGCTCAGAATTACTATACGCGAATAGCGGAATAAACGATGAACGAATCTATTACCCAGTTAACAATTGTTGTTCTACAACGACACGGTATTCAAGCTTATGTCATATCAACTCGCTTTTGTCGTATTATAGTGTAGGAAAGTAAATGACAAAATACATGGTCGGACGTCTTTTTTTTATCTTTGTCTATTTTGAATTAAAATATTCTCGGAATAACTCTGTTATTCCACCAAAAACGGTAGTATAGTAATAATACTCGAATAGACTTGCTATTCTTAGAATTGTAGATGGTAAAATGTGAAATTGATTTACTCTCGAACAAATGGCGATTTATTCTAAGAATAAAATTTACTCTCGTTTGGTCGAATCCACCCTAAATAATGCAAAAAAAACGACACTTGCTAGCGCCACGGTGGTGGAAAAATGAAACTTTTAAGATTAAAAACTATTTACGCACTAAACGCCAATGTTGGGTTATCAAACCTTCTTTGTTAGACGATTTTGAGGTTGTGTTGGTCTTTGATAAAACATATCTATTGTTGCTCCATTTATACGATATTTACTATAGTTACAGTTAGTTATAACAACAATAAACAGAAATATCAATTTTCGCGCGTTAAGCAATGCCATATTTATGTACTGATTATTTATTCTTTAAAAAATATGCAAACAATAAGCTTTCCAAGGCCAATGCACGTATATTATAGACGAAAACAAAAATTCTAAATATAAGAAAACGTTAAAAAAGGATCGTGTGAATAAATGTGGTCCAAATGAACAAACTTTTTTCGTATTTAGTCTATGGTAAATATATGTCTATGGTAAATATTGATTTAAGCCATGGACTATCTCTATCAGCTGGTCTTCAATTAGTCGGCGTTTTGTAATAAAGTCAAGGTTCTAACTACTTACAATACAACACAATACAAAACGCTTTATTGACACCAAAAATAAACATGTAGAAAATAGAATCACGTAATAAGGTACAATGGACGGTCTTATCGCTAAGAGCGATCTCTTCCAGACAACCTTTGTATGGACAGAGATATGAGACACTATGAGCGAGGACGGCGGTGCAAATAAATACTATATACTAACCTATACTCAAATAATATAATACATAAGAATAAATAATAATAAAATACATATACCTAAATCATTGATACATAATATATATACATGTACAATATAGATAGATAGATAACTCTTTGTCTCACCAACGAAATTCATACAATACAGGAATTATTAAATCTATATATATATATATACTTATACCAGTTAAAAGGAACACAGTTTATTTAGTAAGGAGTCAGGTTAGATAAATATGAATTTTTGACTTGATATTTAAAAGTGAAAAGTGATTGAGCGCGTCAAATGATAACAGGGAGTTCATTCCACAATCTAACAGCTTGAACTGTGAAGGAGTGGTCGTAGAACGAAGTACGACGTACCGGGGGCTTGGGAAGGAGGTTTTCCGATGACCTAAGAGACATAGAGTTGGAGTGGGAGTGATAAAGAAAATCGAATCGAGCCTTCAAATAGTGGGGAGTAGAAGGATTAAACAATATATTATAAAAAAAAAGAGACAGGATATGAGTATTCCGGCAAAGACGTATTGCGAGCCACTTGAGTTTAGAACGCAACTGAGACGTGATCATATTTTTGGAGACCGAAAACAAATTGTAAGTAATTTTGAAGACGCTCAAGTTTATTGAGTTGCTCCTCAGTAAGGTCAAGGTAGCAGGCGTCAGCATAGTCGAGAATTGGAAGAAGGAGAGATTGTGCAAGCGAAACTTTGGTCCGTAATTCAAAATCTAAAGCGATAACCCCTTTTATGTACATTAAAAAACAGTTTACAGTTTCAGCTTCGAAATGGTGCTGAAAACTGGTATGAACTTCCTTGAAAGTCTCTCGCGTCGAAAAGTCTCTTTTTTTTAGTCAAACCACCGCGGGCCGCGAGCGGCCGTACAAAACAAAGTTTCTACAAAAAATATATTGTCAGCGTTATCTGAATGCGAACCAGGGCCCTCACGCACCGCTACCAAGAGCCGCCACGACTGAGCCACGCAGTATTCGCGCGATGCCAAAACAGAAGAAAAAAAAATTATTTGGACCGTGCCGTGTACCGTGTCTGACTGACTCTTACTTTAAAGCTTACGAGAAACATCTCGTAAGCTTTAAAGTAAGAGTCAGTGAATGGGAATTCCTTACCTATTGGCATTATGGTTTGTTAACCATAATTAAGGTGAGGAATTCCCATACATAGTTATCCTTACCTATCATTTTCTCTTTTGACATGACGCTTGCAAAAATGTGGTAAACAATTGCCTATAAAAAAAATAATGTTATTGTGTTATATACTTTAAATCAAGCGACCCGCGGGGTTCGTGTTATTCGACTTAAAAAATAATATTAAAAGCTCCTACAAAATTCATCAGCATTGTGTGAATGCGAACCAGGGCCCTCACACGCTGCAATCAAGTGCAATCTTTAACCCTACACTTCGATATTGGTATTGCTTTTAGTACCGTGTCTTTTCATTTATATGTCAGAAGCGTTCGAGATTACACCGGTCACTCTTCTCTCACCTACAGACATTTCTTATAAGAGAGACTGAGACCGATGTATTACGTCCGTGTCGCTAAGTTTAATCGTTTCAACGTACCTACTACGGCTCTACTATTATTACGAGTATGCTTCGATCCGCGCATGAAAAAATACCTTTAAAAATCAATAAAAAAAAAAAATATATTAACCGGTGTGTTAAAAAATATCGCACCGTAATATATGATTTTTTTGAAACAAATCTGCATATTCAGTTTTTCTTAACCGACATCAGTTGAGAAGTTAGATTTAAAAAAAAAAAAAATGTCGGTAATTCAAAATCTAAAGCGATAACCTCCCCCTTTTCTTACATTAAAAAATAGTTTACAGTTTCAGCTTCGAAACGGTGCTGAAAACTGGTATGAACTTCCTCGAAAGTCTCTCGCGATTCGCGCGGAACCCGAACGCGGCCCGAATGTCTTAAGATTAAAAAAAAATTGTATGAAACGCGTAATTTTTTTTTACAGATTTGAAAGAGTACCGAAAGGCATGCAAACTTTAGTTCAAGGTCAACCCCTCTATCTCTCGCGATTTCCGAGGGAAGTAGGGGGTATAGTTTACCTTTGTATGGCGGCCATATTGAAAAATGACGGAATCAAAATTTGTTTTTCACATTCCTACTAATCATCAAGGAGGATAGTCAGATATCGATTTTCATCTGGATCGCATAACGTTTTCTTAAAGTCGATATTTCCGTATTCGCCATTTTGAAAAAATCGGTTTTGTCAATTTAACCCTTATTGCATCTTCACTTGATCCTTTGGAATGACGTTTCTAAAATATTGGTATTCGTAGCTCAAAAAAGGAAAGTGTATATTTCGATAAAAGTACCTTTGTATGGCGGCCATATTAAAAAATGGCGAAAGTCAAAATTTGATTTCAGAATGTTAATAATCATTCAATAGGACTTCCAGATATCGATTTTCATCCGGATCGGTGAAACTTTTTTTCCGCCGTGAACTAAATTTCCGCCATTTTGAAAAAAAAATATTCCGATATATTCCCCTTGGGCTCCTAAACAATATTAGTTTGAGCTGTTTATGCTAAAGTATCACGGTGTCGGCGTCATTTCCGGTCTAAATTTGTATGGCGGATTTTTTTCCCGCCATTTTGAATTTTTTTTATTTGCCCTAAAATTGTCCAAGGGTTTGCTATAACATTTTTTAAAACGCACATGATCTATCTCGTACAGTTTAGCCAGGCCGTTGATGGTCGCGATGATGGAAGATCGAAAGACCAGGATTTGAATTTTTTAAAATTCCAAACTACCATATCTATATGAATCGTAAAAAACAATGGCAAACTTTCCCATAGGTATCGAGAAACAATGTGTTGAATTTGTAAAAAAAAAATTGGCACGTGCAAGATGGCAAGCGAAGCCGATTCCCAGAACGGTAACGCGGTAAAGGTGCTGAGCCGCCGCGCTTTTGTATAGATAGATACCTATACCTACAGATCTATACGGTTCCCGACATTGGTGTCGATTCTGTGTCGCATTCTCTAAAACTAAAGTAAACTTAAAGTATGGCGGTACTCTTCTGATAAAGGGGAAATGAAAAAGACGGAACCTGCAACCTGCGATGAAGAAGTACATACAGCCTTATTAATAAACACGAAATAGCTTTGGATTAGTTACACAATCTTTTGTCTCTTTCAATCCAGCTAAATATTCCAGTAGCAAGAAAAGGACAAAAGCTGAAGTAACTAACCCAAAACTAATACCCGTTTATTAATAAGGCTGCTATGGTCCGTTCTCCATTCATAGTTTAATCAGGCAGAAATACATAATCACCAATTTGTTGATTAATTAGGTTGATTTTAGAAATTGAAATAATTTGTATTTAAGACGAACTTAAATCAAAATGAACTGAATACGCATTGACTTACCTTGGTATTTTTGGCGTATTTAAAAAAGGGAATGATAGTTATTTACAACGATTAAACTAAATCGTACCACCTATTTACAACCTTAATTTTTTTAATAATGTGCACCTCTTCGCGTGAAGCACAGCTCGGCACGCTGACGCATGTTGTCTTTCACACGATCCAAAACGAATGAATCACTTTTAACAGTTTTAAATGCACTAATGATTTTAGTCTTTAATTCTTCCTTGTTTACATACTCTGTAGCGTACACAAATAGTTTTACCTCACCTCATAAGTAAGAATCTAATGGAGTGAGATCCGGAGAGCAAGCCGGTCACGGAACAGGCCCTCTACGACTTGTCCAGCTATATTCGAAGTTACTACTTAAGTACTCACGTCCTTGTGACTACATGTCGTTCATCACACTTTTTAAAACGTTTAAGTATGACACATTATTCAGTCTTCCTTCGATAAAATACGAAACAGTTATTTAGAACACCAATGTTTCCCAACCGCTGAATACCTACACCCTTTATCACGGATCACACACGCAGCACGACACACGAAGGATTACACGCGTATTGTTGCGGGCGCGGAAGTAGGAAGCGGTAAACCGGATGTACACATCAGTCGGCGCTTGCGATGACACTAATTACGCAGTGGGCAGGCGCCGGTGATGCGACAGGACAGCGGGTTGACGGGACGGGGTGGCGGGGGTGCTTTTTTGTGAAATGTGGGAATGTATTCACCATACTTCACTTATTTATAGGGCAATTTGGTCAAAAATTAAGTACCTAATTTTATTAATATAATATAATATGTGTGGACATATTACATAATCATAACGACAATCGTTTACCGAGTGCTCTCCTTCAGTATCGTTCGCATCTCACCAGTCATTCTGTGTAACCAACCAATGGAGTAAGCTTTTGTGGTGCCATCAGTTTCCGAATGCAATAGGAGCGATGGTCAAGTAACGGTATAGTAAAGTCAACCTTGGCTCCGTTACAATAGAGTCGAATCGTTTCAACGTACCTACTACGGATACTATTATTAAGAGCGCGCTTCGTTCCGCGCATGAAATAATACCTTTAAAAATCGATTAAAAATAAAATTACTATTGACCGGTGTGTAAAAAAATATTGCATCGTAATATATGATTTTTTTGCAACAAATCTGCATATTTAGTTTTTCTTAACCGACATCCGTTGAGAAGTTAGTTTTTTTTTTTAAAAAAGGTCCGTAATTCAAAATCTAAAGCGATAACCCCACTTTTTTTTTACATTAAAAAATAGCTTACAGTTTCAGCTTCGAAACGGTGCTGAAAACTGCTATGAACTTCCTTGAAAGTCTCTCGCGATTCGCGCGGAAACCGAACGCGGCCCGAATTTCTTAAGATTTAAAAAAAAAAATTGTATGAAACTTGTATTTTTTTTTACAGATTTGAAAGGGTACCAAAAAGCACGCAAACTTTAGTTCGAGGTCGACCCCTCTATCTCTCGCGATTTCCGAGGGAAGTAGGGGGTATAGTGTACCTTTGTATGGCGGCCATATTGAAAAATGGCGGAATCAAAATTTTTTTTCCATATTCCTACTAATCATCGAGGGGGATAGTCGGATATCGATTTTCATCTGGATCGGATAACTTTTACTTAAAGTTGATATTACTGTAGCCGCCATTTTGAAAAAAATCGGTTTTGTTATATTTGCATTTTGACCCTTATTGTATCTTCACTTGATCCTCAGGAACGACTTTTCTAAAATATTGGTATTCGTGGCTCCAAAAAGGAAAGTGTACATTTCGATAAAAGTACCTTTGTATGGCGGCCATATTAAAAAATGGCGAAAGTCAAAATTTGATTTCATAATGTTGATCGGCATTCTATGGAACTTTCAGATATCGATTTTCATCCGCATCGGTGAAACTTTTTTTTCCGCCGTGACCTAAAATTCCGCCATTTTGAAAAAAAAAATAATCCGGATTCTTCTCCTTGGGCTTCCGAACAATATTAGTTTGAGCTCTTTATACTAAAGTATCACGGTTTCGGCGTCATTTCCGGTCAAAATTTGTATGGCGGATTTTTTTTTCCGCCATTTTGAATTTTTTTTATCTGCCCTAAAATCGTCTCAAGGTTTGCTATAACATTCCTTAAAACGCACGTGACCTATCTGGTACCGTTTAGCCAGGCCGTTGACGGTCGCGATGATGGAAGGTCGAAAGACCAGGATTTGAATATTTTTGAATTTCAAACTACCACGTCTATACGAATCGTAAAGAACGATCGCAAATTTTCCCATAGGTATCGAGAAACGATGCGTTGAATTTGTAAAAAAAAATTTGTATGGCGGCCACCTTTAAAAATGGCGGAATCGAAATTTTTTTTTCAAATATGGAATCTGCGGCCTCGAAAACCCTCCGATGCAAAAGATCAGTCGGATCGGACCAACTTTCAAAATGGCCGCCATCTTGAATCCGCCATCTTGGATTTTAATGACCACCGTCGGAAAGCCCCCAACGTCCTCTACGACATTCGGTCGAGCACCCCCCGCGTGACTCTTACCGTTTTCGATCTACGAGCGTTTCCATTTTGTATGGAATTTTAGTTTTTTTGTATGGGAACCCCATTTTTTTTTATTTCTCTAAAATCCTCTCAGGGTTTCCTCCAACTTTAGTTAGAAGGCGACACCAATCCGACTTTTGGTTTCCGAGATCCGTCGAGCGGTTCCATCTCGAAGACGATTTTCCGATGATGTCAGATTTTTCTCGTCGGTTACTCGCCCTCCTCTACGCGAACCTATAGTCACTTTTTCTCCATCACCTCCCATCTCTTCAATCAATTCTCTAAGTGAGTCAGTGAGTCAACATTTAACTTTATATAATGTAATAATAACTAGTATTATGCCCCGTGCGCGGGCCGCGAGCGGCCCGCGGTGTGTTAACTAAAAAAAAGTTCGTACAAAACATAGTTTCTACAAAAAATGCGAACCAGGGCCCTCACGCACCGCTACCAAGAGCCGCCACCACTGGGCCACGCAGTATTCGCGCGGCTGCGCCTAATTCGCCTTGCGTGTTGAAAGAAAAAACAAAAAAAAAAAACATTATATCATCCGAAAGTATTTGGGCCTCCTACAAATATATCTTCTTTACTTTCAATTATTTATCCTGATATTTATTAAGCTTTGGCTTTTTTTATTGTTTCTAATAACTTTCAAAATTATAAACTCTATCCTTTCTACATATTTTTCGTCTTTGTATCATTTCCCTTTTCTTTCACTCGTATACGTTTATGAACATTTTATTAAATAATGCAAAAAAAAACGACACTTGCTAGCGCCACGGTGGTGGAAAAATGAAACTTTTAAGATTAAAAACTATTTACGCACTAAACGCCAATGTTGGGTTATCAAACCTTCTTTGTTAGACGATTTTGAGGTTGTGTTGGTCTTTGATAAAACATATCTATTGTTGCTCCATTTATACGATATTTACTATAGTTACAGTTAGTTATAACAACAATAAACAGAAATATCAATTTTCGCGCGTTAAGCAATGCCATATTTATGTTCTGATTATTTATTCTTTAAAAAATATGCAAACAATAAGCTTTCCAAGGCCAATGCACGTATATTATAGACGAAAACAAAAATTCTAAATATAAGAAAACGTTAAAAAAGGATCGTGTGAATAAATGTGGTCCAAATGAACAAACTTTTTTCGTATTTAGTCTATGGTAAATATATGTCTATGGTAAATATTGATTTAAGCCATGGACTATCTCTGGTATCAGCTGGTCTTCAATTAGTCGGCGTTTTGTAATAAAGTCAAGGTTCTAACTACTTACAATACAACACAATACAAAACGCTTTATTGACACCAAAAATAAACATGTAGAAAATAGAATCACGTAATAAGGTACAATGGACGGTCTTATCGCTAAGAGCGATCTCTTCCAGACAACCTTTGTATGGACAGAGATATGAGACACTATGAGCGAGGACGGCGGTGCAAATAAATACTATATACTAACCTATACTCAAATAATATAATACATAAGAATAAATAATAATAAAATACATATACCTAAATCATTGATACATAATATATACACATGTACAATATAGATAGATAGATAACTCTTTGTCTCACCAACGAAATTCATACAATACAGGAATTATTAAATCTATATATATATATATATACTTATACCAGTTAAAAGGAACACAGTTTATTTAGTAAGGAGTCAGGTTAGATAAATATGAATTGTTGACTTGATATTTAAAAGTGAAAAGTGATTGAGCGCGTCGAATGATAACAGGGAGTTCATTCCACAATCTAACAGCTTGAACTGTGAAGGAGTGGTCGTAGAACGAAGTACGCCGTACCGGGGGCTTGGGAAGGAGGTTTTCCGATGACCTAAGAGACATAGAGTTGGAGTGGGAGTGATAAAGAAAATCGAATCGAGCCTTCAAATAGTGGGGAGTAGAAGGATTAAACAATATATTATAAAAAAAAAGAGACAGGATATGAGTATTCCGGCAAAGACGTATTGGGAGCCACTTGAGTTTAAAACGCAACTGAGACGTGATCATATTTTTGGAGACCGAAAACAAATCGTAAGTAATTTTGAAGACGCTCAAGTTTATTGAGTTGCTCCTCAGTAAGGTCAAGGTAGCAGGCGTCAGCATAGTCGAGAATTGGAAGAAGGAGAGATTGTGCAAGCGAAACTTTGGTCCGTAATTCAAAATCTAAAGCGATAACCCCTTTTTTGTACATTAAAAAACAGCTTACAGTTTCAGCTTCGAAATGGTGCTGAAAACTGGTATGAACTTCCTTGAAAGTCTCTCGCGTCGAAAAGTCTCTTTTTTTTAGTCAAACCACCGCGGGCCGCGAGTGGCCGTACAAAACAAAGTTTCTACAAAAAAATATATTGTCAGCGTTATCTGAATGCGAACCAGGGCCCTCACGCACCGCTACCAAGAGCCGCCACGACTGAGCCACGCAGTATTCGCGCGGTTGCGCCGCGGGACCGTGTTAAAAAAAAAAAAAAACTATATACCATCCGAAAGTATTTGGGCCTCCTACAAATATATCTTCTTTACTTTCAAATATTTATACTGATATTTATAAAGCTTTGGCTTTGTTTATTGATTCTAATAACTTTCAAAATTATAAACTCTATCCTTTCCATTATTTATATTGTCTGTTTTTTTAATACACTTTTCCTTCACATACTTTCCTGATCCCATCATTTTCCAAAATATTTCAAATTTTGTAAGCTCAAAATACAATTTAGCGCGTTTAAGTTTCCCCACTTTTAATTGAAAAGTTAAATCTAACATGACACTGGCAGATTGCATCAATAGCGCGATGCCAAAACAGAAGAAAAAAAAATTATTTGGACCGTGCCGTGTACCGTGTCTGACTGACTCTTACTTTAAAGCTTACGACAAACATCTCGTAAGCTTTAAAGTCAGAGTCAGTGAATGGTCAGTGAATGGGAATTCCTTACCTATTGGCATTATGGTTTGTTAACCATAATTAAGGTGAGGAATTCCCATACATAGTTATCCTTACCTATCATTTTCTCTTTTGACATGACGCTTGCAAAAATGTGGTAAACAATTGCCTATAAAAAAAAATAATGTTATTGTGTTATATATTTTAAATCAAGCGACCCGCGGGGTTCGTGTTATTCGACTTAAAAAATAATATTAAAAGCTCCTACAAAATTCATCAGCATTGTGTGAATGCGAACCAGGGCCCTCACACGCTGCAATCAAGTGCAATCTTTAACCCTACACTTTGAAATTGGTGTTGCTTTTAGTACCGTGTCTTTTCATTTATATGTCAGAAGCGTTCGAGATTACACCGGTCACTCTCCTCTCACCTACAGACATTTCTTATAAGAGAGACTGAGACCGATGTATTACGTCCGTGTCGCTAAGTTTAATCGTTTCAACGTACCTACTACGGCTCTACTATTATTACGAGTATGCTTCGATCCGCGCATGAAAAAATACCTTTAAATTCAATAAAAAAAAATAAAAATATTAACCGGTGTGTTAAAAAATATCGCATCGTAATATATGATTTTTTTGAAACAAATCTGCATATTCAGTTTTTCTTAACCGACATCCGTTGAGAAGTTAGATTTAAAAAAAAAATGTCGGTAATTCAAAATCTAAAGCGATAACCTCCCCCTTTTCTTACATTAAAAAACAGCTTACAGTTTCAGCTTCGAAACGGTGCTGAAAACTGGTATGAACTTCCTTGAAAGTCTCTCGCGATTCGCGCGGAACCCGAACGCGGCCCGAATTTCTTAAGATTAAAAAAAAATTGTATGAAACGCGTAATTTTTTTTACAGATTTGAAAGAGTACCAAAAGGCATGCAAACTTTAGTTCAAGGTCAACCCCTCTATCTCTCGCGATTTTCGAGGGAAGTAGGGGTATAAAGTACCTTTGTATGGAGGCCATATTGAAAAATGACGGAATCAAAATTTGTTTTTCACATTCCTACTAATCATCAAGGAGGATAGTCAGATATCGATTTTCATCTGGATCGGATAACGTTTTCTTAAAGTCAATATTTCCGTATTCGCCATTTTGAAAAAATCGGTTTTGTCATTTTCACCCTTATTGCATCTTCACTTGATCCTTTGGAATGACTTTTCTAAAATATTGGTATTCGTAGCTCAAAAAAGGAAAGTGTATATTTCGATAAAAGTACCTTTGTATGGCGGCCATATTAAAAAATGGCGAAAGTCAAAATTTGATTTCAGAATGTTAATAAGCATTCAATAGGACTTCCAGGTATCGATTTTCATCCGGATCGGTGAAACTTTTTTTCCGCCGTGACATAAATTTCCGCCACTTTGAAAAAAAAATATCCGATATCTTCCCCTTGGGCTCCCAAACAATATTAGTTTGAGCTGTTTATACTAAAGTATCACGGTGTCGGCGTCATTTCCGGTCTAAATTTGTATGGCGGATTTTTTTCCCGCCATTTTGAATTTTTTTTATTTGCCCTAAAATTGTCCAAGGGTTTGCTATAACATTTTTTAAAACGCACATGATCTATCTCGTACAGTTTAGCCAGGCCGTTGATGGTCGCGATGGTGGAAGATCGAAAGACCAGGATTTGAATTTTTTAAAATTTCAAACTACCATATCTATATGAATCTTAAAAAAATAATGGCAAACTTTCCCATAGGTATCGAGAAACAATGTGTTGAATTTGTAAAAAAAAATTGGCACGTGCAAGATGGCAAGCGAAGCCGATTCCCAGAACGGTAACGCGGTAAGGGTGCTGAGCCGCCGCGCTTTTGTATAGATAGATACCTATACCTACAGATCTATGCGGTTCGCGACATTGGTGTCGATTCTGTGTCGCATTCTCTAAAACTAAAGTAAACTTAAAGTATGGCGGTACTCTTCTGATAAAGGGGAAATGAAAAAGACGGAACCAGCAACCTGCGATGAAGAAGTACATACAGCCTTATTAATAAACACGAAATAGCTTTGGATTAGTTACACAATCTTTTGTCTCTTTCAATCCAGCTAAATATTCCAGCAAGCAAGAAAAGGACAAAAGCTGAAGTAACTAACCCAAAACTAATACCCGTTTATTAATAAGGCTGCTATGGTCCGTTCTCCATTCATAGTTTAATCAGGCAGAAATACATAATCACTAATTTGTTGATTAATTAGGTTGATTTTAGAAATTGAAATAATTTGTATTTAAGACGAACTTAAATCAAAATGAACTGAATACGCATTGACTTACCTTGGTATTTTTGGCGTATTTAAAAAAGGGAATGATAGTTATTTACAACGATTAAACTAAATCGTACCACCTATTTACAACCTTAATTTTTTTAATAATGTGCACCTCTTCGCGTGAAGCACAGCTCGGCACGCTGACGCATGTTGTCTTTCACACGATCCAAAACAAATGAATCACTTATAACAGTTTTAAATGCACTAATGATTTTAGTCTTTAATTCTTCCCTGTTTACATACTCTGTAGCGTACACAAATAGTTTTACCTCACCCCATAAGTAAGAATCTAATGCAGTGAGATCCGGAGAGCAAGCTGGTCACGGAACAGGCCCTCTACGACCTGTCCAGCTATATTCGAAGTTACTACTTAAGTACTCACGTCCTTGTGACTCGTTCATCACACCTTTTAAAACGTTTAACGTTCATCACACTTTTTAAAACGTTTAAGTATGACACATTATTCAGTCTTCCTTCGATAAAATACGAAACAGTTATTAAGAACACCAATGTTTCCCACCCGCTGAATACCTACACCCTTTATCACGGATCACACACGCACGACACACGAAGGATTACACGCGTATTGTTGCGGGCGCGGAAGTAGGAAGCGGTAAACCGGATGTACACATCTGTCGGCGCTTGCGATGACACTAATTACGCAGTGGGCAGGCGCCGTTGATGCGACAGGACAGCGGGTTGAGCCGGACGGGGTGGCGGGGGTGCTTTTTTGTGAAATGTGGGAATGTATTCACCATACTTCACTTATTTATAGGGCAATTTGGTCAAAAATTAAGTACCTAATTTTATTAATATAATATAATATGTGTGGACATATTACATAATCATAACGACAATCGTTTACCGAGTGCTCTCCTTCAGTATCGTTCGCATCTCACCAGTCATTCTGTATAACCAACCAATGGAGTAAGCTTTTGTGGTGCCATCAGTTTCCGAATGCAATAGAAGCGATGGTCAAGTAACGGTATAGTAAAGTCAACCTTGGTTCAGTTACAATAGAGTCGAATCGATTCAACGTACCTACTACGGATACTATTATTAAGAGCGTGCTTCGTTCCGCGCATGAAATAATACCTTTAAAAATCGATTAAAAATAAAATTACTATTGACCGGTATGTAAAAAAATATTGCGTCGTAATATATGATTTTTTTGCAACAAATCTGCATATTTAGTTTTTCTTAACCGACATCCGTTGAGAAGTTAGTTTTTTTTTTTAAAAAAGGTCCGTAATTCAAAATCTAAAGCGATAACCCCACTTTTTTTTTACATTAAAAAATAGCTTACAGTTTCAGCTTCGAAACGGTGCTGAAAACTGGTATGAACTTCCTTGAAAGTCTCTCGCGATTCGCGCCGAAACCGAACGCGGCCCGAATTTCTTAAGATTTAAAAAAAAAATTGTATGAAACTTGTATTTTTTTTTACAGATTTGAAAGGGTACCAAAAAGCACGCAAACTTTAGTTCAAGGTCGACCCCTCTATCTCTCGCGATTTCCGAGGGAAGTAGGGGGTATAGTGTACCTTTGTATGGCGGCCATATTGAAAAATGGCGGAATCAAAATTTTTTTTCCACATTCCTACTAATCATCGAGGGGGATAGTCAGATATCGATTTTCATCTGGATCGGATAACGTTTTCTTAAAGTCGATATTACTGTAGCCGCCATTTTGAAAAAATCGGTTTTGTTATATTTGCATTTTGACCCCTATTGTATCTTCACTTGATTCTCAGGAACAACTTTTCTAAAATTTTGGTATTCGTGGCACCAAAAAGGAAAGCGTACATTTCGATAAAAGTACCTTTGTATGGCGGCCATATTAAAAAATGGCGAAAGTCAAAATTTGATTTCAGAATGTTGATCGGCATTCTATGGAACTTTCAGATATCGATTTTCATCCGGATCGGTGAAACTTTTTTTTCCGCCGTGACCTAAATTTCCGCCATTTTGAAAAAAAAATTATTCCGAATTCTTCCCCTCGGGCTCCCGAACAATATTAGTTTGAGCTCTTAGTACTAAAGTATCACGGTTTTGGCGTCATTTCCGGTCTAAATTCGTATGGTGGATTTTTTTTTCCGCCATTTTGAATTTTTTTTATGTGCCCTAAAATCTTCCCAGGGTTTGCTATAACATTCCTTAAAACACACGTGACCTATCTCGTACGGTTTAGCCAGGCCGTTGACGGTTGCGATGATGGAAGGTCCAAAGACCAGGATTTGAATATTTTTGAATTTCAAACTACCACGTCTATACGAATCGTAAAGAACGATTGCAAACTTTCCCATAGGTATCGAGAAACGATGCGTTGAATTTGTAAAAAAAAATTTGTATGGCAGCCATCTTTAAAAATGGCGGAAACGAAATTTTTTTTTCAAATATATAATCTGGGGCCTCGAAAACTCTCCGATGCAAAAAATCAGTCGGATCGGACCAACTTTCAAAATGGCCGCCATCTTGAATCCGCCATCTTGGATTTTAATGACCACCGTCGGAAAGCCCCCGTCGTCCCCTACGACATTCGGTCGAGCACCCCCCGCGTGACTCTTACCGTTTTCGATCTACGAGCGTTTCCATTTTGTATGGAATTTTAGTTTTTTTGTATGGGAACCCCATTTTTTTTTATTTCTCTAAAATCCTCTCAGGGTTTCCTCCAACTTTAGTTAGAAGGCGACACCAATCCGACTTTTGGTTTCCGAGATCCGTCGAGCGGTTCCATCTCGAAGACGATTTTCCGATGATGTCAGATTTTTCTCGTCGGTTACTCGCCCTCCTCTACGCGAACCTATAGTCACTTTTTCTCCATCACCTCCCATCTCTTCAATCAATGATGTCAGTCAGTCAGTGAGTCAACATTTAACTTTATATAATGTAAAACTAGTATTATGCCCCGTGCGCGGGCCGCGAGCGGCCCGCGGTATGTTGCCTTAAAAAATATTATTTATATAAAATTTCTACAAAAAATAAAATATTGTCAGCGTTGTCTGAATGCGAACCAGGGCCCTCACGCACCGCTACCAAGAGCCGCCACCACTGGGCCACGCAATATTCGCGCGGTAGCGCCGCGGGTCCGCGTTAAAAAAAAACAATATACCATCCGACAGTATTTGGGCCTCCTAGAAATATAATATCTTCTTTACTTTCAAATATTTATCCTGATATTCATAAAGCTTTGGCTTTGTTTATTGTTTCTAATAACTTTCAAAATTATAAACTCTATCTTTTCCATTATTTTTATTGTCAGTTTTTTATTACACTTTTCCTTCACATACTTTCCTGATCCCATCTTTTTCAAAAATATTTCAAATTTTGTAAGCTCAAAATACAATTTACCGCGTTTAAGTTTCCCCACTTTTAATTGAAAAGTTAAATCTAACATGACACTGGCAGATTGCATCAATAGCGCGATGCCAAAACAGAAGAAAAAAAAGTATTTAGACCGTGCCGTGTACCGTGTCTGACTGACTCTGACTTTAAAGCTTACGAGATGTTGACGATAATGCCAATAGGTAAGGAATGCCCATACATAGTTATTCTTACCTATCATTTTCTCTTTTGACATGACGCTTGCAAAAATGTGGTAAACAATTACCTATAAAAAATTATTGTTATTGTATTATATAATTTAAATCAAGCGATACGCGGGGTTCGTGTTATTCGACTTAAAAAAATATATTAAAAAGCTCCTACAAAAATCATCAGCATTGTGTGAATCCGAATCAGGGCCCTCACGCACTGCAATCAAGTGCCGCCACTACTGGTCTACGCAGTTTTTAACCTTACGCATCTAAATTGAATACAAATAATGCAAAAACAACAACACGACACTTCGGCATTCTCGCCAAAACTCTGATTTCATACTTTTAGGTCCGTATTACAGAACAATGCTCAGTCATCGATCAGTGCTCAAGCAGAGCTTTCATTCATAAATTGATCATTTAGCGAATGAAATCTCTGCTTGAGCACCGATCGATGACTGAGCATCGTTCTGTAATACGAACTTTAATAACCAACCAATAGAGTTAAGCTATTATGGTGCCATCAGTTTCCGAATGCAATCGGAGCGATGGTCAAGTAACGGTATAGTAAAGTCAACCTTGGCTCCGTTACAATAGAGTCGAATCGTTTCAACGTACCTACTAAGGCTACTATTATTACGAGTGTGCTTCGATGCGCGCATGAAATAATACCTTTAAAAATCGATTAAAAATAAAATTACTATAAACCGGTGTGTTGAAAAATATAGCATCGTAATATATGATTTTTTGCAACAAATCTGCATATTTAGTTTTTCTTAACTGACATCCGTTGAGAAGTTGGTTTTTTTTTTTTTTTTAAAGGGTCCGTATTTCAAAATCTAAAGCAATAACCCCCCCCCTCTTTTTACATTAAAAACAGCTTACAGTTTCAGCTTCAAAACGGTGCTGAAAACTGGTATGAACTTCCTTGAAAGTCTCTCGCGATTCGCGCGGAACCCGAACGCGGCCCGAATTTCTTAAGATAAAAAAAAATTGTTTGAAACGTGTAATTTTTTTAAAGATTTGAAAGGGTACCGAAAGGCACGCAAACTTTAGTTCAAGGTCGACCCCGCTATCTCTCGCGATTTCCGAGGGAAGTAGGGGTATAAAGTACCTTTGTATGGCGGCCATATTGAAAAATGGCGGAATCTAAATTTTTTTTTCACATTCCTACTAATCATCAAGGAGGATAGTCAAATATCGATTTTCATCTGGATCGGATAACGTTTTTTTAAAGTCGATATTTCCGTATCCGCCATTTTGAAAAAATCGGTTTTGTTGTTCTTGTATTTTAACCCTTATTGTATCTTCACTTGATCCTCTGGGATGACTTTTCTAAAATATTGGTATTCGTGGCTCAAAAAAGGAAAGTGTATATTTCGATAAAAGTACCTTTGTATGGCGGCCATAATCAAATTTTGACTTTCGCCATTTTTTAATAAAAAATGGCGAAAGTCAAAATTTGATTTCAGAATGTTGATAAGCATTCTATAGGACTTCCAGATATCGATTTTCATCCGGATCGGTGAAACATTTTTTCCGCCGTGACCTAAAATTCCGCCATATTGAAAAAAAAAATATTCCGAATTCTTCCCCTTGGGCTTCCGAACAATATTAGTTTGAGCTCTTTATACTAAAGTATCACGGTTTCGGCGTCATTTCCGGTCTAAATTTGTATGGCGGATTTTTTTCCGCCATTTTGAATTTTTTTATGTGCCCTAAAATCGTCCAAGGGTTATAACCCTATAACATACATATAACATTTTTTAAAACGCACATGACCTTCGTATAGTTAAGCCAGGCCGTTGATGGTCGCGATGATGGAAGATCGAAAGTCCAGGATTTGAATTTTTTTAAATTTCAAACTACCATATCTATATGAATCGTAAAAAACAATTGCAAACTTTCCCATAGGTATCGAGAAACAAAGTGTTGAATTTGTGAAAAAAAATTGGCGCGTGCAAGATGGCAAGCTAAGCCGATTCCCAGAACGGTAACGCGGTAAGGGTGCTGAGCCGCCGCGCCTTTCGTATAGATAGATACCTATACCTACAGATGCGGTTCGCGATATTGACTGGTTATACATAATAATAATACTTATGTAATCATAAATCATTTCAATTTTAATTTTTGATAATTGGGTAGACAGAATAATTTTACCTACAATTTTAGTAATTTTAGACCTACAGACAGAATAATGTTTATTTTGCATTTGATATGTATGCTTTTCCGTAGGTAGGTCTACATTAAATCTGCTCACTCACGAGTTACATCAGCATACAAGTAATAAGTATATATATATATTCAAGTCATCACACCAACTTACAATGAATAAGATTTTTTTAATGCAAATGTCGGCCGCATTTGGTACCGCATGAGTTTGAAAAACTAAAAAACTAACATTTCCTTCAAATTCTGTATAAGAAAACAAATGAATCCGCCAAAACTCTGATTTCATGGTATTAATAACCAACCAATGGAGTAAGCTATTGTGATGTGGTGCCATCAGTTTCCGAATAATTCGAAAAATAAATATTAATTGACTGCTGAGAAAATTTAACCTTACCACAGAATAGAATAGGTAGGTACCGTACCTTTGTACCATTTCTGGTTATACCGTTACCTGCACATTGTACTGTTTACGCCAAGACCTTGTAACAGGGTAAAAAACTTTATGAGCTCTCGGAAGTTAGGGTGGATGGCTGTGCAGTCAGAGGGACGCGGAAGCGGTTCGGGGATGAAACCGCCCGCGCACCCCGCACTTCCCACCCGCGCTCGTCTAGCAGCTTCACGAGTTTGTGTGAGTTTTACGTTGTACACGAAACACATGCGTGTTGCTTTTCGAAAGTACAGTCTTCAGTTATTTTTCATTGTTATTAGTTAAAAAAAATTACTTGCTTCTGTTATTTTTGTTTGATTTTTTATTGTTGTTTGCACGCATGTTTTAGATGTGTACATTCTTTGTCTAAAACTTAGTAAATACAAGTAAGAAGCAGCCAATTCATGCCAGACAACAGATACAGACACGCTACGATCTAACGTTCGTCAAAAGTTGTACTTCAGATCAGTCTTCAAACGATAAAACAATACATCGTAACGACATGCAGTTACTGTATGGCCGCTTTTACAATATACATGATGCACTTAACTGTACCAAACGCGGTTTGGTACTCGGCCATTTACTCTATGACTTCCGAGAGCACATAAAGTAAGGCAACCTGCGAAGAAGTACATACAGCCTTGTTAATAAACACGAAATAGCTTTGGATTAGTTACACAATCTTTTGTCTCTTTCAATCCAGCTAAATATTCCAGTAGCAAGACAAGGACAAAAACTGAAGTAACTAACCCAAAACTAATACCCGTTTATTAATAAGGCTGCTATGGTCCGTTTTCCATTCATAGTTTAATCAGGCAAAAATGCATAATCAGCAATTTGTTGATTAATTAGGTTGATTTTAGAAATTGAAATAATTTATATTTAAGACGAACTTAAATCAAAATGAATTGAATACGCATTGACTTACCTTGGTATTTTTGGCGTATTTAAAAAAGGGAATGATAGTTATTTACAACGATTAAACTAAGTCGTACTACTACCTATTTACAACCTTAATTTTTTCAATAATGTGCACCTCTTCGCGTGAAGCACAGCTCGGAACGCTTACGCATGTTGTCTTTCACACGATTCAAAACGAATGAATCACTTTTAACAGTTTTAAATGCACTAATGTTTTTAGTCATTAATTCTTCCCTGTTTACATACTCTGTAGCGTACACAAATAGTTTTACCTCACCCCATAAGTAAGAATCTAATGGAGTGAGATCCGGAGAGCAAGCAGGTCACGGAACAGGCCCTCTACGACCTGTCCAGCTATATTCAAAGTTACTACTTAAGTACTCACGTCCTTGCGACTACATGTCGTTCATCACACTTTTTAAAACGTTTAAGTATGACACATTATTCAGTCTTCCTTCGATGAAATACGGGCCTAAGAAACAGTTATTTAGAACACCAATGTTTCCCAACCGCTGAATACCTACACCCTTTATCACGGATCACACGCGCACGACACACGAAGGATTACACGCGTATTGTTGCGGGCGCGGAAGTAGGAAGCGGTAAACCGGATGTACACATCTGTCGGCGCTTGCGATCACACTAATTACGCAGTGGGCAGGCGCCGGTGATGCGACAGGACAGCGGGTTGAGGCGGACGGGGTGGCGGGGGTGCTTTTTTGTGAAATGTATTCACCATACTTCACTTATTTATAAGGCAATTTGGTCAAAAATTGAGTACCTAATTTTATTAATGTAATATAATATGTGTGGACATATTACATAATCATAACGACAATCGTTTACCGAGTGCTCTCCTTCAGTATCGTTCGCATCTCACCAGTCATTCTGCATAACCAACCAATGGAGTAAGCTTTTGTGGTACCATCAGTTTCCGAATGCAATAGGAGCGATGGTCAAGTAACGGTATAGTAAAGTCAACCTTGGCTGCGTTACAATAGAGTCGAATCGTTTCAACGTACCTACTACGGATACTATTATTAAGAGCGTGCTTCGTTCGGCGCATGAAATAATACCTTTAAAAATCGATTAAAAATAAAATTACTATTGACCGGTGTGTAAAAAAATATTGCATCATAATGTATGATTTTTTTGCAACAAATCTGCATATTTAGTTTTTCTTAACCGACATCCGTTGAGAAGTTAATTTTTTTTTAAAAAAAGGTCCGTAATTCAAAATCTAAAGCGATAACCCCATCTTTTTTTTACTTTACAAAATAGCTTACAGTTTCAGCTTCGAAACGGTGCTGAAAACTGGTATGAACTTCCTTGAAAGTCTCTCGCGATTCGCGCGGAAACCGAACGCGGCCCGAATTTCTTAAGATTAAAAAAATAAAATTGTATGAAACTTGTATTTTTTTTTACAGATTTGAAAGGGTACCAAAAGGCACGCAAACTTTAGTTCGAGGTCGACCCCTCTATCTCTCGCGATTTCCGAGGGAAGTAGGGGGTATAGTGTACCTTTGTATGGCGGCCATATTGACAAATGGCGGAATCAAAATTTTTTTTCCATATTCCTACTAATCATCGAGGGGGATAGTCAGATATCGATTTTCATCTGGATCGGATAACGTTTTCTTAAAGTCGATATTACTGTAGCCGCCATTTTGAAAAAATCGGTTTTGTTATATTTGCATTTTAATCCTTAGTGTATCTTCACTTGATCCTCAGGAACGACTTTTCTAAAATATTGGTATTCGTGGCTCCAAAAAGGAAAGTGTACATTTCGATAAAAGTACCTTTGTATGGCGGCCATATTAAAAAATGGCGAAAGTCAAAATTTGATTTCAGAATGTTGATCGGCATTCTATGAAACTTTCAGATATCGATTTTCATCTGGATCGGTGAAACTTTTTTTTCCGCCGTGACCTAAAATTCCGCCATTTTGAAAAAAAAATTATTCCGAATTCTTCCCCTCGAGCTCCCGAACAATATTAGTTTGAGCTCTTAGTGCTAAAGTATCACGGTTTCGGCGTCATTTCCGGTCTAAATTCGTATGGCGGATTTTTTTTTCCGCCATTTTGAATTTTTTTTATGTGCCCTAAAATTGTCCCAGGGTTTGCTATAACATTCCTTAAACCGCACGTGACCTATCTCGTACGGTTTAGCCAGGCCGTTGACGGTCGCGATGATGGAAGGTCTAAAGACCAGGATTTGAATATTTTTGAATTTCAAACTACCACGTCTATACGAATCGTAAAGAACGATTGCAAACTTTCCCATAGGTATCGAGAAACGATGCGTTGAATTTGTAAAAAAAAATTTGTATGGCAGCCATGTTTAAAAATGGCGAAAACGAAATTTTTTTTTCAAATATATAGTCTGGGGCCTCGAAAACTCTCCGATGCAAACAATCAGTCGGGTCGGACCAACTTTCAAAATGGCCGCCATCTTGAATCCGCCATCTTGGATTTTAATGACCACCGTCGGAAAGCCCCCGTCGTCCCCTACGACATTCGGTCGAGCACCCCCCGCGTGACTCTTACCGTTTTCGATCTACGAGCGTTTCCATTTTGTATGGAATTTTAGTTTTTTTGTATGGGAACCCCCTTTTTTTTTATTTCCCTAAAATCGTCCCAAGGTTTCCTCCAACTTTAGTTAAAACGCGACAGCAAAACGACTTACCGTTTCCGAGATCCGTCGAGCGGTTCCATCTCGGAGACGATTTTCCGGTGATGTCAGATTTTTCTCGTAGGTTACTCGCCCTCTTCTACGCGAACCTAAAGTCGATTTTTCTCCATCACCTTCCATCTCTTCAATCAATGATCTAAGTCAGTGAGTCAACATTTAACTTTATATAATGTAGACTAGTATTATGCCCCGTGCGCGGGCCGCGAGCGGCCCGCGGTATGTTGCCCTAAAAATTATTATTTATATAAAATTTCTACAAAAAAAAAAATATTGGCAGCGTTGTCTGAATGCGAACCAGGGCCCTCACGCACCGCTACCAAGAGCCGCCACCACTGGGCCACGAAGTACTCGCGCGGTTGCGCCGCGGGTCCGTGTTAAAAGAATAAAAAAAAAAAAACAATATACCATCCGAAAGTATTTGGGCCTCCTGCAAATATATCTTCTTTACTTTCAAATATTCAACCTGATATTTATAAAGCTTTGTTTATTGTTTCTAATAACTTTCAAAATTATAAACCCTATCCTTTCCATTATTTATATAGTCTGTTTTTTATTACACTTTTCTTTCGCATACTTTCCTGATCCCATCTTTTTCCAAAATATTTCAAATTTTGTAAGCTCAAAATACAATTTAGCGCGTTTAAGTTTCCCCACTTTTAATTGAAAAGTTAAATCTAACATGACACTGGCGGATTGCATCAATAGCACGATGCCAAAACAGAAGAAAAAAAAAGTATTTGGACCGTGCGGTGTACCGTGTCTGACTGACTCTGACTTTAAAGCTTACGAGATGTTGACCATAATGCCAATAGGTAAGGAATGCCCATACATAGTTATTCTTACCTATCATTTTCTCTTTTGACATGACGATTGCAAAAATGTGGTAAACAATTACCTATAAAAAAAAATTATTGTTATTGTATATAATTTAAATCAAACGATACGCGGGGTTCGTGTTATTCGACTTAAAAAAATATATTAAAAAGCTCCTACAAAAATCATCAGCATTGTGTGAATGCGAATCAGGGCCCTCACGCACTGCAATCAAGTGCCGCCACTACTGGTCTACGCAGTTTTTAACCTTATGCATCGAAATTGAATACAAATAATGCAAAAAAAACAACACGACACTTCGGCATCCTCGCCAAAACTCTGATTTCATACTTTTAGGTCCGTATTACAGAACAATGCTCAGTCATCGATCAGTGCTCAAGCAGAGATTTCATTCATAAATTGATCATTTAGTGAATGAAATCTCTGCTTGAGCACCGATCGATGACTGAGCATCGTTCTGTAATACGAACCTTAATAACCAACCAATAGAGTTAAGCTATTGTGTTGCCATCAGTTTCCGAATGCAATAGGAGCGATGGTCAAGTAACGGTATAGTAAAGTCAACCTTGGCTCCGTTACAATAGAGTCGAATCGTTTCAACGTACCTACTACGGATACTATTATTAAGAGCGTGCTTCGTTCCGCGCATGAAATAATACCTTTAAAAATCGATTAAAAATAAAATTACTATTGATCGGTGTGTAAAAAAATATTGCATCGTAATATATGATTTTTTTGCAACAAATCTGCATATTTAGTTTTTCTTAACTGACATCCTTTGAGAAGTTAGTTTTTTTTTTTAAAAGAGTCCGTATTTCAAAATCTAAAGCGATAACCCCCCCCCCCTTTTTACATTAAAAACAGCTTACAGTTTCAGCTTCAAAACGGTGCTGAAAACTGGTATGAACTTCCTTGAAAGTCTCTCGCGATTCGCGCGGAACCCGAACGCGGCCCGAATTTCTTAAGATAAAAAAAAATTGTTTGAAACGCGTAATTTTTTTTAAAGATTTGAAAGGGTACCGAAAGGCACGCAAACTTTAGTTCAAGGTCGACCCCGCTATCTCTCGCGATTTCCGAGGGAAGTAAGGGTATAAAGTACCTTTGTATGGCGGCCATATTGAAAAATGGCGGAATCTAAATTTTTTTTTCACATTCCTACTAATCATCAAGGAGAATAGTCAGATATTGATTTTCATCTGGATCGGATAACGTTTTTTTAAAGTCGATATTTCCGTATCCGCCATTTTGAAAAAATCGGTTTTGTTGTTCTTGAATTTTAACCCTTATTGTATCTTCACTTGATCCTCAGGAATGACTTTTCTAAAATATTGGTATTCGTGGCTCAAAAAACGAAAGTGTATATTTCGATAAAAGTACCTTTGTATGGCGGCCATATTAAAAAATGGCGAAAGTCAAAATTTGATTTCAGAATGTTGATAAGCATTCTATAGGACTTCCAGATATCGATTTTCATCCGGATCGGTGAAACTTTTTTTTCCGCCATGACCTAAATTTCCGCCATTTTGAAAAAAAAATATTCCGATATCTTTCCCTTGGGCTCCCAAACAAAATTAGTTTGAGCTCTTTATACTAAAGTATCACGGTTTCGGCGTCATTTCCGGTCTAAATTTGTATGGCGGATTTTTTCCGCCATTTTGAATTTTTTTATGTGCCCTAAAATCGTCCAAGGGTTTGCTATAACATTTTTTAAAACGCACATGACCTTCGTATAGTTTAGCCAGGCCGTTGATGGTCGCGATGATGAAAGATCAAAAGACCAGGATTTGAATTTTTTTAAATTTCAAACTACCATATCTATATGAATCGTAAAAAACAATTGCAAACTTTCCCATAGGTATCGAGAAACAATGTGTTGAATTTGTGAAAAAAAATTGGCGCGTGCAAGATGGCAAGCTAAGCCGATTCCCAGAACGGTAACGCGGTAAGGGTGCTGAGCCGCCGCGCCTTTTGTATAGATAGGTACCTATACCTACAGATGCGGTTCGCGACATTGGTGTCGATTCTGTGTCGCATTCTCTAAAACTAAAGTAAACTTAAAGTATGGCGGTACTCTTCTGATAAAGGGGAAATGAAAAAGACGGAAATATGATAATTTCGTTTAGCTTTAGAGAATGCGACACAGAATTGATACCATTGACTGGTTATACATAATAATAATACTTATGTAATCATAAATCATTTCAATTTTACTTTTTGATAATTGGGTAGGTATGTACCTACAACCTACAACAACCTACGATGAAGAAGCACAGCCTTATTAATAAACACGAAATAGCTTTGGATTAGTTACACCATCTTTTGTCTCTTTCAATCCAGCTAAATATTCCAGTAGCAAAAAAAGGACATAAGCTGAAAGTAACTAACCCGAGACTAATACCCGTTTATTAATAAGGCTGCTATGGTCCGTTTTCCATTCATAGTTTAAACAGGCAGAAATACATAATCACCAATTTGTTGATTAATTAGGTTGATTTTAGAAATTGAAATAATTTGTATTTAAGACGAACTTAAATCAAAATGAACTGAATACGCATTGACTTACCTTGGTATTTTTGGCGTATTTAAAAAAGAGAATGATAGTTATTTACAACGATTAAACTAAATCGTACTACTACCTATTTACAACCTTAATTTTTTTAATAATGTGCACCTCTTCGCGTGAAGCACAGCTCGGCGCGCTGACGCATGTTGTCTTTCACAAGATTCAAAACGAATGAATCACTTTTAACAGTTTTAAATGCACTAATGATTTTATTCTTTAATTCTTCCCTGTTTACATACTCTGTAGCGTACACAAATAGTTTTACCTCACCCCATAAGTAAGAATCTAATGGAGTGAGATCCGGAGAGCAAGCCGGTCACGGAACAGACCCTCTACGACCTGTCCAGCTATATTCGAAGTTACTACTTAAGTACTCACGTCCTTGTGACTACATGTAGTTCATCACACTTTTTAAAACGTTTAAGTATGACACATTATTCAGTCTTCCTTCGATAAAATACGAAACAGTTATTTAGAACACCAATGTTTCCCACCCGCTGAATACCTACACCCTTTATCACGGATCACACACGCACGACACACGAAGGATTACACGCGTATTGTTGCGGGCGCGGAAGTAGGAAGCGGTAAACCGGATGTACACATCTGTCGACGCTTGCGATGACACTAATTACGCAGTGGGCAGGCGCCGGTGATGCGACAGGACAGCGGGTTGAGACGGACGGGGTGGCGGGGTGCTTTTTTGTGAAATGTGGGAATGTATTCACCATACTTCACTTATTTATAGGGCAATTTGGTCAAAAATTAAGTACCTAATTTTATTAATATATATAATATAATATGTGTGGACATATTACATAATCATAACGACAATCGTTTACCGAGTGCTCTCCTTCAGTATCGTTCGCATCTCACCAGTCATACTGTATAACCAACCAATGGAGTAAGCTTTTGTGGTGCCATCAGTTTCCGAATGCAATAGGAGCGATGGTCAAGTAACGGTATAGTAAAGTCAACCTTGGCTCCGTTACAATAGAGTCGAATCGTTTCAACGTACCTACTACGGATACTATTATTAAGAGCGTGCTTCGTTCCGCGCATGAAATAATACCTTTAAAAATCGATTAAAAATAAAATTACTATTGACCGGTGTGTAAAAAAATATTGCATCGTAATATATGATTTTTTTGCAACAAATCTGCATATTTAGTTTTTCTTAACCGACACCCGTTGAGAAGTTAATTTTTTTTTTCAAAAAGGGTCCGTAATTCAAAATCTAAAGCGATAACCCCATCTTTTTTTTACTTTACAAAATAGCTTACAGTTTCAGCTTCGAAACGGTGCTGAAAACTGGTATGAACTTCCTTGAAAGTCTCTCGCGATTCGCGCGGAAACCGAACGCGGCCCGAATTTCTTAAGATTAAAAAAATAAAATTGTATGAAACTTGTATTTTTTTTTACAGATTTGAAAGGGTACCAAAAGGCACGCAAACTTTAGTTCGAGGTCGACCCCTCTATCTCTAGCGATTTCCGAGGGAAGTAGGGGGTATAGTGTACCTTTGTATAGCGGCCATGTTGTAAAATGGCGGAATCAAAATTTTTTTTTCATATTCCTACCAATCATCGAGGGGGATAGTCAGATATCGATTTTCATCTGGATCGGATAACGTTTTCTTAAAGTCGATATTACTGTAGCCGCCATTTTGAAAAAATCGGTTTTGTTTTATTTGCATTTTGACCCCTATTGTATCTTCACTTGATTCTCAGGAACGACTTTTCTATTATTTTGGTATTCGTGGCACCAAAAAGGAAAGTGTACATTTCGATAAAAGTACCTTTGTATGGCGGCCATATTAAAAAATGGCGAAAGTCAAAATTTGATTTCAGAATGTTGATCGGCATTCTATGAAACTTTCAGATATCGATTTTCATCCGGATCGGTGAAACTTTTTTTTCCGCCGTGACCTAAAATTCCGCCATTTTGAAAAAAAAAATAATCCGGATTCTTCTCCTTGGGCTTCCGAACAATATTAGTTTGAGCTCTTTATACTAAAGTATCACGGTTTCGGCGTCATTTCCGGTCAAAATTTGTATGGCGGATTTTTTTTTCCGCCATTTTGAATTTTTTTTATCTGCCCTAAAATCGTCTCAAGGTTTGCTATAACATTTCTTAAAACGCACGTGACCTATCTGGTACCGTTTAGCCAGGCCGTTGACGGTCGCGATGATGGAAGGTCGAAAGACCAGGATTTGAATATTTTTGAATTTCAAACTACCACGTCTATACGAATCGTAAAGAACGATCGCAAACTTTCCCATAGGTATCGAGAAACGATGCGTTGAATTTGTAAAAAAAAATTTGTATGGCGGCCACGTTTAAAAATGGCGGAATCGAAATTTTTTTTTCAAATATGGAATCTGCGGCCTCGAAAACCCTCCGATGCAAAAGATCAGTCGGATCGGACCAACTTTCAAAATGGCCGCCATCTTGAATCCGCCATCTTGGATTTTAATGACCACCGTCGGAAAGCCCCCGTCGTCCCCTACGACATTCGGTCGAGCGCCCCCCGCGTGACTCTTACCGTTTTCGATTTATGAGCGTTTCCATTTTGTATGGAATTTTAGTTTTTTTGTATGGGAGCCCCATTTTTTTTTATTTCTCTAAAATCTTCCCAAGGTTTCCTCCAACTTTAGTTAAAACGCGACGGAAAAACAACTCACCGTTTCCGAGATCCGTCGAGCGGTTCCATCTCGGAGACGATTTTTCGGTGATGTCAGATTTTTCTCGTCGGTTACTCGCCCTCCTCTACGCGAACTTAAAGTCGATTTTTCTCCATCACCTTCCATCTCTTCAATCAATGATCTAAGTCAGTGAGTCAACATTTAACTTTATATAATGTAGACTAGTATTATGCCCCGTGCGCGGGCCGCGAGCGGCCCGCGGTGTGTTAACTAAAAAAAAGTTCGTACAAAACATAGTTTCTACAAAAAATGCGAACCAGGGCCCTCACGCACCGCTACCAAGAGCCGCCACCACTGGGCCACGCAGTATTCGCGCGGCTGCGCCTAATTCGCCTTGCGTGTTGAAAGAAAAAACAAAAAAAAAAAACATTATACCATCCGAAAGTATTTGGGCCTCCTACAAATATATCTTCTTTACTTTCAAATATTTATCCTGATATTTATTAAGCTTTGGCTTTTTTTATTGTTTCTAATAACTTTCAAAATTATAAACTCTATCCTTTCTACATATTTTTCGTCTTTGTATCATTTCCCTTTTCTTTCACTCGTATACGTTTATGAACATTTTATTAAATAATGCAAAAAAAACGACACTTGCTAGCGCCACGGTGGTGGAAAAATGAAACTTTTAAGATTAAAAACTATTTACGCACTAAACGCCAATGTTGGGTTATCAAACCTTCTTTGTTAGACGATTTTGAGGTTGTGTTGGTCTTTGATAAAACATATCTATTGTTGCTCCATTTATACGATATTTACTATAGTTACAGTTAGTTATAACAACAATAAACAGAAATATCAATTTTCGCGCGTTAAGCAATGCCATATTTATGTTCTGATTATTTATTCTTTAAAAAATATGCAAACAATAAGCTTTCCAAGGCCAATGCACGTATATTATAGACGAAAACAAAAATTCTAAATATAAGAAAACGTTAAAAAAGGATCGTGTGAATAAATGTGGTCCAAATGAACAAACTTTTTTCGTATTTAGTCTATGGTAAATATATGTCTATGGTAAATATTGATTTAAGCCATGGACTATCTCTGGTATCAGCTGGTCTTCAATTAGTCGGCGTTTTGTAATAAAGTCAAGGTTCTAACTACTTACAATACAACACAATACAAAACGCTTTATTGACACCAAAAATAAACATGTAGAAAATAGAATCACGTAATAAGGTACAATGGACGGTCTTATCGCTAAGAGCGATCTCTTCCAGACAACCTTTGTATGGACAGAGATATGAGACACTATGAGCGAGGACGGCGGTGCAAATAAATACTATATACTAACCTATACTCAAATAATATAATACATAAGAATAAATAATAATAAAATACATATACCTAAATCATTGATACATATATACACATGTACAATATAGATAGATAGATAACTCTTTGTCTCACCAACGAAATTCATACAATACAGGCATTATTAAATCTATATATATATATATATATATATATATACTTATACCAGTTAAAAGGAACACAGTTTATTTAGTAAGGAGTCAGGTTAGATAAATATGAATTTTTGACTTGATATTTAAAAGTGAAAAGTGATTGAGCGCGTCGAATGATAACAGGGAGTTCATTCCACAATCTAACAGCTTGAACTGTGAAGGAGTGGTCGTAGAACGAAGTACGACGTACCGGGGGCTTGGGAAGGAGGTTTTCCGATGACCTAAGAGACATAGAGTTGGAGTGGGAGTGATAAAGAAAATCGAATCGAGCCTTCAAATAGTGGGGAGTAGAAGGATTAAACAATATATTATAAAAAAAAAGAGACAGGATATGAGTATTCCGGCAAAGACGTATTGCGAGCCACTTGAGTTTAAAACGCAACTGAGACGTGATCATATTTTTGGAGACCGAAAACAAATCGTAAGTAATTTTGAAGACGCTCAAGTTTATTGAGTTGCTCCTCAGTAAGGTCAAGGTAGCAGGCGTCAGCATAGTCGAGAATTGGAAGAAGGAGAGATTGTGCAAGCGAAACTTTGGTCCGTAATTCAAAATCTAAAGCGATAACCCCTTTTTTGTACATTAAAAACAGCTTACAGTTTCAGCTTCGAAATGGTGCTGAAAACTGGTATGAACTTCCTTGAAAGTCTCTCGCGTCGAAAAGTCTCTTTTTTTTAGTCAAACCACCGCGGGCCGCGAGCGGCCGTACAAAACAAAGTTTCTACAAAAAAATATATTGTCAGCGTTATCTGAATGCGAACCAGGGCCCTCACGCACCGCTACCAAGAGCCGCCACGACTGAGCCACGCAGTATTCGCGCGGTTGCGCCGCGGGACCGTGTTAAAAAAAAAAAAAAAACTATATACCATCCGAAAGTATTTGGGCCTCCTACAAATATATCTTCTTTACTTTCAAATATTTATACTGATATTTATAAAGCTTTGGCTTTGTTTATTGTTTCTAATAACTTTCAAAATTATAAACTCTATCCTTTCCATTATTTTTATTGTCTGTTTTTTTATTACACTTTTCCTTCACATACTTTCCTGATCCCATCATTTTCTAAAATATTTCAAATTTTGTAAGCTCAAAATACAATTTAGCGCGTTTAAGTTTCCCCACTTTTAATTGAAAAGTTAAATCTAACATGACACTGGCAGATTGCATCAATAGAGCGATGCCAAAACAGAAGAAAAAAAATTATTTGGACCGTGCCGTGTACCGTGTCTGACTGACTCTTACTTTAAAGCTTACGACAAACATCTCGTAAGCTTTAAAGTCAGAGTCAGTGAATGGTCAGTGAATGGTCAGTGAATGGGAATTCCTTACCTATTGGCATTATGGTTTGTTAACCATAATTAAGGTGAGGAATTCCCATACATAGTTATCCTTACCTATCATTTTCTCTTTTGACATGACGCTTGCAAAAATGTGGTAAACAATTGCCTATAAAAAAAATTTTTTATTGTGTTATATATTTTAAATCAAGCGACCCGCGGGGTTCGTGTTATTCGACTTAAAAAATAATATTAAAAGCTCCTACAAAATTCATCAGCATTGTGTGAATGCGAACCAGGGTCCTCACACGCTGCAATCAAGTGCAATCTTTAACCCTACACTTTGAAATTGGTGTTGCTTTTAGTACCGTGTCTTTTCATTTATATGTCAGAAGCGTTCGAGATTACACCGGTCACTCTCCTCTCACCTACAGACATTTCTTATAAGAGAGACTGAGACCGATGTATTACGTCCGTGTCGCTAAGTTTAATCGTTTCAACGTACCTACTACGGCTCTACTATTATTACGAGTATGCTTCGATCCGCGCATGAAAAAATACCTTTAAATTCAATAAAAAAAAAAAAAAATATTAACCGGTTTGTTAAAAAATATCGCATCGTAATATATGATTTTTTTGAAACAAATCTGCATATTCAGTTTTTCTTAACCGACATCCGTTGAGAAGATTTTTTAAAAAAAATGTCGGTAATTCAAAATCTAAAGCGATAACCTCCCCCTTTTCTTACATTAAAAAACAGTTTACAGTTTCAGCTTCGAAACGGTGCTGAAAACTGGTATGAACTTCCTCGAAAGTCTCTCGCGATTCGCGCGGAACCCGAACGCGGCCCGAATGTCTTAAGATTTAAAAAAAAAAATTGTATGAAACTTGTATTTTTTTTTTACAGATTTGAAAGGGTACCAAAAGGCACGCAAACTTTAGTTCAAGGTCGACCCCTCTATCTCTCGCGATTTCCGAGGGAAGTAGGGGGTATAGTGTACCTTTGTATGGCGGCCATATTGAAAAATGGCGGAAACAAAATTTTTTTTCCATATTCCTACTAATCATTGAGGGAGATAGTCAGATATTGATTTTCATCTGGATCGGATAACGTTTTCTTAAAGTCGATGTTACTGTAGCCGCCATTTTGAAAAAATCGGTTTTGTTATATTTGCATTTTGACCCTTATTGTATCTTCACTTGATTCTCAGGAACGACTTTTCTAAAATATTGGTATTCGCGGCTCCAAAAAGGAAAGTGTACATTTCGATAAAAGTACCTTTGTATGGCGGCCATATTAAAAAATGGCGAAAGTCAAAATTTGATTTCAGAATGTTGATCGGCATTCTATGGGATTTCCAGATATCGATTTTCATCCGGATCGGTGAAACTTTTTTTTCCGCAGTGACCTAAAATTCCGCCATTTTGAAAAAAAAAATATTCCGAACTCTTCCCCCTGGACTTCCGAACAATATTAGTTTGAGCTCTTTATACTAAAGAATCACGGTTTCGGCGTCATTTCCGGTCAAAATTTGTATGGCGGATTTTTTTTTCCGCCATTTCGAATTTTTTTTATCTGCCCTAAAATCGTCTCAAGGTTTGCTATAACATTCCTTAAAACGCACGTGACCTATCTCGTACCGTTTAGCCAGGCCGTTGACGGTCGCGATGATGGAAGGTCGAAAGACCAGGATTTGAATATTTTTGAATTTCAAACTACCGCGTCTATACGAATCGTAAAGAACGATTGCAAACTTTCCCATAGGTATCGAGAAACGATGCGTTGAATTTGTAAAAAAAAATTTGTATGGCGGCCACCTTTAAAAATGGCGGAATCGAAATTTTTTTTTCAAATATGGAATCTGCGGCCTCGAAAACCCTCCGATGCAAAAAATCAGTCGGATCGGACCAACTTTCAAAATGGCCGCCATCTTGAATCCGCCATCTTGGATTTTAATGACCACCGTCGGAAAGCCCCCAACGTCCTCTACGACATTCGGTCGAGCACCCCCCGCGTGACTCTTACCGTTTTCGATCTACGAGCGTTTCCATTTTGTATGGAATTTTAGTTTTTTTGTATGGGAACCCCATTTTTTTTTATTTTTCTAAAATCCTCCCAAGGTTTCCTCCAACTTTAGTTAGAACTCGACACCGATCCGACTTACCGTTTCCGAGATCCGTCGAGCGGTTCCATCTCGGAGACGATTTTCCGATGATGTCAGATTTTTCTCGTCGGTTACTCGCCTTCCTCTACGCGAACCTATAGTCACTTTTTCTCCATCACCTCTCATCTCTTCAATCAATGATCTAAGTCAGTGAATGACTCAACATTTAACTTTATATAATGTAATAATAGATAGAAAATTCTATCTAATTTTAATATACGGAAAAAATACCGACTGCACATTTGATACATTATGGGTAGACACCGAGTTTACATAACAAAGATGCTTCAGTTCTCGCCCAACTTCACAGGTTCTGCAAACAGCTCGGTGTAACAAGTTTAGAAGCCACTGATTTGACGTCTTGTAATTTTAGTGCCGATTGATAATTGTAAAACCACAAAAATATTAATTATCAGTAATAATAAAGCTTGCTAAACTAGACCTAAAAAACTAAACTATACCTAAGAACTTAAAATAAACAATTAATTTAAAATAACCCGTTGGTGGAGGGGAAATTGCCCAGAATGCTGGCACGAATAGCAATGCTTATTTTTTGTGCGCAATAAAAGCCAGCTTAAAAAATTTTTTTTTGGTACTTAATAACATCATTGTAAAATAGTCGTAACCTAGTTAATATTGCAAAAGCAAAAATCTACTTGTTAGCACTTAGCGTTGAATCATCTGAATGCTTTTATGACATAATATAAGATTTTTATATATTTAATATATGGATTTTTTTGGATTTGGATTTAATATTCCCGAGTAAAACCGGGGTCAGCAGCTGTGAGTCATGTCGTAGCCGAACGTAACGCCCCGTAGTACATTTCTCATTTTCTTTGAGTAGTTTGAAATCGAAATAAATTTTGAACTGTTGAAAAGCTTATTTGTCGAAGAAAATTAACTTTCCGAGCAAAGGACGTAATAAGAAAATAGAAATGCGAAGACGAAGAAATAAATTGAGTGAGTGCTTCTTTTCAGAACAGCTTTGAAAGGTGTTAAGAAATAACTTGAAGCAAACGTTATTAATAAAGTAGCTATTGCCGAGAAATATTACCAATAGCTGACACGGCCCGCTTTACACTTTGCACGGTTTAATTATATTATTGCATATATGTTTCGTTGTACGTAAGGTCTTATTTTATCACAGAATAAATAATACTATGTAGCTGTATATGAAGCTTGATAAAGACAGAGGCTATCTAGAAATTTTTATTATCTTTCGTTTTCCTAAAATGCTTAGCTCGTGCACAGTCGGAGCTTTTTGTCCAATAATGCTTACTCCTCCAGGATCGTAGAATGCGTGGGTGGGTGCAGAATGTATGTGCACCATAAAATTAAACTAAATCCCACCAGTGGCGATCTTAAGCGACCTCTGGTGAGCATATTTCGAATATTTCGTTATATGATAAATTGTGCTACCCGGCACATGAAAGTATGTATTGTGACATTGAACATATATATATTTATATATATGTGGAATTTAATTCACTCTTTTCCTTAAATGTATACTCAGACCATGTTATAGAATATTCGTACAAAGTCCAATTTAAAAAAAAGATTTGTTTTAATATTTAGTCCCTCCTAAAATAACCGCATGACAGCCAAAATGTCTATTTAACAGTACACATAGCGCGGGCACCAGCTGAGTGCTTTGTAAATGTTTCGTAAGCAATAAAACATCTGATTTGTTCAATGTCAAAAGGCTTTTCTTTAGAATTTAAAATTAAATTTTGCAGTAATTAGATAGTACATAGTATTAAGTTTTATTTCATAAGTACTTTTTTTATTTAGCTATATGGGAGGATTCTCTAGCATGGACTGAGTACATATAATAATAACTGAATCATGTAGATAATCAATAGTTGTTTTAAATATGGTCTTAATTTCTTGGTAATTCATATTGTATAAAATAATTTAGTACCGTTTCCAGAAAGGCAAAAGTATTTTACTATTTTCATAATAAGGAAAGTTTTAAATGCGGAACTCTAATGGCATTTAAGCACTTTCTGCTGGGCCACTGTTTCCTTGGCGAACGTCCAGGTTGGTGCAGAGCCATTGCACTAGCCGCCAGGGGCGAGTTGGCTGGACTGCAGTCGCGACCCCTTCTCGCCCCGGTACGGCGGACGAGGTCTCACGGGGGGGTTTCAGTGGGTTCGAGTCCCACATACCCCCTGCCACCACGGGGGTGGTGGCAGGGAAGTGCGAGGGCATTTAGGGTAAAGAGCAGGAGGGCAAAAAAAAGAGCCATTGCACTGTTATATACTTATATACTAATGTTATACATTTGTTCCCATAAACGTAAATTTTGTTTTACAAATAATTATAAAATTGAGCGAGTGTTGCTCAGCGGTAGCCCGTCTGACGAATTCGAAATTTAAACTCCGTATTCTTAATTCTGAATGTAGATGAAAGAGACGAAGCATTTCGTAGTGGTATCTTTGCAATGAATTCTGTTCTGAGCGACATAAACATATAATTACATATCATACTTATGTGCCTTCTCTATAAAACATTTTATGTGTGTTGTAAGCAATTTGGTGTGTATTTTAACGACACATTATACGTTGTTTCATTATACTTACGGGTGTTATTCGCTTATCGCGTCCGACGCGGGATACCTCTCATGCCACAATAAATTAGGGATGAGCATTATCGAGTCAGAGTCCTATTTGACAGGAACATAGAATGGGCAAGTCAGTGAGGTTTTGTTGTTAGTAAAATATGGTGGCACAGAATTAAAGATACAGACGCGTATAGTATTTCGTAGCCTACTAGTGGAATGAGGGGTAATCTTTTGTTACCCGTATCCAACTAGTGGAATGAGGAGGAATTCTTTGTTACCCGTACCCAACTAGTGGAACAATTGATAATCCTTTGTTACCCGTATCCAACTAGTGGAATGAGGAGAAATTATTTGTTACCCGTACCCAACTAGTGGAACAATGGGTAATCCTTTGTTACCCGTATCCAACTAGTGGAATGAGGAGGAATTATTTGTTACCCGTACCCAACTAGTGGAACAATGGGTAATCCTTTGTTACCCGTACCCAACTAGTGGAATGAGGGGTAATTCTTAGTTACCCGTACCCAACTAGTGGAATGAGGAGGAATTTTTGGTTACCCGTACCAAACTAGTGGAATGAGGGGTAATTCTTTGTTACCCGTACCCAACTAGTGGAATGAGGGGGAATCTTTCGTTGCCCGTACACCTACCAATGGAATAAGGTGTATCTTTCGTTATCCGTAGTACCCACCTGTGACCACCAGTTCACTGTTAAAGTATGAAAATGTTGGCTCCATTAATACTATAAGCAGCCGCCTGACGGTAACCATGATAAACGAAATTCCTTGCGTGAGATATTTACCTTCTCAAAATAATAATCTCGGACCCACAAACGTTGTGAGTACATGGCTATGTAGTAGTCATCTCAAAGGCTTCAGGCTTATTAAGACCCCACAGACCTTTGAGAATATTTACTTCCTGTCTCGGTGTAGCTGGTTGCTCCTTTAAACTTTCGGCCAAAAGTTTCGCACATAGGAGTTAAAATGGGTACTGAATTTTGTAAAAGGTTTTGATATGTTATATTGTATTGTTGTAGTAGTGGTGCTTCGTGGTTTTACCCACAATAGATAGATAGATACATAGATAAACTCTTTATTGTACACACCACATAACAAAAAAAAAAACAATTATTACAATGGGTGACCTTATCGCTAAAAGCGATCTCTTCCAGGCAACCTCCACCAATTTACCAGTTTTCCTGCAAAAATTTTTAATTTTCTGGGACAGGAAACACTAATGCTGATCTCGGTATGTGAATTTTTTTTTATGTTAAGGAATGACGTTACGAGCTAGCCGTTCGCCTGATGTTAAACGACACGGCTGCCCATATCAGCTGCAGTGTCACTCGGAACTCTAAAGTATAGAGGTTCGCGTGACACTGCACTGCGCACGTCATCCAGAGACATCAGCACAATCTAGTAATAAGATTACTAAACTGTGAGATCAGATCATAAAGTTTGCCTAGTTGTCCAAGTTAAAAGTTGCCCAGTAATTTCACTAGCAATGTGAAGGCAATTTATGTGAAATTATTTACTGTGTGGGCTGGGTGTGAGAATATGACCACCCGATCTCTTCCCGCGGGTGCCGTAGGAGCCGGCTTAGAGAATATCCAGGGAATGGGGAGCAGGATTCTCCTAGATACATACACTAACATTTTCTGCTATCAACAAGCTTCCTGCCAAGTGTGGTGATTATGGCAAGCCCCTCCCTATGATAAGCATCCAATGAGGCATTTTATGGAGACGACAGTTTTCAGCAGTGGATGTCTTCCGGTTTATGATGTGATTTCATCCACCAGCTCACTCATTTTCGCCTGAAAGCCCATTCAAACCGACAATGTGTCACAGGGACATAATAGAGATTTGATTAAGTTTAGTGTATACCTACTACATTGTCAGCCTCTGTGGTGTGGTGGTTGAGCAGGTCGGCTCATAATCTGGAGGCGGCGGGTTCGAATCCCGCGGCAGGACAAGTATTTGTGTACAGAAAAAGAAGCGTAAATACTTGTTCTGAGTCTGGGTGTCGTGACCATGGTTCTCATAGGTTCTGGGTCCCTAGGCACAGGGAATCCTAGTTAGGGTCCAGGATCTATGTATGTGAGCGTTTGGCGTTATTATTATTATTATAGTTGGAGCTTATAACTATTCCACCCAAGCACGCCAATGCCAAAACATTTTGGTTCACCAAAACCCAAAACAAACATAAGATCTGTTTCAGCCTAAACCAATCCCTAAAGATTTTACAACAACGTTCTCGTGGAATACCTTAGAGAGTACAGAGCAGTGACTTTTACAGCACAGCCTTGAGAGTATCCTAAAGCATTACAACCTTTTACAGCTAGCCCAACAACCTGCCAACTGCCGCGTCTCCGGACTCCCGTATATTGCCAGAGTTTTATACCTAGAGGTGTAGTTGTAACTGAGACTGGAATAACAATATAGACAACACTCAGAACTAGAAATAAAACTAATTTTCGAGCAGTGACCCAGAGACCTTTTTTTTTTATGGGAGGGGGGGGGGGAATGCCCTCGCACTTCCAACCCCCGTGAGCCCTCGTCCTCCGTACCAGGGGCGAGCAGGGGTCGCGACTGCAGTCCAGCCAACTCGCCCCCCGAGTGACCCAGAGTCCTACGTCTAATAGATCTAACTAACGGTTACACGTACCTACGCTTTCGGTTGTAGATCAAAGATAATGATGCAACGGCATGATTTTCCGATATGGTTTCCCTTTTTTTTGACTAAAAATTTTTATTTTGACTCTATAAATTATGTGCTTTTAATATGAGCTGTAGTTGTATCATCTCGAGTTAAAACTAATATTATTCTCCGAGCAGTACTGCAGGGTACGGTAACGGTAAAGATAACGCCGAGTCTAGACTTGGGATATGTCCTAGGGGTGTATGATACAAATGTGACTGTTTTGGAAGAGACTGCCTTATCTAATGCTGAAAGGAGATGCTTTGTTTAATAATTTCAATGTCGAAAGGGTCTCGATCGTTTACACGTTGATAACATTATCTACATTTCGATATTCAATATTGGCTGTATTCTCTCAGATAACGCAATTGCAAGTTTAGACATTGACAGTCTGCCGCTTAGACAATTATCGTTACAGGTAAATATACATCAGTGGTATATCTTGCATAATTAATTCATCGCCGATTTTATACACCATGACTTCTTGGTTCTGTGGCCATCAAGTTACTCATTTCTATTTCATCATCGCACAAGACGTGCGTCATGTGATTACTTAGATTTACAAAGCGATTCAACTTGACGTTTATAATCTGAGCAGCGAAGGAACACTTTAGCAGCGTCTTTGTGACCCGTTCAGTACAATCTTCTCTGGAGTCTCTCAATCTTAATCTGGAGATCTGCAAGTCGCGAGTGAATAGGTGTCTTCTAGGCAAGCGTGTACCATTGGAGACCGCGTCGCCTGGGTCTCTAGACACAGGGAATCCTAGTAAGGGTGCAGGATCTATGTGTGTGATCGGTGGGAGTTATTAATTGTATTTATTCTATCGCAACAAAAACTATACGCGGCGGGTAGCACGTAGCAGTACATAAAACTTTTATAACAAATTTAGTATTGTTATTTTCTTATTTTTGTATTTGATTCTGCCTAGAATATGTTTTTCAGCATTGTTCTGATTCTATAACGTTCATTCTCATGCGTCTTACAAAAGGATACTTCATAGTCGTTAGTCCTAGAGCCCGGTTGACGCCTTCTAGTAGCGATCGTATCCAGGTATCGTTGGTCATCCGTAACTTTCTTAACTTGCTTGCGGTGGGGCTTATATTCGACTTTAACACTTAATTGACTAACCCGAGTTGACCCACTTTGAAACGGCCCTAAATAGTTTATCTTCCTTATGGTTCTTTGTAGGGGTACATTGTCATGGGACATAACTAGGAGCGGTTAATACCGCCCTGGGGCCTCACTTAATGGTCCATACATGATTTCTTAGCTCTTACTCTTGGAAACTAATAAACTGAATGGTAAGTACCTACATGTTTTGTTTTATTTCTGGGGTAATTACTTTTTTATGGATATTTCGTTCGTGTAATTTGGTTTATGGTTGTTAGTTGTGTAAGCAGCACTTATATAATTTACACTCATGCTTGATGCATTGTAGGTAATAATTAATAATTCCAATTATACTCATGTAACAGGTACGTAGAATTATATTTAAAATGAGGAAAATTATGGAAACCGCAGAATCCAAGGAAGTACCTATAAATAATTCACGCCATATAAATGTATAGGTCATAGTAGGATAGGAGCATTTATTTATCTCTTTCTATGTCTTTATCTATGACTGAGTTTTGAATAAAGGAAGAAAGAGAGTGAAGAAATAAACATTTACATTTAGTAACGCAACTTCACTCATTATAAAAGTATTATAATTACTAGGTAGAAGAATTAATTTAATTACCTGTGACATAAATCCAAAAAGAACAGAAATATTTAGTTGCTATATATTTCCTAACCCAACATGTTGATTAGAATAAAATAGTCAGTTGAACAGCGATCTTTTCCCTTATTTCATCTGTATCAGTTATTCCTAATGATAAACAAAAGATTTTGTGAAGCGGAAATATAATTTACGTTATTGCAGCGCAAACAAAGAATAATATGTCTAATAAACGGAGAGAAGAGAAAAACTCAGTACCTACTTTACAAGTACGCCGTTCCTAATAACACAAAGGATGTGGAAATGAAGATAAAGAGAATTCAGAAAAATGTTGTTGGTTGTGTTCGTTATTATAGTGCGTATGGATAGCAGTAGATATAACTACGTGCTTGTCGCATTTGTATAGTGCTATGTGTATATGCTTGTGCATTCTACAAACTGCAACTGCATTATAATTGTGTATACGGGATTGTATTGTGAGATACTTTTGGTCAGGTTGTCAGGATAAACCATAGTATGCTTTGCAGCTCATTTGAGGAAAACAGAACATCGCTTGTAAAAATTATATTAACGTAATAATTTTCAGTATGAATAAATAAGTACTCAATTAAAAACAAAAAAGTACACAAGGAAAAATGTTTCTTGTTGCTTCTTTACAGGTGTAATCGAAGCTCCGGATCGGAGTTTTCTTTTCTTATCTCTGTTGTGCTTGGTGAACGAATAACTTGTGCCGGATTGCTTGCACCAGTAGTAGAAAAGGTTTCTTGTTCAAACTCAGGCGGGTTATATTTGATCATGATTGTTTTTCGTTAGTACATTTAAAATTTAATTCTTAGTTTTTGACTTGCAAAAAGTATTAAAAATAGCGATTTGCCACTGCCACCACAAATTGTTTGACGTTGACTATGATTTTGTTATGAATAATTTTAAAACTTTTTCTAAACATTCCGTGCAATAGTTTTGGTTAAAAAGCTGGTAATGATCGCTAAGATAACCATCAAAATCGCTGTCCGCTTTCACCGCGTACCTAAAAGTACATCCGGCGAATTAGATTTACTCTGAGCGGAAATAGTGCGGAGGCAATTACTGGCACCACCCGATGCCGCCTCTGTCGTATTTACTCTACATGCCACCATCCTGTTGTCTTTCTACTTTGCTAATTATATCGGTACCAAGTCTGCGTCGCCCAGTGGTTCCGCGCTACTTTCTGCTTTGTGCTTATAGCTGGTTTTTCTACTTAGCCGTCGCATTTTCTCGATTCCTTTGTTTGTTAGTCTGTGGTTGGAGTAATTTGTTCTGGAGGAATAAATAATGCGCTAGTTCTGGTGGTATCCTTTTTGTAGTTGATCTGTTTGTGTTTTTGTTATTAAGTTGTTACTTAAATTTTAAATATTAAAAGTATGATTTAGGATCTAGATTTTGTCCTTTAAAAACCTGTTTTGGTAGTGATGTAGTGCTCACAGCAAAGCTCGACTAGGCCTAAGCTGTCTTAACAGATCGGTGCACGTCGTATACGCATGCAGTATCATGTAAGTATAGTAACACATACAAATATACTTTGCCTTCTAAAGAAAGCTATTAACAAATATTTCATCAGATAACTTCCACTTCGAACAACGAAATAAATACACAGCAAATCAGCTACATAAGAAGTATATATGTATAGCAAAAAAAGCCGCTTTCATCGCACTTAAGTAACGCAAATAATCCTAAGCACCTTTCAAGGGTACATTATCTTCCTGACATTTATCTAAAACGGCTTATGTCTGTGCGAAGTGGGATCAGTCGGTCGCCAGTGCTGCCCGCCGCCGCTGGCCCCGGCCCCGGCCTTGTGGCGAAGCCCTACAAGGGCCTGATCGGTCACGGCTGCCCTTCACGTGGCACTTGCTCTTGGTAATGGAAAATTGTAGCGACTACTTAAGTTCTGATAACTGGAATGGTCTTTTTTAATTGTAGTTGGTTTCGCGTTTGACCGCGTCTCTCCTAATGGTACGTGTAAACGAAGTCGAAATTGGGACACACTTCCTCAGCAAAGCACCTTCACTGCTCCTTCGATTTTCTAAATTGTTGTTCGGGAAATTACAATTTCACAGTTTCAATTTAGACAAGGTGATAGACAATGAGTGTAGATGTCTATCTATCTGTTGTCTGTTAGTTTGTATTTTTGTGCGTGACTTTCCTTAACTGTACAGTAGTAATAACATATACTTTGCTTTTTGCAAGAACAGTTAAACTAACTTGCATGCAATCTTGCATACAGATTGCAATTCCACGGGAAAGGGCGTCAAATCACGAAACTCCTCTATTTATACAGGAAAGCAATATTTTTAATCGTTTAGTTTCCTAGCCCACCTGATATACGCTATAAAAGTTACAGCAGGTCTATTCGCGCACATAAAATCAAAACCTCTATTATAATATGTGTTGCAGTCGCAAAAGTTTAAAGTACTTATATATAACACTAGTGACCCGTCCCGGTTTCGCACGGGTGGACATTAATTTTTTAAGTATTTTGGTATAAAAATTTTTTTGCAATTGCAATTTCTTGCAATTAAAATAACCTATATTAATCAGTGATAATATAGCATTCAAATGGTGAAAGAATTTTTTAAATCGGCCCAATACTTTTTGTGCCAATTCCTTCAAACATACTTACATACAAATCTTTCCTCATTATAATATTAGTATAGATTTATATCTATACTGTATATCTATATATTTTGTAAAACTATCATTTTGTCATGGACATTTGGCATAACGTACTTTTGTCAAAAAGTCCGTAAGTTATAATGATTATCTGGGCTTCACTTTATGCTTTACTTATCTACGTTATAAACCATCGCGTTTCCAAACTTCTGGCTGTGATAAAATGCTGCAACAAATGTGAAAACTCTGCCGATCCCCTTCACCGCTGCTATTTCACTCCAGGATGTTTGTTTCTCAAACTTAAACAAAAAGAAGTAAACCTTCAGTTTTATTGCGCGAAAGTTTTACAATAATCTTGATCCGCATAGTGCTTTCATAAACTAAGACTTGCGGCGGAATGTCCTGAGTTATCTAATGTTAGCTTTTCTTGTTTCAGGTACACTTAAGATAAAAATTCAACAAGATCATAAAAAGCACTCCAATGACACACTTCGACAAGGTACAGTCAAGTTCAACTATACATTTGTGAATTTAAGAACCTCCTAGCGACACTTCTTTCTTTATTTTTTTACTGTCCTAAATTCGCAGGCCAGATACAGCATGTAACCGTGCTTTGATACAAAATGTATGTAATTATAAATAATAGTATATTGTTTTTTTTATAAGAACTGAGGAGTGATGAATGGCAGGTGATCAGAGTAAGTTACTCTTGTTTGATCAACTTGTATTTAAATTAATTTATTTCATTTCCGAGTGTTTTATTCCTTGTCGCAGGCAAACAGGCATGAACCTCATTAGTAAATGTCACTTACTTTTTGGGATTATCCTAAACAAGCAGATTTGGGTCTATGTTACCTTTACCATCCTTCAAACTAACAAGGTACCATATCGCAGTGAAAAAACACGTCCCTTGAGTCGATGTAGAAATCGCGTTACAAAATTTATTTCGAGAAGGTGTGTGTGTGTACGCCGACGACAGATACCTCGGCTTTATCAGCAAGATTCATCGTGACTAATTCGTGCCGGGTTCCTCTGGCATTACGCGCCGTGGGATAACCCGAAAAATGTCGTCCATTTGTAAACGTTGCGTAATAAATGCTGACAAATTGGACAACAAATTGTGCTAGTAGGGGCCAGGAGAAGTGGTAAGAGCCAACCATCATAATATGATACTTTAGATGTATCTTTCATTAATACTTTACAATACTAACTACTAGTTTTATCAGGTACTAGTTGCGCCCCGCGGTTTCACCCGCGGATAGAAAGTATTTTAATTATTTGCTCATCCCACGGGAACGTTTCACTTTTCCGGGATAAAATGTAGCCTGTATGTTAATCCAGTGTATAAGCTATCTCGATACCGAATTTCATCCAAATCCATTCAGCCGTTTAAGCGTGAAGGAGTAACAAACATACACACATACAAACTTTCGCCTTTATAATATTAGTGTGATTAGTGTGATAGTGTGACAATGTGATAGTTTGATGTAAAAGTCTTTATATGGAACTTGTCAATCAATTTAAAGTTAGGTAAATTAGAATAAAATAATATCTTCAAGAGCTTATTAAAACAGTAAATACGTATACATTACATAATCATAATTTCAATGGATATCAACCACAATTTCAATAAAAATAAAAATGCGCAGTGATCATTTTTGTCGAGCAGTCTATCGGCAAAATGCTTCATGAATGATGAAACGTAATATCATATATATCATATAATATCACCCTTTTTATATTTGGCATTTTCAGAACAGAAATGTGTCAGATTTGAAACGAAGTCGATGATGAATGATTTCGAACAACCCGTGCCATGCGTGACAGATACTTTTATTAATGTTTAGTGCGCGCCTGTACGAAACGGCATCGTTTGTCTAAACATTTACCTGCTTTTACGTCTAATAATAGAATTTTTACAAAGTGATCTCGGACAATATGTCAAATGAGTTCAATTTGTATTATTGATGTTCGTGCTGTAGTTTAATGCCGCGTGTTTGTGTCAATGGTATATCATTAATCGTGCGTGTGTTTGTATCTGCGCTACCTGAACCACAGCTCTGGTCAGGCTTGTGATCGAGTAGGCCATGGCCATCATGCAGGAAGCAGTGGTTTTCTTATTATTAATAATCATTTGGGAGTTTTGGTGGGAAAACGAAAAACATCGCGTCATATTATTTGCCAAAACTTGTGTTAGTGCATAAAATTGGTGGCGTTTTATTCGTTAAGTGCTGGATTACAGGCATGAGTGTGGGAAAGTAGTATAATGATGGTGAAACGTGTCTTTTCGTATTGTTTCCAAAACTCCATAGAAGCTTCTGGTAAAGTTGCCACCACTTGACTAGGAGTATGACTTGACCAGACTAGACTATGACTTGGACTGTGTCTTGAATTGACACAAATATACATAATATTAATTAAAATTAAATTATCAATTACTTGACACTGGCTAAGTACACAAAAGTGTAGAGCCAAAACAAAAAGATAAAAATAAAAGATCAGTTTAATATAGAAAAAGGAGTTATGGCGGGAAAACGAAAAAGATCGTGTCACCACATTGTATTATTTTTCAAAGCTTGTGTTATTTTCAGTGTTAGTGCATAAAATTGGTGGCATTTTATTCGTTAAGTGCTGGATTACAGGCATGAGTGTGGGAAAGTGGTATAGTGATAGTGAAGCGTATCTTTTCGTGTTGTTTCCAAAACTCCATAGAAGCTTCTGGTAAAGTTGCCACCACTTTACTAGGAGTATGTCTTGACTAGACTAGACTATGACTTAACTTGATGACTTGGACTGTGACTTGACTTGACACATTATATGATATTAATTAACTTGAGATACTTGACACTGGCTAAATACACAAAAGTGTGGAGCCAAAACCAAACAAAAAAAATATAGAAAAAAAATAGAAGGCTATACATTCAAGGCATGACTAATAGAAGCTCATCATGATCTAATCTAATTTGCAATAAATAATACTTTAATGAACCTTATTTATCACAAGTTTTAAATCCGGATAAATATTGTCAATTTGTTCTGTTCTAAGTTTACAAATTATTAGTATCAAATAAAACGACCCCTGTTGCTGCCGGCTGTCGCTGCGGTGCCACTTGACTGACAAGTGACACGCGTGACAAGTGACAGCGCGTGAAATGATAGCGCTTTTGAGTGCGATTGTACCCTGTTTGTGTAAACGTGACTGAAATTTAACGATAGAATTTTACTACGCGGTAGAACTTCCTTGGTAGAAATACCACCGCTTTGACAGCTATTCTGCCTCCAGGCAGTAGTGTGCAAGAACTACCGTGTTCCAGTTTAAAAGGCACTGTAGCTAGTGAAATTACTGGGCAAATGAGACTATGATCTTATCTCACAGTCGAGTAATCTTATTACCAGACTGTGCTGATGTCTCAGGATGATGTGCGCAGTGCAGTGTCACGTGAAACTTTACATTTTGGAGTTCCAACACTGTTCTGTTATGGGCAGCCGTGTCGCTTAACATCAGGTGAACGACTAGCTCGTCACATCATCCACTAGCATAAAACAAGATGCAAGGACGTTTTAATAGTATATTCTTACTAACATAGATAGACTAAATAACATATAAAGCTTCCTTGGATAGGTGTTAATCACGACGATACTCATACTCGGTTTTTTGCTAATTATTTATACTTCTCTATACAAAGCAATGCTGACCTACTTTATAAAATGTTTATAAAAATGCCAAACAGCTTTCGTTGGGTCTTAGAAACGTTCGCGCCGCGGAGTCTAAAGATAAACAGTACCTATTGTCGTTTATGAAGATCTCTTTCTGCATCGTTCATAAGCAACAAAAGCTATAACACTCAAAACCATCTGGAAGACTCCGAAATGAGTATGACAGCGCGACAATTTCCACACGCGCCCGCTGTTATGAAAGCTACGATAAAATTAAGCGTTTCCAGAACATTTTTCGTTGAATGCAAACACGAAAAGTCTTTATAAAGGAATGTGCGAATTCATCGCATATTTTATTTCGTACGCCAAGACGTCGGGATTCAAAGAAAAAAATTATATATCTTATTTTTCGCGAAAGAAGCAACCGTACGAGTGTACCTCGACCTGTTTCTCTCGACCTCTTATGTAGAAGCTTTTCTTTGTTATTGCGAGACGGTAAGGCTTACAACCCGGTTGCGGGGAGGTCTGGGTATGTTAGTCTGTTCGCTGATCTTCTGTCAATCGTTCGACAATGACATCGCTATTTGTCAAGTTCTATTCGTCTTTTTCCTCTATTTTGGTTGGTTATATTGTTGTGTGGTCCGATGATGATAATGTAATGATATCGCGCATTACTGTAAGAATTTTGATATGTAGGTTTGCAATAAAATTTCTGTTGTCTGTGGCAATCTATACCCTTATCTTGATTAGCTGTCTAATGTGTCTTAGGAAATACCACGGATGTACCGGTCGCAAATAAATAAACTATTGCCTAAAATAAAGTGGTTTACTTCATACTCCTCTAAAACTCAATGCAATTCACTGCTACTGAGGCTCTTAACCTAACAATTATACTACTACGGTAAAAATAATAAAATACTTACAATAAATATTTTGATCAGTTGTTTTGGACTGAACTTTGGCTTTTTTTTAATGTTTTCCCTCCACACCACACCTCCGTGTATTTAGCCAATGTCAAGTAATTGATAATTTATCAAGTTAATGATATTTCACGCAAATACAAGTCACAGTATAAGTCATCAAGTCAAGTCATAGTCTAGTCGAAGTCATACTCCTAGAAAAGTGGTGGCAACTTTACTTGAAGCTTCTATGGAGTTTTGGAAACAACACGAAAAGAAACGTTTCACCATCATTATACCATTTTCCCACACTCACGCCTGTAATCCAGCACTTAACGAATAGAATGCCACCAATTTTATGCACTAACACTGAAAATAACACAAGTTTTGGAAAATAATACAATGCGGTGAAGCAATCTTCTTCGCGTTCCCGCTAAAATTCAAAACTTTGGCTTTAAACGTGTAGAGCTATGCAGTGAGTTTGAAGAGAACCAAGACTTTGTCAAAGTCCCGGCAAAGAGTAGGGGGTAGGAGGGAGTTGAGTAGTAAATTCCTTAAGTGCCGCTGTCCCCGGGCTTGTCACGGATATTCTAAAACGCCAAGTAAACAATGAATTAAATATCACCAGTAAAAGTAATAGAGCTTAAAGAATATAGCCACTGTTTAGCACGAGAGCCTTACACTAGAAGTCACTTGTTTGTTCTATAATCTATGGCCTTATTATATCGCACGGCTTCACAGATTATAAGAAAAATGAGTGGCACGGCTGCCTCTGATGGAGAATAAGGCTTCAACTCGTCACTTTATATATTTGTTACAATATAATATAGCTACGTATCATAAAGTACACAATAAACAAAACACAATGTAAAGGGCGTGTCTCTATGATCCGACTACAAACACTGATGAAGAATTGAATGAAAATAGTTTTCCAGACTGAATGGGAGCTTAAAGTCATCTTCGAACATAAAACGGTGTAATAAAGGCTCATATCTATGCAATAAAAATCGTTCCTAACATTGATGTCGATGGTAACTCGAGACTGTATGATGCTTTATGTGTGTTCTCAATTAGGTATTTTGATTTCATATTTTCTGAAAATGTATAAATATTATTTTATTGAATATTTTACGGTTATTTTTGATTTAAGTCGACACATAACAGACTGTTTTTTTTTAATTACCAGAACAGATCATATTTTTGCAACCGTGTACAGCTCGTGAATATAGAGCTGATAACCGTTTCATTTACATTACCAGCTGATGCAATTCTAAAATGCTAAAATGTATCCATAAAAACGGGTGAGTAGAATGGCTAATAAATGCAATTCAAACAAATGTTTAGAGATTTCAGGGGTAACAATATAGATCTTCAGCGGATAGTAACAACCAATTTAATTAAAAACAACGAAGCCGTGCTTCGGGTGACTTTATAAGCCGCCAGTCCCAGTTGTCACAAGAGAGCAATCGTCGAATCAAATACTTTTGAGTGACTTAAAAATTCTGACACCTGCGCTAAACACTCGCCTACACGAAAAAGGAGGAAGGAAAACAAATGAACACCAAGCTCTGACTTTTCACTGTCAGATAACAAAGTGCCTCTCCGCAACTTTAACCGAAACACCAACTTAATATAATAAAACCCGCCAAAAGGCGCGAAAGCTTAAGTTAAACTAACGCGCTAACCAATACTGTTTTATAGTTGGGGCGGGATTATACCGGAAGTTTATACGGTGGTTTTGGAAGCTCTGGGTCTAAAATGTTGGCATATATGATTGTATGAATCATATGTATTTACTAGAAGGTAGGACTTTTCTGCAAAGTTCGTTTAGGTAGGTACCACCGCATTGCCAGTTATTCTGCCGCCAAGCACTACTACTATGTTCTGGTTTGAAGGGCATTGTAGGCGAAGGGCATAGCTAGTTACATTACTGGGCAATTGAGACTGTCTCTGATCTGATCTCACAGATGAGTAATCTTTTTACCAAACTGTGCTGATGTCGCAGGATGGTGTGCGCAGTGCAGTGTCGCGCGAAACTATATTTTATCGTTCCGAGTGACACTGTTCTGTTATATATGGGCGGCCGTATTGCTGAACATCAGGTGAACGACTAGCTCGTCATATCATTCATTGACATAAAAAAAGTTTGTTATAGTATTAGCGGCGATCTCATAAGTATATAGTATTGTAGTTTGCAGTAGGTTTAGTTGAAACAATTACAACGTAATTCCTAGTGAAGTTTTTGGATTTAAAACGTCAATGTTTTTCCCCAAACACAAAGATATAAAAACTTAAGCTCCTATAAAATCGTACTCACCATGTTGCCAGTAACGCCCTGTTGAAGTAAATAGGTACGGTTTTATAGTTGGGCGGGATTTATACGCAAACTTTATACGACGGTATCGACAGCGGTGCAGTCCGTATGACTATTTAGGGCTGTCATTCTGTGATATGTTGAGGGGTTTTGATGAAGAAAGTTGGGACTTTAGTTTTAAAATCATTAGATATTAGTACCGTTAATGTAGTAGCTCTACATACGAAAAATATTAAGCAACATGCCAAGAACGATACTGGTAGTCGATAATCGAACTTTCTAGTATTAAGATAACGTATGGCAATGAAAAGGAGTTTGATCTATCAAGGAAAACACTGGGGAAATTGTCGATTAGACTAGTGACAGCCCTACAAATTTGAAAGTAGTGATCGCACTAGTTGGCGCGGTCGTGCACGAACCAAATGGTTTTCGATTCGATTCAACTCGATAATGAAACGATAATATTTGCCCGTTCGATAGTTTTCTCGTTTCTCAAATAGTAGTCTAGAAGAAAAGTTTTATTTGTTTAGGATAAAGATGTTATGAAAGCTTTTCTGCAATTTCTAAAACCTTTTTTATTATCTTACAATGTCTTCATTTATAAAAATCGGGGAACTAAAGCAGGATTTGGTTGTTACTTAGAAATTTAAATTGAAACCAGTTTTATCTAATAAACAAGTTTGACAATGTTGAAAGTATTTAATTTAATCAAATCGTAAACTCCTGTTCAAAGTTAAAGCTGGCGTTAGCTCTTCAAAAATGTTGAAGCCAAAAATAATTGAATCGACTGTTCTGAAAGTCTTCTTTGTAGGTGTACTTGTCATAAATTGTAATTTTCTGAACTCCATTCAATCCAATCACGTATTCACTCAATCAAGAAACGTTTTTACGTTTCTACTTATTTAAAGCCCCGTACACACGCACCAGCGACTCTCTTTGCATGCGTCTTCGCACAAAGCGAGGACTTATTACTTGTACACGCGACTGAACACCTAAAGCAGGAGAGAGGCTGCCGAGGATTACGTACCACGTATGTTTCGTGAAAATCTGAAGACGTAATATTCTATGGATGTTTGATTTGAAACGGATTCGGGGTTCTCTGGTATATTACGTTAGATTTGATAGTCTGTATCGATATCATCGGCATGTTATATGGGGACAGTGGTTTTTATATTTATTAATTAACTAGCTGCGCCCCGCGGTTTCACCCACGGATAAAAGGTAGCCTATGTGCTAATCCACTATATAAGCCTCTCCTTCCTATCTATTAAAAAAAACTAATAAAAAATAAATTTAGAGGCAGTTAATAATTAGATTTTGGATTTTATTAAGTTCAATTTATTATTAAAAAATACATACCTATTAAAAAATTAAGTATTTTAATGATTGTTTATTGTTCATGTATTTTGGAGCATAGGTTCCTGCTCCTGGTTCTAAGCTCCCCACCAATTTTCAGCCAAACCCGTTCAGCTTTCTTGAGTTATAAATAGTGTAACTAACATGACTTTCTTTTATATATATAGATGTATGGTACTATTACAATAAAAAAATAATAGTAAAACCACCAACCAAACTAAAAAAAATATTTATAAAATAAATATGCCATCAGACTCATCACCGCGTGGTAAGTTTCCCAGAATACTGGCAGCATTACCTCGCTGAATAAGCTTACTTAGCTTCTGAGCGAAGTATGTGCCAGCTCTGGGATCCCCCGAGGCGAGAACCAATCTAGTAGAAATTTGTTTTTTAAAGTTTTTTAAATTTATTTGTGTCCACTGCTGGGACCTTGTTTGAACAAGGCCGCGTATGAAGTACGTGTTAGTGAATGACGTATGTCCTCAAATGTTGTGCTTATTGTGAACAGGCCTGTTCACAATAAGCACAAAATGTGCATGACCGCAATGCATTGGTGCGGGATCAAACGGGATTCGCACTATGTAGTATTTACACATGAGCTACTAAGCCACGTTCGATCAATAACGATATTATATCAATTATAAGTTGAGTGGTTATTTGAGAAGTCTTTGATGTAGTTTTTTACCCCGACATGACGGTGCAGATCATTAGAGTAATACCGATACCCAATAATTAGCCAAAATCCCTTAGGCTTAAATCAACAACATGAAAGCCTATTACCGAAGCATATTGAGTTTAAACTTGTGCTGCCCCAAATATACGAATACCTACAAGATATTATGTATACATGTGCCTCGCTCACAAGATTAGAGGCAAATATTAGCTTCGCGGGATCTGGGACGAAACTTGACTGATCGAGTTTGGGCCCAGTGTTTTAGGATAGTGGTCTAATATTAATAGGTGGGCGGTTATCGGCAGGCTCCCTTTGTTTGCAGTCAGCTTATGTTCAGTAGCAGTAGACTCTATAAAGCTTTCCATAAAGCTTGATAGATTCTATTAAAATATTTATATGTTGTGAAAACAAAAAGTTAGAGTTTTGGCGGATAAACGAAAAAGATTGCGTCATCGCATTGTATTATTTTCAAAGACTTGTGCTATTTTCAGTATTAGTGCATAAAATTGGTGGCATTTTATTCGTTAAGTGCTGGATTACAGGCATGAGTGTGGGGAAGTGGTATAATGATGGTGAAACGTTTCTTTTCGTGTTGTTTCCAAAACTACATAGAAGCTTCTGGTAAAGTTGCCGCCACTTTACTAGGAGTAAGAGTTGACTAGACTATGACTTGACTTGATAACTTGGACGGTGACTTAACTTGACACATATACATAATATAATTTAACTTGAGAAATTATCAATTACTTGACACTGGCTAAATACACAAAAGTGTTGTAGAGCTAAAACCAAAACAAAAAAAAGTGTAAACTGAACCCTATAAAAACGGGGTAATGGAGCAACTGATTGATTTTGTCCTAACTAAAACAATAAACAGCCAATGGCTAAGGGAATATCTATAAGGAATAGGCATAAGGATTCTCTTCGGTCTGCATGTGTACTGCGATCACTAAGACGCCTGCTAAGTGTGGTGATTATGGTATACCCCACCCCTTAGGCCTTCCAGAACGTCCTCCGACTGATGAAGAGAATAATAAACCAGAATGCCATATTTTAACACAATAAAGACCTTTTTATCTCGACTGCTAGACCTTGGGCGAAAAATGTATACAGTACATTCATACAGACCGTAATACAAACTAGCGAGGCCGTTAATGTGTAATGAAAACCGGATAAGTTGAATAGGCAAGTGGTTGTCAGAATGTATAACACGAAGGATCATTAACTTAGCTCAACGACACAGTTGAGTCTTACGACAACAACGTCCAATTACGGCCTTTACTGGGCTTTATACCGCCTTGGAAGAGTGAAATTAAGAAAAATGTATGACCATTTGAACATATAATCATAGCGCACGCCGAACAACTAAATCCGAATGATGCATTGTAAATTTAAATTATTCCAATGTGAATCAATTATAATAAATTAATAAATTTCTTTTCCAAAACAATGACTAGAATATTTGTTTGGCTTACACATTTTTTTTTCAGAAGTGTAATTTTTAACAATCTATGTATCCTATCCTTATATATCTTATATACACGTATACAAAACGTCAACGCTTAATGAGATTGTTTTATTTTATAAATGTTCTCTCCCATTCAGATTAATTAATATTTCGCTATCCAGTTTTAGTTATTTAAAAACTTCAACATCTACGTTTTTGCAGTAACCAGTAAAAACTCTCACGACAAAAACGCTCGCAAACCCATTTCCTCACTGCCAAAAAGAACAGGGTTACCACAGACACCCGACGTGGTTCGTGAAAACCGCCAGCTATTCGAAAACGGACGTAGCACTGCGGGAAAACGGTGAGCTAGCGCAAATTGGCCGAAAAAACTGGGCAACGAACTAGTTAGTTACTTTTAAATGTCCCTCGTAAAAGCGCTTAGCTGGCTCCGCCTTACATCCATCTACTGCACCGGAGGACGTGTCGACTTGATATATGTATAGACTCGCCTTAAATATAATGTTCAGGAACTATGACTTGACTTCATGACTTCGACTGTGACACATATTTGTGAAAATATCATTAACTCGAAAAATTATCAATTACTTGACACTGGCTAAATATTCAAAAGTGTGAAGCCAAAACTTTAAAAAAATGTTCTGGAAGATAACACAGAATCTCTATTTCTATTGGTCATCTCATCACGCGTGGAACATTTTCACTATTTTTTACACACCACGCGAGTGAAACCGCGGGGCGCAGCTAGTACACTAATAATTATTAATAATACAATAATATAATATAATAATACCCAACGACTACAAACATAGATCCTGGACCCTAACTAGGATTCCCTGTGTCTAGGGACCCAGTAACTATGAGGACCATGGTCCCACAACACCCCAGACTCAGAGCAAGTAGTTTTTTCAGTTCCCAAATACTTTGTTCTGCCGCGGGAATCGAACCCGCCGCCTTCGGGCTATGAGCCGACCTGCTTAACTACCACACCACAGAGGCTAAACATTTTTGTCATTAATTGATTAACAATTAAAAGATTTACACGCGTCTAAACATTTGACTTTTCTTGGATTTGTGTTATTCTGATTGAGGCAGTACAGTGAAAAATGTGTGTTTGATTATTTTTGATATCATCATAGTGTAATTTTTGCTTTAATAGAAATTACCTAGTGACGCTGTCTGATCCAGTAATTTTGACATCAATGGCCCATTCGTATATTTAACTGAAAATTCTCGTTTAGAAACGGGCCTTAATCCCTTCGCTTCGCTGGCAGTTTTCAGTATAGGTTTTTATACCTTTTTGGCGCATATCCGGTGCTTCGTAGAGTGGGTTAATGAATCTTGATGGGGGCTTAACGATGGAAACGTAGGGGCAATGTAAGCTTTTTGGATTCCAAGGCATTTTGATGTGAAAAAGGGAAATAGAAGCTTAATTTTACTAGGTGGTAGGACTTTCTGCAAAGTTCGTCTAGCTAGGTACCACCGCTTTGCCAGTTATTCTGCCGCCAAGCAGTAGTGCGCAAGCACTGCTGTGTTCCGGTTTGAAGGGCACTGCAGCTAGTGAAATTACTGGGCAAATAAGACTTTATGATCTGATCTCACATTAGTAATCTTACTAGGTTGTGTTGATGTCTCAGGATGACGTGCGCAGTGCAGTGTCACGCCGAAACTATAGGCAGCCGTGTCGCTTAACATCAGGCGAACGGTTAGCTCGTCACGTCATTCCATTACATAAAATAAATAAATAATAATAAGCTTGAATATTGAAACTAAGGTTTGTGGTTCCGAGCGGCACTACAACTGTTATGTGCAAATGGGAAGGCGAATGATGTCATTCATAAAAAAACTGATGGTACGATTCAGTCATTAAGACACAGATGTATTTTTCCAATTTCAGTTTTGACTAAGAAGGTCTAATCTCCAAGTATCTGTAGATCTAGTATAGGTAGACATGAGTGGCAGGTGAGGTCACCTAGGCGCGGCGCCGGCGTTCCTAGGTCTCAGGTTAGTGCTCCAATGTCAAGGCCTATTACTAGCTCGGGAGATAGCGCCTAATGGAAATGTAATCAGAGCAAATTGGTGTAGGTCGCTTATTTCGTGTAGTTGGTACATTTTGTTCAAGTCATTTGGGTCCGCCTGCAATTTTAATCTTTTTTTTTAAATCGGTTTAAAAATGACGTAACAATAATAAATTATTCCTTTTTAAAAGGGCTTTAACCGACTTTGATCCCAATGAGAACACCATCAATGTAGTCGAAATCGAAATACGCATTATTGAAGATAACTCAAAAATTACTTGTCAGATCTTGATCAAATTTAAATGGGACCACACGGGAAGCACCAGCTTTCAAATAAAAAAATAATCATCAAAATTTGTTAACCCAGTCGAAAGTTCTGAGGTAATAAAAAAATACAATCGAACTGAGAACTTCCTGCTTTTTTGAAGTCAGTTGAAAAGGTAAAAAAACATAAGTAAAACCGTATTGAAATCTAGTTTTTATTGAAGTAAGTTCTTCAACTGACTTCATACGATTATTCAAATGATTTGATACGCCATATTTGAACAGTTGTAGTAACTGCTAATTTTGTAGTGTATATATAATAGTACCGTAATACAGCTTATCACAGTAATGGAAAGAACTGCGCTCATCCATCAAATTTAACTCAATATTAGTTCTGCAATCATAATTAGCAGTAATAAAAACTTATGAACACATGTAATGGACTTTATTACTCAAGAAACAGAGACTAAAATTTAATAAAGTCCATTAAAGCGTAGACAAAATGAATGTCACAGTTTAGGCGCCTCTTGTAAGTAGGGGTAGTTTGTTCTAGGCATCCTAACTACATTAACGACCTCTTGCGGCGGGCGCGGTTAACGAGCCGTTACGGCTTCATTCCCAAATGAAGGGTAGTTTGCACTTCTTTAAATATAGACAGCATTTTATACCTTTATATGAAATAAAAATGAAGCTTTTTATATGAAATAAGCTTACGTTTGACCATATATCGCCCGATGCTAAGGCATAATAATGATTTAAAAACTTCTTTTGAAAACGTAGCTGGAATAATTAGGTTCCGATTAATTATTAAGTATAGAATGGTCTCTGATACTTTGACTGAGATTAATGAATTAATGCAATACACAAAATTGACTAAATTATACAAAAGTCAGCAGAACATCTATTTCGACTTAATCTGAAGTTTTCATACCCAAATCCCTTCATAAATGTCTCTGTAATAGCATAGACCTTATACACCTTTTTGTAGTCGTAATTTGACCCGCGGTGTCTGCAGCGACGCGCCGGGTCAACTCCACTTGACCTCGATTGTGATAAGGAGCTGAGGACAATCCTTAATGAGCCGTTAGTCAGCTCAATGCTCTTTGATTTGTTTATGCTGGTGAGTAAGATTTTTTTTTGCTATTTTTAAGGATCACTATTGCGTAGCAAGTGGTTTTAGGTTCTCAAGTTTGGACTCCAAACTCTTACTGAGTTTTATGTTCCAAAAGGAGTTGGACCCAAAAAAATATTTTTAGAATGTGGGTTGTCCGTTTTTCGTAACACGATCTTATAATTCAATTTTGAAATGTTAAATATTCAGTATTAAGTATTTATTTTTTTCTCATCTTTTAGCCGATTACGACAAGCAACGGATAGCTAGCCGAGGTAAACAGAAAGATAAATTTCAGTATACCTCGGCATAGTTTTTCGTTGATTGCCTCGTCAGCTGGTGGCAGCATACTTAAATGTTGACATTAATAAACTTAAACAGCTGTATACAATTTTATCACCAATATACAATTTTAAGCCACTAAACCTCTTGTTATTAAGGCAATAAAATCCACATCTCCGATACGTTCCAAGTACGACAACATTAACACACATTTTAAAGTCGTACATAAACCGACTGTCGTCGAACACAATCGTTAACGACTTACAATCGATGCGATATCGGCGAGTGGCTCGTCAAATTTACTGCTCATATTGAAGTTAAGTGATGCTTCGCTTCTATTCTTCGATTTAAGACTGTTCCATTTTGTATTTCATAACTATTTCCATATAGAAAGAGATTGTGTCGTTTGTAATGGTTCTATGTGTTAAGTTAAAGCTACAGCTATTATTTCTTTTTTAATACATGTCAATTTGAATCAACTATACATGTTAATTTTTTTTCTTGTTTCAGCTTCATTTTCCGTGCTGATTATCGTAGAGCAATTTTTTATCGTTTCAGCATCGGACAGAATGCAGTTTCTGAACTGCTTAGTAATTTCGAAATAGTGTAACTGTTTAGGCTCTTACTTAGTTTAAGAAGATACGTGATGTATGCTGTGAGCGGAGCTTTTCAAAAATGAATTCTATTACTTTTGTTGACGTCTTTTTATCGGATGTGTAGAATTACAGCAAACCACCACCACTGCCTTAAAACTTTGTTAGCAGTATAGATTGAAGGGAAGGGACTGAACTAAACAGTACGAAAAGGTTACGTAACTAAATATTTAAATAACAAAACTTTACATTGAAATGAAGTATTTTCCACTGTTAAAGTATTCATAAGAAACACTTAAAACTTCCTGTCGATTCCGGACTCAAATACATTTCAGTCTGAGCAATAAATATCTGAACACGGAAACCCCTTGTCGTAGCAAGATCTCCGACTCGCGCATACCTTATTCAAAGAAATATCAAACTTTCATACTGTTGTAAAAGTTTTTTACCTTTCCGGTATATAGTAGTCGACCAGACACCACAAAGATTTTGGTGTCATTTTAATGTAAACAGGAAATACTGAAGAAGTTTTACTTCTGTACAAGGTTACTTGGTAGTTGGTCGGAGTTGCTGAGAGTAGCTCCGTAGTTCCGATTCAAAAGGCTCACTTTATATCTATTAAGTTGGACGCGTCTAGTGCTGTTTGCAAGTTTTCTCCTTGGAAGCACTTTGCGAGTGTCCTTTGGTTCTCATTTAGAGGTTGGATGCGATGTGTAGCGTGTAACGGGACTTTTAGATGTAGCGGATTTAAGTGCAGCGCTGCTGCTGTTACGCGTTAAAATCAGCTGTTCTCATTTTAAAATATTTCTTCAAACGAATTTTTTTTAAACCTTAGCTTATCGCCGGCTGTCCGCCTGTAATATCATAACGCCTCTTTTTCTGCAATATTAGTAGCAATATCTTGTAGTTTTTAAGTTTCAAAGTTTGTGCAAGTTCGAGCGCTGTGGTTGCTCTGTTCCGAACTGTGATCTTTCAAAGGCTGAAAGCAAAAGGTTCCTTGAATCCTGTTGCCGGGCTTAAGTTGCCAGATTTCAATGAAAAAATGCAAGTTATTAATTGCAGGACCCTTTTAAACTAATTCATTATTTTTCTAAAACGTTATGGGTAACTTGGCTGAGAGTCATAGTAAATCATAATTATTATTCATGTCCATACAAAAAGCGTCATTTTTCTACCCCTAAATGTTATGCAAATTCTATAATGTTGTTTACACAGCGAAGGACTGCATGTGCGTCTTCCTTTTTTGAGTTTTTGCAATATCTCCGGAAATATAGCTATATAAATTGACGACGAAAGAAGAAAAGTAGTTTTAATTAGAATTCAAAAAATATTTCCATCAAAATAAAAACTTATAGGCATAGATTATAATCCATTCAAACGATTCAAAATCAAGGTTTTGGTAAATATTTAGAGGGCGAAAACTATTTCCCCCCGAAACGCTAAAATGGAGGTAAATTCACTCACGGGTTCCATTGTCTTTATTTGTCTCTATCACACGTGCAGATAGAAGAGCGACGGCAATAATATTTTTAAATACCAGGATGGTCTTCTTAATTTGGATGCACAATTATGCATATGTGCATGGCGGAAAGCACTCGCCAGCAACGTCACAACCGTAACTTTACATAACGCTAAAAGCTTTGTGCATGTGGCGCTATTTTTCCACCGTTACATTGCTATGCTTCTATATAACAGCACATCTATATCTTAGTTTCCGAGTTTTAACTTTATGTTCGGAAAGCACGCGAGCCGAGCTTTAGCATTTAAACTAATTTGGTGCTCCATTGGGTTAGCGTTATTCTATTTTAGTTTTAATTTGGGGTACGTTTAACTTAGGTAGAGTTCCAGTTATTAACGTTTCGCTGTTCCTTTGACAAACTGCGGTAGTCGGTACCTTTAATGTGTGTCATTTTGATGACGGTTAAATGTAACAAAATTTCACTTACCTACAGTATTGAATGCAGATTTGACTGTAGGTTTCGGTTAACTGTAAATGGTGCTGGCCACCCTTAGCCAGTATATTTCATGTTTCATCTACTCACTCTAAAGTGTATGGTAATATAATCAGTATCAACCCCTTTTTCAGTGATGAAAAGCAAATTTCAAACTCGTATTACTCAAAGAGAATTGCAATTATTCCTGAACTTCAAAGGATATCGATAGTAATTAATGTGGGGGTAAAAACGACCCCGAGGACGACTGTAATCCATTACCAATGGTATCGGGGAGGGGTAAGGGATCACGTCTAGATTGAGTTGTCTTATTGATGGGCCGGGAATAATGGTTTTTTACTTTGCTTAGACTGGATTCTTTCATTCGCGTTCATCACAGTTGCAGTGCCACTGAAACTCTAAATTTTGACGTGGTTTTGCGTGGCACTGCACTGCAGTAATATGATTATGTTCTGCTATGGACGGCCTTTGCATAGGTTTTTATAGTATAAAACAAATATGTAAAGACTCCTCAACATTTGGGCACCTACGCACGTTCTCGACCTCTGTTGCCCCCGTGTGATTGGATTAAAAACCAGAATCGACATATAAATCGAGTTACCCCCGAGGGTCGTTTGTATCATCGAATTTATATCGAACAGTGGGTTAAAAATTCTTTGTTCTTCTCTGAATAAAAATATAACAGCATGGTTTGGAATTTTTTTTATAACTTCGTTTTGTGAAACTCTTGAAACTATTACGTGTAATTGGCGACTATCTTAATTCACTTTTGTATAAGTAAGTGGTGTAATGATATTTAAGCCGTCCAAAGACTTCTATCGATTTTAAGAACTTTTTCTAAAATTAAATCATTGTGGAATGACAGCATTGTATTAAATAGGTATTTTATTACCTCAGTACACAACGACACAGCTGATATTATAATCGCCGAGTATAATGAAAAACCCATTTGCTACCACCGCGGCGCTCCTCGTGATTAACCTAGTTTTTTTTTGTAATAAATAGGCTGGATACGGCAAGTACTAAAAAAACTGAAAAATTACCGCGCTTTTATACGGTTTTAAAAACACGCTTTACACCGCAAGCAACAAAGTTATTCGACGTTTAAAAAATGCGCATTAACTGTTTTATTCCGTTCTGTCAAGTTCAACTCATTATCTAAACGAAATGTATGTATATTTTACACCTGTTTATATGTTAGAATACTGGACTTAATTTATATCATGCCGTGAAATAAACGAAAATTATAACAGACTAGTATTACCTACAAGACTACACATATACTAGAAAGCTCTATACATAAATATACATATAATAATATAACAGTATTCTTGAGTTTTTGAAAAATGCTTGGAGTTTAAGGCTGGCAAACATTTAGACAGATGACTCCTGGTTAAGTCAAAGTTTAGTTCGTGCGAGGAAAATAGGAATAACCTTGGTGTTTACAGTAAGAATTTGCCGCTATATTAATGTTATGATTTATTAATATGTGTTTTTGTTGCCTTTTGTTATACGGGTCCTATATTATTTAGTATCTATAGTTTTGGGCTAGTAATTGCAGGAAAAATTTTGCGCAATTTTTCATGAATTTTGGTGTCATTAAAAATAGTCTTAGTCAATGACAACTATGTCTATATCTAGCAGCTAAGATCATAGTTGTCTTTGACAAGGTTCCTACATTGAGATAATTTATCAGCTAGAATCTAGCTGATAAATTATCTCAACGTAGCAACCTCAGGTGGCGTATAGTTAAGTTTAAATATTCACAAAGCGGACGCTTTTCATAACCTTCAGAACGGAAAACACTTTATGAAAAACCTTCTCCAGTCAAGTAGACATGTAGTGTTGTTGTAAATCTAGACTCGCTCCTTGAGGCTGACTTGAATATAAACTGGTTCATCTGTTAGAAACTTACAATAATTTTAAAGATGCCAAATTTTCTGGGTAAATGAAAAGATTGAAAGCTCGTATATTTTCAGTTACAGATTTTATTTTTATTTCAAATTTGTCTAGCATTTGAGCACGCTCTCACCTGACGGGAAGTGACGATGCGATCGAAGGTGTAGCATGCTAGCCAAGTAAATACCTATTCACTCTTCTTGAACACGCCCGGGTCATATTTCGCCGGTAACACAGACGCTGTCAGGGCAGTCCATTCCTTAGCCGTTCTAATTAAGAACGTGGATTCAAATCGCTTGTATTTCGACGACGAAGAGGGATGGCGCTTAGCCGAGCGTTTAGTAGTCAGATTAAACTCATATTCTGTTTTTTAAATACTAGCAGAATGGTATTAGTCTTAACTACGTGTTTAAAGCTCTTAAACATACCTTTGTAAGAGTACACGAGGTCAGGTTTTACAATGAGCTGTTCAAATATTAACCAGCCGTCGGAGCTGCGGCATAACTTTGATATTCTTGTTTAAAGAACATACAGAGCTGGCTCTCTGCAAACAGAACCCGGCGAGAGGGCAGCTGATGTGATATAGCTTTTGTCTACAGTCGTAGCTATGTGAATTAAAACTAAACTTTGACAGGATAGAATCTATATTATCATTTTTAATGTGTACCACACTTAAGTACAAAGTCAAAGGATTTTGTAGAAAATAGGTAATTTTTATCACTTTTACAAATTAATATTAGATTACTTAAAAATATAATTATACATAGGATAATTATAGTTCGTAAAACTTTATATAAAAAGCTTTTTCCTGAGTGACTGACTGATTGACTGATTGATAGACAGCGTACAGCCCGAACCGCTAGACTTCGTTTTGTAGCGTAGATGCATAAGTATCAAAAAATGATTTTTTCAAATTCAAACCATATTCAAATCAAATAGGGTTTTAAATATTGTATAAATTAACACGGGTGAAACCTCGCCTACCTCTATAGCTAATTTCAAAGTATTGTGTGTGCGTAATAGACCGTTTTAAATATAGTTTTGTTTTGTTATTTTATCTATTCAACCCATGTGCTACTGTTTTTACATGAAGCGTATATCAAGTTAAATAATCTATAATTATGAATAGCAGTTATTTTAAAATTTACGCTATTTCATCATAACGGAAAAAAACGGTAATAAAAACCTACCAACAATGTGGCATCATCACAAAGGTCCATTGTTAACCCCATAAAACCTATATTAGTCGGGTCTGTCCGTGAACTCATTAAATATTCACTGGACTCCTGAGTACACGGTATTCTTCGGGTTGAAACACATATAGATATAGAGAATATACAAATTGCATAGAAAGCCTTAACCTTAATCGTTAACTCTACTTTCGATACCTTTAGTAAATAGGGTAAATCGTCAAATATATCTTATGGAACTTTTGTTAACTATAGTTTTTTTTTAACCCTGCCAGAGTCTGTGTTTCCGGCAAAATATGAGCCGGGCGTGTTCAAGAAAAGAGTGAATAGGTATTTACTTGGCTAGCATGCTACACCTTCGATCGCATCGTCACTTCCCATCAGGTGAGAGCGCGGTGAATTGCTAGACAAGCTTGAAGTAAAAAAATGGTTTATTTAAAAGGCTTAAAAATAGACACAAAGATGGCAATCAAATTAACTGTTCCGTGCTTGTGTTTAATCTGCCTTATTCTCAACTTCGTACCCTCGGTTTACTGCAGACTGTTAAAATATTAACCAGCCCTCAGTAGAGACATAACTTCGTCATTCTTCTTTAAAAAATACACGAAAGTCTTCATTATTTTCGTTGACGGACACTGTAATCTGTCTTCGAGCCGTAAATATTATATTATTTTGGTTTTTCTGTCTGTCTTAAAGATAATTTGCTGCAGGATCGCGGGTGAAAATATCCCGTATATATATATAGACCTATATATAAATATATATCTCGTATATATATGAATTGAATTTCAAACACGAGTCGTGAGATTCTTTTGGGCGCCAAAAATGCTTCAAAATATTCCGCTTCAAACTTAATACCTTAAAACTATAAAGGAAAGGCTTACAAGAATTAATAGCTCGAAAGCTCGGTTCAGTTCAAACGTGCATTAATCTCAGTAAGCACCTCTAATTAGTCCACGCAGACCACCAGACCAGCTACAAGTGGAATCCCCGCCATTTCATATATCAACTTGAAATGTTGCCACACATGTGACACTTGACTGCATTAGTGTGACAGTGTGTTACTGCAGTTTCTAGTAGTCTAGAACTTTTTGGGAAATTAATCACCTCCGCAAAGGAATTTCTGCAAATTCACTAAGACGGTGCTGCCAGCTAGCCTTCACCTTTCCACATTTTATACGGGATTCCTGAGTTTAGTTTTTCTGCATCTCAGTTTCTCGACTGACGGGAACATGCATGCGCTTTTTATCGGGGTTTTTGTATCGGGTAAACTCTCGCTGCAGGTGAGTTGAAGATTTATGTTAGCTATAACGAATAGTTTGAGAATTTTTAAGTAAACTTTGCTCTACCCACACACATTTTATATTCGAACTTGCCAAGAAGTTTGCAGCGCAAACATTTTAAATTTGATGAATGTCTTGAGGTAAAATGTTTGTAGTAACTGGTAACACCTGTTTATCAGATTTCATGAATGCAATTTCATTAAAGTGGTTGCAGACTGTATCTGGGCTCAATTTGTCCAATGAATTTGTAATTTCATATGAAAAATCTTTTCAAAACAAGATGAGTAGTTCTAGTAGTAGTATAGTAGTAGTAGTTAGCTAAAAAGGATTTTAAAAGTACTTGAAAAATTGCGACGCAAAGTGGTGCCTACTGGTCTTTTACAAGCTGCACTTCGGAGAGTGTGCGATGGAATTGCACAACTTAATTCCCCCATATCCTTTTCCCCCGCCCAACACGACGCACCAAAACACGACATCGGTATATGGCGGGCATTTCTCTAACCCGCAGACATCGGTTTGCTTCAACATTTATTGCGCGGACGGCAGAGAAACGGAACAACTCACCAGCGTCTCTGTTTCCTGAAAAATATAATCTGGGAGTTCTCAAGGAAAGAGTGAACCGGAATATTCTAGGCAAGCATGTTTCATCGTTTTGACTGTCCCGATAGCTCAGTTGGTAGTAACCCTGCCTCCTGAACTGTGGGTTGTGGGTTTCCCACCCAGGACAAACATTTGTGTGATGAACATAGGTGTTTGTTCTGTGTCTGGGTGTTATATTGTATTCTATGTATGTATTTACAAATAATGTATCTAAGTATTGTATTAGTTATCCGGTTCCCATAGTACAAGCTTTGCTTAGTTTGGGGCTAGATGGCGCTGTGTGTGTAATGCTATGTTATATTATTATCATCGTCGACCGCGTCGTCACTTACCATCAGGCGAGAGAGTCGTCAAATGCAAGCGTAACCTATCTGAAAAATTAATTTATTAAATCGAACCCAATTATTTACTTTCTATTGCTGAATTAGTATTCTAATTCCCCAATAGAAAGTAATAAATCAACAATAAAATTGTGGCGTACGTTTTGCTTTTTCTAGAATCCGACAGCTTAATCCCGGGGAATTGTAAATGGTTTTTCTTTCGGTTTCTTAATGAAAACGTTTTATCTTGATAAGTTGTTTGATCTACGAAATGGAGATGAAGTTTTTATTTAGCAATAAGAAACTGCAGTCACGCGACTGCCGTTTGTCCTGGAAGCCATTTGCAAGAACTCGCCTTACTGTGATACAAACAAACTTAATTATGTTTACAATGAAAACATACTACTGTAGCTTATTCGACTGCCTTTTGAGCTGCAGGTTGTGGGTTCGATTACTCCCACATAATATAGAATATACAATATATCCCAGTACAAACATCACACAAATGTTCGTCCTGTTTCTGGGTGTTATATTGTATTCTATGTATATATTTACAAACAAAAAGTATCTAAGTATTGTATCAGTTATCTGGTTCCCATAGTAAAAACTTTGCTCAGTTTGGGGCTAGATGGCGCTGTGTGAAATGTCCATAAATATTTATTTATGCTATATATAAAATATAGTTTCAAAGGTACACAATATCCTGGTCAGTAGTTCAGTGTCACACTGTAGATGTAATCTGCAAGCTAGGAGGAGCAAACTGCATATCTAGTCTAGGTAGCGGGGGGTTAGCGTAAATGTGGGTAATTACGAGTGCATCCTAGACCGCATCGTCACTTACCATCAGGTGCGATAGTGGTCAAACGCGAGCCTATCGAAACATAAAAAAAAAAAAAAATTTATAGAGACAATGTAGTTCTTGCATCACATTTTACAATCTAGGTGCTGCGATTCCTAGGTACCTCTAGTTTAGTATGTTGCAGCTATCTCGTCAAAATGCTGTTTACTTGAGCTGGCGCATTCCACTTTACTTTCCTACTCGGTCTCTGGAGATGAAGCTGTTTGACTCGAGAGGACAAGATTGGATTTTTAATGAATATTCTAGAGCAAAAATTCCCTTTTGAAAAATTCCATAACTAAAAATGTTGATTTGGTTTTTTAAATCAATTTACCATTGTTTATGATATACTATATCTTGAGTGACAACGTGAACTGACAGACAACGTACTGTATGGTCTTATTTACTGCTAGGTTTGCATGGAACTTGATTGACTCCGATAGAAACACAAATATGTATGTATTTGACAGTTTCAATGCTTAGGTTATGTACAAAGTTACTATAAAAAAATTCAAATTAGGAATGAAATTTTTACTTTTGCATTGCAATCAATTCGTGATAACTGATGTCCCTGAAAATTACAATAGTATTATAGAAAATAAGTATTCTAGAGCGTTCGGCTTTCTTCAACAATATCAAAAAATATGAGATTATTTTCTCTGTAATATCTTTAACAGCTGTTGCCCGCTTGGCACTGAAGAAACGGTTAGCTCGCCGCATGGAGGCTTAACTGTCTTCAAGTTTTCGAAATTACATGCTATGGAAGGAATTTTAACCACTGCGACAATACCCGAGTAAAAATTCAAAAGTTTAATATTTTTCAATAGTGCTCAAATTTTTTGATAACACATGAGAAGGCGTGGATAATTGATTATAAAAAAAATTGGAGAGAATAAATAATAATAGTAATAACGCCCCACGATCACATACATAGATCCTGGACCCTGACTAGGATTCCCTGTATCTAGGGACTCAGAAACTACGAGGACCACGGTCCCACAACACCCAGACTCAGAGCAAGTAATTGCGCTTTTTTTTCTGTGCACAAATTCTTGTCCACCGCACCACAGAGGTTGTCAAATAAGTTCCATTGACAACATTACTCTGATAAAGTTCATTTTTTCTAGTTTGATTTACAAAATTTTTATTTAGTAAATACGTGAACATCCAGCACCTAAATTGGAGGATGGGAGGGGGAAAGAGGAAGGAAGTTCCTACTTCCTAGAAGGAAAGTCGTAAAACAAATTGAAATATAGAGTTTCTTTACAATTTCAATTTCACAAATCACAGTTTCTCACTTTACTCTAGGTTGTAGTTCCATGACTTTCGTGAGTTAAGTTTCATTTAACTTATTATTTTGCCTGATTTTGACAACTAACCCTTTGAAGACACCACATTTATCGGAATTGTGTCTCGTTATATGCAATTTCTTTAAATTTTATTTTTCTCGTAATTATTTCATAACTAACTAGTTATGAAATAATTACTAGATGCAAAAATGGTCTAGAAAGCTTTAGTCCTTAAAATACCCAAAACTTACGTCATCACTAAAATTACGTCTCGGTGGACTTCTATAACAACCGTTTTATTTTAACTGCGTTATGTTTTTTAATAACCGTGTAAATAACTTTTACTTGACGTGGAAAAACCCCCCTGTCTAATTGAAATTAAACTCTGTACGAAACTTTATTCATTTATTCCTTCATATCTATAGCTGACATACGCGAGAATGCCACAAAATTCATTCATATTCACCAAGATACAAAACTTATTTAACTAGATATGCACACACGCAGGAGATCCTCTGTGGACCAACTTTCGAGCGTAGTAGACAACTTCTGTGTTCAAAAGTCGACTCTATAACGCTTACTTGTATTGTTCTTTGTTCCACCTAGCTGACTTAATATCGAGAGTTCAAGATCTATGTAAGATAGTTTCGATGAATGTAGTTTGAATAGGCGCTACGGCGCGTGCAAGTTCGGTTCAATTGAAAGTTCTTTGTAGCAACACTTTGTGAAGTCGTGGCAAAGTTTCAATGCCGTTTAGTTGGAGATTTTCAATTAAAAAAGGATAGAAATCAATTGAAATACGTCAATAAATTATACTGTAATATTTTTAATGGTACGCTGTCAATTTAGATAATTATTTGTCTTCGTCTTGTCCAATTTTGCGTGCCCGACAGGGTTCATAATGAACTATTTGAGATAAACCAAAATCTATAAACAAAATTGTGGAATGCAAATAAACTATTGAAAAACCAAACAGTACCCGGATTCATAAGCCATCTATGCGGATTCTACCCTCTCGGAAATCTCTTTTATCTTGAATGGGAGATAGAGACAGAATGTTTAGATTCTGTAACGGAGTCATTTCGATAAATCGAGAATCAAGGCGCTGCTAGTAAGGTAGGGCTTCTAAATAAAGATAATTACTCTACATTTCAACTGGACTGAGTTACAAAGTGATTTACTTGAATTAAATATCAATTAAAACGCTATAAAGAAAATTATCATTTCATCACCGCAATTATTTTAACAGCATCAATGAAAAGAGCGTATTTAGTATTTCCAAAAGTGCACCGAAGTAATAATCACTATTTACATCATCATCAGAAACCTGAAGACGTCCACTGCTCAGTTGCTTGCCTCCTGCATCCATCGACTAATTTCTATGTATCTAGCTCAAATACAGAAAAAATAAGAGTCCTAACTTACAAAGTTATAACGTCATCGAAGTCTTAATATTTTGTTGAATACAAAGCCATTACTAATTGAAGTTGGCATTTCAAAAAATTTTATTCGAATCTTCAAACGAAGTGCAAAAAGCTCTGCACAGTTATGGCGGGAAAGCGAAAAAGATTGCGTCATCGCATTTTATTATTTTCAAAAACTTGTGTTATTCTCAGTGTTAGTGCATAAAATTGGTATGACTTTGACTAGACTATGACTTCGACTGTGACTTGACACACATTCGCGTGAAATATCATTAACTTGATCAATTATCAATTACTTGACACTGGCTAAATATACAAAAGTGTGGAGCCAAAACATATAAAAAAAAAAAACCTCACATTTAAATATGCCATTTTAAAACTATCATTTATTCTTTAAGCATTGTTACGTCGTTTTATCTTATTGAATGCATTATTAAAAGCACATCTCTAATGGTCCTTCCAGTTATTTTATGACGGGGTTAATATGGCTGCTAGGTTTCATTTGAACTGGTGTCACTCGCTCCCTTAGGAACCCAGACGATGAATAATGGATCACACGCGGACATTAATTGAAAACGAACGTGTCTAGTATATCTGTCGCAGCCAACTAGCTCAATTAGCCGTTCAATCTACAGCCTCTTTACTAAACAGCGCCGTTCAACTAGCGGCCTGAATGATATTTAGCCATTTGATCAAACAGCTAGGCCAGACTTGAATAGATGACGTTTCATTATTTGCCTAGCCTGACAACATCTGATCTCATGGTTTCCATGCAAAGAACATATCTATATGTTGTTATATATCATATGTTACATTTTAAATATATTAACTAAATAATTTCTTATGTCAGATGTTTTATCTTTTTTATTTCTGTCACATGGTCACCCTATCGTAGAAATGGCCTAAGCATTAGCCATTCGGGCCGCTAGTTGAATGGCGCCGTTTAGTAAAGAGGCTAGGCTGTTGCTTGAACGGCTAATTCAGCTAGTTGGCTGCGACATATCCATAGACAAACCACCTTTTTTAGCACTAGGTAAATCATAGAAAGCATTGTTTTTGAATCTATATGTTAGACAGTTCCTTGAATGTATTTTTTTGTTGTTTTTTATGAACAGTTACTGCATTGAGAATCTTTAAATTTGTTACCAGTTCTAAATTACGTTCACGTGTATAACCAAAAAGGATATTGCGTAATTTCCTCTCAACGATCTACAAACTTCTTTCGTTGAGTAGGTTAACATTTTCGAGCCAGCCACGTCTAGGAGGCGAATAGGCACGTAAAAGAAATTTTAGAATAAACTTTAACAGTCCTCTCTAGTTCCAGCTTCATGCCTCACGTTCGCAATAACCACAAAAACTTGGTAAAATAAAACGTCTGTTGAAATCTTGTGTGAACTCTATAGCGACACGTGACTGCGACAGTGCGACGGTATTGGCTTGATTACAGACTTGGCTACAGATTTACTGAGTGCCTTCAGTAAATCTGCGGTGAAACCCCTCGTAATCTTATTAAAAACTTTATAAAAACATAAAGCGGGTTAGACGTGATTCATTTAACCGCGGACGCTTCAGTTTTGGGGTGGCGCAAGCGTCGGTAGTTTATAGTTAATAATAGAATTTTGTTCACTGATGAGATTCACCGTAAGGATAAAGTAGTAAATTCACCTAACTTTTGACGTACACAGTACTACATTATATTATGTATTCTTATTATTTGACTGGCCCGATTGCTCAGTTGGTAGTAACCCTGCCTTCTGAACTGTGGGTTCGATTCCCACCCAGGGCAAACATTTGTGTGATGAACATAGGTGTTTGTTCTGTGTCTGGGTATGTATTTACAAACAAAAAGTATCTAAGTATTGTATCAGTTATCTGGTTCCCATAGTACAAGCTTTACTTAGTTTGGGGCTAGATGGCGTTGTGTGAAATGTCCACACATATTATTATTATTATATATATTCTGTGCTAACTTGCCATACACGTGATGACAGAAAGGGAAGCGGTTCGAGCCGTTCGTGCATGTACGAACTCGCCCCTCTGCCACTATTTACAAACATGGGGGTCGCTCGCTTCGTTAGGTTTAATATTTTTAGACGTATGTATAACCTTTCTAGAGATATTTTAACACAACTAACCAAATGAGAAAGAGTTATTAAAACTGAAGCTTAATGGTGAAGAATCACATCCTTTGTCATTTTTGAATAGATTGCATTCATAGGTAATCCTTTGACCTCTACGCTTGGTACTGAGTTTTTTTACTCATATTACAATGTAGTTTAAGTTCTTGTTATTAAGTAATTATCTCATTAACATTTAACTTAATTTTAATAGGATTTATTTAATATTAGGTCTTTACCTATGAAATTGCCGTTTTGTTTGAAAAAAGTTAAAGTATTTTTTTTTCGAACTTATTTATTTCTTTTATTCAAAGTAATCACCCCTGCAATCAATGCATCTTTGCCAACGCTGTGGCAGTTTATGGATGCCCTTCTTAAAAAAATCAGCAGGACGGGAGACAACAAACTCTTCAAAGGCGTTTTGTACTGCCTCTCGGGAATTGAATTTTTTTCCCGCTAAAAAGTTGTCCAAATTTTGGAAAATGTAATAGTCGGTAGGCGCAAGATCTGGTGAGTATGGCGGATGAGGGAGAGCTTCCAAACCCAACTCATGCAGCTTAGAGACGGTCTGTTGTGCAGTATGGGGTCGCGCGTTGTCGCGAAGTAGCAGTGGAGACGACCGATTGACCAAAGCTGGTTGCAGACGTGCGAGTTTCGCCATCATTGTGGTCAGTTCTTCAATGTACACATCTGCAGTAATGCTCTCGCCGTTTTGTAAAAAGCTATGATGAATCACACCAGCACTAGACCACCAAACTGTGATCATCACCTTTCTAGGGGTCATTTTTCGTTTTGCACATTGCTTTGGTACCGAACCAGGATCTAACCAACTTGCTTAGCGCTTTCGATTGTCAAAAAGAATCCATTTTTCGTCGCACGTAACAATTCGGTTCAAAATTCCTTCATTTCTGTGCCTGTTAAGCAGCGCAAGGCAAGTCTCGACGCGTACGTTGCGCTGGCGATCGTTAAGTTCGTGGGGCACCCATCTATCAAGCTTTTTTATCTTGCCAATCTGTCGCAAATGGACCAATATTGTTGTGATGCTAACATCAAAAGCTGCTGCCAGCTCAGCTGTAGATTGAGATTCATCAGCTTCCACAATCGCCTTTAATTCATCATTGTTGACCAAAGTTTCCGGACGACCACGAGGTTCATTTTTCAAGTCATAATTCCCAGAACGGAACCGAGCAAACCAATAACGGGTTGTACGTTCGTTTGTACAGTTCTCTCCGTAAACGTCGTTGATGTTACGTGTCGTTTGTGCCGCGTTGGTGCCACGACGGAACTCATATTCCATAATTACACAAAATTTCAAAGTATCCATTATGAGGAAAAATGTTGAAATGTAATGAAAATACAACGCTAATCAATAAACAAAAGACTTATATTGTAAATAGAATGTCATACTTTTAAAACAAAATTAATTTGAATTTAGAATTCATAGCCAATCAAAACTTTTTTTTGATTGAAAAAGTCTGTACTGCAATACGGCAATTTCATAGGTAAAGACCTATTATTAGTTTCATTATATAGCAATCACAGACTAAGTAGTGGATACGTGTCAATGTGGTTGCCACTACTTTCGTCACAGATAAGGCAGTAGATACCTGTATAAGGCAGTAGATACCTGTATAAGGCAGTAGATACCTGTATAAGGCAGTAGATACCTGTATAAGGCAGTAGATACCTGTATAAGGCAGTAGATACCTGTATAAGGCAGTAGATACCTGTATAAGGCAGTAGATACCTGTATAAGGCAGTAGATACCTGTATAAAATACGATAAGGTAATACATACCTTAGCGTGTTTAGCCAATGATTGTTTTTGTTTTTGTGCCGTTATGCTTCGTTATTATTTTTATTTAGTGATTTTTTTAACTTTTTTTGTGTATTGGCTCCACACTTTTGTGTATATAGCCAGTGTCAAGTAATTAATAATTTATCAAGTTAATGATATTTCACGCAGGTATGTGTCAAGTCAAGTCATCAAGTCAAGTCATAGTCTATTCTAGTCAAGTCATACTCCTAGTAAAGTGGTGGCAACTTTACCAGAAGCTTCTATGGAGTTTTGGAAACAACATAAAAGAAACGTTTCACCATCATTATACCATTTTCCCACACTCATGTATGTAATCCAGCACGTAACGAATAAAATGCTACTAAGTTTATGCACTTACACTGAAAATAACACAAGTTTTAGAAAATAATACAATGCGGTAACGCATTTTTTCGTTTTCCCGCCATAACTCCTCATTTAGTGATTTATATATAGTTGTATGTAGTGTATGTAGTGATTTATATATAGTGTTTGTATTATATTTCTTGTTTATGTTTCAAAATCTTATAAAAAAAATATAAAAATTGTTTAAATTCTCTGATGTTCGTGATGTCATGACTACGGGTTCCGCCTGAAAATCAGTTTTTTAAGGTCACGTTGACCTTAACCTCATGCTGAGTCGGGACCTGGTCATGACATCACACAACGTTACATCTGTTTATTTGTCTATTCTTTGTTTCTAAATTATACTGTATTCTCTTATAATGTAATGTAATATTGTGTGGTGTCCTGAATAAATGTATTTTCTTTCTTTTTCTTTCATTCCTGAAAAATCTAAAATTTGTTACCATCCTGTATTTTTTGCTACTGTATTTACTGCATATATTTTTATGTATATTTGGAAATAAATACCTATTTATATATATATAAAAAAAAGAAAAAAAAAAGTATATATATATATATATTTTTTTTCCTATTTTTTTAAATCTAAACAATCTTAACATCATTTGAGGCAGTGGTCAAATACTTTGGCTATAACCAATAAAAAATGCTTTAGTTTCGGCTGGTTAAACTACAATCAAAAATTAGCACTAATACATCTACTTCAACGTCTACTTCTCGACATGACCACTTGTTGAATTAACGTATTTTTTAATATGTAGTTGTGCGACAAACTATCGGCACATTATCAATGAACCAAGGATCAAGTAACAGTTTATAACAGCGTCAGATATTATCCGCTGCCGTCGCTCCGGAGTTTACTGTTGGTTCTAGAACAATCCTTCGAGCATAGAATGTTCTGGAAGTTTCGATATGGAACGAGTAGATACAGCATAAAGTGTGAGCGACGAGCTTTGCTATTAAACAAAATCGATGCTTTAGTTTGAGCTTTATTACTTTATCAGAACAACGGAGAAGTTTTAGTCAGTTTTTAGTAATAGGGCTACTGTAAGAATTAATGAAATGTTTCAAACAAAATAGTACGGTTGGAATGATTTCCTTCATAATATTAGGTCTTTACCTATGAAATTGCCGTTTTGTTTGAAAAAAGTTAAAGTATTTTTTTTTTCGAACTTATTTATTTCTTTTATTCAAAGTAATCACCCCTGCAATCAATGCATTTTTGCCAACGCTGTGGCAGTTTATGGATGCCCTTCTTGAAAAAATCAGCAGGACGGGAGGCAACAAACTCTTCAAAGGCGTTTTGTACTGCCTCTCGGGAATTGAATTTTTTTCCCGCTAAAAAATTGTCCAAATTTTGGAAAAAGTAATAGTCAGTAGGCGCAAGACCTGGTGAGTATGGCGGATGAGGGAGAGCTTCCAAACCCAACTCATGCAGCTTAGAGACGGTCTGTTGTGCAGTATGGGGTCGCGCGTTGTCGTGAAGTAGCAGTGGAGACGACCGATTGACCAAAGCTGGTTGCAGACGTGCGAGTTTCGCCATCATTGTGGTCAGTTCTTCAATGTACACATCTGCAGTAATGCTCTCGCCGTTTTGTAAAAAGCTATGATGAATCACACCAGCACTAGACCACCAAACTGTGACCATCACCTTTCTAGGGGTCATTTTTCGTTTTGCACATTGCTTTGGTACCGAACCAAGATCTAACCAACTTGCTGAGCGCTTTCGATTGTCAAAAAGAATCCATTTTTCGTCGCACGTAACAATTCGGTTCAAAATTCTTTCATTTCTGTGCCTGTTAAGCAGCGCAAGGCAAGTCTCGACGCGTACGTTGCGCTGGCGATCGTTAAGTTCGTGGGGCACCCATCTATCAAGCTTTTTTATCTTGCCAATCTGTCGCAAATGGACCAATATTGTTTTGATGCTAACATCAAAAGCTGCTGCCAGCTCAGCTGTAGATTGAGATTCATCAGCTTCCACAATCGCCTTTAATTCATCATTGTTGACCAAAGTTTCCGGACGACCACGAGGTTCATTTTTCAAGTCAAAATTCCCAGAACGGAACCGAGCAAACCAATAACGGGTTGTACGTTCGTTTGTACAGTTCTCTCCGTAAACGTCGTTGATGTTACGTGTCGTTTGTGCCGCGTTGGTGCCACGACGGAACTCATATTCCATAATTACACGAAATTTCAAAGTATCCATTATGAGGAAAAATGTTGAAATGTAATGAAAATACAACGCTAATCAATAAACAAAAGACTTATATTGTAAATAGAATGTCATATTTTTAAAACAAAATTTATTTGAATTTAGAATTCATAGCCAATCAAAACTTTTTTTTGTTTGAAAAAGTCTGTACTGCAATGCGGCAATTTCATAGGTAAAGACCTATTATAACTAGAGGATTGCGTTTGATTTTATTTGCTTAGAAATTAGTTCAATTTATTCAAGTATTATGATTTTGACTTGTAAAAGTGCCAGACAAGAAAGAAATAAAAAATATATATTGAACTTGCATTTAAGTAGTTTTTTACGAGATAGCTAAATATGTTTCTCATTTTAACTATAGATAGAAATTTATTCTACATAAACATTAATATGTACAGACATATTAATGTTTATGTGGAATACATTTCTACAGGCACTGTATAAATAAAAAGTAACAACTAATAAAACATCTAACTCACCACCGCGTGGTAAGGTTCCCAGAATACTGGCAGCATTACCTCGCTGAATTAGAAGACTTAGCTTCTGAGCGAAGTATGTGCCAGCTCTGGGATCCCCCGAGGCGAGAACCAATCGAGGCGAAACTTGAATACTTAATAGCTTAATAATAATATATCTTAAGTAATAGATAATAAATAAATGGTGGTATTGAAAAGAATTCAGGTCAGCATTGTGGCGGTTTGCTTGAGACGCGGCGCTGATTATCCGCTGAGTCCTATTGGTTAACGGGTAAGGAAATAGTTGCCAGGTGACCGTAGAAAATTACTAATTAATATAAAAATATATAACATATCCTACAAAATACATACCAAAATAACAATGCGATAACTGATGCATTTCAAATAGAAAGGCAGGAAAATACTAACAGAAGTTTACTATTTAGCTGCAGTGAAAGATGAGGCTAGTGGATACGAAAACTGTTTATATTGATATATATATTTTTTTTTTTTTTTTTTTTTTTTACTTCAAACTTGTCTAGCATTTGACCACGCTCTCACCTGATGGGAAGTGACGATGCGATCGAAGGTGTAGCATGCTAGCCAAGTAAATACCTATTCACTCTTCTCTTGAACACGCCCGGGTCATATTTCGCCGGAAACACAGACGCTGGCAGGGCATTCCATTCCTTAGCCGTTCTAATTAAGAAAGTTGAGTCAAATCGCTTGGTACGAATGGGTGGTATTTCGACCACGAAAGGATGGCGCTTAGCCGAGCGTCTAGTAGTCCGGTAGTGGAATGGTGATGGGAGAATGAGATCATCCAGTTCTTGAGCGCATTCACCGTGGTGTATTCTGTAAAAGACCGACAGACTTGCCACCTTACGTCGATGTGCAAGGCTCAGGAGCCTTTTACCAACCAAAGTGTCGTCGTCAATGAGCCTTTTGGCACGCCGTTCAATCGAGTCCAGAGCCTCAAGCTGGTACTTGGCAGACCCGTCCCACAGGTGGCAGCAGTACTCCATACACGATCGGACCTGTGCCTGATACAGATTTAGAAGCTGTCCAGGTGTGAAGTACCGCCTTACCTTGGACAATATGCCGAGTTTTTTTGAAGCTACTTTGGCTTTGGACTCGATGTAGGATCCAAAGTTTAGGTTTGACGTGAGATCAACACCCAAAAGCTCAAGATGGTTTCCTAAACTTACAGATACACCACGGAATGAAGGAGCCAGATGGAGTGGGCTCTTTTTAGCAGTGAATAAACACGCCTGTGTTTTTGCAGCATTGAACCTAACCAAGTTAGCATCGCCCCAATCGGACACGGCTTTCAAAGCCAGGTTCATGCGCTCAACCATAGCCTCTCTCTCAATCCGGACGTCGTCACCACTGGCACGGGCACTGGATGTGTATCTTTCAACAACAGTACTATCATCTGCATACCCAAAGGTACCGGGCTTTAGCAGATCATTGATGTGGAGTAAGAATAGTGTTGCTGAAAGAACTGACCCCTGAGGTACACCAGCATTAATAGCTAATTGATCGGAGGAGCAGCCATCAAGAACTACTCTTAGCGATCGTTCCCTCAAAAAGTCTGATATCCAAGTGCACAGACCAACAGGTAGTCCGTAAGATGGAAGCTTATTCAGAAGTCCGTCATGCCAGACCCGATCAAATGCCTTAGAGACGTCTAGAGATACAGCAAGTGCCTCTCCATGCATCTCTAAGGCTTCGCTCAATATGTGAGTGGCATACGCGAGAAGATCCCCAGTGGACCGGTTTCGGCGAAATCCGTATTGCCGGTCACTGAGGAGATCATTGTCTTCAAGGTATGCCAAGAGCTTGTTGTTAATTATACGCTCCATACTCTTACAGAGAATGGAGGTAATTGAGATGGGTCGATAGTTGGCAGGATCAGCACGACTGCCCTTCTTAGGTACAGGTTGTACGTTGGCTTGCTTCCAACTCATAGGGACTATTCCGGTGTCTAGAGAGAGGCGAAATAGGCGTGTTAGAATGGGAGACAACTCGGGTGCACAGCTCTTAAGTACAATTGCTGGTATACCATCGGGACCACTGGCTTTGTTCACGTCTAGACTGCGTAATGTTTTTAGTACTTCCTTCTGACGTATGCGTATTCCCGGCATGAAAACACCGCATTGTGGAAGGCAGGGAGGTACCTCATTAGCAGTATCTAGACGCGAAGCTTCTGCAAAGAGAGTGGCAAACAAGTTTGCTTTTTCTTTTGCAGTGTGAGCCAGCGATCCGTCTGGTTTCAATAATGGAGGCAGTGAGGATCGACAGAAGTTCGCTTCAACCGATTTGGCTAGGGACCAAAAAGCCTTACTACCAGCTGGGTAGGAAGCAAGTTTAGCCCCTATTCGACCAATATGTTTGAAACGAGCCTTCCTTAATTCCTTCTTACAGGCCTTGGCGGCAACGTTAAAGGCTTTCTTCTTAGCTCGATTGTCCGAGGCCTTGCGTTTTCGAGCGTCAGCCCATGCCAGATATGCCGCATGCTTCTGCGCTTCAGCGCGTGCACAGTCGGCTCCAAACCATGGGCTGGCTTTGCTGGTCACGGGCTTATCGGAAAATGGAATAAAATATTCCATAGCCCGACATATTACCTCAGTAACCGCATTCGCGCAGACCGTCGGATCTCCAGAAGAAAAAAAATTTTAGTTTTAATCTAAACGCTATAATAATAATAGGCTGGCGCGGCGGCGAATTCTGCTGAGCAGCTAAAAAGGCGCAAATATAGTAATCTTGATAGCGGTTTTATATTTGCGCCTTTTGCAGTTGACAGTGTCTCAACCGGGCCTTGGGGACCTCACCAAATTTTTAAAGACCTTTCGAAACGTCTGGTTGAAGCCACATGTGACCAAAATGCTGGCCCCTACTTCGGCCAAAGATTGAGCATTGCCATTCAATGTGGCAATGCTGCCAGCATAATGGGCACGTTGCCTACTGGTAGTGGTTTGTTTGATTAAGTTCCCTTTTTATTGTTTTATGTTTATTAAATAATATTGGTCTTTACCTATGAAATTGCCGTTTTGTTTGAAAAAAGTTAAAGTTTTTTTTTTCGAACTTATTTATTTCTTTTATTCAAAGTAATCACCCCTGCAATCAATGGTATGAGTATGGCGGATGAGGGAGAGCTTCCAAACCCAACTCATGCAGCTTAGAGACGGTCTGTTGTGCAGTATGGGGTACCGCGTTGTCGTGAAGTAGCAGTGGAGACGACCGATTGACCAAAGCTGGTTGCAGACGTGCGAGTTTCGCCATCATTGTGGTCAGTTCTTCAATGTACACATCTGCAGTAATGCTCTCGCCGTTTTGTAAAAAGCTATGATGAATCACACCAGCACTAGACCACCAAACTGTGACCATCACCTTTCTAGGGGTCATTTTTCGTTTTGCACATTGCTTTGGTACCGAACCAAGATCTAACCAACTTGCTGAGCGCTTTCGATTGTCAAAAAGAATCCATTTTTCGTCGCACGTAACAATTCGGTTCAAAATTCTTTCATTTCTGTGCCTGTTAAGCAGCGCAAGGCAAGTCTCGACGCGTACGTTGCGCTGGCGATCGTTAAGTTCGTGGGGCACCCATCTATCAAGCTTTTTTATCTTGCCAATCTGTCGCAAATGGACCAATATTGTTTTGATGCTAACATCAAAAGCTGCTGCCAGCTCAGCTGTAGATTGAGATTCATCAGCTTCCATAATCGCCTTAAATTCATCATTGTTGACCAAAGTTTCCGGACGACCACGAGGTTCATTTTTCAAGTCAAAATTCCCAGAACGGAACCGAGCAAACCAATAACGGGTTGTACGTTCGTTTGTACAGTTCTCTCCGTAAACGTCGTTGATGTTACGTGTCGTTTGTGCCGCGTTGGTGCCACAACGGAACTCATATTCCATAATTACACGAAATTTCAAAGTATCCATTATGAGGAAAAATGTTGAAATGTAATGAAAATACAACGCTAATCAATAAACAAAAGACTTATATTGTAAATAGAATGTCATATTTTAAAAAAACAAAATTAATTTGAATTTAGAATTCATAGCCAATCAAAACTTTTTTTGTTTGAAAAAGTCTGTACTGCAATACGGCAATTTCATAGGTTATTATGTTACCTATTATTATGTTGTATGTATCAAAATAAAATATTGTTTATTAAAAAAAAATGCAATAACGCTTTTAAGTACCCTGATTGGCCGTAGCAAAGTGTTTCAGCATTTTGACGCTGAATGAAAAAAAGTAAACAAGAAACCCCTTATTGTAAAGAAAAAATCAACCGCAAACCCTAAATATACCGAAAAACCGTAATCCAATACAGTATCCGAATATTGGACTGCTATTACAATAAATCAGATTCGCTTGAGAGCTTGCCAAAAGGGCTCACCATTGGGAAGGCACTACAACGTTGCCGTTAAACTTTCAATCTTATCCTAAAGCATTAAGTTTTAAAATATATTGCGTGAAAAACAGGAAAAGGATGTAGATATCTTGCTTTCTTGGATAAATATAGGTGAAACATTAAACATGTGGATAAGTAAGTACGGCTCGGCTTGAATGGTCATTGACGAAGGATAAGTACGCAGCGCAGGTCCTTTGCAATTCGTTTGAAGAAAAATGCAATATGAAGGTTTTATTCAGAAACGTGAATAAATACTTCTTACGAAATCAAAGTTTTTTAATATTTAGATCACAGAGTAACAATGATTGTCTGGATATAGATTTGATTGTTTTTTGATAGCTCTGAAGTGCTATTAGCATTTACCCTTTGGGGTTAGGGACAAAATAAAAAGCTTAATCAATATCCATCCATGATTCATAAATACCTATACACGGATCACAAAATTGAGGTACTTCCAAAGACTTTGTCACTGTCACGCTTCCCGCCATTTTATATATTTTTTACTCGCAACCATTTTACTTTCTTTTTTCGTTTCGCATTGCGGGCTTTTCAGCTAATCGCTGGTAATTTTAGCCACGAAAAGAGTCGCAACTCTGGGGGTCAATTCTAAAAAATTGTGCGTGAAAAGACGTCGGATCCGGGTGGGTTTTGCGATTATTCCCAAATGCTCTACTAGTAAAACAATTTGGGGATTCTAACTTCCTACGGCCCCGTGGTTGGGAGGTCAGATGAGACGTTGGGAAATACTTTTTGTATAAGCGTCTTTGTGACGTCATCTCTACTACGACATTTTATTTTACTGAGAATGTCGCCTCTGACAGATGGTGTAATTAAACTGTTTATCGCTAACGGGATGATTTGCCGGTTATTTAACACCACATTTTCTGCGATAATTTGCGGGTAGTTCGGCCATCTTTAACGAGGATTAGTGGTTTTTATTTGCGGCACTTGTTCGGATGAGTTTGGCTCGTAAACGGTTGTTTCGTAACGGATTGTCGGAATTGTAGCTTTTATTACAGTCTTTCTGCAGGTATGGCGCATTGTGGTCTGATGATGGCAATACTTGTTTCTACTTGTTCATTGCGAGAAATCAAAGAACCATTAAGTTTCCTTACAGGTATCAAAGTTTAGAAAATGTTTTGCTTGACCAAACGATCAAACTTGTGACGTTTAAAAACTTGGTTAGTTTATTCTTAAACTTTTGTCTGTGCTTTATTTGTTTCTTAACTTTATCAATTATTTGCATTGCTTGTCTAATGGTCATATTATAACTAAATTAGCAAAGTTAAGATCGTTTTCTTGGTTTCTATATTTGATACTTTTTGTTTATGATATAAAAAAAAAAATTTGACTCTACCAAAATATATTCTGCTGTAAGGCTGGTAGGTACTTTTAATAAAGTAACTCCATGAAACTTTCTTTTGATCTATAATTCAAATTGAAATCTTTATCTTGAAGTTGAACTATGAAAGTTGAACAAGACTAGAATCTATTAGGAAGAAATTCACACAACAAAAGCTAAAGTAGTTACCTCCCTCGGAATTCTCCTTCCTTTGCACGGTTCTAACAACACTTGCTCGCTCGATGGTCCACAAGTTTTCCGGGCAATGTTCATTAAACATTTGAGTTCTATCAGATAAATAAAAAATAAAAAACGAGTGTACTTTAGACCACACGACTGAAGTAAAACTTCTTTAGTTTAGCTCCATCTATCGGTCGGTATTACTTTGTTTTTACTTTGTTTAATGTTAATGTCGCCATCTATATAATAATACAATATTTTAACTTTGTTATGTTGACAATGGAGATCTACGTAAACCAACTTCAACTTTCGTTCGCCTCGTTCGCCTAGCTTACTCCCTAAGTCAAGCGAGCGTAAAGAAGTTTTACTACAATAAAAATTGAATTTCCCGCTTCAGAATGTACAATAAGCTTTAAATAAATTATTTGTTTTTTTTTTTTTAATTACTAGTAATAGTTTTTGGTCGTGATCACTAAAGCAGTTCTCTTCACTATGAATTTATCGAGCGACTTGCGATGTCACGATGAAGAACGCAGTCTCCGCCCCGGGACGTGATATATAATACCCTTGAAACTTGGAGTGCATACCCGAGGATTGATGGCACTGCCTGGAGGCGCGATAACCTCTGGAACTCTGGTCTATTCGTTTGAGATCGGTTTTGAAGATACGAATGTATCATGAGTTAGAAAATGGTTTAAACATTATCTATAGTATATATATATATAAGTTGGATGCTCTCGAGAAAGTGTCGTTGAGACGAGTCAGTCTTAGGGCGTTCTCATTTGACAGCCTCTGTGGTGTGGTGGTTGAGTAGGTCGGCTCATAACCCGGAGGCGGCGGTTCCATTCCCGCGGCAGGACAAGTATTTGTGCACAGAAAAAGTGCAAATACTTGTTCTGAGTCTGGATGTTGTGGGATTATAGTGGGTAGGGACCCAGGAACTACGAGTATATAGGTTTCCCTGTGCACACACAGATTCCCTGTGGGACATAGGGAATCCTAGTTAGGGTCCAGGATCTATCTAGGACATATGAGAAGTTGCAATTGATCAGTTATAATTGTATTGTTAATAATTTTCTAGAGGAACGTTTTTTAATTTTGTGTAGCTTAAAATTAAATTACTTTGTGCATTTTATTTGTCATTCAATATTAATACTCATGCACGTATTATAAAAAAGAGAAGTAAATTACTAAAAATATTATACATTTCGTTAAAATACAGTGTTCGTATCCCAATAAATAAATAAACTAAATTTTCTTTGCCCGGTTTCTCCGAGATAAATCTCCATGATTGAAGTGTTTTTTTTAGGAGTGTTATAGTGTATGTGTAGTAGTAATAGTATCGTGTTTAATATACGAAACAAATTAGGTTAAACAAAAATTAGGTTAAAACACACAATTCACGCTTCCATTTTAACATCACTTTCCCTTGCGCTCTACTTTCACTTATGATCTTAAAAAACCCATTCGTTTACCTGGCGTATACCCAGGAGTGCGGGAATCCCGGAACAATGCGCCGTCCGTACCGCACCGAACAATGTGCTCTTGTTTGCGGGACGAACCCCACTGAAAATCATATTTTAACATGGTGTAGTTTAGTTTTCTGCGGTAAATCAGGTAAACACTTTAACACATTGGGAAAGTTAGATGAGCATGAAAAGATGCGCGTAGCAGAGAACCCGCACGATTCCATTAAGCAAGATTATCGCAGTCCGCTCCAAAACAAAATACATAAAACCAAGGTGCTTCTAATTATTTATTGTAAATATTTTGTCTAAACATCACTTTAGCGATAATGCTGTACTAAAGTCTCTTTCAGTTCCACACCATATTCACCTACACCATATTGCATCTTCATCATTTCACTAATAATACCTTTTACCTTTTGTTTTTATGACAGCAAATATTAAAATAGCTGATTGCTTCAATCCTGTTCAATAAAACGTGGCAAAAACGTTAGATAAAGTATATGTCTGGCTAATCTATGTTAATATGGCTGGCTGTCTGTAAAAAGTAATCCACTTGGTGGAACTATAATATCAATCGCTTTTGACTTACGCCACTTCTTATTGTTTTGTTTTATTTAGTGTTCCCTAAGCTTTTGTTTTCTTTTCAACCTTGGTGCAATACGAGCGCCCCAGTTCATGAAGCAAGCCCTGGCGGTGCTTTCGGTGACGGCGCCTTGTTGAGGACCAACACCGGAATGTGTACTTTTTGCTATTGTCAGTTAAAATGAAACCACCTGCAGCAGCAGTGAGCAGTGAGTAAGGCAAGAGTGAACCGGTATCTAATGATATGAAATGAAATTGGCGGTCTTGTCGCTTAAAGCGTTCTAGACGACCCAAGAGTATTTACTGATCGACCCCGATGATAAAATTTGTCAAAACTTTTAACTCTTTTTGGTTTTTAGGCAATAAAATGAATGTGTGATAAACTATTTAAAAACATATAATTATACAGTAACATAAACTTTAAATGGCCTTTGACGTCAAATACAAATTAATTAAACAGTTTTTGTTCGTTTAAAATATTTGGAGGAAATCGGAATGATCTTATGTTCTGTAAAACATCAATTCACCAGGTGGTAGGACTTTTCTGCAAAGTACGTCTAGGTAGGTACCACCGCTTTGCCAGTTATTACTACCGCCAAGCAGTAGTGCGCAGGCAGTACTGTGTTCCGGTTTAAAGGGCACTGTAGTTAGTGAAATTACTGGGCAAATGAGACTATGACCTGTCAATCTAGTAATCTCACTAGATTGTGTTGATGTCTCAGGACGACGTGCGCAGTCCAGTGCCATGCGAAACTCTATACTTTAGAGTTGTAATTACACTGCAACTGATATGGGCAGCCGTGTCGCTTAGCATCAGGCGAACGGTTAGCTCGTCACGTCAGAACATAAAAATAAATAAAAAATAGTGCCCAGCTTTCAGTTCCACCAGCTACAGCTCCCAGTGCCACAGAGTAGATACTAGTGCTTACACACTACTCACATTATCAAAGGCCGTGACACAAAGCTTTAGGAACCTCCCTTAATCTAGCAGCTAGAAATTAATCTAGCTCTCTATGAGCTAGGACGCTGTAGCAATTAGTCTCTGACAGGATTACTCCACCTCAAAGTGATTATGTACTGATTAATCTGTTAGTTATCCATGGATAGATCTACTGGTATTAATTATAGACTTGTGTAGTCCCACTACTATACGTACAACTGATTTAATTATAACCAATTAAATACATTGCATGCACAGAAATTACGCTGAGTTGCACCATCTACATGTAACTTTGAAATGCAGAGAAAACTGTGAGTAAATATCTAGTTAAACGGAAATCAGCTGCTAAATAAATTCATAAATTACGTGGCAACGTATAGAATAGTAATATATATATAATAATAAACGCCTAACGATCACATAAATAACTTTATTACACTGTAATTATTCAATTATCCATTGTAAACAACTATAGGAATCATTGGACAAATGCAAAACACACTAATATTATAAAGGCGAAAGTTTTTATGTGTGTATGTATGTTGCTCCTTCACGCTCAAACGGCTGAATGGATTTGGAGGAAATTCGGTACCAAGACAGCTTATACACTGGATTAACATATAGGCTACATTTATCCCGGAAAAGTGAAATGCTCCCGTGGGATGAGCAAATTATTAAAATACTTTTTATCCGCGGGTGAAACCACGGGGCGTATAGTTATTAATGAAACTAAATAGAGCACTAACGGTATTGTAATTTTTATGAGTGTATTAAATTTATTTTCATTCATACATGCAACATGAGAAATAAAATAAATCATTTATGACACGTTCGCACTCTCCGAGAGATTTTTATTAATGTTTCATCAGTTCGCACCTCACAACCGAACAACTGGCAACTCGAAAAGAAGAAAAGCCGATTTGCTCTTCCATTTTCATTCGACAGAAATCTGGATTAGGTTTCCGCGATCGTAATGGTTGTACATTTCATTTGAAAGGCAAAAAGGTGCTTTATTCGATACGTACAGAACATCATAAATATAAGCGGACCTTTCCCTTCACTTTCCCGTTTCATTTTGTACGTTGGGCAGTTTTTTGTAACGTTTTTAGTTGATCAATATTCTTAACGAGAAAGAAATGAATGAGATTAAATTAAGTCCGTCGAAGTTTAGAAGTTATACCTAAAATGATTAAAATTCGGCGCTGTGATCTTGTTATGAAATTTTAACTTAAAAAAACATTTGTTTAACTTAATATGACTTGACTGGCCCGATAGCTCAGTTGGTCAGCCTGCCTTCTGAATTGTGGGTTGTGGGTTCGATTCCCACCCAGGACAAACATTTGTGTGATGAACATAGGTGTTTGTTCTGTGTCTGGGTGTTATATTCTATGTATGTATTTACAAACAAAAAGTATCTAAGCATTGTCTCAGTTTTCTGGTTCCCATAGTACAAGCTTTGCTTAGTTTGGGGCTAGATGGCGCTGTGTGAAATGTCCACTATTATAATAAATATATATATATATATATATATATATATATATATATATATATATATATTTATATAATTTATTATTGTTATTTTTTTCAACCCATCACACAAAACTGAGGTGATACACATGATTCTACCATATGATAAAGTTCAATATTTATTCACTACTGATATCCAATAAACTTCTATATAGAAGTAATGCATGCAGTGTTTGCCTGCTAAGGGGTTGCACTTAGTAAACAAATGTTATCTTATGTATAAGCATGTATAATGCCTGTCGGTATTACAGTTTGACAACAGTTAAGTTCGTACTTATCCCTGTGACATACCCAAATGAATTGCAGTAGGTGTGTCATAGAAGGATAAGTGCTAACTTAGGAGCTCTCAGACTTTAGTAAAGACAGGCATTATTAGTGTAATAATTGTTGACAAATCTTAAAATTAAAACCGAATATGAAGAAAAAAGCTTTTAAATTACATAAAAAACGAGTGTGCTTTAGACCACACGATTTAAGTAAAACTTCTTTAGTTAAGCTCCATCTATCGGCCGTTGTAACTTTGTTTTAGCTTCGTTTGATGTTAATGTCACCATCTTGACAATTGTAAATTGTCATTTTACCGGATATACCAACATAATAATACAAATTCACTTTGTATTTGATTAATTCACATACCTAATTAAATAAGGATGATATTGTTATCGTTGTTATTGTTTGCTGAAATAAATCTTATTCTTATTCTTATGTTGCCAATGGAGACTACGTAAACCAACTTCAACTTCCGTTCGCCTCGCATTCACCAGCTTACTTCTCGAGTCAAGCGTGCCTAAATGTTTACTTCGATAATTAAATGACTGCTGCAACATACAATTTTGCATTGTAGACTGCAAAAAATCACTATTACTGACTTCGTAACTGGTGAATAATATGCACGAAGTAATTGCAGACTCTCCTATCTCCCCAAACGGGAGTTCACGTTATAGAATCCATTTAAATTACGTTAAACTTACCTCAAGTAGACACATTAGCAAATTATTTGTTCAAAGTTGACGCAAATGTATGCACGAGGGGGTCGGGGGACGAGATATCGACTGTGGCTAAACTCGACGCTCTTGGAAACTGACCGCGACAGTGTGAGCAGTATGGACATACCTTCATTTAATTCAAAATTAAACTTATATTTAAACAATGTTTTTTTAAGAAATATAGATAATTTAATACAATATTAATTTTATATTTACATGTCTTTTTATGTTCTTTTTGTTGTATTGTGCGTGAGTGCGTGTGTGTGTGCGTGCGTGTATTTATGTGTGTGTGTGTGTGTGTTTGTGTGTATATCTGTCGATTATATGCAGTAAAAGTATATTTATGAACAAACATAGAACAACAAATCAAGTTGTGAGCCATCTCTGTTAGCCTCCTCATATTTGACTAAGTTGGTTAATTAATTAATAGAAAACACTGCATCTTAGGAAGCGCATCGTGGTTTGTATCCCTAAAGTCTCCGAGTGCATTAGCGACTGGATGAGTTACTAAGAAATTGATAAAGTAATTAGAAAGTTTTCCACTGTCATAAATATTGTGCAATAACTGTCAAAGTTTATTAATTAGATGCACATGCATTTATTAAAGTATCAAAGGAAATTATATGATCAATTTTTTTTTTTTAAAGAAGGTGGTAATAATAATTTACTCAACTTTATCTGTAAGCTTTTTTAGTTTTCTATCAGCAATTAGTGGGCCCAAAAACGAATGCGGAAAATGTAGATAAGTAATAATTATAATATTACTGTAATATAAATGATGTCACTTCCGTTAAAAATCGGCTTTATCTCCAAATATAGTTACGCTCTTATCTCAGGAATATTTTAGGTAAGATTTATTTAAACTTATATTATTGAGTCAAACAAATATATGACGGCGGCTACGTCCAGTTATAAACTCTATGCACAGCGATCGAGCACCGTAATTTACCCTGTGGTGGCATTAAATGTATTACAAGGGCAGCACCGGCAACGGTCATGGCGGCCCTACCTGTCTGGCTATATAAAGGGATCGATTGGTGTGCTACGGATCATTCTTGTTCCAGACACGGCACGGTGCGGACATGCTGAAGGCCTATAGTTATATAGGTTGCAACCTACCCACAAACCGTTCCTGCCCACATCAGAAGTGGGATGCCCATCTCCACATCACATTAAGCAACGCAAAACGTGACGTGACGTGAATGATGACGTGACGGCGGATGACACGAATATCAAAGTTATTTGCAGGGTTAACCCGGACCAGTGAAAAAAAAGGGAATAAAAGTTATGGTAAAAAAAGTGATGATTCGTGACAGAAAAAAAAGAGAAAAAAAAGGGTAAGAAAAAGAAAAAAAATAAAAATAAAAATGATGACAAGAAAAATGCGTCCGAATGCTAAAGGGATAATCTATCCGGTCTAGCACTAATGGTCCATAAAAAAATGTGGGTTGCTAAAGGGATCTCTATCCGGTCTAGCATTAATTGGTCCATTAAAAAAATGTAGGAATGATGATTTTTGGTTGCTAAAGGGATATCTATCCGGTTAGCATTATTCGGTCCATTTTTTATAAATGAAGGTATACTAATGGTCCTGAAGGGTTAACCCTGACGATGACTGGAAGGTTAAAATACTTTTGACTAATCAAATTGAAAACTGATCTTTTGACTTTGACTCCAAGTTTAACTCAATTTAATTGTCAGGATGAACGAGCAATAACACTGATACTTATGTCCCTCACCAGGTACAAAGTGAAGCTAAGCGTACGAGGACGTACGCACGTCAGTATGGCCGTGACGGCGGCTACGTCCAGTTATAAACTCTATGCACAGCGATCGAGCACCGTAATTTACCCTGTGGTGGCATTAAATGTATTACAAGGGCAGCACCGGCAACGGTCATGGCGGCCCTACCTGTCTGGCTATATAAAGGGATCGATTGGTGTGCTACGGATCATTCTTGTTCCAGACACGGCACGGTGCGGACATGCTGAAGGCCTATAGTTATATAGGTTGCAACCTACCCGCATAACCCGTTTCTGCCCACATATATAATATTTTTGTTATTGATTAAATGTAGATCATGAAAATTTGGTTAATTTGAATTAAGAGAATTGGCCTCTTTACGGACGTTAACAAAAACGTTGAAGCAACTTCGTCAGTAAATCAATATTGGTTGAACCTGAGCTCATTCTACCGAGTGTCACGTCGAACGTGTCACTCCCTTGTCTTGGTGACTTCATCCCTTGCATCCTAATGTCTTGAAGCCGACCATATAAAAACAGTACGGATAGCAACAAAAAAAAACAAGTGTGCAAGACCACACGACTGAAATAAAACTTCTTTAGTTTAGCTCCATCTATGGGCCGATATTACTTTGTTTTTGCTTTGTTTAATGTTGATGACGCCATCTTGACAATTGTAAATTGTCATTTTACCGGACATAACATAATACACAAATTTTTTTTACTTTGTTATGTTGATAATGGAGATCTATGTGAACCTACTTCCACCAGCTTACTCCCCAAGTCAAGCGTGCCTAAAGAGGTTTATAAAAAATTTGTGACACTGTTTGTAAGAGAAAAGTCTGTTGCAACTATCTCTCTTAGTTAAATTACATTGGCCAATATGATTTATGTGTACCAGTTTCTCTGAAACGGATGCTCTATTATCTACGCTTTTTATGTAAAATTAGTTAGTACTTTAATCTGCTACATTGATTACATTATTATACCATTATTTATTTCATTTTTTATTGTATTAAGTATGTAAATGTTTAATATAATATATAATTATTTACATTTTTCCATGTTAATAACTCTTTCACTTATGACTCTATATTTTTTTACAATTGGTATCTTTGACTATTCAACAATTATATTCAAAGATCGTATAGTCCTTACTGTCTGTACGTAAAACACCGCTGTCACGCGGAATATTCCTTCAGAATAAATAGTTTACTCAGCGAAACGATTGCTCCGGTAATGGACTAACTTTCCCTTTTTGTTTCAGGTAAAGGAATACAAGATGCTAAGGGAAAGGGTTGGGGACCGCAGAGGATGCCGTGACGTAAGTCTACTTGTTCCCTATATTTATTTAGGATATCTTACCTTTTGGATCGGACAAGATTACAGTCTATGTTTGCGGGAGAACAAGTAATTGTGCACAGAAAAAATTTAAAAACTATGCAGCAAAACTTAATCTAAGAAGCCGCTACCAGTAGGCAACGTGCCTAAAATGCTGGCGGCATTGCCCCGTTGAAATATTTATTTATTACAAGTAGATAACAGACAGAAGGAAATTAATCAACTCAAACTTATGCTGCTTATAAAATACAGTCACATTTTCAATAATCGTTGTTTATTTTTAATAAAGGGACTTTAAGAAATGTTTCTTCCTCGTAGCCATACTTAGGTAAATGAGAAGCGAAGTTTGTGAAACTTATGAAAGGAGCTAGTAGGTGGGAAACTCTCACATTAAACTTCAGTTAAATATCGCAGACTAGAGAAACAATATAGATGACATGAACTGGACAATGAAGCCACGAAAAAAAATCTAACTACACACTTAACCACATCATAAGCCTTTATGGGTGTTCTACTGATCATGACCTCCCCCAGAGTTGTACCGTTTACTTGTACCATTATGCGTTCTATGATTCTCACGCTATGTCATAGCTGGGACGTCAAACGTTAATCACAAAATAAATAATAACATGTTATCACTTTCTTAATTCTTTCTGTTATCACCTCGAGGGCGCTATGTTTTGACACCGAAACGGTCTCAACGGAAGATCAGCGCTGGTCGTACGACCAGAATATGCTGAATTAGGACCGGTTCATAGCAACTGCCAATTATATTTTTTACGAGTACTTAGAATATCTCATACCTCTTACCACTTCGGTGCAACTCGGGATCTTAGGTGTCGAAATTTCTAGCGAGGTCCAGCTTAGAAGTTACCTCGAAAGTAAAGCTGGTCTTGGTTCTTGCTGGGTGTACTCAACAGAGCCAAGCGGTACTTCACGCTGGGCCAACGGCTTCTGCTTTACAAAGCGCAAGTCAGGCCCCATATGGAGTACTGCTCTCATCTCTGGAACGGTGCGCCAAAGTACCAGCTTCAGCCCCTTGACTCCTTACAGCGACGAGCCGTTAGACTCACCGACGATCCTGAGCTCACTAAAGATTTAGAACCACTGTTGTGTGATGTTATAAAAAAATTAGTTTATTGACTTATTTATTGCCATGAAAAAAAACATTTTTCTTTCTTTCTTTCTACTGCGATTTGGTATTCCTTTATTGCTTCACTTTCTAGTTTTGAAAATGCGATTATCATTATTGTTATTCTAGTCTAAGTTAAATATATGACGGCGGCTACGTCCAGTTATAAACTCTATGCACAGCGATTGAGCACCGTAATTTACCCTGTGGTGGCATTAAATTTATTACAGTGGCAGCACCGGCAACTGTCATGGCGCCCCTACCTGTCTGACTATATAAAGGGATCGATTGGTGTGCTACGCAGCTTTCTTGTTCCAGACACGGCGCGGTGCGGACATGCTGAAGGCCTATAGTTATATAGGTTGCAACCTACCCACAACACGTTTCTGCCGACATCAGAAGTGGGATTGCCCATTTCTACATCACTCTTCAAGCAACGCGAAACGAATGATGACGTGACGGCGGGTGATACTAATATCAAATTTAGTTGCAGGGTTAACCCGGACCAATGAAAAAAAAAGAGAATAAAAGTTATGGTAAAAAAGAGAAAAAAGTAAAAAAAAAGTGAAAAAAGTGAAAAAAAGAGAAAAAAAAGAAAGAAGAGAATGACGACAAAAAAAAAACGTGTGTCTGAATGCTAAAGGGATAATCTATCCGGTCTAGCACTAACTGGTATTAGATGGAATGATGATTATTGGTTGCTAAAGGGATATCTATCCGGTCTAGCACTATCCGGTCCATTTTTTATAAATGAAGGGATAAGGTAATGTTGGAATGATGATTTTTGGTTGCTAAAGGGATATCTATCCGGTCTAGCACTATCCGGTCCATTTTTTATAAATGAAGGGATAAGGTAATAGTTTGATGATTTTTGGTTGCTAAAGGGATATCTATCCGGTCTAGCACCATCCAGTCCATTTTTTTGTAAATGAATGGATACTGATGGTCCTGAAGGGTTAACCCTTCAACTACAACTCTTTTCGTAAATGGCCTTTGTGGAGAGGAGACCAGGCTTAACCCTGACGATGACTTGCAGGTTAAAATGCTTTTGACTAATCAAATTGAAACCTGATCTTTTGACTTTGACTCCAAGTTTAACTCAATTTAATTGTCAGGATGAACGAGCAATAACACTGATACTCATGTCCCTCACCAGGTACAAAGTGAAGCTAAGCGTACGAGGACGTACGCACGTCAGTATGGCCGTGACGGCGGCTACGTCCAGTTATAAACTCTATGCACAGCGATTGAGCACCGTAATTTACCCTGTGGTGGCATTAAATTTATTACAGTGGCAGCACCGGCAACTGTCATGGCGCCCCTACCTGTCTGACTATATAAAGGGATCGATTGGTGTGCTACGCAGCTTTCTTGTTCCAGACACGGCGCGGTGCGGACATGCTGAAGGCCTATAGTTATATAGGTTGCAACCTACGCAGAACCCTTTCTGCCGACATATACACTAAGTGGTATGTAGCTACTTCATTGCTGATTCTTAGTTGAGACTTTAGACGTTAGTGAGTTAGGCTAAGCTTTGTTACTAAAACATTTAAGTGGCTTCATGAGTTTGCGTCGAGAATTTTGATCTGGGTTCTTTATGAGATGTTTAAACTTTCTTAAAGCTTTTACATAGTTTCATAAATAGATAGTGGAGATCAGCTGTTACTTACACGTAAGTGCATTATAGTGTGTAAGTTACTGCAAACTAACTAGAATTCCCTGTGTCTAGAGACTACGAGAACCATGGTTCCACAATATCCAGACACAGACCAAGTATTTGCGGCGTTTTTTTTCGGTGCACAAATACTTGCCCTGCTACGGAAATCGAACCAGCCGCCTCCGGGTTATGAGCCGACCTGGTCAACCACCACACTACAGAAGCTGTCAATTAATTGGAATCTTATATCTGTATCAAAGTGTTTTTATTATCTTTAAATTACTTACTAGAGATAATGGCACAGGAATTAATAAACCCTCCAATAAATATGATAGATCTAGTAGAAATGAAACAAGCGTATAAGGAAAGCGGATTTGGCCTTAGCGTATATAAACATTAGGTAGAAAAATACTCAATATTGTTATACATATCAATGCGCAAGCAGCTTTAGTACCTGTCTGAGAATGATACAATTCCACAGATAACAAAACCGTAAAACATACTTATTTTCTGACGATCCAAATGCGCAAAAATAAATCATCCGCTGAAATACGTTCTCGCGTTTCGCACGAAAACCAAATCAAAATTGTAGCAGACACTCTATTCCGATAGTGTCGAGAAACGACCTCTTTCCCGCGTATATTCTCGCTACACTCCTGACTGGGGAAATAATAGGTTTTCATAAAACTCCGGGGCATATCTAGTTTCGGATTTGAATAATTTCCTGGTTCTTGCATTAAGCTTAACTGAAGAAGCTGTCAGGAAAAAATCTCTTTTAACCCGCTCCCGGTCGTTTTATATTGATTCGGTAAAAAGCAGAGTGCTAACTGCGAACCAATGTTTTTAAGTAACTTGCAGTGAGTTGCTGTGTGTGTGTGTCATTTGCCGTTTTATAATTATTTGTGAAGCGTCACGGATGCTTATATCTGTTGCAGTGCCACTTTATGAAGTGACACTGCCACTCACGTCAACTAGAAGTCACTAATAAGATCAAAAAGTTTTTTGGCGGGAAAACGAAAAAGATCGCGTCACCGCATTGTATTATTGTCCAAAACTTGTGCTATTTTCAGTGTTAGTGCATAAATTGGTGGCATTTTATTCGCTAAGTGCTGGATTACAGGCATGAGTGTGGGGAAGTGGTATAATGATGGTGAAACGTTTCTTTTCGTGTTGTTTCCAAGACTCCATAGAAGCTGGTGAAGTTGCCACCGCTTTACTAGGAGTATGACTTGACTAGACTAGACTATGACTTGACTTGATGACTTGCACTGTGACTTGACTTGACATACTCGTATATATATTACTAAACTCGAGAAATAATCAATTACTTCACACTGGCTAAATACACAAAAGTGTGGAGCCATACGAAAACAAAAAAAAGTAAGATCAGACACACTACGTACACTCAATAAGTACATTCTAGTAATAAGATTTATATAGATTCATCTAATGTCCAGAAATTTTACTAGTTAACTGTAACTTGACTACTGAGTCAAAACTTTAATGTTTGAACTTTATTAAAGAGGGTTTCATTTCCATCGTCTAATTGTATATCATAACAGAACTGTGTCACTCACAATTCCAATATATAAAGTTTCGCATGACACTGCACTGCGCACATCATCCTGAGACATCAGCACAGTCTGGTAATAAGATTACTCGACTGTGAGATCAGATCATAAAGTCTCAATTGCCCAGTAATTTCACTAGCTACAGTGGAACACAGTAGTACTTGCACACTAATGCTTGGCGGCAGAATAACTGGCAAAGCGGCGGTACCTACCTAGACGAACTTTGCAGAAAGTCCTACCACCTAGTAAATTGTAAACTAGTAATTATTTCCTTGTAAAATAAATCAATTACCATTTTAGTGTAATCAGTTCTCATTTCAATACATCCACAAAAGCAAGCTTAGCGATTGTGCGCAGTTACATCTATTGTGGAAATAATTGAAATCTACATTTCCATTTCGTTTCCGCTGCTCTGTGATGTAACGCGTATTAATATTCCTACTCATTTACGGAATAATATATTACAGCTTTCTACTATGGAATTAATTAGCGACGAGATTGGTATTTGATTAGAGTATATTGAGACGCACGCATGCATCATCAGTCGGAAAAAGTTAAATAATAATAAATAATTATAATAACGCCTAACGATTACATACATAGATCCTGGACCCTAACTAGGATTCCGTGTGTAGTCACCCAGGAACTACGAAGACCATCCCACAACACTCAGACTCAGAACAAGTATTTGCGCTTTTTTTTTTCTGTGTACAAATAATTCCTGTCCTGTCACGGGAATCTCTTGGTTGGGGAAGATCTCTGCTGGACACAGGTCTCCCTCGTAAAACGCCATGCTAGACGCTGATCATAGGAGAGATTTGCCATAATCACCACCCTTTGCAGGCGTTTAGGTGCTCGTAGAAGGTTTTAATGTACCAAGGAGAACCCTGCCTATTCCTTGGATATTCCCTTAGCCGGCTTTATATTGAAACACGACAGCGTAATAGTATATCATTCTTATACATAAACGCTTTGGAACCAAGGGCCAAGACTTTGGTGCCTTCTAACAGAACCACTTTGACTTAAAAATTATAATTGCTTATTCTTTCAACGAAATACTACAATTGAAGGGTAATAAAAAGGGTTTAACTGTCAAATTGATAGTTTCGAGAAAATTGACTTTAAACTTCAACGGCGTCATTTTAATGTAGAGTGCGTATAAGGTAATAGAAAAGGTTAATGTAAGTTTCAGTTGCTTGAAAATGTAATAATTCTATTTTAAAATACTAAATTTAGTACTAATTCATACAATTACTGTAAAAATATAATAAAATAATAGAAATATAATAATGTTTTTATGCTAAGCGAACTATATTCCTGTGACAGATAAACCGTTTTTAGACTCAAAATTTAAACTTTACAATTTAAACTTTATTTCGGTATTTTGAGAATGTATTATTGTAGATAAATTCACGCTGAATCCAATGATACCCATAAATCTTTTTGTGTTCTGTGTTCAAAAATCAGTTAAACCCTTTTTATTCTCACCCCTTCAATTATTAATATTAATTAGTGATTGTTCTACAAAAAAAAAGCATTTGGACTGTATACTAGCTGCGAAATTATAATTGCTTTATTCTTTCAAGTAAACACTACATACAACTACCACTAAATACTACCTACTACAAAAAACATTGTGACTATATACTAGCCGCGATGACGTATAGACAGTTCAAATGATCCAGCCCACTACCAGTAGCTAGCGTACCCAACATGCTGGCAGCATTGCCCCGTTGAATTGCAATGCTGATTCCTTGTGCCAAATAAGTGCCAGCATTTTGGTCACGCGCAGCATAGCCCAGGCGCTCTGATAAACTTTGTAAAACGAAAACTATTCATTGCTTAATGTTGAATGCATTAACTTAATGATGGAAGCAAGAACTCGTCTTACATCCATTATATCTTATTACTTACCGATGGTGGGCACTCCAATTTCCGAGCTTTGTTCGCCATCGGACCGATTACTCTGCATCCACTAAAATCACCGGAACTCCGCAATTTAATCGAGGTTCCAACAAAAGGAGCCCAGATTTGTTTGCTCGCTGGCAACCTACTCCCATTTGTTATCCTTTAAAACGGTGATTGAGTAGTAAAAATGGTAAAATATAAGAAAGAAAGAAAGAAAATTTATTTTGTAACAGAACAAAAACATAGAAAAATACATGAAAATTGCCTAAGAACGTCGAGTTCAGAGTTCTGTCACAAACCGGCCCCAACTCAGCAAGTTGCTAGTTCTTACGAACCGGCGCTGGTCTTCCGTTGGGACCGTTTGGTGAAACCACGGAACAGACATACATCGATGTTCTAAATTATAAAAAAATATATAAACATATATTTGTGTAAATAGTAATACATAAAAACAGAAGTAGTAGTAATTAAAACACATACTTAAAATGAAAATACAACAAACAAAAGTATTAAAACGAAATTGTGCAACCAGTACAAATAAAACAAATTAGTAAATTAGTAGTAACAGAAGTTGGCAGTAAGTAAGTTAGTTAATTAAGTTAAGTAAATTACTAAGATATATATATGTAGACAGTTTATAAAATGATGAGCTTTTATTTAAGATTAAATATTAAATAACCCTTGTAATAATTAATGGAACGTTTTGATCAAAATTGACTGTTTTGAAGTAAAATTTCTTTACGCACGCTTGACTTGGAGAGTAAGCTGGCGAGGCAAACGGAAGCTTAAAGTTGTTGGTTAACGTAGATCTCCATTGTTAACATAACAAAGTCATTTTTTTTAGTATTATGTTGGTATGTCCTGTAAAATGACAGTTAATGATTTTCAAGATGGCGACATTAACATTAAACAAAGCAAAAACAAAGTTACACCAGCCGATACTAAACTAAGGAAGTTTTAGTTCAGTCGTGTGGTCTAAAGCAAACTCGTTTTTTGTTAGTATTCCTGTGAGGTGGTGCCACTCTACGCCTGAACTAGGAACTGGTTCTGGATCACACTGCTATGTGTTTGGCGACAGATTACACACGTTAAACACTTCTCTGCTTGCGTCGCGGGTTAAAAATATCAATATTTTGATACTTGTGATTGTGTGCATTTAGATTTTGTAACAACAAACTGCAACCGCATGGACACAATTACTGAGTAAGAAAATGTCTTTTCTCCTACTAATTTCATCAAAATCAGTTTACTCGTTTCAGTGTTGAGCTGCAACAAACAGCAACTTCGACATTTATTACACGCACGTGTATGTACGATTGAACGTGCAACACAAACAACATGTAAAGTTACACATTCACTCAGTTTATACTGCATGCACTAGGTCACCGTTACTTAAGTACTCCAGAAACACTGAAACGTGTGAAATTACATAACTTGTTGTTTGTCGGGAGTTTGGATACGGCAATGGACTCTCCCCGGGTTTTAGATGATTGCTTGGAATTGGTCTAGATAAGTGATTGGGTCCGGACAAACCTTTGCAAGCATTTCAGTTCGTATCACGCTGATTAAGTAGTAGTAGTGTTAGCAAGTAGTAGTTCTATTTATTTGTCACATAATAAATACGTGAATACGCTACGTTATTAAAACGGTTTCGTTAAAGCATAAGTTATTCGCACATTTTTTTATGATGTAGTGATTTATCTAAATGCTACAATGATATTCTTACGAGTACAATCAAATGCGACGGACGAAGAGCGATGAGCCTTTTTTTTGAGTTTTTTTTGCCTGCCACCACTCCTGTCGTGGCAGGGGATATGTGGGACTCGAACCCACTAAACCCCCCCCGTGAGCCCTCGTCCGCCGTACCGGGGCGAGAAGGGGTCGCGACTGCAGTCCAGCCAACTCGCCCTCAAAGAGCGATGAGCCTAGAACAAGATTCGTGTAACAAAAATTACCACATAAGCGGTTTGAGCTTAGAAACACTACTAAACATTACCATAAAATGTTATTCGTAAACAAAAACAAATTCTAAACGTAAACCCAGGAGTGGGTTTCAGTGTAAACAAGAAACTTCGACGCTTCTCGCTAAAGCAAATTTTTTCCGTGTATTTATCTACTTAAAATGCGGTCTGAGACCTTCATTCCATTAAATAGATTCGGCTTCGTAAGGGAAGCCGCTTGATTGCTTTTGTCTTATGATGAAGTTGTCTCATACATATCATGTATGGCGTTTTGTACTATATTTCGTGAAGCTTTGAACGAAAAAAATTAAGTACTTTAGAAACAACATCTAGATCCAGTGATGAGTGTGTAGACAGGAACGTGTTGTGGGTAGGTTGCAACCTATATAACTATAGGCCGTCAGCATGTCCCCACCGCGCCGTGTCTGGAACGAGAATGATCCGTAGCGCACCAATCGATCCCTTTATATAGCCAGACAGGTAGGGGCGCCATGACAGTTGCCGGTGCTGCCACTGTAATAAGTTTAATGCCACCACAGGGTAAATTACGGTGCTCGATCGCTGTGCATAGAGTTTATAACTGGACGTTGCCGCCGTCACGGCCATTCTGACGTGCGTACGTCCTCGTACGCTTAGCTTCACTTTGTACCTGGTGAGGGACATAAGTATCAGTGTTATGGCTCGTTCATCCTGACAATTAAATTGAGTTAAACTTGGAGTCAAAGGATCAGGTCTCAATTTGATTAGTCAAAAGCATTTTAACCTTCATCATAGCCAGCGTCAGGGTTAACCCTTCAAGACCATCATCCCTTCATTTACAAAAAATGGACCGGATGGTTCTAGATCGGATAGATATCCCTTTAGCAACCAAAAATCATCAAACTTATACCTTATCCCTTCATTTATAAAAAAATGGACCGGATAGTGCTAGACCGGATAGATATCCCTTTAGCATTCAAAAATCATCATTCCAACATTACGTTATCCCTTCATTTATATAAAATGGACCGGATAGTGCTAGACCGGATAGATATCCCTTTAGCAAACAATCATTATTCCAACTCATACCAATTAGTGCTAGACCGGATAGATTATCCCTTTAGCATTCAGACACATTTTTTTGTCATCAGTTTTACATTCTCTTTTCTTTCTTTTTTTTCTCTTTTTTTTTACTTTTTTCTTACCCTTTTTTTCTCTTTTTTTTTTTCTCTCACGAATCATTACTTTTTTACCATAACTATTATTCTCTTTTTTTCCACTGGTCTGGGTTAACCCTGCAACTAAAATTGATATTAGAGTCACCCGCCGTCACGTCATCATATTTTTGGCTTTACTTGAAGAGTGATGTGTAAATGGGCAATCCCACTTCTGATGTAGACAGAAACGGGTTCTGCGTAGATAGCAACCTATATAACTATAGGCCTTCAGCATGTCCACACCGCGCCGTGTCTGGAACAAGAATGATCCGTAGCACACCAATCGATCCCTTTATATAGCCAGACAGGTAGGGGCGCCATGACAGTTGCCGGTGCTGCCACTGTAATAAGTTTAATGCCACCACAGGGTAAATTACGGTGCTCGATCGCTGTGCATAGAGTTTATAACTGGACGTTGCCGCCGTCAAGTGCATGAAATTTTTTGCATAGAAAATAAACTTTCAATACTATCTCATTGATATTGTCTGTTTTTTAGAACTTTTGTACTAACGTAAAATAGTTTTTTTTTTTTTCAAATTATTACTTACATTTTGCTTGATGACGATTCCGTGACGTGTAATAAAAAATTTTTTTTTTCATTAAACATATGTAAATGCATACATACAAACAGTATAAAGAAAAACAATTTCATAATAATTTATGGCCACACCACTGCCATGTTTTTCTTTTCGCTTGCACACAGATTAAAGAAAAAACAAATGACTACTATCACCTGCAGCTCCCCGCCACCCGCACTGGCCTGCAGAACTTCGCTTTCCAAATTTGAATATTCATTACAGACCTGCTCAGTTCGCGCGCTTATATTGCGCTTTGCTGCCGTCTCGATATGCCGAGCAAATATTTGTTTTGCTAACCTTATGTTAATATGTCCAGCGGTATTTGTTGGCCGCTGATGGCGTTAATAACTGCCAACGAGGCTGTTTTCTCTCTCTCATCGCCTGGAAATGGTGGGAAATACGCTTAATTCTTGCTAACTAGGTGTTTCGTGACTCTATGGCGCTTTTTGTTGTGAAATGTCTGTTGGTCGAAGTTTTGCAGCCAAGTTGCGTGTATAATGTTGTTTGGGTTGGAGTTCCGTGTGGACTGAGACCGATTGAAAACCTAAGCACGCGCCGCTTTGTTTCCGATCGGCAAACAGAAAACGCACAAGTAAAACAACAGTTAAATGTTCAACCCAATCATCCAAAATAAAGCATCAAAACACAGATGTAAATAAAAGACGGAAGAAAAGCACACTAGCTTTTTGAAAGGTATACTCTTTAATTAGGTGCAACGAATGATCATAATAATGATTAGTGTTTAAATTTTGACATGTCATAGTGCTTAAAATTGCCCATACAAATATATTTTTGACTTTAGAATTTACTCTAAAAAGAAATAGATTTAAATATGCCTCTCAAGCGACCAGTGAGATGCAGCGCTTGGTTTACCTTGTCTCCCCCTTATACATCAATCGTGGGTGTTTTTAGAACACATCACTACATTAAACTCTATGCAATATTAGTAGCACACGGCGTAGCCCGTAGCCATCGTCTACAATCGGACGTCTACGACGTAGAGCATGCAAGTTACACAGTGTTTGCGATTGTTTGCATATTGAATGGATCTCCGTAACCGAGCGTTTGTATGGAAGTGGGGCGGGAGATAGGGCGGCCGGTTCTACTGTATACCTATGTGATGTGGAGACACAACCATTCACCGAAGCACTCTATTTGTTAACATAATAGTTAGTGAAGAGGTTTTTTGCACTTTAGCTAACAAGATAGATTAAATACTAAATGAAACGAGGGTATCTCCGCAACAAATAAGTAGATTCCCTATATATACTCTACAATGCTTCTTTCTCAGGTGAACACATTTGGTAATTTTTACTTCCGTACTGGGATGGGCTCGTACAGAATCGGAATGCCCTTCATGATTTTAAGTGAATAAAATTAATTGATTATTATTATTTTACAAAGCTTTAGTGCAGTGCCAGGTAAAGCAATCTGGCTGCGCCAATATGTATAAATTTGGAATTCTATTAAACAATAACCCCTTCATTACAAGCTGCAGACTTTGCTCATTATGATTCAGCCTGTGGCCCCTAAACCTGGGAGCACTGCTCATGTCTGCGAAGTCACGTATTTTCACGTTATTGTTGTCGTAATTTATGCGAAAGTGATAAGAAAATATTTGTTAAAATATTTTTACAACAATAAACGGGGTAGCCTAATTTGGTCCAACATCAGTTAAGGAAAACCCAGCAAAAACCTAATCAGACCAATTCTGCGTACGGTAAAATAATCATCTAACTGTTCCGTACAAATAGATGCTAAACCAAACACGAAGGAATCAAATATGCCGAATCTTCACGCCATGTAGTTTTGTATTGGAATGGAGAAAGTGGAATAAGAAAATGGGCATATTCATAATTGAAATTTTTACACCTGTTAGACAGATGGCAGATGTTATTTTGTCCATATTTGCAGAAACTTTTTTCGATTATTCAATCTGTATAACCTAATCAACGAACATTTTAAAGCATTAAATAGGCGAATTAGTTCAATCGTGCATTAGCTAGGCTACATCGCTCGGAAAACGGATAACCGATGGGGAATAAAGGCTCTCGAGTGGTGACCACCAACCACAAGCTTAGCCCCCCTCTAGATGGATCGAGGACCTGGGGGGTGAAACGAAACTTTCATTGAAATGCAACAGGAAGAATTTCCATACTAACTATACACATAAACTGCGTATTCAAACTGTCAAATCCATACAAATTTGTTTTTCTTTCGGTTGCAATCGAGTCATGTGATCACCCAGCTGGTCAAAATCGCAGGAGCCGATGAACACAAGAGGCAAAGTGCCACTAAATGCTCTATGCTCAGCAATGGACAACTCCAGGCTGTTTATCATGATGGTACGCAACAGTTACGGAAAAAATTGTACCAAACACATACAACATTTAACAATCATAGCTTTATCTACTCATTATTTCCAATACGATAACTAATATATTACATACGCTTATCTCTTATCAGCCCGGGTTGTATATAAAGGCGCGCATAAGTTAGTTGGAGTCAGTCGTAGTGGCGGTTTACGGTGGTGATAGGAGGTTACTGAGCGGTGAGCTGGACCGGACATGCCTTTGAGAACGTGGGTGAGTGTTTATTTATATGGAAGGTTAATTTAGCGGTAAAATTCAGTTCATCTAGAAAAATCTATACAATTCAAAAAGCTTTATCTAAGCAAAAAGCTCTGTAATTAATGGTAAAAGCAGTGTGGCATTTTGAAACATGTGCATTTGAAAATGTATTCTTATATTTTAAAGTTGGAAAAGTCGACTGATTTATGAAATTTTCTATAGTTATACATATTTTGCACGGTTCATATAAAGTTACGTTAGTAGATAAGTTTATGTCTAAACTAAAGAAATGCCCATAAAAGTGTGTGTGTTATAAAATTATTACTTTCAGGTTTATTTTATTCTGGACTTTTCATATTTGTTACATACAAAACGTACTTAAAGAAAATTGCTTAAAATGATCTGTCTCATTCTCGCTCATGATATTTCACGTCAGCGCGAACATGAGTTTAGATAGAGATGAATTTAGAAATTGATAAAATTTAACTGTGGTTCATAATTAAGATCTTTTATATCTACTATACTTAGTAGATTTTTAAGATTATTAGGCGTTTTTAAGCTACACAATTGTGATTCTTATAAACATGTAGGTACACGAAAAACGTTATTTTAAAATATTGGAAAGACGCGTTTCAATGAAATAAAAATCAAATAAATAAGTTATCCGACCCAACAGAAAGCTAATACGAGTCTCCGAACCCAATTTGTGTATAACCTCTTTGTTTCAAAAGAAAGCCGTCGCACGAAGACAACGCCGAAAAGAAAAGAAAACTTTTTAAAACATGAAACCAAAACGCCGTTATAACGAAGTTAGGTAACCCGATACGAGTCTGCTCGGCTGGAACGTCGCTCTAAAGGAATAAAATTAAAGCATTTTTGTCTCCACTGATTTAATCCGGAGTTACTGACGCTTTTGTAAGATTATCCGGGGAGGGTGGGGGAATAATTCCACTAACGTCCCGATTGGGAAATCGGAGACGAATGACTGATTTTTTTTTCTAGTGATTTGAGGGCAAGGTTGGCTGAAAGATATCACAATCTGAGAAGATTGTGATATAATACTTATTTTACTACTAATAATAATAACGCCCAATGATCACATACATAGATCCTGAACCCTAACTAAGATTCCCTGTATCTAGGGACCTAGGAACTACGAGGACCATGATCCCACAACGCCTAGATTCAGAACAAGTATGTGCGCTTTTTTGTAGTTGCACAAATACTTGTCCTGCCGCGGGAATCGAACCCGCCTCCTCCGGGGTATGAGCCGACCTGCTCAACCACCACACCACAGAGGCTGTCGTGTGAGTCGAAGTGTTGAAGGTTTCGACAAGTTCAAAAAGTTTGAGTGATGAAGATAACGCCATAGCTGCTGATTCTGGGCGTGCTCTTAAAAGGCTTAAATGTATTAAATTTTGGAGGTACATTGCAAAAGTACGCGTACATTGCATGTGTATAATATATATCAAAATATCACTGAAAATGTTATAAGTAATGTTATGGTCTTTTTTTTGGACCTTTGAGATGGTCACGTTAAATGTCTATTTCGTGGCTGTTTTGTCTTCAAAGGTGCATAATTTTCAAAGCTTTAATTCATTAGTAAGAAGAGGCCACTATTAAAAAGTTAAAAGGTATTTCTGTTGTTTGTAGACATCAATGACAGTCAACGGAATAAGTGTTAAACTTATTATTACTATTATAAGAGTGAAAAACTGCATGATGTATAAGCTAGAAACTACTTACCCGACCTACAGCGTTCCTTACTTAGTAGCCAAATGTAGTAATTTTTTTTTATGTTAAGGAATGACGTGACGAGCTAGCCGTTCGCCTGATGTTAAACGACACGGCTGCCCATACCAGCAGCAGTGTCACTCGGAACTCTAAAGTATAGAGGTTCGCGTGACACTGCACTGCGCACGTCATCCAGAGACATCAGCACAATCTAGTAATAAGATTACTAAACTGTGAGATCAGATCATAAAGTCTCATTTGCGCAGTAATTTCACTCAAGTTCAATAATTCTGAGTCTTAGTCGGAATTATTGCACTGCGCGGCTTTTGACGTGACTTAATGATTGAATGTTTTTTTTTACGGTTCTGTCATAATATTTTCCCATTTTTAATTTTTTTTATTGGACAGTTTTAAATACCATGTTTTGTTGGGGACTCCCATCCAAGTAGTCACAGCGATTGACGTTGCTTAACTTTATCGATCTGTTAAAATCAAATCAAATAATCCATTGGATTGGCAAATCTAATTTCTCTATGAGCGCTACTGATTAACTAAAACGTACCCACTCAACTTACAGCTTAAAAACATTAGTTTGTCCTGTCTACATCTCGCTGACGTGAAATGTCACGACTGAAATCGAGAAAGAGCGTTTTTGAGCATTGATTAAATTTAATAACATCTTAATTCTGCCGGCGGTCACTGTTACAAAAGATTGTCCATTGTTTGGGGTCATTAGGCCATTAACGTGATAAAATGCCCTACTTATATCGTGATTCATAAAAAGCGTAATTCATTTTGCTTTATTATTATTATTCGTTTTAATGAGTTGAAAACTTCCTAAAATAATGACCGTATCCAATTATATCATTGTACCTTATCAATAATGTGTAAGTACTCGTATTGTAACATACAGCTCGCTTTTTTAATTACCACAGACCGCACACGATAGGTTTAATGAATACCTACGGGATCGTTATCGATAAATACAGTTAATAATAAACTAATAGTTCATTATTATATATATATTAATACTAGGTGGTAGGACTTTTCTGCAAAGTTCGTCTAGTACCTACGTACCACCGTTTTGCCAGTTATTCTGCCGCCAGCGTGCAAGCACTTTAGTGTACACACACTTAGTGTGCAAGCACTACTGTGTTCTGGTTTGAAGGGCAATGTAGCTAGTGAAATTACTGGGCAAATGAGACTTTATGATCTGATCTCACAGTCGTGTAATGTTATTACCAGACTGTGTTGATGTCTCAGGATGATGTGCGCATTGCAGCAGTCATGCGAAACTTTACATGTTGGAGTTCCGAGTGACACTGTTTTGTTATGGGCGGCCGTGTCACTTAACATCAGGTGAACGACTAGCTCGTCACATCATTCAATAACATATAAAAAAATATATATATAAATTAATGGCACTCGCGGGTTCACTGACACTTTGCCTTAGAAATTCTTTATATTCTGGAGAAAAAATGCTCTATGTTTATTTTAGTGTTTTTAAATGTTTATGTTGGTAATGTTTTTTTTACGATATAATAAATAATGTAATTAATATAAGTGTAAACATCCAAACTGATTCTGCCATTTTGACATGAAAGTACCAGAAAAAAAACCATCTCAACCCCTTTTCTTTAAACGGCCTTTTCTATAAATGTATTTTTTTTCTAAATTTCATTTTCTCAAATGAATTCCGTGTAAAATGTACTGTTCTCAAAATGTTGTACATACAAAAATACAAATGCTCAGGCATTAATCGCTTGATATAAATGAACTAGTTGCGCCCCGCGGTTTCACCCGTGGATAAAAAGTATTTAATTATTTGCTCATCCCACGGGAAAGTTTCACTTTTCCGGGATAAAATGTTACCTATATGTTAATCCAGTGTATAAGCTATTTGGTACCGAATTTCGTCCAAATCCATGCAACCGTTTGAGCGTGAAGAAGTAAGAAACATACACACAAACACACAGACACACATACAAACATTCGCCTTTATAATATTAGTGTGACAAACAATTTTCACTGAATCAGGAGTTATATTAATAGGTCTTTGAACTGGCGAATTCATATAATTTTTTTTTAAATGATTCAAAAGTATATTAAGTAATATTATGTTTGAACTTTCATAAAAATATAGCTCAAAGCTTAAAAGCTTTTAGTGTTTAAAACATGCGTAATAATTTAAAATGTTCATGGAAGCCCTCATTGTTTATGGATAGCCGGGTGAAACCGTGCGAGAGCTTATTTATATCAGAGAATTTTGAATATCAAGTTAAACGTACGTATATGCTGAAAAAGACGGGATCAACTTACTAGCGGTGTCGTCTGGTTTCGTCCGCAACTTACCTGTTTTTCTGCGGCAACACCTAATTATCGGGAATAAAAGTATTCTATAATTCTGCCATTTTGACATGGAAGCATCAAAAACAAATAACAAACTATCTCAACTTAGCTATAAACGGCCAGTTCTCAAAATGTTTTTCTTTTCTAAATTTTTTTTTTCTCAGTATGAAGGTAGTAGAATTAGTCCATGTGCAAAATTTCATTCAAATAGGTTCAGCTGATGAAAAACAGCTGCTTCTATGACCTTCATTCATTACATGTTATGCGAAATAATTTTTACAAATGTTGCGCACAAAGTTTACAAAGATCTTTCGGAACGTCTAGTCGAGGCAACATGAGACCAAAACGCTGGTCATTCCTTAGCCCAGAGACCAGTATTTAGTACTGTAGTAGTTGGTCAGCAAATGCGATTGAATGATAAAGTTAGTCTTCACCAGAAACTGAACTGATGTAACCGGTATTTCTGTATTCTCCCTAGCACCCTGCGGCTTAATATTCCTGTTCGATAGTGGATCGTTATTTTTAATTGCCACCAACACCGGCCACAGCAATACCGACCTTCAGTGTATCGACTGAAGGGATGTTTTATTTGTACTTGTTTATACGAATATTTAACATTTATTTTTTTGACACAAAAACGCCGACTGGCAAAACTGTGATCCAACGATGATATCATATATCTGAAAAAGGATATTAATTCATTGTGTATAAGTAACGTGATTTAATTTTTGATAAAATAATTTAAAATTCTATTAAGTTTTAAGTGTAACGCTAAGATATTATAATAATCTACCCTTTCTGTTTATTACCAAAGGTCTATCATAAACCTTTAACAGCGTAGACCCCAAGGGTTGTAATATACCTTTATTCGAATACACATCATAATATAAACGATCTATTAACAAATATATCTCAGTTTGCAAAGGCCGCGTCTCTCGGGACCAATGACAGCTAACGCCGGGTCTAATTCCTATCCTTTCGGCCAATCACACGGTCTCTGCTGTCTCGGGAGTGGTCAGAATTACTTCTCATATTTCTCTATATTGTTTTTCGGACAAATATTACCCTTCAGGGTGTTTTTACACGTTGCTTATCCCTTTTATTTAAGCAGGGATTATATTGTAGCCCGACAGGTTTATAGGGTTTACTTTGTGAAATGTTATTTTAGTTTTTGGTGAATTGGATGTTAAAGTGTGTTGAATTTAACGTTATTTTGAGTTGTTTTTGAATGTAAGAGAGGGAACAGATTTTTCATAATGAAGTTTACGAAATATTACCGCTCCGAAGTTAGTGTTCCAACAAGTCGTACTGTACAGCCACACGATTCTTTTATAGTTGCATTATAAAATGCTACTTTTCACCTCTCTCTGAGTGGTAGTTCTGATGTGTTTAAACGGACTAATTTTGTTAGTTTTATCCGATTTCTACGGACTACACCAGCCACTATCAATACTGGCTGCTAGATATTAAATACTTGGGCTCTTCGGCTATGAAGTTTTTGAAAGGTTTATCTCTCTTTTCTTTAAATTATCAACCAACTTGTTCAAAAGTTCTCTCACATAGTCTCAATAAAAGACAACATTTTTATTGCGGTGCAGTGTTGTAAAATTGCCGGCAATAGCGAGCAGTAGCGGGCAGTAGACAGCAACAACATGCAGTTGGTTGCAGGTTGGCTGCCCGCCAGCTGACGCTGCTGATGTATCTTATGAGATTTATTGAAACACAGAAGGTTGAAATATAAAGGCTTAGCTTGTACAAGTTTGAAAAGCCTAATTTTTATACTCTGGTCAGGCATTATGATCTATTTCAAATTAGGTGCACCCCGCTATTTCAATTGCTATGAATCATAGAAAATCTGCCGTTTAAACATCATCCGTTCTTTTCTAGTTGACGAAAGAAATATCGAGAGTTTATAAACAAAATTATTAGTGATGTGACGACATTTCAAATTTTTGACCCCCAAGTCTTTGTCTACGTCAATATAGGTAATATGATGAGCGCCTAAGATTAGAGGTTCTGTACAAAATTTATTAGTAAGATCGCTATAAACCAATATGGCGGCCAAAACCAAACTCTACTTACAAAAAGCAATCAATTTTCCGAACAAAAAATATCGGTTGAAATCTAGAAATAGGACCGTACAGTTCCGAAATGGGCCCGTTCGGTCTGAGGGGAATTTATTTGAATAATAAATATGTACTGTACCTTATTTTATTTTATTTATTGTTGGAGCGACGGGCTGGGCTGTTCCATGCCGGGAACTGTGCGGGTCTAGGTACGTACATTTAGATGAAGATACCGAGAATAGCAGTGACATGTGGTAATATTACTTGATTTAGAATCTGGAAAATTAAGCTTTATGTGCTCTGCTAAGGTGTCATTTTCTTTTGTTTATAACGTCGTAGCTTGAACGACCGTGTAATTTATTATAATAAACGTTAGACTTTATTGTTACTTTAATACGTTTCTAGATAAAAAAAAAATACATACAGGTGAACAAATTACATCCTCCTTTTTGGAAGTCGGTTAAAAATGATTAAATTGTAATGTGTTTTTAAAAGGTTTTTATGTTAGTCAGGTTAGCGTTTGACGACATTTTCACTTTATATTATTGACAATATTTATTAGTCGTTGCTAAAGTTTCGTGACTTTGAATCATAGTAGACGTCCAGGGGCTTATTTAATTCCTTGCATTCGAAAATAGAAGACCTACCTAAGAACTAAAAAGAACTTATAACTAAGATTCTATGAAACCTAGGCCATTAAAATAACTGACTGACCTCTCGCAAGATACTCGAAACTTTGTTAATTTAATAAAGACTCGGTACCTAAAGTGTGAAGGTATAAATGTAATGGCTATAACATATATGCATTTAAACTTTATTATATTTATATATTTTAAAAAAAGTAAATATTTGTGATAACAAACCTATACAATAATTATATCTATATCATCTAAATCGTTTTCAACAAACGCTGGAATTATTCAATTATGCATTGTCAACAACTACGCAATAATAATATTATAATAATAATAACGCCCAACGATCACATACATCGATCAGGATCTGTGTATGTGATCGTTGGGCGAAGGAAATCCTAATTAGGGTCCAGGATCCTAAGGACCATGGTCCCACAAAACCCAGATTCAGAAAAAGTAATAGCGCATTTTTTCTGTACACAAATACTTGTCCTGTCTCGGGAATCGAACCCGCTGCCTCCAGGTTATGAGTCGACCTGCTCGACTACCACACCACAGAGGCATACAACGTTTTGCTGATATACAAATCACACAAAATAAATCGCTGGTCATTCCTTAGCCCAGAGACCAGTATTTAGTACTGTAGTAGTTGGTCAGCAAATGCGATTGAATGATAAAGTTAGTCTTCACCAGAAACTGAACTGATGTAACCGGTATTTCTGTATTCTCCCTAGCACCCTGCGGCTTAATATTCCTGTTCGATAGTGGATCGTTATTTTTAATTGCCACCAACACCGGCCACAGCAATACCGACCTTCAGTGTATCGACTGAAGGGATGTTTTATTTGTACTTGTTTATACGAATATTTAACATTTATTTTTTTGACACAAAAACGCCGACTGGCAAAACTGTGATCCAACGATGATATCATATATCTGAAAAAGGATATTAATTCATTGTGTATAAGTAACGTGATTTAATTTTTGATAAAATAATTTAAAATTCTATTAAGTTTTAAGTGTAACGCTAAGATATTATAATAATCTACCCTTTCTGTTTATTACCAAAGGTCTATCATAAACCTTTAACAGCGTAGACCCCAAGGGTTGTAATATACCTTTATTCGAATACACATCATAATATAAACGATCTATTAACAAATATATCTCAGTTTGCAAAGGCCGCGTCTCTCGGGACCAATGACAGCTAACGCCGGGTCTAATTCCTATCCTTTCGGCCAATCACACGGTCTCTGCTGTCTCGGGAGTGGTCAGAATTACTTCTCATATTTCTCTATATTGTTTTTCGGACAAATATTACCCTTCAGGGTGTTTTTACACGTTGCTTATCCCTTTTATTTAAGCAGGGATTATATTGTAGCCCGACAGGTTTATAGGGTTTACTTTGTGAAATGTTATTTTAGTTTTTGGTGAATTGGATGTTAAAGTGTGTTGAATTTAACGTTATTTTGAGTTGTTTTTGAATGTAAGAGAGGGAACAGATTTTTCATAATGAAGTTTACGAAATATTACCGCTCCGAAGTTAGTGTTCCAACAAGTCGTACTGTACAGCCACACGATTCTTTTATAGTTGCATTATAAAATGCTACTTTTCACCTCTCTCTGAGTGGTAGTTCTGATGTGTTTAAACGGACTAATTTTGTTAGTTTTATCCGATTTCTACGGACTACACCAGCCACTATCAATACTGGCTGCTAGATATTAAATACTTGGGCTCTTCGGCTATGAAGTTTTTGAAAGGTTTATCTCTCTTTTCTTTAAATTATCAACCAACTTGTTCAAAAGTTCTCTCACATAGTCTCAATAAAAGACAACATTTTTATTGCGGTGCAGTGTTGTAAAATTGCCGGCAATAGCGAGCAGTAGCGGGCAGTAGACAGCAACAACATGCAGTTGGTTGCAGGTTGGCTGCCCGCCAGCTGACGCTGCTGATGTATCTTATGAGATTTATTGAAACACAGAAGGTTGAAATATAAAGGCTTAGCTTGTACAAGTTTGAAAAGCCTAATTTTTATACTCTGGTCAGGCATTATGATCTATTTCAAATTAGGTGCACCCCGCTATTTCAATTGCTATGAATCATAGAAAATCTGCCGTTTAAACATCATCCGTTCTTTTCTAGTTGACGAAAGAAATATCGAGAGTTTATAAACAAAATTATTAGTGATGTGACGACATTTCAAATTTTTGACCCCCAAGTCTTTGTCTACGTCAATATAGGTAATATGATGAGCGCCTAAGATTAGAGGTTCTGTGCAAAATTTATTAGTAAGATCGCTATAAACCAATATGGCGGCCAAAACCAAACTCTACTTACAAAAAGCAATCAATTTTCCGAACAAAAAATATCGGTTGAAATCTAGAAATAGGACCGTACAGTTCCGAAATGGGCCCGTTCGGTCTGAGGGGAATTTATTTGAATAATAAATATGTACTGTACCTTATTTTATTTTATTTATTGTTGGAGCGACGGGCTGGGCTGTTCCATGCCGGGAACTGTGCGGGTCTAGGTACGTACATTTAGATGAAGATACCGAGAATAGCAGTGACATGTGGTAATATTACTTGATTTAGAATCTGGAAAATTAAGCTTTATGTGCTCTGCTAAGGTGTCATTTTCTTTTGTTTATAACGTCGTAGCTTGAACGACCGTGTAATTTATTATAATAAACGTTAGACTTTATTGTTACTTTAATACGTTTCTAGATAAAAAAAAAATACATACAGGTGAACAAATTACATCCTCCTTTTTGGAAGTCGGTTAAAAATGATTAAATTGTAATGTGTTTTTAAAAGGTTTTTATGTTAGTCAGGTTAGCGTTTGACGACATTTTCACTTTATATTATTGACAATATTTATTAGTCGTTGCTAAAGTTTCGTGACTTTGAATCATAGTAGACGTCCAGGGGCTTATTTAATTCCTTGCATTCGAAAATAGAAGACCTACCTAAGAACTAAAAAGAACTTATAACTAAGATTCTATGAAACCTAGGCCATTAAAATAACTGACTGACCTCTCGCAAGATACTCGAAACTTTGTTAATTTAATAAAGACTCGGTACCTAAAGTGTGAAGGTATAAATGTAATGGCTATAACATATATGCATTTAAACTTTATTATATTTATATATTTTAAAAAAAGTAAATATTTGTGATAACAAACCTATACAATAATTATATCTATATCATCTAAATCGTTTTCAACAAACGCTGGAATTATTCAATTATGCATTGTCAACAACTACGCAATAATAATATTATAATAATAATAACGCCCAACGATCACATACATCGATCAGGATCTGTGTATGTGATCGTTGGGCGAAGGAAATCCTAATTAGGGTCCAGGATCCTAAGGACCATGGTCCCACAAAACCCAGATTCAGAAAAAGTAATAGCGCATTTTTTCTGTACACAAATACTTGTCCTGTCTCGGGAATCGAACCCGCTGCCTCCAGGTTATGAGTCGACCTGCTCGACTACCACACCACAGAGGCATACAACGTTTTGCTGATATACAAATCACACAAAATAAAAGGTTGCAAATTAAATTAAAACTAATTAAACTAGTGTAAAGACAGTCCCTAGGCATTACATCGAATTACACCAGAGACACTAATGATTATGAAGTGGCGAATTGCCAGAAAGGGGTAAGAGAGGGATCTAGTTACATTTAAAGGGAAGAGCAAAAAGTAAATAATCAATAGACTACCTCTTACTATGTATTTCTCATAAAACTTCTTATTCTAGTCACTGATGGGTAGGCGGAGATGAGGAATTGTAATTAGCCATCAAGACTTTAAATAAACGTGATTTTGGATGTTTTGAAGTAACAATATGTAGAATCCTAAATATGCGTGATTTGAAACAATAAACACAAACAAATTTACTAGTTGGTAGGACTTTTCTGCATAACTCGTCTAGGTTTCCTAGTTATTCTGCCGCCAAGCACTACTGTGTTCCGGTTTCGGTTAGCTAGTTAAATTTGGCAATTGAGACTTTATGATCTAATCTCACAGTCGACTAATCTTATTACCAGACTGTGCTGATGTCTCAGGATGATGTGCGCAATGCAATGACACGCGAAACTATAAATTTTAGGGTTTCGAGTGTCACTGCTCTTTTATTGGCGGCCGTGTCGCTTAACATCAGACGAACGACTAGCTCGTGACATGATTTATTAACATTAAAAAAATGAGTTGTGAGTCCATTAGAATTACAATTTCATAGGTAAGAAAATTTAATTTCTAAAATGCCTGTTAACACAAAATATAGGTATGTAAAGTTAAGTATTTTTAATCTGTTGTATATACAAACGATAATGCGGCGGGTGTGATTGCTACAGCGTTTTCCTTTATAGTAATTTATTAAAACAGTTATAACTAGTGCGGTATTACAAGAATGACTAATTTAGCATAGCGTGTCTTCAATTAAGGAGTATGGGTATGCGCAGTCTAGCGGCTTAATTTGTCATTGGTAGAGGATAGTGTTACTAGTTACCCGAAATTAATGGATGGCACCCACTTCTATGATTTAGTGTATTATTAGCATTTCTGCTTTGTTAATATTGCTGTTTGGAATTATACGATAACTTATCTGTTTGTTGTGTGAATTATCTTGTTTCGTTGTGTTTTCAAGATATTGTCTTAAAATTATGTCTTGGAACAGTTTAAAAAGTATTTAAGTACCATTAGCTTAATATTGTTAATTGTATTTTCGCTGAAGATCAGTTTTTAAGGTCTCTTAGAACTAAATATACTGCGGGCCTTGTGTCATGACCTGACCATATTTATATGAGTGTACCCATTACGAAGATCGCGCTAAACAAAGGCTTGTCCACACAAACAGGTAATCCATCAAAAGGTCAGACAGTTGACTCGTGCTGACGCCGCCTGATCTCACTGCCGATGCTGTCCAACCGTTTTCCATTTTCATCTGTATTGAGGCTTTATAGCACCATGGTATATGTCGTGAGAGCAAAATTACACTTTATCGCGTGATAGCAAGACTTTGTTTATATTAATGTCGTACTCGCTCGTGTCACGGGGAAGTAAACCGCATTTCCGATTTTCATACATTTCGAGGACATGTGGCATGCACCAACCAGCACTTGGCCAGCGTGGTGATCTTTTTGATTTCGACACCTTTTGAATGTTAAGTTTTCTTGTTATTATATAAACTCATATAAGATTAGAAAAATAGTAATATAATTACGTTGTATATGTGGGCAGAAACGGTTTCAGCGTAAGTTGCAACCTATATAACAATAGGCCTTCAGCATGTCCACACCGCGCCGTGTCTGGAACAAGAATGATCCGTAGTACACCGAGCGATCTCTTTATATGAGCCAGATGGGTGGGGCAGCGACGACAGTTGCCGGTGTTGCCACTGTAATTAATTTAAATGCCACCACAGGGTAAATTACGGTACTGCTCGCTGCGCATAGAGTTTATAACTGGACGTAGCCGCCGTCATATACATAATATTTTGTTGCAGATAGCTCGTGCCTTAATTTATTTATGACCTAAATTATTCGATTGATATATCGTTAATAAGCGGAATGAAAACCATCTAATCAACTTAGCAACGACCGTAAATTAATCATAAATAACGCCCAACGATTAACATAAAGTATACTACTTGACCCCAATCGTAGATTTCATATAAAATGGTGGAACCAAAGTTATGTGATATCTAAACGGTAAAATAAGGTATCCGTAGCATATGCCTACATCGTAGCACTCGTAGCTATCCCGTAGACACGTGTCTTTCATAATGCTACGAAGCCTGTTGCACCTGCAACAGCTTAGTTGGTGAACTTTTTTGTTTATGTATAGTGACGATAGATTAGTCATTAGAACAGATTCAAAGTGTTGCTGAACACGTCATAACCAAAGCTGTACTAATAATACAAGGGTAGGTTAACAGCTCACGTCTACATATGATCGATCAGCTGCGGGAAAGGACGGGTATATGTTGCGGATCGACCAATATCCCAATTATATGCGACACTATACCGATATGATACGACGTGTCGTCATGTCGTGTATGATCACTTGTGTATGGACATTGTAGCTACGAAAGTTAACTTACAGACAGTCATTTTTTTTTCTTTTTTGTTCAGTCATTCCTCCTGATTCAGTTTCATTTATTTCATATTTTGTAACATAACAATTTATCCAAGGCATTACAATGACATAGTCATTATATCTATACATATAAAATTCAAAGTCCTGACTGACAGACTGACTTGCATATCAACGCACAGTCTAAACCGCCAGTCCTAGAGACTTGAAATTTAGAAGGTGAGATCTTTGTAAAGTGTAGATATCCATTAAAAAAGGGTTTTTCGAAATTCTGACCCTAAGAGGGTGAAACGGGTGGTTGCATTATAAATAAAAAAATTCTTCTTCGTTTCCTATAGGCCACGCGGGCGAAGCCGCCGTCAGATGCTAGTACATTATAAAACCAATAATAAAAAGTATTATCAGTGGCGTTCTTGCAAAGTGAGCGAGTTTTAACATCACTCAGTTTTTGTAATGCAATCTTCTACAATTATTACAATGCTATATGCTGCTGCAAATATTAGCATCTGGTGAACGAGCTGTTATTCAAAAAAAACGTGAGCTTATTTAGATCCCGTGTTCGTTCACCCCACGGTACTTATTTTATCATGCAACATTGTTGGTCTTAAAATGAATATTTTAGAGTACATTTAAGTCTTCGTTTGCAGCTGTGGGATTCAGTCGCGAGGGATCGTATGCGTTTGGAGTAATGAATTATTCATTGTGAACTCAGCTGTAGAGTTTAACCGGTTCACCGATACAATTCAGTAAGTTCGCTCGTAGTTCAGAACGTGTAGAACGCGGGGACCGGTTTGTCAAAGTCTTAGATTAACCCATCTTATTTGTGACGCTCAGTTAGCTGAACCATTTTATAAACATTAAAATAAAATTTAATAAACACACAGATTAGAGATAAAAAATCTGTGATTAAACATTCTTCCTTTTCTATTACGCGACATTTTATATCAGAGAGAAGTTATCAGATAGGCAGACGTAACTTGATGGCAACCAATGGAAACAAAGCATTGAAACTTCGATATGCAATTGATGTGCTTATAATTTAATATATAATTTTTAAAAAGAAAATTAATTTCTTTTGTTGCATTCTAATCCTCTGATCGTTTTAGCCATACATTAGTATATAGAGCGTTAATATAAATAAGGTAAGTAACCGCTATTTAATAAGACCTGACTGCCTACCGTGATTTGGAGGGCATGTGAAATAGTAAGTGTCGTGTTTTCCAATGTAATAATAAAAAAATCATCTATATATCTATCAAAGATATTTAAGTCTCTATAATTAACTTACTCCTTCTTCTTCTTTATTAGCTTGCTATTGCTTTTTAGCGATACTTTTGTATATGTCAAATGCGGAATAATTTGTACGGTTACGCCATGTGTCAAAGTCAAAATGCCACAGTAAATTCAAATTTTTGGCACCATCTCCAAAAGTTCATGCACGACACGGATATTGGCAGAATTGTGACAACTAGCCACAGAAGCACGTAAAGGCATGATTTAAACATTTTAAACCATTCGCACAACTTCATGGACACTTATCGGCTCATAATCCTTACACATTCGAATTCAAAAATACACAGATTAAGAAGAAAAATTACACCCGCCATTTTTGGATTCTTCTCAACGACTCATAATTAGCTATATAACTATTTTAAAAGTGTAAACAGAGATGAAAGCTTTAACCCATTCACATCAAACATGAAGCAGTGTGCTATCGGTGTATCCCAACTGTTGATTGATGCGACACCCTGCCTCGATCTAAATCGGTCTCTTCAAAGCGAAACGCAACTAGTTGCTAATGTTGATTTTAAAATAACATTGTCAATAAATAACAGGACTTCATAGTTATTTGAACCGAAATTTAACTTATTTTAAGAAAAACATAATTCTTGGTTAAAGCTATCTTCACGGGAATGAATGTAAAATTTGCCCTATCGAATAAAAATAATAATCTATCAAAAGGAAAAATAAAAGTCAAATAATCGCGCAGAAATCAGCCTATATAATAATTAAAAAGCAATTAAGTGTAACCTGTATTTATAATGTAACGTTTCGGTTCAACGTGGATCGTACAGTATACACTAATCACGATTGATTTGTTCTTAACAATTTACTTTATGACACTAGTGGATTAACCGCTCAAAACAAATCTTCTAAAAAGGTTTATTTATACGAAAAGAGTTTTTACCCAGGCGCGGCAGGTAACGCGAATAAATTGTCTATGTCCTAGACAACCTTGTACTACGGTAGCCTCCTTTCTGATCCATTCAGCGCACCTTTTACACAACACACCAAATCCTAGAGTGATGGATCAGGGACCATTATGGCTGCTGAGTGATCGAGCTTTTTGCAGAGGGCGGGTGGAGGAAGGGTTGATGCTACAAGTTGCTTCTTATTGCCAGATGTTGGCAAACGGCACATAACTTTGCTTGTTGTTCGCTGAGTTCTATTACATTAAAAAAATGGTTAGTATTAAAGTGTAATAAATTATAAATAATTAGTCATCTCTTATTTTAACTAACATTATACGTTTCAAAGCCAATGTGTGTGGGGTTTTAAATATTTTAAATATGAATTTTTTGATTAAATTTATTAAAAAACGTTTCCATTATCATCCTCGTCAACGTTTCGAGAATTTAATGATACTCATCATTCATCTCCATTAAAAAACAACAACGTAAACGCCTTTTTATGTTATATCATTCTAAGAACACCCTCTTAAAGTTAAGCCATGCTTAACTTGCCAAATTATAGGTACCTATTGTAAAACTCTGAGGAGGTTAAAATTGCCAAGTGCTACAGAAAGTTTGCGTACCAAATTGGTCCTTCACGATGTTTGTTAAATCGTTCAGAACTGACCTTTACGTTATAACAACCCTTAGTTAGAGCTGTTATTTGATCCGTGTTTAGATTTTTTTATGTGATTCCTTTACAACTCGACAAAATGCGTTGTAGGCAAGTATTACTAGTCATTTACGAACTAAAAACTACCAGTCAAATTGCGTGCTTTACTACCTGATTCAGCAGATTCGTGTATTACTTAATAGTATTTTAATGGTGAAGTGTACTTGATAAAAACACATTCTGTTTTCTACCTATACTCGAACTGTGTACTCTACATAGAGTATAGGTAGAGAACGAAAGAAGTTCAGAGAGAGGTGAAAGAGATGAAAGGCTTTGAAAGAAATCGTTTCTTAGATCTTGATGCCAAGCGCCGGAACCGCTTTTTTCTTCTTTTTTGTACTGGCTAATGTTGTTGGTCTCTAACGACCTTTGCAGCGTTACCTCATCATATAGGGTACCCAAATATAGGAATAGTTAATTAAGCTGTGAAAAAGCTTTAAGCTTAAGCTCTAGCTAATAGGTATTTTTACTTCAAAAACTACAAGAATTACTAAAAAATTAATCGAGAAATACTAAATAGAATAATTCACCGCGCCACGTCTAGGAACCGATAGTTCTATCTTATCCGACTTTCAAAAAGGAGGAGGTTCTATGTTCGTCTATATTTTTTTGTACAAGACAACTGTATACTATATTGGCAATAAACAGACACGACCACTAAAGACAAGTGACTGAGTGAAACATCTTGAAAGTGAAATGTACCCTCAATCAGCCATTGTGCTAGAGATGCCTACTTGGGCAGTGGGGCAGAGAGTGGGGCGGACGGGGGGTAGTTTCCGCACCGGAAACGGACGCGGGTGTTTCCTGAGGGCCTACTTGCGGCTCTGTATTACGGACCGCGACTTCTGCCTTTTAATTTTAAATTGCGGGCCTCTGATGTTTTATTTGCAGTTTGCGTAATGGAACGCTCGCTATTCTGGGGGAGATTCTATCCGCTAAGTCTCACTCACACAAGCATAAAGTAAGTAACCATTGTAATAGTGAGCGTGTTTATCATATAAAGTCGCTGAGGAAAATGAACTGCTCTCTTTGATCGGGGCCCTGCTATGAAAGTCTAATTTTGAGCGGTAACTGACGCACTAGTGTGTTTAAGCGACTAAAAATCAGGATGGATTATAAAAACTAACTACCCAAGGTTCCATAAAAACATCGACCTATATCTGAAAATCCACATAATTCCGTTAAATATAAAATGAAAACCTCATCGCAATGCAAACCGCATTGGACTCAATAATTGCAGCGAATGTAGTAAATATAACGGCAATACTCAAACGTTGCGTTTGTAAACCACAATAGTTACCAAGTAGATTTAACAACGTGAATTTAAAAAAGTACTGAATATCATTTTTTTATGGTAAAAAGGGCATGCATTTGACAACAACTCCTTTTTTTATTTATTCCTCTCAATCGTTCGAAAATAGCATGGGAAGGAGTAATTTGGCGATTCAGTATATTTCTTTCTAGTTGTATGGGCTCTTTCTGTTATTCGGTTTCATGGAGTCATTTCTGATAAAAAGAAAAAGATTACGAACGACGCCTTATAAATAATAAAAAGGTATCGTCGAAGAAGGAATAAATTCACAAACAACAGTCACTGGCCATTGTTGAACGATAATGGAGCCACAATATTTCGATACAAAACTACACAAATATCCCAATCCATATTGGGTCTAAAAGTGTAATATTATATGAAGTGGGTCCGTGCGGGCTAATCGTCGATGGTAAGGGCCCTCGAGGGTCCAGAACGGGGTTGGCACGAGAGAGGCTCACAAGGGTTATTGAGACTTTATTAAATATAAACAGACTCCTTTTGAAAGTCGGCTGTTGGATATATTAAATTTAAACGGTTCGCTCGCCTGTTGGGGTTAGGTTTCAACTTTACTTACGAACTTTAAAATCTACCCTTGAACATTGGCGTATGGGCAAAGACCTCATAAATACCTACTATTCAAAATGTACTGGACACTCGTGAAAACTTGAAAAATGTTTTAACGAGGTGTGCTGTATTTTTGAACGGGATTGTAATATATAAGAACTTGTAGGATTTTAGTGAACACTTTGTTCGGAGCTGCTTATTTGGCAAAGGTTCAAGTCAGAATGCCTCAAGCGGCCGCCATTATTCGTTTATATAGCAAGATGTAAACAAGTGTCGTCACGAGGTACTATAAATCAAATCACTGTCTTTTACATTTTTAGTTAATAATCGAAATTTAGCTTTATAATAGTTATTACTTTTATTATTTTAAAAGTAAAGAAAACTCATCATAATGTTTATTTTGCTGACAATCTATATCAAACTTTATCGCGTTAATATATATGCTAATATGATTTCTTAACGATTTATATATATACCAATTATGCCTCATCCCTTATGACATACCCTTTATATTCTTGTATGTCACAGAGGAATAAGTGTGAACTTAGGAGCTGTCAAAGTGTACAACAGACGGGCTTTGGGCTCTTATAATAAGTACGTAGTACTATTATTTATTCTGTGTAATAAGTACTGGTAGTAGTTGTTACAAGATAAGTAGCAAGTCGATATTAGTCATGGATCGATAGATAGATCTAGAAATCCTTATTGTTCCACCGATGAAATATACAAGTATTAAGAGTATACAATTTTTTATACCTTATATAAAAAATTGTTACAATGAGCGGTCTTATCGCTGATCGATCTCTTCCAGACAACCTTTAGATGGACAGTATCAAAGGCTAAAGAGTAGACGGTAGTGTATAAAAATGGATGTCTAACTTAAGTTAAATGGATCAGTTGTACATTATCACATTAAAATAAATGTTTTCCACTAACCTCTATAATGGTTGTCCATTCAATATAGAACGCGAGCAATGTGGTAAATAGGTTAGTTGTGCTGGCGCCGCGCCAGGATTCGAACCCACATCTGGACGTTGTATATATTTGTATAAAAGTGTTTTTGTTTATTACTCCGTTCATACGAGTACTCACACAATGCTTCATAAAAGGCAGCTCAAAACATTTTTTTGAACATAATATCTTTGGAATATTTGCAAGGTTCACCAAAATCACTGAACAGAAATCGAGGTACCAAAATGAGTGTCATAATAGAAACTTTTTCGTTTTATTATAAAATAATTGGCTCAATTACATTCGCCTCTAATGTTCTAATACTTGAAAACTCCAGTATGAAGTCAGGAGGGTAACTAATACCTATTGTAAATTCTCGAAACCAGATCAAACTACTGTATTCCGAATAATCGAGTTCCAAACTCATTCTAACCGGTTCTAGGCGGATGTAACCGCTGTGGTGCAGTGCAGGCTTAGAATACGTCACGTAATATTTTCCTGTACGTGTCGGAATATTTTTGCCTGTGTGTGTAAGTGTTTGGGTGTAGAGGTCAAATATTGGCAATAGGAGCGGGGAAGTGGTTTGTTCGGAACGTTTTATTTTGTGCTAATGCAATCGATTCGGTTTTGGGTAGAGACTGGTTTCTGTAAGATAATGGCGTATATTGTAAGAATTAACTGAAAATAAATCTTTCCCAATGTTTTTGTTACGGACACATGTAAATTGGTCAACTATATTAAGACTAAAACCATTGCAAACAGAAGAAAATAATAAATAAATAATAACGCCCAATGATCACATACATAGATCCTGGACCCTAACTAGGATTCCCTGTGTTTAGGCACCCAGGAACTACGAGGACCGTGGTCCTGCAACACCCAGACTCAGAAAAAATATTTGCGCTTTTTTGTCTGTGCACAAATACTTGTCTCGCCGCGGGAATCGAACCCGCTGCCTCCGCGTTATGAGCTGACCTACTCAACCACCACACTACAGAGGCTGTGGGCTTCTCAACTCGGTCTCAAAACGCTTCTGGTTATCTTTCTAATAATAATAATGTGGCTAAACTTTGCTTTACATATATCACTTTTTACAAAGAACATAAATATTCACATGAAAAGCTCTCTTCTTGGTTCTTCTTGTATATGACGGCGGCTACGTCCAGTTATAAACTCTATGCACAGCGATCGAGCACCGTAATTTACCCTGTGGTGGCATTAAATTTATTACAGTGGCAGCACCGGCAACTGTCATGGCGGCCCTACCTGTCTGGCTATATAAAGGGATCGATTGGTGTGCTACGGAGCATTCTTGTATCAGACACGGCGCGGTGTGGACATGCTGAAGGCCTATAGCTATATAGGTTGCAACCTACCCACAACCACTTCTGCCCACATATATATGTTTTACTTTTGATTTAACCAAAGGCTACCAAACAAACAAAGTACAAATAAGCCCTTTAAACATCGAAGAATCAGCTCACTCAATCAAATATAACATCTAACTCATTTTATATCAGTGCATTTATCCATGCGGAAATCCCTTGCGTGTAATGTGCTAAGAATATTGCCAATTATACCATATACATTGGAAATTGGGTTGTATTTCGGTGTGTCAAGATGCAACATCGCATGCGTGTGGCGTGTGTCTATTTGGCGTATAACACGTGTTTCCACGGATCGGCTGCTTCCAAAGGTTGTATCCTCGAGAGTGCGCGCCGATGTGTTTACATACATGTATAGATGTGGAAGCGACATAAGCGTACCTCTTGGGGTGGGATGAGGTTCGTGCAAGAATGGATATGTAAAGATTGTTTAATTTGTACATGACGGCGGCAACGTCCAGTTATAAACTCTATGCGCAGCGGGCAGTACCGTAATTTACCCTGTGGTAACATTTAAATTTATTACAGTGGCAACACCGGCAACTATCATCGCTTCCCCACCCATCTGGCTATAGCGCTCGGTATACTACGAATCATTCTTGCGCCGGACACGGCCCGGTACGCACACTGAAGGCCCATAGGCTATATAGGTTACAATCTACGCATAGCCCGTCATCCTATATATATACATATAGGCAGAACGTAACATAACTATAGGCCTTCAGCAAGTACACCGCGCCGTGTCTGGAACAAGAATGATCCGTAGTACACCGAGCGGTCCCTTTTTATAGCCAGATGGTTCGGGGAGCAATGATAGTTGCCGATGTTGCCATACACATTTGCGATTTGTTATTTACATTTCGTTTTGTTGATACAGATAAAAGATTATTGCCATTAATTAAGTCCTAAATACGATTCGTTGAATTCTTGTTTAGAAATTTGAGCATCGTGTAGCCCCCACCAGCTCACCAAACTCTTATAATTAATCCATAGTGAAATAATGCATGAAATGTTTACAAACATTGGTTTAAACATCAATTCAAATCTATTTATTTGCTTGTGAACATGAGTGAAATTCCTTGAAGAAACATCCAAATTATTTTAATTCTGGCTGGAAATTATTGATATCCAAACTAGAAATTCTTGTTTGGCAAATCGATGTCCTCTTCCAGACGAAATGTGAAATTATGTATAAGCAAATTATTAATATAAAATGTCTTATCTAAAACTTTATAAAATTGTAAATAACACATGCGTTTTTTAGTTAATAGTAGTTTAAAGTTACTTAAATAAACTATCCTTCGGTGTAATATTCCCTCAATCCGGGACGTTTGATCTACTTAATCTGGCATACAGCTTCAGTAATTACCTAACTCCATAACTAACGTATTGTCACATCTAGGTTTCTAGTTAATTTGTTTGCGTGTAGCAGGCGGACGAGTCACACGAGAATTGGGTCGCAATCACCTCCGTATGGACGGTGCCGTCCCGACACATGGACACTAAACACCTGGACACCTGGACACTAGACATGTTGACCTATCCATAAAGTCTATACTATAAAATTCACAATTCAACTGAACTCTTCATTTAATTCCAAGTTTCAAGTAATTTGCACCTTAGCTGTAGGTTCGATGTCGTTAATTTCTGAACTACAAACGATGACCTTGAAATGTGTATGGGATAGACTATGAAATGAATGGAATCGGACTACACGTTGATGAATCAGTATCAAAATTCAGTAACGATTACAGTGCCCTTCAAAAAATTTTCAAGGTATCATCATCATTTATAAGTATAGATTAAATATTTGAAAAATGCTAGACTCCAAAGGATCAACATCTGAATCCAAAAAATGATGCAAAATGTCTGTGACTGATAACGAATCTGTAATTATATAAATATAAGTTTAATTAGACTTATGAAGGCTAAGGGTTGGGTAGGGGCGCGGAAGGTTATGTAGTTGTTATGATTACCTAAGGGGTTGTTTAATGAAGATAATAATTAAAGAGACGGGACTTAGAATAATATGATTGTTATGTAATAAATTAAGAGCACTTAACTGTTAATTAATTAACGAATTAACAGGAATACACTACAGAAATCCAACATATATGCTTGTTGTGATAAAACATTCAAGCTTAAAATTAAATCTGAACCCTAAATAAGCGGCGGACAAACGGACAGTCCGTCGTTTGTACATACGTAATAAGGGATTGCTTGACCGCCGACCGACGGAAGGCGCGGCCGCAGCCGCAAGCCGCAGCGTGCCGGAACGCTCCGTGTGGGGAATGTTTTATTTCCACAAAAAATAGCAGCGTTTTGAAACAACACTGGGTTTTGGTTACATTTGTTGTTAGATTTTTTGTTGTGGAATGTTTCTTACTCGTGTTTTTGCTGTTACAGTAATTTATGCAAATGATAAATAAATTAGGAGTAAGAGTCGAGTTCTTAAGCAATGCCATGAAATAATTTCTGATAGATATAGCTGTCTCAAATACACACAATATACAAAAAACAATCACAGAAAAAATACAAAAATACACAAAGTTAAAGAGGAAGTACATAGAATTTGGAAAATGAAGAATGTGTATATCGTGCCGCTAGTGCTTTCCAGCTTATATATTAAAATAATTGGCTTACCAGAAAACACTTACATAAATATGCAAAAAGCTGCCATACTTAACACATGCAGAATAGTTCGAAAATTTGTATAGGAGGATTCAGTAACCGATGACAGAACATACAGCACACTTGGTTTAAACCCGTGGGCTGTATTAAAATTTACCAAAGTATTTCATTATACTTTGAGAATGAAAAAAAAAAAAAATAATAATAATGCCCAACAATCACATACATAGATCATGGACCCTAACTAGGATTACCTGTGTCTAGAGAGCCAGGAACTACGACGACCATGGTCCCACAACACACAAACCCAGAACAAGTATTTGCGCTTTTTTTTCCTTTGTACAAATACTTGTCCCGCCGCGGGAATCGAACCCGCCGCCTCCGGGCTATGAGCCGACCTGCTCAACCACCATACCACAGAGGGTGTTAGATAAAAGTAATGTGCAGGGGAACACAAAGCTCCAAATCATCTGCTATTATTTGGCCAGTATCTTTAGGTCCGTCAAAGAATCTGCTATTATTCTGCCAGTATCTTTAGGTCCGTCAAATCATCTGCTATTATTTGGCTAGTATATTTAGGTCCGTCAAATAATTTGCTATTATTCTGCCAGTATCTACCAAGCTAATGTAAAAATATAAGTTTAAACACCAACTTTAAACTCCATCCAAGCTTTAAATGAACTTTAATCAAGCGCCGTTGGTTAAAGCTAAAGGGACATGAATTGCTAATTCCGAAATCACGTAACTTAGCAAATCGTTAATTTAGTACCCCATTCAGTAAACTTAGCGTGCGTGTGTAAGGTTTAACGCACAATTTTCGCTCAAAGGCGCAGTTATTGCTAACTCATCCGAATTACGTCATATGGTACTTAGATACTGTTATTACAAACACAGCTGGATCTCAACGTGATAGGGTTTAATTTTAAGCGCGGTTCATTGCGTGGATCGTGACTAGTTCATTTGTAAATCATGATAAGATTCAGATTCGCGTAAACTAATTTGGTAATTTAAAAAGTCGCTATTTGTTTTAATTTCATGAATTTTACGTAAATATTGTGTAGTAATCCTAAACGCAGTACAATACATATACTACTAATGATATAGTTTAGTCAAAGTTCAAGATTTTATTGCAAATAGGCAATTTTTAGCACTTTTAAGAGTCAGCGATGCAAATCTAAAAAACCGTGTCAATATGCACCTTTTTACAAGGACTGTTTAGAGCTAGCGATGTCTGCGGGTCAAATAGAATTATCTATCTTAATGAAAAATAAAATGCCCCCTAGTGCCGATTGTAAATCGTACGTAAAACGATCCCATTTACACTGAACCAATCAACGTAGATTGTATCACTAAACTAGAAATGGCAAAGCCTGCTCGTCCAAACCAAACACTTCAATTTTGGTATGCAAATTCTATTACTGTATGGTTTGGGAATTCAGATTAAATTTATAACTTAATTCTTTGGAAGATAATACAATCTAAAACATCTAAATTATAAAAACGGCAATCGGTATTTTAAAATAAATAATATTAATAACGCCCAGCGATCCACATACATAGACTCTGGACCCTAACTAGGATTCCCTGTATCTAAGGACCAGGGAACTACGGTAACCATGGTCCCACAACACCCATACATAGAACAAGTATTTGTGCTTTTTTGGGCGCATATATACTTATCCTGCCGCGGGAATCGAACCAAAATGGCAATGGCCACCACAGAGGCCATTAAAAAAATCTATGAAGTTCTACATATAAGCAGCGTTTAGTATTTTTTCTAGTATTTTTTTACTTGGCTAGCATGCTACATCTTCGATCGCATCGTCACTTCCCATCAGGTGAGAGCGCGGTCAAATGCTAGACAAGTTTGAAGTAAAAAAAAAAACAGTGTTTTCGCTACAAGAGAAGTTTTAGGCTAAAATATAACCTAACTACTTTTAAAGACACTCAGAGCTATTCCCAAACAGCTTTGGAGCCGTGCAAATTGCAATTACCGCTGTCGCGCGCTAGGTGGCGCCTCTCGCCTTATTAACCATGCTCAAAGGGAACGGGAAAAAGGACGTCGCTTCCAGTTTAGTTTAACTCTGTGTTTTAATGAACTTTGTCGTAAAGGGATATCATTGACGGCTTTTCTCTATAGTTTTGTTTAGTTTAGTTGTGTAGTTAACATCGAGGTTTTATTTTTAAATTCATTGTTAATAGTGTTCAACTAACTTCGGTACAACGCAGAAATGAAAACTCCGGAGCGTTGATTACATCGTTAAGGAAAAAGCAACAAGAAACTAAAGTGCTCATGTAATTTATCTTTTGTGGACATTTTAATTGACCGAGCGAACATAGTGAGTGACTGCTTCAATTCACGAAATTAGCCTTTATCTGTCCGGATTTACGTACTCGCGCACAAGTTGCATTTTTTAAAACTTGGAACTTGGTGTACAAGTTCATGGAATTTTACTCTTCGGCGATTTTTAATTAGAACTGTATTTTCCCCAAAGTCCCCCGCAAAATTAAATAGCAAGACAACGGAACACTATCTAGTATGACAGGGACACCTATATAATATTAAAAGAAACTAATTATATGATGAATGATATTCTTAAGAATATTAAGATGCCAATTTTCCGACTACTTATATGGGATAGTTTTCATAGAGCGATCACAAGTTATTTAATTGGAAAAAGCAAACATAGAGCAGTTAAATAAATAAATGTAAATGCATTTCGAAAAAGGCGACTTTCAGCTCAGAGCAAAAACTTCTTTATAGTTATGAAATTAATAAACGTTTACCAATAAAAATATAGCAAAGCTACTAATAAAATGTCTGATTTCTCCGGCCACTTTTCATAAAAGCTTCACTTGAAACTTGCACCGCTGCCTGCATAAGCTACGGCTCAACTCTGCAGCCTGCACTCGACAATTCCATTACAACTTTTGTGTACAGTTCTAACAAAAAACGTTGCGTCGCGGTGAAACTGGCCACACTCCGAGTATTATTGCCAAAAAAGTTCAGAAAGTAGCCAGAATTAAATTTTCTAGTTTGTTGTTTTTAGAACGGAGAGCCTAAATGTTGACTGGTAAAGGCAAAATTGTGTAAATAGTATTTTATAGAGACTCCATAATTATAAACGTCAGTTTACTATATGCATGTAAGAATTGTATAGTCAATGGAAATTTTAGATGGTCTAGTATTTAATACACTGAACCGGATAGATACTTTATTATAATACTAGTTGGGCCCGCGGTTTCACCCGCGGATAGAAAGTATTTTAATTATTTGCTCATCCCAAGGGAAAATTTCGCTTTTCCGAGATAAAATGTAGCCTATATGTTAATCCAGTGTATAAGCTTTCTTGGTACCGAATTTCATCCAAATCCATTCAGCCGTTTGAGCGTGAATAGTGAGAGTAATAAACATGCCCACATACAAACTTTCGCCTTTATAATATTAGTGTGATTAATAGATACAAAACACTACACTAAAACTCGCCACTGACTCAAGCGCCCGCGCCCAAGTGTATGTTCTATGGTATAGTGAATACTAATATACCACATTGAATATTAAACATAACTTACCACTTTAGCCAAGTACGACATACTTTTAGGTTGAATGCTCAACATTGCTTAAAGTTTCATAAATATTTGCATAGAGCTCTGGATTTCCGCGGGAAAATTAGTAAATGGTAAAGACCCAGGTCGCCTCTATTTGTACGCTGATGCTATATTCACAATGTTTTTATGTAAATGAATTACGAGCTTCTAGTTCGCCTGGTGTTTGCGTCACGGCCGCTCATAACAGTTGAGATCATCTCGGAACTTTGAGTCTTAAAGTTGCGTGATACTGCGCTGCATACGCATTTAGAGACATCACCAGTCTACTGGACTAAAATGAGATCAGATCTTTATGACTTCTTTCTTTCGTTTCATTGACTAGCTACATTCAAACCGGAACAAAGTAGTGCAAAACTTCTGCATCTTTTTTTTATGTTATTGAATGATGTGACGAGCTAGTCGTTCACCTGATGCTAAGCGCCACGGCCGCCCATAACAGAACAGTGTCACTCGGAACCCTAAAACAAAGAGTTTCAAGCGACACTGCACTGCGCACATCATCCTGAGACATCAGCACAGTCTGGTATCAAGATTACTCGACTGTGAGATCAGATTACAAAGTCTCAAATGCCCAGTAATTTCACTAGCTACAGTGTCCTTCAAACCGGAACACAGTAGTGCTTGCACACTACTGCTTGGCGGCAGAATAACTGGCAAAGCGGTGGTACTTACCTAGACGAACTTTGCAACAAAGTCCTACCACCTAGACCTTGCATGGCGGCCAAAGTGCACTACTGGCTAAGTGCCACTTCGCAACCACCCATTATTTTTTAATATTTAAAAAAGTAAAGGTTCAGGTATCATTTTGTTCCCAAAACGGCCCCGTAAGGTATCGCATAGAGCCTCAAGAGGTTAGATGTTTCACGATAATAACATAATTCTTTACCTCCGTTAACGTAAGCTATATTAATGGTCGATGACCGACGATAGCCATCATGTACAACGTATCTACCTTTTACGATATGTCCCGGGGGGTACTTAATGGGTTTTTTATGTTTTGAACGAGTTTTATTAATATTATCTGGTTTTATAGTTTCCAAATTATTTATCGTTATGATTTTCAGGTTATGTAGTAGGCACCTCTAAACTCCAGAACTATTGCTTATTTAAATCTGTATGACAGCAATTGTGACCAACTACTTCTACTGTTTTGTTTATCATTTTACTAGTTGCGCCCCGCGATTTCACCCCCGGATAAAAAGTATTTTAGTTATTTAGTTATTTACTCATTCCACTGGAAAATTTCACTTTTCCGGGATAAAATGTAGCCTATATGTTAATCTAGTGTATAAGCTATCTTGGTACCGAATTTTATTCAAATCCATTCAGCCGTTTGAGCGTGAAAAAGTAACAAACATACACACATACACACAAACACACATACAAACTTTCGCCTTTATAATATTAGTGTGATTTACTCTAACACGGTACCTTTACAGAATGACAGAGACTAATGTACCTGGAGTCTCGCCAAGCGAACACTGAAACGTATGGACATGGCATAAAACAACAGCTTTTAAAAAAACAATGACAAAATGAGAGTATATAATGACAGTTCATGCCCGATTGGATACACGATTGCAAAATACCAGAGACTTATTTATTTTGACCACGAAGAAGAACCTTTTCTGTATGATTTATGGACATAAAAAACATCAATTTCATTCAACTTATTCCTTTTTAATTGACTTCAAAAAAGGAGGAGGTTCGCAATTCAAATTTTTTTTTAAATGTTTGTTAGTTCAGAACTATTGACTGGGTGAACCGATTTTGTTAATTCTTTTTCATTTGAAAGCTGGTGCATGAGAAGACTATATAAGTCTGAATTCGGTTTTTTACGCTTTGCATTTGTTACTTGTCCCGTGGTGCTGGTCAAAAATCTTACAAGCTGAGATACTGCAGTTAGTGTATATATATTATTATGTGCTCATATTTTTAATATCACCAGAGAGTGGCCGGGGCTAGCGGCGGCGGCGGCCGGGTCACTCGTGACTGGAATGCCGATGTTTTCCATTTATTCTAGAGTCCGGGCGCGGGCGCGTTAAACACCCATGTGCATAAATATATGCTGATTGGGTCCTTTCCGGAGAGTGGCGAAGGATGCGTGATCGCTTGCAAATTATGTGGTTAGCAATTCACACTTTTGGTACGTTTAGATGGAAAATCGTAATTAACAAGTTCATATAAGTGCCAAATTAATGAAAACTAATCGTGGGTTTTGTTCTAGTGCCTCTGATAAAGTATCCCCAAATTCCATTTGTATTTTTTTTGTCTCTTTGTTCTCTCTCTCTCGTGCTATTTGGCTTTTAGTAGTCTTATAATTATTGTGGTTACATGAAGACAGTTCTGGCATCAGCATGTTTATGAAAGTTCATATATTAAAGAATAGAATTGACATACTGATGATAGCCTAACTGATCCAGCTATTCATTTTAAAATTCATTATAAAAATTCTTGTTTTGAACGCTGTTTCAAAACGGATGACGAAAATGCTAAATTATTTTATATCGGGGCTTTATTCTTTTAACTAACTACCGAGATAACATTACAAATATACTTTTTTACTACAAAATACTATCTATATAAAGCTACACTAACTCCTATAAAAAAAAGGATTTGGACTATACACGGTGGAATTTAATTCACTCGTTTCCTTAAATGTATGTACTCAGACCATGCTATTGAATGTTCGTACAAGGGCCAATTTAAAAAAAAATAGGTTTTGTTTTAGTGTTTAGTGCCTCCTAAAATAACTGCATGACAGCCAAAATGTCTATTTAACGGTACACACAGCGCGGGCACCAGCTGAGTGCTTTGTAAATGTTTCGTAGGCAATAAAACATCTGCTTTGTTCAATGTCGAAAGGCTTAGAATTTAAATTTGATAAAACCTAGATTTAAGTTTTATTTCATAAGTTCTTTTTTATTTGGTTATATGGAAGCATTCTATAGCATGGACTGAATACATACATTAAAGGAAAAGAACGAATTGAATTCCTCTTTGTATACTAGCTGCGTGGACTTATAGCCAGTCCAAATAATATTCTTTTTCACTAAATGATTAGTCTGAAAAAATATCGTAAAAGAAAAACCCTCCATGTCGTCCTAAAATTTTCCAAACGACTTGAATAACAAGACACCGTGGGTGTAAGTATTCTTTTGAGTACCCCTCCTTATTCCTTTTAAGCGAGTTTGCGGCCGGTGTCCGGTCGCAGCCGGGCCGGGCGCACGAGCCGGAAGCGGCTTTGAGTCGGGTGGACTCCATGGGAGAGATATCCGTACCGGGAATTCTGTATTTTAGACTTGTTACACGTCTTTTAGGGTTTGCCTGTGTCACGCTTTGTGGATTTCTTTCTGTTGGTATTTTTAGTGATATTTATTCTCTTTGTATCTTTTATATCAAAACAAGTGTAAAATACTGAAGTCGTTTTGATAACAAAAAACGAGTGTGCTTTAGACCACACGCCTGACGTAAAACTTCTTTTGCTTTGTTTAATGTCAATGTCGCCATCTTGACAATCGTAAATTGTTATTTTACCGGACATACCAACATAATAATACAAATTTTAAGCAATTTATAACTTTGTTATGTTTGCAATGGAGATCTACGTGAATCAACTTCGGTTCGCCTCGCCACGCATTCATCACGCATTCAAGCGTGCGTAAAAAAATGAAGTAAAATCAAAAACAAACGGAGGAATAAAAGCACCGATCAAGTTACAGAACCCAAAAGAAAGCTACGTATTATTCGTACAACTTGTGCTCCGATACGTGTATCATCTGTGTGCGCTGACTCTTGCCCCATTCCTACATTCCGTCCCCTCGGGACCGCCTTTATCTCCTTAACACGACAACCGCGTATAAAAGCGATAAAACCTTAAAAAGATATATCACAATGCGCCTACAGCTATCATAAAAACTAGCTAAACAGGGTTCTTCACTAACGGTATTCATATGTAAATGTTACTCGAACACATCCGAAAAGCGAAAAAGCGAGATGAAGTAAAAGTAAAGTGAGCGATTAAAGCAAATTTATTTTCCTTGTTCCACAGGTAAAAAGCGTTGGACGGCCGCGTCTTGTGGCGAGGGTAGACTGCCGTTGTCACGTCTATCTGGAAGGCAAACGCGTCATACTGGTTGTGACGTGAAAAAATTCTTCTCGAGTTTTTGAATGAAATGGTGAGTCTTTCTTTGAATACATAGTTAGAAAATATTATGGACTATTTTAAAAAGGTTTTACCGTCCATCATCAGGTGAGAAGGTAGATAAATGCTTAAACTATTATAAACTATTACTTAAAATAAAATATTATTATAAAAGACATATTTTACATTTTATATCGATAAGCCGCGTGTATCAATAAAATATATAAAAATGACTTTTAGATTTAACTTAATTTTCAAATACGAGCTTTTCAGTAGCATTTTGTAAAGCGTTTCCTCATCAACAATTCCGTTTGCGCTTTTAAAATAAGCAAAATAACGTAATTATTCAAAGTGTTTGCACTGTCTGCTCAACTCGGAAAATATTACTAAAATCGTATTGCTTTATTCATATCGAAATAAGTAAAAATTACTGTATTCTATTCCCGGAAACTCCGGACTTTATGAGCCTTTGAAATGGAATTTCAATTCAAGATTGTATCTCCGTAGCACGTAGCTCCGTAGCACGTAGCTCCTTAGTGATGTAGCTCGTAGCTCCGTAGCGTGAATGCAAGATAGCTACAAGCTACTCTGTAGCGAGCTCGTAGCTTCTCTTAGCTTAGGGAATAAAGTGATTACCGATTTTAAACATATGAAAATCCGTTTAACCTTTTCTATAACAATACTCCGACAAGCTACTCCTTGCGTAATACATTCCATTAATACTCTCTCAGTCATACACCTGTATGAATCGCTCGTTCAACAGACAGGTCTCAATTTTCTCAGTAAAGGAATCTATTCATAAAAACATCACGTTTATTCTGTGAATCACGCTGTCGGGTCGCTTCGGGACATAGATAAAATAATTTCCGACGGAAGTGCCTTCGGTTGTGCGATAATGCGAATATTATTGTAGAACTTTCGGTTTGCTATATTTATTATGAACATGTGGCTGTAATACTATAACGATTTGGGTATTATTGGAATGGATTATTAAAATCCATTCCAACAATACACCCTAGAATAAGCTTTTTTTTATACGGAACTATAAAAAATTCTTTAACACATTAAAAAAATATATACGGAACTAGCTTCTGCATGCGGATTTGCTCGTGTGGCCTATAGTAAACGGAGAAGATTTTTTTTCTTGGATAATTCAACCACCAATTTCATAGAGTAGGAATTTCAAAAATCCCTTTCTTAGTACCTACACCTTACGCAGAACACACTCTCCAAATTTCAAGTCTCTAGGGCCAGTGGTTTAGACTGTGCGTTGATATATAAGTCAGTCAGGACTTTGAATTTTATATGTATAGATAATAATAATAATGTAGCGTAGTGTAAGATTTGCATACATCGCATATATCTGTGCACATGAAACAGCTACTGACCGTAGTGTGCGATACCTATATAGAAGGGCCGCCCGAAGGACCTGTGAACAGAAAGGAAAACGTTTGTATATATTACATTGCATATATTCACATAATCAATTTCAAATATCACGGCCAATATTCACCTTAAAAAGTTATAAATTTGTTTCCGGACGCGGAAGTACCCGCGCCGCGTCAACGTAACACACACTAAATCACAATACAATTTATGTTGTTTCAGAATAAACTTGTCAAGAGTGAAACAAATTAAATTTCTTTTTTTGCAACGAGTAACTAGTTCTTGTAAGAGTTTTCGTTCAATGATCGTTGATATAAATAATATAATAGATCTGTAATACTTCGGATCGAATGGCTGAGATTTTTGTGGTTTACTTGATTTATGCGTCTTTATCTATTCAACAAGTATCAGGCATTGAGCCAACACGAGAGATAATAATCCTACACTTGGTTGGCTAACTTCTTGCCCAACTGTAATACAATAACGCCGACGAGGAAACAATTATGTACCATCGGCTTACATAAACCCATCAACTTATCGGAGGAGTTGGGAGCACTCCTGTAAAAGATGGGATATATATCTATGCATATAAAAGTAAGTCGTGCTAGTTACACTATTTATAACTCAAGAAAAGCGATTTAGCTGAAAATTGGTGGGGAGGTAGCTTACAACCAGGAGACGGACATAGGATACTGAGACGGACTTTTTATCCCGTTCGACCGCGTTTTACTAATTCACCCGTGCGAAGCTGGGGCGGGTCCACTAGTATAGAATATAGACAGAAAACCCATAATAAAGAAAAGAAAATTTTTGAACTCCAGAAAAAAGTGAATTTCCTTAATTGGAGCGTTGAAAATTTGATTAAGAACTATCAATCTCTGCTGTTAAGCAAAAAGTATTTGGTCGTTTCCTTCGTTTTGAGTAAGGCAAAGATAATTTGAAACTTGTTTTCAGTTAGTCTGAATATTAAACATTCCATAATGTTTAATGTTCATCACAAATATTTCCTCAACACATGCTACATTATCACAGACATGATGCAATTAACACCAGATTAAATGCTTTAACTAAATAGCTTCTTAACGCAAATATCGATTTTCTTTAATTTGCTATTTGTTTTCTCGTTTAAAGTATTCACAAATTTAGAGACTTATAATCACATTAACTTTGAAACGCTCTACCCGCTGACATTTTAAGCGTAACCTACCTTTCTCAATATCAAGGGCACCGACACAGATCCTAACCGCGAGGAAGATTGATTGCCCGCTAATATTTGAAAACGCACCCGCGTTCGACATCGCATCGCTTCGTGTAAGTCTAAGATCTATCATTTGTCCGATCAGGGCAATCGAGAACCTTCTATTTATCGCTTCGGATCCTCATTCAATTAGTCTCCGAACGATCCCTAAACGCTTCTCCTATGAATAGGAATCCTCTGAATCCTGCCGACGTGATAGGCTTTCAAATGCTAATCCTGATTGACATCTTTTTTATAGTTTGATTTCCCGAACTCTTGCGGGACTTTACCCGAAGAATACTTTCAAACTTTTACTTAAGATTTTGTAGATACTTCAATATCCTGTCGGCTGAATTTAAAATGAGCGAGGCCTCTCGAAGCTACTGAAGCGTGTAAAGTCAATTTGCGACGTAATATTAAAAGGTTCCAGTCGTAAAGTCTTTTATGTCGTCAGTTATCGTATTTCCATTATTGTTGAAAATATAGGCAATAAACGGAAACTTTCCATGCGTACCGTTTGACCCGAAATTTCAATAACAAGGTCGTAAATTCCACGTCAATAAACAACTTGATTTCGGCACGTAAGGTCTCGGTCAGACGGGACCGGACCCTAAACCCTGGGCCCTAGGCGGCCCGGCCTTTCGCAACTCATCTATTGTTATTAATATCGGCGGTAACCGTAACGCCGTTAATAACGGCACTTACAGGCTTGTAACGTTGTGCTTGTAATTTAAGTTACGTAATAACGATCTGTGGAGATAGTTGGTTGGGGCGAGTAGATCGCAACACAACGGCGCTTACACTACGATCTCTTTGTTTGAACTTTGCAAAACTAGTCTATTGATCAGTGTTAATTAGGTTCTTAATGAGAAACTTGCTTTCTAAGAGATACCAAGCTTTGATCATCAGTTAGTTTCTTAAATACCCAAGATTAGGTGCTGAAAGTGTATACGGATGGATACATACTATCCCTAATAAACTCAATATTATCAAATACAACAAAAAGTAATCTTTTACATGTTTTCGGAATGAATCTAGCATTGTCATTTAAAGCTCCTCTTGTCACTGACTATAACATGAAACATAAACCACTAATATAATTTGTAAAAAAAATGTGTAGTTTTCGCTGAAAATCTGGAGAACTACGTTCATAAAGTTTTTTTTTTGGTGTCATTAGAATTATTTTATTTTGGTGAAACTAAAGTACTTAGTTAAGTTTTGTTCAGTTATTCTTGATGTTCATTAATATTATGAAAAAATGTGTCACATTGCACCGCTTCTTCAGGCTTACACCACGCCTAAAAAAGCGGTTGAACCGCTGTCGCCTTCGAGTTATTTATAAGTCATAGAATTTAACATATAGCTGCTTTTATAAAATACGTAGTAACGTAAAACCCATCCCAACCCAGTATTGAGTAGTAACATAAGATATACACCACGAAATCTATATACGTATCATTGAGTTCCCATATTTCAGTTAAAAAACTACATTTCTAATCCCACGCGATCCATATTGCCGAAAGGTTATATCGTACCTGTATTTTTGTTTGATGTATTTTTATTAAGGATATTAGGATTTTTGCAGAAGAATAACTTGATCGTTTTTTAGTTTTTAGTCTTTAATAATTGTTACTTTACAAGCTTAAACCATCTATGCTCTCTAGCTCAGTATTCCAGTTCAGTTGATTAAACTACAGAGACATTTTCCTCATTCGTTCAGTTGACTGAATCTGATGACTCATTGATTTGTTTCTAAAGTAACCTGCACGAAAAATACTGTCAGAGAAAAAATAAAGTAACAAATCCAAGGTGCATTTATGTTCATTCATTCAACTTGTGAAGAACTTAAGAGAAATATGACCTAAAATACTTCCAAAACAGCATTTGTCTGGAAACAAATCCTATTCGTATTTAGTATCTCATTTTAAGCCCTAGGCTAGGGGTACATAGCGGCTAAGTCTTGAGTCGTGACAAACTTGCTCTCACCTGTCTCCGCATATTTCCCGCGGGGCCCGCTCCGGAGCCCGAGCTCTTTGGAATGTTCTCTTGACTTTTGACCTTAGCAATGTACACACTTTTGATGTGTTACTAATTCATCTGCTGCTTTTGAAATTCTTTGAGCAGAGTTTAGACAAAAACGGGTCAGAATTTTTAAAATATGAAATCTAACTGTTAAGTCGTAAATATATAAACGGGATGATATAAAAAAGGTAGAGATTCCAATGTTAACGTAGAAAAACTTGAAAAATAACTTAAAGAGTCTGCATTATATACATTAGTTTGTATATAAAAAGTTAAATACTTTTGCCTAGATTCCAGAAATGTCAAGTTGAATTTAAGCAGAAGATTAATTATTTTGCCCTCAGAATGTAATGGATAGCGAAGGGGAATGAATTATTCATATTAATCCTCTACGTGGTCTGTGACGTTTATGTAGCGGTGTAAAAGAAGTATTGCCGGTTTTTAGCCTGCTTCCATATTTTGAAGATTTTGTGAGAATTTCGATGAAGTGATTTAACTTCTATGTAAATTATGTTGTGTCATTAAGATATATGATGTTTGAGATTTCTTTTTAACTTTAAATTCGAACAGGTTATTTTTTATATTTGGATCGTATTATAATTTTGTGATACGGCATTTAATTTGATTATTATTATTGATTTTGTGTTAAAAAAAACCCTAAATATTGATATTTCATGCATCATGCGAGTATTACCTACATTACTTTTTAAAGTAAAATGTTTTTCAGTAAAATGTGTGGTTTTCTTTTGTTTATTGTCAAAAGGCGTGGACTTTGACATTAGTTAAACATAATCAATTCTGGTCTTGTCAACTTTCAGATCTAAATATTAAATATTATAATAGTTACCTAAGTAAAGAAATATATTAAAACCATAGTTTAAAATAAAAATAGGTTCTCCACAGCACGCACCGAAACACCAGTAGTTGGCATGTGACATTGCGTTAGCAATAATGTGCTAAATAAATAGAGACAAATTTTATATCGTTTTTATTATTAAAGGCTGTTTAAAAATAACGTTAAATTAGAAGCGTAATTAAGAGCTATAACTACTCTCGTAATTAACGGTTAAGTTTATTTTGTTACCGTTTAAGAGAGCACTACACATATTTTAATTACTTACTAGTTATTAAAATAATTATAGTTTTAAAACAAGACTACAGTTGCGTACATCAGCAGTGACGTGTTTGGAGGAGGCCTATATTTTCGTTAAATATAGGCCTAGTCCCCAAATCACCTACATCAGCTCAACGGGCTATTAATTAAGACTCGAACGATTGATTGGAATGCCAGGGGGGGATTTGTGAACTAGCTCCCTACGTCGAATATCTGAAGTCACAAATTAAACTTGACATGTATATAGTTATTGTCGTCTATACCTTAAACTTCACATTATGTCAGGGTGAGTGTAGAATCACTAAGTAATCTAAATAATAGACTAGAACTCTTAACGAGAATGTTTTATGTGTTTTTTAATTGCTGTTCGTCAGTCTCGCTAAAACTCAAAAACGGCTTGACTGAATTGTGTTTTTTTTATTTGGTTTATTTTAATGCACGGGTGGTTCAAAAGGGAAAAAAGGGAAAACTTATAAAAAATAATTAATCCGTGCGAAGCCGGAGCTAAATGTCTAATAAATGGAAGAAAGAAAAAGAACGAGAAAGAAAACAATCAGACAATAGAAATAAAAAGGAAGATAAAATAAAGGAGAAGAAAGAAGATATAATAAAGAAAATGAAGTAAGCAGAAATAAGAAAGAAGAATGCTCAACCTAGAGTACGCGAGAGAGCCTTGCGTGTGCTCTTATTGGTAGTGTGGCTGATAATCTATCATAAGACACACGCGGCTCTCCCCGACTCTATCCTCTACCACTGAGATACAAGAACGAAGAAACTAGAAAATGATCATTTATAGAAATAACTCCGATATTAACGACATTCGTTGTCGTCTTTTTGGACCATTCCTAAACAATTATAATGAACTAGAGGTAGCCCGCTCGTGGGACCCCATTATCGTTGAATTTTTAAGAACACACCCTTACGCCATAACATAAAGACACCCTCCAAATATCAAGTCTCTAGATCCAGCTGTTAGGGCTGTACGTAGTATGTCCGTCAGCCACTAAGAACAAAGTCATTTATTAATATAAATGCGGAGCTAAACACTGTAAAACCAACCCACTGGACTATGAACCTCATAATTATAACTTTACTTTCAGTACCGTTAATTTAAGTACCTTTTTACCTCACAACGAGACCGTGCCGGTACCTTTAATTACGCTAACAAAGCTTCCACCGGTGATATAGTAATCCGCTTACCGTCCGCGCAGTCTTTGTGCCCGCCCGTTTGATGTGTGCCGCCTTTGTTGATACCCCTGAAAATGTGATATCACTGTTTGTTAGTTTGCAGTTTTACTTATTCATAATTATAATTCATGTCTGTACTTATATATAAAAGTTTGTTTGTCACGCTGGAGAGTTTGCTTTAGTGGTAGCCAACTTAATGTTGACTACTATCTAGTAGAGGGTAGAGAATACGGCGATATTTAGACCACAAAGTATATAGTGATGGAGTTTTTAAGATTTTTTTTTAGCGAAGGAGGAATATATTTATTACATTAAACATAAAAGTTTTAAAATTTACATTTTTACATTGGAAACGACTTAAAATGTGTATGTCTTATTGCAAACTTTTGAAGTGACGATGGCTTCCTTACCATTAATAACTAGCACTAGAGGCGACTTAATAGTGTAGTACGTAGCGCTATTTAGAGATTATTTGGCTTACCCGTTCACTATTTAGCCATCACCATCTCTTAAATTAAATTTAAATAAATATTTGTAAACATTTACACAAATAGCGCCATCTAGTTCCAAACTAAGCAAAGCTTGTACTATGGGACCCAGATAAGTAATACAATACTTGGATACTTTTTGTTTGTATATACATACATAGGATACAATATAATACCCAGACACAGAACAAATACCTATGTTCATCACACAAATGTTTGTCCTGGGTGGGAATCGAACCCACAACCTCCAGTTCAAAAGGCAGAGCTACTACCAACTGAGCTATCGGGCCAGTTAAATCATCAGTGTGAATACGTCCACTGCTCCCCTGTAGAGCGCCACTTTGAGAAGCTGCTTTCCTCTTTGGCTTCCGGCGGTGTAATCAAATATTCGGTCCACCTAGGGGGCCTGCGCCTTCCGGTTCGTGACGTCACTCTAGAACCTTTATTCTCCATTTGTTGTCGGTTCAACGAGCGATGTGGCCTGCTTATTGCCATTTCAAGTTGCTTATTGTTAGAGCTATATCGATAACACTAGCTTCTGCCTGCAGCTTTGCCCGCGTGGCCTATAGGAAAATAATTTAACCACCCATTTCATCCTATTAGGGGTGGAATTTTGAAAAACTCTTTCTTAGTACTTTACAAAGAACACAACCTCCAAATTTCAAGTCTCTAGGACCAGCGATTTAGGCTGTGCGTTGATATATAAGTCAGTCAGTCAGGACTTTGAATTTTATATGTATAGAATGTATGTTCTATCTATCCTCTGTTATAGGATCTCACAAGTAAACCCCAACCACAGCTCTCTCCATAACCAACTACTATCAGCCAATAATAAAAACCTAAATTTAAACATTATTGAAGAATTTAATGTAAATCACAAACAACAAATTAATTAAGAGACGGCAGTAACCGCAACCCGTTTAACCTGCAATCGATTCACCACCTACAAATTACCGGCTAATTCTCTCGATTAACGGATTTATTAATAGCCTGCCGAGAACGCGGTCCTTGCGTAAACGAACAAATAAATATCAAAATCACGTAAAATTCCACCTTATGTTAAACAAGAAACAGGAAGCAATAAGGTTCACTTTTACTTGCAAAGTTGGGGCGAACGTTTCCTCGTTTCCAAAGGTGTTGTCTTACTAATTTTAAATGAAAAACAGGGAGAGAATTTATTATAACTCGCGTTAATTAAAATTTTCCAATTACGTTGTTTGGTGTCAGTTGTTCTAGTACCTACAGGGAAAGGTGCGCCCGCGGAGGTAATGAAGGCAGTCGGTGGATTGGAAAATGCGGCTTTATTTTGAGTCTATTAGTTTTACAGTTGTTTGGAGAATTTCTCGCTCTCTATACTTAATGTTAAGAAAATACGAAAGAACATTTACTGTAATTGTAGAAACAAAATGTTTTGATAATGACTTTTGCTATAGAGCTGTAGTATTTTTAAACTGTTTGTATAATTCATAATTAATTAATGATAATAATAACGCCCAACGATCACATACATAGATCCTGGACCCTAACTAGGATTCCCTGTGTCTAGGGACCCAGGAACTACGTGGACCATGGTTCCACAACACCCAGACTCAGAACAAGTACTTGCGCTTTTTTTCTGTGCACAAATACTTGTCCTGCCGCTGGAATCGAACCCGCCGCCGCCAGGTTATGAGCCGATCTGCTCAACCACCACACCACAGAGGCTGTCAAATTAATTAATTGTTAATTAATGAATTAGCTTGTCAAGAGCTAGTAGGTAGCCCACAGTCGTCCAACCACCTTTGCTTGTAATTGTTCTATTTCTTGATATTGTATTAATTCGTAGGTTGTAATTGTATTTTAAATCAATTAATGTATAATTGGTAGGAATGACGTTAGCGTTATGATAAACACAATTTGAATTTGAATCGTCGATATTAATTCTTGTTTCCTGTAAATACAGAAAAAAGGAATTAGGAGAGGAAGAGATTAGTAGGAGTTGATTTTTTTTATTTGAATATAAAAAATTACATGATGTAATTATTTTAATATTCCTTCAATCTAAGGTGGTGCTTCCAGGAATCCCAAGGAAGGGACCGGAGTGTCTTATGCTGTTCAAAAACATGTGAAATGACATAAAACACTTTGCTGCGTGGGCGCATGCCTGGATGGTACCAGTCGCGGTGCGCTTTGGACTGACGTCACACGATGACATTACATGCCTCTCAAACTTTTTATCAAAAATAACGATGATGCAAAACACACCTATGTAAGGGTATTAACAAATTAAAAGTTATTTTAATGCAAAATTCCGAAACGAACCATACATATTTCAGCAAAAATTATTTGTGTAAAACATACACAAAGGAAAATGCACTTGGGAAATCGGTGAAATTTCCCATATCATTATAAATAAACGGCCGAAATATTGTGTACACAGACAGATATACAGCTTGCAACATGTTTAATTACAGTTTTGCTGGCGGCATCGAACGTCCATTTATTTGAATACTCGCAAATGTAAATACATACGCCACTGCAATATCGTGATGTTCAAAGGCTCGGAACTCTGACGATTTTGGAGAAACTGCTTCAAATTATATTGTTGGTGGAAACAGAATTTTGTTCCGAGTAGAACCGGAGTTCGGGTTTCCCGGCACTACGCATGAATTCCGGCTGAGAGGATTACGTCTAGTTTCCGAGAATCGTTTGTAAATCAGATAATAATAATGTAAATATTGCGTTTGTTAAGGGAACATAATATTATTATGGAGAGAAGTTGAAATGTCGTATCGAGTAATATATAGTTAATATAAATAACCGGTTCAACGTCAGGTTTTGCATAACTATTGATTAACTCTTTCCGAAATAGAGATGAAATGCCGTATAAGCTATCCTGTGTTTATGTGTAAAATCAAACTTGAAACAATGCAATACGAATACAAAACCTTTTCTTATTAATTTTAACATAAACTGATGACCAGTTTTCATTATTATGGTACGTCCAATGATACGTTCGTCTCACGCGAGACCGTTTACTCCCATTATAATATTCGCAGAAACGTGACATGACATTCAAACATCCTTATATGCACCAACTCCGCTCCTCTCTTACTCCGTCAGAATAACTTGGGTATTAATTTTAAATTATTTCAAAGTGTAGTAGTGGTCCGGTTGTTTGTGTGGTTTTCACGCAAAATCGTTGATATAATTTTAATGACAGATTGCTTAAACTACCGACATCGGCATTGAATACTTTTATCCTGAAACCATGTGTCGGATAAAACTGCGGGGCGCTTTCAGTGTTTAATAAAGGTAGCGTTCTCAGAGCAATATCTTTTCATATGAGCCCTAAACCGACGATGAGGTCAAAAGTTCACACATTCAGTTTGTCATAAACTTTTGATAAAATATAAACTTGCATCTGTAGCTACTACTATGTATGTATGTACGTGTTGACTCATCGTCACCCAATATAAAGCGGATGAAGTCTTTACGACCGTGCGATGGTTAAAGTAGTTATTTGCACACAAAGTTTCCGCGTTGCAGTCCAAATATGAACTGAGATTGGCTCTTAAAAGGATTTCTCATTTGAGCTAAATTTTTAGAGCAAAAATATATTACACCATTAGTATAACCAATAAAAATTTATTTATTATTAATATTATTAATAAAAACTAATATTTAAAAAATATTATTTATTATAAAATTTATTTATAAACTAGTTGCGCCCCGCGGTTTCACTATTAATAGCGGTATAAATATTTTAATTATTAGCTCATCCCACGGGAAAATTTAACTTTTCCGGGTTAAAATGTTATATTGTATAAGCTATCTTGGTACCGAATTTCATCCAAATCCAGTGAGCCGTTTGAGCGTGAAGGAGTAATAAACATACCCACATACACACAAACACGCATACACACATACAAACTTTCGCCTTAGTAATATTAGTGTGATAGTGTGATTTATTTATTTCAGTCATCTTTTGTGTCATGGTTTTCAATAAGAAAACAATTTTATAGTGTAATAACTAATGTAGAATATAGGATAAAGAAGATAGGGAAGTTCTATCTCATCGAAATATTTGTTGAGAACAAGTTTATTATTATTTTGTAACGTACCTTATTTACTATAAATATACGTATGTAGACACAAAAGATTTGATATTTTTATTGTTTTGGTAATGTTGCTCATTTATGCCGGCTACATTTTTTAAATTCTAACATAATACACATCTCTAGGGGTAACTCACGCGTTCGCGTTCTACTGTTCAGTAGAGAACATTAAATACATATTAGTAAAACACTGGTCTAGATTTGCGCTGTAAAATGCCGGCTCTACATTGTACAGTAACTACGTTAATAGAGTTTAAATTTACTCTAAAATAGAACTGCGCCGGTGTATTTTTTAAACTTTATTCTAGTGATCTCATAATGTATACTGGTGTGTGCTGGGAGCAGGTTTTAAAAGCGCCGTATTCAGACTTGCAATAAAATGTAGAGTATCATGAAAGTATGGAAAACTGCTCTACTTAACATAGTGTCTATAACACGCGTACTTGATCATAGTGGTATGTTGTTACCACTGAATTTGACTTATTAACATTATATTAACTTTCTGTATCTTTTAATCTTCTATTGAGTTGTTCAATAAAAAAGGCTTTCTTATTACCGCAGAACCTATGTGTCTATGTAGTAATGTAAGAGCTTAGATTGACTTTAATTTTAATAAAGTTATTTTTTTGACAAAAAATTTAATCGCAAGATAACTTAAAACCAAAAGTCACAATAAATTGAGTAGGAATGGGGTTGTGGTCCCACTCCCACCGCGTCATTAACGTTGACTGCCACCGCAATCTCTGTATCTCGTGCTCACCTATTTACGATTGTATTTTATTCGCACATTATCGTAATCTGTACAATGTAATCACGATACAGGGTCCAATTTAGGTGAGATGACGTCACTAAAATATCGTGCGTTCATTTTTAAAGTTCTGACTCGGGGCGCTACACACAGCATCTTATATGTATTTGAATGAACCGAATGCAAATAGCCCGAACGGACTACTCTATCGGCACTAACTGAATGAAATTCAACATGTTAGTGTGTAGCCGGCCTTGCCGTTCAACAAATATTGCCGAACTGGCCTGCATAAGTGTATAGCACTTAAAGTCTACTATTACAAAAAGGTTGTATAAGTTTAGCACTTTTAAAGGTTAAACTAGACTACTATTATATACATTTAATGAATACGCATAAAATTCAGAAGATCTACAAGTAAACAAAATGTAACAAATATAGATTTTTAACATTTAATTTACTTGTAGTTAGAGCTATAAATGCGAAAAATTTAGTTCCTTTTATTACTTATTACTCGACAAACAAACCCATGACTTATGCTACATTTTGAGAACCTCCTACGTCGCTGCGACAAACGACCCGCCCGCGGCATCCATTACAACGAATCGACATATCTGCGACACATTTTGTGCGGAACGCGATGTTTTCAATTTGTTTACCTCTAGAAATGTCTGGTTCGGGGATTGTTATGATTGTTTCCTATTTGTATCATGTCTTCAGAGATGCGTTTTTATTTATCATTCGTTTGTTTCGTCGCTTTATTCTGCCAGGAATACTGCTTACTATGTAGCGATTTAGGCAGATAATAGTTCAATAACTTCCCGTTTTCTCGTCATGACTTTGCGTTAAAACGTAGTAGTTGCTGTCCCCGTCTCTTCCTTTGGGTACCGTAAGAGCTGACTAAAGGAATATCCAGGGAACGGGCAGTAGGATTCTCCTACGTTAAAATATTCTGTGATCATCAAGACGCCGCCAAGCGTGCTTATTATCGTAGCCCCCTATGATAAGCGAAAGTGGCGTTTTATGGAAGGCATAGCTATGGAAGGCTTGGCTTCAGCAGTGGACGTTTTCTGATGACATTTAGTTGCAGCTGTTATGTTTAATATGCTTTTCTAGTTTCCCGGCTAGTTACATTGCTCAAGTTAAGGATCTATTGCCGCTCACGCTGTGTCCCGTCAGACTCACTTGAGAGCCAGTTCCCAGTCCAGGCTAACTGTGGCGCCACCTTCGATTATACCGCCACTTATCATCAGTTGGCATTTCAAACTCAAACTCTTGAAGTAAAACTTCTTTATGCCCGCTTTACTTGGGGAGTAAGCTGCTGAATGCGAAGCGAACGTAAGTTGAAGTTAGTTCACGTATGTCCGGTAAAATGACAATTTGAAATTGTGAAGATGGCGACTTTAACATTAAACAAAGTTATACCGGCCGATAGTTGGAGCTAAACTAGAGAAGTTTTACTTCAGTCGTGTGGTCTAAAGCACACGTTTTCTAATTGTCACCTGATTTTATGTAATACATACACGCACCCGATTTCTGCATACTTACTATATGGAGATATCAAAGCCTCCAGCTTCATAGCCCGTGATCCGAATCGATTGAAGGACATAAACATAAACATTTACGAGAGAAAACAAACTAGTCCGCATCCGCCCTCGGATTACGATCATCGAACATTACACCTTCGACCGTAAAACGGGTACTCGGCTGGAAGTGGATAGTTGTGATTGAAGGACCGAACTATAAAAACTAAAACAACCAGATAAATTAACTATTTGTTAAAAAATCTTACAGTGGTGTTATCAGACTGTTCTAGGATCAAAAAATTACGTTTATAAGATTGTTGAGATTCTTGTAGAAACTTGTGCATAAATCATCATGAATCCAATACGATGCCATTGATGAAACACGGACTATCTCTCACATGGGCAAACTGATGATTTCATTGTGCTAATATTAGTTATTTTTCAGATTTGTTTTTACACAGTTTCACACAATAAATAATTCAAATCTTCATTCTTTTTTATTCATTCATTTATATTTCATTTATTATTTCATTTATATTTCAAATATTATTTCATTGATATTTCATTTTTTATTTCATTTATTCTTTCATTTATCCCTTCCTTTATTCCTTCATTTATTCCTTCGTTTATTCATTGATTCATGGAGAGAGGCCATAATCGACCAAATACGGGTTGTTGGAGGACATGTTCTCGAATTATGTAATTTTTTTAACATGCAGTTTTCCTCACTAATTCCATTCCTTCGCCGTTGTGAGAGCGAGTCCAATTTCAGCACATTTTAATATATGTGGTAATGTAATTTTAAAACGTTCTCAACTGTAATGAATTATATACATTGTAAAAGACAGGAGAAAGAAGAAAAAAAAAATACATCACTGTAAAGTTTCTTGTAGCTTCTTCTTTACAGTAGTAATTGAAGCTTCGGATCAAAGTTTTCAATTCTGCATTGTGCCGGATTGCTTGCACCAGTAGTGAGAAAGAGAACTGCTTTTTTTTCAAACTCATATATTGTAATGGGCTTGCTATATATTATTTGACAATAAGCACTTTGTAATTTTATATGCTTATTGAAATAACTTAATTTTAAGTACCCAATATAATTTTGACTTGTAAAAGTGCTAAAATTAGCCTATTTGCAATAAATCTTTTGAATTTGAATTTGAATTTGTGGAAAGTAATCTGTAAGGAGAATGACCTACCTTGCCCCAGCAAATGTGTCACAGTACCGTGTACAAACCACCTTTTAAATGGGCAAAACACCGCATAAAACAAATCGTCCGCTCGCGTGTCCGCCCGCATACGTCACGTGGCGGACTGCCCCCGACTTTTGTCAAATTACACGCTGTACCGGTATTCCACGAGGGCGACGCGCGCTGTATTGTAGCTTCATTCTCATGACTAGCGACTCCACTAGTTCAAGTAAAACTTCTTTACGCACTTGGGGAGTAAGCTGGCGAATGCGAGGCGAACGGAAGTTGAAGTTCGTTCACGGAAATCTACATTGTCAACATAACAAAGTATATTTATATTATTACAGTAAATAGTGAATGCTGGTGTGTCCGGTAAAATTACAAATTTACAATTGTCTTGATGACGACATTGACAATAAACAAAGCAAAAACAAAGCTATACTGGCCGATAGATAGAGCTAAAGAAGTTTTACTTCGTGTGGTCTAAAGCACACTCGTTTTTTTGTGACGTAACGTGGATACATTTTCGCGCTGTTATTTTGAACTGTGTTTGAAATATTCGAAGTGTACTATGAATGCTCTCTCAATCGCCATGACGTTTCCTTTACAATCACTAACAAAATATACAAGTACTGTTTTCGTTCCCACTATTTAAGTAAGTACGATAAACAATAAACTGCCTTCGGGTATTTTAAAGTCAAAACTGCTAACGAAATTTCAATTATCTGACATCAAAACTTTGACAAATGAAACACGACGTCGCTCGTCTTTATTATAACTAAATTACAAGACCACAATGTCATAGTTGATGGTGTATCAGACTTTAATAATGAAGTTACAATGTTAAATTGAATCTAAAGTTAAATTAAATCTTGCCAGATTAAATTCCTGTGAGTGGGAACAGAAAACAAATCACCAAACAATTAATTACAAACGCTGGAGTGTTCTCCAAATCATCCCGAGACCATTGTGTGGGGCAGCGATGGCAGCGGCTCTGGTCATTCTCCTTTATAAAGGGCACTTTACATTGAATTGACCAACTCTCTGTTACAAACTTTAAAACGGAATAAACGTGAAGTAATCGCAAAATAAGGATCCTGTTAACCTCGCGTGTGCTGTCGCTTGAAGCGCTTTTGTCCGCGTATATCATTTTATAAATACACTAACTTCTGCCCACGTGGCCTATAGGAAACGAATAATTTTTTTATACATAAATCAACCACCCATTTCACGCTTGTTAGTGCGAGTGTCAAAGTCAAAGTCAAAAGATTTATTGCAAACAGGCTATTTTTAGCACTTTTACAAGTCAATACGGGTGTCGCATACGGTTCCCGGTGCCGGCGTAGAAGTATAAAAAAACGAGCGTGCTTTAGCACACGACTGAAGTAAGATTTCTTTAGCTCATCTATCGGCTGGTATAGCTTTGTTTTTGCTTGTTTAATGTTAATCGCCATCTTGACAATTGTATATTGTTATTATACCGGACATACCAATATAATAACACAAATTTACTTTGTCATGTCGACAATGGATATCTACTTGAACCAACTTACTCCCTCGCATTCACCTGCTTACTTCCCAATTCAAGCGTGCATAAAGAAGTTTTACTTCAAAAACTAACAGCATTGCTCAGTTCACAATAAAACGGTGTCAAAAAATGCCCTACGCTTATTTCGGATTCTTCTTGGTATTCAAATATATCATTACCTACACAAAGAATAATGCTAAGGTCCTTATCCCTTATCTTTGCAAAATTACGCAACTGTACTGATTAATTGCCTTTGCCACAGACCCCAGCCCCACTAACATTGCGTAGAGTGCGGCCCGGATGACCCGCGGCTCAGCCGTTCGGCTTAACAGATTTACGCCTCTTATCTATTAACTGGGCAGTTTAGGAGGCATGTATTAATTAAGTCTTGTTAATAGATAGGTTGGCTAGTTAACATTTCGTTTTAAATTGTGAGCGATAAAGCATTTCAGGCTAACGCTATTTTAACAAAGTTTATGTTGTTCCAAATATTTATCCTAGGTTTACTAAGGAGCATTGAGTTACAATTTTAAACTTTATAGGTATGCAGTTTTTGTTTCATAATCGCAAGAATTTGTTGACTGTAAATTATCATGTACAAGCTTCTGCTCGCGGCTTCACCCGCGTGGCCTATAGAAAACTGAAAAGATTTTTTTCGTAGATAAATTAGTCACCTATTTTACGCTCTTAAGGGTGGAATTTCGAAAAACCCTTTCTTATATAGTGGATACCTTCACTTTACAAAGAACACACCCTTCAAATTTCAAATCTCTAAGACCAGCGGTTTAGGTTGAGCGTTGATATTTAAGTCAATCAGTCAGTCAGGACTTTGAATCTTATATGTATAGATTGATTGTATAGTTCATAATTTAGTTACGTTAATAAATACTTTAATTATTCCTTTCTAATTGTTCGGCCGAACAAATGTAGAACATGCAAAGCGCGTAATTTAATTTAATTGTACTCGCACATTGAAGTTGTTATTTTAATTCAATCCAATCGAACTCGGTAAAAAAATTTGAAAAAATACATTTCAAATCTACAGATCATACCGCTGACATAACGTAAAAACATGCAAAAGATATACGAATCACGTTGTTAAGCCAAAATGGAATGCTATATTTATTGAAAGAGAATTTAAAATTGTTTTCTCTCAATGCAGGTAGAATTGAAAACTAGATAGGTTTGAATGCTGAATACACAATCGAGAGCTGAATACAAGCGCGTCCCTTTCAATTACGCTACATGCGGCAGAGAAAACAAAAGCAAACATTTTTTAATTTTAAAATTCGAAGCATACTCGCTCTTTTTTCATAAATTCAAAAAATACCGCCTGCTAGTTTTCTTTGTTGCCTGTCTTTTTTCGAGAGTATTGAACAAAAACTCTTTCTATTTGCTACAACGGCGTAACCAGAAAAAATATAACCGCTTACATAGAGCGGGGAAAGTTGCTTCGTAAGTATTTTTACTGGGTGTTGTTGCGGAAACACGTTGACTTTAGACTTTATTGCCATAGTCTGTATTTTGCGGCATCCTGTAAATAGATTGTTTCTAATACTCATTCTGTTGAGAGCCGGTTGAGAAGTGGCGGTTGACAAATTGGTTTTAAATACGTTTTATTACGTATAGACTTCTTATTGTAATTGTAGTATTGTTGTCTGGAAGAGATCGCTCTAAGCGATAAGACCGCCTATTGTACTAGTACTAGTTAATTATGTAAGTTTTTCTATTTGTAAAATTGTTTATTTTTTATCGTGTACAATAAAGTGTTGATCTATTTATCTATCTTCTTGACTATGTTTTACGATCGTTGCAACCTAAGGGATAACAAATGTAAGGTTTGTATTATATTATATTTTAATTAAATTACTAACTGTCCTGTTCTTAATAAATAGTGCAACTTGGGTGAAACCGAATTCACAATATTGAATGATGTACTTTGTAAACGCACTAATTAGTGGTAACGTTATAAAGGCGTGACCACACTGCACGTCCGAAAGCTGCAAATCCTTTGTATCATGTTATGACAGCGCTCACAAAGTCGGCTTGCGTGAAACAAAGCGGCTTTGTGTATTGGCTCGCTCTTATCTCGTACATACGCTATTCGCTCATTGTTCTTGCTGTTGGTATAAACTGTTTGATTTTGGGAGACATTTTTTCGTTAATTCATCATGATAATAACTTTATCATCGAAGATGCCGTACCAACAACCAAGCAGTGCAGATGCGTAAAAATAGAGATAGCGGAAGATTTAGCGGAACATGATAGTAATTGAATATAAAAAAATATTTTATGTAGCCTATTTCGCAACATTAATGAAAATTGAAACATTGATTCCACAATTAGCGATTCTGAAGGCGCCGTACCATGAAAAACCATTTTCATCAAAATTTTAACGAGAATGTCATCATAATTTGGTTTGAAATTCAAGTAGAGTTCGCAACGGTACAAATCGAATGTTGCGGTCCGGCGGAGCGTGCTGGTTGTCATGGCAACGCGCTTCGCTCGCTGCCCGCTGCCAATTAGTGGCGCCACCGTCGCGTGAACTGGGATCAACTCAACACCCTCTGTGCACATCGCGCGGCGCTATGTGGGGCAACACCTTTATTGGAATTAGCAGACCTGTACTCACTTGTAGAATATGTATAAATATGGCTGTCGCTGTATGTTAAGAGGAGAATTGGTTAATTCTGCTTTTATTCATAAGTCCATTGTGACGCTGTTATATACTCCAAGAGTTGATCAATGTATGTATTTACAAATAAAAGTATCTATATATTCTATCATTTATCTAGTACCCATAGTACAAGCTTTGCTTAGTTTGAGGGTCGATAGCGCTGTGTGAAATGTCTACACATAATTATTTATTTGGAAAAAAAACTTATAATTTAGACAGAAATATGCATAAAAATATATTCATAATATTTCTAGTCTAAAAATCGCTACCAATTGTTGACTTTCTTATTTCAACAAAACATAATTTAAAATATGTTCAATAATGCGTGTTATCCTTAAAATAAAACTTCCATTAAATTTTTTGGAAGCACGTTCTGTAAACATTGCTAGCGCATGTACGATCATGAGAAATGTTTATCATACAGCAAACATAATAATGGAGGAAAAAAATAAATCGGAATCCTATTATCTGCTTTAATATTAAAAAAATGATTACCATTAGATCCTGTGGTGAATATAGGAAATGCAAATGGAGGTTTTGTGGAAATCTTTAGACATAATGGCATGACAAAAATAATAATAATAACACCCAACCATCACATACATAGTTCCTGGACCCTAAGTAGGATTCTCTGTGTTTAGGGACCTAGGAACTACGAGGAAAATGGCCCCACAGCATCTAGACTCAGACCGCCACCTCCGGGTTATGAGCCGACCCGCTCAACCACCACACCACAGAGGCTGAAAATGTTTCTATGGTCTATAGTTACACAGGCTGATCACTCCTTAAATATGTCACTTCAAACCTTTAAAATCAGGCTTTTAAATGAAGTTTTCGTTGTAATTTCGTCTATGTCTGATAATCATAACATTATGAGACAGATAACATGATATGATTAACTAAATAGTGCCGCGGTATTGTCCATGTGCATCGAATCAGTGCGCTGTCCAGCTCGGTGGAGCGGACGGCGCCTGTATGTGGTTACTAACAATGGTTACATTGTGCTAACTAGGACAATCGGTATTTGCAGCGGATAGATGTGTATATCTACTGTATTCATTATATCTATTCATATAAAATTCAAAATGTTTGGCCACCTTATACATGACATACAGACATGATAACCTAATGAAAAACATCATAGAAGGAAAGATAGAAGGGAAGAGAGGAAGAGGCAGACCTAGAAAGGCTTATACAGGTCAAATAAAATAAAAAATAGATGTCATGTCGTACAGGGAGGTTAAAACGTTGGCCGAAGACCGAGAACTATGGCGATTACTGCACCGACAAGAGCTGGACTCTTAAATTAGAAGAAGATAAAATTAAAAGTCCTGACTGACTGACTTTTATATCAACGCACAGCCTAAACCGCTGGTCCTAGAGACTTGAAATTTGGAGGGTGTTCTTTGTAAAGTGTAGGTATCCACTAAGAAAAGGTTTTTCAAAATTTCATCCCTAAGAGGGTGAAATGGGTGGTTGGATTATTTTTCTATAGGCCACGCGGGCAAAGCCGTAGGCAGAAGCTAGTCCCATATAAATGACTAAATGTAGAGCCAACCAAATTAATAATAATAACGCCAAACGATCACATACATAGATCCTGAACCCAAACTAGAACTCCCTGTATATAAGGACCCAGGAACTACGAGGACCTGATATTTTGAGCATGATTGTGTAAAAAGGCATCATATCAAATAAAAAAAAAAAACAAAAATTAGATATTTCTCAATTTATTAATTTACTTTCAGTAAATTCGTTGATTATGTCCGTTACAAAAACAGCAAGTAATAAAATGTTTTCCTAGTATCACTTCCGGACAAATGTTTATACTCGAGGGTAAATTTGCATGGGCCAATTAATTTAAAATCGAAAATGAGTCACCGAGTAATCTGCGCTCAACCGGCCTATCTGAGCCCGTCCGGTTAAACTGAACCGGAATTAATTTCAACTTTTATATCCGACTTCCGGATATGGCGCAACTCTCATTTGTTCCGCTAATTAACGGTACCTGATGTTTTAATTGCTTTTATTACTTTTATAATGCTCTCCTCGGCCGCGCTCGGACGATTTACAGATGCTTTTAGCTTTAAAAGTTACATTTATATCCCGAAAATACCGGTTATTTGTTTACGTTGTATGATAAATAGTGTATATTCCAAAAATACAATATTTGTCGCTACGAGACGCCAGTGGGCATTTTCGAACAAAAAGCTTCCACAAAATTGCATGAGCCATGCTACGACTGGTCACTTTTATGAGAAAAACGTCTTGGAACGAACATTAGGTAGGCGTAGCTGGGTGTGTAGCTCCTGCTACGATAACTCTACAAACGCTACGAGAATTATAGCTACGGCGCTACGTCGTAGCACGTAGCCATTATATATGTAGTATTTAATTTTGTAACGGAACTAGCATACCGTTTGCGTTGTGATTATGTGGTATCTATCGCCATGGATCATTTTGCCACCGCTTTGCGGAAAATTGTATATCTATTACTTTTTGAACGAAAAACTTCAGATTAAGTTACACAAGATCTCCGTGCGCGAGTAGAGCCAGTTCTGTCATAAAAATACTCCTTCCAATCATAAAGAATAATATAATAACTAACACCAGTCAGTTTCGTACACTCATCTAATAGATTTGTGTTGGCGCGTAATTTCCCACGGGGCCGCGGGCTCCACGGGAAATGTGAAAAAAGATTTATATACTGTAACCGACCTGTTACCTTGGTTCTTACGATTTGATGGATGCAATGACCTTGGGAGGAGCGACCGGATGAGTTGCAGCCGTCTAGCATCCGTTTCAAAATCGGTCTGTAATGTTTGAAAATTTTGAGATAGTAACTGGATTTTAAACTTAGCTTGACTTCGCTTGACTCATCTTAATGAAATGAAATGAAATGAAATAGTTTATTAAATGATTACAAACATCGGTTTACACATAAAAACTTAAACTCTAGAGATGTTCATTCAGAACAGGTTTTTGTGTGAAACAATGCTATAGGAATGAGTAGTGGTATGTGGTCCAAGTCTTAAGTTTCCCGATTCATTTATTAAAAGCAATAACCAACTTTAACACAACTGAATAAACTTGTTTACCACTAATCAGTATTTTAAATGCTACAGTTTTATATTGCTAAATCACGATATTACCCCTTGTCGAGACTTGCCTAAAATCTTCACCCTTTATTCCTAAAGGCTGTTAATAAACTAGGAGACCTAACCAGCCCTACCTTAGCTGATTTTCCCATGTCTACAGAGAGCACCAGGCACCTAAGGTATCGGGGTCTTGTGACGAGGGTCTCGGCGACAGTGGACCAGTATAATAGGAGGCGTGACGTGCGACAATGTTGCTCGATTATTTTGCTACCGCGACATGTTTCACTACCTTCTATCCTCAAGACTAATGCCCGTCTGCACTAAAGTGTGACAGCTCGTAAGTTCGCACTTATGTCTTGAGTCCGTGGTTTCTCCTACGTTTGTCAAACTCGGGTTAAGTCAATATATTAAATACTGCATGCTCATTGGTTGAATAGAGCCGATGATCAACAAGCAACCAATGAGCGTTCAGTATTTAGTGTGTCAAGTTGAAACGAATTTAACACAAATTACAATAGACGAAACAAACAATCTTATCCTTCCAACTGCTACATTAAACATATTTGGGAAAAGTCCTAACTTTATGTTCATTAACATCATAATAAAATTCAGAACAAAATAAATAAAGTTATAAAAGACAAAATGTTTGCTAGTAAGTTAAAAATCTACCTATTAAAAAGTGTTATTATTCGATCGAAGAGTTACATAAAATAAATAAAAATGTCCAGCGATAAACCAACCCATCACATGTTATGTACTTTCAATTATTATCCATTGTGCTTGTTCGCGTTATCTACGTTGAAGCAATACGATCAACTTTTGTAAAGAATAGGCAGTAGCCATAAAAAGGATTATTAAAATTTTGTTTGTTGAATAGGCTGGTATATAAAGTAGTAGAAGGAAAATACTGAAATTAATTGATTGATTTGATGAATTACATAACACCCATTAAGTTACCTGCTTATTTACCTAAAATGATATTAATAGATAGGTAGATAACTAAATATTTGAATGTTTGAAAAGTCAATAATAAAATTATTTAATACATACCTATTATTTATTTCTAAACGCCCTCAGTCCTAATGAAGACCTGACGTAATAAATAAAGACCTTTCTTAACATCTGGTCGTAGCAACACGTGACCAAAATGCTGGCCTTTACTTCGGCCAAAGATTGAGCCTTACCATTCACCATGACAATGCTGACAGCATATCGGGCACGTTGCCTACTGGTAGTGGTTTGTTAGATTAAGTTTTCTTTTTATTGTCTTCTGTTTTATTTATCAGTATAAAAATACTAATAAATAAAACAGAAGACAATAAAAAGAAAACTTTAAGTAATGTACATTGTACATAAATGCAAATAAATGAATATGAAGAACTCGAATTCAGACAGTATTATCGTTACATGGCACGTTCCTACAATTACTCCTCATCGCTTTAGTACAAGCCATTATCCGATAATTTCATTTAACTCTCACTTTGGGTCAGTCTTATTAACCCTTACAATTTCCCGCCAGCCATTTTCCTCCAATAACATACTATATATTAATTGACGTCTAAATCGCTGGATTGGGTACATTCTGGTTATCGCGCGACGTTCACACCGTATAAATCATTTTTATGCGTCATATCCTCATATTAACTATACCATAAATTCATGACGACAATCTGCGTGTAAAGGAACGCATTTATTGCGGCAATCACGTTCCGTTTCACGGATGAGGGCCAAACGTTGAAACGTCAATGCTCTAAATGTGGCATGTATATGGCGTTGTGGCTTTATATTATTTACTCTGTGTCGTTGAATGACGTCACGTAGCATTTGGTGTAGATGTCAAATCGATAGAACGTGTGTCAATATGTCTCTTGAGAGGAAATTAAGTTTCGCGCTATTGGACGGGACGGGAATAAGGTGAGGCGATCGTGAGCAGAGTTAATGAGTCCAATTCTGTAGTATCCAGTCATTTAGGTGCTACGTGAAATGTTAGCTGCATAGTTCTATCGACACTTATTCAAAAACATTTATTTTATTCAAAGGTACATTTGCACCTAATATTACTCATAAGATGGTCCATTTTGATCCTTTTTACCGCATTTCAAATAAAATTATATATATAGAGCTTCTGCCCGCAGCTTAGCCCGCGGCCTGGCCTATGGGAAAATAATTCAACCACCTATTTCACCCTCTTAAGGGTAGAATTTCGAAAAATCTTTTCTTAGCGGATGCCTACGTCATAACATCTACCTGCATGCCAAATTTCAGCCCGATTCGTCCAGTGGTTTGGGCTGATCACTATGTCAGTCAGGCAGCTTTGAGTTATATATATTTAGATACTCGTATATTATTATTTTATAAACTAAACCCAACAATAAAGTGCCGTGTGGTCCTGGCTGTGCGAAAGGACCATCCAGTCACTTCCTGTGGGTACCGTAAGGAACCAGGTAACAGGAATATCCAGGGAATATGTAGAAGCATTCGCATCGCACATTAAAATATTCTGGGATCACCAAACTGCCTGCCAAGCGTGGTGATTACGGCAAACCCCCCTATGATAAGGGTCCAAAGTGGCGTTATATGGGGGAGACCTGTGTTCAGCGGACACATTCACACAACAATAAAATAAAAATGAGAGTGCTTTGGACCACACGACTGAAGTAACTGACTGACTCTCTCTTCACTGACTCATCCTCTCAATTTCCGTTGGTTCACCAGCTTACTCCCCAAGTCAAGTCAAGTTTACTTCAAAAGTGGTCACAATTTATTCAAAGTTTTTCTTATTATGTTTCGATCTTCGAGAAAAACTTTAAACCTGGCCTATATCTCATCAGAGCATCGAGAGCACGCGATCTTATAGTACAATAGTGAATACAGAGATCTCTGTCTATAGCTTAGCTACAAATAACACTGGTTGTCAACAACTTGAACACGTGTCTAAGCGGTGAAACTGGAACGCAGCATCGGAACGAGTCACTAGCCAAGCCGTACAATGCGGTTTAGTTGTGGATAGTTGTAAAGCGAGTTGCTGTCAACGTGAGTGGCAGACTGTATCCGTTAGTTGGGGTGCTGTGACAGGATTTTCTTTTGTTATGATACACAATATGCGGTAAGGTTGGTTCATAATGTTGTTGATGATGCAGGAGGTACCGCGTATACCTATTATAAGTTGCGATGATATTTGAAGGATTTTTTTTTTCTTCAAGCTTGTCTAGCATTAGAGCACGCTCTCACCTGATGGGAAGTGATGATGCGATCGAAGGAGTAGCATCCTAGCCAAGTAAATACCTATTCACTCTTCTCTTGAACACGCCCGAGTCATATTTCGCCGGAAACACAGACGCTAGCAAGGCATTCCATTCCTTAGCCGTTGTAATTAAGAACGTTGAGTCAAATCGCTTGGTACGAATGGGTGGTATTTCGACCACGAAAGGATGGCGCTTAGCCGAGCGTCTAGTAGTCCGGTAGTGGAATGGTTTTGAGAATGAGATCATGCAGTTCTTGAGCGCATTCACCGTGGTGTAATCTGTAGAAGACCGACAGACTTGCCACCTTACGTCGATGTGCAAGGCTCTGGAGCCTTTCACCAACCAAAGTGTCGTCGTCAATGAGCCTTTTGGCACGCCGTTCAATCGAGTCCAGAGCCTCAAGCTGGTACTTGGCAGACCCGTCCCACAGGTGGCAGCAGTACTCCATACACAATCGGACCTGTGCTTGATACAGATTTAGAAGCTGTCCAGGTGTGAAGTACCGCCTTACTTTGGACAATATGCCGAGTCTTTTTGATATTTTTTTAATTTTTATCATAGTAAAATGGACTTGCGTTATACACCACCATCACCTGGTGAAGAAGTTGTCTAAGTTGGAGCACGCTTGCCCATTCACTCTTGACTTAAAAAGATCCAAGTTATACCCAGCAGGAAATACTGTTGTTGGAAGAGCATTCCATTCCTTGGCCGTTCGGACTATAAATTACTATAAATGATCAATTAAAACAATCTGTTCATCCAAAAGTCACTGTAGAGTCCTTAAAAGCGATGCTTAGAGATGTAAGCAACGTAATCCGTTTCCTAGTAAGCGAGAAAATCCTGGTTATAATTCTGGAGTATGCGAAATATTATGTAAATAACTTTTAGCAGAATTGATGTTTCCTTTTGTTAACTCTATATGTAACTTTCGCCGGTAAAAAAAAGTTATACAGAGCTGATATTTCACTCTTTGTCCTTGATTTATTGGTGCGACAGAGAAAGCTACTTTTTCTTACCCACGAATCATTTCTTCATTGGCTTGAGCTATAACAGAAAAAGAAATACGAGCCCATTCAGTTAGAAAGTTTGTAGAACCAACTTCACAAACAACTCTCGGAGTCAACTTTCTGACATGCTACCTATATTTCCGGTTTCGTTACCAAAATCACTTTACCAATTTAATCAAGGTATATTCACCCTCGGCTCTCACTCAAAGTTGGTATAGTCAGCGACAAAACTGGATAAATAACAGAACATAATCTGTCGTAATCCAAAATCTAAGAAAAGCGACTGTCGAAATGGATGTTTAGCAGTACGAAATAGCTATAATAATGATAATATATAAAATGCCTTTATTTCAGGTGAAAAAACCCATATTGTGCTTAAAAATACAAACATACCAAATAAAATGTTAAAATATAAGTCTTAAAATTGATACTACTATTGCTATACAGTTCGCTGCAACTTTTAAAAGACACTAGTTGACTCGGCGAACTTCGTTTCGCCAAAATTATAAAAATTGGTCCAGCCGTTATCCAGTTATAAATAGTGTAACTAACACGTCTTTTTTTACATATTTCGTTCAGCAATTTCTCGCGATGACTGTAGAATCCCAATCTCTCAAAAGCGGCTGAATAGAATATTAACAAACTTTTTCAATGGCAGGTGTTTGGGCGCCGCAGCTGATGAATGATTTCCCTCATTCAAAACTTTTGCACTTATTAGAATGTATATATTATTCAAACACTCAAACTCAGACAAAAATAATATGTAGATGGAACTATCACGTAATAAAAGGCACATCGCAAAATCATACCTCAAAATTTCAGACCAAGGATTGAGAGTGTTTTAGAATAGACAGACCGCGCGCTTATACGTAAGACACTGTCGCTCCTGATACCTCCTGATCAAAGGTAAAGCGTGTGAGAAGGAATACCGTTTTGGTATTTCTTTCTATAGCTTCACTTACACTATTTAAAAAAACACAAATATTGTTAAAATGAATATAAAATATAAATGTTATAAATAGTGTAACTAATCATCTTGGAGTAAACCCATATCTTTATGACTACCCCTACGTCTCCATTTTGTAAACTTTTTCTTTTTCAGCTGTCTATATCGGAGTTCTAGTCTAATCGAGTCTTGAAAAAAATCTCATGTTGCGCCGAGTTCTGTATTTATCCTTGTCCCGGATGAGTGGTGAAGTTGCCCTAAGGGCGATCATTCGTGAAGTTTACTCGCGTTTTGGAACGAACTGCTTAAATTGTTTTAGTTTTTATAATAAACTAAAATAAAAGTTTTGTTTTCAATGTTTCTATCGAGGCTACAGGCTACAGGCATGCTACAGCCTGATGCCAGATTTTCTTATTGGCCTTATTAAAATGGATACTATAGAAAAACCATTTAATCTTAGTCTATGACTGCTGTTAAAATATACAAAGAAATATTAATTAATTCATTTTAATTTCTTGACAGCCTCTGTGGTAAGGTGGTTGAGCAGTTCGGCTCATAACCCGGAGGCGGCGGGTTCGATTCCCGCGGCAGGACAAGTATTTGTGTCTGAGTGTTGTGGGACCGTGTTCCTCGTAGTTCTTGGGTCCCTAGACACAGGGTATCCTAGTTAGGGTTCAGGATCCATGTATGTGATCGTTGGGCGGTATTATTATTATTATAATTTCTTTTTTAATTAATATAAGCATTTTATAATCGTTAATACAAAATTAAACTGTAAGTTTTCATTCTTATGTGATGAAATGTTATGTGCGTGTCTCAAATGAAGTTATTTTTTTACCGAATTAGTTAGATTATTCCCTTCTTCTACTTCGACCGTTCTGTAGTGGAACAAAAAGTCGGAGGAGACGGGAATAAAAAGTTCGTGTGCGTACAGTATTATATGTCAACCGTAGGGCTTATAGATATTGCCATAATTCCATGGACCAGTTCATTAAGTACCTACTACTTATGTACGTCTAAGTTCTTTCTGACAAGACCAATGTTGTGTTAATTTTATAAATAAAAATAAATAGTCAAAAGCAACTTTGATTAATAGGTAACCTTCGGTTAATTAAACTTAATTATAATAATACATTCTAATTGTTGCCATTGTTTGTTTCAGGTATTCATCGTTAAAGGTTCATCCAAACCGTTAAGAAACCAAATGACTCTACCTCAGTAAGTAACGAAAGGTAGAATAAAATCTCAAGTCAACCGGAAGGCAGAACACTTGTATCTAAGAAGAATTATGGTTTACATTGCAGTGTCAAATGATAGATAGTACACGTAGAGATACTTTTTGTTAAAGAAAACTGCTAAGTCAAGAAACAGACTATCGAATAACGCGTCAAATAACTTTTTAATGACGAGGCGGTTGTTGGGAAGGAATTGTATAGCCTTGATCAGCGATGAAAGGTTTTCGGTTGCATTTCATAGAATGCGCACAAGAAATAACAAACGATACACTATTTGATGTAAAATATAAATAAAACTTATTGTGAAAGTCACACCTATGTTTGATCCTGGCCAGCGGCTCCGTGGAAAAATGGCATTAGATCAAATCAATTAGCAATTAAAACTGAACCAAAAATATCACACTAATATTATAAAGGCGAAAGTTTGTAAGTGTGTATGTGTGTGTATGTTTGTTACTCATTCACGATCAAATGGCTGAATGGATTTGGATGAAATTTGGTACCAAGATAGCTTATACACTGGATTAACATATAGGCTACATTTTATCACGGAAAAGTGAAATTTTGCCGTGAGATGAGTAAATAATTAAAATACCTTTTATCCGCGGGTGAAACCGCGGGTCGCAACTAGTTATTAATAAGACACGTTCTTAAATAACAGACAAGGTCGCATACACACGGCATTTATGTTTCCGTAACAAATTCAATTCACTCCCGTGGAGTCCACGTGATCCCACATAATTAAAGAGCCGTCTCTCAAGAGAGCGTATAAAATTACTTGAAACCGAATACCTAATATTTCACATACGCTGAGAGCTAAAAGCAACGAATTCAACATTTTACATTCCCTATGTAAATGATTCCATCTTGAAAACAAATGTTACCTCTATGCTCTTAGGGTTTATTTTACATTGGTATGTAAATTTTTCGTAGAAAGACGTTTTACGTAGAAAATGATAAATATCCTGATGACATGTGTTATGGACATTAATATTTATAAGTCATAATGAAATTGTGTAATGTGTTCGCAATTTATGAATATCAACGTTTTGTTAACATGAGGGGGAATGTTCCAGGCCCCATGTGTACGTCTTCGTTGTTTCAATTTTGGATATATTGTGTTTGTAGCCTTACATTATTTGTATTTATTGTAATATGTTTTATTTATGTTAATTAGGATTGAAGTGACACAAGCTAATGAAAAATATTATTATGTTCATCTAATGATTACAACTCTTGCTAGTTTTACTTTGTTTCTTTTTTTCATCCGCTTACTGTTTTTTTTCATGTTAATGAATGACGTGACGAACTAGTCGTTCACCTGATGCTAATCGACAAAGTTGCAGTGTCACTGGAATGTAAAGTTTCGCGTGACACTGCACTGCGCACGTCATCCTGAGATATCATCAGCACAGTCTAGCAATAAGATCACTAGACTGAGATCTGATCATAAAGTCTCATTGCCCAGTAATTTCACTAGTTACAGTGCCCTTCCAACCGGAACACTGTAGTGTTTGCTTTGCGGCAGAATATCTGACACAGCGGTGGTACCTACCTAGATAAACTTTGCAAAAAAGACCTAACACCTAGAATGTTACTGACTACTGTTTTTGTAATTACAACTGGCATTACTTACTTAATTTCGAAATCACGCCCTTTGCGCCGTATTAAATAATGCGCTCACATCACCTTAAAATAGAGCCTGTAAGTCAAACTCGTTGAATTAACGTTTCCCATTATTCATATGCGTGAGGATAGTTCTTCTGCGTGCCGCCCACCGCGCGCTGCCAGCCGCCCGCCCGGTGACCTCATAATGTCGGACCTAACCTTACACAGACTTCAGAGACCATAAGTTACATTTTAAGGTTAAAAATAAGGATGAAAGGCTTATTTAACTGTTCAATTTAAGGCAGAAAAGCCTTGAATAGAATATTGCTATTATAGTAATAGGTATTGTGGTTAAGTGCTTTATACAGTTTTTTTTGGGTTTTCTATCAACATAAAATAAGTTAGCTTAATAGCCCATTTATAAATTAGATTTAAAAAAAAATAAGCTGAGGCGCAACAGAACGTGCTTAACATACAATATTGTCTCTTCATATCATTTTTCGACAAACTTATCTGAAAATGAAATTCATAAACTATTTTTCACAACTTTTAAAGCTATTCTTTATCGCAGATGCGCCGCCAGCGTCCCCATCCACTCGAAGGCTCAAGTTCACGTGTTCATGAATTTTGAATTTCTCAGACACTCTTCAAATACTTATGAGGTACCAACATATAAAGACGCACTTGTGAATTGAGACAAACTTTTCAGAACCCACGACGGTACAAACACACGACACCGATGTTATAAAAATAATCTACTCTACAATAAGTAATATAAATGCGACAGTCATGCAAACTACATATTAAATTCTATAAATGAGTTTCCAGTTGCAGGAATTATGTTTCTAATTCGATTTCTTAAAAAGAGTGTTTATTTTATAATCACCTTTAAGTACCTACTATTCTCTTGATTTAGTTCAGTAGGCCGCCTGACTTCAGTTTCTTCCAATTCAGCGTGTAACCCGCATGTTGGCTCTCATACATTTTGTATTAGCGCGCCCTTGAGGCGCCGCCGCCGCCGCCGCCGCCCGCCCTGATTGAGATATGAATGGTGCCACGTGGAAGCCCATGCAAGCGAAACGAAAAATTACTTTCATCTGAATTTGAACACAGTTCTATTTATAAATGTGGAAAGATTCTTAGAAAATGATATTGAGCTTTAGTTCTGGCAAGGATAGTTTGTTAAAATCAAATTAGCAAAACTGTGGCTTTATCTCTTAGCGCAATTCAAATAAAGACCTATAGTAGATAGGTTTTGTACAAATTTTATTGTACCCATTCACTTGACATGTTCAACTGAATCACGCTGATAGGTGATAAGTAGGGCCCAAGTATTGTAGCTAAATGCCGACTTTTTGCGTAATGCCTACAGTTATAACTTTCATAGTCTTAATATGACCTTTAATTTAGGTACTTTAAATTCTAAAAGCATTCTCTATGATATTTAGCATACCAAAATATAGCAATAAGTTTCTTCCTGAGCCATGAAATCCAGATCGTTCAGATTTCAGCACCCATTAAAATTGACGCGTCTGTGAAGGAGCACATCTGTATTTTACGATTAGAACGTAAATGTAGGCCTCGCAAATTTCGCAACAAATTTGTCAAATCACTCTTTCAGTGTTGCTATTTAATAAATGTGTCTGAAGAAGTCACGTCTCTCATACATAACGACTTTAGGTTCTTTACCCACACAGTCTTATCTAATTCACCAATATCAGATCGGAAAGCTAAAAAACTTTGTAAAATATCACATCACACTAATATTATATAGGCGAAATGTTTGTTACTCCTTCACGCTCAAACGGCTAAATGGATTTGGATGAAATTCGGTATCAAGACGGCTTATAGACTGGATTAACATATAGGCTACATTTTATCCCGGAAAAGTGAAAATTTCTCCTGGGATGAGCAAATACTTAAAATACTTTTTATCCGCGGGTAAAACCGCGGGGCGTAACTAGTAATTAATAATGCTGTTAATCTACTCGCATCCTCAGCATTAATAGTTCACACCAGTCCGCTGCTGAATAGCCTTTTCAAGGCACGCCTTTGAGCTTGACCTTTAGCTGTATTCTTTTCACCAGTTATATAGTTATAGGGCATATGTGTCGCTTTATCTCGTCGCAGGTCTGCGTCTGTTATTTCTTGATCTCCAGAAATGGCCACCGATATCAGTTTCAAGACACAGCCCACTGCCACTTGAATCTGCTAATTTGTTAAGGCATGTCAATAATTCTAGTTCTCTGGCGGATAACTTCGTTCTAGATACCTCAGAGACACACTTAGGGTAGCACTTTCTATAGCTCGCTGAGCGACTTTAACATGTTTTACTGGTCGTACCGTGAGTGTCACCGTCTCGGCTCTACTCGGTCTCGGCACTATTACTTTTTTAATGCTGCTTTACCACAGACTCCTGGGTCCGTGCTCTTTTTTAATATACTACTTACATATTGTTAGTTGTGTTATTATTATTATTTATTATATACAGGAGGAACTTATTTACACTTGTTTTTCCTATTTTCTTAAACTTATGGATACTATAAATATTGGGAACATCAATAACTTTATTTCTATTTGCGTATTTGCATAGACTCCAACCTGTACTGTTACTTATTCTGCGTTCAATAAAGTATATTTGTATTATCATCATCATTCCATCGGTGGATATTAGTATCCTGCTTCACTACGGCCTCTGAATCTCATTTAACTTTAAATCATGTTAGAATACGTATTTAAGCGTCATATAATAGACATGTAATCGGATTGGTGGAACACGGCGGATCACAAATTAGGTGTAATCCTCTAAGACGGATCTAAATGAAGCCTCAGCGGTGGATTAATGCGCGGCTCTCAGGATGTTATGAATTCAGGATTGCTCCGGAAATGAGATGTTCCAGGGCATCCTCACACGTTAAACCATTTCATCCTAAATTGCGCCGTTTTAAAATTCACGCGGCGCGTGTTTTATGCCTCTTACGTTAATACATAAAAGCCTAAGTACGTGTCCGACACGCATATCAAAGTCAGATTTTAGCCTTTTCGCTGCATGCATAAGTAGGTTTTTAGAGGCGGCTGAATATGTAATACTTATTTACTTTTAAAAGATTGGAAGCGCTGTGGTGATGAGGTCTGTTATACAGACCCTATCATAAACGAAACATTTTTTATGCTTATGTTACGCACCCGTAATAAAACATATTACCTCTACGCTAAAAATCAGCGCTGGCTGTCTCCGATGTCCAGCAATATGCTGAGCCGTCCATTCGATAGGTACTTATTTTTTTATTCGTTATGTACATATTTTGTATTATATATATATGTATAACCTGTTTTTGTACTTTAATTTTAGGCAAGTATTGAATAAATGTATTTCTATTTCTATTAATCTGGATATTACATCGATATTACAGTACTTTCATTTTCTTGTTAAAAAATACGAAACAATGGCAGTTATCATAAAATTATAAAAATACCGTTCTAGTCTCAAGCAATCTATGATTTATCTAAAACATCCATGAATTTTCGGAGCTTTTAATCTTAGCGCTTAAAACATTAATCAACGCTTAAAATAAATCTCAACTCTACCAGAGATTTAGCGCCGAAATCAGGTCCTAAAATATTTCTGTGTATTTTCGTAAGTTATGACGTTGATAAGGGCTTGGGTATTTCTCTTGGGCCCTGAAAAGGGGAACGACCGGTAGCTCTAAATGATAACACCGTACCTTATTTTATTTCAAAGAAAAGTATTGTTGTACCCTTCAGAGATAAACCTGCACGAGATCAAGGAACAATCAACCCTCGGGGGAAGATGAAAACTGTGCTTTAACCATTTGGAAATAAGACGCAACTTTACAAAATCAGGCTTATGGACTACCGAACATTTATAAATCAAAATAAAAAATCTAGTTAGCTACAGAATAAAATAGCATGGATTTGAGTTTACTCGGTTACTATTCTCAATCCAAAATCCTTTTGACAGCCTCTGTGGTGTGGTGGTTGAGTAAATCGACTCATAACCCGGAGGCGGCGGGTTTGCTTCCCGTGGCAGGACAAGCATATGTACACAAAAACAGCGCAAATAATTGTTCTAAGTCTGGGTGTTGTGGGACCATGGTCCTCGTAGTTCCTGGGTCCCTAGACACAGGGAATCCTAGTTAGGGTCCAGGATCTATATACGTGATTGTTGAGCGTAATTATTATAAAATAATTATAATTATTATAAGATCGGGTTAGAATATAATAAAATAGAATAAATATTTTTTCATGACAAAAGGCAATCGTGTAAAAATTAAGTGTAATTAAGAATAAAAGCGTAGATTGCCCGTTGCCACGAATCGGTCCCAACTTTGCAAATTGCTGATCATGCGACCAGCGCTGGTCTTCCGTATTAGTTTCTCCATTAGTTGATCCAGCTATAGACTTATATTACGTCAAGACCTGATCCATTTGCCCCTACAGTGACCCGTCTGAGCCATGTTTAAAAGTTACCTCTGAGTTACCCCCGATCTACCCCTAAGCTATAGTTAAGTAGTTATCCCTGTGCCATATTTCTGGAGCAACTCTTTAATCCCAGCCGCGGCAGCTCAAACTTGGGCACTACACCCAGCTTAATATACTAAGTTGAAGTCGAACTTTTCTCGTTATTTACTCGATGAATTTTAATGTAAAAAGGTTGGAAGTTTTAATCAGTGAAGCCAATTATAGCCTGCCTCGGTTTTAGCTAAGGCGCAGGTACATTCTTTTTCTTTTTGGCGAAAACTTAATTTTATTGATGAAATTTAAGGCTAAAGCTGATTAAGCTCAGACATTTAAAAAAACTTTCAATAGATATAGATAGATAGAGGCATCTTTATTGTTGCACCAATGAAATATACAAGTATTAAAGAATCCTCGTAACACGATAAGTCCTTCAAAATATAAAATATCCTTAAAACAGTCTCTATAAATGACTACCTTTATGTCAACTAGATAAACCTAGACGAGATTTACAACCTTATTTGTATTGTGCTTGAGCTGTTATTTCAATCATATTTCGTATGATGAAAAAAAAGTATGTAAATCTAAAGTATGATTGAAATAACAGCTCAAGCACAATACACATAAGGTTGTAAATCTCGTCGTGATTCTTTGATGCGCTCTACAGCTCATACTAATCAAAGAGTCTTCATACTAAAGCACCTGTTTTCATCTCTACCTGCAAACTTATCACTCCACTACGAAGTCATCGAGATAGCGAAAAGCCGCGAACTTTATGGAACCTCAAAGAGAGATGAGAGGCCAATTCAGTGCGGCTTCAAAAACCTTATAAATAGGGGAACTGATGAAATTGGGCAAAGGAAATTGCACTCTTTGGTAGAGGTCGAAGAACTAAAATATGACGGCTTATCTATTTGGAACAAAGCCACGCTTCAATTTGTGACTTTTAAAACTTGATCGTCGTTTTGTCTATCAATAGATATTTTAATACCAAAATATCTATTGATAGACATCTATGTATGCATTTAAACTGTGTAAATATCACTTTACGATAATCCAATTACTTCTTAGGACATAAACGTATGAAGTAACTCAGTAGTACGTAGAAATAATAAATATGTTAAAACTTAATGTAACTACCCTCGATTATGATTTAATGAGAACTTCAAATTTTTTACGTATTGTACTAAAAGTTTAAAAAGGCGGTCTTTAGCCTGTAAAACATTTTAATTTTAAGACAGTTATAGCTTAGATTCTAGCGCTAAGTTGTACGTTACATGTAATATTTATTAAAATAAAGAATTTTTGAAATGAAATGAAATACCAAAATAAGATGGCTAAACAATTTTTCGGCAGGTGAGCGAATTCCAGGATCTAATTTACTACAATCGATATGCTACAAACTTTATAGTGCGAAAAGACAATGTGTGTAACACCTGCCCGGCGTCCTTGTTTGCAGCTATTAACTATACATATACTATTTGGAACTCAAGAGTTAACATGATGATCATAACATGAGAGAACATGTCTCTTCTAGCCAAGCATACTCGTTTTACTAATAAAAGAAACGTTATATGAATTCTTATTCTACCCCTCAGTGACCTAGTCTTATCTTCAACAGCTATTAATTAAATAAAACCTTTTTTCTCGCCTGTGATGCCTGTCCCCGCAATGTGCTAAGTGTCGGTCACCCATTCATTGCGCCGTCTCGAAGACAAAGGATGGTCTCAGCTCCGTTGTCCACGATTTGATAAATGGCGGCCTTTCGCTCCAGTCTTACTCCTTACCTAACCGAGTGTATAATCTGTGGTGAAGGCGGGTCACTTTGGACTATTGCTGTTATTTCGCTGGTACATTAGACATTCTAGTCGAGTTGTTGTGAGTAATTAATGGGTTAAGATAAATATTGGAAGTGATATAATTGTTGTAAAGAACTACAACTTTGTTTTAAGAGCAGCGTGTGTATCACATTCTTAGCTTGTATACTGCGCTGCCCTTCATGCCTGTTTGATCAACAAAGTTAGAGCTGTTATAACTTCTCGATTGTGATTCATTTCTATTGTTAAATTGAGCTATTTTTCTGCTATGTTTAACGTTTAAAATGCATGTAGCTAAAATATCTAGCATTCATATACCACATACTGAATATTCACTCTTTTGTAGTTTTAACTAAATATCAATGAATTTATAATGTCAAAGAATCTTTTGACGATAATTAACACAACAAAAAAAAATAAGTGATGAACATCGATGTTTGTTCTGTGTCTGGGTCTTTATATTGTATTCTATGTATGTATTTACAAACAAAAAGTATCTAAGTATTGTATCAGTTATCCAGTTCCCATAGTACAAGCTTTGCTTAGTTGGGGCTAGATGGCGCTCTGTGAAATGTCCACACATATCTATTTATTTATAATAAGTGGAAATGTTCCATCCGTTCACGCGTGATGTGATGACCAAGAGAAATAGAGATCCATTTTTATATTCATATAGATAAGCTATTTTGAGCACTTATACAAGTTTAAAAGAAATCTAAAATTAATTTATTCACTGCATAGCATTTCGGTTGTCATATATAAATAACAATTTCTATAGCTGTATCTGTATGGTACAGCTTATGAGTTTGGTTGATAGAAATCTGTGAGCTTATTGGAATACCTTGCTACAGAAATTAATTACATCGTGATGTCACTTGAGCGATATACAAGATTAACACCCATGTATTATGGTGTACTGTAAGGTAGCCTGTCACCGAAGACAAAGAGCCCTTCACGGCTCAGTGCCCGCAATTTGTTGATGCCTCAACCCCGTTACAGTACTTAGCGGAGTGAATAATCGACCTCGATCATGGTACTGTTCATTGTAAACGTCTCATGGACCACATCGCAGTACTTTCATAATTAAAGGATATATTTGCTTTTACGCTTTGCTTCAGCAATGATATACGCATGGTGGCTGACAGACTGAAAAGGAGATCGAAATAGCTGATACAATACTTAGATACTTATTGTTTATAAATACATACATAGAATAAAATATAACACTCAGACACAGAACAAACACCAATGTTCATCACACAAATGTTTGTCCTGGGTGGGAATCGAATCCACAACCTACAGTTCAGAAAGTAGGGAATCTAACGGAACGTTACTAGTTTCCAGTCCAGCTATACTCCGGCTTGCCGCTGCCATCTTGGGGCCACCCACCATCCGGGGCCCCCTTCTACATCAGGACAGTACCTTTTCCGCGGTGGTGTACGAAGCTTAGAAACTAGTTAAAGTGCACAAATCCACGGCTCTACAAATAAATGTGCCCTCCGCTAGCTGCCGGTTTTTTTAAATTGTAAAGTAATGTAAATTCTTTTCGCGTATATACCTTTATTATTTATCCCTACTAAATTAGGTAGGTAGAAATGTCCATAGGCCAAACGGCACAGGATACTACCAACTGATCTATCAGGCCAGTCAATTGGAACCATTTCTGAGCTCCCGTACCATGACAGTTTAAAACAGTATCCCTCCAGTATTTTCACAATAAACCCTGTTCCAAATGGTCATGATCTTATGATCTGTTTCGTTAAGGGTTGTCACGGACAATCATCTGAGTGTTCACGTCATTAGAGACAAAGGCGAGCCTTGGGTCTCGCGGTCCGTCGTTTTGATAAATGGAGCTATTGTCAAGACTAAAGTTACCACTGACAGACTCTTGGTAAAGTATGTTTAGGGTGACGGCACTTTAATCATGTCTCCGAAAGTAGCACACATAATCTTAATCTATACATAGAAAATTCAAAGTCCTGACTGACTGGCTTATATATCAACGCACAGCCTAAACCGCTGGTCCTAGAGACTTGAAATTTGGAACGTGTGTTCTTCGTAAGGTGTAGGTAACTACTAAAAAGAGTTTTTCAAAAATCCACCCCTAAGAGGGTAAAATCGGTGGTTGAATTATCCATGAAAAATTCTTCTGCGTTTCCTATAAGCCACGCAGGCGAAGCCGCGGGAAGAAGCTAATTAATACATAAAACTTTTATCCCGTGTTTTAATTTGTTAGGGATTTGGTTTAAATTATTCTTGGTGTTGATACTATTTTAATTATATTTTTCTATTGTGGTTTAATCAATATTCATAATTATAATAATAATAAATATTTGTGGACATTTTACACAGCGCCATCTAAGCCCCAAAGTAAGCAAAGCTTATAATACTATGGCAACCAGATAACTGATAGAATACTTAGATACTTTTTGTTTGTAAATACATACACAGAACAAACACCTATGTTCATCACACAAATGGTTATCCTGGGTGGGAACCAAACCCACAGCCCTTCAGTTTCAACCACAACAGTTCAGATGGCAGAGCTACTACCAACTGAGCTATCAGGCCAGATAGATTTGTTACTTTTTACCTTTACCCCGGAACAAATAAATCGTTTATCCGAATTGTCAAATCGAAGGTAATTTGTTACCCGAGTCTAACAAATACCCAAACTCCGGAACGGTGTCTTTGATAAGACCTAACTGGCTGATAGATCTGCACCAACCACTGCCCGTAGGGCTGCCAACCTGCTAACACTCATATACAAAGCATAGTGGAGACAACATATGAACGACTTAAGAAAACAAGAGAACTAAGTAATATTATCACGTAATTTAAAAAAGTATTCTGGGCAAGCATCGTAGTAGGTAGTAGATAGATACTATGTATGTAGTGAGTAGGAAGTATCTATGTACTACCTATTAGACTTCGCTGACACCTACTTCAAATAGATGAGTGAGTAGCGCTTATAATAATTAAAAAAAATTAAAAATTAAAAATCTTGCCTTCTAAACTGTCGGTTGTAGGTTCGATTCCCACCCAGGACAAACATTTGTGTGATGAACATAGGTGTTTGTTCTGTGTCTGGGTGTTATATTGTATTCTATGTATGTATTTACAAACAAAAAAGTATCTAAGTATTGTATCAGTTATCTGGTTCCCATAGTACAAGCTTTGCTTAGTTTGGGGCTAGATGGCGCTGTGTGAGATGTCCACACATAGTATTATTATTATATTGGTTTATTCTTTGCTTTTGAGTGCCTATGTGTGGTTTTGTAGTCGGTTTAATTTTTTTTAAATTAAATTTTGTATTTTTTTTTACACAACCCGTATCATGTCACGTTACAACCCTAGTAACATTCAAAGCGATCGTTTGTCAAAGACAGATTACACCGATTTTCGATCCATTGGGGCGTACGGAACCTACATCGTGGATATCACAATATCACCCGAGGCTTTCCATGACACGATCTGGTTAGCTGGCCGTTACACTTGAAGATATGCGTTCCGGCTTACATTGCTTTACCATGGAGCGTAGGGAACTCATTGGATATGATTGAACCATCGAAGAAGAAATCGAATTGTATGCTGTTGTTCGATATTGTACCGTAGCCAGTTATTTGGGACGTTACATTATTATAGCAAAATGTTATAGACGGCAATATGACCTTTGATAATAAAACATTTCTCAGCATTTAACTGAAAACAAGAAACATTTCCGCAATCGCTGAGCCTGCTTTACGAGGGCGAGGGCCAAACAACACAACAGTTAAATAAATGAGCGCAGTAGTTAAATAATGAGTACAGCGGTTAAACACAACGGCGCACAGTGGTCCCATTTTGAAAAAAGGTGGACTTAGGACCGAAAGTCGGAATTTCGGGCTGTTTTTTTTTTATAGAATAGGTCTTAACTATCCTAACAACATCTATTCTATAAAGAAAATCCGTAGGATGCATAGTTTTCGAGAAAAAAAATAATCCTTTTTTTCATGTATGGAGAAAAACATACTTTATTATTTTTCTCAAGTTGGGTGAAATAGTGACGGCTTTTGTTGATATTTTATGAAAGCCCTAGTGGTATTGTATCCAGAAAAAAATAAAACCAATGCGGTCACCTGCGGCCGCGGAAATAATCAGATGTCAAAAATTGATTAATTTTTTTGCGTATTTTGCAAACATTGTTCATTTCTGGCCAATTATTTATGTATTTTAGGTTAGCGCTCCATACTTTAATTCGAACTATTATATAATATTTCATAAAAATTAATCAAAATCGAGTTATTTTTTTTTATAATTGATGTTTTATTCATGATAATGCACGCATACATGGTTAATTCAAAATGCAAATCCTATATTACTCAGTATAATGTACAAAATAAACATGCACGTACCTAAAACGTAAAAAAAAATATTTTAGATTTTCGTTTATGCTTACTAAAAGTCACCGGTAATGGTTACCGACATTACTTAGCTACCACTGGCGGGCATTATCTGCATAATCGATTTCTTGCTTTGTATTTTCAAAACTGGTTTTGCGACAGTATTTTCACAACCGCGGTTGTTGAATGCGAGGCAGGATATAAACAAACGAGTCACATCTGATACTAGCTGTGACTGGTCGCTAGCTGGTCGCTTTGTTCCTGACAAATCCTGACAACAGGATAACTCGTATATGCATGCAAGTAACTACCCCCTAAACATAAAAGTGATATAGCTCATCAATAATAATTAGCGTATGTTATACACCAATAATGTTTGTTATTGGTGTGTGTTTTAATCTTATGTAGTAGTGTACGTATGATTTTCTACCAGAAACATAAGATAAATGTGTAGCCTTGAAAAGGGCTGTTTTATATGTAGTTTTTTAAAGGATAAAATAAATAAAAAATTATAGCATTGGATCTGGTATATTTTCATTTTCTACTCTTCTTCCACGTATCCACGTTCACTCCGAGTCTATTTCGAGCAACTGAATTGCCTCAGGAAGCATTTCTAGATGATTAGGCTTTGAAAATTTTGGTCTAAGCCATGATATGTGGGGCCTGAACTTATTAAAAGCCCGTGTAGTATGTCCTCGTTTGTTTGGATCCTTCCTGTCTTTCTCGTGTTCTTCTCTCTTACGTTCCGGAAGTCTTTATTACGAGCCTCGGAAGCTTCCTCCGACAAGGATCCTAAAAATAATAAAAAATATGCTATAATTATACGTTGAAGTTGACATTGAAACTATTATTTTAGTGTTTAGAGATTTACAGTTAGTTAACTGCTTTATATTTCATTTGTCTTGATCTATTATTACTTACCAATAGGTAGAACTGAAAAATGACTGCAAATATCTGCTCCGTGCATCAGAAGTTTGTGGACACTAACAGGCATGTAGTACCACGGATAGAGATGCACATACAGTTCTGCTGTTTCTTTGCAATAACGTCTGAAGTTCGCAATATTGACGTTCTTTCCTGAAGATATAACTTGCAGAATGACAGAAAATCGGAGTAACAAATCTTCATCAACTCCAGTGATTCTCGATCTTTTATAATCTCGGAAAAAACGTCTTGCAGTGTTTCCATCGTTAGTTGTTCCAAAGCCCTGCAAGGAAGAAATTAAGTTAGTAGGGCATACAAAAACAGACGAGTATATAATATAAAGGAAGCAAAGTAAAGGAAAAATTACCTGTTTTACAATATCGATGAGTATTCCAGTCTGTTCCTGAAACTCTTGTTGTGTGGCATTTTTCTTTGCTTGCTTCAATTCCTTGTGATCGCCACGAGCACTCCAGCGCTGGAAGTCCATATTATAAGATATATGAAGTAGACACTCCATACATCTTATCTTCATATGTAACGATGAAATTCCATATTGGTACAAATCCTGTCGAAGCGGTCTCGTGGCCAAAAGCTCCAAGTTATTCATTTCACTTGGTTTCGCCAAGCAAATGGGGCACGTTGCTGATGAAGGTACATCTGCAATAATATTCGCCACTTTCCCATCGATCATAGTCATGTGCAGTTCGTGGGCTATCTCCACATCACCACAATTTGTTGGTACCAATTTTGTAATTTCGCGCTGCATTTCTAAGTGTTCCCCTTTTATGAACTCCGCAGTCTCCGAAGTAAACGTGAATTTCACTGGCCGACAGTAATGTGGTGAGCAAGGATTTGGGTTTTCCCAAATAATCATTTCTCCCCCATCAACTAGTCGGAGTGGGACGATGCTGATCAATACAACAGAGGAATCGTCAAACTCAGGAGCTGAGACTTGTTTGTAATTACTCTGTGACGATGCTCCGTCAAGGCCCCATTTCCATATCAACTTCAGTCCTTCGTTGGTTGAACTTGTGATTGGTCTTAAGTCTAGCAAAATTCTTTCCACTGTGTGGTTAAGAAGTCCTTGCATCCTGAAAAATAAAATAATTAATAAAAGTAAGCTAATGAAGCTTAAAAATTTTAAAACAACATATAGTATAATTTTATAAATACCTTATGCGAGCTCCCATTTCCGTTACTTCCACGTATTCTTCAGATGGGTAACATCTCTTTTTAGCGTCAAGTAACTTGTGATAAGACGGAAAGGCAGCTGAACAATTTTCATCCTTCAGAAACATTCTCAAGGATAAGTATTGCCATTTGGATAGGCTAAGGGCTGTGTACAAAGCCAAAGATGTATCCTCTGCTATACTGACTACTTTTTCTTCCTTGAAAAGGAGTTTTGTTACATCTGATACAACTTCGGGAGTCTCGCACAGATATTCCACAATCTTCGCTAAAGCATATTTTCCATTTTCTTTTAACTTGGAAATAAAATAATACTGTAGTTCTTCTTCAGAGTTATCGTTAACAAAGACACTGGAACGTCTTTTCTTCTGTTTGTTGCCCAAATCGGCAAAGGGCACTCTAACTTCTTTTACAGTAGAAGTACCTGCTTCCGCAGTGCAGACAGATGGAATAGCAACCGGCAGTAATTCCGGCTCTTCAACTAAGTCCTCTGGCATTCTCATTGTAGTTACAAGATCAACTGTATTGCAAGTAGGCCAATTAATATTGGTCTCTAACCACTTGCGGTTGTTTTCCCGATTCATAAATGTCTTCAAGTTTCTGCTTTTACACTTCTTAGTTACAAGATTGGTGAATAGCCGACAAAACTCCTTAATTGTTTGATGGTCATCTTCAGATATTTCACATGGTATTTTGGAAACTATAAATTCACACAATTTATTGTAATCCTTAAGATTTCCACTATCTTTAAGAATCAAGAACATATCAAAATATGTGCCTAAGCCAGCCATTGCAAATTCAAAATAGTAATTTTTAGTACTTCACAGTTAGCGATGAATCAATTTAAATTAACATTGCTCTGTATTTAATACGCCATAACAGATAGGTCATTAGTCACTATGTGCAAGAGCAAGGTAATAGTAAACGACCAATCACAGCCATTTATCAAAAATGACTCATTTGTTTGTATAGATAAAGTCCGCCAATGGGAGCTAAGTAACGTATAATAAGTAATCAGGAATCTGCACAAATGAGTCATTTTTTCTGGTAGAAAATCATACGTATACAGATGACAGAAAGATTAAAACACACCAATAACAAACATTATTGGTGTATAACATACGCCAATTATTATTGATGTAGCTATATCACTTTTATTTTTAGGGGGTAGTTACTTGCATGCATATACGAGTTATCCTGTGTCAGGATTTGTCAGGAACAAAGCGACCAGCTAGGGACCAGTCACAGGTAGTATCAGATGTGACTCGTTTGTTTATATCCTGCCTCGCATTCAACAACCGCGGTTGTGAAAATGATGTCGTAAAACCAGTTTTGAAAATACAAAGCAAGAAATCGATTATGCAGATAATGCCCGCCAGTGGTAGCTAAGTAATGTCGGTAACCATTACCGGAGACTTTTAGTAAGCATAAACGAAAAACTAAAATATTTTTTTTACGTTTTAGGTACGTGCATGTTTATTTTGTACATTATACTGAGTAATATATAATATATAGGATTTGCATTTTGAACTAACCATGTATGCGTGCAATTTCACGAGTAAAACAGCAATTATAAAAAAAATTATAAAAAAAATTACTCGATTTTGATTAACTTTTTTGAAATGTTATATAATAGTTAAGTTAAAAGTATGGAACACTAACCTAAAATATATAAATAATTGGCCAGAAACGAACAATGGTTGCAAAATACGCAAAAAAAATTAATCAATTTTTGACATCTGATTATTCCCGCGGCCGCAGGTGACCGCATTGGTTTTATTTTTTTCTGGATACAATACCACTAGGGCTTTCATAAAATATCAACAAAAGCCGTCACTATTTCACCCAACTTGAGAAAAATAATAAAGTATGTTTTTCTCCATACAAGAAAAAAAAGATTTTTTTTTTTCTCGAAAACTATGCATCCTACGGATTTTCTTTATAGAATAGATGTTGTTAGGATAGTTAGGACCTATTCTTTAAAAAAAAAAACAGCCCGAAATTCCGACTTTCGGTCCTAAGTCCACCTTTTTTCAAAATGGGACCACTGTGCGGCGCAGAGAGCGGCAGGTAGGAAGCAAAACGAAACAATAATTTTATTTGACAACCGTGCGCTAAGCCGACGAAACTTCGGGGAGCTATTGTTTGCTTCGATAAACTTCTACAAATTTAAATTTCCACCTGTCTTAGATCTTACTACCGAAGTAATAAAAGCCGTATTCCTTCGCGTGGATCGCGAATCGCTTGGCAAGTTTAGTCAATGGCGCATTGTAAGTAGGGATTTGAATCGCTATCCTTTTGCGAACGTTTGATGGTATTTAGGAGTTTGCGAAGTCGCCTGCCTTTGAAATATCGCTACTGTTGCGTTCGGATTATTTATTTCATATCAAAAGACTTTGTCGAATTGCGTTACTTACTTTTGGGCTGATTTTACTGTTCGACTTCTTTGTTCTTCTTGTAAGACTTAGTTACAACGTGGGCGAGTTACAAGTTCGTATTCATACGAATTTCGACCAAATGTAAATAAATTAAAAGGTAAAAGCTAGAAGATATACGGAAGTAATGTTAAAAAAACTAACTTGATGTTATTACTTTGGGGCTTTTTCATTTTGCGGCCGCGTTTACCCTATTACTGGTCCACCGTGATACACAATACACAACCTTGGGAACAAGTTTGTTCGTACTTTGTTACAAAACTCAATTTAAACAGAAAAGTTACATTAGGACGGAAATTGAATATCATGAACCCCATCTTTTTAGCGCAATCGCCATGTTATGATCATGGCGTTTGCAACAATATTATATTAGGTAGTACCTGCTAGACTAATTTAAGTTTGATTGCAACACAACTCGTTAAATCCTTTTTTCAATATATTTTTAAAATAATCTACGCATAAAGCAACTGAAGGAGTTTTGGCGGGAAAACCAAAAAGATCGCGTCAACGCATTGTATTATTTTCCAAAACTTGTGTTATTTTCAGTGTTAGTGCATAAAATTGGTGATTTAGGTCTTTACCTATGAAATTGCCGTTTTGTTTGAAAAAAGTTAAAGTATTTTTTTTTTCGAACTTATTTATTTCTTTTATTCAAAGTAATCACCCCTGCAATCAATGCATCTTTGCCAACGCTGTGGCAGTTTATGGATGCCCTTCTTGAAAAAATCAGCAGGACGGGAGACAACAAACTCTTCAAAGGCGTTTTGTACTGCCTCTCGGGAATTGAATTTTTTTCCCGCTAAAAAGTTGTCCAAATTTTGGAAAAAGTAATAGTCGGTAGGCGCAAGATCTGGTGAGTATGGCGGATGAGGGAGAGCTTCCAAACCCAACTCATGCAGCTTAGAGACGGTTTGTTGTGCAGTATGGGGTCGCGCGTTGTCGTGAAGTAGCAGTCGAGACGACCGATTGACCAAAGCTGGTTGCAGACGTTCGAGTTTCGCCATCATTGTGGTCAGTTTGTCAATGTACACATCTGCAGTAATGATCTCGCCGTTTTGTAAAAAGCTATGATGAATCACACCAGCACTAGACCACCAAACTGTGACCATCACCTTTCTAGGGGTCATTTTTCGTTTTGCACATTGCTTTGGTACCGAACCAGGATCTAACCAACTTGCTGAGCGCTTTCGATTGTCAAAAAGAATCCATTTTTCGTCGCACGTAACAATTCGGTTCAAAATTCCTTCATTTCTGTGCCTGTTAAGCAGCGCAAGGCAAGTCTCGACGCGTACGTTGCGCTGGCGATCGTTAAGTTCGTTGGGCACCCATCTATCAAGCTTTTTTATCTTGCCAATCTGTCGCAAATGGACCAATATTGTTTTGATGCTAACATCAAAAGCTGCTGCCAGCTCAGCTGTAGATTGAGATTCATCAGCTTCCACAATCGCCTTTAATTCATCATTGTTGACCAAAGTTTCCGGACAACCACGAGGTTCATTTTTCGAGTCAAAATTCCCAGAACGGAACCGAGCAAACCAATAACGGGTTGTACGTTCGTTTGTACAGTTCTCTCCGTAAACGTCGTTGATGTTACGTGTCGTTTGTGCCGCGTTGGTGCCACGACGGAACTCATATTCCATAATTACACGAAATTTCAAAGTATCCATTATGAGGAAAAATGTTGAAATGTAATGAAAATACAACGCTAATCAATAAACAAAAGACTTATATTGTAAATAGAATGTCATATTTTTAAAACAAAATTAATTTGAATTTAGAATTCATAGCCAATCAAAACTTTTTTTTGTTTGAAAAAGTCTGTACTGCAATACGGCAATTTCATAGGTAAAGACCTATTATATACGGTGGAATTTAATTCACTCTTTTCCTTAAATGGTTTTGTTTTAGTATTTAGTGCCTCCTAAAATAACTGCATGACAGCCGAAATATCTATTTAACGGTACACACAGCGCGGGTACCAGCTGAGTATGAGCTTTGTAAATGTTTCGTAGGCAATAAAACACCTGCTTTGTTCAATGTCGCAAGGCTTTTTTTAGAATTTAAATTTGATAATACCTAGATTTAACTACCTGTAGGCCCTCAAATTGTCTCGATCACTTTTTTTCTACATTGAAACCATGTTTTTAAATAATTTAGTACAATAATGTCCAAAAACGAACGAAATAGTAAAGTAATATAAAGCGTAATGTTAATATTTTTCCATCTACCCTAAAATGTATGCTTTAAACAGAACTTGGTATTTATAAACTTTGTTAAGTAATATTAGTTTCAAAAGGTGTCCTTAGCTTACAAAACAATTTATATTCTTCGAATAAATTTGTAACTTAAGCTCTAACGCTAAGTTCTACAAAATAAAATGTATTATTTTGTCAATAAACAAATTTCAGAATCAAATCAAATCAGGAGAATAATGTGAGTAGCCATAGAGAATGCTTTTAATATCAAAGGAATAAAAGGAAACCTTTGGACAACTATCAACATTGTGCAGGCGGTTTGTACAACAAATGAACAGGGAATTGAAAACTGATGGAATGGCCGACGTGAATAAGCATGGACGGATGAATGCGCAGCCGACCGTCCGGCGGCCGCCGCCGTCCGGCGCCCGTGTCCGGTCGCCCGCCGCTCTATGTAGGCCAATGCGCTCTTCATTATTCTACCTACCCTCATGGCGGGGTTTGTTATGTTATGCGATGCTTGCTTTATTTTGTTTTACGAACAAGATGTCTATTTATGCAATACCTCAAAAAATACTACGTTCCTTGATAAAAGTAAATGTTTCTTTACTGTGTAAGTTTTCCCTTTGACGTTGTAACTTTGTAAGGCTTTGGTTTGGTATTTTAAATGTATAGAAAGAAAGAAAGAATCTCTTCTGAATTAGATTTAAATATTTTAATCACAAAAATAGTGGTAAATTTTTTACTGAATCAATTGAAGGGGTGAGAACAAAAAGGGTTTAACTGAATTTTTTTTCACAAAATGACTTATAGGTATCGTTGGATTCAGCGTGAAATTATCTACAATAATACATTCTCAAAATACCGAAACAAGGCAAAATCTCGAGATGTTGAGTCTAAAAACGGTTTATCTGTCAAAGGAATACAGTTCGCTTAGCATAAAAACATTATTATAATTGTTTTATTATATTATATTTTTACAGTAATTGTATGAATTAGTACTATATTTAGTATTTTAAAATAGAATTAATACATTTTCAAGCAACTGAAACTTACATAAACCTTTTCTATTACTTAATATGCACTCTACATTAAAATGAGGCCGTTGAAGTTTAAAGTCAATTTTCGAAAGTCTCGAAACTATTTGACAGTTAAACCCTTTTTATTCTCAACCTTTCAATTAAGAACCATGTTTGTACATGTATTATTATTATTATTACTGTAGGCCCTAAAGTAATAAACGAAACATAATTCTTTCATTCTATCGTCACATAAAGTGGGGGATATAATTATATCTCCCTCTCAAACTCCGTTCGCCCCACCAGCTCACCCCTAAGTGAATCGTGCGTTAAGAAGTTTTTACCACTGTTTAATATTGTGAATCATAGTTGTAATATAGACTTATAAATAATAAAACTTGAGAGGTGTCAAGGGACACCCGGATAGAACGAAGTTCCTTTTATTTATTATGTACAAAAAATCTGTATACACTCAACAAAAATAATCTTCGCAACACCTGCACACTGTTCAATGTGAAAAAGGAAGACGAAACGAAAATAACTGGCTTGCTTTCTATAAGAGAGAAAGAGAGACAGACAGAGAACTACGCGCACGCCGCACGGCTTACAACTATAGCAAAAAGTGTCGTTACAACTTTTAGTCTTAATTTTGTCCGTCTAGCCACCTTTCGCAACGCGCGATAAGGAACTTCGTTCCAAAAATAAAAAACATGAAAATATCGTGCAGCTTCAATAAAATAACAAATAAGTTCAACTGCTTCCGCACAACAATGCAAACTATCACCGAAGAGAGGAAAGCTATCTGCGCCAGCAGTACAAACACGCCGAGTGGCCGCCAACCGAGTGGACTCACGTGAGCGGCGCTACAGTTGGTTGGCGGAGAAATGAGGGACTGAAAGCGAGGGGCAGTTTGATATTTGGAATATAAAATAAAGTTAAGAATTTTTAGAGCAACGTTGTAACCATAACACAATAATCAAGAATCAAGGTTTATGGTGTAGTGTTTAAGCAGGTCAGCTCATAACCTGGAGGCGGCGGGTTCGATTTCCACGGCTATGCACAGAAGCGCAAATGCTTGTTCTATGTCTGGGTGCTGTGGGAGCATGGTTCTCGTAGTTCCTGGCTCCCTAGATACTGGGAATCCTAGTTAACGTCCAGGATCTATGTATATGATCGTTATCATTATTATATTGCCAGTATAATTATTAATTTAGGTGTGAATGTGGGCAATCCATAAGATAATCATCCAAAGTAGCGTTTAGGAGGAGGCCTATGTTCAGAAGCAGTATACGTCTTTCAGATGATGTGATGTGAAGAAACGAACAAAATGACAACGTTTTCTTTTATATATAGAGTTTGGTAGAGATGTAGTTCTCTTCGCGCTGATTTCAATACATGCAATAAAACGGCATTCAATAAAAGAATCTTTAATATTCGCCCAAGAATTTTTAATAGAAACGTGATATTTAACGTGGTGCTTATCTAGCAATACATTTATTGCATTCCTCAAGAATGACTCAAGTTCCGCGAGACGAGGTTCCTGTTATTAAAGTATTCCGCTATAATAGTTCTATATACATATTTATAACTATATGGCATGCAATTGTACATTGCACTTTTTTAATTGTAACCATCTTGTTTATGATGTAGAGCTTGTCTTTACTAATAAACACTGTAACAAGAATAGGTAGTTACTGCGTTTTGTTTTAATTTTATTTTAGCAGCCTCTGCACTTTACAGCACAGATTCTTAGTTTATTGACTGGCCTGATAGCTCAGTTGGTAGTAACCCTGCCTTCTGAACTGCGGGTTGTGGGTTCGATTCCTACCCGGGACAAACATTTGTGTGATGAACATAGGTGTATGTTCTGTGTCTGGGTGTTATATTGTATTCTATGTATGTATTTACAAACAAAAAGTATTTAAGTATCAGTTATCTGGTTCCCATAGTACAAGCTTTGCTTAGTTTGGAGCTAGATGGCGTTGTGTGAGATTTCCACACATATTATATTATATTAAAGATAAAAAACAAAAATGACCACGACCTGACCTAATTTCAATTTCCTAAAAAAAATCCTAAAATTGTGTTTATTTTCTTTTTATTGTTGATGAGTAAAAGAACGAGTGTGTAACGTTTCTCTATAATAATAATACATTTTGAAAATTCTACAGCATTGTCTCTCTCAATGAAAAATATAGGATCTCTCCTTTTGGAATCAAATCTTAACCAGTATTAGTTGATAGTTGCTGAATGCTGACACATTTCACCGAGTCAGCTGGCCCATCTTACCGAGTCAGCTGGTCCCATCTCCATATTGAGATCGCATCTACATGGATTCGGGGTGCAATATCGCCCGACATCCCCCGCCGTCTGCCGATGTCACAGATATTTCGTCGATCAATTTCCGAAGTCGCGACTTCGCGCGATCCGATTGGCGCTTTAGATAAATGCCGACGAATTACATTGCATGTAACTGAGTCGACTTGGTGGATGTGTAGACACAAAATATAATTTTGATTTTGATTGAACTTTTCTATGCGGTCTTTTGCTTGTAATTGTTTTTAAAGCTTAATAATAATAATAATATTTTTTCTATAGAGCCAAATTAATTTATCTTGTATTGGTCAATATCACAGAAATTTCAAGAGATGAATTACATGTATATTAAATTCAAAGCTCTAATTTTGCCAGGAAACGTGCCGAAAACACCTTGTTTGCTATACTCCCTTCGCCTTCAGCTATATCGTCTTCCTTCTGAGAGATGCTCCGTGTGGAGACTAAACACGAAATAACGATTCTTCCGCTGCGCCAATGTTTACTCGTATTGGGGTAGCTTTGTACACATCGCTTATAAACAGAATGCTAACAAAGTTAACGTCCCATCACAGTCAGAAATCGAACAAAAATAGGGAATAAGATGTCGTTTTTTTCCTTCTTCACCTCCAATTACACCCTCACACGTTCTGGTAGTTTCCGGTACAGCGACCGGAAGCAATATTATCTCGCTTGAACCCTTCCAACCAATATTAGCCGCCCGTGGCGTGCCAAAGACACGGGCTGTTTGACGGAAGTAACGTAGCGGCTACCGCCGCTAGATAGAGCCGTCTGTCGCGACCGGAAATGCGATATGCCGGAAAAATGCGTAAAAGGATGTAAACGTGACAGTTAGTGATTGGGTTTTTGTTTGCGCCTCGATTGAACATCGATAGAGTATATTTATAGATCATAAGAAACGTTGCAGGTATATTTGGTAATATAGTTTGAGTTTGAAAAATATAAGGGTATTATCAGTAAGTTAAATGATTGCGATCTTGACCTCAGCCGTCGGAGGAATCCGCGATAAACGCAACTCGTTCGAAAAGCAAAGAATAGATGAGACATGCGATAGACAGAGAGGCACAAAAAATTAAGGTTTCTAGTGCTGTGCGATCAGCTATAGGCGATCATGTAACTTGTTGCAACATGTAGATACATATAAATGGATTTGACAGTTTCAAGACGCAGCTTATGTGAATAGTTACTACGAAATTTTTCTTGGGATTAAACTTCTCCTGTTGTATTGCAATCAAAGTAAGGTAGCTTTGTACACACGACCCCACAAATTTATAATGTAACTATGCACATAACCTGCGTATTGAAACTGTCAAATCCATACAAATTTGTGTTTCTATATGTTGCAATCACGTTCCGTGATCGCCCAGCTGATTAGCATGTTATTACGTGGTGGCTATAGTAGTTAACATATAGGCAAGATAGGTTAGTGGACAACATCTTTGTGGAGTGATTCTTTTGTATGTAGTAGATATATTTTTTTCTATGGTACTATACAGTGAATGCTTGAGTGTAGGATTTAATATAGGGGATCCCAACAGGGTAGTGTGCGAACTGATCTATTCTATAAAATCTTTAGAGGAAATATTTATATTATTAAGAATTAACCTAGTAACTTATTCATAACTTACCTTGAATAATATTGCCAACAATAAACTTCCAAGTTCTCCTAGTCCTCCCGAGTCCTCTCGAGTCCAAGTTATCTTCTCGGTAATTAAATCTATTCCCGACTGTCCCGCCCGACCAGCTCTGGAACGTTATAAAGTTAAAACAATGTTACCTACCGCTCAATGTTGTATTTACGTACCTAGATAATAAGGTTTACTACATTCTAGTACCTGTCTTTATATGGAGGATTTTTTTCGTCACACTAGAAGTAGCCCCACGTTTCGTAATTTAATATTTAACACCCCGTTTGACCCCATATAGGGTTGAATTTTCAAAAGCCCTTTCATCCATCTCTATGGTATGAAAGGTAGACAACCTACCAAGTCCCTATGTCTAGTGGTTTGGGATATTGTTTGTTATTCTGTGAATCAGTCAGTCAGTCAGTCACTCAGGCCTAATCCTTTCATTAATGTAGATATAGAGTTCCTACGGGCGAGTTATGTTCGGAAGCCCCGCCCACCAATGCCAGTAGTTCGGTTGTTAGTAGGGCAAACTTGTGGAATTGTAGATGCACAAACCGAAACAGTAACTCCATTCTGTAAGACTGAAGTATACTTAGTTTAGACCTGTGTGCAGATTCGAGGGCGTTTTCTAATTGCTGCTACTGATTTCCCAATATTTCTTGAATTTTCTTAGTTTAGTCCGTATTAAAAATTGTTGCCGGAAACTTCACCAGCAATGTGTGCTATATTTGATAGGGATTTTGAGAAAAAACCCTAGAGGAGGGTTTTTTCTCTTTTTCATTACCGAATGCGTGTAATCTCTGTCGAATACGGAATCCTGAATCTACTTCAGATTCAGGTTTTCCTATTTGACATTCGAAGACGTTTATCCTCCGTGACACTGCCGGTGGGTTTACTCATTACGGTGATACTACAGAATTTTAATGAAGCGATTGACTGTAGTACAGGGACCGGGTACCGGTCGCACAGTCAACGGAACTAATAATTGAACTACTGGGACGGACGACGATCACTGATTCGCAATTAATAGAAGAAATAAACGATCGTATCTTTCACAATCGTATGGATCAACTGTATAAATGAATTTATCCGGACGAGATAACATATGGATAACTGACTAACCACTAATCCCCTAGTGGTGGGATGGCTTGGTTGCGACTACTTTAGGAATAAACCTTGTCTTTTAGTGCGCTAGTAATTTTCAAAACCTCACCAAATAAAATCAAAACTACACTCAAAAACGTTTATTTCCGACAATTTCCGTTAGCACAAACACTAGGCGCGGACGGAGCCCACGAGCGGCGCGGCCAGCGCGGCCCGCCGCATCGCGCAGCGGCAGCACCGCCAGCTGTTGCTCGGCACCAGCTGCTCGCCCGACACGCACTCCAGGTGGTAGTGGGACGCGCACTCGCTGCACTTGATGCACGCGCACCCTTCCATCGTACGGTTGCAGAAAGCGCACTCCATAGCTTATTCTGGCGAAAGACAAAACAGGGTACAATACAAAAGTAAAAGTAGGAGTTCGGATGGCGCGAGCGACTACTTGCACGTGGGATTTATTGTGTGAAATTGAATGCCGCTATAAGCATAGTTGACAAGCCTTTACCCGAGGATCCAGTGAGTCGAATCCATTAACAGGCCCATGAGAATTTGTTTCCTTATACCCGTGACACAAGAGAATGAGTAGTGAAAATGTGGATAGGTTCATATCCTCATAATGCTAGAGCTCATTTTGCAATGAGAAAAGCACTAGGCACTTATGCAAACCGCATTAAATGTATCTGAAATGTCGTATATGAGGAATACTCCAGTTTGAGCAGAGTAGCATCAAAATGGAACGGGGAGAGTTTAGATTAGGTAAATAATCTAAAAGCCGACTTTTCAATATAAAGATCTGAATGCTGAATCTGAGTGCTGAAAGATCGATCATAATAAGATGCGAATGATTCAACTGCACTAATGGATCCACGAAAAAGCAAAAATACTCACATTAAAATTAATCTAAAATATAAATGTTGAAACTTATGAAAACGGTCGCTAATTTAGTACTAAAACGTTTAAAATAAAATATTTATTATGGACTTCAAAATATTTTTAGTTTTTATATGATTTTACTTGGATGAAGTATAAAATTGTACTGAAATTTTTTTACGTCAATTCGCATTCAATTCGATTGTGTTTTGGAATTCTTCTGTTTGAATTTCTGTTCCGTTTTAATTTTTTTCCTTTCTTTACTTCTGCAGAGGCTCGAGATGAAAACCTCCATGTCACCAACATTACATACTCCTTGATGTATTATAAACCCAAATTTGAAATGGTTTTACCAATTTCTATAGTTTACTTTTCAATAATTTACTTGTTAAGGAGAATTAGCGTATAACCGGCGTAAATATATTATTCTATCAATTAAGGTTTTACTACAGGGTATTTTTCTCTCAACGTTTAAGTAAAACATGGCTTCAAGACCAACCCGATATGAAAACACGAGTGGATACAACAAAAATCACTATTACGAGTAGGTTTCAACCCGCAGATCTAAGCAAAATCAGAGGCGAAAATATGAAATCTAAAACAAGATTAATGAAAAAACTCTGCCCGTGCCACAAAGAGATAAGCAGAAAACATTACAAACAGCTAGCACGATGGATGCACGGGATGTCTGATACTTATACTTTAATTATCTATTTGCCCCGTGTGATTTCTTATTCCATTTATTCTTGGAAAATTTTGGTTTGTAATACTAAATGGCATTTATGGTCATGCTCTAGCAATATATGATTTAGTATTAAACAAAACCTAATCAGATTTAGTCTTCTATTCCAGAACATTTTTATTTTACCTTAATCGTATATAATTTCTATATAATAACGAGCTTCTGCCCGCAGCTTTGCCCGCGGCGTGGCCTATGGGAAAATAATTCAACCACCCATTCCACCCTCTTAAGTGTGGAATTTAAAAAAAATTCTTTCTTAGCTGATGCCTACGTCATAACATCTACCTGCAAGCCAAATTTCAGGCCGATCCGTCCAGTGGTTTGGGCTGTGCGTTGATAGATCACTATGTCAGTCAGTCAATCAGTCACAACTGTTACAGGCATCACAGTTCATGAGCATCATAAGTTAACATTTAAATAATTTGCATTCAAAATATCTGTTTGATCGTCAGATCGAACCCTGACATCCCGGTTGCAGACAAACCCATTTAATCGGTACAAAACGCTAATCGGTACGCGTTGATTCGGCGCACTGATATTTGATATTTTGGCGCACTTTCGACTGGCCTGATAGCTCAGTCGGTAGTAACCCTGCCTTCTGAACTGCGGGGTGACAAATAGCTTGCAGCTTGCTTTCGGCTGTCTGACTGCAAATTGAAGAGGAACTCAAGCTTAGTATATATATAGAGTGAGTGGACTGTAATGTACTTTTGCGGTGAAACATCCGATGACTGAATGATGAATATCGCCCATTTCCTACTTATATAAATAAAATGTTGCCTGTTTATTTGCTTGTGTCATTTTCAAATGGCTGAACCGATTTGGATGAAGTTTTGCACACTGAGACTTCCGAGATCGAAATAAGATTTTTATCGGAAAATTGAGAGTACACAGAAAGGCAAGACAGACACAAAAAGGTAAGAAATCTATTTGAAAAGTTTGCCAAATGGATATTTTACGCAGATTAGAGAAAAAGCTAATTATAAAAATATAGTCTGTCACGTTTTTTATCAGTAGATGACAAGAAGTTTATATATTTTTTGGTAGATGACGTCTATAAGTATATGACTGACGTTTTGAACTTTCTGAAAATAGATATATCCACAGACCAAGTAGAGGTGATCTTCTATATGAAGATTCAGAGCAGTGGATAAATCTATAACCGTGTAAAACTGAAGTAATTTTTTTTTAAATTAAAAAATTTGTTATATCACATTGCTTTTACGGAAACAAGAACTGACTGACTATTCTTGAACAAGCAACTAGTCCCGGTAGCCCCACTAGCCCCGGTAGTCCCACATCACAAAAATACTCCGGTAGAAGTATAACTCAAGTAAGTGCAACTTGGGCAAAAGACCTTGAGCAATGCCGAAACGGCACAGTTTTCAAAAGTCTAGAAACTACTCCTTTGTCTGGTGGAAGAACTTGCAGGGTTTGGTCAAGGTAGTCCCTACCCTGAAGCCTCTTCCTGCGCCGTCTCGCACTGTACACCTTGAAGGAAAGAGCCACCAGATTCAAGTCCGTCCAGGCAGGCTGTGTAATTATGTGAGTTAATATATATATATAGGTTATAATAAATTAGGTATACAATATTTTATACGTATAGATAGATGATAGATAAATTGATAAACTCTTTATTGTACACACGGCACACCACATAATAACAAAAATTAAAATACGTTTTATAGGTTTTTCAACATTGTCTTATAATATCTTTTTTTTTATGTTACTGAATGATTTGACGAGCTAGCCGTTCACCTGATGTTTAGCGCCACGGCTGCCCATAACAGAACAGTGTCAATCGGAACCCAAAAATAGAGTTTCGAGCAACACTGCACTGCGCACATCATCCTGAGACATCAGCACAGTCTGGTAATAAGATTACTCGACTGTGAGATCAGATCATAAAGTCTCAATTGCCCAGTAATTTTACTAGCTACAGTGCCCTTCAAACCGGAACACAGTAGTGCTAGCGCACTACTGCTTGGCGGCAGAATAACTGGCAAAGTGGTGGTACCTACCTAGAAAAATGTCTTATCTAATAAAATATGAAGTTTATATAATACCTTATTTATAAGCAGCTAAAAGATTCACTTGCATTTATTCGTAAAGTTTTTAACTTACCATTACTCTCTTAGGAAGACACGCTTCAAATATCAAGTCACTGAGCGCAGCGGTCTGAGCTGCATATTATCTATAAGAAAAACGGTTGCCTCTATTACGATCCAAATATATAAAGTACTACCTGCGCCCCGCGGTTTGACGCGGGGATTAAAAGTGGCCAGTGTTAACCGAGTATATAAGTATATAGTATATGAATCTATATTCCAGTTTCATTCAAATCCGTCCAGTTTGTGCGTGAAGGAGTAACAAACATTACATAATTATACAAGTACACACCTACACACTTTCACCTTTATAATATTAGTATGATGTACTACACTGCCTTTATAAGTTACTAGCTGCATCCCGCGGTTTCACCCGCTGATAAAAAGTATTTTAATTATAATAATTATAACGCCCAACGATCACATACATAGATCCTGAACCCTAACTAGGATTCCCTGTGTCTAGGGACCCAGGAATTACGAGGACCATGGTCCCACAACACCCAGACTCAGAACAAGTATTTGCGCTTTTTTTCTGTGCACAAATACTGGTCCTGCCGCGGGAATCGAACCCGCTGCCTTCAGGTTATGAGCCGACCTGCTCAACCACTACATCACAGAGGCTGTCGATTAATTATTTTATTATTTACTCATCCCAGGGGAAAATTTCACTTTTCCGGGATAAAATGTAGCCTATATGTTAATCTAGTCTATATGTTAATCTAGTGTATAAGCTATCTTGGTACCGAATTTTATCCAAATCCATTCATCCGTTTGAGCGTGAAGGAGTAACAAACATACACACATACAAACTTTCGCCTTTATATTAGTCTGATTATTAGAAAGAAAGAAAAAATACATTGCAAGTGCCTTTATATTCGTTGATCCCCATTTTCAGCTTTCAGCTGTTGTAATGTAGTAGCCTTACATTTTATTACATTTTCATCTCCATTTATCACGTCATCATTGTAAATGTGAATGATATTCATCAGTAAGTAGATATGTACTCTGTGCTTACTCAAATCATAGTGCTACAAGCCCGCAGTGGAAACGTGATGCACTCAGCTGTGGGAATTAATGAACTCATTAGTGCGGAGCCGGCCCTAGTGCTGAAATGGATCACTGGTTCACTGCACTATAGATGTTATTGCATATGCATATGCAATTATTATTATAGAGCTAGTGTGCCGGTTTCTAATATACGTCTAACACGCGCTCACGGAACCCAAACAAGTGTACCATGAATTAAAGAAATTAATTCAAGATAATAGGTCTTTACCTATGAAATTGCCGTATTGCAGTACAGACTTTTTCAATTAAAAAAAAGTTTTGATTGGCTATGAATTCTAAATTCAAATTAATTTTGTTTTAAAAATATGACATTCTATTTACAATATAAGTCTTTTGTTTATTGATTAGCGTTGTATTTTCATTACATTTCAACATTTTTCCTCATAATGGATACTTTGAAATTTCGTGTAATTATGGAATATGAGTTCCGTCGTGGCACCAACGCGGCACAAACGAAACGTAACATCAACGACGTTAACGGAGAGAACTGTACAAACGAACGTACAACCCGTTATTGGTTTGCTCGGTTCCGTTCTGGGAATTTTGACTTGAAAAATGAACCTCGTGGTCGTCCGGAAACTTTGGTCAACAATGATGAATTAAAGGCGATTGTGAAAGCTGATGAATCTCAATCTACAGCTGAGCTAGCAGCAGCTTTTGATGTTAGCATCACAACAATATTGGTCCATTTGCGACAGATTGGCAAGATAAAAAAGCTTGATAGATGGGTGCCCCACGAACTTAACGATCGCCAGCGCAACGTACGCGTCGAGACTTGCCTTGCGCTGCTTAACAGGCACAGAAATGAAGGAATTTTGAACCGAATTGTTACGTGCGACGAAAAATGGATTCTTTTTGACAGTCGAAAGCGCTAAGCAAGTTGGTTAGATCCTGGTTCGGTACCAAAGCAATGTGCAAAACGAAAAATGACCCCTAGAAAGGTGATGATCACAGTTTGGTGGTCTAGTGCTGGTGTGATTCATCATAGCTTTTTACAAAACGGCGAGAGCATTACTGCAGATGTGTACATTGAAGAACTGACCACAATGATGGCGAAACTCGCACGTCTGCAACCAGCTTTGGTCAATCGGTCGTCTCCACTGCTACTTCGCGACAACGCGCGACCCCATACTGCACAACAGACCGTCTCTAAGCTGCATGAGTTGGGTTTGGAAGCTCTCCCTCATCCGCCATACTCACCAGATCTTGCGCCTACCGACTATTACATTTTCCAAAATTTGGACAACTTTTTAGCGGGAAAAAAATTCAATTCCCGAGAGGCAGTACAAAACGCCTTTGAAGAGTTTGTTGTCTCCCGTCCTGCTGATTTTTTCAAGAAGGGCATCCATAAACTGCCACAGCGTTGGCAAAGATGCATTGATTGCAGGGGTGATTACTTTGAATAAAATAAATAAATAAGTTCGAAAAAAAAATACTTTAACTTTTTTCAAACAAAACGGCAATTTCATAGGTAAAGACCTAATATTAATAATACTTACATCAATAGTTACAATCCATTTCAAACACCACCACTTTGCTAGAACGACGGGACCCTAGGTTCCAATTTTCATATATTTCCCCTGTCCACCCTAATCCTCCGTGCTTCCCGATTTAACTAAATAACGGAATAAAAAATGGAGCAATTTACTCACCGATTCAATTTGAAATCCCCAATGCTCCGGGTAATACCGGTATTCTATCTGAAGCCGGTTATTCCAGCAAAAGCGGTATTTCAGTGAAACTGGATATTTTCACAAAGCCTGGATAGTTCAATACGCGTAGATCATTGCACACATTGTTTCGATTCGCTAGAGAGCCGTAATTGTAAAATACCGTTCGTGGCATTTCGGTATTCTGTTACTTTGCCGGTACAAGTTTAATAATATGCTCAGTTGAGAAATGTGTTTTCTCTTTTCTTAAAACAAAAGAAACATTTATTCGTTAATTTTTGAAGTAAAACTTCTTTACGCACGCTTGACTTGGGGAGTAAGCTGGTGAATGCGGGGCGAACGGAAGTTGATTAACGTAGATCCTATTGTCAACATAGCAAAGTTAAAATTTGTGTTATTATGTTCGTATGTCTGGTAAAATGACAATTTATAACTGTCGAGATGGCGACATTAACATTAAACAAAGCAAAAACAAAGTTATGCCGGCCGATAGATGGGGCTCAAGAAGTTAATTTAGTCTTATGGTCTAAAGCAAACTCGTTTTTTTTTTCCTTTTGTATCTGTCATTGTCTTTGGTGACGTTTACGGTCGTATCTTCAATTGGCTTGGCAGCCGATCTTTTAATTGCAGTATAATAATTGTTAGTGGTTATATAGTATCTTAGTAAGAACTCTTCATAACCTTAAAATAAGAAAATTATCTCCCTAGTTGACTACTGCATCAGCCCATACTATCTAACGGTAAAATTAGATTCCTACTTCATAACCAGTCATGTAACAAGAATTTTTCTTCCTACTAGATAGTGAGTTATCAAACTTGGTATTCTAATGGAAATAAACGTGTTAATACGGTAAGTTATCGTATTTTATTTTAGGCTAGATTTAGGCTATTTTAGGCTATGTGTCAACAAAGTGTTAGTTTGTAAAATAACGCTAATGGATGCACCAAAATTAGCGTGTTCTCGTATGTTGTTATTAATTATGAAATATTTGGCGAATGCTCGTTCCCTTTTGTTCCTCCTTAATTAAATTTCTGATAAATTAACTATTCTCATTTTGTTTAGAATGTTTTCAAATAGAGACTAATTTAGTACAATAGTGATATCAGGGTTCCTGCGCTCTATCATTCAATGAACGCAGGTTATATTTTACAAATACCGTATGATGGAGGAGTGATTTAATTGAAAAAATAGTGTTAGATACAACGTATATAATAACTACAACTATTCTACGGCTAACACTCACGAAATACAGTCGAATAATTCGACCGGTGTTCGGGCAATATACATGCTCATCCTCAAGGAGAACGGCGGCGGTGGCGGATCACTGAATCACTGATGATCATCAGATAAATTATATGAAATTAATTTAACAATGTAGACGTTGAAATGAGTGGGATAATCGATGAAATTTTTATAAACAGTGTTGTTTAAAATTAAGCTGCTATTTGTGTAGCCAGAGTAGGTACTGAAAACATTTGGAACGGCTAAAGGGCAAGGATCAAAGACGTCGCTAACTTTGTGTGTTCAGGGCGACAAACACCTACAAGTTGCTGGCCCACCTCCTCTCAGCCCTTTGATATTTACTTGGATGATTTGTGTCTAGAACTTTAACAACTTAAAATTATATTCTTACATTTACATGGCATTTAATTAAAACTTTGTTAATATTTGTTGTTTTTGATACCATTATTGCTAGAAATGTTAAATGTTTCATTAAGTTCGATGTCCAATTTGCATACTACCTTTAACTTCTAAATAAATTATTGGTAAGGGAAATGATAATGAAAAACGTTAGTATAAGTTATGAATGCCTGTATTTAATCATCTAACTATGTTAATAACTATCGTGATCCACTTTACATCCGCATCATGTTGTCGGCGCTCATCAGCATGACATCCTTGTAGGACCACCTGACGAACATGTCGGTGTCTAGGTAGGTGAGGTCGTCTTTCTTCATCATCATGTCGGAGAAGTCTACATCCTTGACGGTGTTGGAGTATGTGGAGAGGTCCTTGCGGAATACGTTCACGTCGTAGAACTTCATGTTGTTGGTGAAGAAGTTGGAGTAGTCAATGTAACGGTCGAAGGGGAATCCAAGAGGCATGGTGTCGACACAAGAACTCCAGCGACAGGCATAACGCTCTTTCATGATAGACAGGTCGACAAATGGGAGCACTAAGTTGGTTTTGACGGGAGAAACAATCACGAACATCTGCAGAGGGAGACCGCCCTTCAGACCCAGAGGTAAGAGCAGTCTGTGAGGGAATCCGAGACGAGACTTGTACCACCAGTTCTCAACAGTCTTCATGCCACCGCCTGTTGTATCCATAACGCGGTTCCAGAGGTTGCGGGTCCAGGGTCTCTGCTCAATAACGCCGTGCATCTCAACGGAGTTGCGAACAATGGTGTTCTTTCCAGTCTCGAGCTTGTACAAGAAGCTATCGATCTCAACCATGTCCATGCGCTTGTCGTTGACGGAGAGCTGGCGGCCCATGCAATCGTACTTGGGACCGAGGAAAACGCGGACTACGGCATCAACGGTTTTGTCGGAGGCGACGTCGATGGATACCTTGAAGGGTTGGTGGTTCAGACGGCGCATGCGGGCCACGAAGACCTGATCAGACCGTTTTTTCTGCAGCTCAGCGTTATCGAGATAGACGGCGTTAGTGATGTCCATATCGAACTCATCCATGAAGGTCACGAGCTTGTCGGTCATGACGCGCTCGACTTTGACGCCGGGGAAGTCAAAGTCTTCACGGGTGTACATCGGCAGCGTTCCCTTGAAGAGCGAAAAGGTATTGACGACGCGTTTCATGATCATCCAGAAGACGGGATCACGCAGGCAGGTCTGGTACATATCCAGGGCAGTGGGGACGTATGTGTACCTGACAAATAAAAATCGTATCAGAATACAATAACATATAATAATAATAACCAATATTTTAAATCAAATCTCAATGTTGCTATTATATTGTTTAAAGTCGATGTTTATTTGTACTTACTTATTCATGTTGTAAGTACTGTAACCGAACAGTTTCTTGAGTAAATTTGTAATTAGGAGAACTTTAGCATCATCCTTGACCAAGGGGATACCGCCGAGGACCAGACGAGCCAAGTTCTCAATATCTTCAGGCTTCTTCAAGTTGATCGTAGAACCATCGCGCTAAAAACAAAAAGCCACTTATCAGTCACTTTTGATAGGCTATTAAAATCAAACAATGTCTTAGAAAAAACTTCATTTACTTACGAGATCAATCTTTCCAGTCATGATGCCGTCGCGGATCATCCTCTCAACATCATCCAAGAGATATTTGTACTTAATGTTTTCGTTAGTGACAACCACCATGTTGTTCTGACGGACTGGCATTTCGTCACCGGTGGACAGACGGATCTTAGGCCAGTAACCGACCTTCATGGGTTCGTTAAGACACAAGGGCTTGATATCACACATTCCATGGCTGAGACGTTCCAGTCTGTATCTCGCCAAAAGCTGCATGTAAGCGTACATCTGTATCTCACCACGACGCTCCTTGTTTAGGTTGTAAACATCGTCAGTCATCCAGAAGGGGTAATTCAAATGTAAGTAGTACATGTAGGAGTTAAGGTCAATGTCTTCGGTAAAGTAGCTGATCTTGTCAAACTCGGTAAGAGAACGACGGACTCCTTTACGCCAGTCAATGACGACAAGGTTCTTGTCAGTGACTTTAATGCCGTAGTAGTCCATAATGACAGGGTCGGTGACGGCCTTAGTCATCTTCATCATGAAAGCCTTGTTCATGACGTGGCTGTCGACGAAGAAGTAGGGGTAGATTTCGTAAGGTGGTGGGATGGTGATGCCATTGCAGTCCGTGCGGTGGAAACAGGCACAAGTAAGAGCGTAGACGAACATGCCGCCGTTAATGCGCTCACGCAGCCAGCACGCAGTCCTGATAAACGTGTCGAAGTCCTTAGCAAAGTAGAGGATGCGGAAGACCTTGATGGCCTCATCGAGTTGCATCTCGTTACTTTGCACGAAGATCTCACCACGCGGGAGCATGCCCATCTTGAATGTGTTAATGAACGCCTTGACGACATCTGTTTTCTGTAATTTAACACAAAGAATAATTAATTGAGAAATTTAATTTCCCTGTTTTAAAAACTACTTTACCAATGATTCAGCATTGAATCATCTCCTTACGTTGTTATTAAAATTTGGTATTACTATGTATGTGATAACGAGTTAACATTAGAATGGTTAGATTATGTCAGAGACTATTACCAGATATTTATCAACGTTGTCCTCGAGCACGTACTCTCGCGCCACCTCGCGGATGTCCTCGTACATGGTCGGCTGCAGGATGTGGTTCAGCAACTTCAGGATACATAGCTCCTTTGTTTTAACGTCCACATTTACTGTTCACAAATTTACTATTAGAACTCACAGAAAAAACTATATTATATCTTGGGTTAAGTAATGTTACGTTGGATTGGGCGGACATTTATTTCTATTACATACAACATATTGAGTGATCTTCAGTTGGGAGTTCTAACCAAAGTTATGATGTTAATCAGAGTATGATTAGATGTTAAATGAAATAATGATCACAATTTTATAAATGTGAATAAAAGCTAAACTAAAAGATGATATTTTCCATTGAAAAAATTAAAATAAATGAAAAATTGTCTTTAAAACAGAATTTGTATTTTAATACAAAAATATTACTAAATATATGTATATAGGCAGCGGTAACTGCTCACCCTTTGGATTGCACCATCAGCTTGTTTGTTTGTTCGTGTTATTAAAAAAAATGGGAGTTCATAGAAAAAAACCAAAATAGAAATATCAAGATCTTAAAGTACTTTAGTAAATAAAGAAGTTGTAGATACCCATAGCCTCCTTCCCAATGACAACGTTGGGGTAGTTGTCATCTTTGACGACGGAGGCCGAAGCCAGCGCCAGGCACGCTGCTACCAGTACTAACTTCATGCTGACCACTGCCGCACTGCACTGTACCTTCACTGCGATCTCCGCAGCTTTTATACCCGCCTGATTATTTTTCTGGACCTTGTCACTCGCGCGATAATTTGAACTTGTACTTGTAGGTATATCTTCAAAGGTGAGTGATAACGTCTGGAAAGTAAACATGAAAGTCGCCACGTGTTGGGAGATAGTAGTTCGGATAGATCATTTCCATGATCTGCAGGCGTGTTGAACAGTTCCTAGAGTAATGTTCGAAAATGGTTACCAACTGTAGTTAAAAAATTAAATACCTGAAAATGGTTAAGTGCTAAAATTTTAAAAGTAAAACTATAAAATCCACATTAGATAAGTAAGATCTAGAGTAGGTGTTTATTGTTAATAATATTAGTCATTATAAAGGCCGTTTATTTATTTATTTATTTCTTGGAAAACAAACAGCTTTAAGCAATATATTATAGTACAAATTTGTTATCAAACAAGCCTTAACAGTTTTCACAAATAGAACAGGACTACATTCCAGTTTATATAAATAATTAAACAAATTAATAAAGAGTATTATTGAAATGTTTAACATTTAAATAGTGCGATTATAACACTGCAATAATATTTAAATTAGTAAGTACTACTACTTTATGTCTACATAAGGTACCAGTCCTGCACACAGGCTTACAATAATGTAGTAAATGTTCTAATTTATGTAACTTGTCACAAGGGAAATAAAAAGCATTTATTATTATTACTTATTTGTTATGTTCCCAGGGCAAATTGTTTGGGCTATCGTTTATTGTGATGTCCAATAACTTGCATAAGTTGGTCCAGCTTTTTTAGTGATACGTATTAAATATTATACGGATTTGAGTAAGCATAAACTCTTAAAAATAAACAGTTGAGAGTACAAGAAGTTTAAGCTGTTTGTTATTAGACTAGGTTCAAGAATCCATGTTAAGGCGTGTTATCAAACCTATGTATTCAAGAAACTCATTCGATTATAATAACGTAATCTTTTTGGTATTGCTACTTATTTACGCCTTATCAAGATCTATATCGGTTGACATTTAGAGAGGTTGTTAAAAGGTGTATATTAATTGGAATCTAGGATTTGTTTTTTCAATTCACAGACAACTGTCTGCGTTTGATGAATCTCTACATCCTATTTGTGTGAAGTTTATCCATATTTTGAAAAAGTAGAAGTAGTAATAATAATAACGCCAACGATCACATACATAGATCCTGGACCCTAACTAGGATTCCCTGTGTCTAGGGGCCCAGGAACTGACCATGGTCCCACAACACCCAGACTTAAAACAAGTATTTGTGCTTTTCTTTTTGTGTACAAATACTTATCCTGCCGTGGGAATCGAAGCGCTGCCCTGGGCTATGAACCGACCTGCTCAACCACCACACGACACAGGCTGTCAAGTCTGTAGGCGCAAGGCCTGGTGAGTACGGCGGATGACGGAGAGCTTCCGACTCCAGCTCTTGTCGCTTGGAGACCGTCTGCTGTGCTGCCGTGTGAGGTCGCGCGTCAATTGTCGTGCAGCAGCAACGGAGAAGAGCGATTGACCAAAGTTATTGGAGATCATGTCTATTGGATGACAGACGAGTGAGGGGAGCTTCTAAAACAAATTACTTCTCTAACAACTCGTAGACAAGTCATCGCGCAAGGATACCATTTTTTTAGGATCATTACATAACCAAATTACGTATTTTATTTATTATTAGCCCATAAAAACAGTGTAATATAATTATGTAAGAGATAAGCAACAATGTTTGGTGTTGTTTATTTAATAAAAGCGTTATCTGATGTTTTAAACTTTCACGCAGCATCACCTATCGATTATTACAATGTTGCAAATATAAACAAAATTAAATTTTCTCTCTGTGTTTCTATGGCAATTGTTTTTAATAAATCATTTTTAATATAAAGTCATTGTTTGAATTGTACCAAGAATAATAATACCCAATCGTTAAAATAACATTTTATGAAATGAAATAAATTAGGATCAACACCTGGATTCATAGTATTAACAAAAACAATTGCTTAGTTAAACCCTCCTTTAATTGTCTTTTTGTGTTTTGTAAGCAATCCTTACTGCAAACATATTATTGCTATCTAAGCCATGTATAATTGAGGCCATGAGAGCCAGAGTGGCCTAACTACATTTTTTTTCTATTTTCATATTTTTATTGGAGTCTGCTCTAAACGGTAAAAGCTATAGTGCAATAAATAAATCCATCAATAAAAGGCTTCCCATAAATAGGGATTAAAATAGGGTGAAAGAATAAGCGAGAAAATGGATCCTCCCTTTATTATAATGTACATAGAATACAACATAATAAAGGTATTTAAAAATGCAGTTAGGCCACTTTGGCTCTCATGGCCTCAATTCATTCTAATGTTTTTGTAAGGTATTATCTATATGAATATAAAAATGAATCTCTATTTCCCTTGGTCGTCGCATCACGCGTGAACGGATGGAACATTTTCAATTTTTTTTTCCTAGGTGGTAGAATTTTTTTGCAAAGTTCGTCTAGGCAGGTACCACCGCTTGGCCAGTTATACTGCCGCCAAGCAGTAGTGTGTTCCGGTTTGAAGGGCACTGTAGCTAGTGAAATTACTGGGCAAATGAGACTTTATGACCTAATCTCACAGTTTAGTAATCTTATTGCTAGACAGTGCTGATGTCTCAGAATGGCGTGCGCAGTGCAGTGTCACGCGAAACTATAATTTGGAGTTTCAAGTGTTACTGTAACTGATATGGGCAGTCGTGTTGCTTAACATCAGGCGAGCGACTAGTGACAATTCGTAACATAAAAAAATCTTTTTTGTTGTGTTAATTATTATAAGGAAAATATTTAAAGATAAAATTTAGAAATTTGAGCGGAAAATTACAGATATTTTAAAACTCTAGATCCCCATTAATAGGTAATTTCTTGACCCCAGTCTAACCATTGGTTCTCTTTGTCCACAGACATTCCGCCACGGGTTCCCGTTCTCCCCAACGGCACTAGCCTGGGACCCCATACAGAAGCTCTTGGCCATCGGCGACAAAGGGGGCAACCTTAGAATGTATCCTTTATCAATTGATGTGCCTGCACCATTTGTACGGTGGTAACTAATACAGGATTTTGTTTTTGAGATGCAGTAAATGTGAAAGTGGAAATTGCAAATGATGAGTCAAGTCATTTAATTTGTATTAGTAAATAAGCAAAAACGCAAGGTTTTAAAATGGTTCTATCGGCATCATTATCAGTCTTATTCTCATGGATGACCAAGAAAAAGTCGGGTGAGCGCGTCTTTTTCTTTGTCTCCTTAATAACCATTTTCATACATCATAATACTTTACACACTTACTTCACAGTTTAACACTTAGCTTTCGTTTTGAACTTAATTATTACTATCTGCAAAACTGCCATTGCCTCGTCAAAATTGATGATTATAAAGATAGTGTCGCTATGTACATCAATAATCAATATAAAGATACAACAGAAAACTAAAGGTCTAATGCCTGTCTGTACTAAAGCTTGGCACCTATTAAGTTCGCCCACGGCTTCTTTTTTGTTTTGGCTCCACACTTTTGTGTATTTAGCCAGTGTCAAGTAATTGATAATTTTTCAAGTTAATGATATTTACGCAAATATGTGTCAAGTCACAGTCGAAGTCATCAAGACAAGTCATAGTCTAGTCAAAGACATACTCCTAGTAAAGTGGTGGCAACTTTACTTGAAGCTTCTATAGAGTTTTGGAAACAACACGAAAAGTAACGTTTCACCATCATTATACCACTTTCCCACACTTGTGCCTGTAATCCAGCATTTAACGAATAAAATTCCACCAAATTTATGCACTTACACTGATAATAACACAAGTTTTGGAAAATAATACAATGCGGCCACGCTATTTTTTTTGTTTTCCCGCCAAAACTCCCTACCCCCGGTTTCTCTTACATTTGTTAAACTCGACATGCCAAATACTGTACTATCATTGGTTGAGACAGATGATCAACAAGCAACCAATGAGCATTCAATATTTGGTTTGCCAAGTTCACACGTATACGAGAACCCAGGAGCAGGTGTTGCTGAACTAAGTTGTATTTTAATAGACTTTAATACAAACGGGCATAAAAGTTTTAATCGTTCATGAATTCCTTCAGTTAAAATAGTATAAACGGTTACAGCTAACTTTCTCGTAGCATTCATAACTATAATCCTTATGTATTTTTATCCAACCCTGTTTAATGTTATAGTTAGCGCTGAGGCGCGGTCAAAGACCCATTCGGTGAGCTCAGCGGACTTATCTTAGCGCACACTCCTTGGGGTCACGGTACATTAGGAGCAATAAAAACTTGTATTACATGCTGGAAACTGCGGTCCCGGTCCCGGAGGCTCAAAATCGTATGTCGTGGATACCTATAAAACTGTTGACAGCCGTCACGGTTTTGCCTTATGCCAAATACAAATTGGCGGCCACCAGTAATTAACAATTAAAAAAACTAGTTGAAATTCAAATATAATAATCGTTTATATCACAATAAATAAATCACAGTATATATCACACTAATATTATAATGGCGAAAGTTTGTATGTGTGTATGTGTGTTTGTGTGTATGTTTATTACTCTTTCACGCTCAAACGGCTGAATGGATTTAGATGAAATTCGGTACCAATATAGCTTATACACTGGATTAACATATAGGCTACATCTAATCCCGGAAAAGTGAAATTTTCCCGTGGGATGAGTAAATAATTAAAATACTTTTTATCCACGGGTGAAACCGTGGGGCGCAAATAGTAAATAATAATATTGCTGGAATTTCTAAGCATCTCAGATATCATCGACCATTGTTTTCGTAACCAGTGAAAATATGGATGCGTCGAGTGCATACGAGTTTGTAAACATTATTATACATTTTTAATTAAAAAGGTTATCATGATTAACATTAAACCATTGCTGTTGAAAAGTGCATTAATAAAATTATCTCTCGCAACAATGTAGTTTGTTGTTTTTACATAGAGTCACACTTTTACATTGAGTGTTGTATCCCTCAGGGCGCACGCCTTGGTCCTTTTACATTGAGTGTTGTATCCCTCAGGGCGCACGCCTTGGTCCTTTTACATTGAGTGTTGTATCCCTCAGGGCACACGCCTTGGTCCTTTTTTATTGAGTCAGATAGTTCCTTTACTTATTAGTTCACCAATACATCATTGTAGTAAATATTTAAATCGCTACGTACTTGTGATTATATTGCATCTCTTTTTCATGTATGTATTTCGTTTTATATAGAAATTTCTAGGTGTAAATGGCCTGATATGTAGAATAATCCTTTTTTCGTAAATTAGGTTGAAGCGATACGTAAATTTAGTTCCTTCTAAGAAGGTAGTATAACTTTTATTAGTCTTCTCCAGTGCTGGGACCTATCTCCTTACAATTTCGAGAGCTTTAACTTGACTATTTGGAAGATTTACTGAGTCTTAAAAATGTTCAGTAAACGGTTACTGTTCGCTCGTTTTCAAGTTTTAAAGATAAGAATGTTTGTATAGATGTACTGAAGCAACTCCAAGAACATTTATAATTAGAGGTAATTTATATTGTTTTAACAGATAAATCGCGAAACGTTCCTTTAATATAATATCTAGCTTAATTTGGGCGAAGAACGTTTATGTACTTAAAACTGATTTATTAAGGTAGTACTCATCTATCGTTTACAAGATTTATCTTCAAAGTAGAAAATAAACCTTTCTAGGACCTTCTTCGGGTCTCCAGTTTAATAGATTTTGCTCAAAATATTATATTAAATTTGCCGAATTTTATCTTGGCTTTAAAAGGTTGACGAAATCTTCCTTAAACACAAACACGCTATTTCGCTTGCCGAGTTTCGACCAATTATAACGTCTCAATTCCCCAATTTGAAATTAACAAGACGTACCCTCGTCAGGCGCCGCCGAAGTATAGGCTTACTCGGCCTGATCGGTTAGGAATCGGTTTAGGGCATCTTTCGGCAATTAGGGCCCTCTAGGGATACCCCCTTACCCTTATAGCTGTAGGGGTATATTACTGCGGGCCCTTTGTGTGCGCGGCGATGGATGCTCTTCCCATATAGGATTACTTTGCGATAATGTTGTTGTTATGATATACACTTTATAAGCATACCAGTTGCGCCTCGCGGTTTTGCGTGCTTTTTTGATATTTAGAGTTATCTGTTTCTTAACAAATCTAGTAATGTTTGTACTGATTCGTATTGCTAATTGGTTATTGCAGTGAGTATTTTACTTGTTTATTATTTAAACGTGCCCAATATAATTTTTCCGTAGTATTTAATTAGGCTTAAAACTTTATCGGAAAGTAAAAACAGTTTTATCAAATAATAGACTCGAAAATGTGATGTTGACAGTCTAGTCTATTACAATTTCTCAGAAACATATTGCACAAATAATATTAAAACTATTGTCTAAAATATATATTAATTGCATCCATTAACACAGCTGACTAAAACTGAGGAAAAGTTGTACAAAATCTGTGTCTAACTTTAACCGGCAATTAGCGCCTTCATCCGCGCAGCCAGGTCGTGTTTAAACGGCTACGGAAGCGCCATTTTATCCGGCCTGATTTAATTAACCGTTCGGCCGGATTCAGCGGTATTTAAATTGAGAGCGAGCGGATTGCGAGCCTCGGTTATCCATTGACTGAATCATGCCTAGAAGAGAAACAAGCGCATTCACAATAGCTTACAAAATATTACTTTGATAAAATAAAATTGTCAACACATATATATTATTTTATGAACTATTTGTGTTGACAATTTTATTTTATCACAGTAATATTTTGTAAGCTATTGTAAATGCGCTATACAGATAACAAATGGGTCAAATGAAAAACATACGGCGCAGCCAAGTTGAAAAAAATAGACATTCTATTATATTTTAAATGTGAATGAATGATGTGACGAGCTAGTCGTTCTTCTGTTGTTAAACGACACGGCCGCCCATAACAGTTGCAGTGTTACTCGGAACTCTAATGTAAAGTTTCGCGTGACACTGCACTGCGCACGTCATCCTGAGACATCAGCGCAGTCTAGTAATAAGATTACTAGATTGAGATAAGATTATAAACCCAGTAATTTCACTAGCTACAGTGCACTTCAAACCGGAATGCCGTAGTATAATTTAGTATTTCACTTTTTTCATTCAACGTCGGAAGTAAAAATATGCACCGAGGCCGGTTTTTGCTACTATTTTTCGTTGCGTGTGTCATCGCTCTATCTCACGCAGGTGACGTAGGTACCACACTCTTACTGTACGTGCGCCGATACGTAGTCTCTACTCTAGAACACGTTTAGTCCAACGGTTATTGGTTCTTTGGCTGTTGTAACTAGCCTACTAAGCTTGCTAATTCGGAACATTGCTAATTTATAATGTCTGTATAAGTAAAATAGTATAAATAGGATGGCAAAAGACGTCTAAATCTGATTTATTATTAGTGGTGATTCACTGAAGCCTTGTCAGAATTTGCCAACTATTACGCAATTTTATCCGGTTAACATTTGGTATCCTCGCAACGGAAACTATTAACACCCAGGTTTACTGTGGATGCTAACAGAACATTGATGGTTTTATCCGGGTAACAACCCTGGATGTTACCCGTACCGGAATACGTTTTAATGTGTTTTAGATGCATTTTAAACGGTATTTATTACCTTTCCGTTGGTTTTTGTGTCCGTTGTATTCTTCGGCGTCAGAATAAAATACGTAAATAACAAAATCACTATCGTTCAGTTATATTCTGGTTGACAGCTTTTGTGGTGTGGCAGTTGAGCAAGTCGGCTCATAACCCGAAGGCGGCTGATTCGATTCCCGCGGCAGAACAAGTATTTGAATACAGAAAAAAACGCAAATACTTTTTCTGAGTCTGAGTGCTATGGGACCATAGTTCTCGTAGTCCTTGGTCCCTAGACACAAGGAATCCTAGTTAGGGTTCAGTATCTATGTATGTGATCATTGGTCATTATTATTATTATTATGACCTCGACATCGGCGGTGCGTGAAATATAATGTGAAATTCATAGTGGTTTAGAATTACGTAAAAATATACTACGTTACTTGCGACACTCAGTAAAAGGTATATTCAGTTCAAATTTGATAAAATTGCAGCATTTTAAGATGTCACCAGATATAACCAATTACCGACTATAGATTTTCAAAGTTAAATAAATGCTTTTCTATATAAGTTCTATATAAGGTAGTGGTATATAGAACAAGTTGTGCAGTTTCGAAGTTGGAGTCAGAAGTTATTCGTCCCTCGACCCTCGGCTGTGATACATCTTATCTTAGCGAGCACTAACTGTGCTCGATACTTGACTTGTCACGATAGAGATCACTGTAAATAACTTGTAAAGCTATGTAATACCTAATTAAAGAAGTTATGAAAGACGAAATTTTTGCTCGTAAGTTACCAAACTACCTATTAAAAAGTGTATAAATTCTGTCGAAGAGTTTCATAACATAAATAAAAATCTCCAGCCATAAACCATCCCATCACATCCTACTTTTCTATTCAATTATCCACCAATTAGCAATGCGGTTCACTTTAATAAAGAGGCAGTAGCAGTAGCCATAAAAAATATTATTGACAATTTGAGTGTTGACTGGGCAGGTATTATAAAGCTTGAGAATTATAACTCCTTTTAAAAAAAGAGTCCAACTGACTTCGATCCCATCGCATTTGTTTATCAAAAAAATGAAAATATCATTTGACTGGCCCGATAGCTCAGTTGGTAGTATCCCTGCTTTCTGAACTGGAGGGTGTGGGTTCCATTCCCATCCAGGACAAACATTTGTGTGATGAACATCGATGTTAATTCTGTGTCTGGATGTTATATTGTATTCTATGTATGTATTTACAAACAAAAAAAAGTATATAAGTATTACATCAGTTATCTCGTTCCCATAGTACAAGCTTTGCTTAGTTTGGGGCTAGATGGCGTTGTGTGAGATGTCCACACATGTAAATGTATGTATGTATATGTACATCATCAATGTAGTTGAAGTCGAAATACACATTATTAAGCATAACTTAAAAACTACCCATCAGATCTTGATCGAATAAAAAAACAATCATTAAAATCGGTTTACAAAGTCGAAAGGCCGGACATTAAAAAAAAATGGAATTGGGAACCTCATCCTTTTTTGGAGTCGGTTGAAAAGACTGTAATAAATACCTATTGAGTTTTCTTAGCTACCTAAAGGAATGTAATACAGTAAGCAATTAACCAAACATATTTTTGCCACAGATTAGTTAATAAACACTACAATTGTAATAGGGAACATGGCCAACGATGACGGTTGCTTTATGCGCCGGTCGCCTCACAGCTCTGGCAGGGCGCCAGGGTCTATAGGGTAAGTTGGGAGCGACTATCGCCACTTTAACTGCAGGGCTCACTCTGCAAGACTACATTTGTAGTCGGTCTGTTCAAACTTAAGTTTAATTTAGTTGAGTAGAACGTGAACTTCAACTCTTGAACTACTGTCTTAGTTTTACAAGTTGTGTTAGGAAGTTGTAATAATATGCTGACGTTGTAGATATATACCTACTTATATGTATATTATTGCAAACGAATTGAAAATCAATTTGTTTAAAAATCATTAATAATAATAACGCCCAACGATCACACACATAGATCTTGGGCCCTAACTAGGATTCCCTGTGTCTAGGGACCCAGGAACTACGAGGATCATTTTCCCACAACACCCAGACTAAGAACAAGTCTTTGCGCTTTTTTTTCTGTTCACAAATACTTTTCATGCCGTCATTGTTCCTTATACGCAAATAAATAGACCGCCCATCACAAGAGGTACAAATAAACCGTTCGTACGCACGTAAGTGTGTATGAACTTTAGTAATTCCTGTAGTTAATTATGGTGGTTTTGCGAAATTCTTGTTGCTTGTTCAATACTATGTCCCCATTGTTTCAAAAGCCTTAAAAAAGTGGTCATCGCTGACTATTAGGTTAGGCACATGCTATGCCAAAAATCATATTCAAACGATCATCTAACGAACATCTCTACCATAAAAGTAGAAATTTCAAATCATGCAAATTGTAACTGATAGCGAGGTATTGCGACAGTAAAGAGTTTCCCATCTTGGGAAGTTGCCAACTTAATAACGGCCACTGAGCGTAATGTTGCCACCCGCCGAACGACTGCAACAGATGGTGCCATTATCAGGAGGGTGATCACGAAACTTTGATTGCAATGCAACAGGAGATATTTCCGTACTAACTATGCACATAAACTGCGCATTCAAACTGTCAATACCACACAAATTTGTGTTTCTATTGGTTGCAATCGAGTTACGTGATCATCCAGCAGATCTTTCACCTAAGCTGCATGCAATTCAAAACTCTGTGGTCAACAATACACAGAATCAATCAATAAATGAATCAATCAAAAATCAGACAGAACCAATTGTAGACACAGAAGTTAGCGGGTATTCCCGGTACCCTAGGAAGCGTGGGCATAAAGAGCTTTCCCCTAGATATGGGATTTTTAAACCCATTGTGTCTTCTTTGCATGCCGGAAAGGGATTATTGGAAAAATTTCCAGAAATTCCTTTAACCGGTATGCCTAAGGCCTTAGTTTTATGTTTGTCGGATTGTTAACCATGTTTTGGTTATGACGGATTAGCATGACTTTGTCACACAAGAATGTCATTAGCTTAGATCAAGTGGTTTTTGCCTTACTAGTTTCACGCTCATCACGTCAATTTTTGTTCTAATGATATGACGAGCATGTCGGTAGCCTGATGTTTAGTGCCTTGTTTGGCTATCAGTGTCACCCAGACAGATACATTTTAAACTTTAATTTTTATCTACTATGATATTATTTAGTTTGCTACACAATAAATAACAATGTTCATTTCAATTAGGCAGTTAACGATATTTTTGCTTCGTCACCCTTTTCGTGATATTCTACATTTTTTACCTCGAGACGTTTGGTTAGTTCAATGAACCTTTCTCTTTCGTTTGAGCTTGAGACCCATGAGATACCATGGTTGAAAGATTGTCTAGAAGAATGTTGATAAGACCGCCCATTGTAACCTACTCATAACCTTTCCTGTTTTGTATTTTATCATCTTGGTGTCCATAAAGAGTATCTATCTATCATGGAACTCTAGCTCGATGTATACAAAGTCAGTTTTCCCAAAATTTAATTATGAAGTTTGTAACGCAAATATAATTTCATTTCTGTAATAACCATAACATTGTTTAGTTGGCTCCGAACTACTCCGCCTTCACAACTATTCAACTAAAACATTGTCGCAATAAACAAATTGTTGTCGAAACCGTCGGCTAATATTAGTACGTTCTCTACAGAGCTGTAGCCTGTAGCCAATATTCCATTGTGTGCGACATCAAGAAGCTACTTACATGTCATGGTATTTGTGTACCTGACTGTATCTCGGTATACAGTAAACAGTAAATTTATCAGTACTGATGCTCACTTAATTACCAGTAAAAAGTATAATATAAGCCCGCTTACGAAAGTGACTGTGGCAACCTCTCTCTCCCTCTCTCTCCCTCTCCCTCTCTCCCTTCCTCTCTCTCTCCCTCTCTCCCCTCTCTCTCTCTCTCTCTCTCTCTCAAATGGGGAAGTCATTTTCCGTCGAACGTTTGACGACGTCATTTGCGTTGATAAGGTATATCTACAAGTTTTAAGCCCTCCCTTGCCTTCCAAATCACTGGATTAGACGTTCTCACAATTGTACGTTAGTTACATTCCCAAGTGGCTGCTAACGTTTTTACATATTTACAAGTTAAGTCACTGTATCACATTGTGCTTGAGTTCGTCCTTGTAAGGTGCTCAAAAGACGCTTTGAAGCGGACTCTCCACTTTGAAATTGTACCTCTCGTGTATTACCGCTACAGTAGTACCTACTCCTATTCGCAATAACGTTTCATAAAGTTACTATGGCAACTCTCTTGGATGCCTGAGACCGGTCGCAAGTTTCTAAGAGTAGATGTCGCCTTTTGAGTCAGTCATTTTGTAGGCGCTTTGTTTGACTTAAACGTTTTCTTTCAGCCTCTATGGTGTGGTGGTTGAGCAGGTCGGATCATAACCCGGAGGCGGCGGGTTCGATTCCTGCGTCAGGACAAGTATTTGTGCATAGAAATAAAAGCGTGGTGATGTGGGACCATGGTCTTCGTAGTTCCTGGGTAGACACAGGGAATCCTAGTTAGGGTCCAGGATCTATGTATGTGATCTTTGGGCGTTATTATATTATTATTTTTCGAACTAATAATAATGTATCTAATGAAAGTGTCAGTCTTGGATAACTGATGACTAACTGGTACCTACCAGTTAGTACCAGGTAGTCCATAATAACCTTATAATCAACGCAAATCCGCTTAGTCTAGAATCGTGAAATTTGAATTTCTTCCATGACGTTTCAAGACAGATTAAGGAATTAAATATTTGTATGAAAAAATACGCGTGCAAAACCGCGCGGGGAACCTTTGTTTTATTATGGAAGCCGATTTTATCAAACCTTATAAGTTTATTCTAACGTTTGATATCACATATCTGTAAATGTATTTTTCTTTTATAAAACAGATGATTGTATAAGACATTAAACGAATTATCATATTCAGAGATTTGGCAAGATATTTTTGTTCGGAATAAGGCGATATCGTGAAATCTTTACGTGAATTGTACGTAGTTAAGGGTACCTTTTCTACGTGACTTCCACTTGAAATCACAGGATCCGATAGGGATTTCGAATTCTTATCATGTTTTACCTATATTCTTTTTTATAATGCCACATTGACCTCAATCGTGGAATCTTAGTTCGGAGTTTTTATAACTAAATTACCTGCTTTTTTTTAAATGAGTATAATAGACTACTATCAATGTGATATAGCGAAATATCATAAGGTGAGCAACGAATGCCGGCTATCTGGCTATATATATATGACTGCCCCGATAGCTCAGTTGGTAGTATCCCTGCCTTATGAACTGCTGATTGTCGGTTCGATTCCCATCCAGGACAAAAATTCGTGTGATGAGCATCAATGTTTGTTCTGTGACTGGGTGCTTATACAGTATTCTATGTATGTATTTACAAAAAAAAAGTATAAAAGTAATTGTATCACTTATCTGGTTTCCATAGTACAAGCTTTGCTTAGTTTGGGGCTAGGTGGTGTTGTGTGAGATGTGCTCAAATATTTATTTATCCACTACACCTCTTGGCGCCCAGACTACTCCGAAGACTTATTTTGACGAAATAGTTATTAGAGTAATTAAACATATGTCGCATATTTGACGAAGTGTAGAAACGAAAGTAACTTTTATTAAGTGCCTTCTGTTCGGCGAGCGATCACACGCTCCAAAAATCCCGCCATTACGGAGTCTTCCTCGAGTAACGGCTAATATTTAACTTTCAATATCTACAGATCCCCGTCTCAAACATTTTCCCTTCTTCCTTTGCGAGTAACAGTCAATTTTTCCAAGAATATCTCAAGTCTTTTTAATATTTCATCCTGATTAATTAATACGCTCGGCTTGGTTCGACTTGAAATGTATATTTTGTTCGATGAAGATTGAGGAAATAATTTTAATATCAAGTGGTTTCAGGAGGTTTATTAGAGGAGAGACGTTAGGGCGCGGGGTAAATGAAAATGGTGAATGGGAAATCAACTCCAATATTATTTAGATTAAGAGCAACATTTTTATTTTACTTACTACAAGCTGTTTTGATATCAAACAAGCAAAGTAACTTAAAAATCAACAGCTTATACCATCAGTTTTAAAGCCAAATAAAAAATAAAAAGAGCTCTCTTTCTTCCCGAAGGATTATGACAATAATTCGACTCGCTTGACCGGGGCTTCCCCTCGAAGATTTATAATTCCCGGACTACGAGAAAACTTTCTGATTTATGGACAAAGGAAAAACTCTTCGAGTTGTGCTTTCATGAGCTTGCTCCACTGAAGCAAATTATTAAAGCCATGATTGTTCTTATAACAATTAAAAAGTCATTTAACTGATTCATAACTTGTGAACGCATTTTAATCGTATTAGCATTCAAGCGATAGCTTTGTAGTTATTGGCTTAGCTTTAGGTTGGTTAGAAATGTTCAAGAGGCGAGTGCAGGCACAGGTACTTTGAGCGCAATTGAACAGAAGTAGTTGCATTCTTAATTAGGAACTTTGCTATTAAATACGCGCATTTATTTATTTCTACCGTCGTATAAAGTAGCTTTGTTTAATTACTGCTCTAACTATTCAAATAGAGAATCGAACTGTATCGGATCGTGACCCGATAATTAGTTTCAGTTGGAATCGTTAAAATTGTATAACTGGACTTGCGGAGTGGACTGAATGGAGTTATAATTCAGTCGTTTGGTCTAAAGTACACTTGTGTGTTGTTTTAGTTTGTTTCTATATAATTCTAACTTTGTAACAATAAAAAACACAAATGCTAACGAAATTGAATTGCTAACTAAACGAAATTTGTTAAATAAATTATATCTTTACAGTCAGATGTCCGAACCTTGCTGCTCGAATGTAGGTATACTTGGTATATAGTATATTTGAGTAATCAAAGTCAGCGTTTGTGAAATTAATAAACTGCTTGTTCAATTCATTAAACTTTTTTTTTCAATGTCGTAATTTAGTCCGGGAGGTACTACTAGATACGATAATACAATATCCAATTTGTTCAATGGACGGTTACAGTATACCGATGAGAATGATGAAAAAATGTAGAATATGTGAATTACCATTATTTTAGACAAATTACATTTATAAACATGAAGTACCAGGATGTTAGAAATACTAGAGATGTGAACTGGCTGTAGAAAGAGGAAGGAGCTATAATCCAATATTCAGACATTCAAAAAAGTATAAAAAAGAACCGCTATCGGCAACAGATGGTCTTCTAAATAGAATTTAATAATCCTAATCGAAAAAAATCCCTCGTAAATTGATACTTATGTAAAACAAGCACACACAGCTCGTATTATTTTAATCCAATAAAAGGTCCAACAATTGAGAAAATAAGGTCCAGCCGCAAATAGGGTTCCCTACCCTACAGGCCATCCTATCAGAAAATACCCAAATTAAATAAGGTCCCTACGCGACCTAAAATAAGTCTGTGCCGACGTTTCTGTGCCTAATGGTAAGAGGCGAGGTAATAAAGTCCCTTGAGGTCATATTTAATGAAACAGACTCTTCGTATTGTTATGCAAATATTAGTAAATGCCTTTTACGGTGGAAGACTTTTTGTTTTATAAGGTAGCCTGAAAGATTGCTGAAAAATAAATAGTTTACTCAATTCGCTCGTTCCAATAATTCTATTGTTTTACTGAAACAACTGGGCCGCTTGACCCCGAACCGAAGCATGAGACTCCAGCATAATAGGCGATATGGTCTGCACCAGCTACTGTAGGATAAAACGCGGCCCATAAGGATATTTGTCGTTTTTGACCCACAGATACATGTACTCGTAAAATTGGGGGCATGCAACCCCACGTACATTCCAAAAAATACATGGAAATCGTGGTTGGTAAATTGATTAACTGATTTGGCTAAAAGGAATAATTTTCCTCACTGCCAAACTGCTTGAAATTTTTATTTTTATTTTAGTTTCACAAACTGGATATACACAAAATAACTTAAAATAATATAAAAGGACACGTGCAGACGAAATACAAAAAATAATTGCCAACATATTGGGTACGCTACCTACTGATAGTGGGCTGGAGCATTTGGACAGTCTATAGGTCAATGCGGCCACAGTACATAGTCCAAATGTTTTTTTTTGTAGTAGGTAGTTATGTGTTTAGTATTAGTTATATCATTGTAGTATTTAGTTTAAAATAAAAGCGGTTTGCCGGTTAAAAAAAATACTGAACGCTCATTGGTTGCCTGTCGATCATCGGCTGTGAACGTCCCACCAATGAACGTTCATTATTTGGTGTGTTAAGTTGATATGAGTTTGATAAATGTACAAGAAACTGGGGTAAGCATTTCTCGGCGAACAATGGAATATCAGATTGCATGCTCCGAGGGCAGAGCCCCACAGACAATCAACAACTTTAAATGGAGTCCCCTAAAATTAAAACACACAAGTTGTGGCGCGAGAAGTTGGCCCGCGGGTTCCGTTCGCCGCTTGTCGCTTGTCGGGTTCGTGTGCTCACTTTGTTTAAGATATGAATAATTTTGTCTTTTGTAATCTGTTAACTTTGGCCATTTTGCGTGCTTTTGTCTAAGTTTAGCGACCTGTAAGATTTAGTTTAGGCTTATAATTATACAAGTTATCTACCTCGTTGGTTTTTTAATATCCGCCCGCGTGGCTAACTACTTAACTCTATACATTTTCAAACAATTGGACCAACGGAATTCGAATTATGTAAAATCTATTTGTTAATAGTTGCTTATATAAAGTTTCTTCATATGGCTTTTCGGGACTGCCAGTACATTCTAGATGGTAGAACTTTTCTGCAAAGTTTGTTTAGATAAGCACCAATGCTTTGCCAGTTATTCTGTCGCCAGGCAGTAGTGCGCAAGCACTACTGTGTTCCGATTTGAAGGACAATGTAGCTAGTGAAATTACTGCGCAATTAAGACTTTATTATCTGATCTCACAGACGAGTAATCTTATTACCAGACTGTGCTGAAGTCTGAAGTGTCACAGGAAACTTTATATATGAGCAGCTGTGCTGCTTAACATCAAGTTAACGACTAGCTCGTCAAATTCATTAACATAAAAAAACATAGTTGTTGACTACTTATTATTAATATTATGATTATATTATGTTCCCACAGCTGGGATATTGGCCTTTTTTATTAGGGAGAGAGTGAAGGACATAATCCGCTACGCTGGCTAAGTGCGGGTTTTTTTTAACGCCCAACGATCCTGATAGATGGTGGATGACACACGTTCTCGAAACATGCCGTTTTTCTTTACCATAAAAATGATCGCATATCTTGCACATAACTTAAAAAGTCATTGGTGCAAGGCCGAGTGGGATTCGAGCCAGGTTGCATCGGCTCGAATGGCTCCCACTGAGCCACACTCATCGTCAGGTGCAGCATTAAGTCCCCTTATTGTACAACTAAGGATGTTTGTAGCCACCTTATACTGTGGTCCTTAAAACTTAATTAGAACCAGAACAGTGTAGTTATAGTGGTTTCCCAGAGAGGTACCTTTGCTGTAAGGTCTCTGTACAAGCTGGTATACAAACAAACAAACAACGCGGCCGCCGGAGACCTGCGTTTGTGCCTCTCCTAATTACATTTTCTGTGCACAAGACTCGGACAAACATGAAGTGTAGAGGGCGTATTCTGTTTGTAAAATTTGATTGAAGTTTATAATGGTCTATTTACACTCCCTTCCAGTCCCAGATGTAGGAACGTAGTGAGCTGAAAACGTGTGACTATTTAAGGACTATTTAAGGCAAGAATTCGTTTAAATTTAGAAGGTTCTGATTCCGATGAAAGTCTCTTTTAGAAGCACTTGCATCTAGGAGTAATAGTATTCTGTGCTTGTATTTAACCTGTGGAATAAGCGTAAGCGTAAAAATATGCCAAAGAAAATTATTCTAGAACAAGTATACATTCATAAAGACCACACGACGGTGTCACGTATAGCATTTCTCCGATAAGTATGCTCTGATTTTCCGGCTTTGTTGATGTTCTTCCAGAAACATGTTAAATTACATCTCCCGGAAGGAACCCCACTGCGAGTGATAACCGAAAATATTATTCGCCGAATCCGCGTTTCCAATATGGCGGCGTTATTTTCCCGCCGTTTCCAACGATGACAGACGGTCCGATAACAATGTGATATTTATTTCAATTCCGTTTCTAGACTTTATTTTTGGAGAAATTATGTCATTTTCATTTGGTTCTCTTTGTGGCGAAATATTAGATTTGGTATTCTGTGGCAGATAATGTATTTTTTATTAAATTACGAGTGACGGCGCGCGTTTAACTGTGAAGGAAAAATAACGCGGTATTTTAGTATTCATAATTTGTGACTAGGGATTTATTTTGTGGCTGTTTATTTTTCATTACATTTAGCTGAGAATTTAAATAATGATGTAAAAAACACAGATGTTGACAAAACTATATGTTTACATAAAAATTGCGGTGTCATGGACCATTTTCATGCTAATTTACCGAAAGGAAAAGTCTGTCAAATTGTAATGGCGGCCAGGGAGCGTGAGTAACTTCATTACACTGAGGGCTAAGATGGATTACTTGTTTGGGATACAATCTCAGTAAGGCGAGACGAACCATGGAGTGGTATTTCAACTATTAGAGGCCTAAAAATTGTGAAAATTTAATTGAGATTGGTATAGCATCAATCGTACAAAATATACTTATTTTTGGCTTAAATAATAAATTAACAGGGCAATGCCTTAAAACAAATTTTAGATGAAACGTATTTTGACTGTGTGGCAGGTGTCACAGATAGATAGATATATCCCGGAAATATTTGGTTTTCTCTATGCGGGTCATCCCGCACGGCGCATCTAGGTAAAGCCAAGATTTTCTTTATCAAGTTTTTGTTTTCTTTGTGGTAGTGATTATTTTCTTGTTGACTGTAGCTACTTCAGCGAGAAAAGTGATCATTGTGTATCAAAGTAAACAAGGTTGTTATGATAGCCCGAGATTGATTACTTCGCCGGATGCAGACAACGAAAATGAGATTCTTGTTTGCGGATGTTCCCGTGTATCTAGCTGGCAATTATAATGAGTAAATATAATAAGTAAGAATATAAGTTTTCAATTTACAAACACAAATCTAATAAAACGCTGTCGCTTAAATTTTTTCAAGTAATTTTCATTCTTTACTGTTTATGTAAAAGTATTTTAACGTAATAATGAATAGGCTTCTTCGTAATTTTCTTGCCTGTTTCTGCCTGTTTTTCTTCTCAATAGGACAACACCTCAATCATACACATCAATCTATTCCTTTCCATATTTTCCCCATTTCCCTCCATCACTTTTTATATAATTCATATCCTGGTGCCAGCAAGAGTTTAAAGTCGGAAATTTACTGACATTTTATACATTAATTTTCTCGCGCGAAAATTGAGTGTCGGAGGTAGTACACTGGCTGCGCCGCGCGACTGGCTGCAAATGTATTTCATTTGCTTTATAGTTTTGAGGGTAATTTGTGGTCCCAGTAACTCTTTATTTACTGAGGAATGACTCGGTTGGATCGTCGGTATTTTGCTCGGCTTATCTTTAACTTTAAACTAAACTAAAATTTAAGTTGCGCTTAGCGAAGTTTAAAGTTTTGTTTTTGTGTAGTAAGTGCTTTAGTAAATGATAAAAAATACTCTTTTATAGTGTTAAGTTCTCAATATTTAAATGGCTCTTTGTTAAGTATCTTAACAATTCTTGAAGTTAAAACTTCTTTAGGAACGCTTGTCATGAGCTATATGTCACAAGTTACTTAGTTTTCACTTCTATGGGCAGTCTCCAAAGACGGCCCCGCACAATTTTTTATTTTAACAATGACGGTAGTCTCGTAAAAAAGAAAAATTTTGATTCTTGATTTATTGATCTTTATTCTTTAGTGGTGTAGGCAATGTTTATTTTCCAAAAGTTTCTTAACCGCATAAACCAGATTGGGCGGTCCGGGAGTGGACGCGCACGTGCGGCACGAGGCCGGCGAGGCGGTCCTATACGCCAAGTTCCTCATCAACGAGGGAGCGCTGGTCACCGCCACCGCGGACGACCAGCTGCATCTGTGGACCTTCCGACAAAAGTCACCGCAGCGGCTGCACTCGCTCAAGTTCCAGAGAGAAAGGTATAAATGAAATAAAACAAAATCACCTTACTAAAGTTTTTTTTTTGTTTTTACTTGGCTCTTTGTTTTTATTTAGCCAGTATCAAGTAATTGATAATTTATCAAATTAATGATATTTCACGCAAATATGTGTCAAGTCGAAGTCCAAGTCATCAAGTCATAGTCTAGTCAAAGTCACACTCCTAGTAAAGTGGTCGCAACTTTACTAGAAGCTTCTATGAAGTTTTGGAAACAACACGAAAAAATCGTTTGACCATCACTATACCACTTTCCCGCACTCGTGCCTTTAATCCAGCACTTAACGAATAAAATGCCACCAATTTTATGCACTCACACTGAAAATAACACAAGTTTTGGAAAATAATACAATGCGGTGACGCGATTTTTCTCATTTTCCCGCCAAAAACCCACTGAAATATTCAATATTGTTGTCTGTGTTACTGCTATGTACTCCGCCTTTGTACATGTGTCACTTGAAGACAACTGATCATGTGAAAGTACCAATAACTTGACGAGACAAATACAATATAAGCGTTATACTGTATTCTATGTATGTATGTATAAACAAAAAGTATTTAAGTATTGTATCAGTTATCTGGTTCCCATAAGACAAGCTTTGCTTAGTTCGGGGCTAGATGGCGTTGTGTGACGTCCACAAATATTTATTTATTTTTCATTTAAATCTCCATTTATTACATAACATTTTTTCAGGCTTCGTAGTGGAGGCTACTTATCAATCATGGCCAGAATGGTGCAAAAGCTGTTTATCACTGACCCAACCATCTTTATTTTTCGTACTTGGAGCCCTATATTTCTCTAAGAAACGGGCGTTTAATACCATCTTTTCTCCACAAGCATTTCCCACAATTTGCGTAAACATTTCCTACAATTTACGTAAACTTGACCAATTAAAGTAATGAGCTGCTTTACATTTTAAAATACGATAAACAAACAAAAGTAACATTTTCCTGAAGCAAAGGTTTTATTCTGCCGTGATATCATCAGTTGGCGAACCACAATCGCAGACTTTACGTGCTAATATATCATTGCCACGATTCTTCGCGGTGTCCCCGTTAATTTCTCCCTCCCCCTTGGCTTCCCAGCACCACCCTTTGCACCCGTGGCTTGTGAAATTTATTCTAATGTGGAGCCATTATGCTTGGCTTAGAATCTTGATCTATGCCATTAAACTTACGGCCCGTTTTTATGACGGATTGATAATTTGCTATTATTATTATAAATATTATTTAAAAAAAAAATCTTTACAAATGGAAGTTGAAAGTGTTGGTTCACGTAGATCTCCATTGTCAAAGCTAAAAATTTGTTTGAACATGTTGATATGTCCGGTAAAACGACAATTTACAATTGTCAAGATGGCGCATTAACTTCAAACAAAGCGAAAACAAAGTTGTACCGGCCGATAGATGGGGCTAAACTAAAGAAGTTTTACTTCAGTCGCTTCTAATTCAGGATCAACAATAATAAAATCGTAGTTTAAATCAGACTCTACAACTTTAAAATAAACTGTAACTTTTTAAGCATCTCACGTCACCACCATCAACTATTCGAATTAAATCTAAAATCAGGAGTTATGAATTCTGTTCGCGAACGCATATCAAGCGGAGTGATCTAAGCGATTGCCGCAGGGCAGCCCGCGGCGATTTGTATAATTCGCACAAACTGCGAAGTTGCCGTTTGGTAAATTAGCTATTAGTATACGAGGCGTCGAATGTTGGCACGGCCCGATGCTGCTAATGGGGCTAGGAAACATTGTTTACCTAGGGTTAGAGGGAGGGTGATATGGGTCAAACACTGGTGTTGTTATGAAACAAGTAAAATGCTCTAATTTTGTTAGGAAATTCTTAAATGGTAACTGTTAATTACTAAGTTTGCCCAGGCCGTTAAGCATTGCCTATTCTTTAAATTTCCAGTCTACTACCAATTATCAATTCGCTCTCTCTAAGTTCGCACTTATCTCTTTAACCGTACCTAAATATATTGCAGTAGGTGCGTCATCTATACATGTAAAATTCAAAATCCTGGCCGACTGATTGACTGGCTTATATATCAACGCACAGCCTAAACCTCTGAATCTAGAGACTTGAAATTTGGAGGGTGTGTTCTTTGTAAAGTGTAGGTGTCCACTAAGAAAGGGTTTTTTGAAATTCTAACCCTAAAAGGGTGAAATGGGTGGTTGAATTATCCATGAATTTCTGCTTCGTTTCCAATAGGCAACGCGGGGGAAACCGCGGGCAGAAGCTAGTGGAGGTATAAATATGACCTTAAGCGCTGTGAATCTTTAGCCTCAAAGTTAAAGATTTATTTACAGCTGTTATATTACAGCTCCTTACCTAATGTATATTTCTATAAAGTGTTAACAGTAACTTCTCGTCATCATAATCCTCCTCGTTCGAGAGCCCGTCCGCCGCGCGGCTGTGGGCGCTCGTATTATTGCTCTGTTTAATTCATTACTCAACTTAGAGGGTCCCTTATTGAGTACTGTTACAGTATAATTCAACAACAGTAGGTTGTCGCTAAACTTTAGAACTTCACGTAGGCAGGCTATATATGACGGCAATATTTTTTTTAAATTTTGTCTGAGTTGAAAAAAAATCTTTACATAGGATGAAATCATCCATCCATAGTAGGTAATGTCTGATTGATGATAAATCATTAACTACACTCAGTCACAATAAGTATGACAGCGCCTCGATTATTTTAGAGTGGCAAAAAACGTTAGTGATAACTGACAGCTGTCAACTGACGTTTGATAGTTGGCGTTTCTCCACTCTGACGCGACCCGGGCGCTAGTGTGCTATAAGCGCGAGACTGCGAGGACAGCCACCATTACGACGAGTGTGGTTAATCCGTTCGCATCGCGCACGCGCATTACGGGTTCGGTGGAGTGTCTTACCGGGAGTATTAGTTGGACTATAATAATTATAGTGCTGGTGATTGTATTCGAACTAATTATTGTAAAAAGTCATTGATTATAGTGTACTGTGTGAAAAGCTTGGTTTTTATTCTCCTCGCCCGATAAATCCGCGCCTGCCTGATAAGAATCCTGATACTGACCGTGTGTCTATAAGTATATTAACTTGTATATATAAAATCATTATATGTATATTGTATAGCAGCATTTTTGGTTTTTGGTTTGGCTCCACACTTTTGTGTATTTAGCCAGTGTCAAGTATTTGATAATTTCTCAAGTTAATTAATATATATATGTGAGTCAAGTCTCGGTCGAAGTCATCAAGTCAAGTCATAGTCTAGTCTAGTCAAGTCATACTCCTAATAAAGTGGTGGCAACTTGGAGTTACTCGGAGTAAGTAGGAGTACTTGGAGTTACATACTATGTAGTTTTGGAAACAACTCGAAAAGAAACGTTTCACCATCATTATACCATTTTCCCACACTCATGCATGTAATCCAGCTCTTAACGAATAAAATGCCACCAAATTTATGCACCAACACTAAAAATAACACAAAAAATTTGGAAAATAATACAATGTGGTGAAGCGATCTTTTTCGTTCTCCCGCCAAAACTCCCTATAACAGCATTGTGTTATCTGTGAGCCGTAGAAAAATGATATACCGATACATACTTCGTAACGGTTACCATAGCGACGACGGGATTCGTCACCTTTGACACCCAACCCACAGAGTACATCTAGCATTGATTTCCACCGCTCGCGGTAAATTCGTTAATTTGATTTGTAAACACCACTTGAACACATTGTTGTGTAAAAATCCAATTAGCGAAGAGAACAATACACCCTGAAGTACTTTATCCTTTTTGTGATGCGAGATACAAAAGGTGTTTGTGTGCGTAGGAAGCTCTCTGAGTATGCTATTGTTGGCGAATTTCAGATAAGTATTTCACCTTACTGTTTATAGTGTAATTAATGGTATTATGTACGAGGTCCGAGCGAATGTTACTCTGTGTGATATAGCTTCTTTATTTTTATTTTTTAATAAATGGGATTAAACTGTATTACCAAAATTGAAAATTTTTTTAAAATTTTTCAAGAATTTATTTCAAAGACTTGTAAGGTTAGCAATGACTTGGTTGTGGTGATGGTGGTAGCATCTTTACCAGAAGTTTCTATGGAGTTTTGGAAACAACACCAAAAGAAACGTTTCACCATCATCACTTTCCCACACTCGTACCTGTAATCCAGCACTTCACGAATAAAACGCCACCAATTTTATGCACTAACACTGAAAATAACACATGTTTTGGAATATAATACAATGCGGCGACAAGATCCTTCTCGTTTTCCCGCCAAAACTCCGTCTATAGATTAAAAATAAATAAATAATAATGTGTAGAGTAACAGTATCAAGAAGTTTATTATCTTTGTTGTCGGACCAATATTAAACAATGAGGCTTATATGAGATGCAAAACGGTTAAAAACTAATCAAGGTGATATAGAAAATTCTACAATCCCTTTGATTAAACAAATCAGTAAAATTAAACTACAGGATTTGACATATTCAGTTGTGATTTGACCTTTAGCAGCTGCCATTTATAAATTTCGCAACATACGAGACTTTAAATTAGTATCCCAGTGTAAATGAAAGCCATTCGAACGTGGAGGAGTTGGGCGGGACCTGCCTTAATTATCTGTCTCGCCGGTGTATGACGGAGAAATTTTGATATTACTACACAGTACTAAACAGAATGATTGGTGGGTGTCTAAGTTTTACGAATTATTTTAAGGTGTAATGCTACAAATGCTAGAGTACAATTTAGGAATTCGTTATTCTTTAACAGGGATCAAAGAAAGTAATATCTCAAAAATAATATCTTGTAGCAAATTTAATCCCGGATCCATAATCCCGATTTCGACTGGCGCAATAGCTCAGTTGGTAGTAACCATCTGAACTGTGGGTTTGATTCCCACCCAGATCAAACGTTTGTGTGATGAACATCGATGTTTGTCCTGTGTCTAGGTGTTATATTGTATTCTATGTATGTATTTACAAACAAAAAGTATCTAAGTATTGTATCAGTTTTCTGGTTTCCATAGTACAAGCTTTGCTTAGTTTGGGACTAGATGGCGCTGTGTGAAATGTCCACATATATTTTTAAAAAACCCGCTAAAGTTACTGTTATAGTTAAACTTAACTGTAACCTTAACCATAAAATGTAACTAACTCGGTTACACTGTTATTTGTACACGCGTTGTTACATGTCACAGTTTTATCCTCCATATTCCTTTCAATGTTAGTCATCTTTTCAACCTTAACTTCAACCGGCCAATTTTGTGTAGTTAACCAGAAATCTAGTGCATAATTTAATTGATGCAATATATTTTTAACTATTTTATTATTCACAACTATTTTAATTGGATTTGACTGTAGTTTAGAATTAACTGTAGATGGTGTAACTTAACCAAGGATTCGGTGAACTGCATTCGTTTCTCATCACAATGGAATCTCTTAAATGATTTACAGAAAATTGTACGGTATTGTATGGTACTAATGGTATATTCTTGATTTGTTTGCCTTGATACATGAAATAAGTACGCAAAAAGATCTCCTAAAACTTTTGTTCTTCCAAAAATGTTGTTGTTAAATTGAGTGTTAACGAAATATATTACAAAGTGTATTTTGTACTGTACTTTACTTTTATATAATTATCTTTACTGTTTCATGCTTTAATGTTTTACTATATTTGTGTATGATTTTAGTTGATTAAAGTAAAATGAAACAATTGTAAAAAAGGGAAAATAACAGTAAGAAAATACTTGGTTGGCATATTAAAGGTAAATCGCAATATTTCAACTTTTGTCATCCAATTCGCACTCAAATTCAAGAACAAAAATCCAAGAACCTGAAAACAGGGCCAGCGCAGTAGATATTCGCCAACTAAATTTTTATTAAAAGGCGCCCATTTAGACGTAGTTAATAAGCAAAATTATGTTTATGATCACAAAATCAAATCCATAGATAATATATGAAATGCATTTTATTAATTCAATCATGTGACATACTAATTAGATTACCCCACACGACCGCTGTCCTTGCATTAATTACGCAATTGATCCAGCCATCCAATTACTGATGATCAAAGACTAAACAGTGTGGATTAGTACAAATAATGTTCTCCACATACACATATTGTTTATTAAGGTAAAGAGGGTGTGAAAATCACCGGGAGATACCGTTTGTAATAATTCGCAGATCATTATTTCACGGAGCTAAATCTGCGCATGAATGTATGTTAACTTTGTAGGTTTTTTTGGATCATATGACATATAAAATAAATAAATGAATTCCTTTAAAACTTCAGTTTAGCTATTATGTTTGTTAAAAATGTTTTGTTATCACTTAAAATTTTCATGAAGTTTTATACTAGAGATAAAAAAACTAAATGACTTCGTTAAGTTTTGTTCGGTCATTCATTTTTTCGTTTTATTTGTGCATTTTTTCATATGATTATTTTGATACGTCACGTCACATTAGTGACGTCGAAAAAGTGATTTTTATCGATTTTGGGCACACACACCACGCCTTAAGTCAAACACTCCGCATGATGTTATTACTACACCTCACTCCTGGAGCTTACTCGATAACCATATCAATTAACCGAGGCAGTATAAACATACCTGGATTGTACATTGTGTGTGTGTATTATATATGTGTGCGTGTATCTAATAACCTGAGAATAATCCAGTCGCGTGACGTGGTGGTAGTGATGCTGTAGAATTATTGAATTACCTATTAATTAGGATGATTAATCAACAATGATCTATGTTGCGCTGGGTTGTGCTGAGCTAAGCTAAATGTTCAGAACACAGTGCAGTAACTGGCAGTAACACTGCTAAGCATTTTTTGTGTGTTACTTGTTATCTGTGACGAGAAAATCGGTTAAATAGAGCATATGCACTGCATAGAGCAGCGTAACGTAGATAGCGCAGCACAGCTTAATAGTCTGTATCCATCCGCTATGATGAATAGAATAGAATAGAAAATGTTTATTCATAGACAACACAGGTGCAGTTATGGCTATAAAAAGGTCACAGCTCAGCATAATGCGCCACTGATGCAGCGCGCTGATTTTCAGCTATGGCCCTTTCCGTGGCGAGTAGGTGCAGAATTTTACAAGAAGTTATACATTTACAAATAGTTACATATATATTATAAATAATTAAGTCTATCTTACTTCTAGTGAAATATTTTAGAATTAATAAATAGATAAAATATACAAATTTAGCAGTGTATAGTGCTATTAGCAATTAGCAAATCAGAATCCATTTTAACATGCATATAAGATCAATATTAATTCCGGGGAAGTGCCCGCTAAGAGAGAGAGAATACGCGTTTCTCTTCAACACAAATTTTGTTTTTAAACTAATTATTTTCTTTAGCCAGTTTGTCAAAACTTGTATGTACTTTTACTGTTTTACAACACAAATGAAAGATAGATTTCCCTGTGGGATAACAAGTGGGTTTCTGGTGTCTTCTCGGCCATAGGCTGGGCTAGGGCACATACAATTTTGTCTGTATCCGAAATTGATATTTTTTTTTTTTATGTTAATGAACGATGTGACGAGCAAGTCATTCGCCTGATGCTAAGCGATACGGCCGCCCATAACAGAACAGAACAACAGTGTCGTTCAGAACTCCAAAATATAAAGTTTCGCGTGACACTGCACTGCGCACAACATCCCGAGACATCAGCACAGTCTTGTAATAAGATTACTCGACTGTGAGATCAGATCATAAAATCTCATTTGCCCAGTAATTTCACTAGCTACAGTGCCCTTCAAACCGGAACACAGTAGTGCTTGCACACTACTGCTTGGCGGCAGAATAACTGGCAAAGCGGTGGTACCTACCTAGACGAACTTTGCAGAAAAGTCCTATCACCTAGTAAATAATACGCTGAAGTAGTAATTTATGTAATATATTAATTATAATGTATTATAATGTTTCCTTTTAGTATAACTATCATCTGTTTAGATGTTTTTTTTTCACTGGTTTTGTCCCTCATTACCATTCTGTATATGATCAACCGAGTCACACGGATGATAAACGCGCGTCTCGGTACAAACCAAATTGATTCTCATTATCTCCGGAATGCCAATTATTGTCATTAATGCACGAATATTGCCTTTGCAATAATTATTTGAAATTGTGGAGCTAATAATTTGATTACATTATCTACAGAGACAATGATGTAAGATAAATTGATATTTTCATTTTCTAATAATTATATTATAATTTATTAGTAATATTTTTTACATCTTTGTAAAAAATAACACTGTGGGGTATTTTCCATGATTTTTGATATCCTTTTATACTAGTTTAAGTAAAGACTCCTCTTGGCTATATTTTCGCATTGTTTGATAGTTTAGCGTTTGACCACTATCTCACCTGATGGTAAGTGACGGTCTAAGAAGTAACACACTTGTAACTTGCCTGTTCACTCTCGATTTGAAGACCACTGATTTTCGTATTTACTTACACATAAATGATTTATTAAATATAAGTGTAGTTTCATTCTCGCTCATCCATATGTACATATATCTTTCCTACGAAAAGCTCAGTAGCCCAACAATAGGAACGTAAAGAATAATTAATGTTTTCTAGTCATATAGGATATGTGTCTTCCTTCTCTATACGTTATGTTATATCATATTATTATATTTTTATCAAACAATGCTTTCATATTAACATCTGTAACTTTTTATACTTTTTATTGTTATATATCTTGCATAGTATGGCTTAGCGTCGTTTGCGGCTTGTTCCAGAATTTCCAGATACAAGGTGAAACTATCACACTCGACAAATAAAATTAAGGGGTGAGTGCGCGCCTGTTCGATGTCGTACTCCCTGCTTCGTAATTATAGTAGAAACCCACAAAATACGGTGCCAAATAAATTAGAGAATTAGGATTAAAATTTGAAAATAACTACTTAAATACAAAATTAAATAAGAATATCTAGTGTGATTCCAATAAAACCAAATAATAAGATCATCTATATTGGGGCGGTTGCACTTCCGCGAAGGCACGCCTGATATATATATTATAATGACTACTTAATTATTATAATATTTCAATTTACACATACACAAACATCTGATCTTAAGCCGAGCCTACAAAATTAGCTGACACTAATTTGTATATTGGTCTAAGGCGCGGTTTTTCAATAACCAATTAAAATCTATTCATTGGATAAAACAAAACAAAGTAAAAATAAAATAATAATTTTGTATAGTGAACACTGCAGTAATAATGGTACTTTTATTTTAGTCAGTTTATAATTTGTTAGTTGAATAACATTTATCCAGCCATTGAAACATCGCATCTAAGAAATATATTTACAAAATGTCAAAATGTAATATGAAACAGGCGGTATGTTGTACGTTCGTAAAAAAAAAACAAAGTAAACAGATTTTTTAACAGACACAGAAACAGATTGAACGTAAAGTTTTCAACCAAAATCTCTATTGGTGGAGAAAATCAATAGTGATCTTTGACTTATCTATATTAGACATAATTGTGAGACCAGCATGATCATAAAATTGTTACTTTTGATACGTGTAGTTATGTAACATAGTTTATTGTTGTGGCAATGTAAGTTGTTCCCCTGCCTGCTTGTTTTCACCCGGAACCCCCAAAAATGATGGTCATCACATTTGTTAAATGCTTTAAACGTATTAAATTAGACGGTAGTTTGATTTTAGTAATATATAATTACTCTATAGTATTAATAAATGTACACATGAATAAAGTATAATTAGACTTAAACGTGCTTATTTAATAAACATTGTGTAGCGGAGGAACGGTTATTTTGTGTTTTGTTTCTCTCCTTTGAGTTTGAAATGAATAAAGATAAAACAAGACAAAGTATTGAGTAGCGATGCCAATGTTATGCAGTGTTTATTGGTAAGGAGGATATAATATAAAGCATTTATGTCAATAATTTTATTACAAGTATCTTTAAACGGCGTAGCATTTCTCGTAGCCAAGCTCTACGAATGCTTTTACCAATAATATTCGGCAGTAAAAAGAGACAGACATTCGGGACAAAAATATCCAATTAGCAGACCAATATCTAGAAGTGTTCCGATATAAAAGTTAAGTCTCGGTTGCCGGGTCACGTAAGCGCTAGAGCAATCGTTCGTCTATACAAACATACATTTTACCGTTACCAACAATTACGTCATCTCAATATTTGACCATTGCGATGACGTAATTGTTGGAGTTTAGATGTTATTCAAAATCGGAAGTTAACCATTTCCCTTGAGATGGGGTTTCATTTTTGAATAAGTAATTTTTGTTTTTAAAAAAAGGGTAGGAATCAAAATTATTTTAGTAATTTTTACGTTGAAGTCTCACAAAACAAAACTAAAATAATATTACCGGAGATTAAATCGAAAGGTAAAATGTATAACCAGGACTTGCATTCATACTAATGTGCATTTTCGAACCAATAGCATTGAACGTGCTACGATCACTGGCTCGATAACGACATCCGTTAATAACGCCGTTGGGGCTGCGATTATGCAAAACGCTGCCAAGGGGGATTGCATTTTCTTGGCACGCGACGACAACGGGAGCAGCTGTGCCTTTCTTCTGTGCAGTGCCAGGGCTTTTACCTAATTAGTTTGGCCCATCGCTTGCGGGCCGCGTAACTTGTTAAGGAAAGTGAATTGTTTTACTTGTGCTCGTAGACCGCCTACGGCTTTTACGCTACGCCTACTACGTAGTACGCCTACGTAGAATGATGATCGTTTCGTAGAGTTTCGTAGTAAAATTCTTGAAAACAACTTATTTTATTTGTTCAAATATATTATTATGCTCATACCATCACAGAAACTTTCTGACAAGACTGCCCATAACTATTGCTGTCACATTACCATTGCACTTCCAACATGGTGAAAAACAGCGTGATAAGCATCGTTTCGACAACTTTCGAGTTATTTTTTGTCTCACTTGAATCATCTACCAATTTACTTTTATGAGCAAACGTTTATCGTTTTTTATAACATAAGATTTCCTTTGTGCTTGACTTGACTTGAAAACAGCGCAGAAATATGAATTGTTATCATCGCGTGTACAACATTTTATTATGCAGGAAGCTGTAACGTTGAAGATACAGAGTTTAATAATTTCACTTAATCCTATTAATAAGCGTTGTTGTCTCCTGGGCTAGGTGATTTAAATGGAAATGGTGTACTAGTAGATTGCCCGGCATAGAGGGTTGGAATGGAATAGCGCTGTGTTGTAATTTGAGTACAAGTAACGTATTTTTTTGTACATATACAATGTTTTTTTTTCGTCGTATTAACGCTTTTGCAGACTACTACTGACCTTTACAGTGTGCTAAACCTTTCATAGCTTCTAATGATCAGAACAACAGTAATTCCTAATGTGTACGTCAGTTGATACTAACTAACCAGTTTTATTGGCTGACTGTCAATTATAATAAAACATGTTTGACTACGTATATGCAATACCTACAGAGAAAATTTGATGTTTTTATGACTATGCATGCTACACTTTCGATTGCATCGTCACTTCCTATCAGCCGAGAGTGGTCAAAATGCTAGAGAAATCTCATCTCAACAAATAACGAGTGTGCCACACACCACACGGATGAAGTCAAACTTCTTTAGTTTAGCTCCATCGGCCGGTATTACTTTGTTTTTGCTTTGTTTTCTGTTAATGTCGCTATCTTGACGAATGTAAATTGTCATGTTACTGGACATACCAACATAATAATACAAATGTTTAACTTTGTTATGTTGGTAATGGAGATCTACGTGAATCAACTTTAGCTTCCGATCGCCTTGCATTTACCACCGTACTCTCCAAGTCAAGCGTACGTACAGAAGTTTTACATCAAAAACATACTCCGATTTTTTTATTTCACAAATTATTTTAACAAATCGTAGGCAACCCTTCAGTAGCGCCCCTCGTGCTGCGGGTATCCATAGGCAACGGTGACTGCTTACCAACAGGCGGTGCTTATCGTTTGTTATAAATAAAAATTATAACCTTAAAGTTCAAGTAAAATATTTGCTACTACCAATTTTACAGCATAACAGCACTATTACGCCAACTTTTTCCAGTAACCGTATTTCTAAGATAACTACTCTCTCAAATACTTCAGAGTTGAGTGTTACGTAACTGTTGATTCATCGTTGCTTATTTCATGCTGACTGTACATGTAGCCGGCGACATCTGACGTCAAATGTTCGCTACAGGTGTGTGGAGGTGTCTACTCGATGCCTTTTGATATCGTAGTCTGAAATATCTTATAGGATATATATATATATATATATACAGGTGATATATTGATCATTTCGCTAACAATCTCTTTGCTTTTTGGCTTGACAATTTATTATTCCGCGGAATATTATCTATGATACAGATTATAACCAGTTTCAATAATAAAGTAGGGCAGAGTCTCTATTTGGGTCAAAGCCTACGTCATAAAAATTAATATCTTTTTTGTTATGCAAACGCTTATGAAAAATTTAAGCGTATATGCCATTTTATTGTTTGGTTTTGATAACTTTTTGTACGTTTTGTTGAATGAAGGTTATATACTACGAGTAAGATTGTTGGTCCGTGTGAGATATTTAAAGTATTCGATATTTCGTTGCGGGGACGGATGACGTGATATTAATGAATTGTAAAATTTTCAGATAAATATGTGTCTACTTAAACTTGGAATTACATTTGTTAGATACAATAAGAACTTAGAGATTGTTAAATTTTTTACAATTCATTATTGTGGATGGTTACGTATAGCTTATCCTAAGAACGATTTAAATATTAGTTAACTAGAGCATCAATCAAATTTTATTTATAATATATTGCAAAAAAAAAAATAGAATCATCTATTTGTTAGAAGTTGCTTTTGCAATAATCTATTCACTTGTACTCTTTTCATTGTTAGGTTTTCTTTACCAAGAAATTCAATATACTTAACTTCCGGTAAAATCGCAAGTAAACGTCTCTACAGGAAACTAGGTAGGTAAACATGATATCGAATATTGAGCCGCCGTACACTCCCGACATAATAGAGTCCGCTGTGGACAGCTGGTAAATAGCGCCTTTGTCGGTCGCTGTATTGTCGCCGGCATACCATGCCTCCGCCTAATCCATAGTGTGGATGTATGGATTCCATAAATTTCATATTCTGCCTAATGTAATAACTCGGTATCGCCGTGATATAGATATCGCCAAGCTGTGGTAGTGCTACTGTGTTTACCTTTTCAACTTGAGCCATGTTCGGTCGTCGTTATAGTTTTCTTATTGATTTGTTCTAGACTTGTGATTCTTATGAGGAACACGGATTGTGTACCACCACTGAAAGTACAAGCCAAAGGTGTGGAAGCAAGTTTGAAACACGTCGTGGGAATTAATTATACATAAGATTATTGCGAATAAAACTGAGAGCTTTTAAACTTCACCTTATCATCATTTTTCAATATACATTGTAAGTTTTCACTAGCAAGTCAAACTATAAAGTAAGGTCGGTTTTTCTGTCAACTGACTCTAAAATATCTATAAAGCCTCTCAACCAATCGCACGGCAGACTAACTTAGTTCCAAAAATAGGAATAAATTAATAAATTCATAAGATAGTTCCTAAAGATTATAGCATCCAGCGGTATTTGAACTCGCGCCGTCCAACTCACTAAACTATAATATCTTTGTGTAAATATAGTATGGTTCACAGTTTGAAGTCCGCTGTGTGAAAGGAGATACGAGTGTGCCCTTGCCCGCAGGATCACCTGCCTGCACCTGCCGCTGCAGTCGAAGTGGGTGCACGTGGGCACGGAGCGCGGGAACGTGCACGTGGTCAACATCGAGACCTTCGCGCTCAGCGGATACGTCATCAACTGGAACAAGGCTATTGAAGTGTGAGTACTTACTATGGTAATCTAGCATTTATTATCTCGTATGCACAATAAGAGAGAATGAAGAATAGAATAGAAATGCAGCAATTTTAGAATATTGTAACCCATATTTCTATCATATATCAACGTAATTATTTAGTTCATGAAATCAATTTAATCTTTGTCTAACTTAGTCTACGCTTTATCAAAGCTTGTAAAAATTAAACAAAGCCTGCCAAACGCTACGTAATAATAGGTCTTTACCTATGAAATTGCCGTATTGCAGTACAGACTTTTTCAAACAAAAAAAAGTTTTGATTGGCTATGAATTCTAAATTCAAATTAATTTTGTTTTAAAAATATGACATTCTATTTACAATATAAGTCTTTTGTTTATTGATTAGCGTTGTATTTTCATTACATTTCAACATTTTTCCTCATAATGGATACTTTGAAATTTCATGTAATTATGGAATATGAGTTCCGTCGTGGCACCAACGCGGCACAAACGACACGTAACATCAACGACGTTTACGGAGAGAACTGTACAAACGAACGTACAACCCGTTATTGGTTTGCTCGGTTCCGTTCTGGGAATTTTGACTTGAAAAATGAACCTCATGGTCGTCCGGAAACTTTGGTCAACAATGATGAATTAAAGGCGATTGTGGAAGCTAATGAATCTCAATCTACAGCTGAGCTGGCAGCAGCTTTTGATGTTAGCATCAAAACAATATTGGTCCATTTGCGACAGATTGGCAAGATAAAAAAGCTTGATTGATGGGTGCCCCACGAACTTAACGATCGCCAGCGCAACGTACGAGTCGAGACTTGCCTTGCGCTGCTTAACAGGCACAGAAATGAAGGAATTTTGAACCGAATTGTTACGTGCGACGAAAAATGGATTCTTTTTGACAATCGAAAGCGCTCAGCAAGTTGGTTAGATCCTGGTTCGGTACCAAAGCAATGTGCAAAACGAAAAATGACGCCTAGAAAGGTGATGGTCACAGTTTGGTGGTCTAGTGCTGGTGTGATTCATCATAGCTTTTTACAAAACGGCGAGAGCATTACTGCAGATGTGTACATTGAAGAACTGACCACAATGATGGCGAAACTCGCACGTCTGCAACCAGCTTTGGTCAATCGGTCGTCTCCACTGCTACTTCACGACAACGCGCGACCCCATACTGCACAACAGACCGTCTCTAAGCTGCATGAGTTGGGTTTGGAAGCTCTCCCTCATCCGCCATACTCACCAGATCTTGCGCCTACCGACTATTACTTTTTCCAAAATTTGGACAACTTTTTAGCGGGAAAAAAATTCAATTCCCGAGAGGCAGTACAAAACGCCTTTGAAGAGTTTGTTGTCTCCCGTCCTGCTGATTTTTTCAAGAAGGGCATCCATAAACTGCCACAGCGTTGGCAAAGATGCATTGATTGCAGGGGTGATTACTTTGAATAAAAGAAATAAATAAGTTCGAAAAAAAAATACTTTAACTTTTTTCAAACAAAACGGCAATTTCATAGGTATAGACCATATTAGATTCGCAACGTTGAATCTACGTAACGTCTATCTCGTAAATATATTTGGTGATTTCAAGAGAACTAGAAAGATTCACACTAAACCAAACTCAACCTAAACCTAGATCCGGCGCATGTAAAAAAAACCTAGATACAAATAACGAGCGGTCCGAAATGCGTAAACTGTTTTAATTCACGCGTCAGATCATTTCTTTTAGAACTAGGTTTGTTTTGAACTACTAAATCAACCTTTATTTATTTCGATACTTTATAACTGATTTGAAGGAAGCAGATCATTTTGTATCTTACCCCACTAAAAATTGCTTATTTTTAATTTAATACAAAGTTTGGGTTTTAATTTGTATAATTCTTTAAATATCCCACATAGATTTCATCAACCATGGCTAAGTATTTTAAGAACATCTATTGAAAGGTGGTCTAAGTTTAATGTGATCTACAATCAAATAATTTTAAGCATTAATAGCGACTATCACAAAAGACGCTCATTAAGTGTATTGTGTGATACCTGTTGCACATCACAGATACACTGTAAAGTTTGGCGTCTTTGTCCCGCCGCCGAGCACCGGTGCGGGACAAGTTTGTCGTGTGAGTGACAGGAACACGGCAAGTGTCCACTTAACAAGGGTTCAGTTGTACTTAGCTTTCAGAGTAAAGTACTGACATAAAAATGGATGTTATTGAACGGACTCAAATTTCTCAGCCAGTATTGCTTTTAATCGTTGTGCGTGTGGCATTGAAGGGATGAAGACCGTGTCCTACAGAGACCCTCAGTCGTGAATCGACTGAGCTCAAGTCGAGATTCTATTCATAAAGTAATCATTTGATACGGCCCTTGTATGTAGACGTTATACGGCGGTTTTACGCACGTGGACAATAATTTAGTAGATTAGTAAAGTAGCACCTTGTCATTCCAATTACGTCCGACATTCCTTGGATTAAAATTCAATGTTTAAAATGTACGTCAACTTTTTGGTGACATGAAATGTCAGGAGCGAAATCAAGACCAAGCATTTTAAGCATATTAAATTTAAGTATCATTTATGAATAAGACCGTTGGCCTGTTTATTTTTAATTCCAAAAAACATTTATCAAAGCCCATTCAGTCATTTCAGTGGTTACAAAGATATGAATACACATAAGCAAACTCTTGCATTTACAGCTCTTCAGCTTCAGTTGGTTTTGACTAAGTTATATACTTATATAACTTATATTAACTTAATATAAGTTGTAACATCGCATTGGATATTTGTCTGTAATGATGCTACAATTCTGTTTATTACTAAATAAAATAAAAAATATATAACAAAAAAAGTTGTTCCTTAGCAAATAAATAGAAGTTAACTTGATACTTTCGGTATTTCACCAAAAGAAATCCGGTTAATAGCGGTTCCATTAGTGACCGACTGGTCACACCGACGGGCGCAGGGGTGGACCCTCTGATTAATAATTACCCTCACCCTACAGCGGGCTATTATCGGATTTCCGTCTACCGTCGCCGGCTGGTTTGGGCTCACAGTATACAATTCACAAACTTAGTATTTGTTCATGAACAACGCGGAAAATCTATAGGTACTTCAAATTTTTTTTGCTAGTAGTTTCCCGTGGCATTGACCTCTATTCTCCGGTTTTCCCGTGGAAACGTTTCATTTATCAGAATATAATTTATGGTAAAGGATGCAAACGAGCAAACGCCCACCTGGGAGGAAGTGGTCGGCGTAGACTAGAGTCACCGTGGACATCTGTAACATTGGAGGTATCAATAACGCGTTGCTGAACTGAAGGACTCTTTTAACCCTCTTTTAAAACAGCTCCTGCTGAGAGCTCATCCCTCATTTTGCAGTATAACCTATATTGATCTCAATAAGCAATAGAGAGCAATATAAGACTAACATTTCATACAAATCAAAGTCGCCGTGAAAACCGGACAGACATAATTAGACTTCATCATATTGAATCAATTGGGAAATAATTATAATGACAAAATGAAATTTATCTTGAAACCTAAAACTGAACCATATCAACAGTCCGTCCATCAACATTCTTAGTACAATATCTTGACAATTAACAAGGGGAACCTGAACAAGTGTACATACATTCCTCCGTCCATTGTTACATTCATTCAACTCAGTTGAACAAAAACAAAGAGCAAGCGTGTTAATTAAAGTAATTCGAGCCGCAACACAACACAACACCAACAAACGATACACGGCAGGGAAAAAAGGAACTCGCCTTATTTTGTAAACATGCTATTTGTCTACCGAATTAACTTTATGGGGGAGTATATTCATGAATGAATGTCGCGCTCGAGATGGTGTCAATTGTCCAGTTAAAATACATTAACGGTAACAGATGAAAGGCTGATCTTTCATTTGCGGAATTAGTTATTATTTTCATTAAAATTCTCCTCAGAATAAAAATATTATCTGAGTATTGAAATATCGACTCTAACCATGAAGATTTAGGTTAATTAATTCCCATTTACTGATTCGTACAGAAGAACTCAGTCGTTAGTTCTTGTCTCTTTTCTCTCTTTCTTGTGGCATGAGGTGTGAGATTCAGTGACAATTTAAGTGTTTGATGAGAGGAAAGACGAGATGTCAGCCGACTGGTGAAAAAGATTTACTGTATGAAGTACAGAGTCCTCTTTTCAAATATTCATCTAATATGCAAATCTTCTTGGTTCTTACCCCATCTTATGCCTGTTTGTTAACGATAAATTATATCATTGATTGAATACTCCTGTTTTAGCTGTTTTTTTTTACTCAAAGTTGTCTAGCGTCACCTATATCCATATCTAACGATATAGATATAGATATAGATGTCTATATAGTTTGTATGTGTGTATGTTTGTATGTTTGTTACTGCTTCACGCTCAAATGGCTGAATGGATTTGAATGAAATTCGGTACCAAGATAGCTTATACACTGGATTAACATATAGGCTACATTTTATCCCAGAAAAGTGAAAACTTGCCGTGGAATGAGTAAATAGTTAAAATACTTTTTATCCGCGGGTGAAACCGCGGGGAGCAACTAGTATGTATATAAATGAATCTCTATTTCCCTTGGTTATTGAATTACGCGTGAACAGGTGGAACATTTACGCTAATTCATTTTTTGCTGTGTTTATTATTGTCAGAAAAGGGTTCTTTAGAAAGAAAAATCTAAAAATTTGAGCAGTAAACTAGGAAATTTTCACCACTCGTGTAAAACCGCAAGGCGCAGCTAGTTCGAAATAATGCTCGTGCTTGGCAGTTTTTCCCGAATCGGCCCCAGGATAATATGAATTTTATGAGTTCACTCAGCCGCTCATGAGGAAAACAAAGGGAAAATTACTTTAATACGCCTCGTAGCTCAATAATGAGCCAGTACTAAAATTATCGTAAAATGCATAATGTCGGTTACTGTAATCCTTTACGGGCGGCGTTCAATTATATCGAACTCTCCCCGTTATGATGCTCGTAATCTGTTTTATTCGCTTTAGTTCATACAACTTGGCAGTTTTATGGCCGCTATGTAGAAATTTATATTATCATTACACAAAACGGTCGTAAATCGTGAACCGCGCTGTATTAAAATTAATTTAACTCTAGATTTCATGTTTAAAGCATATGAAGATTAAAAAACACCGTGTTCATTCAAAACGGATGAGCGCGTAATGACATTTTCACGCATGTTCATACATTCGTGAATGACTGCGGCACGATCATGGAATTACACATCGACAATATATGACACAATATCTGTAAAAGTTATTTTATTACTTCGAGTTGATGCACGTAATTATGTGGGATATTAATTTAGGCAATTGACGCATCTTATCTTTGGATTGTTTGCACTAGTAGTGAGACACAAAACTACTTTTATATAGCCTTGATACATAACATTCGACATTAAGCACTTTGTAATTTTATATGTTTAGTACAATAACTTAAGTCTCATTTTCTCACTACTAGGTGACAAAGTCTGCAAAGTTTGTCTAGGTAGGTACCACCGCTTTGCCAGTTATTTTGCCGTCATGCAGTAGTGCGCAAGCACTATACTGTGTTCCGGCTTGAAGGGCATTGTTGTTACTGAAATTACTGGGCAATTGAGACTTCGTCGCATCACAAACCTAAACATAAAAAAACACTAGTCCAGTGCCCTTCAAACCGGAAAGCAATAGGGCTTGCGCCCTACTACTTAGTGGCAGAATAAATGGCAAAGCGGTGGTACCTATTACCTTGACGAACTTTTCAGAAAAGTCATACCACCTAGTAAACTAGAAGTAGACAAATAGTTTATTTTACAACCCTTTAAATATTCATACATACTTGGTAGTTTATGTGTCTTACCATTATTTCTTACGACTTTTGTTACCATGTGATTTGACGTCACTGTATCCGTCGTAACCATATCGTTAAACCTGATCGTTACGCCGTACTTGAGCACCTAATGCAAAAAGTAGGGGTGGAAGGGGGTGAATTTGAATCTTCTAATTATGTTTTGAAATATGCCATTAATGAGGGTTGTTATTGAAATTGGAGCGATTGATGGTAGGTTCATTAGAAGATCATAATTGCTTAAGTTCATTTACGAACTTTAGCAATTAACCCATTTTGAGATTAGGAAATTGGGAAATCAATCGTTGGGGCTTGAATAAATGTTTACGGATGAATGATGAGACAAGTTTAATGCTTCAAACTCGAAAAAGATTTGAAATTGTATTACGAAATATAATTTTAGCGGCGAAATATATGTCCCTTAAAAAAATTATGATAGAATTTAAAAACATCTTTTTTAGCAAGTATCACACGTGTATAAACATGGATCCTGAGACATTAAACCGACCATTACTCGCGATGGCCCTCACGTAATAACATTTGCCTTAATTAATGGCGCAATGACAGGCTGTTTGCATGGTGATCGGTCCACGCGGCCGGTGACCGGCCCGGTTTCCCGTTACGGCCGCCGGTCCGGCCGATAAGCCGCCCGCTCCGAATTAGGCACGTTTCAATCACGATCGAATTTGAATATTTAATTTCGGTCACGACGCTACCTTTAGCTGGTTGTTATTTGTTGTCGAAGTGACTTTGTTCATTCGATTGAATGGATATTTCTACGTAAACAAAATAAAATATTTTGTCATTGCTGCTACGTAATTTATTTGTCTATAAAAATAAATTTCATGGGTTTCTTTTTCGCACGCCATCTTCATTTTAAGGTCCCATAAACGCAATATTATATTTTCAACATGTCATCTTGTGCTTCTAAGGTATAGTCGACAATGAGAGCGTTATACAGTAGTAACCCGCGACTCGTAAAGCCGCCGCATTCTCGGGACATAGCCGCGGATCCGGGACATAACCGCCAAAACTGGGACATAACAGTAAACCGTCTGCCGCTGCGAGATAATGTCGGCGGCGAGATAACGCTCAACTCTCATATTTTGCTTACGTTTGAGTGCGTGCCTCGAGTGCTGCGTTTGAAATTATTTATTAAACTTGAATTTCGCTTCACCTTTATTCGCTGTCTCTTAATGATTACAACTTAAGTAACGTTCAAATTACGAGAAAGGTATATTTATATAACTTTCATAATAAATGTAAGAGCTTTCCCTCAATATAAGAACCAGGGCTAATTTTGCAAGGTTTCACGTGTATTTCACTCTACAACGATACCAAATCATGACGTCCCGTAACACAAATATTGATTTACACATTGGCTCATCTCTATCCGCCTTGCACAAACATAGGTCTCCACGTACGTCCGGTTATCTGTGCCCGCAGTATCGTTGCTGCGTCGCGTCGGACCGAGATAAGCTGAAATCACAGGCGACGGTGGACACGACGCTTTACGGCTATATAATCTCCTTCGAGATTAAATAACCGTAAAGCTGTTTTGCTATTTTTCATGTATCTAGTGGACATAGTTCATCGAATACTTCGCAATACCTACGTGTCACAGAATCTACTGTCTTGATGGTTTGAAGTCACGCCTGTCGGGTGCACCGTTTCCATTTTTAAATCCATTTTTTTAAATGATCTGATACGCAACGAACTATTAAAAAGGCATCCAACATCCTTTACGTGGTTGTAGACGATGCGTTGAGGACACTCACGTAGAGGTGGCAAGTAAAAAATTAAAGAAAATAATAAATTAATATTCCGAGGCGCCCGTACGTCAGTCGAAGCTATCGAGAACTGATTTTGTTTTAAAGGTGACGTACGGACACCAAGCTTTATTTAAAAGAATATATAAAAAGGTGGATCGTAGTTGCTGCGAAGGTCTGTAGTCGACAGTGGTCTTTGACTTATTCATGTTTAAGTGTCCCTCGTTTCAGTTAAACCAACTCACCCCGCCCTCTTTCCGAGTAATCTGAAATTGTAAATGTGCCTAATTCAAATTTCAATCCACATTCTAGCCGTTGAGCTAATCGTTACAGTTCCGGAGACTATTCTATATATCTCGTAGTTCCCGCCTCGTTCTGCCCACAGTTCCTGTTTTAAGTCACATTTATTGAATTTCGGATAGCTGCAGGCCAGCCGAGTGGTCCACTCGGCCACCGCTTAATGGAACATTCATGCCAAATTCTGAGTATAGCCACTTTGAGTATTTTTCAGCCTTTTACGAGCTGTGAGTGAAACTACTTTCGCTCAACTTTACTGACCCCTCTTGGGAATGGTAATAACTGGGAATGTCTAGATTTAGTCAAGTTTTCCGTGACCACACTGAATGGCAAAGGTGTTTATGCTTAGGAGAAGTGGAGAGTAGGAGAGGCTCGTATATAAAAAATAAAATAAAGTTATTTGCCAAATTCTTATGTCCGTCAAGTACCTACAGACCTGCCCACGCAAAACTCCTTCAAGGCGAAAATAATGTTATTTGACCTATTTGTCACGGCGTTAAACGGCGTCGTTAATTCGTTCACGGCTCATAAAGTTTCATCGTTTAACGCATGAAATTGTTTCCGTCTTCCCGCGCCTCCAAACGCTGTAATTCTGATCGGTGTTACTACGCTGCACAGAAATTAGAGTAGAAACTGGATATTTTATTGTATATCATCGCAATATAGATTCAAACCTTCCAAAACCATTAAGGATTACTTTAAATTTAATAGTAATTTATTTTTGCTGTTACTACTGGAAGAGGCAGCTTAGGCGGGCCGCCCACTGGGTGGACCGATGATCTGGCAGAAACGGCGGCGTGGAGCTGTTGGATGTTAGAGGCAAGCAGCCGCGCAAAAGTAGCTATGAAGGAGGCCTATGTCCAACAGTGGATATCTTGCATTTGATAATTGTTTTTGTTTATTTTATCCCAGCAACCTCTATTTTTCCTATCAGCAGTTCTGCAGCAATCTTGTTGTTTCTTTAAAACCGTATGGCGACAGCATCTGTAAATAACATATGCCTAACTCACGCCCATTTACAGTCAAAAATTCTCTGACCAGGCAGAACATAAACGAGTCAGTGATGCTGAAGCTAGCGAGCGCCGGCTTGCGGTAATAAAACTGGTTCCCTGAAGAAGTACATTGAATACGTTCGGAACCAATATGAATCATGCTCACGATTTTTTACAAACTAAATGTCTATAACATCGTTTACGGCTATACTACCACTGCATGCGCTTGCGCAGTTTGTTGTAGCGTGTGAGCTGCTAACGTTTTTAGAAACGAAAAATGAATCTGATGACCAAATCTTGGGAGTGACCAGAGCTAAAATATGTGTACCCCGCTATAGAATGTGACATTGTATGGCGAGAGGAATGCACATCTTCTTTTTTCAATATCTATCAATCTCCAGTACTAAAACTAAAGGCCCATGCAACATCACCCCCCACCTCATCCCCAACGGCCATCCCCTCGGTACAAAGATATTGTAAGACATCGACTTTGAAAGCCTCTGCAGCCTCCGCGAGAGACCTCGTAAACTTTATACGAGCCATTACAAACGCGATTCCGATCGTTACGCCGCTGTCTGGTAAGAGACCATAAATAAAAATCGACGTATGACCTTTACGCGCCCTTCTATATTGTAAAAAAGAATAATTTATCTTGATAATTTTAAATGTAGTTACATATTTCATTATCTTTACATGTAGCCATTTTCGGCACCTCTAGTACGAAAACCTTTTATCCTGTCTTTGGTTTGCGAATTTTTATCCCCGATTCGTACTGGGGATGTAATCATACAGAACTCGTATTAGAAGTAATTTAACCGTTATCCAATAAAAAAGTAGAATTCCTTTGTTAATAAAACAGTAAAATATATAAATTCAAAACTATTTTAGCTAACTAATAACATTGTCAGAAAACGTTACCTTGTGTAGCACGGCATGCCACAAAATATGTCTACAACATTAGTAGCGCTACGACATATGTTGCTACGATTCTTGTAGGTCCTATTGCTACGCCTACAGCTACGAGGCGTAGACTCAAACATGTGAGTACAAAATTCAATACAATGTTCTTCGCGATGTTAACAGTTCAACAATTGTACGTCTTATAAAAAAGCTAAAACATTACGTAAACCAATGAAAATAAAGAATAAAATCACAAAGCTAAATTGACAATAGTATCTAATGAAAGGAACTCATAATATCTTTTTCATTACGCCATCAGTTCATAAAAAGCCTTCTCTGACTTGACCTGAGAGGCTATCTATAACAGGCTAAACAAAAACAGAGACAAAAGCTGTTTTACAGAGATATACACAAGGTCGGTATTGAGTTGGAGTAATTAAGCCTCGTTCAAAGCTGTTTTTGCAGTTCTTTGTTTATGGTTTTGGAGTCGTGGGGACTGAGGGGCAACTGGTGAGATTTTATTGTACTTTTATTTTATTGGCTAGAGTAATATGAGAGTATTCGATTGACCTCTGTAGTGTGGAGATTGAGCAGGTTGGCTGATAGACTGAAGGTGGCGGGCTTGACTCCTGTGGCAGGACAAGTAATTGTGCACAGAAATAAAAACGCATATACTTGACCATGGTCCTCGTAGATCCTGGGTTCTTAGATACAGGGAATCCGGGTTATGTTCCAGGATCTATGTACCTCAGAGGCTATCTAATGTTATAATAATAATGTTACTATTAATTAATAACAGATTTTTGTGACTCTTGCTTAAAATAAAATTTTCATAACTTTTCTACTGAGTTTAATGTTAAATAGGTTCTATTCTATGCTTATTTCAATTGCTATTAAAATAATTCTGAGCTAAATCAACTCAAAAGTGTCAAAATCTGTCCATAAATTAATCCCGAATACAAAACAGTTCCATTCTCCGGCAGCAGCTGGAATTACAGGCTGTCACGGCCGCACCTCGGGCGAGCGTTGTCAGCTTGCTGTCAATAATGGCGACGCTCACCTTTCAGCCGACACGTGCAACAAACAGTAGGGGCGGGCCTGTCTCACCACCTAGCTGGCGGGTGGACTTTGGTTTGATACAAGCACTCTTTTGAACATCGTGGTGCTGCTTATTTTAAAAACCTGTTTTACAGTCGGTCTTTTAATTGCCAATTAGATTAATTAAGACTGTTTCTTAAAACAAGATTATCTGACTGATTGGCTATTGAAAGATCGATTTCTTAAACACTTAAAAATGATGATGATAAGTATCAAAGCCCAGAGTAGGAAATTGATATATCAGATCTCAGTGGCATTGAATTATATATAGACAGCCGTGACGCCTAACATCGGGTGAACGTTATTCATTTACCATGAAAGTCATGGTCCGCTTATATTTCATTTATTTATTTAATATGTTAAGGTAAATTACAGCTAGGTACAATATAATAGTAAACATATAAAGGACAATTATTAGTTTCCATAGATAGCTAATACAAAAGTATAATTATACTTTACATAGAATAGAGATGGCCGCACATAAAAAAAAATTACTATACAGGCTCAGAAGATACCTACCTAAACATAAAAATACACTGTTGACTATTTAGTTCTCTAATAATTATTAAACATCACCCATCAGCCTCTAGTTAGTAGTAGTAATACAGAGGTCTATATCACGTCTCACGGCCGAGGAAACACTTGCTAGCTCTCAAAGATTAGATTTTTTCTATAGTTGGTTCTACCTTTGGCAACATGCAATGTGCAAGGCATCCTTGATGCTTAAATTCTGGCCTGTGTTGCAATAAATCACGTCGTGCAACAACACCCTTACTGTTTCATACAGTAGCTAAGCACCGCCCTCACGAATAAATTTCTGAGAACTTCTGTACTGTAGGTGACGTTTTACATTTCAAAATAACTCGCGTTTGTAACTTTGATGTCTGTAATCATAATCACCCGTTTAGAGAGCCGACGTCGAAATGTTTAGAGTTACCTGAAAACTGGTTTCCACTCAACTCTGTGTAATGGAAATTGAAAATAAGTTTTAAACTCGTGTTAGTTAGGAGAGTTGGTAAAGCTTTTATTAGAGAGTTTGTATAAAATGAACTACAAAACGTTAATTAAATAGCTCTTTATAATTATCATCTATTGCGGCGTGACAAGACCTTTTCATTTTGGGTTGGCTCCGTAGTTTCTTAATGTCTCAACGAAGCTAAACAGAAACACAGAACAAAACAAATTTGTAGTATTTAATTTTATGTCCATGCAAATAATCCATCAAAAAGTCAACAAATCAACATATGGCAAGCGTTTTATGTTACAGTGACGTCACTGGCAGCCGCCATTTTGATTGAATGTATTGTTACAACGATATGACGGGAATTGAATTCTCATTGTAAGCTGCAGCGCCCGCGGCCATGCGCGGAAATAAATTTGTATTTTTGTTAAATTAATGAAGCGAAATGGAAAATGTTGTTAACCATGTATTAATTACACTTCGTACAATGCGAAACATATTTTTAAATTGTCAATTTTAAATGTTGGATCAATTATTTAACTATTACAAGAAACTAATGAATTAAAATGTTTATTAACTTATCCATATTATTTCTGAATATTTATACATGACAACACGGGTCAACACAAAATTAACTATTTATTTTTCTCTTTATACCAATTTTGACCATGTTATAAATAAAAATGTTATACAGTTAACATTTAAAACCAAAACTACTCGCAGTTTTAAGTCAGGTTTTAGCCCTGAACAAAAATATAAGCTCTAAGTCATTGAAATATAGTCTTTGAATAGTGAGAAAAAGCCACAAGACATATTCATAAGTCACATGCAAATATTCATATGTTCGTTGTCATTTTGTCCACAAAAGCGCGGAAAGTATTGCCTTCTATCCGACGCGTGTCTCGTTCGTCATTTACCATTCAAATATTATTCAAGGCTCCGCGGCGCTCGTGAGGGCGGTGAGGTGCCCGAGTACAACGGGGCGATGAACTCAAGTGATGTGTGGCTTTTTATGACATCTGAACACATACTATTACAAGCACTCCTTCCTTCCTTCTCGTAAATACAGTAATATACATTAGAAAAACTAAAATAAACAATTTATTATTAAATCAGGGGAGTGGTTCCGATGCCTTGCTGTTTACATTTTAGTTTGGTATGATCAGGTTCTCTAAGCTAATATTAGGAAGAACGAAGGAGCGTGTTATTCCGATCCTGGTATTGGGTTAATTAAAGAATGATGATATTACAAATGATTAAAAATTAAACGTACGTAATAAACCAGCACACTGTAAACCATTCACAACCGTCCACCGCCAACCTCTTCATCGCCCGGCGGCTGCATATTACATATATCTTAGTTCTCGATATTTTATTTACATTTAGAACCATGCCCATAAAATAAAAAATTAGCTTGCTTTAGACCACACGACTGAAGTAAAACTTAATTAGTTTAGCTCCATTTATCGGCCGGTACAACTTTGTTTTTGTTTTTAGTTTGTTCTCAAATTAATTACTATTATATAGTATGTCAAGTCAAGTCAAGTCACAGTCCAAGTCTTCAAGTTGCGTCATAGTCTAGTCTAGTCAAGTCATACTGCTAGTAAAGTGGTGGGAACTTTACCAGAAGCGTCTATGGAGTTTTGGAAACAACACGAAAAGAAACATTTCACCATCATTATACCACTTTCCCATACTCATGCATGTAATTCAGCACTTAACGAATAAAATGCCACCAATTTTATACACGTTGTAGTTGGGAAAATAATACAATGCGGCGACGCGATCTTTTTCGTTTTCCCGCCAAAACTCTCATGGACGTTTTTGCTTTGTTTAATGTTAATGTCGCCATCTTGACATATGTCAATTGTCATTTTACCGGACATACAAACGTAATAGTACAAATGTTTAACTTTGTTATGTTGGCGATGGAGATCTACGTGAATCAACTTCCGTTCGCTTCGCATTCACCAGTTTACTAGCCAAGCCAAGCGTGCGTAAAGAAGTTTCACTTCAATATTGTATTCCTTCCATATTTTCCGCCATCTCGTGCTTGAAAATTTTCAGGAAATTGGCCCTCTGGTTACCCTGCTCCGCGCAGAGTTGCCAGCTATCAGCTCCTATTGAATAAAATATTGGGTAAAAGCCATTTTTCAGCTCGAACCGCTTCCAACGTGTTAATTGGCGTGTTATGAATAAAGCAATCAGCTTTTCAAGTTTTTGTTTCGAATGTGAATGAGCGAGGTGAGCGCTGAATGAAGCTTAATTGTGAAGTCAAATATTGAACGGGCGATCTATTGTTTTGGTGAATGAATGAGGCTTTGATTTTCTTTAGATACTACGTTAACGATGATGTACCAAATTTAAGACTCAGGTATTCAATAGATAACTTAAATATTTATTAGAAAAAATATCTGCAGGGGTCTGCAGAGCTTACACACCAAGATGAGAACTCTAAATTTAGTTCTTCAGTTTACTATTTATCCGTCATAAAAAGTATGGAAAAGTATCACTTTCTCAGATAGTAAAAGTTTTTATCTCTGTCTATTGCGGGTACTAAAGTACTTTTATAATCCCGGTCTTAAAAGCTCAAAATATTTTTTTTATATTATATAGGTATATTTGGACAGCAACTAAATTCACTTGTTCCTTCCTAGCAAACAGCTAAGTTCGAGAAATGGGATCTTAAACAAATATTTGTTCGTATGATTGAGTTTATTCAGGACCTTTTTTATGAAATATTATTTGCTAAATTATTGACTGCTCATGACTTCGAGCGGATATATTGGTTTCTGAGATTTTTCTACGTTTTTACCATTTTTTTTTAATTCCGCGTCTGTTTCCGTGTATGTTTGCTAGCTCGTGCTAAGTATTGGGAAACTTACTACTTGACTAGCTGAACTCATTTCTGCTAAGGAAAATTAACATCTCGGGACCTCGCTATAATGAACAAATAAATAAAATTTAAACGCGCTGTTAAGTACCATGAAGAACTTTCTAAAGGACTGTAAATGGACGCTATCACAGGGTTCTGTTTCTAATAATATTTGCGCAATTTTCACAGCTTTTACTTTAAATTGCTCCCTGAAGATGAATCGCAATAAAATATAATTACATAAACGTACCATAACAGGGCTCAGTGTAATTGCTTCCCAGCTTGTATTGTTATTTTAAAGTACGCACATCGCAAGTTCAGCTAGACTAAAGGTTCTCTTTGCACTATAAACAAGAAATTTAATTGGGAAACTTGTAACCCCAGCCGACGCCTCGACGCAGCTATTATTGTAAACACTAAATCCTCAAACAATAAAGATCGTTATAGCACGCCCTCGGGCCCGCGTTGGCAACCCTGGTACCTCGCGGCGTGCTCACAGTTTAAATAACGCGCGCTGATTGGCAACGCGTAACAAACATCCGCCAATGGGTTTACAGTGACAATTGAACCGCATAGGGATGCCACGCGCCCATTGTTAAATATCCTAGATTTATTTAAACGACTGTCGTGACGTAACGACATCCGCAGCAAACGAATAGGACAAAAGGTATCGTGCAAATTAAATATAAAAAAATCTCAGACCACGGGAATGAATAGGCCCGTTTGTTCGTTGGCTCTTTAAATGATATAATTTATGGAAAAAGAGCGACGGTAAAGTGGGCTCGGGGGAATATAATAAAAGATCCTCGTAATGCCCCTTGAACCAGAAAATTGCGCAACTGTCTTGTATTTGAATTCGTTTTCCTATCATATTGTTTCGGACGCGGGCAGGGGGACCGTAGCTCTGTAGTAGAGTTTTATTGCGTTACCTTCTGCAGCATATTATCTATAAGTATCCCGGCGTAATATTAATACGAAACCTGTATATACGAGATTTTTTATTATTATTAATCGCAGAGTCTATTTCTATGCCTCAGATCAAATGAATAAGTTCAATAATAATAATAACACCCAACGATTACGTACATAGATCCTGGACCCTAACTAAGATTCCCTGTGTCTAAGGACCCAGGAACTACGAGGACCATGCTCCCCTAAAAGCCAGACGCAGAAGAAGTATTTGCGCTTTTTTTCCGTGCACAAAAACTTGGCCTGTGGCCTTGCGGGAATCAAACCCGTCACCTCCGATTTATGAGCCAACTTGCTCAACAACCACACCACATTGTCGATACTTTCAAAAGTGTACCAATCGCCTGTAAGTAATCTACCGATAATAGGTGCATGGTAGCATTAAAGCTGCCGGCTCAAGCGCCGATTGAATGCGGCTTCGACATGGAAACGTTCCAGCAACCAGTTCTCCTGAACAGGCGGTGCCGTCGCCGGGAACAATACCGTCGTCGTGTCGGAGCTGCGGTTATCATAACCGCAGCTCCGACACGAGGAGGCTGCACACCGCCGCGCCGCCCCGGTCGCTGCCGGCCGGACGTGCATTGTCCATGCGCTTATTTATAGTCTTGTCTTGTGAAAGCAACAGTTGTGACTTCGCTAACTTACATCTGTTGAAGTCGCTTCAGGGAAGAACTCAATCTTTGAGAATTTGAAACCGGTATTTTCAGTCTTCTAATTACATTTATGTGTAAATTGATTTTTAAATAATAATAATCATAGTGACACGTTAAAAATTAATTGCAGAATTTCATGACCCATTTTTGTTGCTTATATAGTATGGAAGTTTTAGTTGTTTAACGTGCACAAAGATAAACAGCTAAAATTTTCTAGTAACTGGAAACTGTAACCGGAAAGCAAAGCCAAAAAGAATACGATATCGCAAAAATCATCATCCATAATAATTTAGAGCAGCGATCAGGAGCAACGTTTTTTACATTAGCCTCTCTATTGACAGCCTATGTGGTGTGGTGGTTGAGCAGGTCGGCTCATAACCTGGAGGCTGCGGGTTCGATTCCTGCGGCAGAACAAGTATTTGTGCACAGAAAAAAAGCGCTAATACTTATTCTGAGTCTGGGTGTTGTGGGACCATAGTCCTCGTAGTTCCTGGGTCTCTAGACACAGGGAATCCTAGTTAGGGTCCCGGATCTATGTATGTGATCGTTGGGCGTTATTATTATTATTAGGTACCAAAGAATACATTTAATCGGCCCTCTACTCTATTTAAACTTCTAACGTTCTAACGATTATAGACGTTCGCTCCCGATCACAGATCAAAAATATAGCGCGTACCTATAACAATGGGGTTTTCAGTTCCGAGCGCTCACAATATCTGAAGTACCTATTATCAAAAAAAAATTAAACTAATGTGTTCTGTTTAGTCTACAATATTTGGTTTATACAATCTTATAAAAAGTCGGTAAGTATTTTTCCGAGAAGCAGGTACGTGTCACGTACTGACGCTATAGCAGGGGTACCCAAGCCCTAATGTAAAATGTGAACTCTAGGTACATCTACATTATGCTTCTGGATGTTGCGAACTTTTCTTGGAATTTTGCAAGTGCAACATTGTCTGCCCTTCATGCACACATTTCTTAGTAAAAAATTGCATCACGTATGTCACCATCTGCGTGGTGATCGCGGAACATTGGTTGCATTGCAACAAGAGGCATTCATTCCCAAATTGAAAATTTCCGTCGTAACGATTGCGTATTGAAACTGTCAAATCCATACAAATACTTGTTTCTATTTGTTACAATCAAGTTCAATCAAGCTTTCCGTCGGAAATATCATCTCTCTTTATTACTCTAGAGTTTAAAATTGGAAACGATAGAACACTGAAAACATTTTCCTTTTTATGCAGTGTTCATCAGTAAGGAGGTAAATGAGCAGCTGTAATACAGAGCATAAACAAAAAACAAGAAAGATTTTATTACAATAAGGCACCAAAAGCAAATGTTATTATTTACTCTAAAAAAGTAGATCCGGTTTCAAAAGCTTTTAAATCCGTGTCGGCCGGAAGGGTATTACTTGGTAGTTCGTAGTACGTACACGACAAAGGATCCGGCTAAATTAAGGTAATATCCGGTCGGAGCCGGATGGACGCGGCCGCGGAGCAAATCAAATAACGGACGAGTCGCGCGACGGCTAGTCTGTACACCACACTACGGGGGCCGGCGTGGGCCACTGCGGCTCAGTAATCTCGTTTTATTAAACAAGTTTTCAAGTAAAACAGAGAAAGCTAAAAGGAGTCTGCAGATCTTGCGTCCGCGTGTTTTGAAAAGCTACACATATTGAATACTTTATTGTAACCGGGAGCTCATTTTTAAAGATAACTTAGGATAATATTGCCTATATAATATTATCTTTTTTTTTTAAACTGGCTAAATCTATTTAAATTACTTGAATGTCACACTGAGAATCGCTTTGGATGAAATCTCTATGGGATGGGATCAAACTCAACGTATATCGTTTCAAATAAAAATAATAATCCAAATCGTTTTATAAATGTTGAATTTTTGCGATCATGGAACTTGTTTGATTCCGATTTTATGTATTTGACAGTTTCAATGCGTATTATACATAGTTACTCTTGAAATTTTCAAATGAGGAATTAAATTACTCTTGTTGCATTGCAATCAAATTTCATTATGAGTCAACAAACATAAAAAAAAAATAATAATAATGAAATGACAAACTCCTCCTTTTAAAAATTAGTTTCAAATATTAACCGTGTTACCACAAATACATAACCAAAGCTTAGACAGATGTCAAACGCGTGTTTAACAATAAAAAACAGTACTTAAACACTAGTTTAAATCTTATGTGGTTAAGCCGTGTATGTTTATTTTATCAAAAGAGCTTTCTTCAAGATTGTGAATTGGCCGATGTCCGCAACAGCGCTGAGTTTTATCTACTGATCGAACGCAACGTTTTACCGTCCCGATATCTCTCCGATAGATTACAACCGGAAACGTGATCAAGAGTTACGATCGCGTCCATTATAAACGCTCGTAGCAGTAAAATCTCGATGGACACAACCTGCGTGCCGATGGATACAAGCTTATAGCTCGGTATCCATTAGCAAAATACGCCATGACAATAAATTGTGTGACTTATATCGCTGGAGATTATATATTGATGAAGCAAGTGAACCACTCTCTTACGTCACACACTCATTGAAGCACCGCTAGTGACGTGGTGCCACCATATGGTGATGGTAGAGGGAATGTGGTTTATTTTTATACTAAATTATAGAACTAGACTTTCACCCATGTTGTTTACAATCAATCTTCAACCCCATGACATCTTAGTAGAGGTTGATTTTTTTTTAATCTGTTCTTTTTACACTCTGTCTTAACAAAAAAAACCCTCAGTGACTAGTGGTTTGAGCTGTACATTGTCTGTCTGTTTGTTAGTTAGTCACTCAGGTGGTAGGACTTTTCTACAAAGTTCGTCTATATAGGTAGGTACCACCGCTTTGCCAGTTATTCTGCCGCCAAGCAGTTGTGCGCAAGCACTACTCTGTTCCAGTTTGAAGGGCATTGTAGCTAGTGAAATTACGTCACGCGAAACTTCATATTTTAGAGTTCCAAGTGACACTGTTCGCTTATGGGCAGCCGTTTTGCTTAACATCAGGTAAACGACTAGCTCATCACAACATTCATTAACATAAAAAAAAACCAAAGCCCTTTATTAATATAGATAGATAAATAAAATCGATTGATATTGAGATGACGCCGAAATAGATCGTGCGAGAGTGACTTTGTGCTGGTATGATATTATGCGTGTGTGACATTGTGAGAGTGTGACATTGTGAGTGTGATATTGTGAGTGTGATATTTTGTGAATGAATGAAGATCATTTTTGACATTGTGCAAACATGAATTCCCTTTTTAGAACGTGATATTGCAGGCCGAGAAGTCTCTATACACTCTCATCTGTGATGCGATTGGTGTTTGTTTGTGACGGCTTCCACATAATAATTTCTAAGCCGAATGGGATAAACTGGAATAAAAACAATGAACTACTTCGTGATGATCGCAACTCTATTATGCTCATTCACCCCCCAACGCGGTCATTCACCCCCCAACGCGGTCAATGGGACACTAAAACATTGCGGGTTCAATGCCAAAGGTTGAACAAACTACACCCTTTGAATATCTGAATGGTTCAGCATATTTTATGACGTCGACAGCTGCGGGGTCATCCGTCGCTTCCATGTTTTCTATAAATGTATTATGATTATATTGCGTGTCTCAGTGTATAGAAAGATATATCACAGATAAAAGAGCTTATAGAAGATACTCGAATGTAGCTGATTGAGAATAATTTCTGCAAAAATTTTGATTTTGCGCTGACTTCCCTGATCTCTCATAATATTATCACCATCGCATATCATATTTATATATCATTCGTATGTATATATTACTAGCTGTGTGCCGCGGTTTCACATCCGTGGTGAAAATTTATTTTTTTCTTTTATAAGAACCTTCTCCTGACACTAATAAACACAACAAAAAAATAATTACTGAAAATGGTCTACCAGTGATACGATGAACAAAGGAAACAGAGATTGATTTTTATATTAAGATAGTATATTATATACCACCTTCTGCCCGCGGCTTCGCCCGCGTGGCCTATAGGAAACGAAGAAGAAATTTTATCATAGGTAAAATTAAATTATTGTACTAAGCATATAAAATTGCAAAGTGTATAATATTGTAAAGCAAGCCCATTACAATATGTGAGGGAGGTTAAAAAAAAGAAGTTCTCTTTCTCACTACTTAACTCTAACTAAAATTTGAAAGCAATACTGACTTTATTGTAATTGTAAGCTTAGAATTAGCAATGTTTTACGCAGATACAAGAATGTAGTGAGTGTAGAACAATACAATGAGCATTGTTTAAATTCTTGTCGTACGTTCAGGGTAACTCGCGCTTGAATGCCATTGAGTGGCTCGAGACAATAGCGCCGAGAAGACGCGGTTAGTCGGGGCCAGTGGCTCGCATGCATGTTGACTTGGTTGTTTTAATATTTCTTCACTAAAATACATAACCCTCTAGTACTGTCCATCCAAAGGTTGCCTGGAAAAGATCGCTTTTAGTGATAACGCCGCCATTGTATTGCCTACTATAATTTATTATGTAAAATCAATTAAGCATGTCGTTTACAATAAAGAGGCTGTATTGCATTGCATTGTACCCTTAAAAAAATTACATGATTTCTAAACTTTTAGAAGAGCTCTTTTAGGCATACATACGTACCTACATAGGTATACATACGTACCTACGTAAAGTTTGTAAGATAAGTACTTTATATTCGACTGACACTTGTGACTATACCCAGTTCTCCACTATAAACATCCAAATCTTAAACCTTAGGTTTGCTCCCAGAATGTTACTGCTTCTACTAAAAATCCCATTGTTTACCAGTGTTTTTAATATTATTAAAAAAACTACAAATTTTTTTTTTTAGAACTTGTGTGTCTAGCTCTGAAACGAATTTTCATGAACTTTCATACTATAATACGGGCAGCTGGATGGCATTATCATTTGACTAGTACCCAGCGCTTCCACTCCAACTAGTCTTTACTGCCCCTAATCCAGCTACTGTGTCAAGTTGCTGGCTCACGCGGCTGCGTCCCGAGATAGACAGCGCTGGAGCCCCATCTGGCGGCCGTTCCGCGTCGCCTCCGCTCCAACCACTCTCCTTATTATCTCCCTCCAGTTAGACATCCCCCCTTCCTCCCACTTAGTATAAATGCCGTAGCATTTTTCATCACTGATACGCACGTATTTTAACATTTTCTCGATCGGATGTAATTAAATAATTTAATTATTTCTGGTTTTATACAAATCGCAGTGTCACATTGAAAACTTCATTGGATATCTCTGAAACTTGGAATAGGTAGGTATTCCTGTGTAGATAAATATTAGAGGCTTTAATAAAAAATTAAACAAAGGGTTACCTACTTTTTATTTCGGCCATTTTTTTCCTTTTGGGGAAAATCGCGGGGCAAAACAGCTAATGATTTATAAAAGTTTGACTGAGTTAAAAAAGCTTACCGTAGCAAAAGCCACGATGCGCTCTCCCACTACCCTCGAGCCTCCGAGATTGAACAAAAAGGGGGCAATGGTGGGAGGGGGTGGAGGGGCGGCAACAAGTGGCGCCGCGGCTCCGCGGGACCAGTTGATTGATACGCAGCCGCCGAAGCGGACGCCGCGACGATGACGGAACTCTTTGTTTATCCTTCATTAATCTGCATTATGGAAAAGTTCACGGAGGCACTGAAATGGGGGCAAAGGGAATTATAAAAGTATTGATGTAAAAAATAAAAAAGATCACAAAAAGATTTTAAACGACGTTATGATGCTAATTTTGGTCATCAAGGAATAATTTTTGTTAATTAATTCGGAAATTATAGCGTTTAACATTTCATTTAAATACACTTTTAAAAGCTTTTGTACATATTAAAACATTGCTAGCTATTGAAAAAATAAACTTTCAAAGTACTGGGTATGTTTTAATGTAGATCCAGTTTAGTTCTCGTTGCGTTCCATAATAAGTAGGTGCACCGTCACGTGACGCCGAGCTGCGTCGATGTTCATTGATGGTCCACACGTGCGCGGCGACTGGCGCCGCGCGCTGCGACGTGATCTTGAAGAATAAATTTTAGCTTCAAGATTGATTTCTTCCCATAGAAATATAGATTGAGGAATTCAGCGATCCAGTCATTGCTATATAATAAGATTGAATGTATAACAGAGATAGTACATAGGTGTACCTGAACGCTTGTACCTATTTTGTATTGTATTGTATCATGAAAGAATAACTTTGACTAATTATTGTTTGTTTCAGAACAAGACAAACTCACCCGGGCGCAGTCGTAGAAATACTTGATAACCCTTTGGATGCTAGTAAAGTAAGTTCTTTCACAGCCAGTTAAAGACTAATAAAAGACGAAACATTAAAAAGATTGGAGAAGTTAAAACAAATAACATACAAATTGTAATCCGAGGGGAAACGTCCATGTTTAGTTCGATAAGTTTCAGGGACTTTAACTTTGTTCAGACTACGATTATTCTTCGAGTAACAGCTGTCCATAAGTTCAGTGACCTGATACGTAGAAACGAGTACACACTTGATATATCTGTTATAGTGAAGTTACTGTCGAGCCCGAACGGTATCTTGTAACGGGATTGATGGATCTACACTTTTCTCATTCAACTGCTGCTAGCCATGGGCGTTATGTATGCGGCTTGTCTTCAAAGATATTATAGGTCTAAAAAGTCAATCAAATCAAGTGAATCAGCTTCAAATCCCGCTGGTTGGTAAAATTATTCAGAGCTATATTATTGATCTTTGTAGATATACTTAACCGCTTTACTTATAAACATAGTTAATTTGTGTTTCGTTTCTCTCCATCAACTTTGAAATAGCTAAAGATAGAACAAGAGAAATCACTGAGTATTTATTCTACTGCTATGCAGTGTTTATCAGTAAGAGTGAAGTTTACACTTTAAAATCTATTCCACGACAGCTTGCCTTCGTTAACGGTAACGCATCTCCCGTTTCAGTTACTAATAGCCTTCGAGACCGGGTTAATAGTGGTATGGGACCTGCGCGCGAAGGCGGCCGAGTGGCGCGGCTGCCTGGGGCTGGGCGTGCCGGGCGAGGGCGTGCGCGCGGCGGCGTGGCAGCACGACGGCAAGCTCATGACGGCGCACGTGGACGGCGCGCTCGCCGTCTGGACCGCGCGCGCGCCGCGCCCCGCCTCGCTCTCCTACCCGCACGGTCAGCAGCACGCATCAGGGGCCACCCACCGCCCCTCGGGGGCATGCACTCCCGAGGATCTAGGCTACTAAAGTGGGATATTCACAACTAAGCGCTACCGTACTGAGGGCTTGTTAAGCTATACATTCCGGTTATTTTCATAAGGCATCGAATCTTAAACCAAGCCAACATTTTTAGGACGGTTTAAGGATTCTAAGAACAGGGATAACGAATTGACTATATGAAAAAGAAGAGTGGAGGAGAGTTAGTCTTGAACGGAACCTATACCTATGCAAGGACCCAAAACTCAAGGGCTTAGAGTTCAGAAGGATGCAGGATTCAGGAAGTTCATGATCGTATTCCAGTGATTATCACTAATATAACTGAAGAATAAGATGGGAAGCTATAAGAAAGGCCTCTATATCGCTACCATCCGTCGGGACTGCTGATGAATCAATTTATCAACACTGAATTGTAGTTTTTGCTGTCGCACTTTTCACTTAGCTAATTATTTATAAACAAACGTAAATATTGCCAATCCAAGAGAAAATTTTGGTAACATTAATTATTTCTACTATTAAATGTTAATTGTCGTACACATATACAGTTTTACAAATATGTAAACTTCGGATTTTTTATTTCATTACAGCAAAAGCAAACAAAGACGGAAAATTGGAACCATGCAAGCCTATACTGAGGCTGGAATGGAAAACGTCAAGAACAGGGTAAGTAGATAATACCAGATTGAATTGAACATTTAACGCAGAAATAATTTTAGACGGTTATTTAAAAGGAAAATGGCGATGGAAAAGCTTTTACACAATTATTTTATGCTGAACGCGCAAAATAACAATGATAACGACCGTGAGAATCGTCATTCTCCTAACAAGGTTCATAAATGGCACATTCGGCAAATCCTGTGATCCGACCGACCGGCGCGGTTCAACCAGGCTCGTTAGCCGGAATGTCGGGTCGAATGTGCGCGATGGATCGGAAGCTCCAGCTCGGAATGAACCAATTCCGGATCGGGCGATACCGTTATTTTTACTGAGCTCGTAATGTGCTGATGGGATTTTAAGTTGTTTTTGCTTTTGGTAAACTGTTGATCTGTGCTTTTCTTTATTACATTTGGAGATCCCAATAAATGCTGAAGATAGGATAGCGTTATCATAACACTTGTTTCTTAAATGATTTGCCGCCAATTTTGGACACTGGAACTTTGCTCAATATAATGCAGACTTGTCTCAATTCCAGAGAAAGCCTGGTGATATTCTCGGGTGGTCTGCCGACGGATAAAGCTGGACGCACACACAGCATCACGGTGCTGAACGGGAAGAGTACGACGGTGCTCGAGATGGAGCACAGCGTTGTCGACTTCGTCACGTTATGTGAATCTCCACACACAGCCGGTAAGGGAGGATGATACTATGATAACATATAATAATTAAGAATCGATACACACTGAATAAAAATAAATATTCTCCTATGTATGTATTATCCTAAATATATGATCGACTCTAACAATCTCCATCCTTATTGTATAAGTCCAATAAGGACGATAAATTTGCGAGGGATTCTATTACTTGTACCTTCATAAGGGTTACCTTTTCTTATTGTAGATAGGTCAGCGTTTAGCCACGTCTCACATGATGGTAAGTGCAAATGAAGACTAAGGTGGGACACGCATACCAGAAGACACCTATTCAGTTTGCTCTTGAATACGCCTAGTTTATATGTGTCGAAGAAAATACCGTCGCAGGGAAAAAATTCCATTCCTTTGATCTGCGGATTATAAAAGAATTTCTGAAACGATTGGTGCCTACCTGGATCACGACGACATAACGATGGAAGGCTTCACCGCGTCTTGTTCCTTGACGTGTGAAACGAACGTTATGGCTACAAATTTGAGTAATGTCTTTTATTACTTTTAGTTCCGAATACTTATTGCCGGTCTTTTCTATGAAACTGCAATCTAAACGTAGATACTTAGATTATAAATGTTAAATTGTTTTCGATGCCACTGTAAGATTAAAATCAATTTTTTTCCCCCAATTCCAGATTACCAAGAGCCGTACGCGATAGTGGTCCTCCTTCAGAACGACCTGGTGGTAATCGACCTGCAGTCCCCCGGATACCCTTGCTTCGAGAACCCTTACCCCATGGACATCCACGAGTCGCCGGTCACGTGCTGTTCTTACTTCGCAGACTGCCCTTCCGACCTGGTAATTAAAATAAGAGGTGTTATTAGTGCACACCTATTTATTCATTTCGTTTATCAGATTTTTAGTATTTAGCTAAAATAATGTTGTCTGTTGTCAAAGAAGTGATATAACACGTGGTTCTGTGAGTTGTACACTTCGCAAATCCGTCTTTGCATAGCTTAAAACTAAAAATCTATTTTTAATGTTTACAAGTCCGATGGCGCCGCCATTTTGACGATAAATGAATGTAGATGGGAACAGTCGGACATCCGCCGGACAGAAATACGAAATCATTTTTGCCCGATCTGAAACAGACAATTTAGGAGACGAAGTGTAAGAAGTGTATTCAGCCTTAGGTTCATCAAAAGCTTCCATCGACTAAATCTAAACCTTTGTACGGTGCAACCGCACATTCTCCCGCGTCAGCGTTTTGGTGTAAAAAAGACAGTTCGCAGCAAGCGTCGGTGCGATCGCCACGCGCGGCTCATATCATTAACATCATTCACCTTTGACATTGTAAATAGCAATTACGTGAATCAAATAAATATATCAATCCATATCAATATCAACTTTTATTCATAAGAGTAGGGTCCCGCACCCTACATCTTATTGGTCCTTCGGCGGTTCAGGACCACGTATCGGTTTTGTTAAAAGTCTTGTTCCGGGAAGACATTCCGTGAGTGACTAAAACATAATTCGTAACAGTGGTTCTGTGAATAAGTACTAGTGAACAGTGGTGTCAGTTCATTGCACATCTAATTGGATTGGTTCCTGTTATCTTGGCGTAGGCCAGGGTACGATCAAGCAGGAGGGAGCACTCCAACACAAGTAACTAATCAGAACAAGGTCAGATCGTTCCTGTATTATTTAGCTACATAAATAAAATTATCAATCAGCATGGAAGATCTACTAGTAACTCAAAAACAACTCCAAGAGTCTATCGAAACATTACTACGCAATTTTAAAAAGGACGGGAAGGAAAGAAAAACCCCCGATCTTATAAAACGGAGGTTGGAGACTCTTGAACTTCATTGGCAGGAGTTCCATTCTACACATTTGAAACTACTAGACGTAGGTGATAGTAGTCACACGTATTTTACCAACCGTTTCTACGATCAGACAAAATTGTTGTATAGTAACGCGCGCAAATACATTGAATCATGCCTCGCTGAGGCTGAGTTAGCCAAAGAACCACGTCCGACAACTCCTATTATTAAGCCGGCGTATTTACAACCCAGTACATCAGCAGAAACAGCAGCAAAAGCATCATCAGCTTCTTTTGGTGAAGGTGAGCGGAGATCTCAGGGCTCTCCTAGCAAATTGGACGAAATGCTGCGGAAGCAGTCTAGTAATTTTAAGGCATTTGCACGAACATTATCAGGTATCAATATCAATCTTATGACAACGAAATGGGAGTACGAGGATGCACTTAAATCAATCGAGATGCGATGGTCGGCAATTGATGCTCTCCACTGGGACCTGGACAGTCAAGTTGATGGCACAAATGAAGACTACGAGTCTATTTTCTGTAAGTATGAGGAAGACTATCAATCAATCAAGAAGAAGATCAACACAGGTATGTGGTCGATGCAACACCGGGAGAAATTTACACCTCCTATGGAGCTCCAGATATTTGGTGGCAGTTATCATCAGTGGGTATCCTTCAAGGACCTCTTCACGGAAACAATCCATAAAAACGGGAGCTTATCAAACGCACAAAAAATGCAGTTTCTAAAAAGCAAGGTCAAAGGTGAGGCGGAGAAGCTGATTCAACATCTTCACATATCGTCGGACAACTACAATGTCTGCTGGGGTATATTGAACAACAGGTATAACAACAATAAACTAATATTTACATCTCACATCAACCTCTTGACCAATCTACCTATCATGCAACAATCATCTGCCGTCCAGCTTAAGAAGATCCACGACACAACCAACGAGTGCCTCTACGCTATTCAAAATCTAGGGGTCAACACGTCTACATGGGATCCTTTGCTGGTACACATACTTTCACATAAATTAGATACAGAGACGCATAATGAGTACATACAATCACTAAAGAGTCCTAGGGACCTTCCAACCCTACACGATTTTTTGTCATTTTTGGAGGCGAAATTTACGGCATTAGAAGGTTCACGACGTAAACTCGAGAACATCAAACCGACCCAGCAACAACAATCAAATACTAAACAGCGTAACTACTATCAACCACAAAAATCAACTCTATCAACACAAAATAAAACATTTAATTCAACTACAGCAAAATGCCCGTTTTGCAAAAATGAGCATCACCTATTCCAGTGCAAACAGTTTCAAGAATTATCAGCAGAATCAAAGCGCAGCACGGTATCGAAATTAGATATATGCAGGAACTGCTTGTATCCGCACTACGGTAATCCATGTCGTTCCGACAAACGGTGCCGTGAATGCAACGAGTATCATAATACGATGCTTCACGACGTTTATTCAAGAACTTCGAAATCGACACCTCAACAAACAACTTCGAAACCTGGGAATGCAACGTCAACAGGGAACGCTTCGCGTGGTTATAACGGTCACGTTGTTTCATCAACACAAAACAATATCACGGAAACATTACTAGCCACGGCTAGAATTCGGGTCCAGTAATCAAACGGATCATATGAAATGATGCGAGCCTTGATAGATCCCGGATCTCAGACATCACTCATTACTGAGAATGCTACTCAACGGCTAGGGTTGCCTCGTCGACACTGTAAGGGAACCATAACGGGTATCGGTACTAAGGAGAGCAATTGCAAGGGAATCATTAACATCACGTTTGAGTCAATGTATAATGACTATCAATATCATACAGAGGCATTCGTCATGAAGTCACTTGTAAACAATCTCCCTAATCAGTCAATCGAAAAGCCATCATGGGCATATTTAGACAACTTGCAATTAGCTGACCCTACATTCTACATCAGCGGGAAAGTAGACATACTGTTGGGAGCTGATGTCTACTCTGATATAATTCAGGGTGGCATTATCAAGATGGAGAACCACCCAGTCGCTCAACAAACACAACTGGGGTGGATACTTTGCGGCAATATCCACAAAAGCCTGCAATGCAACGTGGTCATCATTAACATAGACGAACTTCAAAAATTTTGGGAAATCGAAGATATCAATACGGAGCAGAGCTTATCAGAAGAAGATTATCAATGCGTACAGTATTATCAAACAATAACGACGCGAAAAGAGGGTGGCCCCTACGAGGTCAGACTACCATTAAAAACAGAACAATTATCAGAAAAATTGGGCAATTCCAAGGCAATCGCCATTGCTCAGTTTCGTCAGCTGGAGAAGAAGTTTATCAGACGCCCTGACATAGCACACGACTATAAGTTATTTATCAACGAATATAAAAATCTAGGACACATGGTGATAAGTAGTGACAACCCTACATTACATTGTTACTTACCGCACCATGCAGTACATCGCACAGACTCAACAACTACTCCTTTGAGAGTTGTGTTCAACCCTTCCATGAACACTACATCTGGATACAGCCTGAATCAACTCACCCATCGCGGTCCCAACCTTCAACAGGATCTCCTGGAATTAATCCTAAAATGGCGTCAGTACGAATTCGCATTTATCGCGGATATAGAGAAAATGTTCCGACAGATTTGGCTGCATATCGACGATCAAGCATTCCACAAAATCATATGGCGTGATGACGTCACTCAACAATTACAAGAATATCAGCTGGCCACGGTGACGTATGGCAGCAAGGCCGCACCATTCTTAGCAATGATGACATTAAAACAACTAGCTAAGGATGAAGGTCACAAATATCAAAACAGCAAAGCAGCAAAGGTCTTGGAAGAAGATTTCTATATGGATGACCTCCTGAGTGGAGATCACACTATGGAGACAGCAAAACAGCTTCAAACGGACTTGATCAATCTACTAAAATTAGGGGGATTCAATTTACGTAAGTGGGCTTCAAATAAACCCGAACTACTCTCTCATTTAGAAGAACAGCAATGCAATAGAGAAATATTTCAATTCAGGCAGCCAGAATCAATGAAAACTTTGGGATTAAGGTGGCATCCACATGATGATCATTTTACATTTGAATTAATGCAAGATGACTCATCACAAAAATTAACGATTATTACTGTCTCAGATATCAAAAATTTTTGATCCAATGGGATGGATCGCTCCTATTACAACTAAATTAAAACTACTGTTTCAGCAAGTCTGGGCGAGTAAAATTCAATGGGATGATGAAGTACCAACTGAAATCAAGAATGAGTGGACAAAGATCAAGAATGATCTACCAAATATCAGCTGCGTGAAGGTGCCTAGGTGGTTAAAAACACAACAAAACGACGACCTTGAACTAAACGGGTTCAGCGATTCATCACAAAAAGCATATTCTTGTGTGCTATCATCAAAACTGACAGCATCAAAATTGATACAGAATCAGCTATGGTGGAACGGCCCCACCTGGCTACCTTCAGTTGACCCTGAAAAATCTATCAAGCAAAAGTACTCAACAGAACAGGAGATGAAGAAGCAATCAAACGTATCAACCGCATCACATCAAAGCAATCAAAATCAAAACATTATTATCAAAGAGCTACTTAACAAGTACAGTAATATGACACGTGCTGTCCGTGTACTTGCATGGATACTGCGAATGACACGTCATCGTGACGCCAAGCTGCCGTACTTAACACTACACGAACTAAATACGGCACACGACATGATAATTAAATGCATTCAAGAAACGCACTTTCTCGACGAGATCGCAGATCTACGAGCAAAGAAACCACTGCATCATAAAAGCAAACTACTCAACTTATCACCATTTTTGGATAATGAGGGTTTATTGCGAGTGGGAGGAAGGCTCAGAAACGCCAATATCAGCGATAACAGGAAGCACCCTCTCATCATTCCAAAGGACAGCGTAGTAACACCCTTACTAATTAATCAAGCCCATCAGCAAACATTCCATGGCGGTGCCCGTCTCACGACCTCACATATGAGAATGAAGTATTGGGTCATGGGAGGAAATCGACTTATCAAACAGCATCTCCGCAGCTGCGTAAAATGCAGAAGAAATGACCCTTACAAACAACATCAGATAATGGGTGATTTACCTGCAGCCAGGGTGAATGCATCACGCCCTTTTTATCATGTAGGCGTGGACTTCACAGGATTCGTTAATATCAAATACAACAAAGGAAGAGGAGCCAAAACAACAAAGGGGTACGTCGCGGTATTCGTGTGCATGGTAACAAAGGCAGTCCATTTGGAGCTTGTATCAGATTTAACATCATCATCACTATTAGCTGCATTGCGCAGAATGGCTGCAAGACGTGGAACTCCTGGTCATATCTACAGTGACAACGGGACAAACAATGTTGGTGCTAGCCGAACATTACAGGCTGAGTATATCAATCTGAAACAATTAACATCACCAGAATTTCTCACTGAAATAACCAGCATGAAGATTCAGTGGCATTTTATCGCCCCATCGTGGCCAAGTGCCGGTGGTTTGTGAAAAAGCGCTGTCAAAAGTTTAAAATATCATATGAAGAGAGTGATAGGAGATCAAAAGCTAACATTCGAAGAGTTTATTACATTACTGGCACAGCTCGAAGCTTGTCTAAACACTCGACCACTCTGTGCATTGACGGAAGATCCCGATGACCTTGACTGTCTCACTCCATCACATTTTCTAGCAAGCGGTCCCACTCTTAATATCATTGAGACAGAAAGAGATCTCCGCACCAGATGGTACTTAACACAAAAAATATTCGATGACATTTGGAAAAGATGGCACGCAGAATATTTGAGTCAGCTATCTATCAAAGGCAAATGGAAGCAAGAGCAACCAAACATCAAGACAGACGACATCGTGCTGATCCACGAAGCCAACTTGCCTCCGGGAAGGTGGGCCTTAGGTAGAGTACAAGAGCTTCACCCAGGACAGGACGGCCGTGTACGAGTCGTATCAGTAAAGACAAAGGGCGGTATTATAAAACGGCCTATTGTTAAATTATCAATTCTGCCGGTCCAAGAAAGCGCGTCAGCAGAGCTTGAAACGCATAACGATCAATCATCAGCCAAACAAGAACAACCCATCAAAACAACAAAACAAAGATCAAGCATCGTATCAACCCTATTATCAATCTTCGTAATACTAAATATGCTGACATCCGCGTTTGGAGCGTATAACTTCACGGTTTTAAACAGCGAAAAGGGACTTTATTTCGATAAAATTGGAAACATGCAAATAATCAGAGATGACTGGAAGGTCATTGTGTACTATGACATGGCACCATATTGGGAAGGAAGGGTGGCTCTCGATAAGTACTCAAAAAACTTAGTCAGATTATGTGAGAGTGCGGAAGACAACATCATAACACACTGCAATATAATACTATCACAGTTAAAGCTTGGTTTCTCCGAACTCAAATACTATGACCAAATGCTAATGAATCAGCAATTCTCGGCGTACTACAGACGTCGCACGCGCCGCGGTCTTATCAACGGTGTGGGTTACATCGCTCACAGCCTGTTCGGCGTACTGGACGAAGAATTCGCAGAACAATACAAACGAGATATCGCACTTGTAAATAATAATCAAAAACATATCGCATTACTATGGAGAAATCAGACGTCAATTGTAGAGGCGGAGTATAATTTACTTAAACGTACGGAAGAATCAATGAACAAGCAGCACAGTATGATCAGTCACCACCTAAAAAATCTAGAAAATGCGACTAACATCCTAAATTCAGAAATGCTGAGTTTCGCTACAACCAACGAATTTATATTATCAACTATCATTGCCAGCAATATGTTACTAAACAGCATTCAGGAAACTTTGTTAGACATCATTACAAATATTTACAACGCCAAATTTAACATTCATTTATTAACACCAGAACAGCTTCAGAGAGAACTCAACATCATATCAGGACAACTACCAAGAGATCTTTCCTTACCTACCAGCAACATCCAGACAGACTTAAAAAATATTTATCATCTTCTTCGGGTGAGAACCAGGATGACCCGAACACATCTCATTTTTGAGGTCAAGATCCCACTCGTCGGCAGGGAAGGCTTTGAGATTTATAATTTAATCTCGATTCCGCGTCTAGTTAACAAAAACGCCATCAGAATATCACCGGTGTCCGATGTCCTAGCGATAAACCTTAGGAAGGATACCTACGTACCCATACTAGACATTAAATCATGTATTAACTTTGACCTACATACTTACCTTTGCCAAGTTCAAGGTCCCATATATAATATCGAAGCAGATAACAGCCTATGTATCAAAGATCAAAAAACAAACGATTGTGTGAAAACAACATCAACCTGCATTAACAAATGGAAAGAATTAGAAGTGCCTAATACCTACATATACTTGTGTTGAAATCATTGCACACTCCGAATCATATGTGAAGATCAAATTACAGGCGAAAGCATTAGTGGTTCCGGAATCATTAGCCTGAGTGCAAATTGCCTTATAAAAGGTGATGATTTTACAATATACTCGCATAAACAAACGTCATCAATTTTGAATATACAGCCAAATATGTATATACACGAAATTGTGCCGATCAATAATGTCATTAATGTAACCATACCAATCTCACCAGGAGACATAGAAAATACCACAGATCAACAATATAATCTACACATCATCAAACAGCAGATTGAGAAATTGAAACAGGAATCTATTCAATCAGACTACATTTCCCATCACGATATCCATCAGTACACGGCCATATACGTGGTCGTGGGGATAGCAATCTGCATTGGAGCAGTATGGCGTGGCGGCGCTGCAGCCATGTCCGTGGCGCGGGCTTGGACCTGCCCGCTCCCCCGGCGGCAGCGCGGCCGCGAGCGGCCACCCGGCCACGTTCCCTCGGCGCACCCAGTGCTAGTGTTGTGTACCGTGATATGTCTAGGCCTACTATTAAGGCCAATGATGGTGAATCAGAAATTTCTCAAATCAGTGTGGTGAGCGGCCGGCACGATAAGGCATTGTCGCCTATAATGCACGGTGTCGTATTCCCGCGCAATTAGTCATTAAGTTTCATTATTATACGATCATTGTCGGTATCACCATGTAATCAAATTATTGTTTATCACCTTGTATCACCTCATTTCATCTCACTCTCATCTCGCGGCCGGGAGCATGTACGGTGCAACCGCACATTCTCCCGCGTCAGCGTTTTGGTGTAAAAAAGACAGTTCGCAGCAAGCGTCGGTGCGATCGCCACGCGCGGCTCATATCATTAACATCATTCACCTTTGACATTGTAAATAGCAATTACGTGAATCAAATAAATATATCAATCCATATCAATATCAACTTTTATTCATAAGAGTAGGGTCCCGCACCCTACAACCTTAATTGCAAAATTAAACACCAATTCACGCCAGTGAAGAATATGATCTCAGATTTGAGATCTAAAAGAAGCTATATTATTGATTATTGTTTTGTCACACTCTATACATTTTCAATGAGATTGATAAGAATGTGAAAAAAATCTGAATATATTTAATGAAATCAAATATTCTTTAAGATCGTTTAAAAATAACCGCATCAGGTTAAGTAGATGAGAGCGTGATGTTCCCGGTTGCAGATCCCGGCGTTCTACTCGGTGGGGCGGCAGGGCAACAAGAAGCTGGGCGGGTTCAGCGAGAAGCTGTGGCCCATCAACGGCGGCGAGTGGGCGCCCGCCTCGTGCTCCTACAGCGAAATTATACTTACTGGGTCAGTATTATATAACAAAACTATTTTATAGTTATTAATATAAATAAAAAAGTATACAAAATAATGCCATAGTCGGTATACGAGTGACCAGCGCAGTAGAGACAATTCACAGAAATCGTTTACTTCAGCACATAATACATGGTACATGGCCTCAGCCGTTGACGCGCATTGTTCCAGCAGATATCTTGTTGTCAGTTGCTTCTTCTTTACAGATGTAATCGAAGCTCCGGATTGGAGTTTTCTTTTCTGCGTTGTATCATATTGTTTGCACCAATAGTGGGGAAGCGCACCTCTTTTTTTACCATTTATTGTCATATTTGACATTATGCACTTTTAAAGTTATATTTTGACTTGTTAAATTATTAAGAATAGTCCGTGTGAAATAACTATTTTATTCTGACTTTTTTCATTATACTGTTGTTCTATGCGTATGAATGATGAATGATTTTAAACTACCTAAATTAGTCATTGGAACTTTAATATCTAATTATCTAGTTGTTTCTGGTTTTCGTTTGGAATTCTATTAACTGATTGTTTTAGATCATTTATAATTCTACTAGCTTCCGCCCGCGGCTTCGCCCGCGTGGCCTATCCCTCAGAAACCATTAATTTTTCGGGATAAAATTAACTTAACCCTCTTAAATTAATAAATGACTGGAATCTCGTGCGTGCATTGATCTCTAATAGCGGCATTGTTAGACATAGAATTATATGACAATATCGCAAATTCTTGCCAATTAGCTACTACAGTCATGACTGACAATTTCTTTACGGACGTCCATAGCCCGTTCCAAAGTCCCATACAATAAATAGGACAGGGATCGAAAGAGGCAAGCCCCATCACCTACGATTGGTATGATGGTATGACTCAACATTTCACAATTAACGTTTAGTGACTCTTAATAATAATTAAATATATGACCAACTATCTTTGACCTGGGAACGCTACAAAAAAATTACAGCGAAAAAGCAATTAAGTAATAGCAATTTAGCCTTCAAAGGATGTAATTAAAAAAAACGTGACCTCTCTCTCTCTCTCTCTATTTATTTCGTATATTCTTTACAGATTTAAAATTTCAGTGTGATACGGTAATTTTATTTGAAATTTCCATACAAACTTTTAAAAAAATATTTACCCCCTTAAATATTGAATTTCAAAAAACTAAAAAGTAACATTTATTTTATTTTTATATTTGTTTGTATGTGTTAAGTTTCAAAACAATACGTCACGAAATGTAGGTTTTTCATACTAACGTTTTTTACCTTTTGCACCCACTTAAGGGTTGAATTTTAAAAAATCCTTTCTTCTCACGCGTTTACGTAATAAAAAATTGGCACCCTCCAAATTTTAAGTCTATACGTTCAACGGTTTGGGCTGTGCGTTGCCTGTCAGTCAGTCAGGACAAAGCCTTTTATATACCAAAAAAACCCTTCAGAGTACATAATTCAAAAAACACCGTGACCCATATCTATTTATTTCGTATGTTCTTTACAGATTCCAAATTTCATTATGATACGGTAATTTCATTTGAAATTTCCATACAAACTTTAACAATTTTTTTTAACCCTCTTATTTATTGAATTTCAAAAAACTAAAAACTACCATTTCTTATATTTTTATACTTGTTTGTATGTGTTAAGTTTCAAAACGATACGTCACGAAATGCAGGTTTTTCATACAAATGTTTTTTTACCTTGTTCACCCACTTAGGGGTAGAATTTTCAAAAATCCTTTCTTAGCACGCAGTTACGTCATAAAAGGTGAGCCACTCTCTAAATTTCAAGTCTACACGTCCAGCGGTTTGCGCTGTGCGTTGTCTGTCAGTCAGTCAGGACAAAGCCTTTTATATAACAGATTATTGAATATAATATCATTCACTTACTTAATTGCTTATCTGAAATGAGGTTTTCATTTTATTACAGGCATGCAGATGGTAGTGTTAAATTTTGGGATGCAAGTGCAGGGACTTTACAAATTTTATACAAATTAAAATGTTCTAAAGGTAAGCATTCCATCGTTACTCACACACACGTACACAACTCACATTTTTACTCTGATACCACACTTATGAAGCAGCGGTACACGGCAGTGAATGTATGTATTACCCACACCGTTCTAGTGTTCGAGCGGCGCGCGGGCGCAGGAGGGGGCGCGGGAGGGGGCGGGGGCGGGGGCTACGAGGAGGACAGTCCGCTGGCCATCCAGCAGGTGGCGCTATGCGCGGAGTCGCGCCGCCTCGCCGTCGCGCTGCCGCACGGACACGTCGTGCTCTTCAAGTTCAGGAAAGCGGAAACGCACGGCGAAACACAGGTTAAGCTATACCTTTAATGTTTCACTTTATTCTACATACATACAACGTTAAAACACAAAAGATAATAGGCAGAAAATGAAAATGTAATGCTTAATTACTTTTAGGCTGTCTGGTTGTTAGTCAGTCATCTCATTCAAAAATGTCCTCATTGATTTGTGTTTGGTACGAGCTAGTCTATGAACAAGTGAGTCATCTAGATAAATAAAAGTTCATATACGCTTTAACAATATATACACATATATATAACAATATATAACAATATATATATAACAATAATCAATTTAATATTTAAATACAGAATACTTGAAGTATAAAGTACACTCAAAGTTACATAAAATCATCATAATATTGTAGTAAGCGGCTTTTTAAAAACGGTTTTACTAAAAATTGCCGCTTTTTGTACCTGTAAAAGTGTGCTTAACAAATCTATGCTTATAAATTGCAGGTTATAGAAATTCCAATGATAACAGATACATTAGAAGAAGAGACGTCACCCGAAGTGGAAGTGGCGGCGGGGCGGTCTATGTCATTCGCGAGTAGAGGGGGGGAATCGGAGGCTGACAGTAGAAGGGTGAGTATACAACTGCAATCGTAGGTGACTAATGAACACAGAAGTACTTTCATAAGTCGTTTTATAGGGGTGTAGTGAAAATCTAAACAGAAAGAATTCTCAGAACAGAAGTAAACCTTTGGATCGGTTTGTCACTGTAGATAATTGTATTGTAGAGTTCGCAAAACTTGAATCTAGATATTCACTAGCAACAAAAACCGCATTTACACTGATTGGATTGACTGATTAATTTACTTGCAGTAAAAAATAAATGTATCCTTTTTTGTTCTTGGGTTCTTTTTTCATTTAGTTGCAAAATCTGAGTAAAACTTTGGCCAGTAATTATTTTGAACTAGGCTGAATTGCGTAGACACATCTTTAGACCTAGTGAATACATGTTCCTTTTTTCCCCTATTGTCTCCTTTTTAACATTCGTTGTACCTATCTTGGCAATTATGCTTTGAATACGTTAAGTCTCAACTAATGAGTGTAATCAACGAAGTGTTTATCTATTATTGTAATGTATCTTCCCCCAGTCCGGGGTGTGGTGCGGCGGCGGCGCGGGGGAGCCGCTGCGGGCGCGGGGCGCGGGGGGCACGGGCGGCGCGCGGCGCCCCGCCGGCTTCCAGCCCGCGCTGGTGGCGCTGCAGCAGGGCCCGCCGCACCCCATCACCGCGCTCACCATCAACTCCTCGTACGGCCTGTGAGTATTCGATGAAAGCTCAATGTTATTTGGATGATCACTGTTCTTAGCATGTTTAAATATTTTACAGCGTGACTGATTATTCAAATATAATTCACGTAACGATCGATTTTACATTTTTGTAAAATTTAACCGATATATGAATTTAGTTTGCTGACATAAAAGACCGTGGTACTTACAACCGTACAATATAGACTATGGTTCTATTATATCATCGCAAACGACATAGTGTAACGCGTGTCACGGAAAAAACAATTGTGACGAAAGAAATAAATTATACGTGTTACCCCTTTCCAAAACAAGATCTAAGTGCAGTGGGAGAGTGACTGCAATAGAAGAATTCATATCTTTCCTTTATTGCAACGCGTCACATTGGTGTCTTGGTAACATAACGTGTTTCTAATCTAACGCCATATTTGTGGAATTTGATATTCAATATCAGAATAATATCCTTCGTCAAACCACTACGGTCTGAAAGAGACAACGTAGTAGAAGGCTAGATCGTCCTGGTGTCGGCAGCATGGCGTGGGGCGGGGAGCGCGGCGTGGTGGTGGTGGACATGGTGGCGCGCGCGGGGCTGTGCGCGCTGCCGGTCTCCGCGCTCTACCAACCCGAGCGCACGCGCCCCACCGAGCGGCAGCGCTCGCCCTCGCTCGACCAGGTAACTATACGCGTGCCGGCCTCCGCGCTCTACCAGCCCGAGCGCACGCGCCCCACCGAGCGGCAGCGCTCGCCCTCGCTCGACCAGGTAACTATACGCGTGCCGGCCTCCGCGCTCTACCAGCCCGAGCGCACGCGCCCCACCGAGCGGCAGCGCTCGCCCTCGCTCGACCAGGTAACTATACGCGTGCCGGCCTCCGCGCTCTACCAGCCCGAGCGCACGCGCCCCACCGAGCGGCAGCGCTCGCCCTCGCTCGACCAGGTAACTATACGCGTGCCGGCCTCCGCGCTCTACCAGCCCGAGCGCACGCGCCCCACCGAGCGGCAGCGCTCGCCCTCGCTCGACCAGGTAACTATACGCGTGCCGGCCTCCGCGCTCTACCAGCCCGAGCGCACGCGCCCCACCGAGCGGCAGCGCTCGCCCTCGCTCGACCAGGTAACTATACGCGTGCCGGCCTCCGCGCTCTACCAGCCCGAGCGCACGCGCCCCACCGAGCGGCAGCGCTCACCCTCGCTCGACCAGGTAACTATACGCGTGCCGGCCTCCGCGCTCTACCAACCCGAGCGCACGCGCCCCACCGAGCGGCAGCGCTCGCCCTCGCTCGACCAGGTAACTATACGCGTGCCGGCCTCCGCGCTCTACCAGCCCGAGCGCACGCGCCCCACCGAGCGGCAGCGCTCGCCCTCGCTCGACCAGGTAACTATACGCGTGCCGGCCTCCGCGCTCTACCAGCCCGAGCGCACGCGCCCCACCGAGCGGCAGCGCTCGCCCTCGCTCGACCAGGTAACTATACGCGTGCCGGCCTCCGCGCTCTACCAGCCCGAGCGCACGCGCCCCACCGAGCGGCAGCGCTCGCCCTCGCTCGACCAGGTAACTATACGCGTGCCGGCCTCCGCGCTCTACCAGCCCGAGCGCACGCGCCCCACCGAGCGGCAGCGCTCGCCCTCGCTCGACCAGGTAACTATACGCGTGCCGGCCTCCGCGCTCTACCAGCCCGAGCGCACGCGCCCCACCGAGCGGCAGCGCTCGCCCTCGCTCGACCAGGTAACTATACGCGTGCCGGCCTCCGCGCTCTACCAGCCCGAGCGCACGCGCCCCACCGAGCGGCAGCGCTCACCCTCGCTCGACCAGGTAACTATACGCGTGCCGGCCTCCGCGCTCTACCAACCCGAGCGCACGCGCCCCACCGAGCGGCAGCGCTCGCCCTCGCTCGACCAGGTAACTATACGCGTGCCGGCCGCCGCGCTCTACCAGCCCGAGCGGATGCCTCACGCCGGGCGGCGGCGCTCGACCAGGGGCCTTACTTCGTAAGTCTTGTGAGTTGGTAATCGTGTTCTCCCTTGCTCGCACTCGTGGACTTGTTAATTGGCGCGTGCAGGATGGCAGGCCGATTCCCAGAACAATTACGCAGTAGGGGTGCAGGTAACCAGCTGCGAGCGCTGCCGGCTTCGACGCTCTACCGCGACGGCGCTCGCCAGGTACACGTCGCACTCGTCACATGTGGGGAGTGACTACGGTGGACCCTGCAGCATACACCGCTACACTCATACTTGGCTGGACATTACAGCATAGAACAGGAGGCTAAATAGCTACCGTTGCTGGTCAGCTTACAGTATTCAGTGTTACATTACCCGTATTTTGACGTATTTGTTAGTTGTACGAACAGCAACGCTCTTTGGATAGGAATGATGCAGCGTTTTTCGTGCCGTTCGTGTTTTTAAACGTTTCACATTTAATTACATAATATTTCATGCAACATCTCATTGTAATTGAACAAAAACCACATTATGGTATTCGAAGATAAAAGCCTAATTTTAAGATATTTAAATTGTCACTGTTATTCGTCACACTCCTGGTTCACATTTCACACACGTGGAGGACATGAGGATGAAGACCCTAGGTGGACAATAATAGCACGTATAAGCATAGGAACGATAGGTTACCGACTTCAATAGGTACACGAGACAAAGTAGACTCTGCGTCTTCGTCAGGTAACTTCACATTACATTTGATTTGCAATTTTATTTCTTTATTATTGAGTTGCTTCGGTCGACGAGGAGTCTCGCTTGAGGAAACGTCACTACTCGAGCGGACCTCCTCTCGGTCGCACCATTTCCTTCATCGAGTTTACCTCTTATTTATTTATTACAAATTGAGTATTTAGATGTAGCGCCGACCCCGGCTTCTCCCCGTAGCAACGTGGCATGGCATCGTTAGACATCGTTTACTCCCGGCCTGTCTCTCACCTCCTCGCCTAGAATAACTTTTCAAGTTTGCAGATCCGCTAACGCGTAAACCGCGCGACCGCTCACCGCTAGATTTAAGTATGATCACACGCGGACACAGCTCCCCGTCCGCTCGCGTAGAGTGCACGTCCGCCGCCACGCCGCCCCCGCGGGCGCCGCGCGTCCCTCAGCACTGATGTTTGTTCCCTCCCGCGTCCGCAAGCTGGAGGAGGCGGCGCGGCCCTCCCCGCCCGCCGCCAGCCCTGGCGAGCTGGCCGGCGGGCCGGCCGAGGACCCGGCGCCCGCGCCCGAGGACCGCGCCAAGCTCGACTCGCGCCGCAAGTCCACCTCCTGGAAAACCTTCAACCTCAAGCGCCAGCTCTCCAAGGTGGATCTCAAGTTGAAGGCGGCGTTCGCGGTCCCGCCCGATGCGAACCTCGAGGAGAACCCCGCCGAGGGAAACTCTCAATTCTACTGCGAGCCGAACGCGAAGCCCGAGGTGGCACAGGAGGCGCTCCCGGACCCGCCCGAGGCGGCGGACTCGCCCGACGGCGAGGAGGCCCGGCCCGCGGAGGGCGAGGAGGCGGCGCCGCCGGCCCGCGAGGAGGAGGCGGGCGACGTGTACGAGCGCATGCACCGCGAGCTGCACGAGCGCTGGCAGGAGCAGGAGCGCGCGGAGGCGGGCGCGGCGCGGCCCGACAACCTGCCGCTGTTCGAGGAGGACGGGCCGCCGGCGCGGCCGCCGCGCCGCGCGCGCCGGCCCGACGCGCGCCTGCTGTCGGTGCCCAACGTCCGGTGCAGCAAGCAGGAGTCGGTGCGCGACCTGCGCCGCAAGCAGTCCGCGCAGCCGCAGGCCTCGTTCGCCGGGACCCTGATGCGCCGCTTCAGTAAGTACCCTCACCCCGCGGCGCCATGTCTCACCTCACTCGCACATCGACATCGCTGACGCCGGGTTTCACGAACCTCCGTTTCGTAGCACGTTATCCGCTGTAACGTAGAGTAGATGTTCGAACGTCTCGGATTGGAATGGTAATGGTTTGGCGTTTTTTTCTGATTCACTAAAACTGTAGCCCCTTTACTAAGAAGGACGTAGATCTACCGCTCGTTAGAGGTGATGGTAGCTAGATGATTATAAATATTGTACATTAAAGCAGATGTAACATGAACTAACCTAGTCGTAAGCGACAATGATTAAAGTAACGATTTGTAGTTTAAACGGCGGGAGAGATTACCGGTTGGCGACATCTCTCTTTAAGGTGCTTTTCGCTTTTTGTGATATTTGGCTTTTTATTTATTTTCGTTTATTATGTATGTTCCCATGAAAATATATAAAATGCGTGCATCATACGTTAAGTATAATAATGTAAAGGATCACATTGTACAAACGCACGGCGTGTGTAGGTATGAATATGTTATATAAGTAGCGGTGTAATGTAAGTCATTGATGTGTGTATTTTCTTATTTCAAAGGACAAGGACTCGTCCGACGAAGACTCTAACTGCCTTAAATATCTATTCGCTGATTTTCTCGGTAAATAAATTTTGATTGAAAAGTTGCATTAAAACGTAGGTGATCTCTGTGTTGTCGATGTCCTTTTGAGATGATGTTATCCGCTAGTGGTTCCGAGCTGAGTAGTCGGACTAGCCGCGCACTCTCCGCTTGGTAGCTTCACATCGCTAGCACCCATCCACATGTCTGACCGATCCGCTGTCCCCAGGAGAGCTAGTAGCGCGGCTTTGCACCCGAACCGACCCCACCTGCGCGGCCGGGGAGGCGCAGCTGCAGGCCCTGCCGGCGCCGCCCGCCATAGGTATGAGCTCGGCGCAGGGCACTCGCACTAACCGGGATGCCACGCGTCTCTAACGACAGACTAATACCAGGCACAGAGATCACAGTATCCTAACTCGCGTCCGCGCCTTTGTAGTAACAGACGGGGACTTCGCGTTGCGTGGTGGAGGGCTCGCCAGCGCTCCCGGCTCCGAGCGGGCAGGGCGCGGGCAGGCGGGTGTCGCGGCGCGGCGGTCGGACGGCGTGTGTGTGTGTTGTAGATGAGCGGGCCGGGCGCGGGCGCGGCGGCGGCGGGGGCGGGCGCGGGCGCGGGCGGGGCGGGCGGCGGCGCGGCGGTGGCGGGCGGCGCGCGGGTCCGCCGCTCGCGCTCGCAAGGTACCCGCAAACTGCACAAGTGCCTGTCCACCGCATCGGACGTGTACGCCGCGCCCCCCGCCCCGCAGCACTCGCTGCTGACGACGCGACAGTATTGCAGTTTTGGTAGTACAGTCACCTTGTACAGTCACTCGGCCTCGACCTCCTTCCGTTCTGAACGCAGTCGCAATTTCTCTTCTTCTTTTTGTTTCGTTTACCGTTTCGTTAGTTCTTTCCGTTCACCTTAGCTGACGAAGCGTCGCTTGGCTTCCGCGGCTCGCGGCCTCCAGCGGCCTCCAGGCGCCGAGCGCTCCGCGAGTCGTTTCGATGTGACTTGCATCTTGAAAAGCATTTTTGAGCTTGAAATGTTTCATTTTAAGTTTCCGTCTTCAATGTTCATGTCATAAGTATATATTCAACGCTGCAGCCGGATTGAATGCTTAAAGCAGTGAATCGATGTATAGCATCAGTGCTGATGATACTGTCGTTTACAATAATGTGCGATTCTGTTACACAGAAGTACTTCAGCGCCACCAAGCGAGCCCTGAGGTCTGTTCTTGCTAGTTTTTGCTATGTTATTTGGTTTTTGAATATTTTCTTTTCGTTTATTATTTCTTCCACACTAAGTACTTCTTCCATTACTTACAACATCATACGTACATTAAAATATTTTATGAAATTGAAGATTTCATTCAGATACTCTTGCAATATTATTATGTGTAATGAAGTCTCTTGCAATCTTCCATTTCACAAAGTAAATTATTAGTATATTGAAATTACTAATGCCTAACTCTCAAACAGTGCTTAAACATTTTAAAAGATCACAAAATACTTCTAAATTAGCCATTAAATTATTGAAACATTTAGAAAACAAATCATTATATTTATCATTCAAGTAATTTTATGAGCGTAGTGAAACATGTACCCAAGAGTACCATTATCTACGTAGACCCTTTCAGTTCCCCGTCAGCATGATTGTGTTCAGTTGTGATTTTCATTGTATTTATTTGAACAATTTCCAATTTCAGATCGGAATCATTTAAATGGTAATCATTGGAATATAACACGCCTACTTTTCATTATAATTTCAATTTCTAGTTGTGTTATCCGAGTAGTGTTTTGTTTGGTTCTCACTGCAAACTCTTACGAATGACATCCTCGTCTAGATGATGTATCACGTATGTCCGAACTGTCTGTGTCGCCCGAGCCGGCCCTTGTGTTTCTGTGAAGATGTTTACTGTAGCACGGAGCCGCCACCCGGCGCCCGACGCCGCGCCGGGTCCGCCCGGGACCGCCCCGGTCCGCCCGGGTCCGCCCGGGTCCGCCCGGGACCCGGGACGTGCGGCGCCGGCTGGCGGCGCTCCGTCAACGACTCCTGATCATGCTTGTAACATTTGTGATTTTATTTGTCGGTACAGAACCAACTATTCCGCAGACTCTCGCATCTATGGAGTACTTACACATAATGCAACCCAATGGTACCAACGTTTGCATCGTTATTCTCATTTGTTTTCTATTGGTTTGATTGTGCGTTTATTTTGTGGCTTAGTCACGGGCGGCGTGCCCTTTGTTACTACTCACACTGTAGGTAGTTATTATTTAGATTTGAAATTGTGGCTGTGACTGTTTGTCTTGTTCTCCTACCACACACGAAACTTGGATTGCACCGAACTGTTAACTTCAAGTGGCATGACTCTTTAGAATGATATTGAAAAGGTGACTTACTACTCAAAACTATCTTTTAATCTATCACATGTGTACTGTACGGCCGGAATCTATTGTATGTTATCTTTGTGCATATTATAAGCGAGGCTTTCCATATTGTATCAGACACATGGTATACCTTTCATTTCTATTGTTTCTGTACGTTTTGTTTGAAGATCGTCGACAGTATTGATTGAATGACGAGCGATCACGTTATGTATTTGTTTGCCTTTATCCGCAACATCGACGGTCCCTGTCGACCGCAGTAGGCTTCACTCGCGGCCCGGCCCGCGGTACTGTTGATTGTAACCGCTGTTGAGTACATGATTATTGTTTCTTTTCTAGCCCGACCACAAAGCAAAAAGTTTATATGGCTCGTTTTTGGCTGCCTCTATGTACGGCTGTCATTATTTCTATGTATGCTTATGGTATTATATTACTAAGAATACACTAATATAGCTGCATGCGCCTGCAATCGCCGGTTCTTGCACCGCTCGTTGTTTCACTATAGACCTTATGTACCTACTTACTGCATCACACTTGTCTGTCCGTCCACGCGACCGCTTTCTATTAGACCGCGGACTTTTTAACTAACGAGGGGCTTCTGGTAGATGAACTTAGATGACACGAGAGTGCGCTTCATAGAGTGGGAACACTTTAGAGCAGGATGCTTCGTTTCGGCTGCAAGCGGGAACCCCCGGCTTCTAGCTGCGGACCTGGTCATCATCAACTCATGACTCATTTCATCAAGGTTCTTTTGCTACATTAACGTATGATTTAATAACTTTGCTCGAAGCTTCACATTTGCTCTGTTCATCGTTTAGAGGTGTCTATCGATGTGCTAGTTAATCTAAGTTATCTGTTAAGATCTCCATTAAATAGCTTAAAGGGGTGATCGGTGTTTTGACTTAATCTACTCTTTAGGTACTCACTTTTTGTTTTTTTTTTGTTCCTGTAACAACCATGAGTCAAAACACTAACCATCGATACTAACCTGAACGTTCAAATAAACAATTAAAAAACCTACAGTAATAAAAGACGTTGTGCAAATAGGCTGAGATTGGACGGGCATGCAAATGCAGACTGCGGGCTCTTGGCATGATCTACTTGATTCTTAATTTATACCGGCACCATTTAAATCTGCACCGGAATGGTGGATTTCAGCGTATTTCACAACCGCACCTATAACACTAAATTGTGAGCTACAGCTAACTTTATTATTGCAATTATACCTATTACGTAGATTAGTTTGTGTTCTGCTGGTGATTTAAGTTATAATAACAACAACAACTTGGAATTTTTGCTGTATTTACGATACATTCAGTACCAGTGTCAGGACTTAAATCATCATCAGCGTGCTAAGGATCTTTTACCATGGAACGTGCGGTGGTAAGGGGTCGTTGGCAACGTGTGGGCGTGACGGAGGAATAATCTCGTACTCTGTTACAACCGGCCGCGTAGACAAGCTGGACAGCTCGTTCTCGCGCTCGCGCTCCAGCAGCATGTCCAGCCTCGAGAACATCTCGCAGGAGGGCATCCAGTGCCTCGCCTTCGCTGATAGCTATATTAAAAAGTCTGGTGAGTATTCATGTTTTTCGTTGGTAATATAATATTCGACCACTATCTCACCTGGTTTTTGTTTTACTTTGATCTGCCTTTTGACCCCGCTTTTCGATTTTGTGTTTTAAGTGTACCATTACCAAAGACCATTCACGCCATATTTTTGAAGAGACGAGCTCAGGTCATTGCTGTACAGACTATTTGTCGTTATCACTCGAAGATTTTAGACAGCTCAAACTACTTGACACTTCAAGTACTTACTTGGAATCTATTCTTCCATGCTCCAGACCCTACGACGCTACTGCCGACGCTGTGGATCGGCACGACACAGGGCTCCGTGCTCACGATGATGATCAACCTTCCGGAGCCCGACCTCAGGCACACGCAGTCTGTCGTCGTCTCCACTAGTGGTAACTTTTTTATTTTCTGCCTGTCTTCCTTTTCTTTCAATTTGCTTTTCCATCTACTACTACATTGTTTACTTTTTCATTTCAGGTGGTCCCATATTTAGGTTAAAAGGTTCAATTCTGACGATGTCATTTCTGGACTGTAATGGTGCTTTAATACCCTACTCTTACGAAAGTTGGAGAGACGATAGTAAAGATGTAAGTATCCCTAATGTACTTTTGTAGTTTTAAAACACCGACATTTACGAACGCTGGCTGCTACAGCTCATACGATGCTCAGATATTCACTGCCTTATCGAAGTTTCCCAATGATTAAGTTAGAGCACGATATCAGCACGTTACTAAAACCAGTATTTTCTCAAACAATTTATCAATCAACCCTACAGGTAAGAGAACGGAGAGAACGGACGCCGACCAAGCAGAGCTCGTCCAGCAGCGGCAGCCGCATGAGCCCCACGCCCGGGAGCAGCGACCCCGGCGCGGGCGACCGCCAGTTCGTAGTGATAGCGTCGGAGAAGCAAGCGCGCGTGGTCGCGCTGCCCAGCCAGAACTGCGTCTACCGGCAACAGATCGTCGACACGGACTTCGTTGTCAAAGCTGAAATAGTCAGCTTAAAAGGTAACACGCGTTTTATGAGATTGTCGCTATGTGGTATTCAAACTAAGTAAATGTACGCATTAACTAATTTTACTTCAAGTATGGTAGGTACGTGTACGTGCAGTACTTCTAATATGTTTTCGGTAATCAACCATGTATAGATGTACAAGTTTTTTTTTCGATATTCCAGTTTTTGCTTTTATTTAAAAGGTTTTTGTCCGAGAACCGTGAAAAAGTAACAACTCGACTTATATGCACTATCGAATCGGTAAAGCTTTCAGTGATTCTTTTGTTGCTTTGAATTGATACCTAGTGAAAAAGAAATTCTTGTGAACGCTTGCGTGCTACAAAGTTCCAATATTAATGCACACTGTTTGGTTCTAGATAGTGTATGTCTCGTCAATTACCTATCGACCGGGCACCTGGTCGCGTACAGCCTGCCGTCGCTGCGGCCGCTGGTAGATGTGGATTTCCTCCCGCTCTCGGAGCTTAGGTAAGTGCGCACTCCTCTCATCTCTATCCAACACCTTTGTAACATTCAATTCAATCTTGATGTGAACACGCTAGCTTTTCCGATCATAAGCCATCCACAGCCTGACATTTTGGTGCTGTCACATTCCATGAGAAAATGCGAGAGCAATCGTCTGATGACAATAACACTTATTTGTTATCGAACGCAATGCTTGGAATCGCAATAAAACGATAGTGTTTACATTAAGAATGAATTCTAAAGCGCTCTGCGTGAGTGGCGCCAGTGTTCCGTCGATGTGAAGGCTCACGATAGACTGTCGAGTGGCACACAGATCACCATTAGTCGACTTTGCACCAAACGAAGGCACTAAATGATAAACGGCTTCTTTTTATTAGACCTTACGTTTAGCTATAAATAGCTTTCGCAATTTTATATCAGCATGAGGATGCTGTTTACGATTTGTCATTTTACATCCTTTTTTCTCATTCGCAGGATTTTTTTACGATCATTCGCTATTTTATCATTTGGGAGCCTATCGACAGACTTCCTCGGATCGATGTTAGAAATGTAGCCTTGTTTGGTGCAAGACATCTCGATAGAATCGCTCGCCTCGCATCTCATCTCTGCCTACCCTGTATTCTCTCGATAGAGCTAATGAGATTCGAGTGTTGTACCAAACAAGCAGCGGTGTCATCTTCTATTTGGTACTTTTGCAAGCACACGCTATTAGAGGCAATTGTGCTATTTCTGATCACAAGTAGACAAAATTTTGCAAATCTGTCGAGCACCACTGTGCTTCCGATATTTGGCACTCTTTCTGTATTTAAGTTTAAATTTATTGAAATCAATTAGACATCCGCTGGCACGAACACACATCGGTACAGATTTGTATCGATTGAATATTATACACTGTTTTACTTACTTTCTAACAATGAACCAACTATCAATTTACTTTAAATGATGTTAAAAACTCGTTGTCTACTGTAAATACACTAAAGTCCGCCAACACCTCAAGTAAAGGAACTCGACATATCTAATTATCTGACACTTCCCCGACTATGCTAATGCTGACCTATACATATAATCAATCATATAATAGTGTACCCTGCAATAACATTTGTATCTAACTCACTCTTGATTTGTAACTCTTTGTTTTTTTTTCATCGACTCGTGCTTTGGCTTTTAATTATAACAGGGTTTCATAAAATCTATGTACCCACATTGCGATTTAAATTTCAGTGTTTTCTTTCGATGTTATTATTAAGTCAACAAAATAAAATATTAATATTATGTTCCACATAGGCAATTCCATATAAGCATATTATTTTTGTTGAGACTCATATTCAGACAAAAAATATAAATATCAATGATTTTGCAATTACAGTCCTTAAATTGCAAAATCATTGGAATCATTTGGCAAAAACCCGTTTGTGGATCCTTAAAAAGATTTGATGAAACCCTCTCATAAAGTCAAAGTGCGCGTCGAGGAGCGCACACAGCTGACTAGTCTGTGTTCATGGTAGTTTCCAGACACAGTCGAAACAGAGGGGTATCGTAGACCCAATGCTCTCCATTTGGGGCCAACAGCTAATTGTAAACGAGGACACGGACCAGTAAGTCCTGCAAATGGCTAGCCATGCTCGTCACCATGTTTGTGGAGCTCGCTCCGGCCTCTGTTGCGTTAGACATGTTAATGTTCATGTTATTGTACAGCTTCGATACCCCATGCCCCTGTTGTGATCCTGATCATTTTCCGAACGGTTGTGGGCAAATCACTCTAGTTCTAATATTTCACAAAATATATGTTCATTTGCAACTGAAATGTACGAACTGTAAAAGAATGGAAAAAAACTGGAAATACCTAAAAAAATTCTTACCAACACTTACATGATATCCGCTACGAAGCGGATATCATGTAATTGCTCCATTTATGATTTAACCATTTTGATCTAATTACGCGTTTTTTTTGTTTTTTTTTACTTCAAACTTGTCTAGCATTTGACCACGCTCTCACCTGTTGGGAAGTGACGATGTGATCGAAGGTGTAGCATGCTAGCCAAGTTCAATAAATTCAATAAAGAAAGGCTCTGAATCGAGCAGGCATTTCTATTTATGTCTCAGACCTACTGCACGATGCCATCGTGCATTAGGAGTAAAACTCCCGCCATTGGGTGGAAGTAGTAAAACTACCTACCTATTATCTTTCTTTTATCAAAATCGATCACACGCATTTTGCCTCGCGCGGTGTGTGTAATATCAACACATATAAAATAATGATACCATTTTAATATATAATAAAAACACTTTAAAAGTGATTTGCCTCACCCCGATGGCTGCTTGCGATTCTGCTTACCTAGTGATCCTACAAACTGTGAACATACAACACACGGCCACACTACATCTCGTCTTGTTGACAACAATCCAAACACGCATCCACGACACGTTATCTTCCGTTATTCTTTTGACGCTATTTCTTCTCTTATCATTCTCGCTGGGCTGACAATCGATATATTAGGTACTTACTTGCGATTTCATTATTGGGGCAAAATAGTCGTCTAACCGTAACCAAGTGTTAGTTCCATCAAGTCTTCAAAACTTTTAGAAACACTCGGAAGTTTTGACGATATCAAGAAACTGAAAAATACTTCCTTCTAAACATAATATCAATAAAAATAAGATCCAATACAAGTAGGTATTGGGGTCACATATACGTTACAGAGTAACACTTACACTTTTTTGCTCCACAAGTTGCTTAGTCTCTAATTTCTTTCGCAAGCATGAGAGCTTTTGAAGAGCTTTCTCTGATATTTTCCTCGCTTTTCTTAAAGTTTTTCTGTAAATAGTTGCAAATAGATACATGTTAGCTACGCTTTATGTTAGTTGTTAATTTATCCTCTAGACATCGACAGAGGACTCGAGGATGATTTAAGGTGAGAAGATTTAACAATAGATCTTTATTTTCTGAACTGTCACTTCATCTTCGGTCTCGGATCTTTCAAACTAAATGTCTGCTTTATAATCTAACCTGTCTATGAAGTCTTCCTTCTCCTTCTAATCGGACATAAACAGACCATGCGAACGATAATATTCATGTCTGTTGTTTTGAAGGGATCTTTATTTTCCGTTACACGCAACAGTTAACGTTGTTTAGTCGTGATTAATAAAATAAACTAAATATTTGAATAAAGTAGGTTTATAAAAGCATAATGAAAACCTACTATTAAATAAATTTTAATAAGTTATAATTGACCTCGAGCATTTACGATAGTCAACTAGATATTACAATCGTAATAAAAACTAAACAACGTTAGCAACGAGTAGTTAACTCAGCAGGTGTTTGAGCATATTTTTGGCGGGATTTCAGGATAGCGAAGACTTTCTGCTTCAGCAATAAAGGCCATGGCTTGTACCTGGCGTCGCCCACTGAAATACAAAAGTTCACAATCGATGCCGAATTTTGGTGAGTCCTAATTAATGCAGTTACTTATGAATTGTACAGAAATATATAGGTACAGGCTATTCGAAATCCGAATGATGCTCATCACCATAATCATGAGTATATATATATATACACACACGTGTTACCGCAAGTCTTGCATCTTCCTCACATAACAATTATATACATCGACAGTCAACAACTGAACGAGATGCTAGGCGAGCTGTTCCTGCCGAGAGACATGCCGGAGCCGCCTAAGGAGAGCTTCTTCAGGGGACTCTTCGGGGGAGGATCTCGGCCACTGGACCGGGAAGAGCTTTGTAAGTTATTTTAAAACTAGCGGCGCACCACTGTTGCGCCCTCGGTTTTTATGTAAACTATCTTTTTTTAGATCATGGTCCCACAACACCCAGACACAGAACAAGTACTTGCGCTTTTTTTTTCTGTGCACCAAATACTTGTCTTGTCGCGGAAATAGAACCCGGCACCTCTGGGTTATGAGCCAACTTGCTCAACCACCACACCATAGAGGCTGTCAAACGTGTCTTGCAACGATGAACCTCGTTGTACAACAGAGGCGTTGGTGGTACGCATTTAATGTTGTGTGAACCGACAGTCGGCGAGAGCAGCGGGCTGAAGCCGAGCCGGACGGTGGCCAAGCACATCCCGGGGCCGAGCGCGCAGCTGGAGGGGCTGGGCGTGCGCGCCTCCACGGCCGCCGGGGAGGTGTCGCGCGCGCACATGCTGGTGCTGGAGCGCGGCGACAAGCTCTCGCAGCTCGAGGACCGCACCGAGCGCATGCACAACCAGGTGAAGGAAACAAAGAAGGAAAAGGCACTTATTCAGGACACCACACAACATTACATTACATTATAAGAGAATACAGTATAATTTAGAAAGAAAGAATAGACAATATAACAGATGTAACGTTGTGTGATGTCATGACCAGGTGCGGCGCATTTTTATATCAATCGGCATCATCGGCAATTTTTATATTCAATGTTTCTCAAGTTGATAAAACCTAACTACTTAACTAACGGTAGGTACTTTATTTTATTCTATTGTAATTAATTGTGAGGATTTAGGTATTGATAATCGACTTAGGGCTAGTTATTACAGTGACTGACATAAAAAAGGCTTAGAAATTTGAAGAAACCGTAAAGGAGTTCGTTTTTTTTCCATCTGGCTTCCAGCTGAAATTTTTGTTTATCCTAACAAAACAATAAAATTGAAATTGTCTTAAATGTTGTATTAAGAACAAAAATAAACGATCAGGGGTGATGTTAGGGGGTACGTAGGACTCGAACCCACTAAAGCCCCCCGTGACCGTCCCCGCGAGACGGGGTCGCGCCAGCGGCCACCAACCAATGGCAAACGTCGCTATATTTTATTCTTAAGCATGATGAGGTGCTAAGTAACTAGAACTACGGGGGACTTATATCAGTAACGCCCGCTTAGCATTTTCAAAAGATTAATTTAAATTTAATAAAAAATTCATTTCATTTCATTCATTTTTCATTATAAATAATATAATAATTAACATAGGTTCGCGGGGTCCCAACGAATGACACCTAACTTTTCGCTTCTCCTGTTACATTAGCGGTGTGTGCGACTTGTTGTGAACTCTTCTGATATGATTGTAGATGTTAGAAGGAATGAAAGAGACACGATGTCGATGGGGTGGGGACGGTATAGTAGTATAGTAGTAATAAAGAAAGTAATAGTAATAAAGAAATGCTTTCGAAAGCTTTCTCCAAGACTAGAGGGAAATTTCATAAGACTTTGAATTGCAGGCTGCAGAGTTCTCGACATCCGCGCACCAGCTAATGCTCAAGTACAAGGACAAGAAGTGGTACCAGCTGTGAGCCGCCGACACGCCGCACGCCGCACGCCGCTCGCGGCTGCCGCGGGGACATTGTTGCACTGTTCCAGGAACAGTTTGTTGATACTGTTTGCTTCGGATAACGGGTTTTGATACGAAATACTAAACTTGTAAACGTAATATTAACACAAGAATTAATTAGTCTATTAATGAAAATATACACTTCCCTAAAGATAACACCGTAAATATCGTTACCCTATTATGTAATGAAATATTTAATATACTGTAAGCGAGATTCCAGTGAGAACGGATGTTTGACTGTTAGGCGATACTTCTGCTTCTGAACGTGATTTGATAAAAACAAGCAGCAATTCTACTGTTAAGGTACAAAACTAAGGTGTAATAAATCGTACTATTAGAGGTTTGATCCGTGGACAATTCGTTGAATATTCAGACAAGGTAGCGTTTATAGCGTTACGATTGGGAATAGTGGGTCGGTGTCGGCTCGCACCGCTACTTCTCGGTGCTAAACCAGTATATCTAGATAATTATACCGCAGACCGTCGTCGCCAGAGCTTAGCTATCCACGTAGAGATCTTATGAACTTTATATTTAACTCGTAGGCGTGATTCGAACGAACGCACAAACATCCTGTATGTATCGATCAGTAGTGTTTCGCTTCCACACGCTGAATCGTTCAATTATTTCGGTGCCTCTATTTATACTTTACCGGTCGCGTCTCCTTGCTTGTAGGGCGAGGCGAAGGCTGGAAGATTCCATCGTTCTGCTGTTCGGGGGGTTTGTCTCGCAGCGATACTATGATTCACTAAGAGCTAGCCCCCTCACCCATAGCTAGTCGCGTAGGAAGGCATGCACCCGTCTTGTGTACATAATCCTCGCCTCTGCTAGCCAGCATTCGTTCACGCGATGTGATAATGTAAATAAATCGAAAGCATTAAGTGTAAAGTAATTCTTATAAATCTTTTTATACAATGTACTTTACAGTAGATGATCTCGTCGGACGCCGACATTTCTGATTCTCACGTTGTCTCTCCCTTGGGTTAGACTAGCTACAGTACGTGGCCAAAACTAATAGCTATGCCTGATATTAACGAACAACTAGTCTGTTTTTTTAAATATTTTATTTAAAGTACTTAGATTCTTAGCTGCGCTTAACAAAAATATTAGAAGTGTTGAAAATACTCCTTGGATGTTGTACATAATCCATGACAATGTATACTTTTGGCTGCGTATTGTAATTTCGTTAGTTTGTTCTACTTACATTTGATATATTTTTCAACAGTTGGTAGGATGCGTTTACGTTTCCTACTTGTTTGTTAAAATTATTATAATTATTGTGTTAGTATTATTGCGTAAAGTTAAGTTGAGATTATTTAAACGTTGCAGAGTTATACGTACGATCCATGTAGATATAGATACATTTTATAGTTATAATGATGAAAGTTGCAAAATAAACTATCGTTTTACGTAATTTTAGTAAACTACCTACGTTGATCTGTGTAAAGTATTAAATAAATAAAATAATATAAAGAATGGAAAATTAAGCATTGGATGACAATAATTTTTGTTACACTTCTCAATGGAGATTTCTTTGACACTTACCAAGTGTATTTCAGTTTCTCTTCGGACACACCTTTTAATTCAGTTGCGTGCTATATTTATCAATAGGTAACGCAGTATTGTAATAAAATTAAACTCTACTATAAATATTACCAGGAATGTCGTATCATTTTTATTTATCCGACATGATGCATGAATGATACAATCATTACGTCCTCAAAAATGTCATCTATACCTGATACTTGCATGAAAATGCCAGACGCTTGCTTTATTTGAATTATTTTTGATGAATGAGTACCTTCGTACAATGATAGCAATACAAAGTGCGGGTTAGAAGCCTAAAGTAAACCAGACCAATCGGTGTCGTGTCGGTGTTGCTAGTTTAAACTAAAAATAAATAAATAAAGCGATAACTAATATATGAAATAAAATTTAAAACGCTGTTGTGTATATCGCAGAGTAAATATAAGTGAGCAGAGAGACTTGGCTAACTGCTCCCCCGAACCGACACGTAGAGATGTGTGAGTGATGGCGGTCTCGTCTTGCTCGTTCGATGTAATTATGTATGTACTGTAGTGGATTATCGGTGTATCGCATGGCAATAAACTTTTCTAAATTGTCGCCACAGATTATGGGACTGTTCCGTACTCTGTGGTCGCCACTGTGTTGCCCGCAGTGTGGGCCATTTTCTCCACGATTCCCAGACGGCGGGCTGATCACTTTAACTGTGCTGTGACTAGTACCTTCGTTGTTCGCTAAATTTAATGTTGAGTCTTCTTCCTTTATAAATATACTTGTATTTTACGTCCAATGTCATTTAATCGCCTTACGTATGTAGCTTGGAGTTTTATACTATTAGTGCAGTGTTAGTATGCTAGTTGAGTTCCATATAATTAGTTAGCCGTGTTATATGGGATGCCAAACGTTTATACTATTTTGAAGCTACGTTTATACTTAAGTACCTACTTCATAATTGTTACACATTGTAATCTTTTATTCCCAGTTATGTAGTTACGTTGTTTATGCGGGAGTGGATAGTTATATATTTACAGCCTCGAATTTCTGAAACGGTAACGATGATGTTCTAAGCATATATAAGTGTACAGGTTTTAACCAGATTATTTTCTAATAAATACGTAACAATTTTTATTGGAGATTTAATATTTTCCTAGGACAATTTACCGGTTTTAATAGCTGCTGTTTCAAGAAGTTTTAATGGAGTTTTAACCGCAATGACCGGAACGTTATTTTGGTGAAGTTGGCTTGCATGCATCACCGTGTATATCCGAGTGGCATATCAGTGGAATATATCAGAACGTACCAATATAGTCTGCCTATTGTTAGATCGTCTAATAGTTTTGAGATGCGGCTTACCACATTTTCTACCTAACACCCTATAAGATTAAAGTAGATTTTTCATTTTCTAATCATAAGTATTATTTGAATGTCATTCGACACGCGACACAACTGCATCTCTGTCATGCTAGGTTTATTACTCCCATCAATGACAATACGTCATATTGATTGTATGTATAAATGTTAATGTAGTCATTTTGTTATACCGTATTCATTGTGTATGTATAGTAACATAGCCGGTGCCCGTGTCACTGCCCGTGTCGCTGCCCGGTGCAGGCGCCGTACATCTAGTCTTGTTGTGACGTCACCACGTATTCATACTGAATATTATAGAACATCATTACTGTGTAAGGTAATATTGTCAAGTTAAGTTTTCTCAATTTTATCAATTGTTACGAGAGGGCGCGCCGCGATTCGTGCCTGATGCAATACTTACGTGTAAACTAATTAAATGCAGATCCATTTCAAACGCTTAAGATTAATTTGGAAATTATGGGACTAAATTAGATATAAATATAAGATTTGTAAATAAATAATAAAACAAAAAAACTTGTGGCAAATTATTACTTGTTAATCTGTAATAATTTTAGAGTTCATTTCAATATTGTTTTATATGAATTAGAGGACTGTCTCTCTTTCTAAATCGTTGGAATACGAAGATATAGACAAGTATATAATAACTAACATGTTGTATATAAAGGATGCTGTTGAATTATATTGATTATTTAGTTTGGTAGATGATTATTATAGTCATTATATATAAATAAATTATAAAAATATGAAAATAAAAATATAACAAAGTGCAATATGTTCTTATTTATCGCTTATTATCGCCTGTAGCTCCCGAGCGTATACCTAAAGAGCACATCTGTCAGCACGGAATCGCATTTTCCGATCCTTTTCTATCGCTCCGGGTCATCTCCTGTAGCGAGAAGGATAGCGCGAGTGTCGCGCGCGGCGTCCGTCTGCGATGTTATACCACTCGCGCTATTTTGGTGCACACGGGGCGAGGCAAATTTGGTATAGTTCAATGCAATTAAAAAGCATGCGCGTCTTTTCTTTGCAAAAAGTCTGTGCTAGGTCAGACTCTCCATAATGTTCCGATACCGATTTCAGATCACTTAGAGCTTCTTGGCATTACCCTGTCATCTAACCTCAACTTTGGGTCCTTTAGAGTCAAAAGCTAAACTAGCTGCCAAAAAACGGCGTTCTCACTAAGGTCAGGCAGTATTTCGCACCTAAATAGCTTCTTAATTTGTACCAAGCTCAAGTTCGATCGTGCATGGAGTACTGCTGCCACCTGTGGGATGGGTCTGCTATTTAGCGCGCCTTTCCTGGTATTTACCAGCTGGAAGCCTCAGGACTATCGAAAGGCGTGCTAAGAGGCTCATAGGTAGGGACTTGTTTGAGGCCCGACTGCAAAACTTCAACGATAAACGCAAAGTTGCTAGTCTATCGGTTTTCTATCGAGTGCATTTTGGAAAGTGCACATTTGAGTTACATAACCTGATCCGCCTTCACCTTTCCACCATCGGACAACGAGATGTACGAAAAACGCCACCGTTACATGGTTAATATCCCAAATGTGCGAACTGTACTACTCGACTATAATTTATTTATGCATAATGTATACTATTACAATAAGAATACAAACATTACATTACAAAAGGGCCAATGTCATAAATTATTGGTGCAGAGCGAGCGAGAGAGAGATTAGCGAGTATAAATTAAAAACAAATTTGTATACAATAAATTAATTTTATAGAATTATATAAATAATAATTAAAAGAGTGATATAGAAAATGGGCATAAATTGATTATAAAAATAAAAACATTTTAAAAAACATAAAACATTACAGTTAAAAAAATTATACATGAGAGCTTTACAGGAACAGGGTATTTATTTATTGAGATTAAGGTAATTTCAAATATAAACTCATGAAATTGAGCAACTTTTTTAATAAAACTTTTAACTATGATATAAATACAATAGAATACATTACGAGCATTTATTATGTGTCGGGCGGGTCGGGCGCGGCGGGGGAGGGGTTGCGGGGGGCTCACTGCGCCCTGACGCCCTGAAGGCACAGTTCTCGTTTGAAGCTCGCTGGACGCAGCGAACATTCGCACGCGCGGGTTGCGATAGCTCGTGGGAATGTATGCGCTCGTTCACTGTACGCACGAGCGCGAGCCGGCGACCGAGCACCGCCACACGTCACAAGCCCGCCAGCGATCCACTCGGCCGCCGTCGCTCAACTACTACCATACAGATCAAAACCCTAATATACAGTCATCGCATGCTGCGAGGCTTCACTGCGCCTCACAAACTGTTGTTCGACAAAACATATTACACACATAACTAAAAATTACTTACGGCTTAAAGGTCCCGGATTGTAAAACGCTACCCTATTTTCTAGCATCGATTAAACCTAGAGAAGCAAACATCGAGGACGGTCGCGGTAGCTGAATTACGAAATCGAAAACGTAGATATCACAAAATCTGTACATTGTAGAACCGCCGGAGCGGCGTGAAGCGACACAGCGCGTAAAGGATCACACTTGCTATCACACTCGTCCGATACAAAACACTAGTATATTTTACTAATTGCCTTTACTAATTTATACAAAATTGTGCGCACGAACGACGCTCGTATTACGGACCAATAGGATCGCAGCGTTGTAATACTTCCGCGCGGTGATTGGTCCGCGACACGCAACATGCACGTTACAATAATTTGGTATCGGCCTTGTACATCGAAACGAACATTATTAGTTTTAACAGAATATAAAAACAGAAACAAGTTCAATATAATCCAAGTCAACAATTTAGCCTTTTTTAATAAAATGTAACAAGATACAAAGGCAACCAATTGCACAAGTTCACAGCTCTACATTCCAATGGAACACTAAGCTATCATTCATTCAGGAAGACGACTGTAAGCCATCGCCAATGATGCACCCTTTTAATAACTAATAATATTCACATAATACATTTATCATTTATTCTACATGTAATTAACTAACGCGATCACAATAATTAAGATCTCCGCGGTGTCGTCTTCCTAACACTTGAGAACACTTTCAATACAAAAATGTTAATATTACCAAAATGTACAATGATCTGTGATTGGTAGTTTATATAGTAATGTTAGTGTATATTTTGCCCTTGAACGTTTATGACGGATCAAATATAACTCGCCAAAAAAATTTACTTGGGAATTGCTACGAAGTATACTTTTTAGAAGATTTATATGTTTACAGGTGCATACAGTTATAGGTGCATATAGTTTATAGGTCTTTGTAAGTGATCATGCGATGATAAGTACTCAGTATTAGTTCCACACGATCTCTCCATCACTATTGTCTGAAAACGCCGATGTTGGTACGCTTTACGGTAAGTAGTTCTTATTCGGTCAACATGTTCCAACATTTATGAACTTTTTAATAGACTTTTATGTAAAGTAACAAAAACAATTTTTCCAATGATATTTAAGTCACTTGTCCCGCGTGCAATCCACTCCGTAGCACCTGGCGCAGTTCATTAGTTTACATTTGTTTTCCGGCTCCCACTACACATGCGATACAGTAGTAGAAGGGAACAGCTATATTTTTCATCTTTGTTCAGAAACGTAGCGATACTACTCAAATATTTGAAGATGCATGAAAATGGTTCCCTCAACATATCGGTACAATAAATTATTGAATGAAACAGTATAATATATTTGATTAATATTTCAACATTGCATCAGCCGTATCACAATGCGGTCTCCTTAATACTCTCATCACATTTCGGAATCACAATCATTACATATTCACAATGATTTCTCTATAATCTACAATTATTGTTTCAATTCTAAAGGCACGCAACTGTTGATCATTATGGCATTGACTTTTGATTGATATTATTATTGATTGTATAGTATATCCAATACATACTAGTTCCAGATCGTCTTAAGAAATTACGCCGAAAATAATTTAGAGTTTAAATTCTGAGTGATTACCCGAAGATATTGTCCTACGAGTGTTACCCGTAATTCAATGTTGCAAATGCCCCCAGAATTGAATACAATTCTAACATTAGATATTATATTTAAAAACTATATTAGTTAGGTATCCGAATCACATCAGATTTGCCACTTACCTACAGTGAAATGTTGGATGACGTTAACATTACAAAGCTTACATTTATCGTATAAACTTTAACCCTCCATTTTGTAAACGCTGGATAATGTAAAGTAAAAAATATCTCACTTTTACATGCAAACAGTTCTCGTCAGTGAGAAGTAGACTGAGCACTTCACAGCACACATTACTTTATAGTGCTCAAGGTTAGGTTAGGAGGGCAAGCAATTTTGTCCAATCGGGAAATGAACTCGCACTAACTTTGTACAAAAATTAACATTACGATATGGAAATACAATATGTTCGGAAAACGTTGACACTTCTCTAATGTTCTAATGTCTCGCAGGACGCTGCTCGCACCACGGACATACAGAACTAAAGCATTAAGTAAAACGGCTTCAAGAATACTAAGTTGGCTCGATAAATAAAAGTCGCCGCTTATGATATACAACGGATATGTAGTCACTAGAGCTCGCTGGAAAACGAACACCTTATAATATTGCACTAATTTACGTGACATTCTACTGACTCGAGGAAAGATTGATAGACGTCATCACTGGAAGCATGGAAAGACTAGACTTTCCTAATGCTACATTGCATACACTCGCAGCTGAAATTAATAAAACTGGTGCCGGAAAATTACACAATTTAGTAATTAAACATGTCAATTTGTTAAAATTCTATAGTTTATTAAAAATTTATATCTGCATCATACAGAATTGCAGAATTGTATTGTAAGCACCCTGTATAACAGAGACATTTGCGGTACAAATGGGACAGTGGCACTGCAGTGCTCAGACATCTCGCAACGTCGCGAGCGCGCAGGAACACCGCTGCCGACCGGACACGGTTGTAATGGCAATGATTTATCTAGTCGCCCTACTATAAGAAGCATTTTCGCGTGCGGAATTATAGAATGAGATCTATAGAACATCGCAACTACTGCGACATTTTTGTACGTATAAAACCTAACATTATACATTTATTTCATATAAAATAATTAAATGAGTAGAGACATACGACGTTAAAATTATTTCATTCTAATTTGATAATCCGTGCTTCATAAAAGGATATTCATTTCTAAGTGTCAGCCGATTAGTGAAGCGCTCGTATCGATATGTGAACTTGATATTTACTAATCGATATGGATAAAACCTTTACACCGTAGCCGGCCGTGGGGCGCCGCGGGCTAGAGTTCGCTGAGAACTCGAAATTCACTAAAATAATTATCACGTATTTTGTTATCATAAAAAGAAACCTTTTGATTTTGTACTTTAAGCGTGCTGTACAAACGACTGAATTATAGTGTATGTCTCTACTTCTAGTTTACTGTCCTACATCAAACGAGTTAATAATAAAAAGCGAAATACATTAAGGTACGCGAATAAGGCTACACGTTTCGATTACAGTTATATACAATCCACATATTTACAGATGAAATTGTGAACACGATTTATTACGAACTAATATATGCCCCTTCTACGTAGCTCGCGAGTCGGGCGAGGGCGATGGTCCAGTCACACTCGGGACTGCCTCGCCTCGCCATGTATAGCAGAGATTCGCATCGGCTTTAAGCTAAACTTTAAAGGTGGCAACAGATCAACACATTCATCATGGCAGCCTTAAGACAGTTTTATAGAATGTAACCGGTCTCTAGTTTTATACGATAAAAAATATCGACAACGAATCACCGATAGTTTATGCATCACTATTTATCTTATGAACACCGCGAAAATTAGTCCGTTCGCAGTCGTGAACTGTGTGCAAGATGATACCGACCTTATACTAGAGCCTGGATCCACTCGCCCCTCGCGTTATCATACCACTTATGAATACGTAAACGAACACATTTCATCTTGAGACGCGAAGCTCGACCGTTTCACAGCAATTCTATACTTTAAAGTCAAGGCAATAACGTCGATATTATAAATCCGTTAACGTAGAACAAAGCTCGATAATTACCTAAAAGAAATGTTTATATTCGCGAATGATTTTGTAGATGATTGTGTAGATTCATTTCTAGGAGTTTAATGAATTTTAGATTTAGGAATACTCAATAAAAATTGCCTTGTTTATTATTTACGATGTCGAAAGGACGTATGTTGGTTTTCTCTGTTCATTGGACCCAAAGTTTACTTCAAAAAGTATGAAGTAACCTGAAAAACTAAAAATTTTAAGTCTGTGGCCAAAACCAAAGTTCAATCAAATCGCGACCGTTAATACTAAATGACGATACATTTATACTGGAAATAAAATCTGGGGTTCTATCTACTCTAAATGCTTCAGTACATAAACCTTGTCTATTGGCGGTAATGATGAGTGACCGGGTATCACAATACTTGCTACTGTGCGTTGCATGGATATCTGAGGTCCGGTGCCCGGTGGAGACCTTAGGGTCGCATCACAGAACGACTCAGTACATTAGAGGCTTCATTCATTAAACGATCGTTTTATGGACGCCTTGAGAGCTCACGATTAAGCGTCGCATCGTTCTCTAAAACGGGCCTAAATATTACCTCTCCATGGCCCACATTTATAAACCGGTATTAGTTCTGGGAGCGATCTTGAGCTGTAGATCTAATTAATAAATGCATCTGCTGCGATTTTGGATGCTGATATTACCTGAAATTGTATTTATACATTTCATAGATGCATTTAGTTACGAATCTCGAGGTTGCTTTAAGGCCAAGATTATATCAGTTAATAAATACGGAACAAGCGGATGCCAGACTTAATCCAAAGTTATTAAAAACGAAAGTATTTATCGTGGAAGTCTTCGAGATAAAATCCTTAAGAACTTCCAGATGCTCCAGTAACCAACATCAACTAAATTGTAAATATAAGTGAATCGCTTAGTTTATCATAAAATTGCTCAATTATTAATATTATTCTGAAAATGAATATAAATCGTCGATGTTCGATTATTGGTCGGGCGCGATGCGTCCCGAATGTTCCCCGGTACGCGCCGGTTACCTCACTAATAACAAAATTACATTACGATCACATCGAGACAACCGCTCAAATATACAAGTACTCTTTAGAAACGTAATAAAATACATATAGGTACCGTCGAGGGGAGATATGCCCCCCGCAGGACGCACTCCCCCCGCGGCGGTGCAACTAGCTACATTACACCGACGGCTGCACCTCGCTCCATCATCTCTCGCTCGCATCGGCCACCTCTGCAGAGGTCTCGGAGACCTCTAGTGGACTCTCAGACACCTCCACTGGGGCTTCAGAGACCGCAATCACTTTGTCCGTGCTCTCTAAACTAGTGTCCTGCGCGGGTGTTTTCGTTGGTGAATTGCAATCCGACGTTTGGTTTTCAACGGGGGAGATATCGTTAACTCGTGGTGGCTCACTCCGGTCGCAGTCTTTACTTTCTAGTGCTCTCGATTCGGTATTTGATTTTAGACAATTCACCTTTGAAGGTGAATCGGCGGGAGATAATGCGTTGTCTAGAGGACTATCTGAATTAGGCACGTTTTGAGGTAGGTTGACTTCGGGATCGCTCGGTGAAATTTCGGGAAAGTCCACGTGGTCAGCGGTTGTGTCCGTAATTTGTACGGGCGCATCCGTAGATTGTACGAGCGCATCCGTAGATTGTACGAGCGGATCCATAGCTTGTACGGGCGCATCCGTAGGTTGTACGAAGGTATCCGTAGATTGTGCGAGCGGATCCGTAGCTTGTACGGGCGCATCCGTAGGTTGTACGGGCGCATCCGTAGGTTGTACGAGCGTGTCCGTAGTTTCCGTAGAGTCGCCGGAGTCCGGGAGCGGCAGAGGCGCGAGGTTGGCGTTGACGATGTTGGCGATGGCTTGCGGCGACATGGCGCTCATGGCGGTCAGCAGGTTGTTGGCGAGCGACACGGTGTCGTCCAACACCTTCTCGTCGAAAACCAGGTCCCGCATTCCCGCTTCTATTGTGTCGGAACCGGAACCTGCAATATTCCAATTACAAATTTAATTAATTTATTGTACTTAATTTATAATTATATTTGTTATGAGTACTTAGTATAGTGTATTGATTTATTTGTTGCCATGAATAAAAACATTTTTCTTTCTTTCTTCCTTAATTTTTTTTCTTGTGTAAATAAAATTACTTAAAGAAAGACAGAAAAAACATTTATTCGTTGCATAAAACTGATAACAAATAACACTAAAAGTACAAAATAATGTTACGTGGTGTCACGAATGGGCTCCGACTCACAATTGAAGGGGTGAGAATAAAAAGGGTTCAACGGATTTTTTTCACAAAATGTCTTATGGGTATCGTTGGATTCAGCGTGAAATTATCTACAATAATACATTCTCAAAATACCGAAATGAGGCTTAAATCTCGATTTTTTTTACATCTAAAAACGGTTTATCTGTCACAGGAATACAGTTCGCTTAGCATAAAAATATTATTATATTTATTTTATTATATTATATTTTTACAGTAATTGTATGAATTAGTACTATATTTAGTATTTTAAAATAGAATTAAACTTTTTTCAAGCAACTGAAACTTACATAAACCTTTTCTATTAGTTAATAAGCACTCCACATTAAAATGACGCCGTTGAAGTTTAAAGTAAATTTTCTCGAAACTGTTAATTTGACAGTTAAGCCCTTTTTATTGTCAACCCTTCAATTAAGGTCCTAAGACCTTAATAACTGATTTTCAGTCGGAACACGTTTGTGGCACCACGAACGTCAGGACATACTTAACTAATAAATATAATGATTTTACTACCATAGACTGTATCCAAACCCTACCACCTAGAATGGGTTATATCCCCCCCCTTACCGTCGTGCGCGTGTCCCCCGAACATGTCCCCCGGCCAGCGCGCCAGGTCGCCGGGCGCGCGGTACACGGGGAACGTGTCGGCCTCGAACCGCGCCCACTGCTCCGCGCCCCCCGCGCCCGCCGCGCCCGCCGCGCCCCCCGCGCCCCCCGCGCCCTCCCACGCTGGAACAGTGGAGCGAGCCGTCACCCACCGGGCCTCCTCGCACCCCGCCGTAAACACAACATTTATAAGTAGTATAGGAGAGTTTTGGCGAGAAAACGAAAAATATCGCGTCACCGCATTGTATTATTTTCCAAAACAGCACCCCTACCGCGGAACTGTTCTGGGAAGCGGCTTCGCCTGCCGTCCTGCATGCGCCAATTAACGAGTCCACGAGTGCGAGCAAGAGGGAACACGATTACCGTCACCACCAGAACAGACTTACGCGGTAAGGCCACTGGTTTTATTTTCAGTGTTAGTGCATAAAATTGGTGGCGTTTTATTCGTTAAGTACTCGATTACAGGCATGAGTGTGGGAAAGTGGTATAATGATGGTGAAACGTTTCTTTTCGTGTTGTTTCCAAAACTCCATAGAAGCATCTAGTAAAATTAGCACCATTTTACTAGAAGTATGACTTAGCTTGATGACTTGGACTGTGACTTGACTTGACTTTTGACTTAACTTGAGAAATTATCAATTACTTGACACTGGCTGAATACATAAAAGTGTGGAGCCAAACCAAAAACAAAAAGTATTATAGGATAGTACTTGAGCGACACAATTTTTCCGGTCGTATTGATTGAATAGTTTAAAAGTTCCGTTGCTCATCGCCGAGATCTTTACCAGATTGACTTGGGAGCACCGCGTAACTACAAACGCGAAAACAAGCGCAACGACCTACTAAACCAAAAAACCACGTAAATCGGTCCAGAAATTTTGAGGAAATAGGTAACCATAGATAAAAAATTCATACCGTCGAACATACAATGTTCTCTTTTATGAAGTGGGTTAAAAATAATAAGTATTGTGAAGGGGTACATACGTGAAACAGAATTAAGCACATCTTCGACGCCGGCGCCGCCGCTGCCGTCCGGGCCCTCGTCCCACATGCTGGGGACACACACATCATCGTCATGTGATGACCATCACGACGCAGTTTATGATTGCTGGGTTGTGGGTTCAATTCCCACCCAGAACAAAAGTTGAATTAATGTGTAGTACACACTAATTGTAAACCTAATTGTGTAACGTAAAAATGTAGTAAACTTCAAAGCTGTAAAAGCGATTGGGACCAAGGGACCAAGCGGGATCCAAACAATGATGCGTAGGATCGAAAGTCCAAACGTAAAGCTTTTGATGCAAATTTAACAACATGTTACGTTACAACAACGTATGAGTGTAACATCAAAACAAACATAATAATAGTAATAATAATGCCCAACGATCACATACATAGATCCTGGACCCTAACTAGGATTTCCTGTGTCTAGTCCCACAACACCCAGACTCAGAACAAGTATTTGCGCTTTTTTTCTGTGCACAATTACTTGTCCTGTCGTGGGAATCGAACCCGTCGCCTCCGGGTTATGATCCGACCTGCACAACCACCACACCACAGTGGCAGTCAGTTAACATTAATGATACTCACTCGTCGTCGAACCTCTGGCTTGCGAGTTCCAAGAAATTGCTCTTAGCCGAGTTCATCTGCAACAAGACGCAACCCCTCCTGAGTGCAACTTCAATACATGAATAATTCAGGGTTATTATTTACTCTATTATATTAAATATTTAATCTATTTACTAGCGGCCCGACCCGGCTTCGCACGGGTGGACATTTATTTTTTAAACATTTTGTCATAAACATATTTTTCTTGCAATTAAAATAGCCTATATTAGTCAGGGTTCCGGGGGTCCTAGGTTAGTAAAAATAATGCTTTGATAATTTTTGTACGCGAATAGACCCGTTTTATCTTTACGATAGTGATAATATAGCATTCAAATGGTGTTTTTTTTTTAAATCGTTCCAGTACTTTAGAGCCTCTTCGTTACAAACATACTTACATAGAAATCTTTTCTAATATTAGTATAGATAACTCAAAAACTACTTGTCAGATTTAAATGGAACCACACAGGAAGCACGAGCTTTCAAATCAAAAAAGAATCAACAAAATCAGTTTACGCAGTCGAAAATTCTGAGGTTACAACATAAATATAAAAAAAAGTTCGGTCAAATTGAGAAACTCCTCTTTTTTTTAAGTCGGTTGAAAAAGCGAACAAATTAGAGTATTCCTACATAACAATAGGCATACATAGACGCAGGGAGGCTCACCTAGTGAGCTAAGGCAGGAGTCCCTGTTCTACCCTATTTGCATCTTTGTTACTGCACATTTTTGTTTTCCACTGGCATCGAAGCAAACGATATGGATGAGAATACTTCTAATTTAGTCATACCTTGTCATCATCGTCGTCGATCCCCAGTCCATCGGCTATAAAGTCCGCGGAGTCCGCGTGTCCGGCCGGCCGGCACGTCTACAACATGGCGACCTTATTGGGCTAATTGTATATATTGGAGTGTCGCGCAGGTACCGTCACAGTTATAGGCGGCCGTGGCGCTTAACATCAGGATAAAGTTAAGCTCGTTACGTCATTCAATAATAAAAAATACGCTAGCTTTTTTAATATTATGACTGCGAAATTTTAATATTTTAATATATATATTGGTGAACATTTCACACAGCGCCATCTAGACCCAAACCAAGCAAAGCTTGTACTATGGGAACTAGATAATTGATATGACAGCGGCTACGTCCAGTTATAAACTCTATGCGCAGCGGGCAGTACCGTAATTTACCCTATGGTGGCATTTAAATTTATTACAGTGGCAACATCGGCAACTATCATTGCTCCCCCAAGCATCTGGCTATAAAAGGGACCGCTCGGTGTGCTACGGATCATTCTTGTTCCAGACACGGCGCGGTGTGGACATGCTGAAGGCCTATAGTTATATAGGTTGCAACCTACGCACAACCCGTCAGCCTATAGATACAATACTTGGATACTTTTTGTTTGTAAATACAGTAACACTCACACAAAACCAACACCTATGTGCACCAAACAAACGTTTGTCCTGGGTGGGAATCGAACCCTCAACCTACAGTTTAGAAGGAAGGGTTACGAGCTACCAGGCCGGTCAAACAAACCTCTGATATGTTGGTATGTCCAGTAAAATGACAATTTACAATTATTGTCAAGAAGGCGACATTGACATTAAACAAAATAAAACAAAGTTATACCGTCCGATAGATGGAGCTAAACTAAAGAAGTTTTCCTTCAGTCGTGCGGTTAAAGGACACTAGTATTTATGACCATTGTATAGAAGCTCACCTCATTGTCGTTACCGATGTCGTCGCCGGCTTCGTCCATCGTCACCGTCGCCATGGCGTAGCTGAACTGTTCGACAAACGGACTTACTCAGACTTCATACCATATACTACTACTGTACGATGTTCGAGTCTGTAATGTTTCAAATGTGGGTTTGTGTGGACATTTTATAATTTTAATTTTATTTTTTAAGATCAACTAGCGGCCCGTCCCGGCTTCGCTCGGGTGGACGTTTATTTATTAAACATTTTATAATATACGAAAAACAATGTATCACGCACCGGCGCCTTCTACTTAAAATGTTGGTTTGTCCTGAATTTTTCCTGAATTTTCTTTGCTATAAACCTCACGGAGCCCGAGACCTTTCCAACGAATGCAAAACCGTGGAAATCGGTTCGTGCGTTCTGGAGTTATAGCGTCAGGAAGGAAAACCCGACTTATTTTTATATAGTAGATTATATAATTAAAAAGGAAAATTTTAAATCTCAAACAGATTGTAAGTAAACGTTTGTAAGTGCCTAATATAATTATGACTTGTAAAATTGCGAACGGATTTGAAGTTACGTGATTTTTATTATTGCGAAATTAATTTAATTGCATTGTTTTTTCTAGCTGGCAACACTGACTGGCACACGATTGGGCGAGAGCGTGAGTCGGGCGGTTGACCAGAAAAAGGGATTAGTCATTGCCCATATTCTTTACTTAAAGTTTGACATCTCTACATTGGCTCGTAGTGAGCCAGTAGTGAGAAAGAGACCTTTTTTTTCAAACTCATATATTGTAATGGCCTTGCTATATAATATTTGACAATAAGCACTTTGTAATTGTATATGCTTAGTACAATAACTTAATTTTAAGTACCTAATATAATTTTGACTTGTAAAAGTGCTAAAAAAGCCTATTTACAATAAATCAAGACTTTGACTTTAAGAACGGATAAAAATGGTTTCAAATCCCGTTCATGATGTAAATTTTTTCTTTATATTAATAAATTGATCAGTTGGCTACTAATAAAGGGTCACGGTCAAAAGGTAACTGTGTGTAGTGTGTGTGTGTGTGTGTGTGTGTGTGTGTGTGTGTGTGTGTGTGTGTGTGTGTGTGTGTGTGTGTGGTAATCAGTGTGGGATTCTAATCTAAAAATGAAAAATGCTTACATCATAGTTGGCAGCGAGTGCATCTGTTATGTTGTCCACCTGCAAACGATGCACTATGGGTTAATCTATACGAAGAATTACATAAATAATTGTATACTCCATATGAATTTTGTAAATTGGGAAGCAATATCATAAACCGTGTTTGTTATTCACCTCGTATGTGTTCTCCGCAGGATATGATCCACCCTGGAATGAAAATACATGTAAATTACTTTGTTTAGTTTTGCATAAATAAACCTATGCTATTGTCTCGGTGATACTTGCTTACTCAAAAGATATTTTTGGGGATTTTCGGATTCATAAATATAATTAATAGAGCCTTAGCCCGGACCCTGATGATATCATTTAGGTAGATCCATAATCCTACTAATATTATAAATGCGAAATATTGTGTGTTTATGTTTATCACATCTAAACGATACAAAGACTGGATGGATTTGGACGAAATTTGGAACACAGATAGTTTATAACCTGGATTAACACATGGGATATTTTATACCCGCGGGTAAAATCGCGGGGCGTAGCTAGTAATGTCATATAATATGTCAAAAAGGGTAGTATTAAATATTCGTTGCACCCCGCGGTTTCACCCGCGATAAAAAGTATCCTATTTGTTAATCTAGGTTATAAACTATCGATGTTGCAAATTTCATCCAATTCCGTTCAGGAGTTTTTGCATGAAAGAATAACAAACATACATCCCTACTCACAAACTTTCGCATTTATAATGTTAGTAAGGAAGTAAAATTATTATTTTTTATCAGATGACTAGCTTAGGGCCCACTCTAAGCTTGTATGTACCCCATACATCTACGTTAATATTAACGTTTTGCTTTAACTATTGAGAATCGGATTCAGTTTTGGTATTTGAAAATTTTAATGCCACCGCTTTGATACATGCGTGGGTGATAGACCCGGTGAAGGAATTCACGTACAATTCAACGTTTCGGAGGAAAACAGTGTTCACCCTATAAATCTTAACAAGGCCTTTTGGCAGGTGGCCGGGCGGCGGCAACACATTTTCAAATACCGGCGCGATCCCTTGAAGTCAGCAGCGGCAGGGAGCGGTTTAAGTCAGCAGCGGCAGGGAGCGGTTTAAGTCAGCAGCGGCAGGGAGCGGTTTGGGAGCATAGTAAAGGTGTGCTCACGAGCGGCGCGTCGAGCAGCTGCAGCGCGGGCTGCAGGCGCGCGCGGAAGGCGGCCCAGCGCGCGCCGCGCGCCGCCTCCTCCTCGCCCGCCTCCGCCGCGCAGCGCAGCAGCAGCGTCGCGTGCCCCATGTAGCCGCTGCGGGGCGCCGCGCCCCTGCACCACACACTCCGCTCACGGGCCGCTCGGCCGCATGCCGCTCTCGCACGGCATGCTACACCTTCCGGCGCTACCTCGCTTCCCATCAGGGGACAGCGTGCTCAAATAATAACGACCTTTTTTATGGTATTTGACAACAACTCGCCTGATGGTAAGTGAAGAAATTGTCTAAGGTGGATATGGTCTATGTCGGGAGTTTTGGCGGAAAAACGAAAAAGATCGCGTCATCGCATTGTATCATTTTCCAAAAATTGTGTTAGTTTCAGTGTGCAGGTGACATTTTATTCGTTAAGTGATGGTTTACAGGCATGAGTGTGGGAAAGTGGTATAATGATGGTGAAACGTTTCTTTTCGTGTTGTTTCCAAAACTCCATGGAAGCTTTTGGTAAAGTTGCCACCACTTTACTGGAAGTACGACTTGACTAGACTATGACTTGGACTGTGACTTGACTTGACAAATATATATAACGTAATTTAACTTGAGAAAATATCAATTAACTGACACTGGTTAAATACACAAAAGTGTGTAGCCAAAACAAAAAAAAAGAAACTCACCTGATGGTAAGTGACGAAGTTGTCTAAAGTGAAGCACGCTTGCCCATCAAAACTTGTTACTAATGATAATAACTAAACTAAATACGAAATACTTATAGATAATACTAGTATTTTTATTATATGCAACACAATGCCAATTAATATTTATTCTCTGTGTGAATGATAAAATAATGTCAGACTATGCAATGTCAAATGTGTCACTTTGTCTATGCCCTTCTGATTTATGCCGGCTTTTTACTATTTGTAAAACATAATCTAATTTAATCATTGTAATAATACTAAGGTTGACGACGATTAAGTAATATATAATTGTATATTGCACATTATGTTATTTCATTTCAACGCTAAGATCCCCGGGCCTACCTTCCCAAACAATAGTAAGCACCGCCCCCACGGGGTGCCCCCCGGCGGGGGGGGCGGGGGGCTACATGGGAAACATGAACATGGGGCCCCATGTTCAAATGCCCAACAGTGGACGTCTTAAGGCCCTTAATACTGACAAGCAACACGATTATCTAATTCCAATGAAACATTCCCACAAACGAGGCCTGAAGCTGTTCTGAACTGATGGTCGGTACTGTAACACAGGACTTTGATATCAATTACGTAGTACGAAGGTTTCAACTCACTGTTTGTTCTCGTTTTCTTCGTACGCGTCCATCAGTCTTGTTAATAAATCGCACTCCACCAGCAACTGAAACCACCGAGTCGCGTTCAATAAACGCTGTATCCCAAGTTAAGGTATCACGTAAAGAAAGAAAGAAAGAAAAGAAAGAAAGAAAAGATTTTAAAAAAAAATTCAGGACACCACACAACATTACATTACATTATAAGAGAATACAGTATATAAAGGAACGTAAGCACACTAGATGACCCGTTTTGAGGGATCTTCAAAATACCCCGCCTGGTCACATGGACGGGGGGTTAGATTTTCGTCACTTAGTTAATATACTCTACGAAAACCCCTCTTTTTCGAGCTATATTGAAATATGGCGCGCAGCGTTTAGCGCTTTTTAAAGTCACAGGTGGCAACACTGGCGTACATATGCCGGGATGTCAGCTGATTGAGAACAGTTGCTTATAACGCTGTATAAGTAGAGACATATATGAGCCAAATGTATTTTTTTTTACTCTCTGTTGACAAAAAAATATTTTAAACCATGTTTATAAATTACTACGTGAAAACTAGAAGGTGGACGGGGGGAGTGTTGTGTCTTGGCATATACTACGGTTGCTCTCTGAGGGGTGGAGGGGAGTAAAAAATTGTAAAAATGGGTCACGCAGTATGGGTATGTTCCCTACTAACTTGAGAACTGTACGATGTTTTTATTGGTCCTTCGAGCCGGAAGCTTTGATCTTTCGAACTACAAGATTTAGTCCTTCGAGCCGGAAGTTCTGAGTAAGTTAAACCGGAAGTAAAATAATGGTATAAAAAAAACTCACATGTCGTGCGTACTGCGTCCGGTAGGCGGGGTTGTGTAACGCGTTCCGACAGAACGCGTACACCTGCGCGTGCAGGAAGTTGTTGGACGGGAACCGGAAGAACATGTCCACCAGCACTCCCGGGGTGCCTGCGACGCGGAGGTTACCATGTCACGCTTCTTCATCATCGCTTGCATTTTTTATTAACTTTGGCTCCGGACGATTAAGGTAATTAGCCGGTGGAGTTTTGGCAGGAAAACGAAAAAGATCGCGTCGCCGCATTGTGTTATTTTCCAAAACTTGTGTTATTTTCAGTGGTAGTGCATAAAATTGGTGGCATTTTATTGTTTAAGTGCTGGATTACAGGCATGAGTGTGGGGAAAGTGGTATAATGATGGTGAAACGTTTTTTTCGTGTTGTTTCCAAAACTCCATAGAAGCTTCAAGTAAAGTTGCCACCACTTTACTAGGAGTATGACAAAACTAGACTATGACTTGACTTGATGATTTCGACTGTGACTTACACATATTTGCGTAAATATCATTAATTTGAAAAATTATCAATTACTTGACACTGGCTAAATACACAAAAGTGTGCAGCCAAAACATTAAAAAAAAATTGCCGGTGTCAATTTACGTGTATATTCAAGTTATAAAGATATCAACTTTGTTTATTTATATTTATTTTTTAATTTATTACCCAGTGTCTCACCTGGTGGCAAGTGGTGACGCGGCCTACGGCCTTCAAGGTCAATGTAATCACAATCAAGTCAAAGTCACGCTCTTGTATATGATGATATACAATTGTGCGGCGCGACACCTAATTGGATCAATAACATAGTTAAATCCTTGTTAATCAACAGAATCCAATAAATAATGGAATAGCGGGTTCATTCAATTCGTAATTCATATTTTTTATATTAAAAATTATTCAATATATTCGATAAATAATATCCCAATATAAATTATTAAATACACCTGTCATCTGGACCACAATAACGAATCTAATTACACCTCATTCATCAAAACTGGATGAGTAGTTCAGGCGCTACGGATAAACATATAAGACTAAAAACATAACCTTTTCTAAAGGTCAAAACCTTAACTCAGTCTGGTAAAACTATAATAAAATAGAGGTCCCCTTGTGTGCCGTCAGTCAAGGGTCCACTGACCGAGAGTGAGCATGGTGCTGGTGACCTCGGAGACGGAGGAGGCCGCCAGGTGCGCCAGCAGCGCCGCGGTCTCGATGCGCGCCGCCCCCACTGCGGTGCTGTCTCGCGCCGCCGCGCCCTCCTCCTGCGGCGGGAGCGAGAGGAGAGATATCCGCGTTAGTACCCCGGTACACGTGCACTCGAGTCGCGTATCGTAAAATATCAGTACATTATAACAAATCTTTAGTTACGTATAATAGTTATCATATTAATACGTTCGTACCAAACGATTTGATTCTACGTTCATAATAAGAACGGCTAAGGAATGGAATGCCCTGCCAGCGTCTGTGTTTCCGGCGAAATATGACCCGAGCGTGTCCAAGAGAAGAGTGAATAGGTATTTACTTGGCTAGCATGCTGCACCTTCGATCGCATCGTCACTTCCCATCGGGTGAGAGCGTGGGCAAATGCTAGATAAGTCCGACGTAAAAAAGTTACCGTTAGCAGCTGATGACGGAGTTAAAGACGGTATTTAAGAAATATAGATATATATACAAACATATTTTTTGTAGATGGTAGTGTAGCTAGACTTATTATTTCATAATAGTTCAGTAGTAGCTTGCAGTTCTTGTCGGGGTGCACAAGTAATGTAGTCGGTCACCTGTCCGGCCGGCAGCGCGCGCGCGGGGTGGTGCAGCAGCGCCTGGTGCAGCAGCGGCAGGTGCGGCGCCACGGCCAGCTCCACGCTGCAGCGCGGCCCCGCGCCCTCCGCCCCGCTGCGGACACGCTCGTACAGCCCGCGGCACCCGAGCTCGGCGCCGCGACACTACTCATGTGTTCTAGCGATTTACTTTGGGTCTTCGATTGAATCGCACCAAAAGGGAAGCGTCAGCGTAAGGCGAACAATAAATGATGTGAAAAGGATGCCGCTATCCCGTGGTATTCACTTCTTTGTGGTGTGTATAACGTAGCTACTCATTAAAAAACACGTTCGAATAGAATTTCAAAATCTTGCTATTAAATAAATTTCGCCGTATTAAAAAAAATCAACCTATACAATACAATATTTTTTTACTATTTTTATATTTTTGAATGACAACTTATAGATTGATGAACGCCGGCTGCACGAAAAATTCCGTTCCGCCTGAGCCGAGCGTGCAAGCGAGAGCGCGGAACGAGCGATAGAGAGGCACTAATCGATTGGCCTAAGTGTTTTCTTATGAAGTCATCATGTAAAATTATCGTCCGTTAACCGACTTTACAGACAACTATTTTCCTCATTAAAAATCGTAAGCTTTATGCATTGCTGTTTTATGAAATAATTCTACTGCGCAGGTATTTTAACCAACTTTAGAGCGGCAAATTTTCTTTGACAACTGTAAATATGAATTTCGCATATTAGGGTTGGAAAGGATAATTATCAACGATAATTATCGTGATAACTACAGATGGATAGTTATCAATTGATAATAATAAAAAATTGCGTTGTGAAAGTGAACTGTATTCGAACGTATTTCCGCACGCACGAAGTGTCAACGTGCCGCACCGCGTCGCCGCGGGGATTCCCCTTACCATATAAATTCAGTTCGGATTTATACAAAGTTGAGTGAATACGAGTTCATTGGCTTGTTAAGTATATTGTTTATTACATTGAATTTGAAAAATTCCTCGTGACGAAAATCTAATATGGTCCTATTTTATTTGCACGAAGACAAAAAATAGTGGGATAATTATCAAGAAGCGTAAATCCTACTAATATTATAAATGCGAAAGTTTGTGAGTATGAACGTGTGGATGAATGTTTGTTACTCTTTCACGAAAAAACTAATAAAGGGATTTGAATGAAATTTGGAACACAGATATTTTATAGCCTGGATTAACACATGGGATACTTTAAATCCGCGGGTGAAACCGCGGGGTGCAGCTAGCATCTATCTTTTTTTTTTATTGAATGTTTACAAAACTGGGAATATGTTACTTAAGATGCTTTAAAAACTAATCTTAATTACTAAAATCATGCGGTGGACATATTCCCTTCTGGATGTAAACCTAACTTGCGTTTAAAGCTAACAAAAATGACGCTATCTCTAGACGCTAGAGTGCTAGACACAAACAATAAAATTAAATTCTAACACACAACAAAATGTACGTACAATATACTTAAGTTTTTTTTTTTTAAGTTAAGAGATGTGCTAAATAATGTTTGAAAAAAAAAAAATTAATGACATTAAATTAATAACCAAGAAGGAGAAATTTGTGGTAATACCAATTGTTATAAGTTACGCCATAAAATATCACGTCGTCTAACTGAGGTTAGCGAACTTTTATCAAAAATGTCAAAATCATACTTTACTCCATTATAAGAGTCACACATTCAGTAAAGTGAAGAGTGCTTTAACATATTCGTTTTGCAAACGGAAGAGCAAATACATGCTTATTGGACAAGAGGTGATTGCCTGGACGAGGTACTCGAAATAATATTTTATGTAGCATATCGGGACAATCAACTATAAGGTACAGGAGCCAATGAAGGCCCACTTAATTTCAAAACCTCGTGAAATCTTGCAGATAAATAAAGTATAGAAAAAACATAATGGAAGTTGTAATAATAATAATTAAAACACACTTGCATTATTGTCTATGGTACTAGTAGCATAAACCCGCGAAATTTAAAATGTTTCGTTTAATCATAACTGTATTTTTTTTAAAGTGGGCTATCCTAGGAGCCGGGCCATCTTCGGCGACACTACCTTACCACTAATTAATTTATATAGCGTGATAATGTCAAAAGCAGTGCGACGAATGTCCAAAGGCATAATTTTGCTTTAATCGAGACTTATAAGACCGCAATGATTTGCACATATTATCCATATAAGTTATATGGTACAAAAATTTCTTCTGGACCCTCTCCAATCTATCAGAATGAACCAGGTAAACGGGATTCCAAACAACACTACCATACTCTAAAATACTACGAACTAAGCTAAAAAAGAACTGAATGGATAAGTTTTGAGTTACGGAATAGTTTAGACTGTCTGGTAACAAACACCCCAATTCTCAGAGATTTCTTAACAATACAATCCACATGATCACGAAAATGTAGCTTATTATCAATAACCACTCCTAAATCACGAATCGATGACACTTCCATCAATGGTACGCTATCAATAACATAACTACCTGCAAATGGAGCGCGCTTACGGGAAAATTTAATAAAGAAACATTTAGATGCATTTAGTCTCATATGATTATGACTCACAGCGTTAATATCGGCTTGAAGTTCCTCCACATCCTCATCATTACAAATGGTCCTATACAGTTTCAAGTCATCGGCGAATAGCTTTACTTTCGATTTTACTAAACTAGGTAAGTCTTTAATATAGGTGAGGAATAGTAGAGGGCCGAGGTGAGATCCTTGGGGAACACCAGAAGGAACCGATGCCGCCATAGAACTAAAACCTTTAGCAGCTACTAGTTGGGTTCGATTCAGTAAATATGATCTCAGCCACCTTAGAAGAGATCCATGAATACCAAGACCTTGAAGCTTAGCTAGTAGTATGTCATGATTGACCAAGTCAAAAGCTTTACTGAAGTCGGTGTAAATGGCGTGTGAGTCATCTTGATAATTTCGAACCCTATCGCACATAAAATCTCATTTTTAACAAATAGATTTTCCTTTGATTTCTTTATTCGTAACATAAAGTATAGAGGTTGAACCGCTTGAAGCGTTGATATGGGGCAGGATACTACACCAGGATGAGGTAGAGTGTGATGGTGCTGGGGTACGTACAGCGCCTGGTGGTGGTCGAGCAGCGTCCGGAGCAGGCGCGCGCCGTGCAGCAGCGCGGCGGGGCGCGCGGCCGGCCCGCTCGTGAATACGCCCGCCAGCAGCGCGCGCACGCCCGCCGCCGCGCCCACCCAGCCGCCCAGCGCCAGCGCCGTGCGCGACCTGCCACACGCACACCGCCTCACCGCCCGCTCGTGAATACGCCCGAAAACATTGCCGCTGTTCGTGTGAGTGTGCAGCAGAATTCGAGGCGATATCGCGTCGCTCACTAGAACTCGCCCTTTCACGGAGCACAACTTGGCGAATTTTGCGTCGTGACTTGGGCCTGCACTCGTATAAAATTCAACTCACCCAGGAATTGAAGGTAAACGACCATAGACAACGACGTGTGGTCGTATGGGCACTGGAGCAGTTAACAACTGACCGTAATTTTCACAGAAAAATTATCTTCAGCAATGAGGCCCATTTCTGGGTGAATGGGTTATGTACCCATTCATCCAGAAATGAGCCATGGAACAAACAAAGTTGTCGAATTCGGGACGATACCAATTCACATGAGATCCAAGAGCGTCCAATGCATCCCGGAAAAGTTAAATTTTGGTGTTGGTTTTGGGCTGGTGGCGTCACCGGCCATATGTCTTTGAGAACAACGTTAGCCAGGTCATTACTGTCAGCGGCGAGCGCTAAAGGTCGATGATTACCAACTTTTTTTGGCATGAACTGGATCAACTGAACACCAACGACATGTGGTTCCAACAAGGCGGCGCTCCGTGCCACACAGCTCATGCCACATTGAATATTCTGCTTATGAGAGATTTGAGTGCATGCTCATCTCACGTGGAGCTGATGTCAACTGGCCACCGAGATCGTGTGACTTAACCCCGCTAGACTTTTTCTTGTGGGGTTTTCTTAAGTCGCAGGTCTATGCGAATAAACCACAAACCACAGCGGCCCTCAAAGCCAACATAACCTATGCCATAGGTCAAATTCATATTATTTATTATTATTATTATTGTTGTTGTTTGCACATATTTTGTAGCCAATAAATTAAATTACCGGACATTATGACCTGATCTCAGTCTAGTAATCTTATTGCTAGACGGTACTGATGTCTCAGGATGACGTGCGCCGGGCAGGTTCCGAGTGGCAATGCAGGCAACCTTTACTTAACATTAGGTGAACGATTCATTAATTAAAATTTTAAAAGCAATATAATAAATACGAGCAATGCAATCGCAAATAGCATGGCACGTCCTCGGTTATTTAGCCGACATCGGTGCAACAGCGGTCGGCATGCACCCCACCTGGCGGCGGCGCCCTCGCCGGCGCAGCCGGTGGCCACGAGGTCGCACAGCAGCGCGGCTGCGTTCGCGGACGCCACGGCCGCCGCGCGCGCCCGCCGCGCCGCCGCCCCCGCCCCCGCCCCCGCCGCCGGCCCCGTGCTGTTGTTCTGGTGGTCCTGCGACCCTAGCGAACGGCACACGCTGTACACTAGAGCCTACTCACAAACAATCGCACTAAACTGAAAGATATACGGTTCCCGCGACAATAATATAAGGTAAATAAATAAATTCTTTTGTTGAATTGTGATAAAATGTAACGCATTGGAATGCTCTGTAATGTTATGTTTTATGGATAAATAAATAAATAATATCAGATAAAAATAATCACACTAATATAATAAAGGCAAAAGTATGTATGTGTGTATGTTTGTTACTAAGGAGTAAGGCACGCTAAAACGGCTGAATGGATTTGGATGAAATTCGGTACCAAGATGGCTTATACGTAACCTATATGTTAATCTAGTAAGATTAACATATAGGTTACATTTTATCTCGGAAAAGTGACATTTTCCCGTGGAATGAGCAAATAATTAAAATACTTTTTATCCGCGGGTGAAACCGCAGGGCGCAACTAGTATCAGATATATTATAAATAAAATGGATATTTGCCAATAAACACAATCGACAGCCTCTATCGTATGGTGGTTGAACAAGTCGGCTCATAACCCGGAGGCAACGGGTTCGATTCCCGCGGCAAGACAAGTATTTGTGCACAGAAAAAAAGTGCAAATACTTGTTCTGAGTCCGGGTGTCGTGGGACCATGGTCCTAGTAGTTTCTGGTCCCTAGAGGGTTAGGCGTTATCATTATTATTAAACAAGAGATTTTCATTTTGACAAAATGCATAATAGCGCAATAAATAAAGCGCGCAATTTTTTTACAAAAACAGAGCTGAGAAGAATTTTACGTAATCATATACAAACATTTATAATATTAAAGTTGAACTATGAAATACTTGCATCAATAAAATAGAATTTGTGAAAGAGCAATTATTTAAATTTTTCGGTCACTCCTGCTCCACTAACAAACTGATGGGAGCGAGAAAGCTTCTTGTTCAGCTTTCTTCAGAACCGGCTTTTACAGCATTAGCAGTATTATTGATTCACGTTAAATTTTATTATTTGTAAACTTTTTTAACTAGGTGGTAGAACTTTTCTGCAAAGTTCGTCTAGGTAGGTACCACCGCTTTGCCAGTTATTCTGCCGCCAAGCAGTAGTGCGCAAGCACTATTGTGTTTCGGTTTGAAGGGCACTGTAGCTAGTGAAATTACTGGGCAATTGAGACTTTATGATCTGATCTCACAGTCGAGTAATCTTATTACCAGACTGTGCTGATGTCTCAGGATGATGTGCGCAGTGCAGCAGTCACACGAAACTTTACATGTTGGAGTTCCGAGTGACACTGTTCTGTTATGGGCGGCCGTGTCGCTTAACATCAGGTGAACGACTAGCTCGTCACATCATTCAATAAAAAAAAAAAAAAACTTTATCCGATTTCCGATCGTTGTTCTATTTCCACATTGGTACTCTCAGTGAGTAGCACTTGACGCCAATTTATGAACAATCCAAGAGAAGACGAAAAAAACTTATTCCTGGAAAGAAAACCTATGTTTACAAAAAGTTAATATCGGTTATTAAAATATCTCCAATAGCTACCTTCCTCCCCGGCCCCGAGCGAGTCCCGGTCGGCGCCCTTCTCGCTGGGCTCGCGGGTGCCCTTCTCCCGGCCGTCGGCCGCCGGCGGCAGCGGCTCCGGCACGTACGTCCCGCAGATTATCAGGATCAGGTTCTCGATGAACTGGTGCTCCTCTAGCCACTGGACCGAACGGTGCTATTATTGGTACACAACCGCAGGTACCGTAAGGGTCGGCTAAAGGAATATCCAGGGAATGGGCTGCAGTCTTCTCCTCAGTCTGCATTATAATCTACTGCGATCGCCAAGACGGTTTCAAAGCACCGTGGTTATAGCAACCCGGGGATTAGGCAATGTGTAGTAACATCTCTTGAAGATTGTGTTCCAGCAAATAAACATTTGACTGATTGATTGATTAGGGAATAGGGGAGGGCTATAATGGGAGACCTATCAGCAGTGGACGCAATAAAGCTGATGATGTGAGCAGAGGATTCCTTTTTATCATCGACAGCCTGAAGAGACCGCTGAACAAAAGATTTCTCTTATTCTAAAGAATTTATTAAGGATACAGATGAGAAACTTAATAAAAACTAAAGAACCACATCTGTTCCGTTAAATTAATGAATAGCATAATATGGCTTGGCGACAGTACATAATATATCCAAAAAGCCCCGCAAAAGAACTCGTTCCATAAGGCTCCATCAAATAAATTAAACCATTGGCTCATACTTCGGCAACAGGTTACGAAACCCTAACATTTATTGTGTCTCGAATTGGCGCATGACACTTGGCAACAGTATAGTCTGTGCAATGCAAATGCTTTTATATAAACTGTGACGGCTAAAGTGATGTGTTCCATTGTCTGCTACGACGGCATTATAGATATTGCTTAGAATTCTGAAACTAAGTTTTAAGTCCAATAAAAATATTGCCATTTGAAAATCACAAAGTGGAGGCCTTATATGACAACATTCTGACTGAGCAATATTAAGGCAAAAATTTTTACAAATTGTACAGTTTTTGATAGCGTAAGATTTTCATATTATCATTAAAAAATAAATAAATAAATAAAAAAAATTATTTTATCTTGCTACATACTTGGCGATTTGTTTGTTGAACAATGATTCACTTTGTTGGCTCTTTCCAACTGGTTTTGTTTAGTATAGAAAAAAAAATCATTTGACATGTCAGAGTTAGCTTAGGCTGTAAGCTACATGCAATGTGTAGTAAATAAATACGTCATTTTATCACTACTTCAGATAACTTTGATTCTGGTCATACAACAAGTCACATGTATGTAAACTGGGTAGGTGTGAGTTTCCAGTAATTAAGTGTGAGTAGTGATACCGCCACAACAATGGTTCAATTTACACAAACACATTTGCAGTAGATTAATCACTGATACAAGCAATATCAATGGTTATCAAATGTTTAGTGATGGAAGGATATCTATGCTGGATCATGGCCATCCTGTTTAGATTTCCCTTTGTACCACGTCTTTGTGGCACTATGTCTTTCCTGTCCAAGTCTATCCTGACTGCTGCCATAGAATAAATAATAGTAATAATACAGAAGGTTTACTCTGAAGAATAATCTATACAAATACTGATTTTAGCTACAATGCAATAAAGTGAATGTTAACTCACACAGCACTGCTAACTTTTTGTTGCCTCTGTCTATTGCATATCTCGTCACTTCACATATATGGTGCTTAGTTATTAAAAGTAGGAGGAAAGAGGATTAGAAAGACTATCTCCAAGAAAAATGAGAACCCGATGGAAAGTTGTGACCTACCTACATATGAGGTAGTAACCTACCTACGATGGGCGATTGAATCTGACTATAAATATATATATATTAACTATAATTAAAAGAACCCAGTATGGCAATCTCACAATATATCTTTGTACATTTGTAGGCTCTGTAACTTACTAATAAAATTACCTTAAAATTATTATTATGTTTTTAACTAGAGATACTCTGGAGGTTTATTTGTAACTTACCCATAACCACACAGGAACTCTCAATTAATTATATTATCAGTAGAGTAAGCAATCTGTGTACAAACATGTTAATTAACAAACAAACAAACATGCAATAATTATGACCAATTACCTACCTCATTGAGTGCCACAATGTTCACCTAGCAAATATCCTAACATAGAATATAAACTTGCTTGAACAATGTGAACAATATAACATTAACTTTTGTGTCCTCACCTCCATTATAATTTTGTTGAAAAGATCATCCAGACGAATGAAATACTTGAAGGTGTCTGCTATGGCCGAGGTAGAGATGTGGCGAAGAAGGTTGGGAAGGAAGTCACGCCGGGACTTAAAAAAGTCAAGCACTCGCAAGCATACTATGTGGTAGAGGTACCAGTCCTGAAGGACATAAGTCAATGTCAAATAATCAAATAAATAACACCCAACCATCACATACATAAAAATGAATAAGATAGTGGTCAAAGGAAAGCCTATAAAACAATTTAAAAAATTGATCCTGGGTTTTAACAAGTATTTCCAGTAATCCCTTTTTATTATTATCAAAGATTACTTAAAATTCCAGTTTCATACATTCATAAAATAATTTAAAAAACATATAATTTAAAAATGTAATAGCTACCTGTTTAGGGCTCCTCTCAAGCAACATTTCAACAGTTTTACTAAAATATGAAGCCAGTAATGGATTGAGAGGTGGATCTCGATTGATAAAATCGCAGAGGCGGTTCATCTGAGCTGTGTCCTGTGAGAGCCGATCACTAAGCATGGATAGTGGGCTGGTGAGCACCTCACATGCAATGTTGGCATGACGGTACTGCTGTGCCAGTTCCACATTCTTCGGAGGCTCTTCTGTGATTAGCGTTATCAACTCTGCCAGGATGTCTGGACGTGTTAAGCTACAAACATAATGGTATGTATGTACTGGCAGTTTTTTGCGTCCTTATCTAATATAAATGTTTATACATTCCATAACAGTAGAATAGCATAGCATAAGAAAATAACCTGAGTGTAATTTATCTTTGCCCATTTCAACTTTTACACAAAGTTTATTAGTAAGTAGTGTTAGAGATAAATGAAATAGGATATTACATATAAAATAGAATTAGGATAGTCATTATCTTGGAGATTTTTAGGATCACATAGGTACATACAATATTCAAACTCACTGGGAATGTTTTTGTAAGAGCTATACCAATTTGATATGAGAGGTTAGGTTTTATGGTAACTTACAATTGCATCAGAGCTTTATTATCCGCTTTGCACTCCTGCAGTATGTCATCAGCTTCTAGTACTTGCGACAATGTAACATTCTGGAACCAAAACCAAACTCTTTGTCCAAGTTCAGACATTCCTCATCATGATCAAAACATTTTCATTTGAGCTTAATGATGCAATTGGTTCAGACTAACTATTTTACGTAAAAGAGAGTGTGAATAATAGGAAATAACAGCCGAAATCACCGAATCAGCCAGTCATAACCATGAATATTTGAACAAAATACGCACCTCTTCCTTGAGAAGGGAATTTAGCTCCCTAACTACAATATAGTTTCCACTCCAAAACATAATTAAAAATTAATAAGTACAACTACTGTAAATAAGCTAAATCCATAGAAAACTTATTATTTTTACAAAAATACTAGCGTTTCTCAATGAGTGCAACGATCAGTTTTTCTATCTTTTTGACTTGACAGTTCATGAGTTCAAAAGTGGTGCTGCCATTAAATAAAATATAAGCTATATTGGGTGGGTTCCAGTCGCTGCCAAAAACGCCGAAAACGCATAAAATAATTAAATTCACTTAGGCGCGTATTACTGAACTATACTCAATCGTCAATTGATGTTCAAGACGAGATTTCTTTCACAAAACGATCAAGTAGTGAGCGAAACCTCTACTTGAGCATCAATCGACGACTGAACATAATTTTGTAATACGGGCCGTATTCGAAATTTTCACCCACTACGTCAAAGTGTGATTAGAATGATCATTTTAATCTATCGCCTTGTTTGTAAAATGTGGCATAATTCAGTAGCGTTTTTACTTAAACGAGAGATGGGATGGGAGAAAACTATTAAAAACGTTCACAGTGATCGCTTTTACTGACATGACATGACATGACATTTGTAAATAAATAACGCCAAACGATCACATACGTAGATCCTGAACCCTAATTAGGATTCCCTGTACCAAGGTCCCACAACACCGAGAACCCACCGCCTCCAACTTATGAGCCAACCTGTTCAATGATCATGCCACAGAGGAGGCCGATTACGGAGTGAAGATTTCAAAAAGAAAGCTATTTTTATTCGGTTGGAACCCATGCCATCTATTGGAGAGTAGCTTCATTAAAGCGATAAAAAGATTAAGGCTTTCTGACGGTGCCGGCCGTGGTGGGTTTGGCGCTATATTGTTCACTATCACGCGAAGGATTGCGACTCGATTTTCGCAAACAAATATTTGGTTCTCCATGATGGGTTCCTTTTAGAGGGCATCTTATGAAAAGTCGACTTCACAAGATCTTACGGTTGATGTCGTAGTCGTCTAGGTCATCGTACTACAAAACTACTAAATCATATAATAAATTTATCTATTATATAAAAGGCTTTGTCCTGACTGACTGACAGACAACGCACAGCCCAAACCGCTGGACGTACAGACTTGAAATTTGGAGGGTGGTTACCTTTTATGACGCAGGCGCGTGCTAAGAAATGATTTTTGAAAATTCAACCCTTAAGTGGGTGAAAAGGGTAAAAAACGTTTGTATGAAAAACCTCCATTTCATGACGTATCGTTTTGAAACTAAACATATACAAACAAGTATAAAAATAAAAGAAATGGTACCTTTTAATTTTTTGAAATTCAATACTTAAGTTAAGTTGTGTATGTTTCAAAATAAAATAAATATTACCTAGATAACTTTCGGGAGCGCTTTGAGGTGATTTTTAAAACTATTATTTCGGATTTTACGAAATTTATTTAATATTAATAGAGTTTTACAGTAAGCGACGGTCTGTAGAATTTGATACAAGAACGACTGCCTTCCGATCGGCTCTCGCCACCGTTCCAGCGACGGATACGATAACATTCCGCTGATCATGCGTCTGGGACTGTGGCGTGACTCTAGGCAGCGGCCGGAGGAGGCCGGTTATGGGTACATAACTCCTCCCCCCTTAGCTCGAAGTTATTGGGAATACAGAGTTTTCCAATAACTTCGTTAACATTTATCGTGAAATTAACAATAAGGGTGGCTGAGGCTGGTTCTCTTGCTGATCGTCATGGACCTGTCCTCTTCCACATCTTCTTATAATTATATTTTTAAGCCTAGGGTAGACTAAATAACTAACACATATAAAGACGATAACATAAAGTACTATAGTCGCGACACTGACACTGTTGATTTGATCACTATTATATTGCCCATTATCACTTTCAACACTTTTTACACTTTTCTTCAACAGGTAGTTTAGGTGCTGCACGTCTTCTAGGTCAACTCCCTTGAGGTCGACAGGTTCGGTATTCTCCACCAGGTGGTTCTGCTTTTGTTCATGTACTTCAGGTAGAGTAAGAAGCGGAACAGGTTTATATCCGGTATCCAGTGGGTGGTAGCGTCGTCCGTATATTACAACGCCATCGATAGAAACATCGCATGCTTCCGGGGTAGTTAATATGTATGTTCCCTGTAGGGCTTCACGGACTACGTCATGACCACAGGTTTGTGTTAATATTTTATTACATTTAGAGTATAATATCCAACGGGTTGATGCTATTCTCTGCAATTTCAGGTCCTCTGAAAGAACTCTACGTGGGAAACATCTGGATAAATTGCGCCGGTACTCCATCAGCTGCTCGATACAGGTCTCTGGAGCATATGGGACGAGGTCATCTTGGGAACATAAGTATTCTTCGGCCGTTATTTCTCGGCATTGGCGAGCGGTTGGACGATATTTCGTACCTTCTACTAATAGGAATGGGAATTCGGGAACAATGACGTAGGTTTGAGAGTCACGTGATATGGGTAAGGGGTACAATTTAAAATAATTATACGTATTGTTAGCAACTAATGGAACATCAATTATGAATCTTATTTCATCATTCTTAAGGTAAGTTTTCACTGAAAGTGTTTCTTCTATATTAACTAGACTTTGCTCAGTGACAGAATACATCAAATTATCATATCTTGAGATTTCGGACAGCAAGGTTAAGAGTTCCTTTGAATCGATCACAGATTTATGTAATACGGATACTTTACTGAGTGCAATAGCAGTTTCCAATTCATTAAGTTTTATATATAGAGTTCTGAAATTAACAATAAACATATTCAATACATTAGTCAAATATGATATAAAGATATACATGTTCTCTCTCGACAAATCTGCTACAACAGTTTCAATGCGTCGCAAACGCTCATTCATTACATTAATATTGTCATCAATGACTTGAGTAGAGTTCAGGAAGTGGTCCAACATTTCGGATACAAGAGTAATTTTATTTGATATGCCCTGTTCTCGAGTCTTGAGTCCTGTAATAAGTTTGTCATAACGTATTGCATCATCGTGGTCAAGGTTACCGGTTATAATTTTAATGACAGATCCGAGGGGGTTGATGAGACCGCGCTTGTATCTCTTGGAGGGAATTAATTGCTGAATCTTGTTCGTAGTTTCGTCACGGAGGTAATCTACCTGAGTCTTTAGTTCCAGGATCTCATTGACGTATGACTTATTCTGGCTAATAATTTTATTAAACTCCGAATATTTATCTATGTTATAGTTCAAATCGGTTATAATGCCTTTGAGGCTGTAAGTTTTAACAATCGACCATTTATCGTGTTGCAGGAAAGCGCGACCCTGCTTTACCGGTAACATGCCAGGATTTTGTTCAAGTTTTATCACTTGAAGGTTCTGGCTGGGGGCAACTTGACAAATGATGGTCCTGATCATCGACGTCCATACCAGGAGTTTGCACCACCTGCGGAGGACGTTTAATATTTTTAATTGGGACTTTGGTCTGCCTCTCATTTATTTTAATTGGCAAAACATTGCGTTCGACCTGACCAGCTACTATGGCTTTTTGGAATTTAGGTTTGTCCTTGGACTGCCTTTTGTTTACAGCCTTTGCGAATATTGTTTGCCCTAAGTTAAAATCTAGTCCTGTTTCACCACCACGTTTAGTTACTACCTTATTTTTGAAGTTAACCATCTTGTCAGAAAGGTGTTTGTACAGTTCGTGTGTTCTTTTTCTGTGGTCTTTTATCAGCTGTTGTCTGTACGCTTTGTCAAAGTCAATGTCGAATGCGGAGTTTAGATCTGTGTGTCCGAATACAACCTCAAATGGCGTTAAGTCTGTTGCACTGTGTATAGTGTTATTGTAGGCCATAACAGCGTATGTCATTACAGACGCAGCGTCTGTACACTTCTTGTCATACTTAGCTAAGCGGTATATTTCGATTATTGTAGAGTGGAATCTCTCTATCATGCCCATGGAATTAGGGTTATTGGGCGTACCTATGTGTAATTGTATTTTGTGAAGGTTTGTCAATTCTTTGAGTAGTTCATTATTAAATTCAGTCCCCGGGTCACAGCTTATTTTTCGCGGTATACCATAAAATGAAAAGTATTTTAACAATGCCCTAACTATTTCGGGGGTCGATCTCGATGGTACTTCAATAGCCTGTCCAATTTTACTAAATGCATCTATAAGAGTAAGATAGTGTTTAGACTCTATTGAAAATATATCAATGAATATTTCTTGAAATGGAGAGTCATGCGACTGTGTAAGCTGTAGTACCGGTTTTATAGGGTTACGATCATACTTAGAAGTTTTGCATTTTTCACAGGAGTTAAGCATAGCCGCTACCGTTTCCTGCATATTAGGCCAGTGGTAAGTACGCCTAATTCTTTTAATGGTCTCCGTGATTCCACGGTGACACGTTTTTCCGTCATGTATTTTATCTACTATCGCTTTTTGTTCTTTTTCATCCTCTATATAAATAACCCTTTCCGTACATTCATAGAAATTTACTGCCCCTCTCTTAAATAGTGCTATAATAACCCTGCTAAAATCTTTTCGATGTTCTTGATCTTTAAAGTAGACAAAATACTTGACTTTTGGCCTAATATATTTCTTTAAAAACTCCTTTATTAGTTCCTCATTATGAAGGGGTAGAAAGACCTCGATTACTTTCTGATTATTCCTAGATAAGTCGCGGACTTGCATATTATTACGGAACCAGCTGAACACTAAAATCTGGTTAGGTTTGGTGTCTACTGCTTCATGTAGTATGGGAATGCCCAATGATTCCATATCCCTAGCTGAATGAATCGTTTGTGTAGTGCTAGATTCTGATCGTATGGGATACTCCTGTGTTTCTTCTATGTCTGAGTCTGGTATAGTCATAGGGCTAGCGGTAGCCGTCCTGTCGGAGTCAGATATCGTTATAGTCCCTGAGTCATTGGTATCACGTCGTTTTGCTAAAGTCGAGCTTTGTTCCGTCACTTGTTGCAAATGTTCCTGGAGTCGTTGCTCTTTATCGTCAATGTTAACAATCATGGAGGCGTTGTCGTCATTTCCCAGTGCGTTTAGTTGTATGCGAGATAGTGCATCCGCGTTTGCATTTTGTTTTCCGTTTTTGTGTATAATATCAAAATCGTATTCTAATAAACGTAATCGCCAACGTGTTAATTTGCTACTGACCTCTTTGAACTTATTTAACCATGCAAGGGGTTGGTGATCGGTGTACACGGTAAATTTATTGCCATATAAGTAGGGCCTAAAGTGTTTCGTCGCCCAGACTATTGCTAATAGCTCGCGTTCGATCGCACTATATCTCCTTTCGGTTTCTGTTAGGGTTCGGCTTGCATATGCAACTGGTTTATCCGAACCTACTGGCCCTTGCGATAGTACTGCACCGATTGCTACCTCGGAGGCGTCAGTCGTTAAGATAAACGGTTTAGTCATGTCAGGGTATTGTAATATGGGAGCATTAACCAATAGCTCCTTACATTTTTCGAATGATTCTATGAACTTGGTATCTGTCACTACTTTCTTGCCCTTTTTTAGACAAGCTGTCAAAGGTTGGGTGATTTTAGAAAAGTCTTTAACAAATCTGCGGTAATAACCGACAAATCCCAAGAACCGCTTTATTTCAGTTTGTGTCTGTGGTACGGGATATTTCAGAACTGCTTCTATTTTGTCGTTATTTGGTCGAAGTCCATCTTTAGTCAAAGTATGTCCTAGGTACTGTACTTCTTTGCGCAAGAATTCCGATTTGTCAAGTTGTATTTTAAAGTTTGTTTGTCTAAGTCTGTCAAATACGGCTCGTAGTTTTTGAAGGTGGTCCTGTAAACCATTCGAATAGACCAGGATGTCATCTAAATAAACGAGACAATGAATGCCCTGCAGGCCCCTCAGAACGTTGTTCATGGTTCTTTGAAAGGTTGCCGGAGCCGTCTTTAAGCCAAATGGCATCCGGAGAAATTCGTAATGTCCATTTTGGGTTGAGAAGCCGGTCTTCTCTCTATCAGATTCCTCGATTTCGATTTGGTGGTAGCCTGATGCCAAATCGAGAGTGGTGTAGTAATTACTTTTACCCAGTTTATCGAACAAGTCACATATGTTTGGGATGGGGTACCTATCATCAATTGTGATTTCGTTAAGTCTACGATAATCCACGACCATTCTATACTTGACCTGACCCGAAGCATCCATCTTTTTGGGCACTATGTGGACCGGTGCACTCCAAGGAGAATGCGATTCTTTGATCACATTATCCTTGAGCAACTTTTCGACTTGTTGTTTGATTTCCTCGGCTTGAGCCGGTGCCTGCCTGTAGGGTTTAATGTAAATTGGGTCTTCATTAACCGTTCTAATACGATGTTTCACCTGGTTCGTAAAGGTGAGAGGTAAGCTCTCACAATAAAATATGTCCTTATAGTCATGGCACAATTGTTGAATTGCTTTAGTCTCTTCGTCATTAAGATGGTCTAATCTCAACTTAGTCAAATTGTCGGTCAAGAGGTCATCCACTTCTACGTCGGTAAGCTCAGAATAGTTTATATCGCACGCTATGTCATCGTTAAATTCAGTTACTGTAAAAGGTGCCGTTATTGTTAGTATGATCAAATTTTCGGTGATGTTTTGTATTACCGTAGTAGCAGAATAGTTTTTACACTTAACTATCGCCGTTGGCATACGTACGCCATCGTAGAACTGTTTGAAATTTAAAATAGCGTCGCCATTTTCTAAATTTACTGGCAATTTTACTCTATGTTCTGACCGAGGCTGAATTGTGATAATGTGGTCATCATTATAAATGATCGGTATTTTAACTCGTGGGGTTTCTAAAATCTTATCTTTTAAATTTATTTTGGCTTGAAGCCGTGATATCAGGTCACATCCTATCACCCCATCGTAACGGTTGTCAACGTCATAGACATAAAATTTATGTTCACCGTTTTCTTGGAAAATGGAGAAAAGTGGAATGTTAACTACCTCATGATGGATGCTGGAGGCATGAGTACTCGTAACCATGAATGGTTCATGGGATTTTAATGCCGCAAAATGTTCGTTGGTTTTTGCAGAACCTAAAAACGATCGCGTGCTTCCAGAGTCCAGCATGAACTTTCCGTCTATATCCGGTACGTATATATATGGTAATTTTAATGAGGCGTCATAATTTATTTGTATCATTTCGTATTCATTGGAAATACACCTACGTGAAAATTTTCAGGAGCATTAACTGTCTCTTGCTCATTAGGTGCTGAGGGCGTAATACCGTGCTCACTATTTTCGCTCCTATCATTTTCAGCGGGGTGGTCAACTGAAGGTTCGTGATAACCATACACACCGTCATAGGCATCGGGAGTCATATTATCGTAGGTCTCGTAAGTTTCGTAGGGATAATAATAATCATGGTACTGACCTTCTAACGCATATGTTTCATTTACAGGTAACTGCTGGGGTCTTGCTGGGGCTGTTCGCATGGACACGTCGTTTGAGTATTGATGAGGTGGACGGTAACCTTGTGGCTGTGGGTGCCTATATCCGAACTGACCTGGTTGTGGCTTGAAACCAAACTGACCTGCTTGCGGCTTGTACCCGAACTGTCCTGCTTGCGGTCTAAAGCCAGTCTGACCTACCTGCGGTTGTGGTCTGAAGCCAAATTGTGGTCGCTGTCCAAACTGTGGTTGAGCTGGTGCGGTATTGAACTGTGGTCTATATCCAAATTGTGTTGGAATCGGTGCACGATATGCAAAGCTGGGTACATTAGGACGCACGAAATTGTTTGCCTGATTTGGTATACCAAATTTAAATTGACCTTGAGGCAGAGGTGATGGCCTAAAGTTAATTTGCACTGGTTTGCTTTGCAGCATTTTAGAACGCATGTTATATTGCTCTTGAAAATTAACTTCCTCCAAGACATGTTGTAACGCTTCCTCTAACGAGCTCGGATTTTTAATTCTAACTGTTCTAACCATATGTTCTGATAAATTGTACAAAAATACATTTAGTGATGTATTATTATAAATTACTCGCTTCGCTTCCCGTAATGTGGGTGAGGAGCTTTGATTTACCTTGGACAAAAGGATCGCGCGAATATCCTGGATCCGGCCACAAAACTCGAGGTAAGATTCACTAGGCTTAATTTTAAGGGTCTCCAGTTCTATAGCAACACATTCCTCACTCCTAGGGTCTCCGAAATGCTGAATCAACAGAGATTGAAGCTCATCGAATGTTTCAAAATCCCCTCTTTCGCTAATCAGTGCCGCTGCTTTACCAGTTAACTTACTAGTAAAGCACTGCATCAAATACTCATTACGTGCCCTTGTGCCCTGGTACCGTTCAATTACATATTTGCATTTTCTTAAAAACAAGCTTAGAGTCTTAGTTTCACCATTATACTCTGGTACTAAATTTAAAACATCCCGTGGTACTTGCAGTTCTGAAGGCTTTTGCGGTACCGAGGCAGGTAAGGGCGCGGCCATAGTTTGCATTTGAGGTTGAGCCATTTTAAACTATTTAATACACACTATATAATATAATATAATATAAGAGAATTTATGCGTCTTACTAGTCTAGTTAAATGGTGCGATTTTAGCCAACCACAAAATATATCTAACCAAAAATAACTTAATATTAACACCAGTTAGGAATTAGGCAGGGAAGGAAAGTAGAAGGATTTTACTTCTATTACTCACTGTCCAACCGCCATAGTCATCACGTTCCAGGTCCCACTAAGTATCTTATTTTATTTGGTTCGTATGGATTGCCGGGGAGAGCGCGATACCGATTTTAGGCATACATATATATTTTATAACACTCTCACTGTTAGTCACCACACGCGATTTTTCACACTTTTCCGAATTTCACGAAAAATATAGCGCTACTATTCGCGATGGCGACGGCCAGCAATCGTACCGGCTGCGCCAGATAACTTTCGGGAGCGCTTTGAGGTGATTTTTAAAACTATTATTTCGGATTTTACGAAATTTATTTAATATTAATAGAGTTTTACAGTAAGCGACCGTCTGTAGAATTTGATACAAGAACGACTGCCTTCCGATCGGCTCTCGCCACCGTTCCAGCGACGGATACGATAACATTCCGCTGATCATGCGTCTGGGACTGTGGCGTGACTCTAGGCAGCGGCCGGAGGAGGCCGGTTATGGGTACATAACTACCTACTAAATATTATTTATTAACGTGATATTTACCATGTAATTTATTTGTTTCGAGTTGCCGTTATTTGGTAGTGGAGTTTATTGTTGTTGTTAGTAATGGAAGTTTAAAGTCATAAAATAAATATATTAAAATAAGGATTCTTTAGCAAATTCATTTATTTTTCTTCTTCTTGATAACAAATGCAAAAACAGTGCCAACTCTACCAGAGAACACCAAAAGAGTAGACAGGTGTCCTGTTCCTAGAGTCAAAAGTAGGTTTGCACAGAAGCAGTATAATGTTGTTGCACCTCACTTATATGACAAAATCAATAAAGTATACAAAATTAAGAAAATGACAAATAACGAAATTAAAAGTATTATATTAAACTGGCTTACACAATTTGATTATGATGGGGTGGAAAATCTTTTAAAAAGCTTTTACTTCTAGTGCGATTATAAAAATATTATACAAACACATAAACATAAACATATACATACACAAACACATATACATACACATACACATACAAATACACATACACACACATACACATAAACATATACATACATACACTTATTCACATTTGCAGATAAAATATTTTTTCCTAAAATATTACATTTAGTTTTTATTTTATAACATTAGTCTTACTTTTGCTTTATATAACAAGAAACCTTTGATAGCTTTAAAAGGCTAAAATAATAGGTCTTTACCTATGAAATTGCCGTATTGCAGTACAGACTTTTTCAAACAAAAAAAAGTTTTGATTGGCTATGAATTCTAAATTCAAATTAATTTTGTTTTAAAAATATGACATTCTATTTACAATATAAGTCTTTTGTTTACTGATTAGCGTTGTATTTTCATTACATTTCAACATTTTCCCTCATAATGGATACTTTGGAATTTCATGTAATTATGGAATATGAGTTCTGTCGTGGTACCAACGCGGCACAAACGACACGTAACATCAACGACGTTTACGGAGAGAACTGTACAAACGAACGTACAACCCGTTATTGGTTTGCTCGGTTCCGTTCTGGGAATTTTGACTTGAAAAATGAACCTCGTGGTCGTCCGGAAACTTTGGTCAACAATGATGAATTAAAGGCGATTGTGGAAGCTGATGAAGCTCAATCTACAGCTGAGCTGGCAGCAGCTTTTGATGTTAGCATCAAAACAATATTGGTCCATTTGCGACAGATTGGCAAGATAAAAAGCTTGATAGATGGGTGCCCCACGTACTCAACGATCGCCAGCGCAACGTACGCGTCAAGACTTGCCTTGCGCTGCTTAACAGGCACAGAAATGAAGGAATTTTGAACCGAATTGTTACGTGCGACGAAAAATGGATTCTTTTTGACAATCGAAAGCGCTCAGCAAGTTGGTTAGATCCTGGTTCGGTACCAAAGCAATGTGCAAAACGAAAAATGACCCCTAGAAAGGTGATGGTCACAGTTTGGTGGTCTAGTGCTGGTGTGATTCATCATAGCTTTTTACAAAACGGCGAGAGCATTACTGCAGATGTGTACATTGAAGAACTGACCACAATGATGGCGAAACTCGCACGTCTGCAACCAGCTTTGGTCAATCGGTCGTCTCCACTGCTACTTCACGACAACGCGCGACCCCATACTGCGCAACAGACCGTCTCTAAGCTGCATGAGTTGGGTTTGGAAGCTCTCCCTCATCCGCCATACTCACCAGATCTTGCGCCTACCGACTATTACTTTTTCCAAAATTTGGACAACTTTTTAGCGGGAAAAAAATTCAATTCCCGAGAGGCAGTACAAAACGCCTTTGAAGAGTTTGTTGTCTCCCGTCCTGCTGATTTTTTCAAGAAGGGCATCCATAAACTGCCACAGCGTTGGCAAAGATGCATTGATTGCAGGGGTGATTACTTTTAATAAAAGAAATAAATAAGTTCGAAAAAAAAATACTTTAACTTTTTTCAAACAAAACGGCAATTTCATAGGTAAAGACCTAATATCTAACAACTGTTAATATAGCATATTATGACATAATCCATAAGTCCTATTTTAAGGGGAGAAGCCATGGCTCCTGAAATACAGTGATAAACTAGTTCAGGAGTCAATGGAATCTTCAATAAATGTAAATCTTTTATGTCAATAAAATATTATTTGATTTGATTTGAATGCATATCACTTATTAAGTTACATCATTCAAGACTATGGTACCTTTATATTATTGAAAAATTAAATAAAAAGTGATTTTCATTGGAATTCTGTATCTTCGCGTTCTTTTGATGACTTAAAATTCTCTGAAATATTCATGATCAACAGTCAACACTCTGATTATTAAAATTGTGTATTACTTATATTCTTATGTTTTTGATAGTTAAGTTTATAATTTTTCTACATTGGCGTGGTCGTCTTTCTAGATTTTTCTTCGTAATTTGTGCAGAATTTTACACAAAGATTTAATTATTTCTATTCTGAGGTTTTTGATAGTTGAGCTTTCTCAAATTTCTAGATTGTAAGTTCGTTAGATTTAAATAATTGCTTTCACGCTGTAAATTTTTGTGTAGGGTTCCCAGGTCAATGATAGTTGGTCATATATTCATATATAATTATTTTAGTACAAATATGGTTCAAAAGTCATTAAGTAAACGTTAATGGTGAAATGGTAAGTCATACCATCATACCAATCGTAGGTGATGAGGCTTGCCTCTTTCGATCCCTGTCCTATTTAATGTATGGAAGTTATAATTTGCACAAGATGTATTGAAATAAACTATTTGGTAAAATTGATGAGAACGCGTGATGAATATGATGGTTGATTGCGAACTGGTGAATTTGGGCCATGGCACCGCGGCCGCGGGCGTGTAAACTGCACCCGCAGCATAACGCAAGAGTTCAATGTACGGCTTGCTCCGTACACTCAGAAACGGGCAATGGATGTCCGTAAATAGATAGAGCTAATTGGCAAGAATTTGCGATATTGTCATATAATGCTAAGTCTAACAATGCCGCTATTAGAGATCATTGCACGCACAAGATCCCAGCCATTTATTAATTTAAAAGGGTTAAGTTAATTTCATCATGAAAAATTTATGGTTTCTGAGGGATAGCCCACGCGGGCGAAGCCGCGGGCAGAAGCTAGTTATAATATAAAGGTTTATAGATTCATGGTTATACCCACACATATTGTCACATATTATGTATATTTGTAGAGCAATGTTTTGCTTCACGCGATTTCACAGATAGATTGAGCCAGGCTTCTTCGTCGACATCAACCCAGATGTTGTCATTATGCACCCATAATTAAGTTGAATTTGTGACAATATCTAAAATGCATGCTGCAACAAGGGGCGGCTCACTTGAGAGCCAATTCATTCAGCCTAATCCTAACTTCTATGTACTTAATCAAACCACATAATAAAGCTAAAAAATTAATGTCATTATAGTGTAAAAACTGCCTATGAAAGATATTTTAATTTATTAAACAAAATTAATATACAATAATAATTATCGCGTCTGCAGCAACTGCATAGCCAGTGCTTCCGCTTCCTGCACGGACAGTGATTTTGATATATCTTGAACCTTTCTGACCTTGCGTGGCGTCACACTGTCTTGTGCAATGCCTTTACTCTGCACTAATTTCCGTTTAGTAAGTCTGAAAAATAACATTAAATATTACTAAAACTACTGTTCCAAGTAGTACATCTAGTTCATTAAATCTAGGGTTCAAGGTTTTTTTTTCTATTACAGAAGTGATTAAAATTATCTGAGAATTAAATATAGAAAATGATATGGAAATTATTTTTAAGGGTTTCTTGCTAGTATTTTAAACTTGCAAGTTTTTTGGTAGCACATCTGTTTAGAGTGATTAGCAATACTTTTAACATAAAATAATGTATGTGATACTGTTTGATGATACATTGATCCTTGATAATAAACAAAAAAAGATTTAAGAAGAAGTATTCTTACTTGTGGTATTTTTCATCTACATCAGAATCATCTGTTTGGCCTCCATCAGAATCCGAAGCAAACGCTTCCCTGTTAGATTCTTCCATGTCATCACTACTGCCATCTTTAGCCCCATAAACTTTATCAGGATCGGGAAGCCACGACAAATCAGGCCCATCCGATTCTGACTGAGAGCCAAAATCATCTTTTTCACCATCATCCTCTTTCTTTTTGTTCTTTAATTTACGCTTCTGTTCTTTGTGCTTAGCCTTTACTTTCTCTCGGAATCGTATTTTATCATATTTATCTTCTTCTTTCAACACTTCTTTAGCTGCCTCAATATCAATACCACCAATGTTTTCACTGACAAACTTTTTGGCCAGTTCAGATTTCACATCTTTTTTTTCATTTTCAATAGCTTCGCCTTCTTCGGTGAACTTGACAGTGGTGTTCACCTTAATTTTTTTCTTCAATATCTTTTTGGCTACTGCTGCTTTAGTTAAAGGTTTGGCTTTCTTCTTGGATCTAGTCTTTTCTTCATCTACTGGTGTGTCATCAAACTTAACTACACTTTTTTTAACTTTGAAAAAATCTTCATCACTGTCATCATCATCATCATTATGAAAATCAAATGTATCAAGCCTTTTATTTATTTTTTTATTTTTCAATTTTTTAATTTTTTGTATTTCTTCTACTTCTACATGTGTGTCATCTTCAGATGCACTATTACCAATGTTGGCAGTACTAACCTTTGCCTTGAGTTTCTCAATAGCACTATCACTATCAGACTTTACTTCAGAGCCCTTATTTTGTAGACTACCTTTTTGGTATTTGTGCATGAATTTTATTCTTGGAGGTACAATTAAACCAAGGGATCTGGCATAAGCATCAGTATCTAACTCTTGTACTTTGAATATTTCTTTATTTTTCATCAGAAATATTGACTTAACATAGCTGACAAATGCCCTTTGAGCAGACTGCTTCAGTTCTGTGTTGTCAGACAGTAATCCCTCAATCTTTCTTTGTGGAGCTACTACCTTTGAGGGGTCCACTGAAATTTTATTTATGGGGATTTTATTGTTTTGCAGATCATCAACAATTTTTTCCTCATTTGGCAATAACATGAGGAGACCCTCTCCTTTACCAAATGTTCCTCTAGCAGTGCGGCCAGCTCTGTGAATATAAGTTTGAACATCCTCAGGGCAATCCATCTGTATAACCCAGTTGACTCTGGGGAAATCTAGCCCTCTTGATGCTAAGTCTGTGGCAAATAATATTACATTTGACTTTCTACAAAACTCATTATAAATTTTCTCTCTTTTCTCCTGATGAAGTGTGCCATATAGTGCCAATAAACTTACTCCAGGTCGCAATTTGCAAAAAAGCTCATACATATACTTAACTTGCTTGCATGTAGCCATGAATACAAGTACTTTTTGTTTCAAGTGACTTTTGATAAAAGACCATAATATGCAAAGTTTCTCATCAATCTCACATACAATATAGCTCTGCTGTAGTAACTCAGGGGTAACTGTGTCCGCTTGTTCGTGTGGAGCGACATATGTTGGGAAAGACAAACTGAGCCGGGCAAGATCTTTAACAGATTTAGTTTGAGTAGCAGAGAATAGTAGTGTTTGTCTCTCAGGAGGCAAGTTTTCTATAATAGCATTCATTGTTGCTTCAAAACCCATGTCTAAACATCGGTCAGCTTCATCTAAGACCAGGATTTGTAAATGGCTACAGTCAAACAATGGATTTTCATCCATATGTTGCAGTAACCGGCCTGGGGTAGAAATCAATATGTTAATTTGATCCATCCTCTTTCTCTCAAATTTTAGGTTTTGTCCACCAATAATGAGGCCAGCAGAGAAATCATGGAGGTAGCCTACTTTGCGTAATGTTTCATATATTTGGTATGCAAGTTCACGAGTGGGTGATATTACCAATGCTCCCACACCATCCATTCTTGTCCATTTCTTACAAAACAGATTTTCTAGAATTGGTATCAAGAATGCAAGAGTTTTTCCAGATCCTGTTTTTGCAGCCCCTAATATATCCTTGCCTTGTAAAGCATAACCTATAGACTGTTTCTGAATTTCAGTTGGGCTGATGTAATTGTTATCTTTTAAGCCTTTTAACGTCTTCTGGGACAGTGGAAAATCTTTGAATGTTTTAACTTCATTAGGGACTATCTGAAATAAGACATATTTTATTAATAATAATGGTTGTGATTATCTTAAATGGGAATCTACATTTATGTGTACTCAAATAACCTGGCTGACACAATTTAGCACGTAATCGTGCTTCATATATGACTGTTCCATGATTATTTCAAAGCAAACGTTTACCTTATCATACTGCGCTTGCAAAAACTGAATTGCTGCATCTTCTTCTGCGCTTTTTTTTATCCTTGGCTTAAATAATTTTACTTTCTTTCGCCTAACTTGGCTTTTCGGTGCTTCTTCTTGTTTCATTGTCTGGTATATTATAATTATAATATAAAAACTGATTTATGAACAATGTATCACATTCACGTGGTTTCATAATCTCATACACATACTCGATAGAACTCATATGAGTATTATTTATATCGTCTGTGTCACAGACCAAGTAGAGGATACTGTCTGTGTAGGACTCACGATCGCGTCAAAGAGCATATATATATATAACTTAATTGTTACGCAAATGTCGAAGCGCTAGAAGCGAGATACACATATTACTCATACTTTTTTTGTGGTTTAGCTCCACACTTTTGTGTATTTAGCCAGTCTCAAGGATAATTTATCAAGTTAATGGTATTTCACGTAAATAATGTGTCAGGTCACAGACAAAGTCATCAAGTCAAGTCAGAGGCAAGTCATAGTCTAGTCTAGTCAAGTCATACTCCGAGTAAAGTGGTGGCAACTTTACCAGAAGTTTCTATGGAGTTTTGGAAACAAAACAAAAAAAAACGAATCGCCATCATTATACCTCTTTCCCACACTCATGCCTGTAATCCAGCACTTAACGAATAAAATGCCACAATTTTATGCACTAACACAGAAAATAACACAAGTTTTGGAAAATAATATAATGCGGTAACGTGATCTTTACGTTTTCCCGCCAAAACTCTACTCATACTTTTTTTTATGTTTTAGCTCCACACTTTTGTGTATTTAGCCAGGATCATTTATCAAGTTAATGATATTTCACGCAAATATGTGTCAATTCACAGTCGAAGTCATCAAGTCAAGTCACAGTCAAATCATAGTCTAGTCAAAGTCATACTCCTAGTAAAGTGGTGGCAACTTTACTTGAAGCTTCTATGGAGTTTTGGAAACAACACGAAAAGAAACATTTTTCATAATTTTTGTTTTGTTTTGGCTCCACACTTTTGTGTATTTAGCCAGTGTCAAGTAATTGATAATTTCTCAAGTTAATTAATATTGTATAATGTGTCAAATCAAGTCACAGTCCAAGTCATCAAGTTAAGTCATAGTCTAGTCAAGTCAAGTCAAACTCCTAGTAAAGTGGTGGCAACTTTACCAAAAGCTTCTATGAAGTTTTGGAAACAACACGAAAAGAAACGTTTCACCATCATTATACCACTTTCCCACACTCATGCCTGTAATTCGGCACTTAATGAATAAAATGACACCAATTTTATGCACTAACACTGAAAATAACACAAGTTTTGGAAAATAATACAATGCGGCGACACGATCTTTTTCGTTTTCCCGCCAAAACTCTTCACCATCATTATATTATTTTCCCACACTCACGCCTGTAATCCAGGACTTAACGAATAGAATGCCACCAATTTTATTCACTAACACTGAAACTAACACAAGTTTTGGAAAATAATACAATGCGGTGACGCAACTTTTTCACGTTCCCGCAAAAAAAATTATCAAGGTCGTAGTATCATATGTTCGTCGTAGTATTATGATCCTAAGACCATGATAATTACTCTTATTACTACGATTTTTACAGACTTGAACTATCAAATCAAATCAAATCAAATCAAATATATTTTATTTCAGACAACATGATCCATATAAGTTAAATTAAGTTAAAACTAAAGTTAAAGTTAAAATCAAATTAAATTAAAATTTTTAAAATTATTTTAAAATAGTGCTGCATCATCGTGCTACGAGGATCTTAATCTGATGACGCAGTATCGGGGAGTAAAATGTATCAGTAACAGCTCTCAGAATGCTGTTGCTACTCGCGCGCGTCCTGCTTAACAGTGAGGCAACGTTTTTTCGCATGATGGCTGCGAAGCCATCAGTGCGTGCCTCTGCGAACATGGAGGACGCGCTGCAAAACCGCGGCAGCCGCATCAGCACTCTGAAAGCGTTATTATACTGAATACGCAGAGCGTTTAGAGATTTCAGGGTATATGCTGTCCACAAGCTACTGCAGTAAAATGATTGGCAGTATGCTTTAAACAATGTTATTTTTGACTCTCTAGAACATGATGCGAATCTTCTGGACAGCATATTCGCCCTAACTGTCAACGCTCTACGTTCCCTATCAATATCTGCCCCATCACACAAGTCCTCGCAGACCACGTGACCCAAGTACCTAAACTGTTGAACTCTACTAAGAGGACTACCGTTTAGCAATAAAGGAGGTACATTACTCGGTCCCTTACCGCCCTTAGAGAAAACCATATACTCGCTTTTCTTTATATTATAACGTAGGCCATGACTTATGGCGTACGCTTCACAAAAATCTAAGAGCTTTCTGACAGAGCTGACGGAGGGCGCCAGTAATACCATATCGTCCGCGTAACTTATGTTATTGACACATACGCCGTCAATCGAGCAGCCCGTCTGCATACTACTGAGGCCCTCAAACTATGTTATTTTCAGTCCGTTAATGCTGTTGCAGCTGACGCCTTACAGCTGACGCTGTAAAGGTCGATAGGGATAGATCCCCTTAGGGGATGATACTTAATCATGATACACGATACAGATATGGGTAGCAGTGTCGCTTAACATCAGGTGAACGACCAGTCTTGTAACATAAATAATAAACCTCGTAATTGCACTATATATATATAATATAAAAACTTGCACTTGTAATAGCAGTTATCTTGTGGTTATGCAGTTTACTTTCGCACCATACAATAGGTATAAGAATGAAATTACTTTCATCAGTACCTATGATATACCTAGGTAGTAGCCTAAATTCACTTCATGGTATTGGATGGAGATTTAAATTTTTAATTTGATCTTAATCCTACTTTTTACATCTCTATCTGAATATTGAAAAATGGTAATGATATCTAAAATTGTTTATAATTATTTACTGCAGATCATATAGATAATAGGCAGAAATGCAACCTCTGCCAGTGTTCTACCAAGTGTTGAACTACGAGTACAAGCTTAGTTTACTCGTAGCTTAGTCATAAGACATTGAATACACGCTACACGCTATTATCTACTACTACTATTGACTGGCCCGATAGCTCAGTTGGTAGTAACCCTGCCTTCTGAACTATGGGTTGTGGGTTCGATTCCCACCCAGGACAAACATTCGTGTGATGAACATAGGTGTTTGTTCTGTGTCTGGGTGTTATATCGTATTACAAGTATATATTTACAAAAAAAAAAATATATTTAAGTATTGTATCAGTTATCTGGTTCCCATAATACGAGCTTTGCTTAGTTTGGGGCTAGATGGCGTTGTGTGAGATGTCCGCACATATTATTATTATTATCTATTCTGTGCCTCAGGACCGCGTTGACTTAACGAAGACTTGCATTACAGCTGCTGCTGCTGTTACGGCTGTATGATTCCGGATCGTTCTGGGTGATACTAACCAGCCAAATATAAGAAATGTGTGTACTGTGCGGTACTGCACTTAACCAGCTCGGTCATCACGGTCTCGTGTTGTGCTGGTCAAATTTCGCGCCACGCCAGCCTTAATGACATCATCGCCGGGCTCTTACCACCGCCAATGTTGCAGCTATTCTCGAACTGACTACGTGACGATGGTAAAAGACCTGACGGAATGACACTGGTTCCCTGGAAGATGGGACGGCCCATAGTGTGAGACGCTACTTGCGTCGACACTATGGCACCGTCCCATCTTCCCGAGACACACGTTAGGGCCGGCACCGCGGCTAATTCGGCTGAGCAGTAAAATGACGCAAATATAGTAATCTCGGTAGCTCTTACATATTTGAGCCGTTTGGTGTTGAGACCCTGGGTCTGTGGGGGCCGGGAGCTCATCGCGTTTTCAAAAGATTATCAGAGCGCCTGGTCGATGCTGCGCGTGACAAAAATGCTGGCACTTATTTGGCACAACGAATAAGCATTGCAATTCAACGGGGCAGTGCTGCCAGCATGTTGGGTACGCTACCTACCGGTAGTGGGCTGGACTGTCTATAGATCATCGCGGCCAGTATATAGTACAAATGTTTTTTTTTTAAGTAGTAGTAGTAGTAGGTAGTTTTTAGTATTAGAGAGTGTTGGCGTAATATTAAAATACTAAGTGAAAAATACAATTATTATAAACCTAACCGAATTGTAGTTTCAATTATTGATTCAGAGACTAGATTGCAGTGTGCTCGTCACGTTTTGGAGCTGCGGCTAGAATAGATATTATATCATTAGATATTAGATCTATTATTAGATATTATATCATGTAGTATTTAGAAAATAAAGGCAATTTGCCGTATAAAAAATATATAAGAAATTGAGATTATTGCTTTCAGTGGAATTACACCATCAAGATATTTATACAACACTTTGTATTATAGCCTTGGGACTCCAAAGCGTCAAAACATAAATGTCATAGACCTTTTATTTTCATAAACCATGTACGCACCAACACATCGCCCAAAATGTGGGATTTCCGTAAACCACTACCACGCACCACTCCAGTGTATATTTGTACACTGGAGTGGATAGGACTACGGCGACGCGCTCCTCTTAAACGTAAATCAGTAAAATAACATAATAAAGTGATATATTTATGAACAATTAATTAAAAGGCAATTTAAAGGTAAGACGTTACAAGATTATACATAGATTGGCAGATTCCTTAATGTTTTAAGATTTTGAACGAGATTTATCGAAATTGTTTAAATAGTTATACCTAGCATCTTATTTCTTGTATTACCTATTGATTTTACTTACTAGGTGGTAAGACTTTTCTGCAAAGTTCGTCTAAATAGGTACCACCGCTTTGCCAGTTATTCTGCCACCAAGCAGTAGTGTGCAAGCACTACTGTGTTCCGGTTTGAAGGGCACTGTAGCTAGTGAAATTACTGGGCAATTGAGGCTTTAGGATCTGATCGCAGTCTTATTGCCAGACTCTGCTGATGTCTTAGGATGGCGTGCGCAGTGCAGTGTCACGAGCAACTTTATTTTGGAGTTCCAAGTGACTACTCGTACATACTACACTATAATTAAAAAAGATGGTTCATACATACAAACCTACGCGTCCTCTCTAATTTAAATTGTTATTAAATACGTAATAAAATTGATAACTGTAATGTAGTGTCTAATTTTATTACGTAGGTACGTAAGTAGGTATAGATAATATGGTATATTTTATACATTATCCTGTTAAAACTGAAACTTTTCCGCTTTATTCACAAATACATATTAATAAATATACTTTAAAACACAACTTGTGGTAATCGAATAGAATGGAATTAACAATAAATAATCATTAAAGTAATTCCAAGTTATCATGTTCATATTAGCATAAGTATTGTAGCTCTCTCTAATAATGGTATAACCTTTCCCAGGAACTCATAGAAAATGAGAAGCTTAATAGCATTACTTTTGTGCCTGGTGGCAGCCGCCAGCGCATCCTACTTTTACGACCTCGTCAAGGAAGAATGGCTGGCGTTCAAGGTACCTTAATCCATTGGTTACCATCATTAACAAAATACCTATTCAACCAAGTTCCATCACTCAAGTTTCTTATTCGTGAATACTTCTCTAAAACTGCAATATTAGGTAATCATTTTTTATTTTAATAGTTAGAGCACAAAAAAAAGTACTACAGTGAGAGAGAAAACACAATCCGTATGAAGATCTACGCGGAGAACAAGCGTATGATCGCCAAGCACAACCAGCGGTACCGCCAGGGTCTGGTCTCATACTTCCTCAAGCAGAACCAGTACGGAGACATGCTGCCGCACGAGTTCGTGCACACGATGAACGGGTACAACAATAGGACTGATGCTATGTAAGCAGGTTTGATTATCTACACTCATCATCATCTGTCTACCCTTATCTCACTACCAGTACAGGGTTGGTACTAGGTGGTGGCTTAGCTGTTTCTTTTACTGTGACGAAGTGTGTAATCTAATCATTTCATGTCGTTAATATTGGAATAGGTACTTGGGTAGTTATTTCAATAATCTAACTTGAACAACAAGTTGAATTAAGGAAAAGCGATGGTTACGTACCTACTTATGCTTATTACTACTGCTATTTTATTTATGTTATTTCATGGAACTTGCATCTAAGTAGGTTCATATGATTCATATCTACTACTACATACACTACACTACATACTACTACACTACACACGCTGTAAATGACTAAACGCCCTTTCTTCAGCGCTAATGCCTATCCCACATTAGCGTCTACATGCAACCCAAAAGTACGACGGGGGCCTTCGTCATCAAGGAATATGAGAGCATGAGAGCGGCTTCACTAAAAATCTTTTTCTTTGACTGCCTCTGTGGTGTGGTAGTTGAGCAGGTTGGCTCATAGCCAGAGGCGGCGGGTTTGATTTCAGTTGCAGGACAAGTATTTGAAAAATAAAAGCACAAATACTTGTTCTGTGTCTGGGTGCTGCTAGACCTCGTAGTTCTTGGGTCCCTAGATACAGGGAATCGTAGTTAGGGTCGAGAACCTATGTATGTGATCGTTGGGCTTTGAGCGTTATAATACATTTTCTGATCGTCAGATTTCATAAACCAATAGGTAAACAGTTAATTTACTATGTTAATTTTTTGTACCCGATATTAGACCTCTTCATAAATTCCTTAGGTATGACTAGATAAATCCCGAATAAACAATGTGTGTTTATTTTGCTTTGGTTTTGCATTCTGTAGCCACAACACTCGCGGTGCCACCTTCATACCGCCCGCGGGCGTCTCCTACCCCAAACAGATTGACTGGACCAAGAAGGGTGCTGTCACGGAAATCAAGAACCAGGAACAGTGCGGCTCCTGCTGGACCTTCAGTGCTGTAAGTACAGACACGCTTAATACACCTTGGGTATACTACATATTTGGCGATGGTACGAATACCTAAGGCTTGCCAAGCGCATTAAATATTCCTTATTTATAGAAGATGTGGATGCAACAATTTATAACCACTGGTAGGCTAGGCTTGTGTATCTACTTACATATGTAGGTATTAATAAAAGGTAACTTCTACACCTTAGTATTTAAATGAATACATGAGTAAATTAAATACTAAGTAACTTCTCCATCAATGCTATTAAGATATTATCAAGCGTATTCTTTCATTAAAATACTTAATGGGATTTGGATGATCATTTTGTGCATGGCGTAATGGCAAAATTAAGTAGACTGGTCACTTTTCCACGGCAAATAATACTCCACTCAAAGTCAAGTCGAAACTGCATTTGTTCCCAGACCGGTGCCTTGGAAGGTCAGCACTATCGGAAAACTGGCTTTCTAGTCTCCCTGTCTGAGCAGAACTTGCTCGATTGTTCTTCGGCGTATGGCAATAATGGTTGCCATGGCGGCAATATGAAAACCGCCTTCGTATACGTAAATGAGAACGGCGGCATTGATTCCGAGAAGAGTTATCCATATGAGGGTGTTGTTGGCCAGTGCAGGTGAGTGGTCGACGTTACAGCGCTGCATATTCTGAAACATTTAACTAAGTAATACAAGTGGCTTACTTATATGCTACTTCTGTTGAAAGTAAGACTATCCAAACATCATTTAAGAAAATCCAAAATATGTATTATATTATGTACATATATATTATATATATCCATGAACTAAAATTATTTTGGTGTATGCAATAAGGAGTTCATCTATCTATCAATCTAGCTTCAAGTTTTGCTAATATTAGCTAGCTATATATTTCAGTTATCTGATTTTCGCACCACGCACGTAAAACCTTTAATTCCTGTGTATTAATCAGGCTATTACCTACTTGGGCATGCGCGGTCCATCTTCGACTTAGTTATCACTTACCTACAAATCAAAATTAAATGAATAATAAATAAATATTCACCCTGCGACGCAGGTATGATCCGAAGAACTCTGGTGCTGACACTGTCGGATTCTTTGGCTTAAGGCTGGGTGACGAAGAGCAGCTGATGCAAGCCGTGGCTACTGTCGGTCCCGTGTCAGTCGCCATCGATGCCTCGCACCACGGATTCATGCTCTATGCTGGTGGTGTCTACTTCGATAAGGAATGCTCCAGCTTCAAACTCAACCATGGTGTAAGTAAACAGCGATCAAACACAGAACACATCCATACCTATTGTCTATTTTCAAAACCCAATTCAATCCGTTGCGTATTAGTGTCGATTTCAGGAATTCAAGAAAGTACTCCTGTTAGTTATAATGATACTCTCCAATCTCATTGGTCAACGATCAGCAACGTTTAGCATTTATGGAAAAACACTCATCAACGTGTTGTATGTAGGTACATCATAGAAATATATCAAGTTTTGCAAACTAATATTAAAAACATTTAATTAAAATTAAAAACATTTTTACGTTTTCCCCAAAACCCTCGCGCTTGCTGTTACAAACATATTAGTTTTATTGCGTTATTATTACGATTATCGAGGTGTCAAAAGTCACGCACGAATTGTAGATAACCTGTAAGTACTTATACAGTTATCAGTTCTGAATAATTCAATTCCCTAGTTCCTGTTCGGTGTTAGATACTTTATGTCAAAAGTACTTTCTTTATTATTGTAATTATTAGATACACGTGATTTCAGACGCATTTACCTGTTTTCTTGCAGGAACTCTTAATATCCTGTAAAACTTGATCTTGGTAGTATCAGAAAAATGCATGCAAAATTGTATCGAAATTGTTTTGACGTAAAAGCCTCACAAACAAACTAACAGACAATTTTTTCAATATAATTGGGCACTGTGTCTCTCTTATGATATTATTTGAATAAGTCGTAATATATAATTAATTATTTTATGAATTACGCTCAACGGTAGCCTAACTAGGATTCACTGTATCCAAGGACCCAGGAACTACGAGGACCATGCTCCCACAACACCCAGACACAGAACCAGGTGGGCTTGTTTTTCGGTGCATAAATACTTGTCCTGCCGCGGGAATCAAACCCGCCACCTCCAGGCTATGAGCCGACCTGCTCAACCACCACACCACAGATGCTGTCAATACATATTTATTTATTTGATTATATGTTGTATATATTATATATTTGAACGCGGAAATTTTGGGAAGTGGTCTTAATATTATATTATATAATCTCTAAAAACTCATAACAAATTACTTTAGAGAAAGTTTTCTTGATGGTAAGAAAAACTTTCCCCAAAGTTACTTATCATAAAAAATATTTTTTTAATGAAAGGTTAGCTTTAAAGCATTTTTTTAATTTAACTTTGCAGGTGCTGGTGGTGGGGTACGGCACGGACGAGGCCGGCGGCGACTACTGGCTCGTGAAGAACTCGTGGGGCCGCTCGTGGGGCGAAAAGGGCTACATCAGAATGGCACGCAACAGGAACAACCATTGCGGCATCGCGACCGCTGCCTCCTTCCCACTGGTCTAGTGATCTTCTTCGCGCAACATAACATTCTAGCATCATCTTCGGGTTGTGGGTGATTTGACATCGTTCATTTGAAACGGTAGTGTCAAGAAGATCACATCTTTAATTCTTGAGGAGGGTAGTGTAGTAGTGCTAAGTAGGATAACTATTCTTTTTACAGTAAAAAGGTCCTCTCACCTCCACTACAAAACAACTATGTTAATAGATTTTTATTTGACGAACAATTTTATAACACACTTTTAGCCTTACCAAGAGTACAAACGATATTTTTTTGTCTATTTCTGTTCTATTAAAACTTGTTAAATAAATGTGACTTTTTATTATTTTGCTATTATAGGTAAAATGTACTACAAAGTACTGCGTAAAATATATAATTAGTTATCATAGCCAAAAATTTTGTCAACCCTAGTAAGCTGTCATGTCAGGGAACCAGATTATTTAACAGAAAGGCCTATTAGTAGAGTTTTGGCGGGAAAATGAAACAGATCGCATCACCGCATTGTAATTATTTTCCAAAACTTGTGTTATTTTCAGTGTTAGTGCATAAAATTGGTGGCATTTTATTCGTTAAGTGCTGAATTACAAGCATGAGTGTGGGAAAATGGTATAATGATGGTGAAACGTTTATTTTCGTGTTGTTTCCAAAACTCCATATAGTCTATCTAGTCAACAAGTTCATAAACGTGATAAATAGAGATAAAGGTCCTAAAAATATGAGCGATAGCTCATTCGATTCGGAATCACCTCTAGAAAAATGTTTTTGAAGGATTTTGGTGCAGGTAAAAAATTACAATTGTTATTAACAAAATAAGATTTTAAAATATCGGTGTTTCGTTTTTCGTTAATAACTCAAAAAATATTAATATTTAAGTAACTTTAAAAAAAGGTCGTTAAAGAGGAGGAAATTTTCAATAAAAAAATCTCGCTTTCGAAACTCTATCTCCATTATTTATAATTTTTAATTTGACGTTGAAAATTATAAATAATGGAGATAGAGTTTCGAAAGCGAGATTTTTTTATTGGAAATTTCCTCCTCTTTAACGACCTTATTATAAATAAAATCCTTCAAAAACATTTTTTTAGAGGTGATTCCGAATCGAATGAGCTATCGCTCATATTTTTAGGACCTTTATCTCTATTTATCACGTTTTTGAACTTGTTGACTAGACTAATAGAAGTTTCTGGTAAAGTTGCCACCACTTTAATAGGAGTATGACTTGACTAGGCTAGATTATGACTTAACTTGATGACTTAGACTGTGACTTGACTTGACTGGACACATTATATGATATTAATTAACTTGAGATATTATAAATTACTTGACACTGGCTAATAATGCGGTAGCGTGATCTTTTTCGTTTTCCCGCCAAAACTCCCTCTTAATACGTTGTGTATGGTTGCTTAGACTAGGGTCCGTATTACAGTACGATGCTCAGTGATCGATCGGCGCTCTAGCAGAGATTTCATTCATAAATTGATCAATTAGTGAATGAAATTGCTGCTTGAGCACCGATCGATGACTGAGCATCGTTCTATAATATGGACCTAAGTGCCAAAATGTCTCGTCGGAGTTTTGGCGGGAAAACGAAAAAGATCGCTTCACTGCATTGTATTATTTTTTAAAACTTGTGTTATTTTCAGTGTTAGTGCATAAAATTGGTGGCATTTTATTTGTTGAGTGCTGAATTACAGGCATGAGTGTGGGAAAGTGGTATAATGATGGTGCAACGTTTCTTTTCGTGTTGTTTCCAAAACTCCATAGAAGCTTCTGGTAAAGTCGCTACCACTTTACTAGGAGTATGACTTGACTAGACTAGACTATGACTTGGACTATGACTTGACTTGACTTGACACATTATATGATATTAATTAACTTGAGATATTATCAGTTACTTGACACTGGCTAAATATACAAAAGTGTGGAGCCAAAACAAAAAAAGTGTCAATGTAATGTAGGTTGTATTTCTAGCTATATCTATTAATTTCGTTCTACTCACACCCGATTCACTCCCATACAAAATGTTTATTACATAGTAGCGATGGGGTATAATAGAACCTCGCCCTTGGCGCACCGCACTTCCCCGCTGCTGTGGCCTGGCCACCGGCATGTGAAAAAGTTTTCATATCAGCCGCCATAGAGAACCTTTCCAGCTAGTTGCTAGGGGCAACGGATTTTGTTGATTCGGACTCTACATTGGAGAACAATTTATTTTAGCATTTGTGTTTGTAAATATTTTTTTAAACTAATATATTATGTACAGAGCTAATTGGCATATCACTAATTACTGCGAACCCATGGACCTCCTTCTATTATAATAAAGTGTGTATAACCACGCTTCACTATCTCTAACTAGTCTGTGGTCTGTGTTTTTGAGTGATTTTCGTGTTTTTCCGCGGCCAGTTGATTTTTAATTTTCATAATTGCCTAAGAAGCCACTAAGGCTCGTATTATAAAACAGTGCTCAGTCCTAAATCTCGACCTGAAAGTAGATTTGAGTTGAGATTTTATTATAGAACAGTGCAACAGGTTGGTAAAGCTTACACTTAATTACGTACACAGATGAACTTTTGCAAGTACAAACTGGAATTGTGAAAACCCCATTCTTATTGTATACCTAAATTTGATATGTACAGATAGGTATGTGTAATATGTGCAGGTTACCTGCATAATTTAAGCTACACAAAATGAACTTTTGCAACCATATTTTACACTAGCTTTTGCCTGCCTAGTTAGTTTTATAATATGTACCTAGTATAGATTTCGTTTCATGTCTAAACCCTTCAATATTTTCGCTTTAATTTAAAATCATTTGAAATCTAATTTAGAATAATAATTGTTTTCCAGATGACACTGCGGAATCGATGTTCGGCTCGAAAAACGAGTGGGGGTACTGCCACCACTTCAAAAAACGGCACTCAATAAATAAAAATAAATAAAGTAAAACAGAAAAATAAATGATTTTAAAAATATTCTGTTTTTTTTTTTACTGCAGTTGTGTCTAAATCAACATTTAAAATACCTTGTAAATATCCTGACTACAATGCCTACTAAAACGATGGATGAATGGACATTGCCTTCGCCAAAACTTTCAAAAAACTATAAATGTCAAATTCTATTAATCCCCATAAATCCGGTGAAAAAATCTGAAGGCAGTTCGGTCGTCAGAGACTAGTTTCTCCTAAGTAGTCTGTGGTTCTACTCCTTGTGTTACAACGTAGTGGTTAATGGTTATATGTTCTTTGTTGTGTTAGTGCAAAGAGCATTGTTAGCATATCCCATTCTTTTAAGACAGTTATTATACTCTTTGGCATATCCTCTACTTGGTCTGTGATTGTTAGTTGTTATTAGTGTCATTCCATTCATTATTCATTAGTGTAAATTCGATTTTAGCGCGAGAAAGACGTGCCTTTCAGTTATTCAGTCTATCTAAAGAAATCCTTACGCTACTTATTATTAAATTGTTATATATTAAATCGCATTTCAATTCAAAGGTATGTAATTTATTTTTATATGTTATGAGATCATCATTTACGTTATGGAGAATGGTAATGTTAATACGAGCCAAGGGTATTACGATCACCTGTCCAATTTAGATACCTTCCTTTGTGACTTTGTGTTGAATCATCGTTGAGGTTGATGTGTGCTGAGTATATTGCGTGTTGGTTTTTTATTAACCTGCTTAGACTTATGTTTTTGTATAGTACCTACATACTTGCTATTTTAACCATTTTATCTCTAAAAGTGGATGAAATCTTCATGAAATTTAGAAGGTATTATTAGGTGTATAGGATATGAATCTTGGGTTCTAAAGCTTTTTTAGTATATTATTTTAGTAATAACTTATACTGTCATGGTATGTAGATCTGCAAAGATTCATAGGTTATTTACTAAGAATCTTCGCATGATAAATAAAAAAAAAGGCTAGGTTACTGGGGTGATGATAGAAATTCGAATCACCTTTGTTATACGGATAAAAATTTATATTTCTGATAACATTCTCATTAAATACAGAAAAAAAGATTGTTTGGTGGTTTTGTATGAAAAAATGCAATTTTTTTTTAATCATGAAGAAGGGTAGCAGATCTCTTGATCATCTGTAACATAATAATAATAATCTGCAATCTAGTGATATTACGAAATTAAAAACAATTTTAATGAAAGAGATGAATGAAAATTATGTGATTTGATATGTTTCATTCCATTTTAAAGTTTGAACAGGTTTGCAAAAAAGAGGTAGTTTTCATTTTATTGTTGTTTGTTTATTGTTCACTGTTTTAAATATTTGTTTGCAACTATTACTTAAATTTATATTTATTTTTAAAGTGTACTTGATTCAAAAACTATTAGGTACTATTTTAATATGTAAATATTTCTGAAATTGTACAGTTTTACATTGTGTACCTAAAAGAATCTACTCTAACCCCTTAATGGGATGGTGACATGTTTCATTAACCCTTTTTTTTTTTTTTTTTTTTTTTATATTAAGGGATTACGCGACGAGCTAACCGTTCGCCTGATGTTAAGCGACACGGCTGCCCATATCAGTTGCAGTGTCACTCGGAACTCTAAAGTATAGAGTTTCGCGTGGCACTGCACTGCGCACGTCATCCTGAGACATCAACACAATCTAGTAACAAGATTACTAGACTGTGAGATCAGGTCATAAAGTCTCATTTGCCCAGTAATTTCACTAGCTACAGTGCCCTTCAAACCGGAACACAGTAGTGCTTGCACACTACTGCTTGGTGGCAGAATAACTGGCAAAGCGGTGGTACCTACCTAGACGAACTTTGCAGAAAAGTCCTACCACCTAGTATACCCTGTCTGTATATTGGGTAATATGATCTCCATTCTCCACTCATCTCTCATTTTATTTGGTTCTTTATTCCATTGTTTCCCTCATATATACCTCGACTGCAATTTTGCTCACCTTGCAGTAAGTACTCATCTCTCTCTTTCTCCTTCTCATCTAATTATATATTTTTTCCCAGTCTCTTAGAAAATGAGAAGCTTGGCAGTGTTGCTGTGCCTGGTGGCAGCTGCCAGTGCAGTCTCATTCTACGACCTTGTTAAGGAAGAATGGACGGCATTCAAGGTATTATTATACTAACATACATACATATTTACCTGCCTATTATTACTTTTGTATGATCAACATTTTAAATCACTTAATTACCATAATTAAATCATAAATTTGTTCCTTGCACCAATTCTCTTATGGAATTATCTAAACTGTTTGTCAAATATGGCTGCAGACAAAGTAAAAATCTGTTTTTGTGAGAGTCGTGTACTGCACTGCTTGTGATTGCCAGATTAGAATAATAAGATACATTAATACAATAATTATATATATGATTTGACAGCCTCTGTGGTGTGTTGTGGTGGTTAAACAGGTTGGCTCATAGCCTGGAGGCGGCAGGTTCGGTTCCCGCGACAGGACAAGTATTTGCGCACAGAAAAAAAAGCGCAAACTCTTGTTCTGAGTCAGGATGTTGTGGGACCATGGTCTTCGTAGTTCCTGGGTCTCTAGAAACAGGGAATCCTAGTTAGGGTCCAGGATCTATGAATGTGATCATTGGACGTTATTATTATTATTTATTATTACAAATTCAATATAATTATGTAGCTAGGTATTGTTTTTAGTGTGGCTTAGTCACCCTGAAATGTACCATAGAAAATCTAGTTTCATCACACTTTAAAGTAGACATATTATGTCATAAAACTGAAACTGGACTAAATCTGTGCCTAAATTAAAAACATTTATATTTAAGTATAAATAAAGTAAAAACAAAGTTTAAAGTATAGAGTCTATTTTTCTGCCAATCTCGCTTACGCTGAATCTACTGGACGGATTTTGATGAAGCTTGTATAGGTAATAGGTAGTAAGTTTTTCGGAATATAACATTTAAGATACTGCTCGAAGCAATAAGGATCTAAATTTATTGCAATATCATTAATTTATCGATTATTTTTAAAACAGTACCTTTAAAAATGGTAAAAAGATTATTTCAAAATCTTGAAAAATAACGAAGTTACTTCGTTTAATCCTCACAGTGATTTCATATAACGCATCGGAGCGATTTCTATGGTTCTCCCTCTCATCTTCCCTTCTCCTGGGTTAGGGCCTCAAATTAATCCGTGAGATCAACTAGTAATAATGATAATACATATAGGTATAACGTACCACGGAAGCTCGTTTAGTAACCGCCGCGTAGTCCGTAGCCGAGCTCAAGGCTGAATCGGCGCTAGCGGCACCGGGTTATAACCGCTTTTTTACCTTTATATATATATATCACATAATGCAAAATGTATTAAAGAGGGCTGTACAACTATGTGACCTTTCTTACGTACTTAGATGGAGCACAATAAGAACTACGACAGCGAAATAGAAGACAAGTTCCGTATGAAGATCTACGCGGAGAACAAGCACAAGATCGCCAAGCACAACCAGCGGTACCGCCAGGGTCTGGTCTCGTACTCCCTCAAGCAGAACAAGTACGGAGACATGCTGCCGCACGAGTTCGTGCACACGATGAACGGGTACAACAGGACTAATAAGTAAGTCTCGTTTTATATTCATACCCACATTTTTAGTACCTTATCAATATGAATTTAAGGGTCATTGTAAGAAGTCATAATATACTAGGCGACCCGCCTCGTCTTCACATGGGCTATCTAGACCTTAACTTAAACGCGCATTTTTAGTGTAATTTTTTTGCTCTCAATGACCTCAAATTGTTGTGATTCTTTTAAGGAAAATGCAGCACTGGCTCTTGAAGGACAGCTAGATTGTACCTAAATAAGCATAGCATTTAATTGAAAATGTCGTTAAACTCTAAGATATCAGAATAATAAAATATATAGGTAACTATCAGATAATTTATGCAACAGGTAAAGGCATATAAGTTCCGTGACTAATGAAAATAGTGAATTAGAAGCACGTGTTCCGTCGTAAATGATAAAATAACCGCGGCCGGGCGGCCGGCCATCTTGTCCGGTAATGTTACAATAATTCCGTTGTTTGGTGCGCGTAGTACTAATATGTACTACCCACTTCTTGTGTCTACCATAAAGTCATAATAGTATTTTTCAATTTTATCACTGTATAGTAAATACCATTTTTCTTAACTATACTGAAGACAGGCAGGTATCCACTACAACCATATTATCACACCATTTTTTTTTTTTTTTGAGGGGGGGAATGCCCTCGCACTTCCCTGCCACCACGGGGGTGGTGGCAGGGGGGTATGTGGGACTCGAACCCACTAAAACCCCCCCGTGAGCCCTCGTCCGCCGTACCGGGGCGAGAAGGGGTCGCGACTGCAGTCCAGCCAGCTCGCCCCCGGCGGCAGGCCCTTTCGGGCCTCTCCGCGCCAAAGGATGGGTGACCTTGCTCACCAAGATCACCCACCAGACGTGTGGGGCCGTGCAAGCCGGCGGAGAGTCCCCCAACTCTCCACCAGTGGCCCCACTACGGGGGAGGGAGGAGGTGCGCGTAACGCCTCCTCCTCCCTCCCACTCGTCTGCGCCGGAGCGGGTCAGCTCCAGCGGCCTCCTCTCTGACCCGCTCCGCGGTCTCCTGCGCCATCACGTAATCGCAGAAGGAGACCACCGCCTGCCACGATCTCTCGCTGTCAAGCATGGCTCTCACCACGCTTGGCAGCGAGAGATCGTGGCCTCACACCAACCGCAGCCAAATGCAACTTGGACAACATAAATACATATATTTGTAAAGGGAAAATTTAAAACAGGAACGGTTTGAACCCGCACCGCATGCGATCTCTTGTCAAACACCCGTTCGTGATTCTAATGTATCCTTTACTGTTGATGACGCTTAGCGAGCTATACAGTTTCAAAAATCTTAAATCTTGGCCACGGCTATACTTACTACAAAAAACTTCTGATTGACCATCGTGGCTTTCAGTTTTGCACACTTCGTACTCAGTTATTGATAACAAAAGCTACGTATCGCCACTACTAGGTGCTATAGGTACGTAATACGATAACCTGCCAGACGTAGCTAATCTTATTTCACATAAACGTGGCGCAGGTTGTAGTCCGATTGAAACAATAGAATGTTATCGTTTACTTCATTTAACATTTATTAATTAATCATTTGTACATAATGATATGATAAAGTGGTAATTAATAAATAGGTTTTATTTCAATGATGATATGTTTGTTTACACTTTAAACAAGTTAAAACAGATCCTTCTTCATAAAAGCGATAGAAACTAATCTAATATAAAACGATTTGTCTTCTCATGATAAATATTTATAGAATTATGCGTAAAAGATAAGCATCAGCTTATAGAGCTAATAAGATCGTCCTTATTCCTACTATTAGGAGGAATATATATACGTAAAGTTGAAATTTCAAAAAGTTTTAAGCATTATGTTATATGTACGTAGCGCAAATCATATCAATGACTTCTCTTCTGTCTGAGTGTTAGGACCATGGTCCTTGCAGTTCCTGGGTCCCTAGACATAGGGAATCCTTGTTAGGGTCCAGGATCTATGTATGTGATCGTTGGGCGTTATTATAATATTATTCTCCTCTCTAAAGGTGATAAAGATGGCTGAAGTGTGGTTTCGTAGACATCAGCGCGTACCATCGTATTGTGGTTTGGGAGGCCGTTCAGCAGTCGCTTGGTTCCAGGCACGTCAAGGCGCTGTACAGCAAGGGGCACGACTCCCGCGGCGCCACCTTCATACCGCCCGCGCACGTCTCCTTCCCCGACCAGGTCGACTGGACCAAGAAGGGCGCCGTCACGGAGATCAAGGACCAGGGAAAGTGCGGCTCCTGCTGGTCCTTCAGTACTGTAAGTTTTATTTTCTCCTAATCTTTAATTTTCGTTTGACTCCGGAATCGAGCTTACTATAATAGGAAGCGATAAGTCTGTAAACACTTTATAGTTTAAGAAACTTAAGGAACTAGCTACCTATGCCAACAATCAACTTCGGAACCATCACTATCTCGCATAATTGTAAAAACATCAACCGGATCACCAATAACGCGGCACTGATCAATGTTGCTTAAATTATAAGTTAAATCTTGTTTATTTATCTTTTACGCAACCACTTGCAATAAAACAAATGCACGTGATTCAACTTTGACCCTATGATTTATGCGTTTGGTTTATACTCACCTCGGTAATGATACGTCGTAGGTATAACAATATAACATTTCGGCTTTCACCACACAAAGTGAAGTCCGCGAACGAGACACTGCCGTATGACATCATCACATGAACCGGTTATTGGTTGGTATTATACTACGCTTTTTATAATGTTATTGAAATTTAATTTGCTTCCTAAAAATCTTAAATATACAACAAATTGAAATGTATGTTCATAAAACAATTTTCGTTGTTCAGCATCTTTCTAAACTAAAACTAAACTAGATAGGTTTGAATTTATTTATCACAGCGATACAATAACTTACTGATAAACAATGAGAAGTTGTAATTTTCGTTTGGCAATTTCCCTGTTTAAGTGACGCGTAATTACTTACCCAAACTGACCGCACTCGTTGATGGTTGTCAGTAATTTCGATGTTGATTACGTTTTGTTACCCTTTGATTGTTGCATCGTACGTAATCACTGCGGGTCGTAACGTCAAAATAAAAGTGATAAAAGTGTATCTCAATTCGCCCCTAATCCCTCCCATTCAATACGTTTTTTCCAACAAAGATAAAACAATTCTATGATGCTTCGTGCCAGCTCTAGTCATTATAACGAACACGGACGAATCACCAAAAAAACCTGTTTTACTGTAGAGTAGGTGATGGCAGGAGTGGCGCGGGCGGTGGAAGTGGAACAACAATCAAAAACGGAAAATGTAATAACGAAGAGCATTTTTTTCCGTTTGCGGTTTTTAATTAGAAGACATGACATTTCCTACTTCGTTTTCCTCATCGTTTTAGCCTTCTACCTATTATAATTTTATTATTTCACAAGGTTGTCACGCTGTCTCCATCCTATGGGGACGTCCAAGTCCATGGATCATGTGAGGCAATTTTGTCGAGTTTTTGACCCCCTCCCACCAAAACGCCTTACGTGGAAAATGACGCCCCCCATGAAGCTCCCAAATACAACTGGGTAATAGCACCAGCTGACTTAACCATTTAGTTGTAAAACAATGAAAGTATCAAGAGTATCAGGGAACTACCCGCAGATTTTTTTTTATGGTATGATAGGAAGAATAAGGCTCAGAAAGTTTACACAATTGTCACGGTTCCTCTGTGCTGTCCTAACGAGAACTTCTGTTCGCAGACGGGCGCCCTGGAAGGTCAGAACTACCGCAAGACTGGCATCCTGATCTCCCTGTCGGAGCAGAACCTGATCGATTGTTCCGCGGCGTACGGTAACAACGGGTGCAACGGTGGCCTCATGGACAACGCTTTCAAATACATCAAGGACAACGGCGGCATCGACACCGAGCGGACCTACCCCTACGAGGGCATTGACGATAAGTGCAGGTAGGCCAGCCGTCTGCCGTCCATGTCTTGCCGCGACCGAACATAAGTAATCGGACCTTTACTTTACACATTTTGCGGTTTATGTAAGGCAGCCTAAGCAGAGCTACTACATCAATAGTTACTTTTACTTTTGTCGTACCTCCTACCAGGTACAACCCCAAGAACGCGGGCGCCGAGGACGTCGGGTTCGCGGACGTGCCGGCCGGCGACGAGGAGAAGCTGATGCAGGCCGTGGCCACCGTCGGCCCCGTCTCCGTCGCCATCGACGCCTCGCAGAGCTCCTTCCAGTTCTACTCCAACGGCGTCTACTACGACGAGAACTGCTCCAACACCACGCTCGACCACGGCGTGAGTACACTCCGCGCAGTAACTTACCGATTGTTTCTGGTTCCGTGGAAGCGGGACTGCTGCGAGATTTAACCATTTCACGTTCATGTTATATTTTTAATTTCTTTAACTTGTAGTCTTGGAAAATAATGGACTAGGATGTAAGAGAGTGCCCTCTATTTTTTTTGCTTCGATACTTTTTCCCTCTAAATAGAAATAATTATGAGAGATCTATGGAAATACAAAGATTCAGTCGAAATTTTTCTACAGTCATGACTAATTTATTTTGCGTAGTTATTGCTTCTGTGTGAAACAATATTTTGATCAACAACAACAACTGGATGTGGTACTGTGATTATTTCTAGTTCGTAGAAATGTGATAAGCGTGCGCCAGCTGACGTAACTGATTGCTACGCAACTCGTGAAATTCTTTTTATAATATTATTTATATTTGTATTCATTATTCATTTAAACTGCGCATTGAGTTTCAATAAACATTACCAATTATCAATTGTGTAAATAAATACAAGAGTTCACAGCGGGCAGGCGATCAATTTAGAATACATAATGTAAACAGTAAACTGTTCTCATATGTCACTCGGTGTAGCGAACTGAATACATAATTAGCGCTTTAAGGTTCCGTATTGTGGCTTCCCTTTTAGTGAAGTTTTGTATAGAAGTGCGACATGCCCCAGGTGCTGGTGGTGGGGTACGGCACGGACGAGGCCGGCGGCGACTACTGGCTCGTGAAGAACTCGTGGGGCCGCTCGTGGGGCGACCTCGGGTACATCAAGATGGCGCGCAACCGGGACAACCACTGCGGCATCGCCTCCGCCGCCTCCTACCCGCTCGTCTAGCGCGCCCGTAATGTATAGTGAAAAGCCAGACTTTATTTATAGAAAACAGCTCTACTAATCTTCTTTGTAAAACGATGAAGTGTCCGTTATTGGCATTGGACTGTATTGAAGTCTTTTTCCAGAGTTATCTCGCGCTGTCGATGGTCTGGGCGATTCGTTTTTTTTTAATTTGACACTTAAAGTTACTTCCATAAAATAGCATTTCCGTGTTGTTTAATGCATCTCATTCCATTGTACTTAGATAATGCTTGAATAGTGTCATTTGTATATCTAATAAGTTATGTTTAAACATTTGTATTGTAAAATTATTTCTAGTTCTACAACGCGTTTGTTGATAGAAGTTTGATTACTATGTGATATTACGAATTACTTGTAAGTGTTGAATGGAAATTAAAATATTTTGTATGAATTTGTTGTTCTTTGTCTTTTATCTCTACACCTACTGTTATTGTTATTGTTTGTACACGATGTGTAAAGTAGGCACTCGCCTGCATATCTAGGGAGGAAGGTACATTTTAATTGACCTTAACGATAAGGGGATTCAAATACTATCTCTTATCTATCAACATTTTACCCTCTATATACTCCTTCCTCGTGTGGGGCATTGTTACTACTTACCTATTCAACTACAAAAGAACAGAAGACTTAAAAAATAGATTCAGTAGCATAACCATTCATAATAATTATTACTAGGAGCCATTAGAACTAAAACAAGCTAAGTATATACCTACGTAGTTACGTACTCGGGTAGGGAACGTCTCCCGACAAGGCCCAGGCCGAGGATCGCACTCCAGGGTCTCCCACATTTGTCTGTGGGAGGTGGTTCAACTGTACAGCGAGCACAAACTTTCTTCACTTTACGACCTTATATCTTGACAAGCTCGTTAACCGATTTAGCTCATTCAAAACGGTCTCTAAAAGGCACCGTAGCGAACACCCAATCCTCAAAAATCACCAAAAATAAAAAAATATATGAAATCGTAGAATAAGTTACAGTGTATACTAAGATTATCAAGATTATAGTTGAATACTACCAGCAACCGGACACATGAAAACACGCGAGTTGAAACAGAGACTTCGCTCGCTCAGTCTGCACATGATTGGTCTGAGACTTGCTTAACTAGGATAGATAGCTGCTGGATATTCTAAGTATGTAGATACCGGCCTGTAGTCAAATAATTCGCCCTATTTAAATACGAGTAGGTCATATGATAATTTAATTTGGTTTCCTTAAGACAGCATTCTGTAGCAATGAATTAGTGACGATATGGCCGCTGCTACTGGTGAGTTTTTGTTTTTAAATATATTTATAGAACAAAGGATTTCCAATACTCAGCATTGTTAGGTATATCCGTAATTAGGTTTAGTAGGCGTAACGCGTCTATATTGCCCATTATCATGTGCGCACTTCATTGAAATCGGTGGAGTCATGGTCACGCGAGGGGCGTTGCATTGTTGACGGACCGGCCGGTGCTGGTATGATGAACTCCGTCGCCTACCTACTACTGATAGCGGGTGTCCGAGCGCTGTGAGCATGTGACTGAGGTCGGGGGGCACTGGACTGGCTGTGGGCATGTCAGGAACTGCGACGCACAATGGAAAGGAGTCCACGCGATAACACAAATAGGCCTGCGTAGGTATATCTATTGTGACCTACTACGCAATTCAAATTATGACTATTCTTCATATTTAGCTCTTTTAAAAATAATGCTACTAATATTTTAAAGATAGAAATACTTAAAGATAAATAAATAAATGAATATTTGTACACATTTCACACAGCGCCATCTAGCCCCAAACTAGGCTAAGCTTGTACTATGGCAACCAGATAACTGATACAATACCTAGATATTTTTTGTTTGTAAATACAAACATAGAATACAATATAACACCCAGACACAGAACAAACACCATGTTCATCACACAAATGTTTGTCCTGATGGGCGGTCATACCGTTCATAAGCGACCACTTTTAGCCATCCCACGAAACTGCATAATGTTTATATGAGGTCTCGTTTAGTACTATTACATCACATCAGCAACCGGAGAACACAACCTCCCCCAAAAAAAGCCTCATCCAAATCCATCCAGTATTTTATTTTTGATTTCATTTGATCTCAATCATACAGACACTGCGATTATTTCGCTGTATCACGTTTCCGTCTCACTTTGCTAGATGGTGATGATGGGCTTTGCATGGAAGATATAGGTAATTTGGGTTTTTTTTAATGTATGAATCTAAGTATATATTTTACGTTAAAATATGTGTTATTATGTCGAAATTAAATACTTATAATGTGTAATATCTTGGATAATTTTATTGCCATATAATCAAGTGTAGGTATCCTGCATAGCGCAAACAATATTTTCGCTGCAGCTTTACCTAGACGTGTTTAGGAGCATGCATGACTGTAAACGGTTTAGTAACGAGTGTCTCCTACTGGTAGGCCGGTTTCATTATAAGTATCAATATAGGTTGTAAAAGATAGGATATAAATAAATAAATGAGTGAGTAATAAATTATTTTGCAGAAGCATTAGTAGTGAAATGAAAAAGTTAAACGAACTGCCCCTTCCTTAGTCTCGTCGCACGTCATTATGTTACTATCTACGTAGTCTGGCGCTCAACGATAATTATTAATTAGGTTGTCATCCTCACGTGATGTTTATTGTTTACCTTTCGTTGTTTGTAGACACCCTCAGATCGAACTAGAAGCACGAAGCTACAAAGTGGGGAAGTTACGACTAGCTCAGATAGCATACAAAAAAGAATACCTTATCATAGCATTCGAAGTATATTTAACCTAGATATTATGAAGTGGGTTATTGTACCATTCGAGTGGTCACTTCCGCATGTCAGCGGTTGTCCGAAGCCCGACGTAGCTACTGTAGACATTTGTTCTAATATAAGGCGGCGTTGTTTGTGGGAACAGCATCATCATCTCAATGTTTTAGGTTATTTATTATGATCACAAAAGTAAAAGATTCTTGAACTGTACTGTCGAAATAAAACTATACCACTTTATACTATACTTACCATTTTACCAAGCTGTCGCAAGCGGGAGTGTCAGGTTTAAGAAAATTTGGTGCTCTTGGTCGCACTAGTTCATTATGGCGGGACAAACCATTACCTACTGCGTACTACCTATATACATCTCTGTATTCAAGGAAATATATCAGAAGTCTCTAATGGACGCAAATTAAAAATATTTTTCATATATTAAGTTTCACATTTATTGGCACAAAAAAATATATTTACAATACCTTACTTTGGCACTAGACACTTAGTTACCAACTATCTTACAGTAACGTTACGTAGGTAGCCAACATTGAGTCCACGAGAAGTTCAGTATCCTACTTACAGCTAGCTATGTACAAATCTACAAGAGACCCTTGAACTACTAATTAAGTAACACTAATAGTTAATTACTTTACTTTTTAGTATTTACACTTGAACGAAGTAAGTCGTTAATGACTAATAAACAGATCAAAAAGCTTAAATTTACAATGAAGCCATAGATATGTTAGTATAAATATTTATACAAAGACTACTGTTATTTTGAACAAAACGGTTGACGAATCAGTCTACAGTACAGTGTGGGACAGCTGTTATGAGTCATATTGTGTTAATTCACTCAAATGATAATAATATTATAGCAATTAAGAAACAAAATAATGTTGTTACTCGGAACAGTGAGTCAGTTGTACATCGTTCAATTATGTATCACATTTAAAAGATATTATGGGAAGGCGGCGACATACAAATAAGACCGAACACATCTATAAGGATCGAGAAGTAAAAGTATATATTTACATTATATTGATATTATTCGAGTCTAGCGTGCACATTGAGACGTCCACGCTACTCGCGCCATCAAACAAGCGGTTTAGACAAAGCTAAAGGATATAGCTTTCTCATCTCACCCCCACTCATGTCGAAGGTGCAGTGGGGGAGTTTAACAATACAAAACTGCACTTTTCACAATATAAAACTTCGTTTAACGCGATTATACATTTTTGTGATGCAAATAAAGTATTAGCAACACTAATATTTATTAAAATCCATTTTAATATGATTATCAATGCAACACTCATTATAAAATTATTGAAAATATGTACACGAGAGCTCGTTCACCTCTTTTATTTCACACACGGGAACAAAACTATAAGGCATAGGGTAAATAAAAATTAGGAAAGATAGCTCACGGGAATTTTTCCGACATTCCCACAGGTAAATGCCCTTCCCTTTCAATAACATCTAACGACTTACGTAATCTGTGTTAACAAAACAAAAACCGGCTGGCTATTGCCTAGACCGAATACACCGTAATACTGGCATGCGTGTTAACAAAATTACCAACAATATAAGATCTAGCTTTACATTATTCAATCAAACAAATGGTTAGATTTAAGCCGACTCCATATTAATAGAGCGGGTGGCGGTTGAAGGGCTAGGGGAGTCGAGGTGGCACTATTTCTTCTTGGGCTTCTTAGGGTTCCTGGAGCGCGACTTGGCCTTGCAGAGCGGGCAGATGGGCGCGTTGCGGTGGATCTGCTGGTGGCACGACAGGCACGACTTCATCGGCGGCGGCTGCTGCCTGCAACCGCACCCACACTACACTCACCGGCTGCTCCAGTATACACTCGAAATGGATGTTATCAAAACATCGTTCCAAACTCCTTCTGTCGTATTCATTAAATCTCTGTATTTTTGAAGTAAAACTTCTTTACGCACGCTTGACTTAGGGAGTAAGCTGGTGAATGCGAGGCGAACGGAAGTTGAAGTTGGTTCACGTAGATCTCCATTGTTAACATAACAAAGTTAAAAATTTGTATTATTATGTTGGTATGTCCGGTAAAATGACAATTTAAAATTGTCAAGATGGTCAGTCAACAGTCATGTCAGTCAACAAAGTTACACCGGCCGATAGATGGAGCTAAACTAAAGAAGTTTTACTTCAGTCGTGTGGTCTAAAGCACACTCGTTATTTTTTATTCGATGTTAAGATATCAGTTTATATCTTGGTGTGTGTAGTAAGTTATTTTTCGGGTCGATATAGATGGATTGTTTATGTTGCCTCGACAGAACTCCAACGGAACTGACGGAATGACCCGAAATTAAACATCTGAAAATGTTCTCTATTATGTTTTCCTTTGTAGTGTGTTCCTGCGTGGCTGCGTGTAGCTTCCATCGTATGTTTGATCCAAGTTAGACATGTGAATAAGTCTTAAAAAAGAGTAAAATAAACAGATGTATCTTTCAGATAGTTTGTAACCGTTTTGAGAGCTATTATAATGGTTTTAACAAAAAAACATGAACACGTCTACGGTTGATTAATATACAAAAATTGTGTGATTATTTTGAAATATATCTTAAGAATATGATGCTCATTTTAGCAACAATGAGTTAAATAGGTAAGTACAGTGAAGGACACACAAGTTCGACAACCTTTAGCGAGGCACCAAATTAATGGTAACTTAAAACCTGTACTCAACCTGTTTGTCTCTTAATAAATGACTTTCAAAACCCTCATCAAAATGTTATGATGCGACTAAACAAAACGAACAAAAAAATAATCAAATACAAATAAATATAGAATATAAAAAACAAAGCGGAGGAATGTGCAGGGCCCTGTATCATTAAGCGGCCGATTATAATAAAGCTACAATAATAATGCAAACCGCCGTTTCATATACCAAACAATGACGACACAGGCGGGACTGATGCTCGTCAGAAAGGTTGACTGACATTTGTAGTTTTATTTGTCGCTGTATGAATCAGGGCCCAGTAACCCCTATTACGAGTTTATATAAACGTAAAATATTTGATCGCTGCGCCGCCGTGCTCCCGAATCCTTTCCATACACACAATATCGCACCACTCGGTGGCGAGTACAGTGGGCTGGTGCGAGTATATACGAATGAAACTATAACGAGTATCATACAATATTTGTATGAAATCCAGCACAGCGCCCCTAGCGGCGACCATGCACAACTAAACATTTCATACGTACACCATACTCGACACGAGTGCAGTAACGTATATTCGAATAGAGTCGTCCTAGGGGGTCATCGCAGAGCCCCCGCCCTGTGGGGCCGGCGGCGCGGGGCATGTCGCCCCTAATCACAAATAGAGTGGACAACATTTCATGTTTTGAAAGGTGCCGAAATTCGAAAACCATTTTGAAATTATCCTTTAAAGAGTTCATATAAATAATATCAGGTAATCGACGCGTGAAGCATAATCTGTGCCAATGACTGCATAAAAGGACGTTTTTTTCCCCATCTGTCTTCTAGCTCTTTTACCCAAAAATTTTAATAAAACCTACCTGTGCGCATTAAAAAAAATATTTGCTTATTATTTCATAATTAAATATTAATAAAACTAATAAAACGTCGGGGTACCAATACAATTTGAAACGTTGTCCTTCAGGGGGTCAGTAATAAAATAAACTCGTAATAGAGGTGCGGGACGGGGGGAGGGGGGGTGGGGGGAGAAAACAAAAATGAACAGAAGCGAACCTCAGCGAGACCGTAATGAAATCTTGGTCGAGAGCAGACCTGAACGCGGGCGGCGGCGGCGGCGGCTTGCGCGGCGCCGGCAGGAACCCCAGCGCGCGCGGGGCGCCGCCCCCCGCGCCCCCCGCCGCCCCCGCCGGCCCCGCCGGGAACCGGCTGCAACACACCACCACCTTGCTCGCCTTCATTACATACTGACCACTATTACGGCGACACATTTTTCTAGTTATTCTGATCTAAAAACCAAACCTACTTAGATGATGATTTTACTAGGTGGTAAGACTTTTCTGCAAAGTTCGTCTAGGTAGGTACCACCGCTTTGCCAGTTATTCTGCCGCCAAGCAGTAGTGTGCAAGCACTGCTGTGTTCCGGTTTGAAGGGCACTGTAGCTAGTGCAATTACTGGGCAAATGAGACTTTATGAGCTAATCTCACAGTATAGTAATCTTATTGCGAGGCTGTGCTGATGTCTCAAAATGACGTGCGCAGTGTCACGCAAAATTATACTAGATTTTCAAGTTTCACTGCAACTGATATGGGCAGTCGTGTCGCTTAACATCAGGCGAGCGGATAGCACGTCATGTCATTTCGTAACATTAAAAAAAAAGATGAAATTCTATATTCATTTATATGAAACGAAAGATCCTGGACCCTAACTAGGATTCCGTGTCTAGGGACCCAGGAACTACGAGGACCGTGGTCTCACAACACCCAGACTCTGAACAAGTATTTGCGCTTTTTTTTCTGTGCACTAATACTTGTCGTGCCACGGGAATCGAACCCATCCCCTCCGGGTTATGAGCCGTCTTGCTCCACACCATAGACCCTGTGTATATATGTATGTGTATGTATGTTTTATTTACTTGAGAATTTAGTTTATGCAAGAAAGAAAATTAAAATGTAAATAAAATACTATAGAAACAGACTTATTGAACGAATTTTTAATTATTTCTTAATTTTTTTTATATACAATTTATAAGAACGACAACTTCTAGTCTATAGAAGAACAATTTATATTGGAAGAATTCTTCAAATTATAAGTAATATTTTACTCGATTCAATATTAATGATAATTTAGACATACATCCAAGGTTTTGCTTCTAATGTTTTTTTTTAAATTTTTTATTTTAATTTATTATAAATGGTGCAGTAATTTGGTGTAATGGTAAGACTAAGTATTTCAGTAAGCAGGTGAATAAATGGATTCCCGCTGAAAATCTGTGACGATGGTCTTACAGGACCTTAATTGTATGCTATGAGTCGGAACCTAATGCATACACCGCGCGTTGCATTGCTTGAGTTTGTTGGTAATTTATTTTTCATTATGTATTTTTGGTGTTTTTTTTTATTATACAAGCTGTGGTTTTAAACAGGTTCAATGCTTTTCGTACTGTAAATTTTAGCTAAGGATAGCCACGCGTACTAAAAATCAAAGCTGAACAGCAACAAATCTTTCACTTGGCTAGCATGCTACACCTTCGATCACACCATCACGTCCCATCAGGGGAGGCCGTGGGCAAATGCTAGACAACTTAAGTAAAAAAAAAAAAAACGAGTATTGATCTTCCAAAGTAAAAAAGAATATGCCTACCTAGTCCCACACCCCACCGTTGCCTAAACTTGCAGACAGCGTGCGAGCGAGATAGCCGAACATATGCCCGCGATCATTTTTAATGCCAAAAATGTGTAATTTTTTGTTGACTCGACTTCAATGTAACGCACATATGTCTATAAACATTGAACCAGCACCCTTACTGCGTAACTGTTCTGGGATCGGCTTCGCCTGCCATCCTGCACGCGCCAATTAACAAGTCCACGAGTGCGAGCAAAAGAGAACATGATTACGATCTCCACCAGACTTACGCGGTAAGGCCCCAGTTCAGATTCAGATTTTTATAACCACATCAGCTGGGCGATCATGTCACTTGATGGCAGCCAATAGAAATACAAATTTTTATGGATTTGACAGTTTTAATACGGAGTTTTTGTGCATAGTTAGTATGGAAATTTCTCCTGTTGCATTGCAATCAAAGTTTCGTGATCAACCCGCATGGTACTATGTAATGTTGCGTGTTACGTAACTATTATTAAGCCTCTGTGGTTGTGGTGGTGGAGCAGGTCGGCTCAAAACCCGAAAACACTGGGTTCGATTCCCGCCACAAGAAAGCGCAAAAACTTATAGTTTCTGGGTGTTGTGGGAGCATGGCCCTCGTAGTTGCCGGGCCCTAGATAGGGGGAATCCTAGTCAGAGTGTAGGATCCATGTGAGCGATCGTTGGGCGTTATTTTAAAAGAGAATGAAGAGAAGGTGGCAGTACTCTGGCGTGATGGGGCTGCCCTCCTCCTCGTGCAGGTCGGGCAGCCGCTCGAGGCCGAGGCACTGCCGCCGCAGCAGGTCCACCTCCGCCTTCAGCGGCCGGTAGTCCTCGTGCAGCCGCGACGCCGCCGACAGCTTGCGGGACATGCTCTCCTCCGTCTGCTTGATCACCGTCTCCATCTGACGGTGCAACGGTACGGCACATGGCGGAATTATAATAATGGCTCAAACAGGCTACATACATCACAGTAACGGTCAATGGACCGAAGGGCCTAACGGTTCGGGAGATGTCCACCGGGGAACATGGGCCCCTTTAAAGGACACTGTCAAGAACATCATATTTGGCAACAGAACCAGAACTATGAATAAAAGAGGTGGCCAAACTTTTGAAGAATGCGGTCTATATTATATGTCTATATATTTGATTCAAATAACCCAGCGGTCTATCGATAACGCTAGCAATCTATATAATAAAACTGAATGTCCGTCAGTCACACTTGACGGATACATACTACTGGACGGATTTCGATCGGTACACTGGGATTGGGATGTATAGGGTAATTAGGTATTACTTATAGCTAATTTATCAAAATAACGTAAATCATATGCAGGCCGGGATGGGTTAGCTAATTAAACAATAACAGGACAAATCGCTTGTAATCTCGCACAAAGAGTTTCACTATAAACTCAATAAAATAACAACATCAATTTTTTTTTAACCATTAGGTACTTCCACGCCTGAGTGCTTCACACTGCATAGCGGGCGAGAGAGGACGATGGTTCATAGCTTTGTATCGCTTGCTCTCGTTGTGCGAGTCATTAAAAATCGCTATTATTGTCGAGCTGGCTACCGCAAATACCTCCGCCGTGACGCTTTGCCCCCCTGGTAAATCTTACACCTAAGTCTCATATTATGATATTTAAAAACAAAACAGTTACACAATCTAATATTTATAATAATGTCATTGAAAATACAAGTGCACTCATATGAAAACAATAAAAGCATCTGAAAGTCTAACAGGATGTACCAAATGAGCAGTTATTTAGAGCACTAAGCCATAATAATGTAGCCAGCCCACTCACAGTATGGTTCCGCTGTAACTGACAATCAAAACAAACAGTGTGTTCCAATTGTTGTACATAGCATTATGCTGCAGCGGCTGTACAAATATACTGATTCAATGATACACAAACCACTAATAATAGACTTAAACAAAACTCATTCCTCGCCTCTAGTATACTCAAGCCACAAGTATACTAGTATACTGTTAGCAATATTGCAAAACACTATTCTGTATTGTTGTACTATAGTTTTTGGTATTACAATATCTTAAACACTTGAATATGAATTTTTATGAAATTTAAATACATAGTATATTGCAATTTAATGGCATCCAACGGGTTAGTATTATGGAGTGTGTAGTTCTGGGTGGATAGGTATTTAAAGATACAATATTGATAAATCTACATTATATATATATTATTTTATATTTGACTGGCCCGATAGCTCAGTTAGTAGTAACACTGCATTCTGAACTGTGGGTTGTGGGTTCTATTCCCACCCAGGACAATCATTTGTGTGATGAACATAGGTGTTTGTTCTGTGTCTGGGTGTTATATTGTATTATATGTATGTATTTACAAACAGAAAGTACTTAAGTATTGTATCAGTTATCTGGTTCCCATAGTACAAGCTTTGCTTAGTTTGGGGCTAGATGGCATTGTATGAGATATCCACACATATTATTATTATTATTATATTATCAATAATGTTCAAAAACTCAAAAGCGGCTCATTATTTTCTATTAACAAAATAGTTTTGTTTTATTTACTTAAAATAGATGATATAGATAAGATAGATGGAACATTCTTGTCTAGAAGAAAATTGTTTTAGCCACTCCATCTCACAGGGCCATAATATGATAAATTCAATAGCAGCCCAATTGATACTAATTGAGATCACTTTGACTCTACGTGTCACCATCTCACAACTCAACAGCCAATAATGGTGAACTTTGGCATGAAGATAGTTTAAGCCATGGGAAAGGACATATGTGCAAGGCAACAGGCAGCACCTAATATATGAATAAAATATAAGTCTCACAGCATTGATATCTGCATGTATCTGTCGTAGCTCCTCAACATGGCTCATCTTTTCCTGTTGCAGCATCTCCATCTCTCGCTTGTACTGCGCCAGGCAGCGCCCCTCCTGGTCTCCACTGCGCACCTCGCTCATGATGCTGCGCTTCAGCCTCTCCAGGGTGATAGTTTTGTTCCTGGAATTTACCAACCAGGATAGTGAGTACATTAGTGGCGATTGAAGCCATGCTAATTATTATCCCGGCAATCCCTGACTCTGCTGTTGAAGTAATGATGCTATTAAGCTAAATATGCTCTTATGGATATTTTAAATTAGATTCTGTTGCAATCTGAAATTTCAAATAGTGCTACAGTAATGCCGAAATTCCAATGGATAACTTCTTTAAAGCCAAGCTCTTAGGGTTGCATCTGGAATCACTTTACAGTTGTGAATTTTATGAAATGAATTACTATTCATTTTTGAGTCCTCCATTGAATTGAGAACAAAATTTAATTCTCTTGGATTAGATGATCTATCTTAGTACATGACATTGGAGAAATTGCCGCAGAAGTCACGAAGCTTCAATTTTAATTTGCATTAATAACATTAATTCATACATGCATAGTATCATTTCCTCTGTGAAGACAAAGTTGCCCGAATGCAGTATCCACTCATAAAAAAATTGTTGTGCTACTTGTATTGGTACCAAATACTCTCAAAAATAATGAGTAAAAAGTGTAGCTGAAGCTTATTATGCTACTTGTTAGAGAGTACTGAAGTTCCTTGCTACCTGAAGTTATGTATTAAGTAATTTACACCCATAATCTTTTACAGAATAGCACTATGAACACACCGTTTCTAAAGTGTAACTTCACGATCTTCACGAAATAGTTTCGATGCAAGATCTTTATTGATCCAAGTCCACAGGTGCTGAGGCATTTTTAATTCTTTTATACAGTTCTCGTACCTGATCTCTTTCATGGCTTCTAATTTGTGATATATTTCACGTTCGTTTTCAGCAGTCATTGTATGCTAAACTGTTCAAATTTATAACACGCTTTGAGCTTTAAATTTACGAAAAAATCACAAAGTAAAATGCACAACCGCCAACCACACGCACTGCACCATCATAGACTATTTTTTTTTTTTGGCGCATCGCATTATGGACATTGTCAGTAACAATCGACACACCAAAAGAAAGCCGATTTAGATCGATAGATAGATTAGATCGGTCGAAGATCGATTACATCGATATGATATACGATATTTATAATATATATTAAACACTCCAAAAGTTGTTTTTTTTTTAGCAGGTAGTGCTTATTTGTTGTATCATTGTAGTATTGAGTTGAAAGAATAAAAGCAATTTTGATGGTTCATTAAATTAAATCGGTTTTAGCTAAACATGATTTATTTTGGGTTTGGGACTAAGTTAATAATACAAATTGGTTGGTTACGAATGAGAGCTTATTTCTAATCTTATAATCTAGAAAAAATGGATGATACACAAACATTATATTGTGTGTGGATTATAACGATTTTTCCGAACCAGCAGAGACGTACATAATCGATTCAGACAACAAACAACCCGAATTATCAAAACACGATTGTGTCAAGTCAATTGTGCGAATGAAACGCAAGTGTAGACGACAACGACAAAACAAAAATAAAAAATAAAAGAAAGTAAAATGGCCGATTGACCACCGATAGCGGCTTGCTGTCAAAATACCAAATTTGCGTATGCAAGTTATTTGTAATTATCCAGAGTAAATGCAACGATTTCTCTCGAGAACCGAATGAATACTAAATAGTCATTTATCAAATAGTCACTTTGATGTTCCAACTAAGAATACGCGAAGGTCGTTTACACCTTAGCTTCGTGTCGTGCCCACTGAGGCCACCGAACAGTGTGTTTTCGATGCCAGGATGAGCGACGGAGGCGAAGACTCGCCGCCGCCGCCGCGGCCCAAGCGGACGATCAAGAAGATAGTGCTGGCTTCGTCATCATCCGCTTCGGAATCTGACGATAGTGGTCCCGCCACTTCTACGCGCAAAAAGAGACTCAGGGTAATCCTTCACCAATCACCAAAACGAATAGAATCGGTTACATATCATACACTAACGGAGAGGAAAATATTGCAGGTATTGAGCGATGAAGATAGTGAGAGCAGCGGCAGCTCAGTGGCGCTGGGCAGCAGGCGTAAGCGTGCGCTGCCCCAGCTGCGGGACTCGGATGGTGACAGTGACACGTCGGGCTGGGCCACTGACCATTCGGACGCGCCCGCACCTGGGCCCGCCATACAAACGCCCAAGCCAGCTTCAGGCTTTGCTTCAGATAGTTCTGAAGGCAACTCAGACAAGTGTTCTATATGTCTGATGCGTTTCACCGATCAACAAGTTGGTACACCCCAGAGTTGTGAACACATTTTCTGCTTGGACTGTATCACGGAATGGTCTCGCAATGTGAACACTTGCCCAGTGGATAGAATGACATTTGACATCATTGTGGTGCGGGCATGTGCTGGGGGTCGAGTGCTGTGTAATCAACCTGTGCAGGTGGTGGAGCGAGTGCCCTCCATGGAACTGTTGCTCGTGGAGGACCCTACTTCATGCGAGGTACATACTTTGCTATGTTAGAAATTAATATTTGCCTAAGTCTTCATATTTTTTGTGTAAAATATAATGCAACAACACATGTGCAGATCTGTGGGAGTGCAAACAGTGAGGAAACCATGCTGCTGTGTGATGGATGTGACTTGGGGTTTCATATGGAATGCCTCACTCCACCAATCACTCAGGTACTGAGAGGTCAATGACTTTATCATCATTGACTCATCATCCATTTGTTAAAGGAATATATGACAGGTTAATTTTGTGTGTACGTTAAATGTATGCTGTAAGCAAACGTTTCTTTTTTAAACCAGCAAACTCCAAGAGAGAGAAATGTATGTGAGAAATAAAGAGAACATTAGTTCACTCTTTATTTCCCACATACATACATACATTTCTCACACATTGCAACATTAGTTGCAGGTATAACACTATCATAAATTGTAGAGATGTGGACCACGGCGTTGACGGGTGTCAGGACACATGAGCATTGATAAAATATTTGACACTCGACAGGATATTTGGCTGATCTCTGAACATGTTAAACTATGCCATATAACTTTATTTTTACAACTAGTACACAGCGGGTAGTGTAATATATTTCGGACATACATAAATGAATGACTGAGTAAAAACAAATATGAACAACATTATCAAATATTTAGTATCTCTAATATTTTTTTAATTTTATCATTGCTTTTTTCTTATAATAATTTTTATATGTTATATATGTATTAAAAAAGAAAAAATTTTTGGACAAAAAGACCACTATAAATTACTTTTGAGTCATGAGGATCATGTTTGCATTAAGGAGTCATAATAAATATTTTTCTCTGTATTTACATATTGTTGTGATTTTTTAAATCTATAATATTTTATTTTATTATTCATGTAATGAAATAAAATGTGACATAACTTTTTTTAAACCAAAAACATAACTATTTGAAAATCGTTTATATAAAAAATTAGTAAATGAGTTCCTAAGACAGTTTTCATCAATCTCTTACAGTCTTATTACAAAACGTGGACTAAATAGACATTTAAGCCTGGATCAACTAGTTCTAGTTTGTTACGGTACTAAGTAGTTAGACCTTGACTTTATTACAAAACGGCGACTAATCGAAAACTAGCTGATACCAGAGATAGTCCATGGCTCAAATATTGACCATAGACTAAAAACGAAAAAGTTTGTTCATTTGGACCACATTTATTCATACAATCCTTTTTTCATGTTTCATATATTTAGAATTTTTCTTTTCGTCTATAATATACGTGCATTGGCCTTGGAAAGCTTATTGTTTGCATATTTAATTAATCTGATTATAAATAATCAGATTCATTAAATATGCTTATATATAATATATATAATATGTAATAGTTAATATAAAAGTAGGCTTTGCTACAATGATTTTCAACTAATAAAACTATTAAGTTTTAATAGTTACCAACGAGGCTTGCGAGAATCGGAACGTAAATATGGCATTGCTTAACGCGCGAAAATTGATATATCTGTTTATTGTTGTTATAACTAACTGTAACTATAATAAATATGGAAAAAATGGAGCAACAAAATATAAAAACTGAACCGAGTAGATGTATTTTATGAAAGACCAAGACAACCTCAAAATCGTGTAACAAAGAAGGTTGATAACCCAACATTGGCGTTAGGCGCGTAAATAGTTTTTAATCTTAAAAGTTTCATTTTTCCACCACCGTGGCGCTAGTTTCTTTCCTTTAGCGAGTTAGTACCATAGTTAAACTAGGGCCATCGGAGGACTAACTTTAGGCCATCGACGATCCCCTTATCAGCGATAAACTCGTTTTTGTAATAAGGTTTTTAAATAGTCTAGGTTTAGACCTAGTACTAACTTTAGTCCACACTTGGTCTGCGTTTTGTAATAAGACGGTTAGGGGTTTGGATATCTTCATACTGCCCTAGTTAAAAAGAATCACACATATATATTATCTTATTATCTATAAGGGTACAAAAATGATATAAAAGACTTTTATTTTATTCATTATTTTTTCTATACATTTTAGATTCCTGCAAGTCAGTGGCTCTGCCCAAGCTGCGCCGACAGGATGCAAGGGTTTAACGTAGTACAGGTGGGGTCGGACGGGGAGGAGCTGGTCTCCGACGTGTCGGAGGAGCGGGCTCCCAGGAGGCGCCAGGCGGAGGGGGCGCGGCTCGAGGAACCCTCCACCTCGGGGCGGAGCGCCCGCGCGCCCCGCCCCGCCGCGCCCCGCGCCGCCGGGCCTTCGCGCCGGGGCCTCGCCCCCGCGCGCCGGAGGACTTACAAGCGGAGGCGCACACGGACCGTCATCATCGAGTACGGACTGGAACAGAACGGGAAGTTCCCGATCACCAAAAGAGTCCAGAGAAGGGTCAAGAAGAGAAAAGTGAGTAGCGATCCGGTTGGATCGAACGGATTTACGGAGCTCGCAACATCTCCAATGGAATCGATCATCACGCGTTATCGCTTGCAGACCAAGAAGAACCAGCCGCGCACGGCGGCGCGACGCACGCTGGTGCGGTCGAGCGTGCGCGCCAAGCTGGCCTCTCTGCGGGGGGAGCGCGCCGCCCCCGCCCCCGCCCCCGCCCCGCTGGCCCTGGCGCGCGCGCGCGCCGGCGTGCCCGCCCTCAGCCTGTTCGGCTCCGCGCGGGACCTCGACTACTTCTCCGAGGGGGAGGCGGGGGGCGCCTCCGAGGGCGCCAGCGCGGCCGTCGCCGCGCGCGCCGCGCCCTCCTTCAGCGCCTACCGCCAGGTCCGTGCCGCCCGCCGGGACGCTTGCGTCGCATCCCTCGGCATTGGCCAGTAACCCCTCCGTCGGTGCTTGCAGGCGAGGAGGAAGATGATGTCGATCCCGTCCCCGCCGCACGCGTCGGCGGCTCCGGACGTGCTGTCGACCATCCTGGAGAGCCAGGCACGGCTGCACTCGCGGCGCGCCGTGCTGTCTGTGACGGCCTCCGGCGACCTCGACATCCAGCTGGAGCCGTGCCGGGAGCGCGCTGCCCGCCCGGCCGCCGCCCTGCCCGCCGGGGCGGGCGGCGCCGCGCGCCAGGCGCCCGCCTACCCGGGCCAGGGCCGCGGCGGCGGCTGGGGCGGCGGCTACCGGTACCCGCGCGAGCCCGCCGGCGGGTACGGCCGCGCCGAGCGGGACAACGGGTACGGCGGCGGGCACCCGGCGCGCGGCCTGCCCGCGCGGCACTACCCGGGGGAGGACGCCGAGCGGGTCGCCGGCTACGGCCACCCGCCCTTCGAGCGCGGCCGCCGGCCCCCGCCCCCCGCGCGCCGCTCGTGGCCCCCGCCGCCCGCGCGCCGCCCCCCCGCGCCCGAGGACCCGCTCGACATGCGCGTGTCCCCGGCGCCGGCCCCCGACAAGCCCGCGGCGCGCTACTCCCCGCTCCCGGAGCCGCCCGCCTTCCCGCTGGACGGCGAGGAGGACGAGCGCAGTGACTCCAGCCTCGTCATCGACACCGACAAATACGACCCTACCGAGCCTACCAACGACGACGAGGAGGAGGAGCAGCCGCCGCCGGGGACCGCGGAGGCCCCGGCGGGCGCGGTGGCGCCGACGGCCGCGGTGGCCCCGCTGGCGCCGCCGCCGCCGCTGGCCGCGGTGGAGAGCCTGCTGGCGGGGCTGGGCGCCGGCGCGCTGGACTCGTGCGTGCGGCAGGTGCTGCAGGAGCACCGGCTGCTGGCGCCGGCGCGGGACGAGGCCAGCGACGCGGACTCGGACGGGGACTGTCCCAACTTCTCCATCTACTCTGCCACCAGCGTGCACATCGCTTCCAACTCGAGTGCGACCGCGGCGCTGCCCTCCCCGCTCCCTGCCCCGCCCCCGCCACCGCTACCGCCCGCCTCCTCCGGTTTCGAGGACCTGGTGCAGGGGGACGGGGACGCGTCGCCCCCCCCGGCCGCCGACCGCGGCCTGCTCGCCAGGAGGAAGTCGGACGAGTACAAGGAGAAGGTGTCCAAGCGGTGTCCGATCACGACTAACACCCGCAACCCGATAAAGATCAAGTTAAACACGCCGTCGCTGATCCGACGCCAGGTGTCGCTGTACGACGAGGAGGACGCCGAGCCGGACGCGGAGCCCGATCTGCCCGAGCCGGGCGGCGCCCCCGCCTCGTCGCTGCGTGCCGCGACCGAACTTCAACCTGAGCCGGAGCCCGAGGCTGAGCCTGAACCTGAACTTGAGCCTGAGCCTGAGCCAGAACTTGAGCCTGAGCCCGAGCCCGCGGAACCCGATGTTAACGGAGACCCGGAGACCGAGGCCAGCGAGGAACTGGAGTGTGAGGAGTCCGAACGGGGTGAGGGCGACACCCCCTCCATCCCCGAGGACCAGCCGCCGCGGCTAGCGGCGGACCTGGAGAAGATGACAGAGTCAATCAGCGAGACGGAGGACGAGCGCAGCTACACGCCGTGCCTGGACGAGGCGCGGGACCGGGAGGAGCCCGACCGGGGCATCGAGGGGCTCGACACCGAGATGATCTCCGAGGACGAGGGCAACGGCTTGTTTTCCGACGAGGGCCGCCGCTCCGCCTCCCCGCCGCCCTCCTCCCCGCCGCCCCTCTCCCCGGCTGCCTCCCCGCCCGCCGCGCCCGCGCCCGCCCCCGCCGCCGACGATACTAAGAAAAAGAAAAAGAAGGAGTCCAAGAAGGAGGGCAAGGAGCGCAAGGGCAAGGGCAAGCGCAGCGAGGTCGCTTTCAAGAAAGCCGGCAAAGCCGCGAAGGAGAGGAATTACCGCGAGCGCGAGAAGGAGGACAAGGACAAGAAGCGCGAGCGGCGCGACTCCGGCGACTCGGAGCGGCAACGTCGCAGGAAGGAGAAGCGCAAGGACCTCGAGCGGTACGACGTGCGCACGCTGGTTTCGGAAAAGCGGCGCCGCACCAAGGACGCCTTCGGCCGGGATATCTCGCCGCGCGGCTCGCCCTCTCCCTCCCCCACGCCGCCCTCCCCCGCGCGTCGTGCCTCCTCCTCTCCGCGTCGCGCGCGCCTCTCCCCCTCCCCGCGCCGAGCGCGTCTATCTCCGTCTCCACGCCGCGTGCGTTCGTCTCCGTCACCGCGTCGCGTGCGCGTTTCCCCGTCTCCACGGCGGACGCGCCTCTCACCGTCACCACGGCGGCCGCGCCTCTCTACTTCTCCACGGCGGCCGCGCCTCTCAGCTTCACCACGACGGGCGCGCCTCTCAGTTTCTCCACGACGAGCGCGGCTCTCACCGTCTCCACGGCGGGTGCGGCTCTCTCCGTCCCCGCGAAGATTGCGTCTCTCCGCGTCGCCGCGGCGCGCTCGGTTGTCTCCGTCCCCGCGGCGCGCGCGGGGCTCCGCGTCCCCCACGTCGGGCAGCCCGCGGCGGCGGCGGCGGCGGTCCGGGTCCCGCGGCAAGCGCGCGGAGCCGCGGCGGCGCCGCTCGGGGTCCCGCGGCCGCAAGCGGCGGCGCTCGGCGTCCGCGGCCAGCGCGAAGCCGAAGAGCAAGAAGAAGAAGCGCGCGCGCTCGGAGAAGCCGCGGTCGCGCTCGCCGCGCCGCAAGTCCCCCGGCAAGCGCAAGCGCGCGCGGCGCCCCGCGTCCCCGCGCACGCCGCCGCCCGCGCCCGCGCCCGCGCCCGCCCCCGCCCCCGCGCCGCCCGAGGACGCGCGCCGCCGCAAGCGCCGCGAGCGCTCCAAGCACCGCCGGCAGGACGCCGCCGGACCCTCCAAGGAGGTACGTGCTCCGCTCGCTACTAGACCACATTCAAGCGCGCACACATTCGTGTAATCAGCTGGACGGGAGGCAACAAATTCTTCAAGCATATTGTACTGCTCTTCCCCTACAAGAAGTTAAGTATCCATATTCTGCAGAAAGTAGAAGTTTGTAGGCGCAAGGCCTGGTGAGTACGGCGGATGACGGAGAGCTTCCGACCTCCGCTCTTGTCGCCTGGAGACCGTCTGCCGTGCTGCCGTGTGAGGTCGCGCGCCAATTGTCGTGCAGCAGCAGCGGAGATGAGCGCTTGGCTATAGCTGGTTGGAGACGTGCGAGCCTCTCCGATCAGCGTTCAGTTCTTCACGGTACACATCTGAAGTTATATTATATTCGTGTGTGTGCCCTCGAGCCGGGCAAAGCTCGTGTTGACGCGTACTTCGTTCGTGGGGCATCTTGTTAATTTGACGCAAATGGATGAATATTGTTCGATGCGAATGTCGAAACCGGCTGCTAATTCAGCCGTAAAGGGAGTATCGTCAACTTCCACAATCGCCTTTAAATCGTCATTGTCGACCAAAGTTTTCGGACGATCTCGTGGTTCATATTTCAGGTCGAAATATCTAGAACATTAACAGGCGGTGCGTTCGTCTGCAGTGTTCGCTCCGTAAACGTCGATGTTGCTGCCGCGACGGTTCTCGTGTTCCATCATTATTAGAATTTTTAACGTATCCATGATGACGAAATAAATTCAGATGTGATGAAAACGTAACTCAAATGATTAAATTCTAAATTAATCTATCTATCATATCAAATTATTATATATAAAAATAAATATGTGCCTATATATTGTAGAAGATAGAGATTTTAAATATTCTCTTAACTAATATAGGGTCTAGTGCAGTGCTTTTGATAATTGATAGTAAGTACAGTAGCTGAAAATGATACGACGTGCGTTCAACGGTTGAACGGTTTCTTGATACTGATTTGATTTACAAATAATATCATGTTACGGGTTGACCCACTAAAGACGTTTACATCGAAGATGTCTACATTTTGTCAAATTTTGTAATAAGATGACCACATTCGACACATTCACCAAATGGAGGACTTCGTTACTAATTTTATTCTCGAAAATTTTCCATAATTTTTTTTTTATTTGCCACCAACAGCTTTCTTCCAAAATTATATGAAAACAGGATAATAAATACTCCAAAGCTTAGCTACTTCTTACTTAAACTTAGCTCAACATATTGTTTGTGACATTTAACAAAAGGAAAATATAAGGTAAGAGTAACATTTTAAATGCAAGTATTAAGTTATTGATTAGTTTATATTATATTATTATGATTATCATTATAAGATTCATCAGTAAAGATTAATCGGTTTTTTCTTATGTTGCAACAGAATAATCTGGTCAAAGAATTCACTGAAAATTAAGTTTATGAAAATATTTTGCCTCATCGTAAATAAGTCTACCAGCTCAGAGAATTTGCAGTTAAAGCTTTTAAACCAATTCTCCTAAAAAAGTAATCGAGGAGTAAAAAGTAGTAGTATGATCGGCCAACCCGCGTCCTTCCGGCAGGTGTTCACGTCCGGCGACAACATCCTGGTGAGCGTCAGCTTCAAGGAGGCGGAGGGCGGAGCGGGCGACGCCCGGCGCGAGCGGCGCCGCGAGCGGCGGCGGCGGCGGCGGGCGCACGTGGCCGAGGACGCGCCCAAGCCGGTCGCCATCATCGACCTCGAGCGGTCGCCCTTCCGCGAGCTGACGCCCTCGCCCAAGAACGTGATCGTGCTGAGCGACGACGAGGCGGCGCCGGCGGCCGCGGCCGGCGAGGGGCCGGGCCCCAAGACGCCGCCGTCCCCCGCCGCCGCCGCCCCGGCGCCCGCCGCGGCGCCCGAGGAGCCCCGCGGGCCCAACACGCCGCCCGAGCCGCCCGACTCGCCGGACGCCTACGACCCCTACGAGCCCACGCGCTCGGCCTCCGCGTCGCCCTCGCCGTCCCCGGCCGCCGGCGCCGACGAGCCGCCCTCCATGACGCTGGAGGCGGCGCAGAAGACCAACATGTCGGCGGACGAGGTGCTCGACCGGCGGCCGCTGTCGCCCATCGAGAAGGTGATGGCGCTGCTGCAGTCGACGCGGGACGCGCCGCCCGACCCGCCGCCCGGCGACCCGGCGCACGAGGCGCCCGCGCCCGCCCCCGCCGCCGCGCCCGCTCCCGCCCCCGCCCCCGCGCCCGAGCCGCCGCGCGCGGCGCCGCCCAAGCTGTTCCTGGCGAAGCCCTCGCCCATCAAGTCGGACCCCATCAAGCCGATGCAGGTGAGCGACAGCCCGCGCCGCTTTTACAAAGACGTCAAAAGAGATAACACCGACAATACACACTTTTACAATACAAGCTGTTACTATACGTCAGCGGAATGATCCAAATAATAACCAATCAATCACGTTGCACCGCAATCAAATATCAATCACCGCAAGGGTACATTTTAAATAGCCATTCACATCGCTTTCCGTAATAACTGGAATTAATAAGAATTAAAAAACACTAGGTTAACAAATCAGTCGCCTCTAAATAAAGTAAGTTTATTGAGCTTTTGACGTTAGGATAATTTTGATGAAAATGATTTAGTTATGATGTTAATCGAGTGTTGATGTAAAATATAATAAAAAAAACACAAATGAAAAACATAAACACCAAACTCAAAGTAAAAGCAAATTTAGTATTTTTAACAGTTATTGATAATTTATTGCTTCGAAGCCATTATTTATATTTAAGTCCTACGGAAGCAAATCGGACCGTTACGCGATACTATCGACAATATTGCTCAGGCACGTGCCCCTGCACTGTTTACTGTACGTAGCATTATGTTCACTGGAAATGCACAGAAACAGCAACTGTCACGATTTGGTAGCATTATACGCCATAACATTATGTTTCTATATTATTATTTAGCAAATTAATTATGTCAATAAAATTATATTCACCGGTGATACGTAATGTTAGTGTGTGATTGGTTTGATTTAATTTTTGTCGAGCCGAGCGTATTGTCCGTGTAATCTCTTTTAATGCCTTTGCACTTTTACCTGCCGTCCCCTTTTATTCATCCGACGACGAATAAAACGTCGAGGCGAGCGGGCCGTGCGCCTGATGGTAAGCAACGAGCGTCCGCTTGCGCGGCTAGCGGCAGCATACTGCCCGCCACGTGCCCAGTCGGTGTGCCCGCAGCAGGCGACCAAGATCTCGCGGCTGCCGCTGCCGCGCGGGGACTCGCCCTACTCGCCGGGCTCCTCCGACTTCGGCTCGCTGTTCTCCCCGCCGCCCGCGGGCCCGGGGGCGGCGGCGGCGGGGGCGGGCGCGGGCGGCAAGCGGGACTCGTTCGACGCGCTCTTCGACAAGCCGGTGCGCCGCAAGCGGGCCAACGCCGCCAAGGTTCCCGTCAAGCTCAACAAGAAGAGTAAAGGTACCACATCATCGTATTTATTCTCCTTCTCTTTTTTATTATAGTTTGGCTACACGTGAATTTTATATTTAGGTAGCGCTATTTACGGATACTTTATACACGTTTCTATATTACTTGGGATGGGAGACCTGACTGCAATCACCGAGTGTAGCGTCCATCACATAATATCCTCTCATTACTCTTGTGGTATTTCACATTCAAAGCTAATGGAGCATTTTGGTTTTGCTTAATTTCCATACAATAGATATTAGCCAAAAAATACGCATGAAAATAATGATACAGGCGTAATTCATTGCCAAACTAATAATCATTTGGATGTGTTCCAGGCAAAACTCAAGTGGATGTGAAAATAGATGACGACAGCTTGAAGATATTGGACGAGTTGCCGAGCTCGGCCGTCGAGATGCAAGTGAAGAGTAAAGTGAGTAATGTAAGGCCGCGTTCACTGACCCATAGCCCTCGCGCCACTCGCGGGAACCCGTGCCCCCCTCCCCCCTCCCTCTCTCACCCCCCCCCCCCCTCGTGGCCCCCCCCAGCTGGACCCGACATGTGTGCCGCGTACACACTTGCATGGTTTTTAGCGAATGGTGTGAGTTTACATTGTAAGCACTGTTTTATATATATTTATTGTTATACCTAGCCGCTTCCTCACCTTGTTTATGATACTAGAGAATAGATGAGCACATTGGATTCCGACTGAAAATCAATTATTACGGTCTTAATTGCATGCTGAGTCGGGATTTACATCATGACGTCACACATCATTATATATTTTAGTTTATCTTTTTTTCGTGTGATTTGTTTTGTGTAAATGCCTGTTTGTAAACATGTACCGTCTTATTACAAAACGCAGACCAAGCGTGGACTAAAGTTAGTACTAGGTCTAAACCTAGACTATTTAAAAACCTTATTACAAAAACGAGTTTATCGCTGATAAGGGGATCGTCCATGGTCTAAAGTTAGTCCTCCGACGACCCTAGTTTAACTATGGTACTAACTCGCTAAAGTAAAGAAACTAGCGCCACGGTGGTGGAAAAATGAAACTTTTATGATTAAAAACTATTTACGCCCCTAACGCTAATGTTGGGTTATCAACCTTCTTTGTTACACGATTTTGAGGTTGTCTTGGTCTTTGATAAAATATATCTACTCGGTTCAGTTTTTATATTTTGTTGCTTCATTTTTACGATATTTATTATAGTTACGGTTAGTTATAACAACAATAAACAGACTGGTACAGTCTTATTACAAAACGTGGACTAATCGAAGCTCAGCTGATACCAGAGATAGTCCATGGCTTAACAATTGACCATAGACTAAATACGAAAAAGTTTGTTCTTTGGACCACATTTATTCACACGATCCTTTTTTCACGTTTCCTATATTTAGATTTTTTGTTTTCGTCTATAATATACGTGCATTGGCCTTGGAAAGCTTATTGTTTGCATATTTTTTAATGAATAAATAATCAGATTCATAAAAGTCAGCTTTGCTACAATGATTTTCAACTAATAAAACTATTAAGTTTTAATAGTTACCAACGAGGCTTGCGAGAATCAGAACGTAAATATGGCATTGCTTAACGCGCGAAAATTGATATTTCTGTTTATTGTTGTTATAACTAACCGTAACTATAATAAATATCGTAAAAATGAAGCAACAAAATATAAAAACTGAACCGAGTAGATATATTTTATCAAAGACCAAGACAACCTCAAAATCGTGTAACAAAGAAGGTTGATAACCCAACATTAGCGTTAGGCGCGTAAATAGTTTTTAATCTTAAAAGTTTCATTTTTCCACCACCGTGGCGCTAGTTTCTTTCGTTTAGCGAGTTAGTACCATAGTTAAACTAGGGTCATCAGAGGACTAACTTTAGACCATGGACGATCCCCTTATCAGCGATAAACTCGTTTTTGTAATAAGGTTTTTAAATAGTCTAGGTTTAGACCTAGTACTAACTTTAGGCCACGCTTGGTCTGCGTTTTGTAATAAGACGGGTAATGTTGTGTGATGTCTTGAATAAATGTATTTTCTTTCCTTTTTCTACATTGACATTTTGTGTTGCATTATTTATGTTGCTAATTTTTCAAATGTTTTGTTGATATTTTTATGCATGTAGGAATAAAACTAAATATTGGTAGATTTTATTTTGATTGGATAGCAATTGATCATGTTGCGACGTGTTGTGTTCTGGCAGACATAATAGATAGTAGTAGACATAGTAAGTACTATGAGCGCATTCTCGTATTCATTGTTATTGGATCTTTGGTTATTGAAATCCACATTTGAAATGAACAACGGAATGTGGACAATTTTGAACCATAGCATGATCGCAATTTTGCAAAATTTTGTATTAGCGCTATATTCTTTCCTATCAAAAAAGAAGGCAGAATGCTTCTTCCAAAACTAAAACGTGACAGCTGTGAACCAGCAAACCGGTAGGTCATACCCTAACGTCCATCTGGCTAGCTTGAGGGTATTGAAACATTCTTAAAACGGAGCAGTCTTGACCTCCTCGGGCTAGTGAGGCCAAGCGCCAGTATGGGCGAGACAACCGTTTAAAGAAGGGGTTAAACCAACTCCAATATTGAAAAATATTTGAGTTTATATATTTTTCTAGTTATGACGATTTTGAAAAAAATTCTGTGACCAATTTGAATGTATAGCATACATTCAAATATAATCGGTTTATAAATGATGTCGATATGAGTGAACCTTCGGGGCGGGTGCGAGGAGGTACAGGCTGGTGTTGTCCCACAGTTCCTGAAGAAGCTGAACCGCCAGGAGCGCGTGGTGGAGGAGGTGAAGCTGGTGCTGAAGCCGCACTACAACAAGAAGCATGTCACCAAGGACGAGTACAAACATATCCTTCGCCGGACGGTGCCTAAGGTGCGATAGTTACCGGGGACACACCCTGTAGATCCTTTGGATATCTTGGGGTTACTAAGCTGTCTGCACTAAACTTTTACAGCTATTAAATTCGCACTTACCTCCCTAGGACGTATCTAACTGCGTTGTAGTAGCTTCGTCATAGTGTAGACTTAGGAGCTGTCAAATTTAAGTGCAGGTAATAAAATAATATAAATAAATATTGGTGGACATGTCACACAGCGCCATCTAGCCTCAAACTAAGTAAAGCTTATACTATGGGAACCAGAACCAGATAACTGATACAATACTTAGATATTTTTTTTTTATAAATACATACATGTAATAATTTATCTTAACCGGAGTAAGCGCAGCACCATGCACTGTGCTCAGGAAAGTTCTACACAGGGCTGTTTTGCATTGTACCTCAGTTCTTAAGCAAAAGTGCTAATGAAGTTTGGCGATTGTGCATTTAGTAAACTTCATGCTCTACCCTTCTACTTCCCTCATCACTGAAAAAGTTAAAAATCTAAAAAAAACATCTTTTGACTTGACTCCCACGCATCCATACTTTTTACTTGACCACGGCAAAAAGCTTATGATTATGATTGACCGTGCTGCCCACTGGCAATTTTTAATTTATTTTTCATCCCCCACTGACGGAGAAAAATTTTTAATATAAATAGCGCGTTGGTTCAGTGAATGACATAAGCTATATATTTTACACCCGTGCGAAGTCGGAGCGGGCCGCTAGTAATGATATAAACCACAAACTTATTGAACAACGTAAATCCGTCGCTTTTGCGGCTGAACTGACTGATGACACAAGTGTGGAGTTAGTTCGAAGTTTCAACTGCTCTCGTAGCATGTATAGGAGACAAAACAGAGGATAAATGTTTTTGTCCCCATTCCGTCCGTACTAGGGGTGCTGGGGGATACTTTTTATTGTGAATAGATGTAGTCCGCCCAATATTGCACCTTTAAACCAAGCCCTTGCTGTTAAGCTTCACAACCGCCCGCTACAGCTGCAGTACCATTCAGAACTTAAATATTATGGTTTTACGTCACGCCACGTTAATCTGAGACATTAGCACGGTCTAAGTGATAGGATTGCTAGATTATATGATCAGGTCATAGTCTCGAAAGACTATCTCATAAAATGAAATAACCAAGCGAGGGTCCCGGCGCTCGGCCCCGCCGAATGTTCCAGATCTGCCACAACAAGACGGGCGAGATCAACCCGACCAAGATCCAAGCGCTGGTGGAGGCGTACGTCAAGAAGTTTAGAAAAAAACGCAAACTCGGAGTGCCAGCGTAGTGTAGTGCAGTAGTGCAGCGAATCTATGTACTCTAAGATGTTCTATCAAATAATGTAATTATAATTTATGTATTATTAATGTACCTATTTTACTTAAAGAACGTTTTATTTAAAATAAAGAAATAGTATTTAAATGAAGTGCTACAATGGATTTTTCTTTGTATTTACGAAAGAGAGACGGATTATGTATGTTGAAACAAAAATAGATTAAATGAAACTACCTTTTTTAATGAAGTATTTATTTATTTACCAAGATTTAAATAACATAGAAAACGTATCAAAACTAATATAACCGCCCGCTCTGCTCCAGTCATGGTGCCGATAATGTCGTGTACAATATTGTTCGGTGGAAAGTGTTTTTATATTATAACTAAACACTGGTTAAACAGAATCAATAGATGTTCCTTCGTTGAATTTCTTTGGTAAATCATTACATAGAAATAGTTTTCAAAATATAGTAGGCATTCTTAGGTGTTACAAGACTGGGTTCAGTCGTGAATTTGCTCAAGACGAGATTTCAATCACAAAATGATCAAATAGTGAATGAAATCTGTACTTGAGCATCAATCGACGAGAGCAAAGTTCTGTAATACGGGCCGTAGGGCCACATATTTAAATATACTTCTAAGTCTTTATAGCTATCACACGAGTATTGCCAAGGCCCTAATAATAACTTGTTACATCTAAAATGTAAGTAAACCATAGTTGATTACTCAAACGAATACATCGCATGCGATGGCACGCAATACACCGGGGGACATGGTGAGTGTTGATCCCTTGCATAATAGCCCTACATACCCATTACGAGCTTTAGAACTCGCATTAAACAAAAATCTCATAATCATTAGAATAAGATGCCTGACAAGTAACATTCTACAAACATCAACAGTTCAGTAGACAACGATAAACAACTAACCCCTGCTTTGTGGTGTTTAATCTTAATGTTGCGTATAGAATGTACACCAATCGTTTGTTGAGCCGTTACGTTGAACCACTCGCCTGACGATAAGCGCCGGCGCGGCACGATGGGGCCCGTCACGGTAAACTTATACACTCTAAAATTGTATGCTGAAACAAATTCCCATGAGACAGTTGTCTACTGTAGTTGACGATAGTATGGGAAGCATCTCGTGCGAAGTGCAGTTAGACTGCGTCCGCGAAGCCGATGCGCTTGTTGGCGAGATCGAACTCGGTGTAGTAGCGGCCGATGAACACGTCCCCCAGGATCCACAGCGGGCCGTGCGGCGCCGGGATGTCCAGCCCCATGAACCCGGACAGGCACACCGTCTTGCCGAACTGGGAGATCTGAAACCGACATGTCATGTCATGTCCCGTCCCGTTACACTACAGTATCCATTCCCGGCGCAGGTCCGCCGTCAGCGTTGTGTTTACGTGATAGGAACTCTCGGATAAGAGCTGAAGTTTCTGTCTCACTTCTATCACCACTACGCTTTCGACATTATTTCAATGGAATTGGGATAACCATAATTCTGTTGCTATCTCTTCAAGTGATAAAGGGCTTTGAATGGGTTAACGTTTTTACAATATCTGTAATAATAAATTCCGTCGCTTGTACCGGATTCATTTCTGACGGCCAACATTGTAAGCGGTTGCACCTCAGTATTCCTACTTTTCATACACTACATAGAATCTAAAAATATTTATATTTCGGCATTTACAAATATGTCTGAAGAGATCTTTTGATCTGCATTGTTTTGAAGTTGAACATTAATACACACACACATACAGCTTTCAATTGTAAATACATTGTTATGCAAACAATAACGTTCATGCGATCACCATTTGAAAGTCCATCCTGATCATCCTCGCGGCGCGGTTCAAACGAAGACCTGCAGTTAATCGCTAAAGTACAAAATAAATAAATAATGAATATCATAAACTCTGCCTACACGTGCACGGGTGCCGACCTCTAATGACCGACCTCCACAGACGATGGTGAAAGTGGCAAAGTTCTGCTTGAATTTTATTAAAAGCGTTTGCCACACGAAGGATCGACTATCGAAGAGGTTAGGCGAGGCGGGCGCACTCACCCTGAGCACGTAGTCCGTCGCGTTGAGCGAGAAGGCGCGCCCCTGCAGCGTGAAGGAGACGGGCGGCATGCGCGGCAGCAGCGCGCAGTCCACCACGTACTGGCCCGACACGACGGCGGTGGCCCCGAGGGCCTCGTTCAGGGCGCGCACCTCGGCCGAGGGCCCCGCCACCAGCGACGTGCCCGTGTCCGCGATGGCCTCGCAGCCCTGCGCACCGAGCGAACGATGACCGCGACAACATTTACCTTTGCACTTTATTAGTTACCGGCGCCATCACGCAAACCCTAAAATACTAATTGTATTATGGTGTCCACTTTAGGTCTTCCTTTAAATCGTACTAAAAGATGATGGTAAGTTTCCTAGTATCATCGTAACTCGTAATACTCGTCGTCGTATAACTCGTAAATCAAGTATCATAACAAAATATCTACAGAATGTTTTGGCGTTCATCACAGATCATCGGTGCATAACGTAGGTGCAATAATGCTGCCGTTGCATGGTAAAAGACTTATACGTTTATTAGGTACCTCGTGCCTCCGTCATTTATAAACCGATTCCAAAAATTATTTTTTATTTCAATACTTCACATACTTCCAGATCGGTTCCATGAAATTTTATTAAGATCGGTTCAGAAGTTTGGCTTTATAATGAAAATAACTGAAAAAATATGTATTATAAGATCATCCAAGGACGTTCCGAGCAGGGAAGGCCTGCGAGCAGGTCCCTGCTGCCTCACGTGAGCACAGAAGGAGTGTCCGGCGACGGCGACGCCGTCCATGCGGAACTGCCAGTAGGTGGCGCGGGAGAGGGGCACGTAGGTGAAGCTGCCGGAGTAGTGCGCCGGGTCCGAGCCGCCCAGCAGCAGCTCGCCGCCCTGCGCCGCGCTCGGCTCGCTGCGGGGAACAGCTGCTCGGAGCTTTCTCTTTTATATTTGCCCATTTTCGGCTCAGTGAAGAGAAAGCAAACACTATTCGTCCGCTGCGCATGTTTGTTGGTAGCACGCGCACCCTACGCCCCGCACTATGCGAAGCTATCTATGGGAGCCAGATAACTAACTAGTTTGGGACTAGATGGCGCTGTTTGAAATGTCCACAAATATTTATAATTTATTTTTTTATTTACTGACACTGATATATTTGACTGGCCCGATAGCTCAGTTGGTAATAACCCTGCCTTCTGAGCTGTGGGTTGTGAGTTCGATTCCCACCCAGGAAAACATATGTGTGATGAACATAGGTGTTTCTCAGAACAAACACAGATGTCTGGGTGTTATATTGTATTCTATGAATGTATTTACAAACAAAAAGTATCTAAGTATTATATCAGTTATCTGGTTCCCATAATACAAGCTTTGCTTAGTTTGGAGCTAGATGGCGTTGTGTGAGATGTCCACACATATTATTATTAAGGTCGACTAAGGAATGGGGTGATCTAACTGAGAACCAAGCCGAGGCAGCGCACCAAATGAATCATTAGGGTGTCCTTACAATGAGATCCGTCGCGTTCGGCGCCGTGTAACCAATCGCGCCGACCGAACCGAACTCGGCGAGCGGTGACCGATCGTATAACTAACGTAATATATTGAAATGCATCACAATCTCATCTCGTTATAGTAAATGTAAATTATAGCAATAGGCTATTTGACTACTATTAAAAATGAACAAGTAAATATTATTTCCATAAAGTAGCTTAAAAATGAATGTAATCATTGAAAAAATAAGTAAAACCGGTAAATGTATGTAGATACCACAGCTTAGTTATGAGGTACTATGGAGGACTGGTAACTGACGTCACTGCGTGTTTGAGCTGTCTCTTTACATTCCTGTATTTTAAAATGCCTGTGACTTTGTAATTCTTAATTTTTGTTTTCACAACTGTCCAGTTTTTGAGGTAGTTATATTATTTACTACTTGCGCCCCGCGGTTTCACCCGCGGATAAAAAGTATTTTAATTATATGCTCATCCCACGGGAACATTTCATTTTTCCGGGATAAAATGTAGCCTATATGTTAATCCAGTATATAAGCTACCTTGGTACCGAATTTCATACAAATCCATTCAGCCGTTTGAGCGTGAAGGAGTAATAAACATACACACATACAAACTTTTGCCTTTATAATATTAGTGTGATGTGATCTATGCAACAAACATATTGCAGTCAAATAGCCTCCACCGCACAGTAGGGGTGAGCGAGACGGAGCGCCCCCCCCCCCCCCCCCCCTCCCCGAGTGGCGCACCCCCCCGCACTCACCGGTTGAGGTAGAACGAGAAGACCGGCGGCACGAGGCGCTGCGCCACCATGTTGTCGAACACGGGCGTCACGCCGTCCACCGCGATGCTGGGACCAGACAATGTGCCGTGTCATTGTAGCTTAGTAGTAAGTTTGCCTGTTTGCACTAAAGTTTGACAGCTTCGAAGTTCGCAACTTATCTCTCTAGCTCCCGGTTTCTCGTGTCAAGTCAACATGCCAAATACTGAACGCTCATTGGTTAAAGACAGGCGATGCGCGATGATCAACAGACAACCAATGAATGTTACAGTATTTGGTGTGCCAAGTTGGCACGAATTTAACAAACGTACGAGAACCCGGGAATCGTGTCCTTAAGTTGCATTATATATTATTTATATTATTATTTTTTGATGTTCTTTTCGTTATACTCATATTTCAAGGTTATTTGGAAGAGATGGGTTTAAGCGATAAGACTACCTTTGTAACATATAGTTTTAAGTTTCTGATTATCAAGCACAAATCCGATCGTGTATGGAACACTGTGGCCATCTCTGGGGCGGGTCAGCCAAGATGTCTTGGACTTGATTCAAAGACGAGAAATTTATGACGAAGCGCTGGTGAAGGCCAAACCCTTGAGCACCGACACAAAATGCAGTCTATCGGTCTTTCACAAGCTGCACTTCGGAGAGTATGCTATGGAATTGCACAACTTAATTCCCCCATATCCTTTTCCCCCGCTCAACACGACGCACCGAAACACGACATGCATATATGGTGGGCATTCCTCCAATCTGCACAAAGCGTTTCGGTTTATTGCGCGGACGGCAGAGGAATGGAACAACTTACCAGCGTCTCTGTTTTCTCTGAAAAATTATAATCTGGGAGTTTTCAAGACAAGAGTGAACCGGTATCTTCTAGGCAAGCATATTGCGTTTTCAGAAGGTTTCTGTAATGGCTCGCGTGTGGGATAGTATCGGCCGGTGTATGCGCGGAGTGGTTCACCTGGAGAAGGCCATCCCGAGGATGCCGTCGAACTTGGCGGCCACGAAGGCCAGCCCCGGCTCCGACATGGCCTCCGCGAACGTCTGCTCGCGGACCGAGATCCCGCCCACCTGAGGAACGTTCATAAATAAATAACGCCCCGATCGCATACATATATCCTGGACCCCAACTAGGATTCCCTGTCTCTAGGGCCCAGGAACTACGAGGACCATGCTTCCACAACACCCAGATGCAGAATAAGTACTTGAGCTCTTTTTCTGTGCACAAATACTTGTCCTGTCGCGGGAATAATATGTGCGTATCAAAAAACAGTAATTTAATCAACTGGGCGCGAATGGTCAAATCCGATAGTATAAGAGGTGTTTCGGAGACCATTTAGATAAAAATAAGATTTTCAATTTGTTATTCATGGAATAAACGCGTTGATTTTGGAAAATAAAAATACACGCTGTGATTAATGATTTCAAAGATCAAATACTGGGAAGCAATGTTAAATGGCAAAGTGTAAGTGATCAAGTTGTCAATTTATTCGAAATGATGTCAGCTTTTATTACATAATGAGTATTACATATTATCCAAACTGGACACCTTCGACTCCATGCACCTCTCTTTCCAAAGATCTAGCCCATCAGGGCTAATTATGTTTTTAAGAAATCGATGTGTTTAATTTTCATTGTATTATTGTAATGAGTAGACGTTACGTTAGTAGTGGTACGATATGAAATATGACTGTTGAAGGCTAAACCAAATATAGTAAGTATGCACTAACGGAGACGGTGTCGGTGGAGAGGAACCCGGAGAGGCTGCCGGAGCCGTACTGGATGGCGAACTGGGTCCCGTTCTTGCGGTACGAGGACGACTTCGAGCTGTCATACTTGTTGTGCAGCACTGGAACGATACAAACGGTTACCGACTGTTGCATCAACGATTCTCAGTGAAGCAACAAGATTGTAATTGTTTTCTCACTTCCACCTTCACGTCCAAGTGTAATACGAGTGTGATAGCAATACAAATATTTGCTGCTTTTCAATAATTCCTTTATTGAAACGGGTTAGGCGGAATACTTTGCAATTAGTTCGACTGTAGTGTAGGCCTCTTAGGGTCTAATGGCTGGCAGATGGATGGAGGCCTGCTGGTAAAGGGGCAGTTCCTATGTACCTTAATACTTGTTTGGAGTAAAATCTAACAAAAATCATAAACCGATTTTGATATCTTACTTACACTTAGCTCTGGACAAGTTATTTGTGTATATTTCACAGCCTGTGGCTGAAGTGATAACAATAACACGAGTACTAAAAACATTCCGTTCAAATACCATAAATATATATTACTGTCTACAAGTAACGTGAAAATATCAAGTTTAGACACTGCGGTGGCCACCCATCTTTCCGCTTCTTATAACAATGCAAATAACAAGCGGAAAATATTATCACATATTAAATAACGACTTTTTATTTACAGATAAACGCTAGTAAATAGGTTTATATATTGCTTGTAAACATATTTATCCATTTTTAGGATTAAAAAAACAAGCATGCCACTCGTGCTACTTGTTTATTATTGTGTAAACAGGATAACATCAAACAGTCAGGGCCTATCTCGTTGTGTGTCCTAAGGAAGCCCTTCAAATGTTCTCGCTCACATTCCATGGCAGTATAGGGCATTACAATGACTCGTAAAATAGAATAGTGTATCAGACATGTTTACCTGCATGTTGGCCTAAAGCCAAAAGTATTTATAGCAACGTTTTCTTGTTACTTTGGTTTGTTCATCCTTCTATTCCGCACTATATTCATCCATGGCATTGAGCCTGAGACCCCCGCTCCGCGGCTAATCCTCTAAGTTTTAACCAACTTGTCTATGACTCCCCTGTATCTTATGAGGTGCATAGCTCGCGCCTTACCACCGCTTGCCAGAACCGCTTGTCACAGTACGCGCATTAAGCTTACGAGTACCATAACGAGCAGCACGATGGCGGCCTTAGGAGTGAGAAAGTAATAATGTCAGGTAATTAGAGATGATTTCACTAGTGGTGCTAGTTATACAACAGCATATGTCGCGTAGAGTGAGGGTACATACGGCAGGCGATGTTGGTGTAGTGGCACTTCTTGGAGGGCACCCACAGGTTGGAGGAGCCCGTGTCGAACACCACCTTGAACGACTGCGGCGGGGAGCCGATCGAGATCGGCCCGAAGTACTGCGCCTGGAACACGCGGAGGTTGACACCGCGGCTTCTATCACTGCCTACCCTAACCTAGTGCTGTAGGGTAGCTTGCGCTTCTTTACACGTCAATGCTCATGAAATGCTATTCTAGGAGGAGGAAGATTTGACTCTGGACTGGATTTATTTATTAACAGATAGTAAGCTCATAGTTTACACCAAAACGATAACTATATCACGCGATGCGCGTTCACAAATAATTAGTGTTATGTCATTGAATATGTCGATATACTGGAACTTGTGCGTAAAAAGATTCAACATAGACAACGCTCCAGCGGCAGCCGCGTCATCGGCGGCCAGCTCGGGCACGCGGACACCCGGCACCCGTCTCACTATTGGGTACAAATTATACTACAAAAATTACTTCGAAACAATTGAAGCTTCGAACTTAGTCTGGCTTTCGCTCGCGCCGAAGAAGTTGATGTTAAAATTTTAAGTGTTGAAATTTTATGACACTCAATATGTAACCATTTCCAATAATGAAAAGTATAAATATTGTCGCCGTTGTTATTGCAATGTTTTAGTCCGTTTATTGACTCTCAAACATACGATACGGAGACAAACATTGCGATAACGCGGGCTAGAGGTTATCGCCGCGGCGCCGGGGACACGCCACGCACTAGCTCCGACTGCCTGCAACATTAGTTCTGTGTTCCACCACTTAACATCACACGGTCCAGTTGTATGCAGTTACTTACAATCTTGTAGCTTGATTGTCTTATACAAAAAGCTTAAACGCGTTCAGATACATCGATTGTATTTTTAATCCATTGTTAAACGTCTATCTAAACTTTAGTTACGTTTATGATTGTAGTTGACAGTTATCGATCAATAATTTTTCACTCGTGTAGGAACCATCGCGGGTTCGAGCTGCGGTTGGTTTCCCTGATGGAACATTATGACGTCATTTGACACGTATTGTTTGCACTCGACACGGTTTACCTATCCTACCTTATGTGCCCTTGAAAGGTTATTGAACCGACCAAACTAGGATCAATATTACATTTAGGCTGCTGATGTGATCATTAAATTGTATACTCATGATCATGTCACGGATACAAACACTTTATCCTCTACCAACTCTCTCTTCTCGACCAACTTCAAATAAGGAGGAGGTTCGAATTTAAGTTATATGTTTTTTAATGTTTGCTGAGTATCTCAATTTACGGTATTTATTACCCGATTTTAAAAATTCATACCTTGACTCGAATGCAAGATTGGTCATCAAAATCGGTTCAGTAGAATGGTTTTTAAATCAAAATATCTGGAAAAAATATACTGTAATAATATCAGCGAAGTATGTATTTTTCTTTACAGTTGTAATCGAAGCTTCGGATCGGAGTTTTCTGCACTGCATTGTGCCGGATTGCTTGCACCAGTAGTGAGAAGAGAACTACTTTTTTTTTTTCAAACTCATATATTGTAATGGGCTTGCTGTATATTATTTGACAATAAGCACTTTGTAATTTTATATGCTTAGTGAAATAACTTAATTTTAAGTACCTCATATAATTTTAACTTGTATAAGTGCTAAAATTAGCCTATTTGCAACAATTCTTTTGAATTTGACTTTTCAGTATAACTTCACGGTAATTGAGGGATCAGTGCAGCGAGTAGTACATACGTCGAGGTAGTTGGAGAGCGGCTCGGGCGCGGGCCCGGCGGCGGAGCGGCGCTGCACCGCGCTCAGGTCCGTGCCCACCGCCTGCAGGTGGCGCCGCACCGACTGCATGCGGTACAGCGGCACCCTGCAGGACACCACGCGGACCACTCGTTACTGTCATACCGCCTGACACTCATGTCCATCACCACTAAAGTATTGTTGTTTGCCTTTTCTGCAATTGGCCGAGCCATGAGCAAAATCATGTGTACATTGGTCAAAATGCACGAAAGTCTGACAGCTCTTAAGATCACACTTATCTATTGTGGCTGTGCCCAAATGTATTGCATTAGGTATGTCATGGAGGAATAAGTGTGAACTTAGAAGCTGTCAAACTTTAGTGACCTGCACTAAAGTTTGACAGGGCATATATGACCATTGCTATTAGTAGCATTAGAGTACTGGGTGTATAATAGGTAATGAATCATGCTGTTTAAACAGATCAGCAGCGTGAGGGTGATATCGGTAAATGAAATAAATGAATTCTTAAAAATCTACAGAATTCCTGCAACCAGCTGCTCAACAAGAGGTTTTTTCATTAAAACTTACTATCTACATATACTTTATATATAAGTAAGTGTTTTATATAGCAATATCAATGTTTGTTATGTGTGAATAACTGCTGGTAGTCAAGTAATTACACTCCAGAATGATTATGAAATTTTTGTTTGTAAAAAAGCCAAGATTTAGAAACCTCTTTCCTAAGTCAATGATTCCTCTTGAATGTTTACACACACTACACACAAGCGTAAACTTTTATACCAGAGAGTGTGATCAGCAACGGGATGCTTGTAGTACTAATGAATTGCAACATGAAGTCGCAGGGCTGTCTGTTAGCTTGTTACCGATCTAGTACCTGGTAAAGTCAGCGGCTGCTAGCGCCAGAAGCGCCAGCCACAGCACCGGTCTGCCCATCATTACTGCAAGTCACGCACTATCAGCTCCTTCCTGCAACAATGAAAAACCAAGTTTTAAAACGTTTGATCACAATATCTGAAGAATAATTGATACAAATATGTAGAAATAAAACAAACTTGCTCTAATTTAATTACCTATTCAACGCTTCAGGCTTCTGACGTAGTTAAATTACTTAGCTTACAGTTAACAGGCGAGTAGAATATTAGAAATGTCTGGCTCTACACCTACAGCGATAGGTATTTAAATCGACCGCAATGAAAAAAATATCAAATCGAGTCTACAAATTAAGTATGTTCCTCCGAAGAGTAATATTGTTCTGTGAGTGAGCTGTGTATAAATGTAGAGCATAACTATATTCTTAGGTATAGAAGAGTTCATCGACATTGACAAAGAAATTCCGACGATATTACCGAATCCGTTTGAAATTGATAATTAAATGACACTAACATTTCTATCTGTCATTTTTTAAATTAATCATTTATATTTTTTTTTTTGGTATGGCTCCAAACTTTCGTGTATTTAGCCAGTGTCAAGTAATTGATAATTTCTTGAGTTAAGTAATATATATATGTGTCAAGTCAAGTCATAGTCCAAGTCATCAAGTCAAGTCATACTCCTAGTAAAGCGGTGGCAACTTTACCAGAAGCTTCTATGGAGTTTTGGAAACAACACGAAAAGAAACGTTTCACCAACATTATACCACTTTCCCACACTCATGCCTGTAGTCCAGCACTTAACGAATAAAATGCCACCAATTTTATGCACTAACACTGAAAATAGCACAAGTTATGGAAAATGATACAATGCGGCGACGCGATCTTTTTCGTTTTCCCACCAAATGACCAATTAATCATTTAGCCGGGTTTTTTTTTGGTGGGAAAGCGAAAAAGATTGCGTCACCGCATTGTATTATTTTCCAAAACTTGTGTTATTTTCAGTGTTAGTGCATAAAATTGGGGGCATTCTATTCGTTAAGTGCTGGATTACAGGCGTGAGTGTGGGAAAATGGTATAATGATGGAGAAACGTTTCTTTTCGTATTGTTTCCGAAACTCAATAGAAGCTTCAAGTAAAGTTGCCATCACTTTACTAGGGGTATGACTTTGACTAGACTATGACTTGATGACTTCGACTGTGACTTGACACATATTTGCGTGAAATATCATTATCTTGATAAATTATCAATTACTTGACACTGGCTAAATACACAAATATGGAGCCAAAACTTAAAAATAATAACAATAATAATGAATTCTTAGTTTGAAGCTAGTAAGTATTTACAACTCCATAATCAGATCATCTCAAAATCTTGGGTTATGACCCTAAAAGCGGTGTAATAAGAGCCACTTTACGAGCAACTATTATGAATTTTTATTTATCAACATTTATAATTTTATTTTTTAGAATGTTCTATGATAACCAATGTTATAAGCTTCAACAGTGAACGCTACAACCATAAGTATGTCAGAAATTTTAGAAAAAGGCATAGGGTAGGGAAAGGTTAAGGTTGCACTTTGATCTAAATACATTCAGCCACTTTTAGTGAAAGAGATACTGTTACTCTCACTAAAATCAAATTAATTTTGTGCAATTGTATGAGATTTACGAATATCGACAAAGTTTAATGGGCAGTGTGGGTACATCACTAATCGAGAGGCGTAAAATAGCCCATCCCAATAATATCAATTAAAGCTTTAAATCTTTTTTTTTTTTCTTCAAGTATTTATCACAACATTGTAATTATATAATGCCAAAAATGTATATCCTTAATGTGAAATGCATATTTAAGTACTTTGAAACTTCGATATTTAAGATAATAATAGCCGGTAAACACTTACGTGTGAAATTATGATTTTGAAATCCTTATTTCTCCTTTTGTTGTTTTTGATGAACAAAACACAGCGCAACACGAAGCATATTTAGTCCTAATAACAATATATCACTATATTTTCACTTTTGTTTGCTCTCGCGATTCAATGTTCTCACCTGCTATTCTGTCACAAAATTACACGCGGTGCGAGCTTGCCGTTCATACTATCGCTTCCTCGCAATACGACGATTCGTGTATTAGACAGAGATACGAGACAATATGTATACACGACGGATGCGGAGCGGCAACGCCGCATGGCACCGTCCATGATTTAGCCCATGGGCTAATGCATGGCCATGAAATCTCTGCTTGAGCACTGATCGATGACTGAGTATCGTTCTGTCATACGGACATTTATGAATGAAATCTCTGCTTGAGCACCGATCGATGACCGAACATCGTTCTGTAATACGGACCTTAGCCTATGATAAATTTTTTTGTTTATATTTTGGCTCCACACTTTTGTGTATTTATCCAGTGTCAAGTATAGGATAATTTTCAAGTTAATTAATATTTAATTTAAAAAGTCATAGTCTAGTCAAGTCAAACTCCTAGTAAAGTGGTGGCAACTTTACCAGAAGCTTCTATGAAGTTTTGGAAACAACAAGAAAAGAAACGTTTCACCATCATTATACCACTTTCCCACTCATGCCTGTAATCCAGCACAACCCACCCATGTATATACCTCGCGCTCGCTTCTACAGCTACCCTACGTGCTTGTCTGGCAAGGGGTTGGAACTATCAAAAATGTCTGGCTAACGAGGAAACATCATTTACTTATTACCCAAGTATTATATATAAAAATCAGCTTTTATACTATTATGTAAGTAAAATTACCTATAATTTCATGAACATTGAGGGTGTCTGGCAAGGGATTGCCACCATGTTGTGTCTGGCAATGAATAACGTGATTTTTAATAATATTCTGAAGGTAGTACCAAAAAATAGCTCTTTAACATTTGGTGAATTTAGATCGGTATTTAACACATCTTTAGTACCGTTTACCTGCTAAAGCCACCCTAACCCAAACTTCATAATGGTCCAGCGTTCTTACCTGTGTTGGGAGAATGCGCTGACAAACTCAGCTTTTACAATATAACGAAGGTCTGAGGTTCCCGGGCTCTAGCTCTATCACAGAACTCGCTGTAGCTTGCGATTTTTTTGTCCGATGACGTCGCGTCACGTGACACGCACGTCCCACAGAAATATTTTTAGAACTAGGGAGGAAACAGGATAGGTAGGAACAAGCTAGGCACTTACATACCTACTAGTAAATATATGATAACGTTAAACAACATAGGGTGATTCCATAATGGTAAAAGAACTTTACATAATTTATTACTAAAATAAAATACGATATTATTTAATTATAAACTTTTTTATTGCCAACAACAGAAATATTTTCATGAGTGAGCAAAGTATTTGAATTTTTTTTTAATACATCAACAATGATCGAATGAAATCATGCACGTTTTACGTGAGTATCGATCACAAATAAGGTTGTACAATGAAGTTTAAGTAGTAGGTATAATTTGACAAAGGGATGCAAACAATCGGCCGCTATTTATAAGAGTAATCTGACGCGCAAATAAATGTCCGTACATGTGCCGAGGTTTACATTCAAGATACTGTAGAGTGTAGACATTCTATAAGCTGAGGAATAGGTTCAGCGTGAAGTAGTGAAACGATGGACCCGACTGCTTCTATAAGACTTCCAGCCCGCGAGCAGGCGGCTAATGTACATCTACAGCTACCACCTCTTACTCGCGGGTCAAATTCATACTCTTTAACATAGACAATATTTCTTTCAACTACACCATGAAAACTTCTGTCTTTTTTTCCAATGTTTAGGGCACACTGAAAGTTTTGATCGTTCACTAGTACAGACCCCGGGGAACTGTCCAGCACTCGCTTTCCATTCCATTCCCATTAAAGGCTAGAGTTAAAAATGTAATGTTTTAAAATATAGATTTTATTTTATATAAAATTGCTTTGATATCGCTTTTCATTTGTTTTTATTATTTATTGATGAAAGTTTACGCTGAGCATGAAACGAATTTTTTACAGAGCGATTATCTTCTACGGTTAAACGATGACTTAACATTTTACATTTTTCTGAAAACCTTGATCTCTTCAGTACTTCTGGTCTCCTGGTATTTTACTCATCAGAATAAATACTCATATCCTTACTAATATTATAAACGTGAAAGTTTGTTTGTATGGATTTTGTGACTCTTTCACGCAAAAACTACTGTGTGGATTTTAATCAAACTTGGAATGGAGATAGCTTATACGCTGGATTAACACATACGATATTTTATCCGCTGATAAAACCGCGGGGCGACACTAGTAAAATATAAATCGAGTGCGTCAACCAGAGTAGGTACACTTTTTAGTCTTAACCTCATGAAAACGACCGAACGAAAGTTACCTTAGTAACGTCACACCTCGTAGTCTTGGTAACAAACGTGTGTTAGCAGTACAATCAAACGCCATTCATTGAACTGATAAGACACCAAACACCATTATTTGACACCATCATTGATTGTACCAATGGAACTTATAATTGAACTACTGAGAATGGACGCTCTTTTTGACCAAGAGTGTAGCGTTAATCTTTAAATTACTATTGTGAATAAAGTACCATACTATTCAGCACAATGAGGCGTTGGCAGATTAAATTTTCAAAATTTTCATAAAGAATTCTATAGATTTTGCGTGAACATTGAAACAGTTAGCTGCCGTTTGATACTTTACGAACTCGCGCCGACCAAGACGCAAGCACGCGTCGGTTGATGGTGCAAAGAAATGTTGCGGAAGATGAACACTATGTTCAAATTGAAAAAAACAAATGTTTATATAACATAACGTAACAAAAGACGAAACATGGATTTATTGTAATGATCCGAAAAGTGGCCTCAGTCGCGTTAATGAGCATTCGAGGTGCCGGCAGACCAACAAAGCTGCGACAAGCAAAAACTGGTGACAAACGCAGTTTTTTTTTAAATCAGGTCATGAGCGTAATACGTCACTATACGAACAAACAATACATTTTTAGTGGCATGGTAGAAAGAAAAGACCGACAAGTCGCATCGCGTCCTCCTGCAGCAAGATAACGCAGCTTTGCATAGGCACTTTCGCAAAGGTGGCACTCGTGTCGTGATCCATTCTGCTCCCAGTCCAGGCCTACGATTTTTTTTTTCTCAATATTCCAGATTTCGTTAGAGGAGTTCCGTTTACAGAGCCGGAAATGGCACTCAAGACTATCAACCAAAACGTGGAAAACTTGCATCACAGATCAAATATATCTTGCACTCACAATAATTGCATAACGTTCAACATAAATATCTTTCTCTTACGCAAACTTTCAGTGTGCCCCAAGTAACCGAACCTCACCACACCGTGGCATGAGTGAGAACTGTTATACATAGTAACAAGTCTTTACCTATGCCTATGAAATTGCCGTTCTGGATTCTATATGAAAATCCGTATGAAATTCTGTACTGGATATTTCACATAAAAATATTTTGTATGGCTAAGAAAAAAAGATGTAGCTGATTGCATAGCATGATTTCGTGATTAAGAACTCTAATTTCAAATTAATTTTGTACTATAACTTTTTATTTGGTTTATTTTCATCACATCTGAATCTTTTTCGTCATCATGGATACGTTAAAAATTCTAATAATGATGGAACACGAGAACCGTCGCGGCAGCAACATCGACGTTTACGGAGCGAACACTGCAGACGAACGCACCGCCTGTTAATGTTCTAGATATTTCGACCTGAAATATGAACCACGAGATCGTCCGAAAACTTTGGTCGACAATGACGATTTAAAGGCGATTGTGGAAGTTGACGATACTCTCTCTACGGCTGAATTAGCAGCCGGTTTCGACATTCGCATCGAACAATATTCATCCATTTGCGTCAAATTAACAAGATGCCCCACGAACGAAGTACGCGTCAACACGAGCTTTGCCCGGCTCGAGGGCACACACACGAAGGAATCATGAAATGTATTCTGTTCGACGATCGCAAGCGCTCAGTAAGTCGGTGAGATCCTGGGTCAGCACCTAAATAATGGCCGGAACGAAAACTTATCCTTGGAAAAGTGATGGTCAAAGTTTTTTACCAAACGGGAGCAGCATAGCTGTAGATGTGTACTGTGAAGAAATGAACTGATTACATTTATTAATCATTTTTTTATTGGTTACATGCAAATTATTTGACCACTGATGATAGGTACCTATAATTCTTTAGATATTTTATAATTCATGAAAAACACGGCAATTTTTTAGGTATAAACCTAAATGTATATTATTCTTTGGATTTCATCAAAGTCGCTTATTAAGGGTGTAAATAATACACCGGACAACTTAATTAAAAATAACATTCATTTTAGAAATATTTAAATATATACAATTTCTTTAATTTATTTCCGAAACAGATTGTGACCCAGCATTTTTTGTTATCCCTTTCTACAGTGCATTAGCGTAATATTCCAACCAAATAGCGCACATGTAGGAACGAGAGACATCCTATAAAATGTCGCCTGCAACACGCGCACATATCTTACAGTATCACCAAGCTTACAACTAGCTGTTTGCGTAGGTAACTCACACTTTGTGTAAGCGGAGTGCTCGGTTCCTGGCCAGGCCAGTCGGTGCCCCTAAAAGAGCATGGTAAAATACGCACCAAAACATTTAGTACTTTTCAAATACAATAATTACACTTATCTTAATTACCTCATGATTCTGAAACGGTTCCGGGCGGAGTAAATAGTTCATTTAAATCGGCACCCGGATTCACGATCTATCGGAAATATACACACCTTGTCTCATACAGGATGAAGGACATGAAGAGTGTAGATTTCAAATTGGAACCTGTTTGAAGGATTAGGAATTGGATTGCTAGTTCGTTCATCGAAAACTGTAGAACGAGATCAAAATTGCCTATTTCATTATTATTCCACCGCCGTGGCGCTAGCTTCTTTTCTTTAGCGAGTTAGCACCATAGTTAAACTAGCGATATCAGAGGACTAACTTTAGACCATGGACGATCCCCGGATCAGCGATAAACTTCTTTTTGTTATAAGGTTTTTAACTAGTCATGGCTTAAACCTAGTATTAACTTTAGTCCATGCTTAGTCTACATTTTGTAATAAGTCGGATAAAGTTCAGTGATTCTTATTTTCGGCCGAGCGCCACGCTGCGTGTGGAGCCGGACTAGCACATTCGAATATCTTCATCCTCGTCCATATTCCAAAACCGATTTTCACAATGTTTCGAATTGACGAGAATCGTATGGCCCTTGTTCCGACTTCCGACTACATCACGGGCTTGCTGCACATTGCTGCGAGGTTGCGACTTCCGACTACATCACGGGCTTGCTGCACATTGCTGCGAGGTTGCGACTTCCGACTACATCACGGGCTTGCTGCACATTGCTGCGAGGTTGCGACTTCCGACTACATCACGGGCTTGCTGCACATTGCTGCGAGGTTGCGCCTCTGCCTGCCTGATAAGCGGCTCTTGAATGAAACTTATATTATTACATTTAATTGCGCCAATATTAAAACTTTGACGACCAAGTTTATTAAAACCACCAGCTAGGCGATCACATAACTCGATTGCAACCGTTAGAAACAGAAATTTGTATGGATTTGACTGTTTCAATACGCAGTTGATATGCATAGTTAGTATGGAAATATCTCTTGTTGCATTGCAATCAAAGTTTCATGATCACCCCCTGTCGCAATACGCGGAGGTTTGCTGCACACAAATGTAATATAGCTGATCTAACATTAAGCTTTACGATGTGGCGAGGACGCGGTCGGTCAACCGATATGCCGTTACATCGTGATCTGTCCAGTTACAACGTGAGGCCAGCCGCCGCCACTAACGCTACACGATCGTCGCCACGCGAACCATCGACCAAAATAAATTTTGAATATGTATGATTGTGTATGTATATCTGCACGTGAAAAACTTATCGTGTAGAATATTCTTGCTACGCAATGCCGTTGGCTAACAAACAATAATAATAATAACGACAAGCGATCACATACATAGATCCTGGACCTTAACTAGGATTCCTTGTGTCTAGGGACCCAGGAACTACGAGGACTATGGTCCCAAAATACGCAGACTCAGAACAAGTAATTGTGCTTTTTTTCTGTTCACAAGTACTTGTCCTGTCGCGGGAATCGAAGTCACCGCCTCCGGGTTATGAGCCGACCTGCTCAACCACCACACGACAGAGGCTGTCAATGTGTTGATGGGCCGAACTATCTGAAATACGTCAAATATTCACAATTTGATTGAAATTTAAATGAACTTCAATGAATTCGTAATAAACATTGTACGATGTTCTGTATTGCGATCGGTGGCACGAGTGATAGAAACTACAGTGGATGGTAGAGGCGATGGATGAGTGGTTGCGGTGTGGCACGAGCGGGGCGCAGCCCGGTGCTTCCTACTGAACCTAAACGTTCCGCGGCGCGACGTCACCACCGTGCACTACGGTGCACTGCAGATAAACTCGCATCAACTATAAATAATACGTCATTTACATAATATATTACATTAACAAGCTTACGTCCTATATATACAAATAAATCTTTGTACAAAACTTACTATTACATAATAACAATATTATATTAGAATTGATAGAAACATGTAAACTACAACAACAGTAGGAGCACTAGAGTGATGCGATGGTAATATTGTCTCGCGCCAGGAGCAGGGGGCGGGGCCTCACGGCGGGTCCCCGGGGGCGGGGCCTCACGCCGGGTCCCCGGGGGGCGGGGGCGCGTCCAGCTGCATGCGGCGCTCGTCCGGGTCGAGGAGCGCCACGGAGAAAGAGTTGACGGTCAGCGGCGGGCCCGCCGCCAGCGCCACGTTGCCGGAGTTGGCCTGCAAGCGTCCGCCGGTGAACAAGGAGCCGTCACTCCAAGTGTCATCATTATATATACGCCGCGGCCCGACTCTCTTTATATCTCTACAACACTTTTTTTTATTGAAAGTTTACAAAACTGGGAATATGTTACTTATGATACTTTTAAAAAACTAACCTTAACTACTAAAATAATGCGGTGGACGTATTCCCTTCTGCATGTAAACCTAACTAGCGTTTATAGCTAACAAGAATGACGCTATCTCTAGACGCTAGAGCGCTAGACACAAACAATAAAATTAAGTTCTAACACACAACAAAATATACATACTTAAGTTTTTTTTTTAAGTTAAGAGATGTACTAAATAAAGTTTAAAAAAAAAGATAAATGGAATTAAATTAATAACCAAGAAGGAGAAATTTGTGGTAATACCAATAGTTACAAGTTACGTGATAGTATATCAGTGACACGTCGTCTAACTGAGGTTAGCGAACTTATATCAAAAATGTCAAAATCATACTTTACTCCATTATAAGAGTCACACATTCGGTAAAGTGAAGAGTGCTTTAACATATTCGTTTTGCAAACGGGAGAGCAAATACATGCATCGAAATTATATTTTATGCAACATATCGAGACAATCAACTAAACCACTAATTAATTTATATAACACTAGCTTCTGCCCGCGGCTTCGCCCGCGTGGGCTATCCCTCAGAAACCATTAATTTTTCGGGATAAAATTAACTTAACCCTCTTGAATTAATAAATGGCTGGGATCTTGTGCGTGCAATGATCTCTAATAGCGGCATTGTTAGACTTAGCATTATATGACAATATCGCAAATTCTTGCCAATTAGCTACTTCATGACTGACGATCTATTTACGGACGTCCAAAGCCCGTTCCAGAGTCCCATATATTAAATAGGACAGGGATCGAAAGAGGCAAGCCCCATCACCTACGATTGGTGTGATGGTATGACTCACCATTTCACAATTGAAGGGGTGAGAGTAAAAAGGGTTTAACTGATTTTTTTGATAAAATGACTTATGGGTATCGTTGGATTCAGCGTGAAATTATCTTCAATAATACATTCTCAAAATACCGAAATGAGGCTTAAATCTCGAGATTTTGAGTCTAAAAACGGTTTATCTGTCACAGGAATACAGTTCGCTTAGCATAAAAACATTACTAAATTTATTTTATTATATTATAGTTTTACATTAATTGTATGAATTAGTACTATATTTACTAATTTTAAATAGAATTAAAACATTTTCAAGCAACTAAAACTTACATAAACCTTTTCTATTACCTTATAAGCACTCTACATTAAAATGACGCCGTTGACGTTTAAAGTCAATTCTCGAAACTGTCAATTTGACAGTTAAACCCTTTTTATTCTCAACCCTTCAATTCACGTTTAGTGACTCTTGAACCATATTTGTACTAAAATAATCAAATAAGTATATGACCAACTATCTTTGACCTGGGAACCCGAACTTACAATCTAGAAATTTGGGGAAAACTCAACTATTAAAAACCTCAGAATAGAAATAAATAAATTTTTACTGTAACATGCTGCACAAATCACGAAAAAAATCTAGAAAAATTCAAAAACTTAAGTATCAAAAACCTAAGAATATAAATAATACACAATGTTAATAATCAAAGTAATGATCATGAATATTTCAAGGAGTTTTAAGTCATCAAAAGAACGCAAAGTTACGGAATTTACTTGTATGTGTTAAGTTTCAAAACGATAAGTCACGAAACGTAAGTCTTTCATACAAATGTATTTTTACCCTTTTCACCCACTTAGTGGTTGAGTTTTCAAAAATCCTTTCTTAAAAGCTAAAAAAGAGCTGAGTGGATAAGTTTGAATTACGGAATAGTTTAGACTGTCTGGTAACAAACCCCCCAATTCTCAGAGATTTCTTAACAATACAATCCACATGATCACGAAAATGTAGCTTATTATCAATAACCACTCCTAAATCACGGATCGAGGACACTTCCATCAAAGGTACGCTATCAATAACATAACTACCGGCAAATGGAGCGCGCTTACGGGAAAATTTAATTAAGAAACATTTAGATGCATTTAGTCTCATATGATTATGACTACACCATTGACTCACAGCGTTAATATCGGCTTGAAGTTCCTCCACAGCCTCATCATTACAAATGGTCCTATACAGTTTCAAGTCATCGGCGAATAGCTTTACTTTCGATTTTACTAAACTAGGTATGTCGTTAATGTAGGTGAGGAATAGTAGAGGGCCGAGGTGAGATCCTTGGGGAACACCAGAAGGAACCGATGCCGCCATAGAACTAAAACCTTTAGCAACTACTAGTTGGGATCGATTCAGTAAATATGATCTCAGCCACCTTAGAAGAGATCCATGAATACCAAGACCTTGAAGCTTAGCTAGTAGTATGTCATGATTGACCAAGTCAAAAGCTTTACTGAAGTCGGTGTAAATGGCGTGTGCTTCACCGCCTTTATCAAGGACCTCCAGAATATCAGTTACATAACCTAAAAGATTAGTGGTGGTAGATCTTTTTGGCAAGAAACCATGTTGATTAACATTAAGAGATTCCATTTGATTCAGAAACTACGTCGTCATCGTGTCTTGTTAGAATCGTGTAGTAGAGACAGCAACGAATTGTCACTTTTGTATTCTGTATAATCAAAAACAAATTGTTTATGGTTTTGGATTTCTCGAGTGCTTTTTCCGAGGATTTCTCGAGATCTACGTGCACCTCTTATTATATATTATATTACTGTAGGAACAAGAGAGTCTTGTTCCTACAGTAATATACGAAACATAACCCTCTTTCTCTTTCAATCTTCAATAACTTATATCTCCCTCTCAACTTCCGTTCGCCTCGCATTGACCAGCTTACACCCCAAGTCAAACGCGCGTAAAAAGAAGTTTTACTTCAAAAATTAAGCAAAACGACATCACAGGTGAAATCGAAGCTTCGTATCGTAGTTTTTTGTTCTACTTGAGCCAGTAGTGAGAAAGAGAACCTTTTTTCAAACTCGCGTATTGTAATGGGCTTGCTGTATAATATTAGACATCAAGCAGTTTGTGATTTTATATGTATAACTTAGTTTAAATATTTTAAGTACCTAAACTCATTTTAACTTGTGAAAGTGTTAAAAATAGTTTTATTTGCAATATAATATTTAAACTTTGAAAATAACTATTTAAGAATGTTTATTTTTAATCCAGAGTGGAGTGAGGGGTCCTACAGGGGAACCCTGAGCGCAGAGAGGTCACAAATAAGTGCAGCCTATTTGTATCAAAATTTGACCACATTTTAACACATTTTTGTTTTCTATTGTTAATGTAATATTTTAAATGTCATTATTGTAGAAGCATATTAATTTATTTATAAAACTATGAGTAAACAAAGGCGGAATGCATTTTGCGTGTTTATTTTCACATCTTTTTTTATTTGTTTCGTGCGCGGTTTATAGTAATATTATCTGCGATTTGTCACACAGCCTGTTACTTGTTCATACATGTTCGCGATCTATCTCTTTGGTGATTGGAACTTTTACTAACAATATATACGTTACAAATTCAAATTGCTTTTAGCTCCTAGAGAATAAGAGTTATTTTATTCTTCAGAAACAGGGGTTTACGAAGAATAAATTAGCTCTTTTCTATTAGTAAATATTCGTTTGCCGCCATTTCTACAGGATTTCGTCGATTCCGCGTGACAATACGACGTGGAATTTTTGACTATTGAATCGCGCCAACCGCACCTTCCTTCCGCGCGGCTTCTTTATCACGCCGGAGGGAATAGATGACCGTTCGTGCCTCGAACACGGAAGCGATGCGCGCGGTTTCATAGCAAGGAATCGTAAAGCGGTCATAGAGAATCAGGATCCTGCAGTAAAGCTTTCAACCTCCCCGTAGACTCACCAAGAAGAGCGTGGCGAGCAGCAGCCGCGCCACGTCGGCCGGGTCCCGCGCCAGCGCCGCCAGCAGCGCGGGCGCGGGCAGCGCGGCCGGCGGCGGCGGCAGCGCGCGCAGCACGGCGCCCGCCAGCGCGCGCACGTCGGGCGCGGGCCGCGCCGCCGCCGCCGCCGCCACGCGCGCGCCCCACGCCGCCGCCTCGGGCGGCGCGAAGCACTCGGCGCGCGAGCAGTCGGAGCTGGAGAAGGAGCTGCGCTCGAAGAAGCCGTCGTCGTCGCTCTCGAGGTCGAGCGCCGCCAGCGCGCCGCCCGCCGCCGCGCCCGCCGCCGCCGCCGCCGCGCGCGACCAGCCGCGGAACCCTGCAACCCGCTCCGCCACTGTATTACGGGACCGCGGACGCCCGAGCTCTCACGGCGACGCTTAGCGCCCGCTCGGTAGATAATAGATCCTCCGAAATGCGTGTACGGAGTAGCGGCGCCCGTTTATAACGCGGACGACGAAGTTGACGGTTACCGGCGCCCTGCGCGCCCCGACGCGGGGGCGCTGCCGATGCGATGTCTACCCTTTAAAGCAGCGGTCGGCAACCTCTTGGCAGGCAAGGGCCACACGGTGGCAAAATAAACCAAAAGCGAGTCGCGGTGTTATACTCGTATTAACCCTAGAAGTCCAATATGCCTACGCATAAATCCATAAAGAAAATAAAAATGGTATTGAACATTTTTAAAAGATACAGAATTTAATTCGTACACGCAACACTTACATTATGTTTATAAGTTTGGGCTTTATATCTAGAAAAATAAGAGAAAAATAAAGAAATAAAATTACAAACTACCTACCTACCTAAATAAGAAACTGATTTTACACATATTTTAGTGTGATGTCTGAGATTACGTTTGAGAGGCAATTTTTAAGTCAAAGTCAAAAGATTTATTGCAAATAGGATATTATATTTTTAACACTTTTATAAATCAAAATTATATTACTTACTAAGTACTTAAAATTAAGTTATTGCACTAAGCATATAGAATTACAAAGTGCTCATTGTCAAATATTATATAACAAGCCCATTACAATATATGAGTTGAAAAAAAGAAGTTCTCTTTCTCACTACTGGTGCAAGCAATCCGGCACAAACAGAAAACTCCGATCCGAAGCTTCGATGACATCTGTAAAGAAGAAGCTACAAGAAACTTTACAGTGATGTATTTTTTTCTAGTATGTTTTACAATATTTATAATTTATTACAGTTGAGTATGTAATGAATATATTACAAAAGTAAGCACTTCACACTGGTGCAAGAAGAATAATCAGATGATCTTAATAAATATTACAAATAAAAACTAAAATTATATAGCAACAGGCAAGGTACCTAAGATTGCATAACATTGAGCTTGGGCAAACCAAGCTTTTTTGTCTGACACATCATCATTTATTGTTTAATAGGCTTTTCTCATTAAGTTTGACTTTATGAATAATTTAAATTTACGCATTGACAATTGTGCGATACCGCCAGGCAACTTGTTATAATATTTTTTTATTGTATGTTATCTGTCATATTTGTCGTGTCGGTCAGTCCACAAAATCGGAGGGAGCGGGGAATTACCCTCATAATTTTCGTTCGCAGCCAGAGCGAAGTGCGTTTTTAAAAGACGCGCTTACTTGACGCGTTGATTTTGATAATTACAACTTATTTACAAAACCTTCACGGGCCGCGTGTTGCCGACCGCTGCTTTAAAGCTCTATTTACTCGCCGCTTGAAGTGCCTCGTGCAGTAGTGCAGCGGAAACACTCCGCCGGTCCCTCGCGGCCCGCACCCCGCATGCAGCCGGGGACGAGCTGCGCGATTACAAAACGGCGACGCTAAGATTAGATTGAGCAGCTCCTCAGAGTCTCCGATGTCTCGGTGCGGAGCCCCCGGCTAGCGCTCCCTCGGCCCGAGGGCGTCCCCGACGGCGGCCCTCAACTAGGAGGTCGCCGCTGGCCGCCGGACGGATATGGTTTTTATTTTGTTTTAGTTGCACAACCTACAGCTTTCTTACATAATAATATGAGAACAGAATAATAATACTCCTAAGCAAAATACATATTTAATGAACTTACCGCCGATATCAGGATATTCGTCTTCGAACCCTCGAAACTCTGCAACAAAAGGTCCCGGGTGAGCCAGCACTCTACTCGCGCTGTGACGGAGCGGTACCGTACAATAATGAACCGTATTATCAGGTTGAAATCGGTCGAAATTGAAATAAGATTGTGGCAATTCCAAACTGCCTATGACGTTTTGTATAACCATACAAAAAGTTGGGTCCTGATCTGAGCGAACGCGCACGCGACTTACGCACTACATATTCGCCAAAACAGATTGCAATAAAATTAAACACATAGATTGCTTACACCACCATGATCGAAATAATCGATTCTTTTTATACCGAAACACAAAATATTCTCGCAAAGCTCTATTACTAAATGAAGTAATGAATGATTGATTCATTGCAATTATTGTCCACCACACACTACATTTTATATAGTACTTACGAGATCTTTACCGAGATCGCAGGACTCCACCGTGTAGTACCTGCGTCGGGCGGCGGGAGGTCGCGGCGGGCCTCCAGCAGGCGCCGCGTGCGCCGCGCCAGCACGCGCGCCACCCACGCCGGCGGGGGCCGGGACCTGTAGTACCTGCGTCGGGCGGCGGGAGGTCGCGGCGGGCCTCCAGCAGGCGCCGCGTGCGCCGCGCCAGCACGCGCGCCACCCACGCCGGCGGGGGCCGGGACCTGTAGTACCTGCGTCGGGCGGCGGGAGGTCGCGGCGGGCCTCCAGCAGGCGCCGCGTGCGCCGCGCCAGCACGCGCGCCACCCACGCCGGCGGGGGCCGGGACCTGTAGTACCTGCGTCGGGCGGCGGGAGGTCGCGGCGGGCCTCCAGCAGGCGCCGCGTGCGCCGCGCCAGCACGCGCGCCACCCACGCCGGCGGGGGCCGGGACCTGTAGTACCTGCGTCGGGCGGCGGGAGGTCGCGGCGGGCCTCCAGCAGGCGCCGCGTGCGCCGCGCCAGCACGCGCGCCACCCACGCCGGCGGGGGCCGGGACCTGTAGTACCTGCGTCGGGCGGCGGGAGGTCGCGGCGGGCCTCCAGCAGGCGCCGCGTGCGCCGCGCCAGCACGCGCGCCACCCACGCCGGCGGGGGCCGGGACCTGTAGTACCTGCCGAGGGCGGCGGGAGGTCGCGGCGGGCCTCCAGCAGGCGCCGCGTGCGCCGCGCCAGCACGCGCGCCACCCACGCCGGCGGGGGCCGGGACCTGTAGTACCTGCGTCGGGCGGCGGGAGGTCGCGGCGGGCCTCCAGCAGGCGCCGCGTGCGCCGCGCCAGCACGCGCGCCACCCACGCCGGCGGGGGCCGGGACCTGTAGTACCTGCGTCGGGCGGCGGGAGGTCGCGGCGGGCCTCCAGCAGGCGCCGCGTGCGCCGCGCCAGCACGCGCGCCACCCACGCCGGCGGGGGCCGGGACCTGTAGTACCTGCGTCGGGCGGCGGGAGGTCGCGGCGGGCCTCCAGCAGGCGCCGCGTGCGCCGCGCCAGCACGCGCGCCACCCACGCCGGCGGGGGCCGGGACCTGTAGTACCTGCGTCGGGCGGCGGGAGGTCGCGGCGGGCCTCCAGCAGGCGCCGCGTGCGCCGCGCCAGCACGCGCGCCACCCACGCCGGCGGGGGCCGGGACCTGTAGTACCTGCGTCGGGCGGCGGGAGGTCGCGGCGGGCCTCCAGCAGGCGCCGCGTGCGCCGCGCCAGCACGCGCGCCACCCACGCCGGCGGGGGCCGGAACTCGGTAGTACCTGCGTCGGGCGGCGGGAGCGCTGGGGAGGACCGAGGTCTGTTGTTACGGACGCGTTAGCCACGAGCGATACTGCCGCCGACACATTCCGATATATCGGAAGGAGCATTCCCAACCTACATTATACTAAATAGGTTTTCCATCCAAATGGTGCACTAAATTAACATAATATTATTGCACGTTATATTGTAAAGAAAAAATTTGAACCACGAACGGGACTTGAACCCGCATCCATCCATCTAGCCGGGTTATTGGCTATGATTAGTATAAATGTAATGAAATTTGTGGTATAAAATATTCTGTGAATGTTAGTGTATTTATCGTGTGGTCCCTTTTCCTTATTTGTTTGACCAAACTTGTGGTGGAATCGCAATAGTTTTTTATTCATTCTCACAGTATTTTGAAAGGTATTCAAATAAAAATATATATTCTTACAGTCATTTCTGCATCAAGTGTGGGCCGAGTGGGTGCTCTCATGTCGAGTGTAAAATAACCTTGAATTTATTGCAAACGATTTTTTTATTTTGTCATTAATTTGAGCACAACCACCATCAGCAAGCTCTCAACTCGATGCAAAGGAAGAGCAGGACCGCGCATATGTTTTGTCAAAAATGGAAATGCTAAATCGTTGGAATATCACTCACCACTCGGTGTGAACATCTCCAAGGATCCATCGAAGATATCAGCTATAGCCATCGAGCTGCGGCGCTTGCGGCGGCGGAGTGCAACCGGCGGCGGGTCCGGGGCCGGCGGCTCCGGGGGCTCCGGCGGCTCCGGCTTGCTCGGCCGCGGGGTCGACGTGCACAGCGGGGCCAGCGGGCACGGGGCCAGCGGGCACGGGCCCGCGGGGGACAGCGGGGGCGGCGTGCACGGCGGCGGGGGCGGCGAGGGCGGCGCGGCGGCCGAGATGGCGGCCTGCAGCTCCACCAGGGACAGCGGCCGCAGCGCGCCGCCCTCGCTGCGGGACATCGCCAGCTCCTCCACCAGGTACCCGTCCTGGAACGATACCATCGCGGGTGTAAAGCAAGGTTGCACCGGTACCGACTACTTTATTATGTAACTTGACTGAAATATTACGCCGCTTGCGCGGGGGCCTTACGGTCGCCTGGACGTATAAACTGAAATTCGCGAAGTCACGTATAATAATAGCGACCATTTCGCTCGTTTGTCCGTCCTGGATGGGAATGGAACCCCTCAGCGCGGCTCGGAAGGTGGAGGCGCTGCGTACCTGCAGCCGCCAGGCGACGTGGAAGTCGGCGGGCAGGCCGACGGGCTCCCCGAGGTAGTCCCGCAGCGGCTGGTCGTGCGGCGCCAGCACGCGCGGCTCCAGCTCCAGGTACATGCGCGGCAGCGTGGGCGGCGGGCGCGGCGGCGAGGCGGCCCGCCGCGCGCCCGCGCACTCCGCCACCGCGATGTGCGCGAAGGGCGCCGCGCCCGACGCCGCGCGCCGCCGCGCCCGCGCCGGCCCCGCGGGCGCCGCGGGGGCCGCGGGGGCGGGCTCGGCCGCCGCCAGCGCGTCGCACACGTCCACGGCGTGCTGGTACAGGTAGTCCACCTTGCGCCCGTACAGCTGCGCGCAGTGCTGCAGCAGCACGGCCACCTCCGCGAAGTTGGGCGGCGCCTCCGCCTCCAGCGCCGCGCGCGCGTACTCCGTCACCATCTCCTCGAGGATCTACAATCGCGAAGTCGCATCATGAGTAGCGACCCCTGCTGCGATGCAAGGGGTGGTTGGGTTCCTCCCGTAGCGCTAGCGCACCCTAAGCGGCTGCCTCTCTTTCTGTCGCTATGGCGCTCTTACGACGCGTAGCTCTGTACCCCGGGCGCGGAGTGCGCAGGCGCGACGCTTCGCTTGGCTACTCCGCTCCGCGGCTTCCAGTAAGTAAACTATAACGCGACGGGTTATTTGTACAGCTGCGATTTCTTCCGTGATTCTATAGTTTACCACAAAAACTTGAAAAATTCAGACTATTATAATTGTATTATAATCTCTGCCGAAGAGGCAATCTTAGTGCAAAATTTGATTTAGATTACATAGTTCAATAATTGTATTTATTATTATTATAATTTGTTTCTTAATAAGTAAATAGAAGAAAAAAAAAACTATATTGTACCTACCACTACAGTAATATTAACATAAATTGTCGTTTTTTTTCTTAATTGTCCACTTACAAAACAAAATACTAATTTAATTTTTCTCTGCAATAAAAGTTTCTAAGTCTCTATGTTTGACATGTTTGAAAATAACCTTAAGAAATGATACATTAAAAATGTATGGCAGCAGTGTAATTAGGGAAATGAAAATCATTCTATTTTACTATCTAATAGCTGAACTACTCTGGCTCCGCATGGTTTAATTAATTTTCTTCCTTACTCTCCTGCGTGCCTCCCATCACCAGACTGAAAATTATTAGCTCCTTCTCTGCACTTCACAGCAAACAGCATAAAAAAAACATCCTATTCTTTCATTGTGATGAATATTCATGCAAATAAACAAACAGACAAAAACTATGTGTAGACTTTTATAATTAGTATAGATAGTATCTTCCTGACAATTTTTCACAGAAGACACATTAAATACTCATATTATTAAAAAAGAATCTCTCTCTGGATCGGTTCTAGTCCATCCTTGTTCATTGGTTGGATGTTTGCCGACCTTACATGGAAATAAAATAATGCTGGCCTATACATATGTCTAATATATCAAATATGTATATTCTATTCATGTAACTTATGTATTTCATTAATATTTAACACACCAAAATAATATAGTACTACTTGATTCCTTATTTGCCTTAAGCTGGTAATATACAAATAGGATATTATTGTTTGAGTATTTCTATTTATCATCAAAACAATTGTGCTGGTTGTTGGTGTTTTATTTCTGTGCATTTTTAGCAGGTTACTATATTTCTTTAAAGATAAATGATGTCTTGCATTTAATGTAGTCAGTTTCAGAAATTTGTACATGGATGACCATTGCATTATTGATTGGAAATAACTTTGTACATCATAACAAATAGCTTAATATTCAAAGCAAAAAGATTAGAAATCATTATATGAATGGTGCGGTATTATTGGTGGCTTCTATCAGCACAGCACAGCAACAAACAAGCATTTGTTGTTGTATTGCCTTTAGTACCATGATTTATGGACTTTCATGAAAAGGCGGGAATATAACCGGCACGGCGACGGGAGGCTTTCAGTTGCGCTAAAAAGAACTCAAAATGTACTCACCTCCGCGATTTTTACATTTTCGAAACTGCTGCGGATATTGCCGTACCCTGTAGTGATCTCGGCCAAAATTTCGTCGAACCGTTGCGGGTCCATACTGAAACGGTCTAGCCGTTTCGAGGATAAGTTCAGTTCCCTGCAAACGAAGTTCAGGACTCATTGATGACAACATTATTGAAAGCATAAGCAAAGCAACACGGGTCACAAGCTAGGTATAAAATGCCATTCGATTCGATACTAAAGTGGCGGGAAACTTGCTGTCAACTAGATTTATTTTGGGGAGTAATACTTTACGAATTTCATTAATTATAAACAAGGTATAATTAGGTAACAGCACATTAAATTACCTTCCTGTGTCTTTACAATCGGCGTCCATTTTACAAACATAAAATCATTCAAATAGGAAGAACGTAACAAAAACGGTGGCCATTTATTTATGTTTTCGTGGGAGAAATAATGTTCGTTCACTGTGAAAACTGGGCTCATGTTCGGCTCGGTTCGGTGTTCGTTTTTGGCTGATCGTTTTATTTTTAGATTTGTGGCAACTGGACAATTACTTTTTGAGTGAATAAACCAAATTAAAAATAATTATTATAAATTTTAATAATTCATTGTAAATATGTTAAAAAAATTAGTCCGAATTCCGCACGTAAGAGTATTTTATCTGTGGTTATCGGGAGAAGTAATAGTATTCTGTGGTGGTTATTCATAGTACCATAGACTAGACTTTTTTGTTTTGTTTTGGCTCCACACTTTTGTGCATTTAACCAGTGTCAAATAATTGATAACTTCTCAAGTTAATTAATATTTTACATATTTGTGTAAAGTCAAGTCACAGTCCAAGTCATAGTATAGTCAAGTCATACTCCTAGTGAAGTGGTGGCAACTTTAAGACCAGAAGCCAGAAGCTTCTATGTAGTTTTGGAAACAACACGAAAAAAATGCTTTATCGTCATTATACTACTTTCCCACACTCATGCCTGTAAGCCAGCACTTAACGAATAAAATGCCACCAAGTTTTGGCGGGAAAATGAAAAAGATCGCGTTCCGGCATTGTATTATTTTCCAAAACTAGTGTTATTTTCAGTGTTAGTGCATAAAATTAATAATGAGTAATACATCCACGCGGCGTGTCTTGTGTACAAGTTGTAGTTAATTTGTAGCCTGTGCCAGCCTCAATGAAACTTTTTGTTTTTTTCACCGTTGGGAAAGGTCTTCCGTAGAAAATGTAACTTTCAGTGTCAACTGTCATTATCATCAATTATCATTATTGACTAGTGATGTACGGTTTCGACTAATGTAATAATCGATATATTGATAACATATTATGTGTATATGGTCTAACCAATTATTGGTCATATATACATTCATTTTGTTGGTACAGTACAAATCTTTCGAAACGATTTTAAAACGACTTCCGGTGGTCCGATCTAGTTGAAAATTGGTATGGCCTTATAGCCGATGACATCAGTTTTATATGATATTTTGAAACTAGTCTGATGATCATCGAAGTTGGAGCCAGGATTTCATGAATATTTTTAGTGCTCTTCCAAATATATGCAAATACATCTTCTATAGCTACATATTAGACACTATGTTTCAACTTCACTGATGCTGATGATTAGATTATCACACCGGGCGAAGCTTACATACTCTGAATCAGCTGATTTTAGGTAAACTGCTGATTATGATCAGAACGATTTCCAACAAATTTCTTCCAACTCACTTGTTAATTACTGTTGTGAAAAGTAATGGAATAAGAGGTGGGCTTTATAGGATGCTGAGCTGACAACGTCAATATGTATATTTATTATATAAAAACACGGCAAATTGCCTTTATTTTCTAAATACTACAATGATTTCATAACTAATACTAAAAACTACCTACTACAAAAAAAAGAAACATTTGGACTACATACTGGCCGCGATGACCTATAGACAGTCCAAATGCTCAAGCCTACTACTAGAAGGCAGCGTACCCAACATGCTGGCAGCATTGCCCCGTTGCATTGCAATGCTTATTCGTTGTGCCAAATAAGTGTAAGCATTTTGGTCACGCGTCGCGTTGACCAGACGCTCTGATAAACTTTTAAAAACGCGATGAGCTCCATGAATATATATATTAACATTATAGAATAATAATAGTTGTAGTTATTAGAATAATGTTAATATATCTTTGTTAGGGCCATTACTTTTTAATATTTTTATTAATGACATTACTGCATGTTTTATTAGTTCTAAAATAATATTATATGCCGATGACATGAAGATCCTCTGTCCTGTTAACTCACTTGAAATTGCGCAGTATCTTCAGGATGATCTGGCTAGATTTGAAAACTACTGTTTAGTCAACAAATTAGATCTAAATGTATCGAAATGCTTTGTTTGTTCCTACACCCGTAAATCAGATCCAATAATTTTTACGTACAAGCTTAAAAATTTGGATGTTACTAGGGTAAATTCAATTTGCGATCTTGGAATAAGTTTTGATGGTAAATTACTTTTTGACGATCATATTGATAACATTGTTAGAAGAGCCTCCAAAGCACTTGGTTTCATACTGCGTATGTCATCGGATTTTACTTCAATTAAAACTATCAAAATTTTGTATTGCGCCTTCGTACGCAGTCACTTGGAATATGCGTCACAGGTATGGAATCCTTGTTATAATATATACATAACGCGTATTGAACGAATCCAAAAACGTTTCTTACGCTATCTTCAATTTAGAATTAAAACTTATCTCCCCGACTATACTAAAAGGTGTAAAAAATTCCATTTATTACCGTTGTACGAGCGAAGGCGCATAGCTGATATTGTATACTTAATCAACATAGCAAATGGCACGGTTGACTGTCCAGAGTTGTTGGAGAGCATTGGCTTACGTGTCCCGTATGCATCTCTAAGGAGGCCTTGCACATTGCATGTTGCCGAAGGTAGAACCAATTACAGGCAGCATTCATATCTATTAAGAGCTGGCAAGTATTTCAACGACTTAGCTGTAAGACATAATGTAGATCTTTTCAATACTTCCGCTAATCAGCTGAAGAAGCTGATGGCCAATGCATTTTTCAATAATTAGGGAGCAAAGTGGTAAAAGTCATATTTTTTCTTTGTGTGCATCCGTCTTTCTATGTGTATTTAATTGTTTCTTTTTTTTTTACGTATGTATGGAAACTTTTAATTGGCCTTCTTTATATGTTTACTTTTCTATATGTGTACCTAGCTGTAAGTTTTCTTAAAATCTTAAAATAAAATAAATAAAATAAAATATATATTCATGGAGCTCATCAACATTAACATTTAAAAAACCCGTAAAGTTGCCAGTTTATCGGTCTTCTACCGAGTGCATTTTGGGGAGTGAGCATTGGAGTTGCATAACCTGATTCCACCATCACCGTTCTACCATCGGACAACCAGATGTATGAAAAAGTGCTACCGTTTCATGGTTATTATCCCACATGTGTGAACAAAGAGATTTGGCTCTACATTTATCATGCGAACAGCTAAGGAGTGGAACGCTTTACCGGCATCCGTATTTCCTGACACCTACAACCTTGGAATCTTCAGATCGAGAGTGAACAGGTATCTTCTAGGCAAGCGTGTTACATCCTAGACCGCATAGTCACTTAACATCAGGTGTGATAGTGGTCAAACGCGAGCCTATCAACCAAAAAAAAAAAAAATATTGTCAATTAGGTATCGCAGGAATGATTGGATGCTTAACGTACTTGGTATTGAAAGAAAAGTCTTGACTACTCACTCGACTTACTTGTAGAACATCCCTACTTGTTTGGTTTTGTGATAAATTTTTAAGCAGAAAAAAGAAAATGGCTTCTAAGTTTTCTGAAATGAAATTTGATCCTCAATAACTTGAAATAGTTCCATTGTTTTACTTTATGATCAAATATTACATATAATCCAATTTGTTATTTACTGGGAAGTAACCCTACACCATCTTGCACCATGGGAATGTCTAAGTGCTACTCTCTTATGAAATGTTTACTAATTATTTTCAATATAATTTTTCTGGTAAGAAATTTAGTTCTTATTACTGTTGAATATTTAAAAAAATTGGCATTTCAAGAGAAACAAAATTTGTAATTATATTGATTTTATCATAGATATTTTAGGTTAGGAATAGGTTTCTGTAGTAATTGTTTGTATCTCAATATCTTATTATCAGCAAGCAGTCGTTTGGAAGGCATTACTTCAATACTTGTGCATTAGCATTAGTTACAAGCATTAGCTTGTGATGGTGGTAGCTAATTCTGTTTGGGCCTTCACTCTCGTATTAAGTTATCATATTTAGGTTAACAGCATAGCCAGGGTTGGATTTCGTAGTATAATTATACTATTTGTACCATTATTTCATAGTGTGTAGTATGTAGTATCGTAATGCCACTATACTATGCGAAAATACCATAATTTTATCTTCAGGTTGACCGACTTGTATTAACAGTGAACCCTTTAACTTTGTGATATTTACCTTACAATATCGGGAATTTCTGTATGTACGGAAACGGGCAACGGTAAGGTATATGGGGATACCTCTCGTGAGCTTTACTATCCCAGCCATTCTGACGGAGAATTTTATTTCATGAATGAGTGCGAGAAAGACGATTTGATGTTAATTGGTGGCAATTTTTTGGATTACTATGGAGACAAACTTTGACTCAACAGTGAACAGTTGCAGTACAGATACGCTTTCCCATTTTATACCTACTGATACATTATTGTGTTGATTGCTAACGATGAAGTTCCGATAAACGCATGAGTCGTCTACTTGATTGAACTGATTACTTGATTTTCCTTGAGATTTCGTGAATATTTTTTATATTTTTGCCCTAACTGATTAAAACGAAATATCACTAAGGATATACAAATGCAATTTTAATATAATTCAAACTAAAAAAAAAAAACCGATAATCAAAACATATACAATATAAAAAAGCATGAAACCTCAAACGTGGTATAATTTTGGACAAATAGTATAATTTTATTTTCAATAACAACATTTTTTTGAGGTTCTGAATCCAACCCTGAGCATAGCAGACATTGGCCAGGTACACGTCACGTTCGTGTATTGTTTGGGTAAATAAACACGCGCACCGTTCGATGTTGCTCTTTTGTAGCTAGTTTATATTTGTTATCCATCACCATCGGGGTTGCAGCAGGGGCGGAACATTGCAGCTATTCTTAATATGGAACTTCGTAGATAATAGCGTAAAAGCGTTCGTCGCGAAGGTATCTCAATCCCCAGGCTGTCAAAGCTTACGGGCCCTACGCATGCGTATAGAGTACAGAGTAGGAGGGACAGGTTCGTGCGCTGGTTGCAGGCCGTGGGCGTGGGCGCGTGCGGCGCGGCGGCGTGGGCGCTGTACGACGGGCGCGCCACCGAGAGCGCGGCGGCCCGCGCCGGCCTGTGCGCGCTGTGCGCCTGGGCCGCCGCGCTCGCCGCCGGCGCCGCCTGCGCGCTGGCCGGCGCCCTGCGCCACTCCGCCTCGCTGCTGGCCGCCGCCTTCGCGCTGCTGGCGCTCAGGTACCGTCCCCCTGCCACGCCGGCCCACCTAGACTCGCTAGTTTTCAAGGCTAATGCGAGTACAATGGTAGCTAGAACGACGCCGACGGTTTTTTATTAGCATTTATTGAAGTAGAACAGACTCGACAACTGGCTACGAACAAATAAACTATCTCTGTTATGAGGCTGAACATTGAACGTTAACCAACATGTGAATGTGGACACATCAGCGGTCACGCTGCTCGTCTATTAAACAATAGTAATAATAATAACAAAACTCCTGCGCTCCACTTGGGATGTAAGCCGGTGAATGCGTAGCGAGGCGAATGGAAGTTGATTCACTTCGGTAATTTTATTTCGGGCGCGTGGTCTAAACCTAAACCGGCGCTCCCGCGCTCCCGGCAGCGGCGTGGCGGAGGGCGCGGCGGCGTGGTGGGGCGCGGCGCACGGCGGCGAGCTGCGCGCGGCGCTGCAGGCGGCGCTGGAGCGCGCCGTGCGCGAGGAGTACGGCGCGGTGGAGTCCCGCACGGCGGCGCTGGACGCCATCCAGGCGGGCCTGCGCTGCTGCGGCGCGGCGGGCGCGGCGGACTGGCGCGCCTCGGCCTGGGCGCGCGCGCAGGCGGCCCCGCTGGACCTGTCGGTGCGCGCGGCGCCCGCCTACTACCGCGTGCCCGCGTCGTGCTGCGCGGCGGGCGGCGCGGCGTGCGAGGCGGCGCGGCGCGTGCCGGCGGCGTGGGGCGGCGGCGCGCGCGGCGGGCTGCACGCGGCGCCGTGCGGGCCGCGCGTGCTGGCGGCGCTGGCGGCGGCGGCGCGCGGCCCGCTGGTGGCGGCGGCCGCGCTGGGCGCCGCGCACGCCGCCGCGCTGCTGCTGGCGCTCGCGCTGTGCCTGCGCGCGCACCCCGCCCCCGCCTACAAGGCGTAACTGCCTCCGCTCTCGCGGCGGCTCCGTTCCTCCAACTCCCGAACGAACGTCGACGAGTAACCGATTATTAGTTAAATCGAATACGTGTATCGCGACTCTCGCGACGTACCTTCCTGGAGACGCGGTCGCTCCCCGCCGGGATGCTCCGCCTTATACCGATGGACGCCACCCGCCGGTTGCTGTTATCGAGCGACGTTTGTTTCCCACCGAGCTATTTCAATGTAGTGTTACCGCTCCCCCGTTCTTGTACCGATCGCGTGAAGTGTTACATGCGAACCTTGCTGACGCGTGATTGAAGTACAAATTCAAGCTAACGATTTACAGAACAACTCTGATCCTGTTTTATAAACGAGCCGTTTCGAACCAGTGCTACGTTTTGTTCCTGTTTAGTTTACAATGCAGTATAACGTGTTAGTACAAATATAAAATACTCATGATACCAAGGAAACATTCCTGACAGCCAACTTGAGGCCCCTTTACTTACTATGAGACTGAAGTTATTATAAAATCACTACCATTTCACATTCATGGATCCTAAGCCTACGACCTGTCTGCGAAAGTGTCGTTATGAAATGTTTTTTGCTTTAACTTATAATGAATCATCATGCATGATAGGATAATATAATAGTAATACATGCATGTAAAGATTCGCGAAGACCTAAAAAGGTTATATTAGTTTGTCTATTATTTGAACTGTCATCTCTGACTCGCTTAGTTTCACCGGAACCGACACTGTACCAGTGTACACATATGACATATTAAAACATGTTGAATCATAATATTTATTAAATATAAATAATGTAGTAAGTATATAGTAGTGTAAGCTCGTAACCAAATGTGTTTTAGTGTTTAGATGTAAGTGTGCGCGCCTCGATTGTGCCACAAGCGACGCCGCGCGCTGCGGCCGGCGCCCGCTGCGGCTGCAGCATGCGGCACTGGTGATGAGACCAATCGGTCTTTTCATTATCGACCCTTTATTCCTCAACCAGTTTTGAGTTAGTACTTCGTTATAATAACTTTCAAAAATCTTGTCTGTTTATGCGATTGTAAGTCATTAAGCTTTATCTGTGGTTGAACTTACGCACCACTGGACTTTTCTGATTTCCAACGGGTTTTATATGTTCGTCAACCGAGTCTAGATAATTGACGTTATACATATTAACCGCGAAAAAATACATGACTGGAAAGTCTGGAAACTGAAGTGAATGAATGTAATACGAATGATGCGCGTCTTCACCAAGGATCCCTATATTTTAAGGAACCCTAAAAAATAATGTAAGTGACACCTTAAAATAATTCAGCTGTCACCTAGGGATAGTTAAGGGACACCTAAAGCTTTAAGTAATTTAGGGAAGGATAACATTTTAGGAGGCCCCAAGTTTACGGGATTCCTAGTTAGGGTGTCGTTTAGGGGTCTTTTGTAAAAATATTTGTGAAAGTTTGAAATGCACGTGTGAGGTGCCATTATCGAACGTTAGATGTCGCTCTCGAGTCTCGCGGGCCAACTTGTACTCGGTCACGTACAGCATACAGCATCGGCTCGAGTGGAGCCCTAGAGGAGAGTAATACTAACAAAAAACAAATGGAGTTTCTAGGAGTATGTAGCGCTTGAAATGGTTGCGTTGCGTTGCTTGTTATACAAATGCTGGCGTTGAATCTGCACGAGGCTTTAGAATAAACGTGTGTGTACTTAAATTTATAAGTAATGTTTTATATTACATTTAATTTATAAGGATATGTTTATCAGTGCGAGCAGGCCTCCCCCACTTCCCCTCCCCCCACAAAACTGGAGAACTTGATCGTAATATGAATTAATGATCTGATATTTGATTAATAAATTGTAATTTTGAGATGTTTATTGACATTTTGTATTACGATTACATTGCATGAAGAGTGCAAAAACCAACAACTCGCTAAAAGTGATGCACTCTTTGTACACTCCGTATGCGTAATGTATGTACGCGGAGCGCCCGCGGGGGGACGCCTGCTCCGAATATATGTACGCGGAGCGCCCGCGGCGGGGCGCCTGCTCCGAATATATGTAGGCGGGGGGGCGCCTGATCCGAATATATGTATGCGGAGCGCCCGCGGGGGGCGCCTGCTCCGAATATATGTACGCAGAGCGCCCGCGGGGGGTGCCGGCTCCGAATATATGTACGCGGAGCGCCCGCGGGGGAGCGCCTGCTCCGAATATATGTATGCGGAGCGCCCGCGGGGGGCGCCTGCTCCGAATATATGTACGCGGGGGGGCGCCTGATCCGAATATATGTATGCGGAGCGCCCGCGGGGGGCGCCTGCTCCGAATATATGTACGCGGAGCGCCCGCGGGGGGGCGCCTGCTCCGAATATATGTATGCGGAGCGCCCGCGGGGGGCGCCTGCTCCGAATATATGTACGCGGGGGGGCGCCTGATCCGAATATATGTATGCGGAGCGCCCGCGGGGGGCGCCTGCTCCGAATATATGTACGCAGAGCGCCCGCGGGGGGCGTCTGCTCCGAATATATGTATGCGGAGCGCCCGCAGGGGGCGCCTGCTCCGAATATATGTACGCGGAGCGCCCGCGGGGGGCGCCTGCTTCGAATCATGTGTTCCGTTATTATTGCCATAATTTATACTTTGATAGACTTTATGTTGAGACTGATTTTATTATTATTTTTACGTTGTGACCCAGTACAAATGTTTAGTGCGTAGTTATTCTCTCGGCTGAGTTTATTATTGCCTGCGTTCTGTCGACTGATTTTGTTCTAGCGTGTAAGTTTAGTGCGCACGCGCACCGGCCGCATTCCTTTACCTTTCCTTTAAACGGCTCTCTACCTGTACTATAATATTCCTGATAAATGTGGCTCTCTGTGTCGTAATGGGTACTGTTGTAGGTATACGACCGACATTCGTTCTAAACATAATAGATAACTTCGTACCCAGTGGTTTATATGATTTGATAAAATTGTTTCGTTTATTTATTTTTGTGTGAGCATAAGCGTTAATCAGTTCAAATGTTTAGATTGAAAAACATTTATTTAATCATTAGTAGTGTTACCAAATAGATGAATGTGCGGTGCGGTGGTAGGATAGTGTTGTGCTTGTTGTTGTGTTGTGTAACTATGTGGAGGGTATCATAGGTCTAAACACTGCTGGTGTTCTCACAAATATTTTAATTAATTACCATGTTAACAAACACTAATATTTCTAATAAACGTATTATCATCAACATAATCTGAATAGTCATTTGATCTTTCCTCTACACCAACCCTCCTATTCCCGCAGAGTAGGCATTCCGTGGCTTTAGAAATGTAAGCTCAGTCCGTGCGTTTGACAACTCACCTGATGGTAAGTGACGAAGTAATCTAAGTTGGAGCACGCTTGCATGATGATGAGATGCCCATTCACTTTTGACTTTAAAAGACCCAGGTTGTACTCAGGAGGAAACGCTGTTGTTGGAAGATTCCATTCCTTGGCCGTTCGGACTAAATGAGTCAGCAAAACGCTTAGTGCGGACTTGCGGTACACTAACGACGTAAGGATGTGAAGAATCACCAAGTCTTGTAGTTCTATGATGGAAAGAAGCTGATGAAGGGCATGCGCACACTCAATAGTATATGGTCAGTTGTTGTGTCCAGGGCCCAGGGACATGTATGAAAATGTCGAGACTTCCCGAAACCAAGTAAACTTACGTTTGTGAGTATTTAGGTTGTAGGTTCTAACTTGTATGTTACGTGAAGCTTGCTGCAGGCGGCGTACATTTGGCCGATGACGTCATTGAACGCGGTCTCTTGCAGGAAACGGGCAGTAGTGGCGTCACCGCGCAAAATGATCAACTCTTTGCAGAAACGCATCAAATTCATATTTGCATATTTTACACAAGCCAGTGCTTGTGTTAGTGCCACCGCACTTGCGCGGGATGTGCAGCTTGCGGAACATAGTTACCTACCTAACGTAAATGATAAAGCAAGTTCTTGCTGGGTTGCCGGCCTCTTCGATTTTTAATAAGGAAACAAGGGAATTATTTTTATTTTCAGGATCCAGGGGTTTCTTAAGAGCAACATATGGCTAAATTATTTAAGTTGTTGGCACTGCGTTTAGAGTAGGTACAATCAATATAAGGTCAGTAGTCTCGCTGCCTCCAAGCGCGCAACGTTCTTGTCCTATCCAGCAGTAATTGTCGTTGATTGGCTGCAGAAGAGTTGGTAATTGCCGCAAGTAGCGAGCGCCGTGACCCGGCGACCTGCCGCATCGCCGGCCCTCCAGTGCAGCGCTACGCCACTGACGCTTGTTTATCGAAACATTGCTCACACACGCCCCGCGGTGACTAAAATGAGAATCATAGCTACATGATAGGTGCCATGTTATTGTGCTGTAAGCGTTCCTTAATAAAACACGCTCAGCTATACCGATGTAGAGCGAGCGTAGGCTCGGAAGCACGCGGTGACACCCCGCCCGAAGGTAGGGCGCTCCGCAGTATCATGGCCGGCAGTGGCGGAGGGGTGCGAGTCAGCTAAGGGGATATCCAGGGAGTAGGCAGGTGCATTCTCCTCGGTAACATTATGTTGCCCCCCGATATAAAGAGCATCCAAAGTTGCGTTCTATGGAGGCCTTCGCCTGTGGCCAGCGGCGGACGTCTCGCAGCCGACGGTGTGTCGCCGCTCGCCAGCAGTGGAGTGTCAGCCTTACCTCGCCAGTCTATTGAACACAATCAAACAGCCGAAATTGAACAATGACATGTCAGCACGTGGGACCGCCCGCGCCCGACCGATGTTTAGTGCAATATAACAAGATTACCTTGGTACGTGCTTACGTTTAGAGGGACTGGGAACGTTCTTTCCTCGCAAGTTAAACAACTAATTCGGTGCTTATAGTAGATAGATAGATAGATAGATAAACACTTTATTGTACACCGTAAAAAAGAAAACAATTTACAAATGAAAAACTTACATAATAAACTAGTACTAGTACAACAGGCGGTCTTAAGGTACATAAGTAGGTAGCTATACATTAAGGTACCTGCCTCAGTAGGTTCGACTGGCCTCACAGTATATACTTGGTAGTGCACTAATAGTACAAAACACAAACAGCCTTATTCATAAACGGGTATTAGTCTCGGATTAGTTACTTCAGATTTCGTCCTTTTTTTGCTACTGGAATATTTAGCTGGATCGAAAGAGACAAAAGATGGTGTAACTAGTCTAAAGCTAGTTCGTGTTTATTAATAAGGCTGAAAGAGTGTGTCGTGGTAACCTCTGCCTTCTAACCATTCATGACAACATTATGTGTGTGATCAACATCCCGCGGGGTTTACATAATTTGAGCTAGACGCGCTTTATTGTATTTCCACAAATATTTAAATTAATTTCAAATAGGTAAGCATAAACGTATACGTCGTGCGGCTTCGCTGACATTAGGCTTTACTTAAGTATTATTGTATAGTGACCGTGCATTCCGAACTTACTATCGCGATGCGATAATAAATGTGTGGAATGTGGCGTGCAGCTGCCGAACTTTGGTAGAGCGGGCCGAGCGGGCCGGGGCCGAGGGAGGGAGCTTGCGCAGGGGTGACACTGGAGCCCGCCAGCCGTCAGTGCCTTACGAGGCGGCATGCAGAGCGGTCGCGCGTCCGTGCTCCGCGCCGCGCCGCCCGCCACCGACCGCGCGCGCCTGGATCACTGACCGAGTGACCGAGTGAGGGCGCCATGGCCTGCACCACGGGACTCTGCACCGCAGAGAAAGTATTCCTCTTCATCAACGTTGCATTCGCGGTGCGTAGCCCTTGAATTCTGACACTCGCCTCTAACACCCCAATACTTACCCTAACCTCGGCGAAGGCTTTATTGAATTTGAATATCGGATTTTGGCAGCGATTTATCAATATCGTAATTTATTTTATAGATTAAAATATATGATTACTTAATGAAGCAACTAATCGTGGCATCACTTGCTAATCCTCAGGTCTGTTCTATGCCATAGGATCATTACAGTAACGATAGTACCTACCTATCTATACATACCTAACAGTAAGAAGTTACGGACCAACAATAATATAATAATAACGCCCAACGATCACGTACATAGATCCTGGACCCTAACTAGGATTCCGCGTCTAGGGACCTAGGAACTACGAGGAACATGGTCCCACAACACCTAGACTCGGAACAAGTATTCGCACTTTTTTTTTCTGTGCACAAGTACTTGTATGACGCGGGAATCGAACCCGCCGCCTTCAGGTTATGAGCCGACGTGCTCAACCACTACACCACAGAAGCTGTCAAAAATAGCTAAGTTAAATTTCAGTTTAGAGGTACCTATGGGTATGCTTGCGGAGGGACGGCAACTAATGTACCTATATAAGTACCTACCTAGCCTACAACGATATTCAATTATTCTTATTCATGAGTTCGTGACACAACATCTTAAATGTCATGACAGTAACATATTTTTAATATATGATTTTATATTGAATTTTGGAATTCTCGTTTCCGAGTTCGGAGAAGGACATCTTGTAAACAACTTAGAGAATAACGCTTTGCGAGGAAGACGTTTGGTGTCCGCTCAGACTCCGACGAAATTGCATCAAATCGCTGGGGCCTACTGCGATACACGGCGTCATATTTCTATGGTAAACCAATACCTACATGTTTTTAACTTTTAACGCCTCGCTACGCATTCACCAGCTTACTCCTAAGGGCTAAGTCATGCGTGCGTAAAGAGGTTTTACTTCAAAAACGCATGACGTTCTGCAACTTTATAGGTACGTATACGTAACTGAATATAGAGGTAGGTAATCAGGGTCCGCTTTCAAATGCCTTCTCTGAAGCGCGCGACCGGTCTCTAACGTGATTGTGGAGTAGAGGAACGTTTAACGTTTGAACACGTGGTGAGTGCTGCGATTACTGCTCCAGTGGCATTGATAGGTCTGGATCTGGGCCGGTTGCAGGGCTGCGCCCACCTATCGGATCAGATATAGAATTATTAGTATAGGTATCTAAGCATGAGGCAGGTCAATAAGTAGATGAGGAATATGTTTAGTTATATGCCATTTGGTTAGTCACCAGACTCGCCAGTAAATGCATTACACATAATTATGCGTACGAGTGTATACTGTACGAGTGTATACCGTACGAGTGTATACCGTACGAGTGTATACCGTACGAGTGTATACCGTACGAGTGTATACCGTACGAGTGTATACCGTACGAGTGTATACCGTACGAGTGTATACCGTACGAGTGTATACCGTACGAGTGTATACCGTACGAGTGTATACCGTACGAGTTTATACCGTACGAGTGTATACCGTACGAGTGTATACCGTACGAGTGTATACCGTACGAGTGTATACCGTACGAGTGTATACCGTACGAGTGTATACCGTACGAGTGTATACCGTACGAGTGTATACCGTACGAGTGTATACCGTACGAGTGTATACCGTACGAGTGTATACCGTACGAGTGTATACCGTACGAGTGTATACTAGGGCATGCATTTCGAAATTTCGAAATTTCATAGTTTCGAAATTTCGGACCATTTTTTCATGTTCTGTAATTTCGAAATTGATACCTTAAGTTTCGAAATTTCGAAAATTACTTTTATTTCGATAACGGTCTAGTTAAAGTAGCATTGCTGTTGTTTATAGCCACCGCGTACCGTAGGTTGTTGCTAGGTCAAAGAAAGTGGACGTGGCAGAACCTTTATTGCATTAAAAAAATGAGTCTACATAACGTAGTCGATCTCAGCGGAAAACGGCGTAGATTTAGAAATGTCTCAGTGATCACAAGGTTAACACCCGAAGTGATCCCAGGCAGGAGGCACTCTGAATATCCACTTTAAGCTGGAACGAGCTCGTTTAATGAAATCCAAGCTTCGACCGAGCATGGTCCAAATCATGGAATCAAGGATCATCAAGAGTCTGAAACATTCCAGCTAAAACTGGAAAATCAATTCGCGGCCTTGGAAACCACAGATGATGTGGACAAGAAGCTCGGCTAAGTGGTGGATGTCCTCAGTGAAGAAAGCGCGAAGTGCAAAGCAGCGTACTGACAGAAAGTCTAAGCTTTCAATAGTTACTATGAAGCTTATAGAGAAACGACGTGTAAACCCCAGTCTACTTCTTCAGAATACTAGCAGGCACTCAACAAGTCAATTAAAAAGCTGGTATGACGTGACCTCCGATTCTCCAATACGCTCGAAATTGAAAGACCTATAGAGCAGAATCGGGGGTCAAAAGTGTTCCTCCGTCAGCAACTTGAAAGAAGCCACCTGACGAAAATGACCACATCAACAGGGAAATTTGTCTCTTCAAAGCTCGAGATCCTTTCGGAAGTTGAAGATTTTCATGGCCAACTTTTCACATCCCGTGCTTCTTAATCTGACCCAAATTCAGAGGACTGAAGAGCCACTTTAACATGCCACTACACAGAAGAGCTGCCTGAATTCAGCCAGGATGAGATCGTGATGGCCCTTAAACAACCCAAAAATGGAAAAGCTTCGGGTGAGGACGGAGTAACGACTGAGCTCTTGAAAGCTGGAGGGGCTCCAGTACTCAGTGAGCTACAGGCATTTTTTGACTCTGCCTTCTTTACTGGCCGAACTCCAAAGGAATAGAAGCATGGTCGTTTTGTTCTTAAAAAAGGATGATAAAAACCCTTTGAAGAATTATCGCCCATATCGCTTCTGAGCCATGTCTACATGCTGTTTTCCAGTGTCATCACGAATTGTCTAGCGCGAAGGCTTGACGAGTCTCCAGAACAGGCCGAGTTTTTAGCGGATCTAGCACCATAGACCAGTGCGGCAGATTGTATAGAAGACCGAAGAGTACAATCGACCCCTGTGCTTAGCGTTTGTAGACTATAAGAAGGATTTTGACTCAATTGAAACCTGGCTTGTTCTTGACTCCTTATAGGGAGGGACGCCAAGTTGATTTGCGATACAACGAGGTGCTGAAATACCTGTATGATGCCGCAACGGTGACAGTCCAGTGACAAAACCAGCCATCTGAACATATCCAACTGCGTCGCGGAGTGAGACAAGGGACATGTTATATCCCCGAAATTATTCATAATCGCTTTGGACGAAATGTTTAAGACGCTGGACTGGAAGAGTTGTGGTATCAACGTAAATGACTAGTACATTTCTCACTTGTGATTCGCAGACGACATCTTCATAATGGCTGAATCGCTGAAGGACCTACAACGAATGCTGAACGACCTAGCTGATTCTTCTCTACGCATCAGTGTACGGATGCACTGGATAAAACCAAGGTCATGTTCAACGAGCACGTTGTTCTGAGACCGATTACTATAAATGGAGTAGCTCTTGAAGTTGTTAGGAAGTACGTTTACCTAGAGCAGACGCTTCAACTAGGAAAATAATATCGAGAGTGAAGCCAAAAGAAGGATATAGCTGGGCTAGGTAGCATTTGAGAAGCTTCACCGAAACTTCTCATCGCTCATGCCGCAAAGTCTTTGAGCAGTGCGTCTTACCGGTCATGACCTGCGGGGCCGAAACGTGGACTATTATATATATATGTTCATGTTAATAATAGGCTTAATTAATAAATATAAAAAATAATCTAACAAAACGCACGGACCCAGGTGTCTGTGGAAACGCAGTATAAAAAAACGTGGACACTCACAGTACTCTCACTCAATTCAAGGTCGCTCAGCGAGCTATGGAAAGTGCTATGTTAGGGGTATTTTCACGGGATTGAATCCGAAACAAAATTATTCGTCAGAACTAAGGTTACTGACATAGCTCGAATCAGCGAATCAGCAATCTGAAGTGGCAGTGGGCTGGTCATATCTGACGAAGAACCGATAACCGTTGGGGTAGATATGACTAGAGTGGAGACCGCAATCGGCAGACGTAGCGGCAGAACCTGGAAGAGTAGCGCCGAAAACCAGGCTGAGTGCCTTGGGAGAAGTTTATGTCCAGCATTGGACTAATATAGGCTGATGATGATGATGACGACGATGAGTTGGATCATTGATCATCAATGAATAAAAATGCATTTTATTTTTTCCTAGGCACACTCATACATTTTTACACTTTAATTTAAGACTAAATCATAAAGCCCTCTTTGGCCTGGTCCACTTCTTGAATGGCCCATTTCCAAAACTATCCTCAGAGCAAAACGATATAGCAAGAAGTGCAATTTGTACTACAGAATTGCTTTAGTGTAATGAGTTTCGAAATTTCGAAATTTCGAAACTCATGACATTAATTTCATAGGCCAATTTCGAAACTGAAAATCTATGAAACTGCAGGCCCTAGTGTATACCGTACAGCGCGTAATAAGTAATAAGTAAATGTAGTGACGGTGTTATGAAAATAATGGGACATTAGGGTTAGGGCCCGGAAGTCAGGGACAGGACGTTACGTCAGCGCCATGTGCTCTTAGTGATGAGTCGAAGAAGAAGAGAAAAATGTTTGTTAGGCTATAGTTTGTTGATATAACCCACGGCGCCGACCGGCCTGCCGGCTACGATCTAATACTTTTCCTGTTTCATGTTTATGTAATATGGACAAAGTTCATTATGACGTGTGTGACGCATGAGGGAACGTTACTCTCTTCTGTCCTCGTTAGTACATCCTATAGAACTCGGACAGCGACACGGTGCGGTGGGACGGACTTACCGAAATAAATGAAGATTTGTGCACATTTCACACAACGCCATCTAGCTTCAAACTATGTAAAGCTTGTACTATGTAAAGCTTGTACTATGTAAAGCTTGTACTATGTAAAGCTTGTACTATGTAAAGCTTGTACTATGTAAAGCTTGTACTATGTAAAGCTTGTACTATGTAAAGCTTGTACTATGTAAAGCTTGTACTATGTAAAGCTTGTACTATGTAAAGCTTGTACTATGTAAAGCTTGTACTATGTAAAGCTTGTACTATGTAAAGCTTGTACTATGTAAAGCTTGTACTATGTAAAGCTTGTACTATGTAAAGCTTGTACTATGTAAAGCTTGTACTATGTAAAGCTTGTACTATGTAAAGCTTGTACTATGTAAAGCTTGTACTATGTAAAGCTTGTACTATGTAAAGCTTGTACTATGGGAACCATATAACCGACGGAACTTACTTATATACTTACTTTCTTTTACTGATATACTTTTTATACTATTTTGTTTGTAAATACAGACAGAATCAAATATAACACCAAACACAGAACACCTATGTTCTCCACACAAATGTTAGTCCTGGGTGGGAATTGAACCCACAGCCTACCTACAGTTCAGAAGGCAGAGCTACTACCAACTAAGTTAATCAGGCCAGTCAATCTGTCAAATCAAATAAATAAAACGGTGCGGCTGGCAACACTACGAGTACCTAGATTCAGGAAGGCTAAGTTCACCTTCACAGTAATTACAGTCAGTAACAAAAAAAATTGTTCACGAGCGTTAATAAAGTAATATTAATACCCACAAAATATAATTATTCATTCATAGATAGTTGATATTTTTTGAAGAATACAATAGTTGAGTCATCGATGGGTAATAATTAATTAAATTATTATTTTAAAATTTTAGACAATTTAATTATTTGTAACTACCTACCTTGGTTGGAACTCATAATAATTATTTTTATACCGATGGAGCCGCCTCTGTTTATAACTATTAACTTGCTGGGTACCTCGGCTTGTGTAGATTCCTAGAACGGGCCAGCCATGTCACTGTTGGTTTCTCAAACATTTATTTCGTCTTCGTCCGTTGATCTCTCCAAAGAGGCCATTAATTGCTGTACTATTTGTAAACTTAATGTAGATCACCTGCATTATGTTATGGCACGTATGTAATTGCAATTGTTATCTAAAAGAGCTTTTAAACCTCAGACCTGCTGTCCTCAACGCAGACTACCTACTAAGTACTACGCACTACATAGATATTTTCACTTAGACGAGCGTTAACGTAGAGTTAACAAGAGAAAACACCGAGTAGCTATTCCGCTGTTGCGCAAGGTTTAGGTACGGGGTTTGTGTTGATTGATAGAATACCGACGGAACCTGCGTGTCGAGTGGCGGCAGACCGTAGGCGCCCCACAGGTGGTCGCGGGCGGCCGCACTCGCTCCCGACGCCAAGCTCCGACCAGCCTCCAGTCAACTCGCGTGCCACGTCATACTCGCAGAATTACAAAGACTAAGAGCAAGGCCAGCCGTGTTTACTGACATACCGGTGGTCTGTGACGCGTGTTGAATTAATGAATCTATTCGCTGTTTTGGTATATCCTCGATGACTTTTACTCTCCCGTAATCTTCGGTACGATTCATGTGCTAATCTTTCATATTGATCTTAGTTATTATAGTTATTAGAGAATAACTGCTGGTTTGCCATGACGTCATCGCCCTCGTGGAGCAACACACCAACAGCAATTATAGCTCCTGTGTCACTCCTATCCTGGACTTCTCCAAATTCTTCGGACCTTATGAATAATTAATAATATAGTTTTAAATGAATATGCTTGCGCAGGAAATTACTTACTCGTACCGACCTGAGAAAGTAGCATTCGTGGTTTGCAATCGCACCAGTACCGTGCCGCTGACGTGACAAAAGACTAAAAACACAAAGTTTGCTGAATTTGATAGTATTATTAAAGGCGAGCGGCGGAGTGGCCGCGCTGGCGCCTGAGCCCCGACACCCCGCACTCGGGACGTGCAGCGAGCAGCACGCTAAACGTTTAATCAATACGACACGCGCCATAATCAGCAATTTGTTGGCCGATGGTGTCGCGTTAAATACATTACGCCCTCGCAGGTGCCCGGGACGTGTGTGGTCTGTGAGAGGGAAGCCTGAATACTGCTGAAATGTGAAAAGTGATAAGCTGTTTGAATTTTCACAAATATTAAGCTTAAAGAATCTCTAACGCCGATTATCACCCGATATTACGGAATTTTTCGTGGCTAGAGATTTCTACGCTATTGCCTGTAAAATAGTGAAATAATGAAAAAAACTAAAAGAATGTATTAAAACTTTGAGTCTAAATTATTGTGAATGGGCAATGTTTGACATGGAAATTACGAGTGTAAGTGAAATGATGTTGTAATGGTGATGAAGGAGCATGATTTTTTTTTTATATACTGCATTTCCACAGACGCCCGGGTCCGTTCTTTTTGTTAGATTATTTTTTATATTTATTAATTAAGCCCATTATTAACATGAACATATATATAAGGAGCATGATTCCGCCGCAACAGGTGGAGCTCTCGTCCCGTCGTGCTCGTGCCGGCGCACGGCACGTGACGGGGCCGGCGCCGGCGCTCGGTGCCCTGGGGTCCGAGGGCACGCGCGCGGGAGGTCACTCGCGTCCTATCTTACCTAATTGATGAACGGACTCTTTGATGCTGTTTTCTTAGCAATTTATTTCGTTAGACTGGTTTAATTCGTTTCAATGCCATATTTGATCCACATCTTAAAAACGTTGTTTAGTGGCTGTTCTTGTTTCTATGCACAACTCATTAATTACGACGAAGCGCACGTCATTATTTATTCTACTTCCTTTTGAATGGTATAAATGGAGGAGAGTTCTGTTTATTATTTGAGTCTGTTCCCCGCCCGCACGGTCTCGGTCGGTGGTGAGAGAAGGGTGTCCGTGGACAGACAACGAAAACTGCAAAATAGGCACCTCGGCATCTCCGATGATAAATGAAGTACACCCGCCTACACGTGACATTAACATGCAACATTTTTTAAAATATTTCAATGATCAAGAGCAACATTTTTTAAACATTATATCAGTAGACAGGCCGAGCGAGCGACTGAAGCCCGAGGTAAGTGTTGCATTCGGGATTATTTCCGGTATTTTGCGTTAATGGTAGTTAACGTTAACGGATCCATAACCCGAATATACCGATAAAACAACGAAAAATTACAAAAATATTGTGTTGTGATCTGCCACTTAAAAAAACTGAATAATAGCAATAGCCCCCGTAATAAAGGTTCCTACCTATAATTAGTTCGTGTTCACAATGCTTAGTTAAACATTTTACTTAAATCTTAATTGCGTTTTCTGTTCAGCGGCGACATTGTCCCACTTTACGGGAAATAACAAAGTTAAATATGTAAATGCACTAAAAAGTAATAACTAAGTATCGTCGAAGCGATGAGCTCATCGAAGCTCGACTCGATCCATTTGTTCAACAAGTTTTAAAATCACGCGCGAGCACATCGCAGCTCACAGGTCTCCGGTGAGGTCACGGCGATATGCCAATAGGACCACCCTATCTATTCCCGCGGGAAGAGGTGGTAAGAGGTAAGAGCCGGCTAAGGGAATATTCAGGTAATCGGCAGTAGAGGACGCGTGTCCCGGCTGTACACGTGTGTGCGTGTGTGTGTGTGTGTGTGTGTGTGTGTGTGTGTGTGTGTGTGTGTTTGTGTGTGTGTGCGCGTGTGTGTGTGTTTTCGCGTTTGTGTGTGATGCATGTTGTATAGGTACCGTGGTGGGTAGTCTCTAGCGTGCCTTTGGGAATGAAGACACTAAACAAGAAATCAATTCTCACTTAACTATTTTTGGAGTAGTCTGACTGATTTTCAGATTTATGAATATGTCAGTGAAGGCCTCGTCCAAGCTCATGAAGGCGACTCTTTGCTTGTACATTTAGTATTATTTACATATTTTATTATCATACATGATAAAACAAAGGTAGGGCACGAAATAAATAGACTCGCGCGAGTCCTATACGAGTGCGCGAGGGAAGATAGATCAGATTTGTCGGAACCGTGATAGCCCGTGTCTCCTCAACAATATTGAACCAATCGCAAGTGTTATAATTAGGTACTTGTTTATATTTTACCAATCGATGATACTATAGGAATGAAATAATGTATCCCTTTCTGCAGATCCATCGCATTTAACATACATAACGGGATTAATAACACGAGTCTAAAACTAAACCTGTTTGTAAATCTATATGTAGTTGGCTGACGTCATACGGGGAGCTATTTCCACACACACAGCGACACTCGCCGACGGACCACGCGGAACAGGCTGGACGGACTGGAACATGGCGAGATGGAAATAATGGAAAAAAATCACACTACTGCAAGAGTGTAGTCGCCTCGGCCAATTGGACTGAAGACGTATGACCGCTCCGACCCGACGCCGATGTGGATGCGCGGCGGCATTGTACTGTACACACGAGATAGATGGACCGGACAGGAGGCAGGAGGCGGTGTGTCACGGCCGAGGAGCAGGACAAGATCAGGAGTCGGGGTCAACGCCCTCCGCCCGCGCCGCTTGTGTCTGCAGGGAATTGTGTCGCTATTGTGTACTTCCATTCCAAACAAACACGTTGCGACTGACGTACACGCGTTACTGCAGTGTTGCGGAGCCTGTGCTCTCCTTGTGATTAGTTTACGTCCTCCGAGAGCCGCGGTCCGCAGTCCCCCGCTCCCGTTGACTGACGCCCGCGCAGTACACGCGCTGCACTCTCCGAACCGTCCATTAGTCCAATTACACTTTGCTGCGATCTCCATTTAAAAATAGAAATCATTCATAGGCCAATTTAGCCAACTCAAATTTTCCGAGTGCGCGTTAAAGATATTCAAAACCGTACCTAACGTTTAGTAAACGCCTCGCGGTTTGCGGTCAGTGTATATGTAACTCCGACTCCGCGCTCGTGGCCTCAGGCCGACAACGAGCGTGCCTCAACAAACATTGTCTGAAATGCAATATCAGCGAAAACTAACATTGATTAGCATGCCCACAGAATATATAACAGTGCGCATGACGTCAGGAACCTTGGCCGCGAGTGGACGAGGCGGCAGCGCAACCTCCAAATCTTGACAATGCTTCACAGAAAGGCACGGTTTTTTGCACTTTACTTATAATACTTACTACTTGGTTATTTATAGCCACGATCGCGCGTTACCGCTCGTAACAATCAGTTGAGTACTGTCGCTTCCGCCGGCTCCTCTCCTTACATCTATTATATATACAAAAATTATGTTCACGATCTCTATCAAATACAAAGAGAATATCAATAGTTTTTAAATAAAAACAATTTAATTGATGACAAATCAAATATCATAATAAAAATAAATGTACGGTGCAGTCCATGGGGACTGCCGATAGAAGTGAAACCTAAGTAACTTGTGACATATAGCTCATGGGAAGCGTGCGGTGACGATGACGCGAGTTCCAAGATTCACCCAAAAAAGCTCAACGCCCCTAAAGAAGTTTTCACTTCAATTCAATAATAATATAAAATAAAAACTCGAGTGTGCTTTAGACCGCACGACTGAAGTAAAATTTATTTATTTATTTATTCATATTAGGAAAACTTACAGCCAAAATACATATAAAAACGTAAACTTACAGTAAAAGAAACTAGGCCAGTTACAAGTTTCCACCTATAGAAACATTAGTATATAAAGAAATAAGCTCGTAGTAGGTAGCTAATGAAGTTAGCATGAGACCTATTTAGTAATGTTATTAAATTTGAGAAACAAAAAATTCAGATGCCAATTTTTGCCTTATGGAACGCTCCCCGCCAAAGAAAATGTCATAAGCATTATTAATCTTTAAAAAGTCATTAAGAAATGACGAGGTTCTCCAGAAGAAGGTATTTTGCTTATAGTTTGTTCTCGCCAAAGGAACAGAAAGAAGCGGTGTATGCCGTAAATTAAATGTTGGAGTTCGAAGGGAAATTTTGCTGAGTAACTCGGCACTATCGACTTTATTATTTAAGATATTCAAATAGTATGTTACATCTGCCATAATCCGCCTTGTTTTGAGTGGCAGAAAATGATGACGTCTACAGCGCTGCTCATAGCTGACGTCAAATGTTTTAGAGCGAAACTGTAAAAATCTTAAAAACTTCCGCTGTACTCTTTCGATGCGTAAAATATGGCACTCATACTGTGGATTCCACACCTGAGAGCAGTACTCGAGGATAGTGCGGACGTAGGCACAGTACAAAATCTTTAGTGTTTTAATATTATTGAATGGTGTAGATACCCTCATGATAAATCCAAGGGCTTGCAAAGATTTTGTAACGATACTATCTATGTGTTGATTGTACATTAACTTAGAATCTTGCAGCACACCTAAATCTCTCATGATCTCTACTCGGCTTAATTTTTTACCTTTTAAGTAATATTTTGTTTCAATAACGTTCTTTTTCCTCGAGAAAGTAATTGTATAACATTTATCAACATTGAGGTCTAATTTATTTGTTAAGCAGTAATCACTAAACCTATCGAGATCTTCTTGAAGTTCGATTGAATCAACTAAAGTACTGATTGGTTTAAGAATTTTCATATCATCTGCAAATAAATAGAAGTTTGAGTGCAAAAAACAGGAGTTAATGTCATTTATGAAAATGATAAAGAGCAGAGGTCCTAGTAAGGAACCCTGGGGAACTCCAGATGTTATATTAGTCCATGATGATCTAAATCCATTGAGAACAACAGCCTGAGATCGACGTTCTATGTAGGAGGAGTACCATCTATAAAGATCACCGTGTATTCCTGCTGATTGTAATTTAGCTAAAAGCAATGAGTGGTGTAATTTGTCGAACGCTTTGCTATAATCTGTAAATATGCCATCAACCTGGTGCCCCAACGCCATATGGTCCACTATAAATTCATTTGTGAGAAGTAGATTGGACGTTGTGGAGCGCCCTTTAAGAAACCCGTGTTGGTCCTGTATAAATATTGGTTTTAAAGCTGCGTATGTTTGTGAATAAACTATCTTCTCAAGCAGTTTCGCAAAAATGCATAGTTTCGATATAGGGCGGTAATTCTCAACTTGAGACTTAGACCCTTTTTTGTGAATAGGCGACACTAGTGCAGATTTCCACATGCGTGGGACGACGCCCTCCCGAACTGACCTGGTGTAAATTATACCAAGCGGAAGAGTAAGACTTTGCGAGCATTTAACAATAAAGATGGGTGGAAGGTCATCTGACCCAGCTGATTTATTTGTGTCGAGAGATTTTAATAATTTCTCTAAAACCTCCAATGAGATTTCAATGGAACCAATGTTCACTGGATTATCCGTATGATGAGCCACGTGGCTAGTGGAAGTTGAAGGACTATTACAAGTTGATTGACGGAAAGTTGATTTGAAAAACTTTGAAAATAGTTCACATAAGCCCTCACCCGTATCTGCGGTGTCATTGCCATACGTCATAGTGGAAGGAAAAGATGAATTACAAGTTTTATTTTTGACAAATACCAGAATGCTTTAGGTGAATGAGTAATTGAGGTTTCAATCTTATTGATATACGAGTTATAACACTCTTTCTCATAGACCTTCGCACGGTCCCGCAGCGTACAGAAAGAAACGTAATCGGACCTATTTCCATATCGTCTATATTTGCAAATATGTTTATATTTCTCAGCTAGTATCTTTATGAGACTTGCGGTGAACCAGGGAGGATGCTTGCTATTTACAGATACTGTTTTATGGCGAACATACTTGTCTCGCAATGTATATAAAGTTTTATAAAATAATTTAAGAGCTTCATCAATTGATTTTAAATTTAAATTGTATTGCCAGTTAGTTTTATCGAGATCTTTACATAAATTAGCGTAGTCACCAGATTCATAAAAATATTTTACCCTTGGCTTATTGGGGCAACATTGTTGAACTGAGAGATCTAACTCGACAAGTAATGAAGGGTGGTGCGCGTCCTCAGGGACAAGTGGGTCAACACAGTTATTAATATTTAATGACAAATTAGAAAAAACTAAGTCAAGAATGCGTTTATTTTGATTTTCAATAAAATTGAATTGTGATAAATTGCATAGAATTAAAGTATCAATAAATGTTCTAAGTGAATCGCCCGATACGGTCGGTACTGTAAGTGCAGTGGGACCAGGTTGTTGAGCCCATTGAATAGAGGGGAGATTAAAATCGCCTACTATAATGAATGAGTCTGACGAATGATGTGTACAAATATCTTGCAATTTATCCGTAAAAAATCCCAACTGCGACGCAGCACTGAAACCCTGACCTTGATTACAAAGGTAAATACAGCACATATGTATTTTTTTGGAAACATTCCGACTTCCGGGTAAAGTAACAGTAAGCCAAATATCCTCCGCGGACGAGCACCAGTCCGGGTTGGCAGCAGCGGCAAGAGCCCGCTTCACCGCGATAACAACTCCGCCGCCGAGCGACTGAGCGGTCCGCTCATAGTCGCGGTCCCTTCTAAAAACAATATACGAATCATCAAAAAGCTCCTCGCTTTTTATACTCGGTAAAAGCCATGTTTCAGTAAGGCATACGATGTCATAGTTATTAAGCTGAAGATTTCTGTAGAACATATCCGTCTTAGTACGTAATCCCCTTACGTTTTGATAAAATATCTTTAAGCTATCCATTGTGAATAATTAGTTTTACAGTGCAATAGACAAGGGAAATATAGAATAAATAGGGGAATTCTACTATTAATAAGAAATATAGTATTGTATTTAGGATGTAATTGTACACTGAGGCCATACGCATCGAAAGGTAAAATAAGATAATAAAATAAATCAGTATACTCAATTGAATCAAAGGGTAGGTTAAAATAACAAGCCAATAATACGATCATCGATATCACGTTATTAAAAACATCAAAAAAATACGATATAAGAGTATGTTTATGGTATGTAGTATCCTTGCAATACAAATAGCAACAACGTAAATAGTAGTATATATATGCTTGCAATAAAATGAATAAAGGTTCACTTGTTATTAGTGTTCGTGATGCGTTAATGTCCTTCCCCTTGGTGTCAAAACATCGCATATATCTAAGTAGTATTATCATAGTTGTTATGCCAAAGTTATCATATTTTATAACAAACGTAGGCAAGTAAATCAGAGACGGAATATAACAGATGTAACATAGTAGATACAAAATAAATTCATGTTCAAAGTTACCTTCAAATAAGATACAATGAGCGGATGCTATTGTTTTGCTATAACTGCCTATAACATGCGAGTTTATGGCCGTAAAACGCATAAATCGCAAAAAAATAAATAATAAAACATTATTAGGTAAGTTAATAGGCTTGAGTAATAGATAAACGCGAAATAATAAACCAAAAAATGCCAAAACTAGATAGATAGATAGATAGATAGAAAATGCTTTATTGCACAAATAACAAATGTAGGTACAAAGGCGAACTTAATGCTAGAGAGCATTATCTTCCAGTTAACCTGGGTGTAACATGGAAATTTTTGCAGGGCAGTGCAACGCAACTTAAATATAGATTGCCTAAATAACATATAAAAAAAAAAAAAAACTAACATTAATTTTCCTGTATCCCTATTCACATACATAGCTACTTAATAACTACTAATTTAACACGTAAACAACTTCCTTTGCTGGAGAAAATGGCACATAAACAGATGAGAGTACGGGTCAAATTAGAATGCACGGCTGGAGTTAAAAACTGGTCGGTAGCATCGAACAATAAATACCTTACTTCGGAGTGGAGCGGCATACACGCGTTCGCTTGGCAAGCTGAATACTGGACTATGATTCTCAAACTTTTACACAAAATTATGATAGAAAACAATAAAAACAATTTAACTATTTTCAACATATCTTCTTCAGATCCTCTTCGTTCCTCACGGTTAGAAACGGTGAAGTTATGTTTTTCCGTAGCATAATTTTGCATTGCTTCACCCAAACAAATTGGTAGTGGTTCTCCTTTGCTACAGCTTTGACTTTGGAGAGAAGTTGCTTGTTTGCTGCCGTAAGGTGGTCGTTCACGAAAATTTTTGAGTTTTCCTGAAATCCAAGTTCGGAAGCCAAAATCCCCTTCAGGCTGCGTACAGCAGATACAAATTTTTCTTTTAAGTACCTGTTATTGAAGCAAGCTATAATAGGTTTAGGGGCATCTTTGATGCGAGTTGGGACTCTGGATATGAAATTTAAATCTTCCTTCCTGAACGGAACACCCACTTTCTTAGCGATCTGGCTTAGCACTTCGAATAGATTTTCATCTCTTTTCAGCGGCACCCCTTTTATCTCAATGTTACTCAGCCGAGACCACTGGTCTTTCTCATTAAGACTTTGCTCCATTTTCTTGATGGACGATTGGAGTAAAGATACCTCACCTGTGACTTTTTCAACCTCAGTGAGTCTTCCATCAAATGCCTTCACTGTATCACCCAAGTCCTTCATCCATGAATGTGCCAAGTCCACCGACGTCTTAAGGTCTCCTAGGTCAGATTTGACCTCGCCCATATCCGCAACCAATCGGTCAATCGGCTTCAGTTTGTCAGACAGCTTTTGAATTGCAGCCAAGATCGTCTCCATGTCAGGTGGGGATTGACTCTTCGGCGAAACTACGGAAGCAACTGCGGGCACAGCTCTACAGGTGGAACATTTCCACATTAACTTTCTTTCCGCACCCAACTTACGAAACCCAGCCTCAGAAATTCCAGCACACTGAAAGTCAAAGTGCTGGGAGCACGATGAGCAAAGGGGCCCCTCGGACATTTTCGAACGGCATTTCCCGCAAGTAAACATCGTGGAAAAAATAAAAAAGTTTGGTGGTCACTGGATGTTATGATCAGGGATGTAAACGACTGCTCGCTACTACGATAAGCGGGCGAATGAACTTTAGTTTAGCTCCATCTATCGGCCGGTATAACTTTGTTTTGCAATGTTTTTTTGTTAATGTCGCCATCTATGTTTACCGGACATACCTATCAATGCAATTTTTTTTTTAACTTTGTTATGTTGATAGTGGAGATCTACTTGAACAAACTTCAACTTTCGTTCGCCTCGTATTCACCAGCTTATCCCCAAGTCAAGCGTGCGTAAGGAAGTTCCCGACCGCCGCACAGTCGCCCGTGGTCCCGCTGCCCCGCGCTGCCCCGCGCCGCCCCGCGCCACCCCGCGCCGCCCCGCGCCGCTCCGCGCTGCACCGCGCCGCCCCGCGCCGCCCCGCGCTGGTGCCGGCGGGCTGCGGGGTCACGCCGGGGTAGCGATACTACTGATAACTGATAAATTGACCGTTCAAAGAAACATCGGTTTGCTCTTTGATTACCTTAGCGGGCACCGACTGGAACAGGGACCCGTCTTTGTACAAAGGACTGATTGTTGTTACCACAGACTGCACGAGACGATATACAATCATACGAGTCATGAGTGCCGACTGCTGTTCTGTCTCCCGGATGGAATGTTCTGCCTCACTGATGGAACGTTAATGACAGCACGCTGATAGTTTTGTTTTCTATCGCTAAGTTGTGTACAGACTATGTTTGATACCATATTTGTATTGTCAAGTAATCAGTCAGTATTATACTTGTAGTGGTGGTAGTGGTGGTAGTACCTACAGACACACACTGGTAGGCAGTTGTATGTGTATACACAGCTACTGTTATCTATGTTTACGATTTTTTGGACCTGACTTTTTCATAATTATTATTCGAAATACGTATTTATTTACTATAGTACTTGAACTTCGGAGAGCTCATGCAAGTTAAATTACTCCACAACCGCGTTCGGAATAAAACCGAGAAGAAACGTCGGAACAAAAATATATTATGCGCGGCGAGTAGGTACTGACATTGGCGACTTTCTTATCGCCAGAAATGTTGCTCTTCTACACTACGTTTTTGTTAGAATCCATTTTGTAATTAGATACCAGAATATAATAATAATAATAACGCCCAACGATCACACACATAGATCCTGGACCCAAACTAGGATTCCCTGTGTCTAGGGACCCAAGAACTACGAGGACCATGGTCCCACAACACTCAGATTCAGAACAAGTATTTGCGATTTTTTTTTTCTGTGCACAAATACTTGTCCTGTCCTGGGAATCGCACCCGCCACCTCCGAGCTATGAGCCGACCTGCTCAACCACCACACCATAGAGGCTGTCAAATATACTCTAGGTCTCTAGGATACTTCCCTGAGGAGGTATTTTTACGTCGACGCTGACGAGTTGATGCCTATTTTGACACATTGATATCTATCAATGTGTCAAAATGATATATCTAATAGATCAGATCGGATTGATCATGTAATCCTTTTACAAAAACTCCAACGGGTCGGCATCCACGGAAATTTATTTAGGTGGTTCTCATCGTACGTAGAAAACCGTTGTCAGCCTGTAGTGCTCAACGGCTTTACTTCTGCAACAATGTCTATTCCTTCCGGAGTCCCTCAAGGATCCTTGCTTGGGCCTCTTATTTTTATTTTAGTTGTGGATGACATTTTCTTCTTGCTTTCATTCATCTAAAATCTTGCTTTACGCTGACGACATGAAAATTCTGTCTCCAATTCAAGTTAATGATAACGCTGTACGTCTCCAAGAGGATTTGAATAGGTTCCAAAACTACTGAATTAGTAATCTGCTTGATTTGAATGTCTCTTAAGTGTTATGTCTGTTCCTTTACTCGTAAACGTAACAATATTAATTTTAACTATAATCTTAAAAATTCTCTCCTCTCACGAGTTTCGACAATCAAAGATTTAGGCGTTATTTTTGATTCTAAATTATTATTTGATGGTCATGTCAATAGCGTTGTAAAAAAGGCCTCGAAAGCCCTGGGGTTTGTGTTACGAATGTCCTCTCAGTTTAAATCCTTGAAAACTTTAAAAATATTATATTGTGCTTATGTTCGTAGCCACCTAGAATATGCCTATAATATTAATTTGTGCGTTATCTTCAATATCGTACTAAACATTTCTTACCGGATTGTCATGCGCGGTGCAAAAACAACATTTACTTCCACTCCACGAAAGGAGGCGCGTAGCGGACAGAGTGTCCGGAGCGGCTTGGTGCACTAGGGTTGTGTACCCACCCCTATCACACGCGGGAGAAACCCAAACCTTCTGCATAATCCAACAGTACGGAGCAGTTATAGGCAGAACAGTTACCTTATAAGAGCATGCAGATGTTACAACAATATGTCCAAGGACATTGACTTGGACCTATTTAATACGGCAGTATCTAAACTCAAACGAATTGTTAGTGATAATTTATTTTTATAAAGCGTTGTAGAATAATCATCTAGATAATTAACCATTATATCGCATGTATTCAAATATCTAAACTTCTTATTATTGTCATATCAAACTCGAACTTAAATAATTAATTGCAAACAGGCAAATGTTAGCACTCACAAATCTAAAATCACAAACCATTAAATACTTATGATATTGTTCTAGGCATATAAAGTTTTGAAGTTCTAATTGTCAACTAATAAATCTGAATAAATGTTTTTAAAAAATTAGTACTACACGCTCAATTTAAATGTTAACTCTGTTTGTGCACATCCGTCTTTCTACTGTTCTATGTTGTATTCTTATATAATATTTGTGAAAAAGTTAAGTAGCTTCCCGTACCTAATAGTGTGATATTTATGTGTATGTTTAACTGACTGTAAGTTTTCCTTTGAGAATAAAATAAATAAATATACCGATCACGAAGATAGCTCGCATCGGGCTTCACCCGAGTACCTCTTGTTCCTTCAATTTGTTCAGAAGGATAGAAACGGGATCGATATCATAAGCTTTGGCCAGATCGAGGAATATCCCCGTTTCTCGTTAATCCGTTCGGTTCCGCCGTGACATAAGAAACGGTCCAGATGAACGAATGAAGCATGTGACGTCCGCCTGCAGATGTACAGCGGCGCGCTGCTGGCGACGGGCGCGCGGCTGGCGTGGGACCCCAGCACGTACGCCTGGTTCCGGTTCCTGTGCGCGGCGCAGTACCGCGCCTCGTGCGCCTTCGTGCTGGCGGCCGGCGCCGCGCTGCTGGCGCTCGTGGCGCTGGCCGCCGCCGCCGCGCAGCGCGCCGCGCACCGCTCCGCGCGGCGCTGCCTGCACGCGGTCAGTGCCACCTCGCGGCGGCTTCAACTGACGTTATGGGAAGCAGCCGTTAGATACTGACAAAATTGGACATTGTTGGTTCGTGTAGTTTTCCACTTGATCTTGAGATGACGCGCGCAGAGATAGCGTTTTTGTGAAGCATCCATTGTGCGGTGAGTCACCTATCGCAAAAACACATCGATAGCGCTTGCTGATTCATAAACTCGGTATTCAGCAATCGCCCACGGTGATGTTATTCGTACACTATTGATACGTGCACTATGACTGCGGACTCGCACGACTGCAAGCCGAGAGGAGCGCATGCAACTATCACGTCACGATCGCTCATTTTATTATTCACGTATCGGCTAAATCATTACTAGTGGGCATCGGGCCCAACATTCTGGTCCCATTGGCCCGTTGAGTCGCAATGGTCGCGTGCTGAGGGCGGCGACGTGTTGCAGTACTGCGCGGGCGTGGCGTGCCTGGCGCTGGGCGAGGTGTGCTACGGCGCGTGGCTGGGCGCGTCGCTGGCGGCGTGGTGGCGCGAGTCGCCGCGCGCCGAGCTGGCGCGGCGCGGCGCCGACCTGCTGCGGGACCTGAAGCCGGCGCTGCTGGCGCTCGACCGCTACCGGGACCTGGCGCGCCCCGTGCTCGACATGATCGAGGTGAGCGCGCACCGCTCCGACGACGGCTTATACTTATTGTAACGTTCGCGTTGCCACGAGTGAAGTGCAGGCGTCTCTCGCCTGGCGCTGCCGCCCTCGGAATGTAAACGTGTCGCTTCCACGCCACACGCACGATGCGCGGCACGATCATTTCATGAAAGCGTACAAACTGACTTGTATCTTCGTGTTCCAGGAGGTGGAGCGCGAGGCCCCCAACAACGTGTACGTGATCGTCATCTTCGCGGCCGTCGGCCTCGTCCTGCAGGTACGTATTGAACCTGGACCATACGGTTGCTATTGTGACCGGAAGCTGGGCGCCTTCCAAAATCATGATGATGTGTTTATTTTTTATTTTATTTTATTTATTTGACAGTCTCTAAGCTGTAGTGGTTGAAAAGCTCGCCTTACTACACTTACAAGGTGACGGGTTCGATTCCCGACAGGAAAAGTATTCATGCACAGAAAAACATCGCAAATATTTGTTCTGAGTCTAGGGTCCGTATTACAGAACGATGCTCAGTCATGGATCAGTGCTCAAGCAGAGATTTCTTTCATAATGTGATCAATTAGTGAATGAAATCTCTGCTTGAGTACTGATCCATGACTGAGCATCGTACTGTAGTACGGACCTAGGTGTTGTGGGACCATGTTTTGAGTTGTAAAAGTGTTTATTGCAATAAACCTTTTGACTTTGACATGGTTCTCGTAGTTCCTGGGTGACGATGTATGAAATCTGGCATCTTTGTGCAGGATGGTAGGCTCTGGCTGGTGGCGGAGCCCTACACTCACGGCAGCGTACACCGTTCCAGGTGGCGGCGTTCGTGCTGGCGCGGCGGCTGGCGGGGCGCGGGGCGGCGGGGGAGGCGCGCGGGGGGGGCAAGCTGCCGCCCCCCCCGGACGAGGACAGCGACGCCGAGTGCGCGCCCGCGCCGCCCGGCTGGCGCGCCCACGCCAACCTGCGCATGTACACCATCCTCGACAAGATATTCTAGCAGGACGAGGGCGGCGGGGGCGCGGGCGGCGCGGGGGGCGCGGCGCGGCTCGCGGCCTGGGACGCCGTGCACGCGCAGCTGCGCGCGCGCGCCGCTCCCCCCGCCGCCCCCGCCGCCCCCGCCGCCGCGCTCCTGATCCTGCACACGGAGCTATAGCCCGGTAGCAGCCGGCGGGTCCACTTGCAGCACCTGCTACTGCGGCGGTTGCATTGCGACTCTGGACTCGATCGATCATTCCATGATGTATTCCTTCGGAGCTTTCGATGGAAGATAGACCCGTATATTGTTGATTGTATGAATGTCCGTACAGATGGATAAGTGAGGCCGCCGGGGTCTGATTGTTTACTGACGAATTCCAGACTGCCATATCGTTTAGTGTGTAGTGTAGCGTGAGCGTCCGAGTGGTGCCGAGTGCGCGAGCGAGGCGAGCAGACGGCGCCGTCGCGGAACCGACAGAGGCCGCGTATTGTGTCGTCGGACGACAATTCCTATACAAGTAACGTGTAACGAAAGTGAGGTGCGTATTTTAATAACTCAAGTGTTCTATATACTCGTGTTTAATTAAACTTTATATTTTTTGTATTATTTTGATTGCGTACTGATTGTGAGTCTTGCCTGTATGATGCTGTGTGCCCGTGCCAGTGCCCGTGCCAGTGCCCGTGCCAGTGCCAGTGCCCGTGCCAGTGCCCGTGGACCAACGCATTCTGCTCTAATTTTTAAATTCAAACTAATCAAATTCAATACATAACAAATTATATTTCCTTATTTATTTACTAAACATCCTCACTCTTCAATCTGCGTCGAGCGGCGACCATAACGTAACTAATAATAGTTATATGTTACAACTTTTAAAAACAATACTTCAATTTACCTAAATTACCTGCGCTAAGAAACAAGTCGGCAATGTTGCCGTACGGTGAATAATAAAAATAATAGTGGCAGCCTGCAAGTGACTTGTGTGCGTGCGCCTGCGCCACGCACCCGGTAGTTCGGTCCCAAGCTCGGCGACACGGCTCGCGGAGGCGGTGGAAGGTTTCTGGTATTATTGTGGTGGAAAAGAGACAGCTGGATACTTCATACCGTACTTGTACCACGGAACCAATAATGTTCTTACTACATACATTCATTAGCTCTTGAGAAGAACACGTGTGCCCTTCTGAAGTTAGCGTTCGTCCAATAACCCTAACAATAACTCAATTCCCAAAAGATCACAATTGTATGTAGGAGCAGGATGCGCGGTCACGTGGCTTCATTCTGCTGTAATTCTAGTTGTATCGCAACTAGTTGTGGCGCCAGCATCTCTGTCGCTGGCGGCATGCGGCATGCGGCATGCGGCAAGCTGGCCCAGCTCGGTGCCAAATACCGTATGTAACAGGGAGTTAGCTGTAGTAGGGCGTGCTCGGCAGCAGCGGTGGTCGCGTCTCGCCGAATGTACCTTTATCCATTATTCTGCTGACTCCGACCGGGAGGCGCGAGGGCCGCTCGCGCGTCCGTAGACAATAAGGGCCGAGACGCACAAGCACGCCTCTTGTTATTTTTAGACGGAAAATGTAATAAGCACGTAATAATTATAGCAATAAAGTGATATTTTTCTATTAGAACTTTTATCTTTTATTTCTCTTCTCGTCCCATGTATCAAGTCAAAAGTAAAGTCAAATCATTAATGACGAGGCGCTAGTTGGGAGAAAACTGCAAAACCTTAAATATAGACATAAGGTGGCATGTTTGGCTGTATTTTACAGAATTTATTTTGGAGAATGTGCACAGGAGCCTCACAGTCTTTCCCACCGTCTCCATCCATCTCCATCCACACACAGGACCTCACGGCGAGGACAGAGTTACCATGCCTACGTTGTTGATTTACCTTTTGTTCGCACGAAACGCTTTGCAGATTATTTTATTGTGCGCACGGCTAAGGAATGGAACTCACTCCCGTCGTCGGTGTTTCCATCCACATACAACTTGGCTGTCTTTAAGTCAAGAGTAAATAGGTTATTTCTGGGTAAGCGTGCTCCACCTTCGACCTCATCGTCACTTACCATCAGGTGAGATGTAGTCAAACGCAAACCCATCGACAGTAAAAAAAAAATAGTACTGTATAGTGCTACCGACCTACAAACCTAGAATAGTATCGAGGCCGGTTTATATGCAGGCAACCAGATTAATGATGACTTAAACATGACGGTATGTGATAAGGCTCCTTACTTCCGATTCTGCGATAGAAATGTTTATCTTCGAACTAGTACTAGTGACTCGGCGCGCCGTCCTGCTGGCTATATAGCGTCGCCTCATGCGGTGGCAGCGCTGCCCACTGCTGCCCACTGCTACCCACTGCTGCCCACTGCTACCCACTGCTGCCCACTGCTACCCACTGCTGCCCGCTGCAGGACTGTCGTCGAATTAAGAATACGGTTCAGACTATTTATTTTTTATACTATTCAAAGTAAGTACTATATATTGCGTAGCTATGCACGCGCGCGCGTGTGCATGTGTGTGTGTGTGTACTTTGTATAGTATCGATATATAATACATTTCGACACCATACAAAACTGCTAATAGTTGATTAGGCCAAGTCACGTTACAAACAAACACAAACTGGTTATCCGTTTAGGAGATGTCACCGCTTGGATGGGTGCGCATCAGATACACACTGAAACGTATGATATGTCTCTGTCGGGACCAAGTAACAAATTATAATTTTATAAGTTAGCTCTACATACCTACAATAATAACAACATTATTTATAACGAATACAAGGATGAATGTGTCGATTAAATTGATGCATTGTATTAAGTACGCGGATAAACTGGTGGCGGAGCTTCGTGGTACAGCTGCGCGGGGCAGCGTGCAGCGGTCCACGTGTGCATTTATTTATAGTCCGTCGAGTCAGGGCCGTAACGATCCAGTGGGTATATTTGATTGCGTGGGTGTGCCGTCAGCAGCCAGGGAGGACCACCTTAAAAGGAAAAAATGGAAAATAATATAGAAGAGGGGACAGGAGAGTATATATGCGCGGGTCCTGCGCCGCGCCGCCAGTCCCCGCCGCCGCGCCGCTCCCGCTCGCAGTCCGGCCGCGCCCCACGGCCCGATAGCATGGATAAGATACCGCAGCCGGCGCCGCGCCGCCAGTCCCCGCCGTGGCTCCCGCGCTGCCGCCGCCTGCTGCCGCGTTGCCTGCAGCTGCCCGCCCACCGCTGCCAGCAGCAGCCTGCCCGCTCCCGCCCCCGCCCCCGCATCATGTCGCGCTGCTCGCGCGCGGCGCCCGTCCTGCTCGTGCACGTCTCCCTGCTGCTCGCCGTAAGATCTGCTTCCGATTAGTTTCGACGCGCTCCGAGTAATGTCATCCAGTTTGCGAACGCGCCTCGATTCTTATCGTTATCAATATGATACAACGAAGGCGCCCGTCGTGCCACTATCGACGTTGTAGCGGCGTACCTTATTCGCATTTTCATGAAAATAAAACGTAAGTAGAAATATTCGGCCACTAGCTTAGGATAATGGAATGAATGTGAACACCGCCAGCGGCGGTAGTTGAATAATTAAACAAAAATTACAGTAAGTCAAATACAATACCTATATAGGATACGTCTCAAAAATGTTATTAGTAGAATCTTACAATAACAGGTGTCCTGGGACATGCTGTCCCGGTAAATGTCCGAACTGTTACATACACCAATGTTCCCTATAGCATAGAGAAAACCGACCCGCCGGAGTTGAATACAATATTGTGCGAGCCGCATCGCGTCAACCTGTGTAAATAATTGTACTAATGTTTATTGTTCACTCGCTCCAACTATCACAGTACAATACTTGCGTCACGGAGCGCCACGTCTCACGTGTCACGAGTCCCGGCCTGGCTCCCTGTACCCTAGAGCTCACTAGGCTTCACCCTCGCAACAGTCACCACCGATATTGAATCTTTTCTTCAACAGAATAAATGTAAAGGTCTGAAATAAGCTATTTGTTGGCTCTCAGATATTATGTGCCGTCATCCTACCCTTCCAAACTGATTGCGGAAGATATGTTTACTTGCGTACCGTGGAAAGAAAGATGGAGGATACGTTTGCATAGCATTAGACCTATAATAAGATAACATTAGCACAGCAAACAAAGAAAAAATAATATATAAACTGTACAGCCGCTTGACATGAAATAATGAAGAAAAAATGATGAGAAGTAGTGATGTGAGGAAGTGCGGTCCCCAGCTGGTGGCGGGCGCCGGGCTGGCCACGGCGGCGCGCCTCGCCTGGGACCCCAGCACCTACATCGCCGTGCGCGAGCTGTTCCCCGCCGAGTACCGCGTGGCGGCCGCCTTCCTGTGCGCCGCCAGCGCCGCCCTGCTCGCGCTCGGCCACCTGGCCGCGCTGGCCCTGGCCGCCGCGCGCCCCGCCGTGCGCCGCGCGCTGCTCCTCACGGTCAGTAGTGCGCGGTACTACTCGCGCCCGGCCACCTGGCCGCGCTGGCCCGCACGGTCGGTAGTGTTGACCCGCGTGTCGGCCCGCAGTACGCGCTGGCGATGGCGGCGCTGCTGTGCGCGGAGGTGGTCGCGGCGGCGTGGGGCGGCGCGCGTCTGGCGGCGTGGCTGCGCTCGGCGCAGGCGCAGCAGCTGGGCCGGCTGCTGGAGGCGCGCGACCACCTCGAGCCCATACTGGCCCTCCTCGCCGACTGGCACCCGCTGCCGGCCAAGATACGGGACCTCATCCAGGCGAGTACCCCACTCCGCTCGGGAACCATTTAACGACCTCGACTCATTGCTATTTAAGATAATCGACACAGAATTCGCCCCATTACATAGGTCGAATATTTTTTAAAGAAACTCGAGTGTGCTTTAGTAGTTTAGCGCTATCTAATCATCTATAAGCCAAATACAGGTTATCCCACAGACCAAGTAGAAGATACTATGTATGGGTTATCCCTTTTAGAGTTTTTTTTTTGTTTTTGATTTAGCTCCACACTTTTGTGTATTTAGCCAGTGTCAAGTAATTAATAAGTTATCAAGTTATATTACTAAATACCTTTATCAGCACTATGCTTCCTTCTTAACAGATGTTCACTATCAGAACTTGTCTTAATTAAATGTCGGCGATTGCGACGATAAATACCTTTTTTGTTTTTTATTATTATGCATTATTATGTAAGAGCGTGGAGTTGATGCTTTACTTATGACCGTGCCACGTATTCTTTCATTATTATTTTCCAACATTATGACGTCATCGCCCACATTTAACTCAGGCAAAGGCTTAGAATGTTGATCGTAATACATTTTATTTTTTATTTGTTTGTCCACTAATATTTTATGTTGCATTTTATTATCAAAATTGTTGTGTCTTAATAAATCTGGATGAACCGGTAACCCACATTTTAATCGGCGTCCCATCAAGAGCTGTGCTGGAGAACTCAAACCATCCCGGGGGGCGTTTCTGTAACTTAGCAAGTTTAGATGAAAGTCGGTTTGACTGTCAATAGATTTTTTTTACATTTTCTTAATTGTTTCTACCGCTCTTTCGCTTTTACCGTTAGATTGGGCATAATATGGAGATGAAGTTAAATGATCGAAATCCCAAGAAAACTCATGAAATTTTTTACATGAATATTGAGGGCCGTTATCGCTTATAACTGTTTCAGGAATACCATAGCGAGCAACATTTTCTTTAATTATATTAATTATTATTCTCACGGTGCACTTTCCTAAATGCTTTACGTTTACTTTGATTCGCTTAAGGCTAGGCCATTGCTCTTCTCCATCTCACTTCAAAAGATCATGGTAAATATTCTTCCCTATGTGAATGTGGGATAGACGTGCTAGATAGTGATAGATGTGAAGGAGATCTTAATCATTTATTCTTCTCATGCCCTCTGTAAATAGTCCTAGCCTTTATAGCCTATGGAACTGCGATGGGTTTTGTAGAAAATAACACCTCGTTGGGTTGGTAGATTTCTAATTAAATTTTGCGGCGAAATAAGTAATACAAATATCGTGCGACAAACGCTTGCGAGTTTAAAACCAGAACAATGCCATCTAGTTGATTTCATTGGAACTAATTGATATACGGTTACCTTAACACACACATATTTAACATACCGCCCACCAAGAATATGGATTCAGTGGTTTTGCTTTTGTCACTCATTTCTACCGTTTGACATTGTCGTATGCAGACATTAAGTGCTTCATCAAGATATGGTTCAAACTTATGCTGCTTCATCTTATTTTCTTTAATTTTCAGCCATCGACGACAATACGCCACGACACGAACTAGCCATTGTAATGATGAAAACCTCGTCCAAAAAGGTTCATCATTTGGTGTGCCAACAGTCTGATGTGCCTTGACTTTTCTTTGTTCAAGATTAGTGGAGATTTACTTTGGCCTTGTATACTCTATCAATGAATCATTCAACCACAAAGGACCCTGCAGACACATGCTACACTGAGCCAGTTCCATTGGAGTACATCCTCTAGAAGCAATATCTGCTGGGTTCTGATTAGATTGGACGTGTGCCCACTGCGTGTTGTCCAGTCTCGATAAGATCTCAGAAGTGCGATTGCATATGAAAGTCGACCAACGACTTGGATGACTGCTGAGCCACGCCAACACGACAGTAGAGTCACTCCATCCGTGCACATCTTTGACATTAATGTCTAACACATTGGCAACTTCCGTAATTAGCTTTGCTAAAAGGACGGCTTCCATAAGGCAAAAATCTACGTGTAATTAATAATGAATTCGTTCCGAAGCGCGTACGATCTATAATTACAGGAGGCGGCGGCGGACGCGCCCCGCAACCTGTACGCCGGAGGCGTCGCGCTGGCGCTGGCGGCGCTGCAGCCGGCCGCCGTGGGCCTGGCGCTGCTGTGCGCCGCGCGCCCCCCCGCCCCCGCCGCCCCCGACAGGTGCCTCGACCGTGCCTCCACACGGACACTACGGACGTCGTCTTGTGTAGCGGAACAATGTTTTGTTTCTCTCTATCAAGGTTGAATTAGACAAAGAGAAAGCGAGAGAAAACCACGAGTAGCTATAATATTCCACTGTCATGCAGTTTATAGAGGAGACTACAGTATATAATAATTAAAACAAATTATTATCAAAACGTACTAAAATATTCGTTGCTATGTAATAATGTCGTTCTAACCCGTGGGATGCCATTAAAAGCTATTTTTTTTATTTTAGTTTCGCCAGCACCGATAACGAGGAGGCGCCGCTGAAGACTGCCTTCAAGAACGGCAAGCTGGTGATACTGTGAGCGCGGCACGCCACTCTGCCACACGCAATGGTGTCGGCATGCGACGCTATTTCACGCTACGTGATACTACGTGCTACGTGCTGCTACGTGCTGCTACGTGCTGCTACGTCGCCAGTGGGGCCGCTACGCACCACGGCACGAGCCGCCGGCACCGTCCGCGTCAGGCACGAGGCATGAGACTGCGTTGATAGCATAAGGAGATGCATTAAATGAGTATTTAGTTAGTAGGTTTTCTGTACAAGTTATTCAATAAATTGAAAGCAGTCTTCAAATTTTAAAGTATACCAAACGGGTAGGCAGGGAAACTTAGTTAGTTAGTATTAAAATTGTGTTTATTGATTAGATAATTTCATGAAATCAATAATATTCAGAAATAATCATTAAACAATCTATTTCGCTTTTGTAAGCGAAGTATCAATCTCGTGCAGTAAATATCATTTTATAATGTCCTTTGTTTGTTTTATAATGTCACTAGCTGACCCGCCCCGGCTTCGCACGGGAGAGTTAGTAAAACGCGGTTGAACGGGATAAAAAGTATTCTATGACCGCCTCCTGGCTCTAAGGTACCTCCTCACCAATATTCAGCCTAATCGGTTCAGCCGTTCCTTAGTTATAAATAGTGTAACTAACACGACTTTCTTTCTAAACTATGACTTGGACTTGACACATATATGTATACAATATACGATATATATATATATATATATATAGCCCTTTATTTATCCTCACTGATAAAACATGTACTACACTTAGAAAAAAAAAATTAAAGTTATTCAAGGATCTCTTTGTAAATTAATATATATTTCCGACTGTTACTCACGAATAGTATGTCGATTTCTCGACGTTTCGAGCATATCCGATGCATATCCCAGAGTGGAGAGGCCCCATTTTTTAGTTTCCAAGCAAGTCGATTGTTTATTCGATTGGTTGTTACGAAGGTAGGAAACAGTACTTCCTGTTTTATTTTTCTTTTGAGTTTGTTTTACATGAGAAGGTGACGCTTCACACTTTTGTATATTTAGCCAGTGTCAAGTAATTGATAATTTCGATTCGATATTTCACGCAAATATGTGTCGAGTCACAGTCGAAGTCATCAAGTCAAGTCATAGTCAAGTCAGTCTAGTCAAAGTCAAACTCCTAGTAAAGTGGTGGCAACTTTACTTAAAGCTTCTATGGAGTTTTGGAAACAACACGAAAAGAAACGTTTCACCATCATTATACCATTTTCCCACACTCACTTATCGAATAAAATGCCACCAATTTTATACACTAACACTGAAAATAACACAAGTTTTGGAAAATAATACGATGCGGTGACGCAATCTTTTTCGCTTTCCCGCTAAAACTCCTTTAAATCGTTTTGAATTTGTTTTAAAATCTCCATCATAGCGTCCAATGTTGTATTTTATATAACCGCCCCTAGCGTCACATAGCAGTACTATGTGAAAAGTATATCAATCTTGAAGCCAATCTCTACTACGGTCGATAATTTGCTACTCAACGATAGATGTCAAAACTTTGTATGACTGGTTGTTAGAACACGCAATTTATAGTGTTAAAAAATTCCAAATGTACTCGTAATGTAACAAAAATAACTTTGAACACAAATTGTCTAATTATTTTAAGTAAGTAATGTTAACATCTCTCGAAAATTGTGTTCTAGCAAATAAATATTTGATCTAATTTGTTTACACTTCACTTTTAATTCCAGTTTTTATGGATCAACACTGAGAGAAAAGTGATATTTTATGTGATATAGTGCACTTTTTGTACATTTTTCACTAACACTTTTTGAATGCTTTTTGCCTTAATGTGTGTTTATTTAAAAACTGTGAGGCTTGATATACCATAAATAATTTATTCAGCAAATTCATACGCAGCCAGACGATGTTAGCCGTGGCATAGTGGCGCCGCCACTGGAAGGATCCAGTTATCAGTATGAGTTTCATGAAAATTGGTCCCTTACTTTTTGCGGAGCCTATATGATAGCCGGGATAATAAACATTTATCATTATAAATTTCATTAAAATCGGTACGGTAGTTTTTGCGGGATGGAGTTACAAAGGTACACAGAAGTGAAGTACGTACGTAGTCAGTACACAGAAAAAATTCTAGATGGCGCTGTTTGGTTTTACAACGATAATGCATAGTTTCTATGGAATTTGTGGTAGTTTGTATGAAGTTCTGAATCGCGCAAGCGATATTTTCCGTGTGTTGAGCGCTATACGGCAAAAATCTAGCTGGTATACATAGTGAATTTGTTCCGAAGCGCGTACGATCTCTCCTTTATTATATGTATAGATAGATTATAGTTTATAGTTACGCATATTTATTAATAAACTCAGGATCGACGTCAAAAACCAATAAACATCACTGTTGTTATGCGATGTAATTTTTAAATATTGCATATACGCAATATATGCATATACGCATTTCAGTATAGTCAGATCTATCCTTACTCTATTTGTAGGTAATTAGGTATATTGTTCGTAGGTTTTGTATGTATCTATAAAGTTTATATCAATTTCTCCTTGTGAGCAATAACCGTAATGTGCTGGGGAACATTGCCTACGCGTTCGTGTGAGTAACGTGACGTGACGCCAGGAGCCAGGACCCTCGCCGCGGGTCCCCGCCGGCGCCGCAGGGTCCCTCCCGTGTACCTACGAGCCGAGGGCGTGTTCTGGTCATTTTGTGAAATAAAACTCTTAAACATGGTTCAACATTTATTATTATACACTTGGAATTGAAATAGATCCCTTCCGCCCCCCCCCCCCCCCCCCCACCCCTCCCTCTAGTGGGTGGGGGGGAGCGAATGGGGCGCAGCTATAGAGTACATTCGGGCGCTCCCGGAGCGCTCCGAAGACCGTGCAAAAATATATAACCGGTGCCTCCTCCGCATTTCTATACAATATTTAATAAGTTTGCGTATAGCTCTTACAATGTAGAACATCTACAGCATTTCAATAAACGATCGACACGAACCTCGGTCCAACGATAGCTCTTCCTCAGAAATAGCTTTATTGTGCTCCTTTGCGTTCGCGTACAGGAAGCGTCCGGCGTCCGGCGTCCGGCGTCCGGCCGAGGGAGAGCAACAAGCTATTTGTAAAGAAGAGCTATTCGTTCAAACGATACGCGTCATTTATTTGTATAATATAAATAGTACATACATATTCTCTTTATTCAATATTACTATGAATAGTTGACAGTACAACAGTTAGCTAGAGTAGGTACGTCATGATCACACTCTGATATGCGTCGCTCCTCAGGGCGGGGGCGGCGGGGGCGGCTTGTGGCGGGGCGGCGGGGGCGGCGGGGGCGGCGGGGGTGGAATGCCTTTGCTCGTACAATACGAATCCCGATGTGGCAATATTACTATAATTCTTACGATAAAGGAAATTAGTGTACTTATATATTATATTTACGATTACAGACATTCTCGAACACGAAATACTCCGAGCACAGGCGACCGAATACAACGATCGCACGACTCAGGGGGCCCCGGGGCACATTACACTAGCTATTGCATGAGGAACTTTAGAAAGTGTTGACTAGATGGTGTTCGCCCAACAAATGATCCGTTATCTTGGTTGTTGTATCATAACATAACTCACGCCGCTCCCGCTGCAACACGGTGCCGCACGGTGCCACGCGGTGCCACGCGGTGTCACGCGGTGCCACACAGCATCATGTAGTCCATGACATCGACCCCTCCCTCAGCGTTCGAGGTACAACATATACACATTTATAATACCTATACAAAATAGTACATAGTTTCAAAATTCTGACAACCACTCACTACAATATATTTGACCTAAAACTTAAAAAGCAGTGTCGGCATAACAACAGATCATCATTTGTATTAAAATTTGATGATATTCCGACGTAAGCGTACTACACAGGTCAAGTTACTCGCATGAAACGCAAGTTAACAGTTAAAATAAATGATTTATACATCGTCATCAACAATAAGTTACATTCATTTCTGCTTAACACCCTGTTTTATATTCTCAATCGAAAACATAATTACAGTCTTAAACGAACCAAACCAACAGCAACGCGGAAGTAGAGTAGATCCATGGCGGGCGGCGGCGGCGCCGCTTACCGGTAGGCGGGCTCCGCCAGGAACGGGTTGGCCGGCTGGCCAGGCAGGCCAGGCTGGCCAGGCTGGCCAGGCACGCCCGGCACGCCCGGCACGCCGAGGGTCTCCGCGCCCGCGTAGCTCTGCAACACGAGGACGGTCAGGGGCGGGGCGGGGCGGGGCGGGGCGGCGCGGGCGGGCGGGGCGGCACGCACCGTGGCGCCGTACTGGTCGTGGTGCGCCAGGTCCGCGAGGCGCGTGGAGGAGAGCGCGCGCGGCAGCGGGTTGGAGGGCACGCCGTGCGGCGCCAGCACGCCCGCCTCCGCCACGGCGCGCGCCTCCTCGTCGGCGCCGGGCGGCGAGGCGCCGCCGTCGCGGAAGTTGATGAAGGCGAACGCGGCCAGCACCACGCCGCACAGCAGCCCGTAGCCGGCGAAGGTGCGCGTGGTGCCCCAGCGCGCGACCGCCACGCCGCCCAGCACGGCGCCGCAGCCGCGGCCCAGCCCGTGGTGCAGCCCCTGCAGCACGCCCTGCGCGGAGGAGCGCAGGCCGGGCGGCGCGCCGTGCGCGATGTAGGAGCAGCAGGCGGCCCACACGGCGGCGTGCGTCACGCCCTGCACGAACTCGAAGGGCAGCACCCACCACGGCCGCGCCAGCCACGAGATGTACAGGAACCGCAGCACGTTGCCCGCCAGCCCCAGGCACAGCACCTGCGCACGGTCCGCGTGTACGCGCTGCATGCGTGCATGCGTGCATGCGCCGCCGCGTGCCGCCGCCCACCTTCACGTGCCCCATCTGCGTGATGAGCTTGAAGCTGAAGAAGTACGCGAATATTTCCGAGATGTGGTTGATGACGGACGCCACGCCGAACAGAGTCGGGGAGCCGCCGATGTCCTGTGCGCGAGAAATACTTTTATTACTCATTCAATAATACTATAAATCATTTTCACCCAAACGCATATAGCAGTCTGTGTACGTGGCAGTAAAAAATTACAAAAAACATAGTCCTCCCTACCCCATGCCAAGTTTGTTTTCAGATATCTGCAATATGTGCCCCTCGTGGCTACAGATGACGGCTGTGCACCAATGAGGAACGACAGACGGCCTGCTGGAGCTGCATGCCGTGTCGGGAGGACAAAGGAGGGCTCAATTTTATTTTCAACAGTCCTTCCGTCCTTACTAAATAATATGAGAACAAAATACTAAATACTCCTGAGCCAAATGCAAGTTAATTAATACGTAGGTGTTTACCAAAATGGTGGATACCTCGGCATGTGGACGTCGTCGGCATCGTTTGCTAGTCCGGTCCCGCGGACTCACCCGCGCCGGCACTGGCCCTACTTCATGCGTTCACTCATGACTCACTCATAAGGACTATTTGTAATAACTCTAAATTTACACGTAAGTAATCATTAAAATAGTTAGCGTTTTGGTCATAAACTGTAAGCTAATTATTATAAATTGAACAATAATATATAAATAAATAAATAACGTGTGTGACATTTAACAAGAGGAAAATTAATACCATCATCAAAAACATAAATATTAGTAAGAATAACATTTTAAACGCAAGTAATAGGGTTCTCCGATGGATCGTATCGGTTTATGAGGTTGTAACGGTGAGTCTGGTCTTCTTTGTTCACTGAAAATGAAATTTATGAAAATATTCTGCATCGTCGTAAATAAGTACGCTCAGAAAATTTGCAGTAAAAGTATGAAACGTTAGCGGAAGGAAACAGTTTCTACGACAGTTGGCGGCGAGGGACAAGGTCGAGGTGCGAGATGAGAAACACGGTGCCACAAGTTTATAACTAAATCCGAAATAACTATATCAAGACTTGCTTAATCAACAATCTACTAATAATCTCAGTAAGAACTAAAGTGCCACAGCTAATGTCACCAACGGAGATGCAGCAAATATGGAATAGTCAATGAACGTCGTAACGTAAGAGGAGAGGACCTTAACCTTACGAGACGTCCCGGGCGTGCTATAAATATTAGTTGGAATAAATCGTTGGAAGCTCCCAACTGACCTGAAGGTGCCAGAACAGGAACGTGAAGATAAGGCCGATGCCGAAGCCCATGAACCAGGCCACGAACAGGAAGGAGGCGGCCTTCACGTTCTGGAACTGGCGCAGCACCGTCACCCACTCCGGCATCTCGCGCGTCGTCTGCGCGAACACCTGCGATAGGAAGCGTGAGGGGCGCGAGGGCGCGAGGGCGCGAGGGCGCGAGGGCGCGAGGGCGCGAGGGGCGGCGGCGCCTACCTTGGCGTGCTCCAGCGGCGCCTGCGGCGGCGGCGGCGCGCTGGTGTCGAGCCCCGGCAGCTGCAGCTGCTCGGCGAGCTGCTGCTGCAGGCGCTCCTCGCGCGAGGGCGCGGCGGCCGGCGCCGGCGCGGGCGGCGGCGCCGGCGCCAGCTCGTACTTGAACCGGATCTGCGTGGCCGTAACGAGCGCGCCGCCCATCAGCACGGAGAAGGTAGCGAAGCAGATGGTGTAGTTCTTCTCGTACCGCTGCGGGCCGCCGCACGGGTGCGCGCTGAAGGCCGTGCTGTGGTCCAGCGCGATGCCCACGAAGAACATGGCCAGCCCCCAGCCCAGCGACCCGAACATGCGCTGGTGCCCGTACCTGCAACGCGCCGTCTCGTCTCTCGCTCGCTACCGATATCTACTCTGCTGCTGATTCATGTATCCTCTACGATATTTACAATTATCAAATTAACTGCGATGCCATCAGTGAATGGAATGCAAAAATTTGAAAACCCATTCACTTATAACGAGTTCGGTTCTTTTTAAGGAGAATGAAAAATTATGGTGTCCTTATTCTGTGTTTGCCTTTGCAGCAGCAGTGTGACGTAGCGTTCCTTAAACGTCAAATATGTCATTTAAGTAATTACCTTATAGCAAGAATTCTTAGCTTAGTTTATGAGTTGAGATTTCTTAAAATAACAATACAATTAACTATCATTTAAGATAAATACAATTAAAACATTAAATTTTAAACAATTACAGAATTATAGATAAAATCACAGCTGACGAGTGTATTGTCCGACGTACCGTTCGTTCACCCGCGCGCAGGGTTGGATTCAGAACCTCAAAAAAATGTTGTACGTTGAAAATAAAATTATACTATTTGTCCAAAATTATACCACGTTTGAGGTTTCATGTTTTTTTATATCGTATATGTTTCGATGGTCGGCGTTATTTTTTTTTTTAGTTTTGAATTATATTTAAATTGCATTTGTATATCCTTAGTGATATTTCGTTTTAATCAGTTAGGGCAAAAATATAAAAAATATTCACGAAATCTCAAGGAAAATCAAGTAATCAGTTCAATCAAGTAGACGACTCATGCGTCTATCGGAACTTCATCCTTAGCAATCGACACAATAGTGTATCAGTATAAAATGGGGAAGCGTATCTGTACTGCAACTGTTCACTGTTGAGTCAAAGTTTGTCTCCATAGTAATCCAAAAAATTGCCACCAATTAACATCAAATCGTCTTTCTCGCACTCATTCATGAAATAAAATTCTCCGTCAGAATGGCTGGGATAGTAAAGCTCACGAGAGGTATCCCCATATACCTTACCGTTGCCCGTTTCCGTACATACAGAAATTCCCGATATTGTAAGGTAAATATCACAAAGTTAAAGGGTTCACTGTTAATACAAGTCGGTCAACCTGAAGATAAAATTATGGTATTTTCGCGTAGTATAGTGGCATTATGATACTACACACTATGAAATAATGGTACAAATAGTATAATTATACTACGAAATCCAACCCTGGCCGCGCGTCAGCTGCTTCAGTATCATAGCATTCTGTGTTCAGTACTCGCCTGCCTTGGAAGCGAGTGCGCGTCGCTTTGTTGCGCACACGCAAATACATCTTCTTAGCGTCTTACGATATTTAAAAATACTTCAATAGATATATATATATATATATGTATATATATTAATACTTGAATAGTGAATAACTGTGTTCCCATACTGGGTAAGTTGTGCAAATGTTTTCTTAATGCTTCGTGACTCTTCTTTCTTAGTGAATTTGAATGATGATGCGACCGTTAGGAAGTCGTTATTCTATTTTATATTTAGCTCAGTTAACTACTATGCTTTTATTTAGCTGTACTTACAAACCATTTACCTTTTGGCCGTCTCAATCGTTCATGCATAATATAAATTATTGTATAATCACACTATCACACTTCACACTAATATTATACGAGTAAAGAGAGTGTATGTGTGTATGTTTGTTACTCCTTCACGCTCAAACGGCTGAATGGATTTGGATGAAATTCGGTACCAAGCCCGTAGCTTATACCCTTTTTTTTTTTTTGAGGGGGGGAAATGCCCTCGCACTTCCCTGCCACCACGGGGGTGATGGCAGGGGGTATGTGGGACTCGAACCCACTAAAACCCCCCCGTGATCCGAGATAACATATAGTCTACATTTTGTCTCGGATAAGTGAAATGTTCCCGTGGGATAAACGATTGATTAAAATACTGTTTATCTGCGGTTGAATTCGCGGGGCGCAACTAGTATCACATATTGTTTTAGAAGCCGCCGAGCCGTTCGGATTATTTAAAACTGCCACTTTCATTATTTCCTCCTTGAGATAGCTAACTTAGTACATCGTTCTTGTCAACCAGATTCCCGTTCCCCTATAAAGTAATGATTCGAACATTATGATGCAATTCCAGGAACACAGCCTGGATTACAATTTCTCTCGAAACAGACCCAGAGCTTACCATCCGGAGCTGAGTGGGCCCTGGCCCTGACGAGGAGACTGTTCGGGCCTTTCGTTGTAGACTGCGGCCCGGTGGTCGTTGTAAATCCAAACCACTGCACTGTTCTAATAGTTATATATGTTGTAAAGGAAGTCTACGCGCTATTCGGTGTCGGAGCCGCACTCGTTAGAATGGACACATTAGCGCGCGGTGGTTAAGTGACGACTCGCTTTAAGTAAAGAATGTACGGACTTTTATAGTTTACCTAAGCGTATATAAAACTGCTGTACGTTCTGTGTTGGCTCGTACAGAGACAGTGCCGCGAGTTGTGACCGGGCTACTCGACCAAACGACCTCTAAACTTTTATTATTATATTAATATGATATAAATTTCTTACCTTACCGTATTTTATTCATCCCTAGGGATAAATGCGATAGCAGCAGCAGCAGCGATAACAAGTTCAACACTTCACATTAAAAATAATGATGTAACGGTCATGCAACGGTACCTGTCTGCATCTTCTCCGAGAAGCGTAATGACGGCGGAGTCGGCGAGCGTGATGGCGGGCGCACTGAAGAACTCTCCGATGACCACCAGTAGCAGCAGCAGGAAGAACGTCTTCTGGATATCTGCCGTGCGGTACACGATGAAGGAGTGCAGCGGCGTCACCCAGTCGCCGTTGGCGCGGTCGTCGTAGTTGAGCGCGTCGCTGACGGGCAGCGGCGAGCCCTCGCGGCCGCCGCGCGGCCCGCGGAAGGCGCGCGGGCCGGGCGCCCACGCCTCGTACTGCGGCTCCGTCAGGTTGTACGCCGAGCCGTTGACGGGCGACACGCACGCCACGGCGCCCGGCTGCACCCAGCTCAGCGGCAGCGTGAACACGATCCACGCGCCCAGCGACGCCAGCAGCAGCGTGCGCCCCTGCGGAGGTCGGCCGGTCACGGGAGGGCCTGCCCGGGCGGCGCCGCGGCGCACTCACCTTCTGCCAGCGGTCGGCCAGCCCGCCCCAGAAGGGTGCGGAGAGGAACTCCACGAAGGGCCGCGTGCCGATGAGCAGCCCGCACTGGCCCGCGTTCATGCCCATCTGCTTGAAGTACACGCCCATCAGCGGGAACAGCGACCCGAACGCCGAGTAGAAGAAGAAGTAGAACGTCTTCACGGTGAGCAGCTCGGGGTCCACGGCGCCGGCGCCGCACACCAGCTCCAGCACGTCGCTGCGCCCGCGCACCTTGTGCGTCGCATCCTTCGGCGCGGGGTACCTGCAGCCACACGCCGCCGCATGCCTCACGACCCAACTCGCATGGCGAGCACATGCGTGTGTCACGCTTGTCCTCTTACCGATCGCCTCAGTTCTGATTCGATCTCAGAGAAAACCCAAAGATCCACATGGATTTATGAATTAAAAATTAGGATCATTACATTGGAGCTAGTTGAATACAATGACTACTACTTATTAGAGAGGACTAATAAATCCGATAAATCAAGAATCGTAACAGGTATGAGGAGAATGTGACGAGAAAACTGAACGAAGTTTTTCTAAAAGTTTCAAAATCATCTAAATCATGTATCGGAATAAGTCTTTGGTCATACTGTGCATCTATAAAATAAAATAAAAATAAACGTCGCGGAGACGATCTACATTTTTCATGTAAGAAATCCGAGCATAATTCTTAACTATAACTCCATCTAATGTAACATTATGGAGTGCAATAAACATTTGAATGAGGTCAGAAATACATAAATTAGATGAGGTCAAAATTTATATTAGGATCCCGAGTTTGCTGAAGTGATCAAGATTCCACATTGAGTCCACCGCAGCCGCCGACACTTGCAGGCACATTTTAGTTTGCAAAAGTAGTGACTCCAGCACTACTACTAGCGTAATCTTCATTAAGGGCGGTGTCTTGTCTCAGAATAGGCTTATTTCTGTGTACCTACGTAAAATGTACCATATTTTTTAAACCCAACTTTTTTATTATTTTACTGCGTGTTATATTTTTTAAAGGGCCGCGGCTAATTCGGCTGAGCAGCTAAAACGGCGCAAATATAGTAATCTCGGTAGCGGTCACATATTTGAGCCGTTTGGTGTTGAGACCCTGGGTCCGTGGGGGCCGGGAGCTCATCGAGTTTTCAAAAGTTTATCGGAGCGCCTGGTCGATGCTACGCGTGATACTTATAAATGCTGGCGCTTATCTGGCACAACGAATAAGCATTCTAATTCAACGGGGCAATGCTGCCAGCATGTTGGGTACGCTACTTTTTGGTAGTGGGCTGGAGCATTTGAACTGTCTATAGTGTGTAGGTAGTGTTTAGTATTAGTTATTATATCATTGTAGTATTTAGTTTGAAAATAAAGAATGTACCTACTTAGGCAGACAGACATATGGTCTTGCTGTATGCGTATTATTAAACATTGAAACCCCCTCTTTCAACCCCGCCATCCCGCGCAGCGGTCGGTCGCCGCGCCCCGAGCGGGCAGCAGCAGCACGCCCGAGGGGGCAGCAGCATCAGCTGGCTACGTTTGGTCGTCAGCTCTAAATATCTCGAATAAGTTTTGTAGTTTCTCCTCCCGAGACTATTAACAATCACGATCGATGTTTTACTTATTGTAAAACATTCGTTCGCGACTTGGTCAACTTTCTTCGCTAGACACCGCCGCCCCGGTGACGACTATAGGTCGATAGAAACCAATAGCATTAGACCCTTGAAAAATAAATGGACACCGCATTAGCAAGTCTCCGCTGAACGCCGGAACCCACAAAACAGGCTCAGTGACTTGTGTGCGTTTCGTTTGGTGAAATAATGTCTGAAATTGAGAGCATTACAATAAACAGAAAAGTAAAATTTGTACGAATGTCTGGTTTTTTTTTGTCGTTCATTATGCAACGTAAATACCGCACTAAACGTGGATCCCAGCCTTCCTTCGAATATAAAACTCATCAAATCGATCGTGTGTTGTGGTGGAGTGTCGAGCGGAGTGGCGCTGCTGCTACATGATCCTACAGCGGAGGAGGTGAGGGGCGACAGGCGCGGAGACGGAGGCTGCACCTGGAGGTGTCGACCTCGCCGTGCTCGTCGGGCCGCACGAGCGGGCGGGCGGCGGCGGGGGCGGGGGCGGGCGGCGCGGCGGGGGCGAGGGCGGGCGGCGCGGCGGACGGCGGCTCCATGCTGCGGCCGAGGGCGGACTGCCGCCGCCGCCGCCGCGTCGATAGCTCGCGGGAGGCCTGCGCGCGCCGCCGTGACGTCACCGCGCTCCAGCTCGCTACCGCCGCGGGAACACTTCGCTCTTTTACGACTTCCACCAAAAAGTAGTACAGTACCTATTACATATGTACGCAAAAGTGCAATCACTCATTGATTTAATCGGATTCATTTCATGGATGCAGTAGGTACATTCTGTGACACGATGCCTAAAATAATGTAATTATTAAGAATAATAACGTTCAAATGTATGTCCATGTTTTTATTTTATTGAATAATGTGCGAGCTGGTCGTGCACCTGATGTTAGGCTTCCTGGCCACTCATACCACAGTGTCACTCGGAACTATCTATAAACTACCTACTATTGCTCGAAGATAAAATACCTATAGTTTCGTGTGACACTGCATTGCGCACGTCATCTTGAGACATCAGCTACTCTAGTAATAGATCAGATTACTAGATTGTGAAATAAGATCTTAAAGTCTCATTTGACTAGCTACAGTGCCCTATCAACCGGTAGTGCTAGCACACTACTGCTGCGCGGCAGAATAACTGGCAAAGCGGTGGTACCTATACCTAGACAAGCTTTGCAGAAAAGTTCAACCACCTAGTGTTCAGTTTGCCGTAATGTTATTCGCCAGATTCAAAATTCTCCTTTCCTAAATTGCCTAAATGGGGGGCGATACGGGAGTTGTACCTATACCTAGCTGTAGTATATTCCATAGTACTAAAAAAGGAACGTAAACCATCAAACATTGGTTGCTGCAACAGACTTACGACTCAACTGAATCATTTATTCTTCCCCTCAGATAAATAAGCAACAACAGCAGGAATACACGGTGATCTTTATAGATGGTACTCCTCCTACATAGAACGTCGATCTCAGGCTGTTGTTCTCAATGGATTTAGATCATCATGGACTAATATAACATCTGGAGTTCCCCAGGGTTCCTTACTAGGACCTCTGCTCTTTATCATTTTCATAAATGACATTAACTCCTGTTTTTTGCACTCAAACTTCTATTTATTTGCAGATGATATGAAAATTCTTAAACCAATCAGTACTTTAGTTGATTCAATCGAACTTCAAGAAGATCTCGATAGGTTTAGTGATTACTGCTTAACAAATAAATTAGACCTCAATGTTGATAAATGTTATACAATTACTTTCTCGAGGAAAAAGAACGTTATTGAAACAAAATATTACTTAAAAGGTAAAAAATTAAGCCGAGTAGAGATCATGAGAGATTTAGGTGTGCTGCAAGATTCTAAGTTAATGTACAATCAACACATAGATAGTATCGTTACAAAATCTTTGCAAGCCCTTGGATTTATCATGAGGGTATCTACACCATTCAATAATATTAAAACACTAAAGATTTTGTACTGTGCCTACGTCCGCACTATCCTCGAGTACTGCTCTCAGGTGTGGAATCCACAGTATGAGTGCCATATTTTACGCATCGAAAGAGTACAGCGGAAGTTTTTAAGATTTTTACAGTTTCGCTCTAAAACATTTGACGTCAGCTATGAGCAGCGCTGTAGACGTCATCATTTTCTGCCACTCAAAACAAGGCGGATTATGGCAGATGTAACATACTATTTGAATATCTTAAATAATAAAGTCGATAGTGCCGAGTTACTCAGCAAAATTTCCCTTCGAACTCCAACATTTAATTTACGGCATACACCGCTTCTTTCTGTTCCTTTGGCGAGAACAAACTATAAGCAAAATACCTTCTTCTGGAGAACCTCGTCATTTCTTAATGACTTTTTAAAGATTAATAATGCTTATGACATTTTCTTTGGCGGGGAGCGTTCCATAAGGCAAAAATTGGCATCTGAATTTTTTGTTTCTCAAATTTAATAACATTACTAAATAGGTCTCATGCTAACTTCATTAGCTACCTACTACGAGCTTATTTCTTTATATACTAATGTTTCTATAGGTGGAAACTTGTAACTGGCCTAGTTTCTTTTACTGTAAGTTTACGTTTTTATATGTATTTTGGCTGTAAGTTTTCCTAATATGAATAAATAAATAAACAATATATACATTACACTGACTAAATAGTATAGTAATAGAGAGGCAACTTATACTCCCTATAATTCAAGCAATCTAAATAAAATAGCACCATTTTAAACGTATAAGTCGTGTACATATGCATGGATAAAAATTTATTAATATGTTACCATATTTTTGTAATAATATGTACATGGTATATTTATAATAAAAATATTTTTTTAAACATTTCAAGAAAAAAAAAAAATATATACATAATAATTGGGCATAATTACGTGTCTCTTTGGTACATCCATATACTAAGTATATTGTATTATTTATGTTAAATAAAAAAAAAAAAAAAAAAAAAACATTAATAGCAATAAAATAGTATACATTTATAAGTGTAAAATAATAATACAAAAAAAAATGTAATAATACATCTTATCGTCATCACCGTAATAAACTCACGGGTACGTAATGGTTATCAACTTGTAATAACAATGTTGTCACATCATATATAATATGTACTTTTCGTTAAAACTAAGTACTTTTCGATAATACTAACTTATTATAAAAAAAAAAATATATAAATATACATTTCAAAAAAAATAAACGAGATAGTATTCTATAACTACATACTAATTATAATAACCATTGCAATGGTACCCTAAACTTACTAACACTATTAAACTGCCCTTCATAAGAAATAGTTCTTGTTTGATAATATGATTCTTTAAAAAATTTTTATAATGAAACTTAGTTGAAAGGCAGGCTTAGATGTTTACTGGTACAAAAAAAAAGCTTGTTTCATTAATTTGGTTTACACAAAAGGACTATTGTTAACTATTTATACACTATTTACTACAGTAAACTATTTACTATTATAAGGGTAATCTTTTTTCATAAATAGATATGTAGTTTATGCAATAAAAAGTATCATATCATACACAATGAATAAATTTTAAATTAGTTTTATCCAATGCAAAAAATGTAATAAATTCTAATAGGTAGATCTCTCTATAGTGAGCTTGTTTAATAAACAAAACTTGTTTAAAATTATATTTAGGTACATGAACTATGTGGGAACCTAATTTTGTAGGTAGGATTATTAAGTTACCAAATAACTACACTGTACAAACTCAACAAAGCCATTGGGCATTTGATTTTTGTTAAAACCTATAAAAAAGGATCATAACGTGTAAAGATAACAATACTTCCCCTGTTTTGGAAACAGTTTCGATGGTGAAAGATAATCTATCCTTCCAAACTCGTTGTCAATGACCGTCCGTTTTTGCCCGGCCGGTAATGGAAGTTTTACGTCACTAAACGATATTTTAAACACTGGCACTTATTAATTACGACTGGATATAAATAATATACGATAATTAAGCGACTTAAAAGCTTATTTTAAATTATTATAACAATTAAATCTACAGCACAGCTGTTTTAGACGTGTTGCCGTTAGTGTTGCCATACGGCAAAAAAAAAAAAAAAAAAAAAAAAAAAAAAAATCTTCACTACATTGGAATTTTACGCACACCACTACTGTGCCTGCGGTCCGAATTGCACTATCACCATACTCAATGCATATAAACCAGTTTGTCGATTTACATGTGTGTATGAGTGCGGTGTACGCATTTCGGACCGCAACCTGTATGCCCCTCTGTATGCGTGATGTTAGAAATGTTATTGCTGAGGGAGTGTGGTTAATGATGTGCAGAATTATAGTATCTACCTACTGTTCTAGTTACCTACGTACGATTCATAATCGTAATTGATTTGCTTACTGATTAACTATACTACTATGCCTTTTTGATTACTATCTTGTTTAGCCGAAGGTGTTTAATAAGATAGCCACTAGCATGGTTGTTTAAACACTAATACCTTTTTCTATGCATTTATCTAAGTTTAAGGATGTTTTTTGGGTCAGGTATATTTTAGGTTAATTATTAGACTATAAGTAAACTAATTTATAAAGAAAATAACTTTTATGGATTTATCAATATAATTGTACTATTAGATAATTCAACTCACTATTATTACATCCTCATCACATTCAATCAATATTCTGCGATACCTATACTACAATAAATTAATGTATAAAAATTAATAACTACCCTCCAAAAAAAAAAAAATATATATATTGTTCAATTAAATCACTTTTGCGTTTATATATGTATACCGATTGATAATGTTACCGTGTACTATTTTGTATAGCTAATGAAACTCGAGGGGAAACGTTGCAGGCCATAACACAGGTGTTTGGGCCTTTCGTCGTAGACTGCGGCCCGGTGGTAGTTGTAAATCCAAACCACTGCACTGTTCTAATAGTAGTTGTATTTGTTAAAAGAAAGTCTACGCGCAATTCGGTGTCTGAGCCGCACTAGTTAGAATGGACACATTAGCGCGCGACGGTGGTTAAGTAACGACTCGCTTTAGTAAAGAATGTACGGACATTTATAGTTTACCTAAGCGTATACAAAATTGCTGTACGTGCTGTATTGGCTCGTACATACTCCCGAGGGAAAAGTGCGTGCAAAGATCACCAAATTTGCGTTACAAGTTAAAATATAAAAGTAAGTAAAAAGCAACCACAATAAGCAAAATACAAAGTTATAAAAACTCGTTTCTAAAATATATAAAAATAAATCAAAGGTTAAATCTTGTTCCGTGTTCTGATGCTGGTTTCGGCTGAGGAATGTTCTCCGACTGTCGGTCTTCGATTTCAGCATACGTATGGGCAGCGATTTCTTCTATTTCTATGTTTTCAGTTCTTTCTCGATTCTTTGGTGACGTTTTATTAGTTGTATTGCTCCGTTTGCATTCAGGAAGATATCTTTTTAGTCTCCACACGATGATTGTGACAACAATTCCTCCCACCAGCAAACTGCTTAGTGCGTAGTTGCCGATGTTGTGTGTCGTTATAGTATTAGGCAGGCTCTCAAGTCCTTTTTGTTGAGCTATCTGGTGATCTAACAATCCGTATTCTTTAGATAGGTCCAATTCAGATAGCTCTATTTTCGTTGGTTTGTAGGCATTCACCATGTCATTTGGTGATTCGATGGAAGGTACTTCCAGTATTATTCCAATGTTGGCTTTACTACTGAAGATGTTATGTGCATACAACGTAGCGTCCTTGTGTTTCATTACACAGCCCTGACCTAGGGCAAGAAGACCCGCCATAGTTATTTTTGTAGTTGTAATTTGATTCTCGCATATAATACGAGTCGAGCATTCGTCGATGCAGTTATACAGCCATATGTTTGGTCTCTGTAGTTTTAGCCATTGGTTGTTACATTGGTGTTGTCTCCAATCACAAGTTATGTTTGTATTTTGACTCAGCATTTTTGCCTCGCAAGATGCTGTAGCTCCATGTAAGTTGTTGATCGGAGTGTAGGCGTGGCAAATGTAGCCGTTTTCTATCAGAGTGCATTGTTGCAGATCAGCTTCTTCCATCTGTATGTAGGTATTCTTTACGAAGTTCACTCCTATATACCTAGTAGTAGTTACGATCATCTGACACTGGTTGGGCACGTGCTGTTGAAGTATAGGTATAGTTTGATACAATGCATATTCGTCATCGCTCAGTAGCGGTATATGTAATTCGAAGAGTAGGTATTGTTCGGTTAGCCGGGCTTTAACATAAATAAGTTTGTATATGTTTTGAATGTTTGCTCCTTCATTGTTTTTAATAGGGAGCGTTAATCTTCTTTGTTTTAATTAGTTTTGTGTTGTTCTGGGGAGTCTGAGTTTCAGGACTTCGTTTTGATGAATCAGTACTCTCGCATGTGTCGATGATAGGTAGCGGCGTTATCTTAATTATGGGTCTTTTTAGTACTCCGTTCTGTGTCTTTAGTGAGACTACTCGAACTAAGTTGTCGCTGCCGGGGTGTAACTCTACTACCCGGCCCATAGCCCACTTGCCAGGGGGTAAACTATTTTCTTTTATGAGTACCAATTGCCCTTTTCGTATGTTTTCTTTAGTTTGTTGCCACTTGTTTCGGTTTTGTAGTAAATGAAGATACTCTTTTGACCAGCGGTCCCAGTAGTGTCGGCGCATGAGTTCAATGAGTTTCCAGTTGTTCCTGAGATCTGTAGATTTTAGGTTATCAGGGTCATTGAGTGGTAGTGAGAGCGTCGGACTCCCCGTGAGGAAGTGACCAGGCGTAAGGTAATCCAGGTCTTCCACATCTTCTGAAAGCGGACTCAGTGGCCTACTGTTCATGCACGCTTCGATCTGAGTAAGAAGCGTTGAAAATTGCTCGTAAGTTAATTTCTGTTGTCCGATTACTCGTTTCAGATGGTTTTTCATCGATCGCACGGCTGCTTCCCATAAGCCTCCTGCTGAGGGCCAGGAAGGGGCGTTAAAATGCCACTCAATTTGCAGGTTGTTGATCTCCTTGAAGAATTCTGAAGATAGCATTGTTTTGTATTGTTCGAACTCTTCTTTTAATAATCTCTCAGCCCCCACAAAGTTAGTTCCGTTGTCAGAATAGATATGTTTAGGTGTTCCTCTTCTAGCGCTCATTCGCTTTAATGCTGCGATAAAAGTTTGCGTTGACAAGTCCGAAACAAGTTCAATATGTACTGCCTTAGTGCTCATACATATGAATATAGCTATATAGCCTTTGCATGTTTTTATCCCACGGCCTTTGTTTATTTTAACTTCAACGTGACCCGTAAAATCAACTCCTGTGTGCAGGAATGGTCTGCATGGAGTGATTCTTTCTTTGGGAAGGTTTCCCATCAGTTGTTCAGTGCGTGTTGATGCGTAACGGCGGCATTGTATGCATTGCCGAAGTATCTTTTTGACGGTTCGATTGCCGCTGACGATCCAGTAGTTGTTTCTAGTGTGAGCTAGCGTTAGTCTTGCTCCACCATGTAGTGTGCTTTTGTGCGAGTTTTCAATGATTAATTGGGTCAGCCTTCCCTCTTTTGGGACTAGAATGGGGTGTTTAGTTTCTTCTGGCAGGTACGCATTTTCTAATCGCCCTCCGACGCGTAGAATCCCATCCGAGTCCAAAAAGGGGTTGAGTTTCAAAATAGTGCTCCCGTTGGGTAGCCCTCTTCTTAAGTTGAGGGATTTTACCTCGTTTTCAAAATAATTCCCTTGTATAGATTTTATAATCTGTCGCGATGCATTTTTAATTTCAATCAAAGTGAGTTCATTGCCTTCACTTGACCTACTTTTGTTTCGTGATAAATCGGTGAAACGTAAAACCCAGGCGAGTATTCTTGTAATATGAGCTATGTCGCTATGTCGTTCAAGTAATGATTCAATTAATTCATTTTTGTTCGACCGAGGTTCCGTCGTGTTAATCGTGTAGCAGTTTGTTTGAATGCCCTCGTTTGTAGTATAAGTTTCGGTTGTTGTTAGATCTTGTTTTCCCAGTTCCTTGAGCCACTGAGGTCCTTCCCACCACAAAGAGAAGTTGACGAGTTTGGATGGTGAAAGTCCTCTTGAAGCACAGTCGGCCGGGTTTTCATTGCTCTTTACGTAACCCCAGTTTATCGCAGGCACGATTTTTGTTATTTGTTTAGTTCTATTTGTTATGTATGTTTCATATTTTGTTTGACTTCCCTGAAGCCATGCTAAGACTACTTTCGAGTCTGTCCAACAGGATATTCGTAGGTTGTACTCTGCAAGGACCTTAATTATCCTTTCAAGGACCTTGGCTAGCAAAACGGCTGCGCTCAGTTCCAACCTCGGTATTGTAGTTTTATTTGTCAGCGGTTTCACCTTAGTTTTTGCAGCGAGTAAAGTTGTGTCGTAAGCGCCGGTCAGTGACGTAGTCCTGCTGTAGATGACGCATGCGTAAGCTTGTTGACTCGCGTCACAGAAGGCTTGTAACTCGATCGTTTCATTGTTTGTGTTTTTTAACCATCGTGGTAAACTAATATTGTTTATGTTAGGGAGATCGGATTTTATTTTAATCCACTCTTCTGCTATATTTTCGGGAACAGTTTCGTCCCAACCAATGTTTTGGTAGTTTTCATTCCATAGTTTTTGGAAGATAAGTTTCGTTTGGAGGATTATAGGAGACAGCCAACCAAGAGGATCATATAACTTGCTTATCTCAGATAACAGTCTGCGTTTAGTGTATGGTGCGTCGTTGTTGCAGGTGGATGACGCGCAAGTGAAATGGAATGTGTCACTTGTGTCATCCCATGCGAGGCCGAGTGTTTTGCTAAATTCTTGCTGCTTGAAGTTGAAGTCGTTAGTGTGGCTTTTCTCTTTCTCATGCAGTTCTTGAAGAATTAATGGCTCGTTAGATGCCCATTTTCGTAAGTGAAATCCACCCTTCTTGAGTAATTTGTAGAGCTGCTTTTGCAGTTGCTTCGTTGTCTCAATAGTATGGTGGCCTGTTATGACGTCATCCATATAACACTCGTTTTGTAGTGCTTTCTGTGCTAGCGGAAAAGCGTTGCCTTCATCCTTAGCTAGTTTATGGAGCGTGCGTATAGCGAGGAATGGTGCGCACTTGGTACCGTAGGTCAGTGTGCACAGCTGCATTTCCCGGAGAGGTTCTCTCACGGATTCTCTCCAAATGATTCTTTGAAGATGTTGTTGATCTTGATGGATTAAGATTTGTCGATACATTTTCTCGATGTCCGCCGTAAGAACATATTTATAGCTCCGCCATTTAATTATCAGCGAGAAAATATCCTTTTGTAGGTTAGGTCCTTTTTCCATCAGGTCGTTAAGGCTGAACCCGGTTGTCTGTATTTTCATTGACGCATTAAAAACAGCCCTCAGTTTGGTGGTTGATGAGCTTTCTCTTAACACGCCATGGTGTGGTAGGTAGGCTTGTACTTGACGCTCGGCTTCTGTCACTGGTTTCATGTGGCCTAAGTCGATGTAGTCACGTATAAATTGTTTGTATAGTTTACCGAAGTGTTCTTGTCTCGACATTTTCTTTTCTAAATGAAGAAATTGTGCGATGGCTTGAGGCTTCGAATTGCCAAGATTTTGATGGTAGTTCTCTTTCATTGGCATCTTCACCATATAACGCCCGTTATCTAGGCGTTGAGTTGTTTCTGTGTAATATTTTTCGCAGTATACATCGTTTGCAGTACATTCGGGTTCCTTAGGGATTTCTTCTGTCTCCCAGAACTTTGATAAGTTGTCTAGGTCCGTTAGGGTGACTAGACAGTTAAAGTGTTTTGTAGCGCCGCACAGTATCCAGCCCAGTTTTGTCTGTTGTGCTACTGGGAAGTTGTTGTTGTGTTTAAGGATTCCTTCTAGAATCACTTCGGAATAAATGTCCGCTCCTAGCAGGAGATCAATGGGCCCGGAGATGTTAAAGTCTGGATCAGCTAGCTTGATGTTTTCGAGATGCGTCCAGCTTTCGGTGTTAATCGTGGAGTTAGGCAAGTTGTTAACTAATTTACGCATAACTAATGCTTCCGTTTTGAATGTATAATCAGAGTGAATCGATTTACATTTCAGTTTAATCATCCCTTTACTTGTGCCCATTATGGTGCCAACTCCAGTAACCGCTGCGTTCGTCTTGTTTCGTGGTAAGTTTAATCTTTGAGCTGCGTTTTCTGATATCAAAGTTATTTGAGATCCCTGATCCAGAAGCGCCCGAAGGATGACGTAGTCCCCTTCTTTGTTTTCGACTCTAAGTTGAAGAGTTGTGAGGAGTATCTCTCGTTCACCGTTGATGTGATTAGCGGTTCGCTCAGCCGCTGTTGAGAAAGATGGTCTTGATTGTTGTCCTTTCTTCAAGTTGTCATCATGAAGAAGAGAATGATGTTGTAGGTTACACGTGTGACACCGTTTTTTAGAGTAGCATTTGCTTTCGCCATGGCTGTATAAGCAGTTTTTGCAAATATTCATTTTATTTACTGTTAAGTTTCGCGTTGCGACATCCATGTTTAAAAATGATGTACATTGCATTAGCGCATGATTATTTTTGCAATGCGGGCAGATTCGGATTGCAGCATGGTAGGTTTTTGTCCACTTTTCTGCGTTGTTGTAGTTCGTTGACCTCTGATTGTTATAATTCTTGTATTGAACATTGTTATTTGTTGGAACATTTTGTTTCTGACCGCCCTTTTTGCTTCTCGCTGTTTCTGATGCTATAAACTTTAGTTCCAGGAATTTTAAAAACTCGTTTAAGTCTGGTAGTTCTCGTGGATGTTTCAAGTGTTGTATGTATTCTCCGTAGGTGATGTCATCCAGTTTTGATGATAGTAAATGCACAATGATAGGACCCCATACAGGGACGTCGATCTTGATGTTTTCCAATGCGTTTAAATACTCTTTTGTAGTGTCGTGCATTCTTTTTAAATTCGCTGAGTTCATTTTATCAATCGACGGTTGATTGAGAAGATTTTCTATGTACGAGGTGAAAAGCAATCGCTTGTTATCGTAGCGATGCTGAATTATGTCCAGACATGAGTCATAGTTTTCAGCGCTCACTGGAAGATGTTTAATCAGCTTTTCCGCTTCACCCCTCAATTTCGATTTCAGGAATTTCATTTTCTGTGTTTTGTTTAACGTTGGATTATTATGAATCATCTCGAAGAATAAATCTCTAAAAGAGATCCAGTTGTTGTAAGCTCCATTGAACTCTGGTAACTCTATTCTTGGTGTTGTTTTTTCGTAATGAGATGTTTCGAAGATTCTTCTGTTCAAATCTTTTTTGAGGCCGTCGTAGACTTGCTCCCAATGCTCGAACTTTTCTTCGTAATTCCTGTCACTACCTTTTAGTAAGTAGCTTAGTTCCCAGTGGATCTTGTCGATTGATTCCCACTTTGATTGTAGGATGTTAAGTTGATCTTGAAGGTGCCACTTCTCCTTCAGGTCATCTTGATTTATTTTGGAGACTGCTCGCATCAAGGCGTTGAAGTTACACATCTGATTTCGGAAAAGGACTGATAAGTGATCCGTCCCATCTGCCGTAGGCTGGAGTACTTCAGTTGTACCAAGTGATTGTAGTCGCGGTGGTCCGCGGGTTTCCGGTATTTTCGGATTAGTTATTCCCGAAAATCCCGGTTTGTTTGTCAACTCATCTTTTAGTTGAGTCATCGAAGTCATCATTTCGTCGAGAATTCTTTTCGTTGTGTTGTATGTGTTCTCCTTAAAGTAGTCATGGTCTTTTTTCGTTGACTCATACTTCTTCAGGATTTCGTGATTCGCTCGAAACTCCTCCCAGTGCGATTGTAAAGCTTCGATACGAGTGTTGAGGTATTCTATGGATTTTCTAGTCACAGAATCCTTTTTGTAGTTTGTTTGAAGTGTTTTGATTTTATCGTAGGCCGTTTGTTGTTCCTTTATTAGTTCGTGGAACATGTAGTCTTCTGTAGACATTGTTAATAGAACAGTGTGAGATTTGGATCGTTAAGTATTTGTTGCAGCAGTAGACGTTATCTCCGCTGGTAAGTTAATGTTGTGGCGGAAGACGTAATCCTCGCCGATAATTTAATTGTTAAAACAGTGGACGTTGCCCCTGCCCGTTCGTTAATAGTTCTGTAGTTGTAGGTAGATGCAGTAGACGTTGTCTCCGCTCTGGTTCGTTGTTGGATGGCACTCAGTGCGGCACTCTCTCCTTACGCTATGTGCACCTTCTCAATACTGCTGGTGAGACCCGCTTGTGGGAGGCCAACAGCACCGATTTGCTAACGTAATTGAGATATATACCACACTAAGCACTGTCATTAAAAACCTCGAAGGACCAAAAGGATGCTTTTGGTCGTAGTTGTAAATAATGGCTCGAAGGACCAAAAGGATGTTTGGGCCTTTCGTCGTAGACTGCGGCCCGGTGGTAGTTGTAAATCCAAACCACTGCACTGTTCTAATAGTAGTTGTATTTGTTAAAAGAAAGTCTACGCGCAATTCGGTGTCTGAGCCGCACTAGTTAGAATGGACACATTAGCGCGCGACGGTGGTTAAGTAACGACTCGCTTTAGTAAAGAATGTACGGACATTTATAGTTTACCTAAGCGTATACAAAATTGCTGTACGTGCTGTATTGGCTCGTACAACAGGTTTTTCCTAGCTTGGCTCGCAACGCGACCGTGAGAAGTTGCATTAGAGGAAAAAAAAAGCATCTATTAATAACTTTATAGATAACATTGTTAAAAATATTTATAATACAGTTGTTATGTTTAAGTATAAGTATACATACATACCTGAGTAAAACTGTTAAATCGTCCAAATAAAAAAAAAAAAAAAAAAAAAAAAAAAAGAATGCTAAAGGGATAATCTATCCAGTCTAGCACTAATTGGTGTTAGTTGGAATGATGATTATTGGTTGCTAAAGGGATATCTATCCGGTCTAGCACTATCCAGTCCATTTTTTATAAATGAAAAGATAAGGTAATGTTGGAATGATGATTTTTGGTTGCTAAAGGGATATCTATCCGGTCTAGCACCATCCGGTCCATTTTTTATAAATGAAGGGATACTGATGGTCCTGAAGGGTTAACCCTGACGATGACTGGAAGGTTAAAATGCTTCTGACTAATCAAATTGAAAACTGATCTTTTGACTTTGACTTTAAGTTTAACTCAATTTAATTTAATTTTATTTATTTTATTTTATTTTATAGGTGCACATAACAGATCATAGAAAAAACATTAAAAAGCAACATGATTTAAAAATTACACAGTGAACAATTCTATAATCCAATCGCACATGCACTCAGTCTGATTTAAAACAGTGATAATTACATACTTATCACAAAAACGAAAAGAGATAATGAGAAAGTAAGCAAACGAGTGTACCTTAAATAACCAAACTTAAATAGAACTTAATCAAAATAATAATACAATAATACAAATAACTTTGTGTGAATTAAATAATTATATACACAATATACATAAAATAAATGATACAGATAAAACGAATACTTAGTGTGTCCCAGTACCATCCGTCTACAGCAAATACTTATAAACATTGCTCCTGAATTGGTTGAGATCAAGTCTGAATATATCTAGTACATCATCTTCATCATCAATGTCAAAACGGTGACGAACGCTACCAATTAGGTCATCATAGGAACGGCACATGCGAGGTATAGGACCGTTGTAAGATACGTTATTTTTATAAGTGGTTACCCTAAAAACTCGAGGGATGAACGAACAATAACACTGATACTTATGTCCCTCACCAGATACAAAGTGAAGCTAAGCGTACGAGGACGTACGCACGTCAGTATGGCCGTGACGGCGGCAACGTCCAGTTGTAAACTCTATGCGCAGCGGGCAGTACCGTTTTTACCCTGTGGCAGCATTTAAATTTATTACAGCGGCAACACCGGAAACTGTCATCGCTCCCCTACCCATCTGGCTATATAGCCATCTGGCTCGGTGTACTACGGATCATTCTTGCGCCGGACACTGCGCGGTGCGCATGCTGAAGGCCTATAGTTATATAGGTGGCAACCTACACACAACTCGTTCTGCCTATTATATTTCTTCTTATCTATGATGACAAGCTTTCCATTTTAAGCCGGCCCCTGCAATATTGTGCACTAATTAGCTCGGACCTCGTAATATAAGGCGGCCGTTGGTCATTCAAAATTAAAACGTCATTTTATATATTTATTATACAATTTTATTCTTCTCACATAATAAATAAATAAATAATTTATTTACAAATCTTGGCACTCAATCTGAAACGGTATATTATATGCAAGGTACTTGCATATAATAAACACTTATCTGATAACTATTATTATTTAACTACCTAACACTGCATATATAACTATTTATTTATTGCTCGAAAAACAAATATCGAGTTAACAAGCCTCAACAGTGTTCACAAGTAGAACTAGAGTTCACATTCCAGTTAATGTAAATCATTAAACTACAAAAGTTAGTACTTAAAGGTAGTCCTTTAAAAAAGTTTTTAGTTTTAGGATGATAAGGACAAAGAAAGGGGAGAAATATTACATATCAATCTATAGAACTTGAAATTTGGCCTCGTTGTACACTTCGACATTCTTGGAATACAGAGCAATTAAGTTTTTGCATCCTCGAACAAAGTAAGAACTCTATCTATGGGCAGGAGCGCCTCGTGTCGGGCGTGGCGGAGTCGCGGGCGGGGTGCCGCGCTAGGAGCGCCTCGTGTCGGGCGTGGCGGAGTCGCAGGCGGGGTGCCGCGCTCGGAGCGCCTCGTGTTGGGCGTGGCGGAGTCGCGGGCGTGGTGCCGCGCTAGGAGCGCCTCGTGTCGGGCGTGGCGGAGTCGCGGGCGGGGTGCCGCGCTAGAAGCGCCTCGTGTCGGGCGTGGCGGAGTCGCGGGCGGGGTGCCGCGCTAGGAGCGCCTCGTGTCGGGCGTGGCGAGGTCGCGGGCGGGGTGCCGCGCTAGGAGCGCCTCGTGTCGGGCGTGGCGAGGTCGCGGGCGGGGTGCCGCGCTAGGAGCGCCTCGTGTCGGGCGTGGCGGAGTCGCGGGCGGTATGGCGCGCGAGGCGCAGGCTGGCGGCGTGCATGGAGGAGCGGCGGCGGCGGCTGGAGGCGCGCGAGCCGGCGCGGGGCCGCGCGCGCGCCTCCTCCTCCGAGGGCGCCAGCGACTCGCGCTCCGCCGCGTCCGAGGCGCTGGAGGACGCGCTCAGCGGGCCCTGTAACCCGCACCATCACGTGGACAATAGTACGTAATAGCTACTTTCCTTTTTTGAGCCTATGACCATTTTGAATCATCGATTATTGTAGAATATAATTTTAAACCATTACTCGATCTGAGCTCGTCCCGAGCGATGTCAGGACATGTTGGTGCTGGATTACGAGGTCCGCTTAGATCCATTCAGCAAATAAAGTGGTACTTTAGGTAAACGTAAAATATATATTATTAGGGAACGGTTTGGTTCCTTCACAGTTTTCTGGTTAGTGGCAGACCAAAACCCATTATTCACAGTGATGAAAAAGAATAACTTCAAAAGAAACAAACTAGCTCACGTTACGTCTTCCTCAGAATAGGACCAGTCCATCTATTCCCGCCGGTGGCGTAAAAGCCGGCTGTAGGTCCGCGGGTTGTCACTCGATTCTATGAAAATTCTACGTAATATCTGTCCTGCATAAACGACCTTATCGTATTGTAATTGACAATCGAGTAATAGGCACCTACTTTTACGGCCAAGTCGATACCATCACCGAAAGCGGTAGTAGCAGGCGGAAATGTTCACGCGAGCGCGACTCACGTGGAGCGGCTTGACGGAGTTCTCGAAGCGGAACACGAAGCGCAGCTCGGCGAGGAAGCGGCGCGAGAAGGGCTGCTGGGCGGGCGGGCGGCGCGCCGTGCCCACGGCCAGGTCCAGGCACGACAGCAGCACGCCCAGCGCGCAGCCCACGGCCAGCACGAGGAACAGCCCGCGGAAGTTGGCCATCTCCAGCTCCTCGCCCGCGCGCCCGTCGCCCGCCTGCAGGGACCCAGCTGTACGACGTACCGCCGAACGCGGGGGGCGAGCTCATCCAACGTTTGAGATGTTTTCTTATATTAAAGTTGTAAAATTACATACTACTCAAAATTGAAACTATACGTTATACTACTCAAAATTGAAACCGAGTGAGTGCGACGCGCGACGGAGCGACCCGGCGCGCCGTGCAGTTTGAGCCGAGGACGCGCGCTCGTTGTCTCAACATGGTAGCCGGTCACGGCGTGTTTGTGCGCGTACGTTTTACTGATAGATTAAAGTTAGGTGGCCAATCGATACTTGAGCCAGCGGTAGGTGGTGGTGAAGCGGTTGTGATCGTACCTTGCAGGCGCCGCCGCCGTTTTTCTCGATCCACCAGGAGTTCTTCATCTCGCGCAGCTTGCCTGCCTCCTGCAGCTGCAGCAGCGCCACGTTCAGCGACTGCCGGTACTGCGAGTCTGCGGAGCGGGCGACCCTCGCTCTCATCCCTCGCCGTGCGTGGCGAGGGTGCGAGCGAGGGTCGTCCATAGCACCCTCTGCCGACTCGGGCGCTACACTCGATACTCACTCTTCCTCATTGCGATGCCGTACCCCTTGCTGTCGAGCAGGCCGCCCACCTGCAACCGACGGGAAACCGACTTTCATAAGAAGATCGATCTCTAATTTCTGGATTTAAACATCACAGTCGGTCGACCCACCCAACCTATTTTCTGCTGTTGCCGGATTGCTTACACCGGTAGTGACCTTGGACCCCTACCCAAAAATTTACAGCGGGAAAGCAATTACTTAAATCTAACGAACTTACAATCTAGAAATTAGAGAAAACCTCAGAATACAGGATGGGCCATGAATTCGTTAACAATAGAAAAAATCATATAAAAAAAACTATCGGACATAAATTAAAAAACGTTTACTTAGAAGACAGACTATTGAATGTAATTTACTTTTTAAAAATAACATCATCTAAATGACCACTATCTCGACGTTTGCATTCTTCTAAGCGAAGACTGAAATTTTCAAATACTCGTCGGCAAAGAAACCGTGATATCGAAAACATTTCTTCGCGGATTTTTTCTTTTAGTTGAGTCAGTGTCTATTGTTTATTAATGTAGACACGGCTCTTTAAATAGCCCCACAAAAAGAAGTCTGCGAGGGACAAATCTGGACTCCTAGGCGGCCATGGGATGTCGCCTCTCCTGGAAATCAGCTTTTCTGGAAACATTTCTTTGACCACCGGCAGGGACTCGCTAGAAGTGTGACAGGTGGCTCCATCTTACTGAAACCACGTGTTACGATTGTAACCAGTAAATTCCAGTAGCTGTGGGGCCAAGAACTCCCGTAACATTTTCACATACTCAGCAGAGTTCACAGTGCTGCACGGCCGCGAGAATCTTCAAAAAAATAGGGTCCAATAACTCCTTTTGCTGACATTGCTGTCCATACAATTACTTTAGGCGAGTGAAGTGGTCTCTCATGCTTAGCTTTAGGATTTTCGCTGCTCCAATATCTGCAATTCTGTTTGTTAACGTGTCCGTTGATGTGAAAGTGGGCTTCGTCAGATAACAAGACGTTGTTATAATTACTGAATTGACCTAACATTGTTTCCGCATACAATTTGCGTAAATTTAAATCGTTAGGTTTTAGTTCCTGCACTATTTGGATCCATTGCGACTAGATTCCGAGAAACAAGCTAGCCCTAAGACACCTCCCCGCACCCCGCACGGTTTGTGATCGCGCGGGATGTTCGATTTAAATGTTAACGAATTCATGGCCCACCCGTTATAAATAATTAAATCTTTGTGGAAAAGTTTTGCATAGATTACAAAGAAAAATTTAGAAACACAAAAAAAACCCTTCAGGGGATGTAATTTAAAAAATGCGAGATTCTTAAATCTCGAGATTTTGAGTCTAAAAACGGTTTATCTGTCACAGGAATACAGTTCGCTTAGCATAAAAATATTATTATATTTATTTTATTATATTATATTTTTACAGTAATTGTATGAATTAGTACTATATTAGTAATACATTCTCAAAATACATACATACAAAATACCGAAATGAGGTAAGCTTCATTTCGGTATTTTGAGAATGTATTATTGAAGATAATTTCACGCTGAATCCAAGGATACCCATAAGTCATTTTGTCAAAAAAAATCAGTTAAACCCTTTTTATTCTCACCCCTTAAATTTAGGATACGTTTACACGGTTATGCTTTTGTGTCAAACAAGTATGATACGGTAAATTTATTTGAAACATACAAACTTCAACAATTTTTTAACACCTTTAAGTATTGAATTTCAAAAAACTAAAAAGTACTATTTCTTTTAATTTTGTAAGTTAATTTTCAAAACAATACGTCACGAAATGTAGGTTTTTCATACAAACGTTTTTTAATTTTTTTTTTAGTCTTTCTTAATTGGGTACTTAGGGTTTGAATTTTCAAAAATCCTTTCTTAACACGCGCTTACGTCATAAAAGGTAGCCACCCTCCAAATGTCAAGTCTACGCGTCCAGCGGTTTGCGCTGTGCGTTGTCTGTCAGTCAGTCAGGACAAAGCCTTTTATATAATAGATGACATAGCATTTCTTATGTCTCGACACATTTTCAGAACTCAACGCACGTTAAACTGGAGAATGTAGGTTTAAAGATCAGCAAGACAAAATAGAACGTTTGTTTTATAACTTTGGCGTTTCTCATATATTTTTTCATTAAGCTCAAATAGTTTCTGGTATATTCTCTGGTATTCTCAAAAATACCTCCTCCAGGAGATGGCAGCACCTAATTCTTCTGGAGGATTTCAGTCTCAGAAATGTCTTAGAACCATGATGGAACTGATGATGAAATTAAAGTTTGGAAGGTAATATACAAGTGAATGCCGGGTGATGATGACATCCTCCCACCCCCCGGGGGGAGGGCCAGCGGCGGTCCTGCAGCTGTGACGTGAACGGATGCATTCGTCTCCGCGAGCCTGGCTAGTCTGTATGGTTCCGGTTAACATTCCGCCCACCACGCACTGCTCGCTTAACTTAAAAACTCAAGAAGAAAATATATCTTATCTAGATATATATATCTTATGCAAGTTCACCGTGCTAAATATACTTCTAATTGAACGTCAGATAGGCTCCGGGTGTTAGTAGGCGATTTACGAGATAGGTACAGCTGGGCCGCAAGTGGGCCGCCAGTGGGCCGCAAGCGGGCCGCCAGTGGGCCGCGGCGGCTCACCTTGGTGACCTCGCAGTTGCGCTCCACCTCGTACTCGATGGTTGTGGACTCCATGAGGAAGGCGTACGTCTCGCTCTCGCTCACCCTGCAAGCGACCGTTCATGGTTAGTATTATTATTTAGTTGGGTGCTCATTGCGCCGCCCGTATTCCGGGGACGCGGAGTGCGGTGGCGAGACCCTGCTGTGTACACATCATATAACCAGCACTATCTAGGTGCCATATTCATTATCGTTGGCGCCTTCTGTCGTGCACGCGCGTGTGGGCACAACGTTTACAGAGACCTTTTGAAACGTCTGGTCCTGGCCAAATGCTCCCCCCCTGCCCTCCCCCCACTACTTGGCTTAAAGCTAAGGATTGCAATTCATCGGGTGATGTCAGAACTTTGGGGACTTTATCTGCAGGCAGTGTCAGTTTTTCATTTTAGTTTTGTGCACTAAATAAATTGATGTTTGTGGATGTTTCACGCAGCGAGCGCCATTTGTCTTAAAACTATATAATCTACTAGCGTCCCGCCCCGGCTTCGCACGAGTGGATATTTCTTTTTTAAACATTTTGCCATAAACGTGCAGTAAATGCAGGACATTAAGGATTAAGGAAAAGGTATAAATAACTTGGTCTGATTTTGGTCGGAAATTCTATTGAATTTTAATATGTTAAATAATAGTTATAGTGACACAACTACAATAGTTAGACATGTGCTATCGCGTCATTTTTTGTAGATATTGATATGTTCTTTAATATTGTGGTAACGTCTTCAACTGAAGTTAACATTGCAAAAGTGAAGGAAATAGTGACTGAAAATTCTCATTCAAGTTTGAGAGAGAAAGCCGCTAACTTTGTGTGTCACGAGTCGATCCGTGCCATTTTAAATAATCACTTGGGTCGACGAGACGTGGGTTTACTAGTTTGAAATGCAAACTAGTCAAAAAGCTTTTGTCGTCGGCAATTCGCCTTTGTCTTCTACCGAATGAAACGGGTGATAATTTGAGTTTAAGAAAATGAAAGAAGCTTTTTCGTTGCTTCGATGGTATTTGTTAAGGTTTTGGTTATAGATTCGTTCACAATGATGGCCTTGGTTTACTGGCGAGCGTTAGCATACCTATCGTTTCTGGAGGAGCATACTTTGAAGGCGATAAAGTTAATTTGGATGAATAACTAATATTTAGTGCATTATTCTTTACCTGGTACTTTCTTGATAGAATGGTATATATTTTTTTCATTTAGTTATATAAGTACCCCCCACATCCAAATCACTTGTATTATTGTTCCCATAGCACGAGCTTTGCTTAGATTGGGGTTATTAAAAAAAATCAGATATTATTATCTCTAAATACAGGTATCTAATATCGATTCGTTGGTATCTTCTTCTATATACATTCATATTTATCTGGTGGGGCGGGCTCTCATGGCAACACGCGCAAAACAAAAGGCATACCACCGGATGCCCTCCGTGTTGTCCTCGGGCAGCTTGTTCTGGATCATGTGCTCGTACATCTCCTTGTACAGCGGGTTGCGCGATTGCTGCAACACAACACAGCGTGACAGCGCGCGTGCCGCCCGGGACGGAGGTAGGAGGGACAGCGTGACAGCGCGCGTGCGGCCCGGGACGGAGGTAGGAGGGACAGCGTGACAGCGCGCGTGCGGCCCGGGACGGAGGTAGGAGGGACAGCGTGACAGCGCGCGTGCGGCCCGGGACGGAGGTAGGAGGGACAGCGTGACAGAGCGCGTGCGGCCCGGGACGGAGGTAGGAGGGACAGCGTGACAGCGCGCGTGCGGCCCGGGACGGAGGTAGGAGGGACAGCGTGACAGCGCGCGTGCGGCCCGGGACGGAGGTAGGAGGGACAGCGTGACAGCGCGCGTGCCGCCCGGGACGGAGGTAGGAGGGACAGCGTGACAGCGCGCGTGCGGCCCGGGACGGAGGTAGGAGGGACAGCGTGACAGCGCGCGTGCGGCCCGGGACGGAGGTAGGAGGGACAGCGTGACAGCGCGCGTGCGGCCCGGGACGGAGGTAGGAGGGACAGCGTGACAGCGCGCGTGTGGCCCGGGACGGAGGTAGGAGGGACAGCGTGACAGCGCGCGTGCGGCCCGGGACGGAGGTAGGAGGGACAGCGTGACAGCGCACGTGCGGCCCTGGACGGAGGTAGGAGGGACAGCGTGACAGAACTTACTTCGAAAAATGTAAACGTCGACCCATTGCTTTTGGCGCCATACGTGATGCCGTGGGGGTTGTGCGCCAGCTCCTGCACGTTGTGGATCAGCTCGTTGTTCGTTTTCTTGGCGAGCAGCGTGGCCAGGTTCGCGGTGTACGAGCTCGTGATCACCAGCGCGAACAGCCACCACACGCTGGCCACCGCGCGCGTGCCGTACGCCCTGCGGAGGGAGGCGGCGGCGGTAGCGGGCAGCGGCCGCCGGCGGCCGGGCGCCTCCCGCTCTACTCACACCGGCGCGATCTCCGAGCCCTGCAGCAGCACGGCGCCCAGGTTGAACCACAGCGCGTTCCCGAGCGTGAACTGGTTCTCGAGCGCAGGTGGCTCCTCGATGCACGGGTAGGGGTTCTGCCACTCCTCGTGGCACAGCCGCCCCACCACGTACAGCAGCAGCGAGGTGCCGACGTAGGCCAGCCCCAGCCCGAGCCACACGCCGCTGGAAAACGGTAGCAGGAACGCGAACAGCTCCGGCTCCGGCGGCTTCGGCTTGCGGAACAGGATGCTGATGCCCAAGCTCATGAACGGCGTGGTGAAGTCGACGGCGTGCTCGCGCTCCGCCGTGATCGTCAGGTCAGTGAGGGCGAAATCCATGTTCTGCAACCGAAACGTTCCGTCAACGCACCTGGCGCACCCCGCCCCGCCCCGCCCCGTCCCACACGCACATCGTTCGGGTCCATGAGGCGACCGATCATTCCATTCCACTTGCCGGTGTTGTTATTGTACGAGCCGTACGCGCGGTCCTCTTGCTCCACGAACGTGTAGTTGAAGTGCAAGATCTCCGCCAGGCGCTCGATGAGCTCGATGCAGAACCCTGCGGTTGCAAACGCTTTCTTAGTTTCCGTTCTCGGAGCCGACCGTCATGAAATGATCATCGCGCACCTTCGTATCGTTGATTCCCCGAGAGGCGTAGGGTGGACTGGCGTTTCATGACGTAGGGATCGTTCTGGAACAGAGCAGAGCGGCGTGGGACGTTAGAGGCCGGCGACAAGCGCGGGCGCAGAGCCTCGAGCGACGCGTACCATCGCTATGAGCACGTTGAAGGTGCGGTTGGTCATGGAGTCGGGCGGCGGCTCGGGCGCGGGCGGGTCGTCGCGCTGCCACACGAGGCCGGCCGCCGGCACCCAGGCCGCCACGGCGCGCAGCCGCCCGCCCCGCGCCAGCTCCACCACGCCCAGCTGCAGCGCGCGCCGCCCGCCGTCCGCGTCCCAGGCCGCCGCGCCGCCCGCCTCGCCCTCCTGCCACTCCTCCTGCGCGCGCCACCGTTACCTCTCTCTCGGACGACACCACACATCGCACGCCGCGTCACGTACCGAGCGCAGGTAGTTGAGCAGCGTGTCGGCGTGGAAGGCCCCGCGGCCGGCAGCGCAGTCGGGCGGCGCCGCGGCGGGCAGCGCCAGGCGGCGCAGCGCGGCGTCCGCGAGGCGCGCGGCGTGGTGCGCGAGCAGCAGCGCGGTGGGCGGCGCGGCCTGCACCGCGTCCGCCGCGCGCTCCGCCGCCTCCGAGGCGCGGCCGCCCGCCTGCAGCGCGCGCCCGTACGCCGCGCGCCACGCCGCCATCGCGTCGCGCACCGCCTCGCTCTCCGGGTCGAACAGCCGCACGGCGGTGACGTTGGCGCCGCCGTGGCTGAGCGCGTCCAGCGGCTGCGTGTGCAGGTCCAGCGCCAGCACGATGTAGGCGTGCCGCTCGGCCAGCAGCCCCACGCGCTGCGCCGCCGTCAGCACGCGCAGCGCGCACTCCGCCGAGCACCACACCACGAACTTGCTCTTGCCGGCCTTCTTGAGCACGAGCAGCAGGTCCCGCAGCTGCGCGGCGTGCGCGGGCGGCGGCAGCTGGCGCGCCAGCAGGGCCAGCGGCTCCGCGCCGGCGGGCGCCAGCGCGGCGGCGGCGCGGGCCAGGCGCGCGCCCGCGGCGGCGCCGCCCGAGTGCAGCAGCACGGCGCGCTCCCAGCCCTTGGCGCGGCACAGCTCCGCGCACACCTGGCGACACGACACGTGCTATCGATTAAATCAAATAAGTACGAATGACGTGAATTGAGATAGCGTGTACGCTAGGTGGCAGGACTGACCACCACTTGGCCAGTTGTTCCTCCCCGAGATGCCTCTGTGTAAGCACTACCGTGTTCTCGTTTTAAGGTCTTTTTAGCTTGTGATTATATTGGGCAAACGGACTTTATGACCTGAATAATAGACCGTGTCATTTTATACATCACCCGAATCTTTAGAGTTCCCTGTGACACTGCGAAAAAGAACAACCGATCTATCGATAAATGCTCGCTCGCATGTTTCACTAAAGTAGAAAAGAAATGTAGCAGGTGTTATATTTCTGCAGCAACGAATCGATTTTATTTATTTATTTATTTTATTTATTCATATTAGGAAAACTTACAGCCAAAATACATATTGTTAGGAATTGTGAGGTTTTTAGTGTCAGCCTACATTACTACTCATAAAATATAGATACATACTAATCAATACATAAGTAAATAAATCAATAGTTAAGCCCATTAGTACCTAGATATATATAGATACTGTTGAGTACGTGTGCGTGGCTGCGCCCACCACGACAGATGCATCCTACAATAGACCAGTGTGAAGCCACTAGTTATACTGAACAGTACGTGTGCGTGGCTGCGCCCACCACGACAGGTGCATCCTACAATAGACCAGTGTGAAGCCACTAGTTATACTGAACAGTACGTGTGCGTGGCTGCGCCCACCACGACAGATGCATCCTACAATAGACCAGTGTGAAGCCACTAGTTATACTGAACAGTACGTGTGCGTGGCTGCGCCCACCACGACAGGTGCATCCTACAATAGACCAGTGTGAAGCCACTAGTTATACTGAACAGTACGTGTGCGTGGCTGCGCCCACCACGACAGATGCATCCTACAATAGACCAGTGTGAAGCCACTAGTTATACTGAACAGTACGTGTGCGTGGCTGCGCCCACCACGACAGATGCATCCTACAATAGACCAGTGTGAAGCCACTAGTTATACTGAACAGTACGTGTGCGTGGCTGCGCCCACCACGACAGGTGCATCCTACAATAGACCAGTGTGAAGCCACTAGTTATACTGAACAGTACGAGAGCGTGGCTGCGCCCACCACGACAGGTGCATCCTACAATAGACCAGTGTGAAGCCACTAGTTATACTGAACAGTACGTGTGCGTGGCTGCGCCCACCACGACAGATGCATCCTACAATAGACCAGTGTGAAGCCACTAGTTATACTGAACAGTAGGTGTGCGTGGCTGCGCCCACCACGACAGATGCATCCTACAATAGACCAGTGTGAAGCCACTAGTTATACTGAACAGTACGTGTGCGTGGCTGCGCCCACCACGACAGATGCATCCTACAATAGACCAGTGTGAAGCCACTAGTTATACTGAACAGTACGTGTGCGTGGCTGCGCCCACCACGACAGATGCATCCTACAATAGACCAGTGTGAAGCCACTAGTTATACTGAACAGTACGTGTGCGTGGCTGCGCCCACCACGACAGGTGCATCCTACAATAGACCAGTGTGAAGCCACTAGTTATACTGAACAGTACGTGTGCGTGGCTGCGCCCACCACGACAGGTGCATCCTACAATAGACCAGTGTGAAGCCACTAGTTATACTGAACAGTACGTGTGCGTGGCTGCGCCCACCACGACAGGTGCATCCTACAATAGACCAGTGTGAAGCCACTAGTTATACTGAACAGTGGCGACGAGATACACTCAAATAAAAAAAACGTGTGCAAAATGTCTAATATTAGTGCTCAATTCGGAATTTCAAATAGTTTAGTAGGTGGTAGGACTTTACTGCAAAGTTCGTCTACGTAGGTACCACCGCTTTGCCAGTTATTCTGCCGCCAAGCAGTAGTGCGCAAGCACTGCTGTGTTCCGGTTTGAAGGGCACTGTAGCTAGTGAAATTACTGGGCAAATGACTCTTTATGATCTGATCTCACAGTTTAGTAATCTTATTACTAGATTGTGCTGATGTCTCTGGATAACGTGCGCAGTGCAGTGTCACGCGAACCTCTATACTTTAGAGTTCCGAGTGACACTGCAGCTGATATGGGCAGCCGTGTCGTTTAACACCAGGCGAACGGCTAGCTCATCACGTCATTCCTAAAAAAAAAAAAATTTTTCGATCACAATATACAGACGTGGAAAACGTATAAAGGACGTATTGGGCAATACTTTGTTGCAAATGGTTTCAACGAAACGCCTGACCCTGCGGGCACGAGAAGGAAGGCGATCCTACTCAGCGCACTCACGGAGAGTACCTACAAGCTGGCAACAGACTTAGCATTGCCCAAAGAAGTCGAAGATGTGCCATACGTAGATTTGTTACGTCTTCTAGATACTCACTTCACCCCAAAAAGTGTCGGCTTCGGCGAGCGTCACAATTTCTACGCTGCCACTCGGCAAGCAGGCGAAACCCATTCACAGTGGGCGGCGCGATTACGAGGGCTGACGGCAAAGTGCGGCTTTCTTAACGTCGAAGAGGCCCTACGCGACAGGTTCATAATGGGTATGATGCCAGGACGAGAGACAGAGGAGCTGTACGCGAAGGATCGATCCGACCTCACGCTGGCCGAGGTCGTTGAGATGGCGGAAAGCCACAGCCGAGCGCGGAGCGCCGCCGGCCAGCTGGCAGTCGCAGCTGATGATCAGCTGTTCAAGATCTCGAGTAACGGGAATCGAGGAGGTGTAGGCAAAGTGAAGTGCAATGTTTGCGGTTTTACGAATCACAAATCATCAGAGTGTAGATTCGCTAATTATGTTTGCAAAAAGTGTCACGTAAAAGGCCACTTGCGTAAAATGTGTACAAAAGTAAATTACGTAGCGGCGGATTGCGGTGACAAGGGTGAGGATGATGAAGTCGATGACGGTAAGCTTTTTTATATCCGTTCGTTTAGGGGAGAACCCATGGTAGAAACTATTTTAATTAATGATATACCATTTCAATTCGAAATAGATAATGGATCTACGGTTACTGTAGTTTCAGAGGGCTTTTATAAAAAGAACTTTAAAGACGTGCCATTATGTAGTACTAACAAGCAGCTGATGACGTATAACGGTAGGAAAATTGACTGCGTAGGTACGTTGCGTTTACCGATAAGCTACGCTGGACAAACTCACGTAGTTGTTCTTCATGTGGTACGCGATGGAGGCCCGCCACTTCTAGGTCGGTTTTTCAGTTTTTAAGTTACAATTGGTACCTGTAAATTACCGTGTTGAGCCCGAATCTAGTGTTAAAAATTTACAACAACAATACGCGGAGCTATTTTCAGATAAGTTAGGGACCTTCAATAAATATAAAATTAAATTGTTGTTAAAGGACGGCTCTAAATCGGTTTTTTGCAAAGCGCGCCCCGTAGCATTTGCGCTTCGTGATAACGTCGATAAGGAAATAGACAGGTTGGTCGGGTGAGGTATTATTGAGCCCATTGAGTCGACTTACATAATACACATAGGACTCGGGAGTGGGGAGCGATACGAACGTAGGGCTCATCGCCGGAGAGAGCTTGGGTCGGCGCGGGCCGGTGACGCTACCTGCGCGAGCACGTCCTGGTGCGGGAACATGGCGAGCGCCTCCCACGTGCGGTCGAGCGGCGCCGCGTCCACCAGCAGCAGCGGCAGGGCGGCGCGCGCGGCGGCGGCGGCGGCCAGGCGCGCGGCGCCCGCGCTGGCCGCGCCCGCCACCGCCGCCGCGCGCGCCGCGCACACCGCGCCGCCCAGCGCCAGCGGCTCGCGGGGCTCCGCGCGCGCCAGCCGCGCCGCGCCCGCGCCCAGCACCGCCTCCACCGCCGCGCCCAGCTGCAGCGCGCGCAGCGGCGCCTGCTCCACCACCCCTGCGCACACCACCGCGACCGTCAGGCGCCGCCCGGCCCGCGCCGCCCCGCCGCCGCGCCCCGCACGCACCCAGCCGCAGCTCCCCCTCCCGCTCGGCGAGCGCGCACGCCGCCAGCAGCGCCAGCAGCGCGAGCGCGTCCCCTCGCATCGCGACGCGCACTGACGGCGACGGCGGACGGAGACGCGACGCGCGACCTGCTTCTTGGGCTATTTTGGGTTGTTTTGATGCGACTTTTCTGCGTGGGCGGCCGAGTGCTAAACTCGGCGGCGGCCGCTACCACTCCCGCTGGATGGTTTGAAAACTACCGTTAAAATATAGTACTCGCTTGTTACCCGTAATAAAGGTAAAAAAAACTGCGATCATTAGGAAATTTTAGATCTAATGAATATTAATAATTTAGAACAATTTAATCACATTCCTAATATGTATGACGGCATCTACCTAATGATGAAGTCTCGGTATTCCGCAGTATGGATCCGCTCTTGAAAGAAGATAAATTTCATCCGGCACTCGTCTGCAGGCCACATTTTATTCATGTTACGTCCCTTACTTCAATGCTAAGACCTAAGTTCTCTTATGGCCGAGGTGATTACTCAGCGATTTGTAGTGAGCTAGACAAACATGACTGGCAAACTTTGCTCGCGTGTAGCAGTATGGACGAATCGGTTGAGGTATTTAATATGATACTGTCCGAATTGAGGGATAAATTAATAAACCTTGCAAATGGGTACGACCTGCTCAATATCAAGCTTGGTATTCACCTGCGGGTATCCTATACCGGCGCCGGGCGGTACCCGAGCCAGAAGGGCTGGGGTCCGGTGCTGCTAGCGCAGCCGATACTACGGCTGCTATAGGGCCGATCGAGGGCCGATCATCCGGGTCGCAGCGACGTGTCTCGGGCGGCGACTCGATAATTTTGTTTTGGATGCTGTTTAGTCAAAAGTTTGATGTAAGGCATCCTAGTTCAACCATTCTGTGTTAGATGGCGCTAGCATGGAGCTAGCGCGGAGTTTTAAATGAGACGCTGATCGGTTTGCTATATTTGCGACCAATTTATTAAAGTATGAAAGAAAAAGTATGATTTAAGTATTAATTTAAAGATTTGCGAGGCATATCTTAGGAGTCACTTAGGGGTTCAATTTTCGATAATCCTTTCTTCTTTCCGGCGTCCCGCTCAGGCAGGAATTTCTTGAACAAGTATTAATTGTATCGTTTTTTATCAAGCAATACGTTAGATTTTGATTGTTTCTATATTGCATTTGTAAGAACTAACGTAACGACAGAGGTATTTTGCATATAAAGGAATTTCGCAGTCCTTGGTAATAAGTGAACAAGTTGTAAGACTACTTACCGTGACAGCAATGCGCAGGTTTTTGGTAATAATAAATAAACAATAAGGATTAGGGTCTAGGAATTTAGGTCATAAGATAGGTCTTAACGTAAGCTGTTCTCCAGAGCCTAGCACATCAACGTAAGATGGCAAGTCTGTCGGTCTTTTACAGATTTCACCATTTGTGAATGCTCACAAGAGTTGCATGACCTCATTCGCCCATCACCATTCTACTACCGGACTACTAGACGCTCGGCTAAGCGCCATCCTTTCGTGGTCGTACCCATACCATACCATACCCATTCGTACCAAGCGATTTGATTCAACGTTCTTAATTAGAACGGCTAAGGAATGGAATGCCCTGCCAGCGTCTGTGTTTCCGGCGAAATATGACCCGGGACCGGTGTGAAGTTAGCGGCCTAATAAAATGTCACGAACTCTAACAAAATCTTTCGATCGGGCTTTGTTGAGCCTGTCAGATGAGTATCTTTCGTGAACTCCCGGAATTTCAGAGACGAGAAAATAAATAAAAAACTGTGAAAAATCTAGGTGCTCACAACGAAATTCAGAAACTGTAGTATGAAAAGTAGGCGTGTGCCAGAAAACCGAAATCGGCAATCGAGAGTGCTTTACTAGGTCCATCATATCATAAAGTTTTTGTAACCTCCAGGAACTTCAGAGACGAGAAAATAAATAAAAAGTGTGAAAAATCTTGGTGCCAACAACGAAATTCAGACACTTTAGTATGAAAAGTCGGCGTGTGCAACTAAACCGAACTCGGCAATCGAGAGCGCTTTCTTAGGTCCATCATATCATAAAAGTTTTGTAACCTCCAGGAACTTCAGAGACGAGAAAAGAAATAAAAAACTATGAAAAATCTAGGTGCTCACAACGAAATTCAGACACTGTAGTATGAAAAGTCGGCGTGTGCCACCGAATTGAAACCGGCAATCGAGAGTGCTTTTATAGGTTCCTTATATCATAAAAGTTTTGTAACCTCCAGGAACTTCAGAGACGAGAAAATAAATAAAAAACTATGAAGACTAACTATTTCTGATAATAACCGATTTTACACATTTCGGAACTTTATAGATCCTTCCAGAAATTTTGAGAATTTTCTGGAACGTTCCAGAATGATAATAACCGATTTTACACATTTCGGAACTTTCTAGATCTTTCCAGAAATTTTAAGAATTTTCTGGAACGTTCCAGAATGATATAACCGTTATTGTTAAATTTTTAAACTTTTTAGATTATTCCAGAAATTTTGAGAATTTTCTGGAACGTTCCAGAATGATAATAACCGTTATTGTTAATTTTTTAACTTTCTAGATCATTCCAGAAATTTTTTGAATTTTTCGGAACGTTCCAGAATGATAATAACCGTTATTATTAACTTTTAAACTTTCTAGATCATTTCAGAAATTTTTACAATTTTCGTGAACGTTCCAGAATGATAATAACCGATTTTAAACATTTCGGAACTTTCTAGATCCTTCCAGAAATTTTTAGAATTTTCTGGAACGTTCCAGAATATTATTAATTTCGGAACTTTCTAGATCATTCTAGAAGTTTTCAGAACTTTCCCGAAGTTCTAATGAGTTGGAAAAGGACAGATATATATCATATCAAATTTTTGCCTCCCACAACCACCCACTTCCACTCACCGCGCCCAAACTCCCTTATTCTCTTCTAGGACCCAAGGGGTGCTTACCACCCTAAGGGGGTGTTGATTGGAATTGGCGGTGATAAAGAAAACCGGTCACACACGTACGCACAAAGCATTTTATATATATATATTAAGATTAAGATTACGTTCATCGAAAGTAGGCATTAAAGCTAGTTATACTTTACCTCTCAAACACAAATAGCTAGTATAATATGTTTAAAAAATGTGTTAGTATCGCTGAACATTTGGAGCATTAGGTTGATAGAGTCTTCCTTGCGGAGTTATTCGAATGATGTAACTAACTAAATATGTATTCGACGGTTTTATTGAAAAAGTAGAGCAGATCAGAGCAGATCAGAGCAGAGAAGAGCAGAGCAGAGCAGAGCAGAGCAGATCAGAGCAGAGCAGAGCAGAGCAGATCAGAGCAGAGCAGAGAGAGCCAGGAGCGCGTGTACGTACGCAAATGCTCTATGCTTTGTAGCCGAGTGTTTGGCTGCGCTAATGGTACTGTTATTGTATAATCTGTGACATTGCAGCAATAGCAGTTGTGAAGTTAATAAAATGAGTAAAATATTCGAGATATATTGTGAAGATGAGTAAAATATGATTGACACGAAGTTCGACTCGAATATAGTCTCTATCGGGGAGTAAGCGTTATTGATTTATTCTGTTTTATGTTGGATGAGTAGGCGCTTACTTACTTATATTATATATTATACTATTTCATTCTATAAAATAAGACAATTTCATAGGTAAAAACCTAATACTTAATAATGTTTAATTTTCGTAAATAAGGTGTAAAATAGCTTTTTAAGCCTTAAAGGACTAAAAGTGAAGTTTGATAAAATAAAAAATGCATGATATACACTTTTGCTCGTAATTTATTCAGTCAAATTCAGATTTTACTTAGTTTACAGAAACAGTATATATCTTGCTAAAACAGTGAGAAAGAAAATATTATAACTATGAAGTCCCTCGGTGCGTGTAGTACTACCGCGGTACTTCGCTGTGGGAGAAAGCTGTACTCGGAACTCCATACTCCACTCAGAGCCTACCTCTCTCATTTTCCGATGGGCTCCACCAGCACGTGTTCCATGCGTTGGCGC